>CAMZMU010000107.1:87409521-88794924 GCA_947311845.1 Poa pratensis
TATTATTAAAAATACTACAGAAGGTTTTAAATTCTAAACTTGTTTGTTTCTGATACCTATTAGTCCAAATAATTCCAAACAATTTTGTTAGCTTAGTACTGCCTTGTATTAGCTTCCCTAATTTTGGTAGAATTATTTGTGCAGTAGGATTTGTTTAGTACAAGTTGAAGTTTAAACACCCTTTGCACTCAAACATTTAATTATGTTAAATGGTTAACCCAAATGAATTAGGACCAATTTTGTTAGTCACATTTAGTCATGTTTAGTACCCCTAAAAGGATTTAATTTTTGAAGCAATAGAATTTAAATGGTAGCCAAAACTTGATTATTAAGCTTCTGGATTCAAACAAATGTGTAGGGAGTTTAGTAACTCCAATTGAACCAAATCAAATTGTGTTGTCTTCTACACATCAGTAGCTTTCCATAGAATTTTAGTTTGTATTTTTGTGACCAACAGAACTCAAGTTTGTGAATTAAACATGTTAACAAGTTTCTGCCATTTTGACATAAAAAATAATGTTTAATTCAATTATTTTGAAACCAAATTGTATGGTTTGATGTGTGCAGTAGCTATGTGTGATGTTCATGTTGTTGTGTTGAGATGATTGCTTGTATAGCTTAGTGATTGTTTGCATTGTTTGTTTATTAATTAGACGAGAACGTTGTCGGATATATCGAGGAAGGAGAGTTTGCTGAATTTGAAGAACAAGAGCAAGATCACTTTGCCAAGCAAGGCAAGCTATTCTCTGAGCTTGCACTACAACATATGCATCTACTTTCATAACATGTTTTACTCTCAAAGCAAGATTTATAAAACCCATTTCAAAAGTATATGGATATTATTTTGCCACCCTATGTAGTAGTTATATAAAACTTTAGGATGGGAAAACAATGTTGTTTATTCAAAACTCCTTTGAAATTCTTGTGAGTTTATGAATGCCGAGATGTCGGTGTTGGAATGGAGAAGTGGAAAAATGGTGATGTTTATGAAAAATGCACAGTGTCCTAGTACTATGGAAACCAATCCTACCCTGTGCGACCACATTTACCACATATGGGAAAAGGCTTAGTCATGTAGTTTGCTCTTATTAGTATGGGATACCTCATCGACGGAGATGACTCCGTTATGCATGAGGGGATGGTCCGAGGACCTACCCCCTGACCCGGGTCCTCACACAAGTTGGTGGGGAGGATAGAAGGTTCCACCATAAACCGCCGGACAAAACTATGAGTCCTCACACTTAGGGTTTCTGACGGGAAACGGACTGGGTGTCGATGGAAAGTGTCATATGGGAAGGATCCTATACTAGCATGAGCAAATAAGAGGCTATGGCCGGCGGCTTACTTCGCATACACCTGGTATGGCGAGACGTGGCAGACACGATGAGTTGCCGGATGGATGTGGGTAAAAGCGTGCTACCTCTGCAGAGTGTTAAAACTATTCGAATAGCCGAGTCCTCGGATATGGACAATTGGGAGACTGTCCTAAGACCTTGTGCAAGTTTTTAAAAACTTTGAGTTTTAAAAAAAAATGAAGTGGAGAATGTTTCCTACACCTATACCAACGGATCGGTATGAGGTGGTTGGATGAAAGTGGACCATGACGGGCTATGGTCGGAAAAAGGAGGAGTTTTGGAAAAACAGATGAAAATGGTGACTTCTTTAAAGATAGTTATAAAACTCTTCTTACCTTTTTCAATAAAGATATAGAGATGTTTTAAATAAGAAAAGTTGTCAACTAAAATAAAACTGGTGCATACTCATGTTGGGGTAGTTTGCGAGTACATTCAAATGTACTCATATTGGTTTCGTCCCTGGCTATTGTCCTAGCCAGACTACGAGGAGGACACTACGCGAGCAGGATATGGCGACTTCTACGCCAACTAAGGATCTCCACAAGTCAGCTGCCTGTCGGGTTGTCATCGTTAGAATATGATGTCTACTACGCCGTAGCTTCCGCTGATATTTTGGTTTGGCCCATGAAGGCACCTATGTAAGAACTTGGTCTAAATGACCATTTATGTAAGACTTTTATTCGGTACTGTAATGGATGTAAACTTTGGTATCCAATTCGGATTATGTGCAACGACAGACTGATCACGGGATCGTTGTGTTAAGCATAATCGGGTATTTCGGACAGCTAGTCCGGGGTCCCCACAGACTTGGTATCAGAGCCATCCTGACTTTAGGAAACCTTAGTTAGCATGGTCGTTTGTCAAATGTTACAAAAGATGAATTTCTAAAAAGAAAGGAATGAAGTATTTTGAAAATTGCTTATCTCCAATCCTCTTACTTATGCAAAATTTTACTCTCATTAAATATTACATTTTCCTTAGTATCCCTAAAATTTTGTACACCTCTCATTAAGCTTAAAATTTGACTCACTTGTTGCCCTACTATATTAAAATTTTGATATACTTGTCACCTAACTAACTTAAAATTTTGCTTAAAAACTGTAGATGGCACTCCATTGGACCGAGTTCGTTCAGCTGGAGAAGGACAGCAAGCTGACGTTTGAGAGGGACTTGTTCGAGTTGACCAAGCTGTTAGGTCGCCCCGCTCCAGAGTTTGAGGGAGCTCAGATTGATGTTCACGGTGTGGAAGGCTGAGCTGGCTCATCAGGTCGTCAGTTCGCAGGAACATCAAGTCTCCCAGTTCCAGGACGCTCATCTTCACCACCAAGGAGGCCACCTGGGTTGATGGTCTCTGTACTGCTACACAGAGGATGCTAGCCCGACTTTGTGAGGAGCACAAGGCGGAGTTAGTAGACTCCCGTTTCCGGTTCTACGGGAGGCGCAACTGTGATGGACACCCTACTCCTTCACCTTACCACCCGATGTTTGGGAGCTACATCATGGACATGGAGATCTTACTTCAGTGCACTCAGGATGATCTGTTGCGCACTAGGATTCAGCTCCACTTGACCGCGAGTCGCTCGTTGAGCTTCGCGAGAACGAGATGAAGCTGATGGTGGAGAAGGTTGCTCTTCTCAGGAAGAGGGCCCAGCTGAGGAAGACTATCGTGAAGCTCCGCACGAAGGTGGCAGAGCAGGACGGCTGATTGAGGATCTAGAGCACCATACTGACGAGATGGAGGAGGAGGGCGAGGATCTCCGCAAGGAGAACGACGCTTTCCTCAGTGACGATGATGACTTCGTGGAGGAGATGGACTGTGAGGAGGAGGATGATGAGGAGGAGTTAGTTGACGAGGAGGAGGAGCCACTCGAGCCAGTTCTCGAGGACGAGGAGGAGGATCCCGAGGAGCCAGCCTACCAGTCAGATGCTGACGTGTTAGAGCTGGAGGTTCCACCTCAGTAGGCGAGTGACTTGATCACTACCGCAGGATTAGGTTGACCCCTATAGCTAGTCGAGTCGTAGTAGTGGTTCTTTTGGAAACCAGATGTTATGTATCTAGATGTAAGGTGATGTTGTAAGCTTGTTGTTGATGTGAACTCCTTGATGTGATGTTGTTTGTAATATAATAAGTGTTTGTCTTGTTTAAATCTGTGTGAATATTTTCATATAAACCTTAATTAATCAACCACTTGAGAGATCGTCTTTTCCCTTAGTCGAACTTTTCTTGCCTTGTCTTATACCCGGTGTGCTTCAGGATGCCCCGTCGACAATGGGAAGGATCAGGATCAGCACCACCACCACCGGACCCAACCCCCACCCAACTTCTCGCTTATCATGGAGGACGTGAAAATGCCCGGCAAGAGCGCCAAGCTCATCTCGCTGCCTACAACAACCGCCTATAACAACAACAACAATAACAACAACAACAAACAACAATAATGGTGGTAATGGCAATGGCAATGAAACCAGCGATCACCTTAGGCGATTTTCAGAAGACCAACCCACCCACCTACTCCAAGGGACTTCACCCACTAGAAGCCGATGATTGGCTTCGCACCATCGACAATAATCTTGAAGTTGCTGCTGTGGGAGAGAAAATGAGAAGTGCTGTATGCAACCCACTATCTCGCTGGACCTGCAAGAGCTTGGTGGGAAACTACCAAGACTCTCCAGCCAGCTGGTCATGTCATCAACTGGGCTGAGTTCCAGGAGAAGTTCCGCAAGAAGCATATTCCACGGACTTATTGAGAGGAAGAAGGATGAGTTCCGCAAAGCTGAGGCAGGGAAGTAGAGATGTGGTCGGTTATCTGAGGAGTTTACCGACTTATCTCGGTATGCTCCTGATGACACCGACAAGAAGAGAAGAAGATGGAGCGTTTCATGAGTGGACTCATGATGAACTTCAGTGTGCTTTGGTTATCCATGACTTCCGTGATCTGGAGTCACTTGTGGACAAAGCCATCCAGCTGGAGACCAAGCGCAAGTCGATGTATGAAGGTCGCAAGAGGAGGATGAATGCTCAGGAAGGTTCGAGCAGCCAGAAACCTCGTATCTTTCAGCAGAACACCAGGCCTGCCTATCGTCCACCCCAAGCTCCACGCCCAATTACCCTAACCGCCCAAACAACTTCAACCGCCCCAATGACAATAACCGTCCCGGAGGAAACTTCAACAACTTCACCCGCAATCCCAATGTGATCTGCTTTGAATGCGGCAACAAGGGTCACTACTCCAAAGAATGTCCCAATCCCAAGAGGAATGTCCAGCGCCCCAATGCGCCGGCACAGAACAATGGTCAAGGCCGCAATGGAAATGGCAAGAATGCGCACCCGCGGAAATGCTGCTGTTGCCAAGGGTCGTCTGCACCACATCAATGCTGAAGAAGCTCAGGATGCTCCGGATGTTGTGCTGGGTACGTTCCTTGTCAACTCAGTACCTGCAACTGTTCTGTTTGATTCTGGTGCTACCCATTCATTTGTTACCCAAGAATTTGTTGCTAAGGGAGGTTTAGTTAAGAGCCTCTTACCCAAACCCATGGTCATCCAAATCCCAGAATCCACCGTAGAGACCAAGATGTTTTGCTCCGATGTACCCCTTGAGATCAAAGGAGAAAAGTTTCCAGTTAACTTAATTGTTCTGGGAACCCAAGGCATCGATGTTATACTCGGTATGAATTGGTTAGCCAAGTACCATGGTCGAATTGACTGTGCCAGAAGAGCTGTATCCATCACCACCGACAAAGAAGTAGAAGTGGAGTATGTGTCTGAAACTAGTCAATCTCACCCAGGCTGCCATGAGAGCATAGCTCGACCGCCCTAGATGAGATCCGTGTTGTTCACTGTTCAAGGATGTTTTCCCAGAAGAATTGCCTGGTATGCCGCCAGAGGGAAATTGAGTTCATAATTGAGCTTATCCCAGGAACATCCCCATATCCCAAAGCCTTATCGGATGAATCCGGAAGAACTGGTTGAGTTGAAGAAGCATTGGCTGATATGCTCAGCAAAGGTCTTGTCGCCCAAGCGCTTCACCATGGGGATCACCCATTATTTTGTGGACAAGAGAGACGGTACCACACGCCTGTGTGTGGATTATCGCAAGCTGAATGACGTGACCATTAAAAATAAGTACCCTCTTCCCAAGATCGAGGATCTGTTCGATCAAATGAACGGAGCCCGAGTCTTTTCAAGATCGATCTTCGGACAGGATACCATCAGTTGAAGATCGAGAGACAGATATTCCCAAGACCGCCTTCACCACTCGTTACGGTTGTTTGAATACACCGTGATGTCTTTTGGTCTGACCAATGCCCCAGCCTATTTCATGAATCTCATGAACAAGATTTTCATGGAGTACCTCGACAAGTTCGTGGTAGTTTTCCTTGATGACATCCTTATTTATTCCAAGACCGAAGAAGAGCATGCTGAACACCTGCGTCTAGTTTTGGAGACCTCCGAGAGCACCACTGTATGCCAAGCTTAGCAAGTGTGAGTTTTGGCTCAGTGAAGTGGCATTTCTCGGACATGTTGTGTCTGCGGAGGAATTTCTGTTGACCCTGAGAAGATCAAGCCATTTTGACTGGTTATCCCCAACCAATGTTTTGAAATCCGAAGCTTTCTCGGACTTGCCGGTTATTACCGCAAGTTCGTTGAAGGATTTTCCAGTATAGCCAAACCCTGACCCAACTGTTGAAGAAGGACAAGAAATTTGAATGGACTCAGAAGTGTGAGGATAGTTTCCAAGAACTGAAGAAGAGACTAACCTCAGCCCCAATCCTGATCATGCCAGACGTCACCCAGAGTTTCGACGTGTATTGCGATGCATCACGCCTCGGACTTGGTTGCGTTCTGATGCAAGAAGGCAAAGTTGTGTCGTACCTGTCCCGGCAGTTGCGACCGCATGAAGAGAATTACCCAACCCATGACTTGGAGTTAGCTGCTGTGTTTGCTCAAAAGTGGCGTCCCTATCTTGCGGGACATCGCTGCGAGGTCTATACAGATCACAAAAGCTTGAAGTATATTTTCACCCAGAAAGATCTGAACCTGCGACAGAGGAGATGGATGGAATTAATCAAGGATTATGATATTGGAATCCATTATCACCCGGAAAGGCTAATGTAGTTGCCGATGCCCTTAGTCGCAAACCTTGCACCCTGAATGCCCTGATCCAAGCCGAACAGCCAGCCTTGTTCAAAGACTTCCAAGATTTTGGACTAGAGCTTGTTAGCCATGGTTATCTCGCCAATTTAGAGTTAACCCCAACCCTGATGGATCAAATCAAAGAAGCCCAAAAGGTCATGAAAGCATAGAGGGAATTAGGAAGAAGATTTCCCTCGGCAAAGCACCCGGTTTTACCGAAGATGCTGAAGGAGTGCTGAAATTCAATGACCGTATCTGTGTGCCCAATGTCACGGAACTTAAGGAGTTAATCCTGAAGGAGGCCCATGAGACCCCTTATTCAATCCACCCCGGCGGAACCAAAATGTACCAAGACCTTCGAGAAAGATTTTGGTGGCATGGAATGAAGCGAGAGATTGGTTCATTCGTAGCCAAGTGTGACATCTGTCAGCGAGTAAGGCTGAACATCAGCGACCCGCTGGATTGCTTCAACCTTTGAAAATTCCCGAGTGGAAGTGGGATGAGATTGGAATGGATTTTATTACCGGACTTCCAAGATCCAACCGAGGCCATGATTCAATCTGGGTCATCGTTGATCGACTGACCAAGGTTGCCCACTTTGTTCCTGTCAAGACCACTCATACCGGAGCTCAGTTAGCAGACCTGTATATTTCCAGAATAGTGAGCCTGCATGGTGTGCCTAAGAAGATTGTATCTGATAGAGGCACGCAATTCACCTCAAGATTCTGGAAATCCCTTCATGAAGCCCTCGGAACCAAGTTAGCTTTAGCACAGCTTATCATCCCCAGACCGATGGCCAACTGAGCGAGTGAACCAGATATTGGAGGACATGCTTCGCGCATGTGTTCTATCCTATGGTTCCAAGTGGGAAGATTGTCTTCCGTTTGCAGAGTTCTCGTACAACAACAGTTATCAGTCCAGTCTGCAAATGGCCCATTGTTCGACCAGATACCCTCCGTGAATCTGAAGAGCAAGTTCAGCTTATTCGTTAACGCCTCAAAACTGCCCAATCCCGCCAGAAGAGTTACGCTGACACCAAGCGCCATGACCTCACCTTCAACGTCGGAGATTATGTTTATCTCCGAGTGACACCCCTCAAGGGAATGCAGCGTTTCCATGTCAAAGGAAAATTAGCGCCAAGGTATATTGGACCCTTCAAGGTCCTTGCTCGTCGAGGAGAAGTATCCTATCAGCTGGAGTTACCCCAGGAGTTAGGAGATTACCATGATGTCTTCCACATTTCCTTGCTCCGGAAGTGTCTTGAAGTTCCTGACCAGCCTGATGTTTTCAAAAACATCGACCACCTCTCCATCGACCTGAACCAAGACCTGACCTATCGTGAGAGACCCCTCAAAATTCTCGAAGAAGATGTTCGTGTTACCCGAAGACGTGCGATCAAGTTTTACAAAGTCCAGTGGACTAACCACTCTGAAGAAGAAGCAACTTGGGAACGCGAAGATTATCTTCGAAGCGAATTCCCAGACCTCCTTAAAACCCAGCCTAGAAATCTCGGGACGAGATTTATTTTAAGGGGGGAAGGATTGTAACATCCCAAAAATATTATCAATATTATATTCCAAAAATGAGAGCCAACAAAAACTTTTGTTGTTTATTGTGTGTTGATTGCTTCTTGTCACTTAAGTTGTTTGTTCTTGTTGTGTGTGTTGCTTGCTCTAGTGAACACTTGAAGAAAAGGTAGAAAACAAAATAAAGTTATAAAGAAGGAAAAATAAAAGTGACAAGTTGTCACATGAAATTCTTCAAGTGACAAACTCAATTATTTTTAAACCAAAGTCAGTGGAGTTGTATTGTAAACACTCCCATTTTGATTCTTACTACTTTCCCTCTTCAATGCTATTTTTAAAACTAATTTTAAAATTGTAAAGTAAAATCAATTTGAAATAAACCAAATTACCAAATTCAAAACCCTATGAAAGAAAATGATGCAAAACATTTTATTTTGCAAAGCCAATTTTTGTGGAGCTTCTACATGTTATGGGGAGGCCCCACAATTATTTGCAAATTTTTTCTAAAATGTTTAAGTGCCCCAATTAAATTCCAGAAATGCTGCTGGAATTGAAAAGAAGAAAAAGAAACAGAGAAGGACCTAGTCGTGAATAGAGAAAAGTATCCAGGGGGCGTTCTGCGAAAGTGTCGTCGTCTCCTACCCCCACCTCCCCGTCACCGTCGCCGTGTCGCCGCGACCGTGCCCGTCGTTTCCGCGCTCCCCAGGCCCCCCTGGCCGCGCTCCCCTCGCTCCCGTGCCTCTGCAGCCGCGGCGCCGCAGAGGAGAGCACTTATGCCCTCCCTCGCCTCGATTCCACTCCAGCGTCGCCGTGGCGAGCTCGCCGTCGTCGACCCAAATTGGCCCAGCTCGCTGCTCCCCGACACGCACGGCTCGGCCAGCGCCTTCTAGAACGTGCCCGGACCCCGCTCGACCTCACAGCGCCACGCCTCGTGCACCACTGCCTCGAATTCGAGAGGAGTTCCCGCCGGCGAGCCGCGGACGTGCTTGCACCCCGTCCACCGTACGCCGCCTCCTACGCTATAAAACCACCCCTCACCCCTCTGGAAGAAGCACACCACCCCACTCCCTCACTCCCCCTCTCCAACTTCACCGTGAGCCGCCAGAAGGGCGTGCCGTGCCGAAGCTCTGCCGCCGACGAGGTTCGTCGTGGCCGCAGCGCCTCTCTGCTCCACTCTCTCCCCTCTGGCCCGTGATCTCTTCCCGCTGCTTCACCACACTCACCCGACCCTTTTTCCCTCTGGATCGTGCACAGGAACGCCGTAGGGAGCTCGCCGGAGTAGCTGCCGTGGCCGTGGGAAGTTCGTCGACACGCCGCCGGAGCTAGACGCCGTCCCAGCAAGTAGGACTCAGCCAGGACGATCGCCCGAGCCTCCGCCGCCGTTTCGCGTCATCACCGTGCCTTCCCGTGCCCCCTAGGTGAGAAATCCGTCCACCACATCGCCGCCGGCGCGGCAGCGCCGCCAAATCATGGTCGCCGTCGTCGCGTCGCACGTGGACCGTTGGATCTCGATCCAACGGTTGCGTACCGTTTCGTGTATTAGAGAGAGAGAGAGAGAGACTGACGGGCGGGCCCCGCTCGTCAGGATTTTATTTATTTCCAACCGCACAATGTGTCACTGACGTGTAGGCCCCACCTGTCATAGCTTTCAAAATTATCCAGAAATCAATTAAATTCAAATTTAAACCTCTCTGTTAAGACAGTACTGGAGCCAACTTTAAAATTCAATATCTCGAGATTTAGGAATCCAAATAAATCAAACTCAATTGTTCTGAAAAGCTTATGAAATTGTTTAACTACCCCAATTGGTCTCATTCATTTAATTAAATAAATAAAAAGTATTATTAAAAATACTACAGATGGTTTAAATTCTAAACTTGTTTGTTTCTGATACCTATTAGTCCAAATAATTCCAAACCAATTTTGTTAGCTTAGTACTGCCTTGTATTAGATCCCTAATTTTGGTAGAATTATTTGTGCAGTAGTATTTGTTTAGTACAAAGTTGAAGTTTAAACACCCTTCTGCACTCAAACATTTAATTATGTTAAATGGTTAACCCAAATGAATTAGGACCAATTTTGTTAGATCACATTTAGTCATTTTTAGTCACCCCTAAAAGGATTTAATTTTTGAAGCAATAGAATTTAATGGTAGCAAAACTTGATTAATAAGCTTCTGGATTCAAACAAATGTGTAGGGAGTTTAGTAACTCCAATTGAACCAAATCAAATTGTGTTGTCTTCTACACATCAGTAGCTTTCCATAGAATTTTAGTTTGTATTTTTGTGACCAACAGAACTCAAGTTATTGAATTAAACATGATCACAAGTTTCTGCCATAATTTTGAACATAAGCAAATGATGTTTAATTCAATTATTTTGAAACCAAATTGTATGGTTTGATGTGTGCAGTAGCTATGTGTGATGTTCATGATTGTTGTGTTGAGATGATTGCTTGTATAGCTTAGTGATTGTTTGCATTGTTTGTTTATTAATTAGACGATAACGTTGTCGGATATATCGAGGAAGGAGAGTTTGCTGAAATTGAAGAACAAGAGCAAGATCACTTTGCCAAGCAAGGCAAGCTATTCTCTGAGCTTGCACTACAATCATATGCATCTACTTTCATAACATGTTTTACTCTCAAAGCAAGATTTATAAAACCCATTTCAAAAGTATATGGATATTATTTTGCCACCCTATGTAGTAGTTATATAAAACTTTAGGATGGGAAACAATGTTGTTTACTCAAAACTCCTTTGAAATTTCTTGTGAGTTTATGAAATGCCGAGATGTCGGTGTTGGAATGGAGAAGTGGAAAAAATGGTAATGTTTATGAAAAATGCACAGTGTCCTAGTACTATGACGACCAATCTTACCCTGTGCGACCACATTTACCATATATGGGAAAAGGCTTAGTCATGTAGTTTGCTCTTATTAGTATGGGATACCTCATCGACGGAGATGACTCCGTTATGCATGAGGGAATGGTCCGAGGACCTACCCCCTGACCCGGGTCCTCACACAAGTTGGTGGGGAGGATAGAAGGTTCCACCATAAACCGCCGGACAAAACTATGAGTCCTCGCACTTAGGGTTTCTGACGGGAAACTGGACTGGGTGTTGATGGAAAGTGTCATATGGGAAGGATCCTGTACTAGCATGAGCAAATAAGAGGCTATGGCCGGCGGCTTACTTCGCATACACCTGGTATGGCGAGACGTGGCAGACACGATGAGTGCCGGATGGATGTGGGCAAAAAGCGTGCTACCTCTGCAGAGTGTTAAAAACTATTCGAATAGCCGAGTCCTCGGATATGGACAATTGGGAGACTGTCCTAAGACCTTGTGCAAGTTTTTTTAAAAGACTTTGAGTTTTAAAAAGAAAATGAGGTGGAGAATGTTTCCTACACCTATACCAACGGATCGGTATGAGGTGGTTGGATGAAAGTGGACCATGACGGGCTATGGTCGGAAAAAGGAGGAGTTTTGGAGAAACAATAAAATGGTGATTCTTTAAAAGTGGTTATAAAACTCTTCTTACCTTTTTCAATAAAGATATAGAGATGTTTTAAATAAGTAAAAGTTGTCAACTAAAATAAAACTAGTGCATACTCATGTTGGGGTAGTTTGCGAGTACATTCAAATGTACTCATATTGGTTTCGTCCCTGGCTATTGTCCTAGCCAGACTACGAGGAGGATCACTACGCAGAGCAGGAATATGGCGACTTCTACGCAAACTAAGGATCTCCACAAGTCAGCTGCCTGTCGGGTTGTCATCGTTAGAATATGATGTCTACTACGCCGTAGCTTCCGCTGATATTTTGGTTTGGCCCATGAAGGCACCTATGTAAGACTTGGTCTAAATGACCATTTATGCAAGACTTTTAATTCGGTATTGTAATGGATGTAAACTTTGGTATCCAATTCGGATTATGTGCAACGACAGACTGATCACGGGATCGTTGTGTTAAGCATAATCGGGTATTTCGGACAGCTAGTCTGGGGTCCCCACAGCGATGTCGGCGGACCCCCGAGGGGCCCAAACCACAGGCAGGCGCGGCTGGGCCCACTGCCGCGCCTGGGTGGTTTGGCCACCTCCTGGCTCCTCTTCGTCTCTCCTTCGGACTCCGTGTACGTGCTGGAAAAATAGGGACTGGCCTTTTGTTTCGTGCAATTCCGAGAATATTTCCAGAAGTAACTTTCTGAAACCAAAAACAGCAGAAAACAGGGAACTGGCACTGTGGCATCTTGTTAATAGGTTAGTCCCAGAAAATGCATAAAAGTGATAGAAGTGTATATAAAACATGTAGCAAATGGTATAATATAAGCATGGAACAGCAGAAATTATGGATACGTTGGAGACGTATCAAGCATCCCCAAGCTTAGTTCTACTCGTCCTCGAGTAGGTAAAACGATAACAACAAATAATTTCTGAGGAGACATGCTTTCACACAATCTTGATCAATATATTGCAAGGCTCATGTCATGAATGAAGTGACTCAAAGCAATGATCTATAGTTTGCTAACAAATAGATAAAGAGTAAACAATGAATCATATAAGCAAAAACTTTTCATGAATAGTACTTTCAAGACAAGCATCAAAAAGTTTTGCATAAGAGGTAACTCATAAAGCAATAGATTCAAAGTAAAAGGCATTGAAGCAACACAAAGGATGATTAAGTTTCAGCATTTGCTTTCAACTTGTAACATGTATATCTCATGGATAGTTGTCAACATAAAGCAATATAACAAGTGCAATAAGTAAACATGTAAGAATCAATGCACACAAAGTTGACACAAGTGTTTGCTTCTAAGATAGAAAGGAGTAGGTAAACTGACTCAACATAAAGTAAAAGATAGGCCCTTCGCAGAGGGAAGCAGGGATTAAATCATGTGCTAGAGCTTTTTAAGTTTTCGAAAGCATATAGAGAGCACAAAATAAGTATTTGAGAGGTGTTTGTTGTTGTCAACGAATGGTAGTGGGCACTCTAACCCCCTTGTCAACCAGACTTTCAAGAGCGGCTCCCATGAAGGACGTTATCTCTACCAGCAAGGTAGATCATCCCTCTTCTCTTTTGTTTACACATGTATTTTAGTTTCTTTATAGATGACACTCCTCCCAACCTTTTGCTTACACAAGCCATGGCTAACCGAATCCTCGGGTGCCTTCCAACATTCACATACCATGGAGGAGTGTCTATTGCAAATTAAGTTGCTTACTGATAAATCAGGGCAAAACATGTGAAGAGAATTATTAATGAAAGTTGTAATTAATTGGGGCTGGGCACCCCGTTGCCAGCTCTTTTTGCAAATTATTGGATAAGCGGATGTATATGCCACTAGTCCATTGGTGAAAGTCTGTCAGAAGTAAATGACAAGATTGAAAGATAAAACACCACATACTTCCTCATGAGCTATAAAACATTGACACAAATAAGGAGTAATAAAGTTTTGAATAGTTTAAAGGTAGCACATGAAATATTTACTTGGAATGGCAGGAAATACCACATAGTAGGTAGGTATGGTGGACACAAATGGCATGGGTTTTGGCTCAAGTTTTGGATGCACGAGAAGCATTCCCTCTCAGTACAGAGTTTAGGCTAGCAAGGTTGTTTGAAGCAAACACAAGTATAAACCGGTACAGCAAGAATCACATAAAAACATATTGCAAGTATTATAAGACTCTACACTGTCTTCCTTGTTGCTCAAACATTTTACCAGAAAATATCTAGACCTTAGAGAGAACAAATATGCATCCCAAGTCTCAACAAGCTCTACGGTAGTTCTCCACTACTAGGCTTTAACTACATGATGCAAGAGCTTAAACATGATCTACTTGAGAGCTCAAAACAATTGCAAAGTATCAAATCGAAACAAGACAATGATCTACAAGAATGCATATGTCTTTTCCAATACCAACTACTACATGTAGCATTTTCTTTCTTCCAAACAAACACCAATCAATTTATTTAAACATAAACTCTCCAAATGATAATATAATGCAGCAAGAGAGTATTTATAAACAAGTGCTAACAGCTCGAAGAGATGCATGAAAAACAGGAGCTAAAAGCACTGCAGTAGCTAGTTAAGAATACTCAACAAATATAAGTGAAGAACATGAGTATTCACATGAAAAAGCGGAGCGTGTCTCTCTCCCACACAAGGATTGCTAGGATCCGAATTTATTCAAACAAAAACAAAAATAAAAACACACAGACGCTCCAAGTAAAGCGCATAAGATGTGAAAGAATTAAAATATAGTTTCACTAGAGATGACCTGATAAGTTTGTTGATGAAGAAGGGGATGCCTTGGGCATCCCCAAGCTTAGACGCTTGAGTCTCTCTGAATATGGTTGGGATGAACCACGGGGGCATCCCCAAGCTTAGGCTTTTCACTCTTCTTGATCACATAATATCACCCTTCTCGCTTGATCCTTGAAAACTTCCTTCACACCAAACTCAAGACAGTTCTCATTAGAGGGTTAGTGCATAATCAAAAATTCTCATATTCTGTAATGATACAATCAATCCCAAAGCTTCTGGACATTAGCTACAGCCACCAATGCTTTGTGGAGCAAAGAAATCCACACAAACACAGTAAAAGAGCGAATGCAAAACAAAAGGCAGAATCTGTCAAAAACAGAACAGTCTGTGAAGACGAATTTTTTCGAGGCACTTAAGTTGCTCAGATGGATCTGGCCTTAATGAAAGTTGCGTACATATCTGAGGAAGATGCGTGATTTTTCTAGAATTTTTGAATTTTCTACAGGGAGAAAAGCTCAAATCGTGACAGCTAAAAATCTGTTACTGCGCAGAAATCCAAATCTTGCATCAACTTTCAATATAGAACTTTACTTGGCACAACAATGCGATAAAATAAAGATACAAAGGAGTTGCTACAGAAGTAACAAAACCTTGACTCAAAGAAAATAAAAATAACAGCAAATAAAAACGATGGGTTGTCTCCCATAAGCGCTTTTCTTTAAAGCCTTTTAGCTAGGCATGATAATTTTATGATGCTCTCATATGTATAAGAGTTGAATATAAAGAGCATCAAAGCAAATATCAAACACATTTAAGTCTAACCCACTTCCTATGCAAAGGAATCTTGTAAGAAAATAAATCAATAAAGCACAAAGTGACTAGCATAGGAAGCAAAACAAGTGGAACTTCAAAAATTTCAACATAAAGAGAGAGACTTAATATTATTGAGATATATGAAACCGTGTCTCCCTCTCTCATAAGACCAGTAGGTCTTAAAGTACCCAGCAAATAAAAGCAACACAAGAGAAAGCTCAAAAATTCATCATAAAGAGAGGTGTTTAGTAACATGAAATTTCTATAACCATATTTTCCTCTCTCATAATAATTTTCAGTGGCATCATGAATAAACTCAACAATATAGCTATCACATAAAGCATTCTTATCATGATCCACATGCATAAAGTATCATTACTCTCCACATAAGCATAATTAATTATATTAGTAATAGTGGAGTAAAAGTATCACATCCATCATTGTAATCATCATAAATTGCAGGCATAGTATAATCATAATAAACTTTATCCTCCATAGTAGGTGGCACCAAAATACCACTATCATTATAATCATCATAAATTGGAGGTAAAGTATCATCAAAGAAAATTTTCTCCTCAAAACTTGGGGGACTAAAATATCATATTCATCAAAACCAGCTTCCCCAAGCTTAGAGCTTTGCATAGCATTAGCAATAATGGTGTTCAAAGAATTTATAGTAATACCATTGCTACCATCATGCAAACAAGCCTCCATAGGTTTTTTAATTTTCTCTTCAAAAGCATCATGTCATTAAGCCTAACTAGTGAAAATAAAAACAAGAAACAAAAAGATATAATTGCAGAATCTAAAGGAGATACCTTCCAACGCTTACCTCCCCGCAACGGCGCCAGAAAATAGCTTGATGTCTACGTGTGCTTCTATTCTTGTAGACAGTGTTGGGCCTCCAAGAGCAGAGGTTTGTATAACAGCAGCAAGTTTCCTTAAGTGAATCACCCAAGGTTTATCGAACTCAGGGAGGTAGAGGTCAAAGATATTCCTCTCAAGCAACCCTGCAATTAAGATACAAGAAGTCTCTTGTGTCCCCAACACACCCAATACACTTGTCAGATGTATATGTGCACTAGTTCGGCGAAGAGATAGTGAAATACAAGTAATATGGATGATTATAAGTAGTAACTGCAATCTGAAATAAAGATGGCAGCAAGCAAACATGTAGCAGAACTTGATGTAAACGGTGTTTCAATGCTTAGAAACAAGGCCTAGGGATCATACTTTCACTAGTGGACACTCTCAACAATGATCTCATAACCGAATAAGTAAAAGCTACTCTTAAACACTCTCTTGTTGGATAACAAACACCATTCATTGTGTAGGGCTACAAAAGCACACCTCAAGCCGGAGTAAACCAGCGCCACAATGTCATAAAGGTGTCACACACGGTGCACACACTGTCACCTTTACACCGTGGAGAGTACCGGAGTTCACCCAAGAATAAGCCATGATAAATATCTAAATTATTCATAGAGTCACACAAGTACCCACACTGTCACCTTGATACCGTGTGGTCACAACGACTCCAGAAACTAGACAAAATCACTTGAGTAGCATAAACATTATTAATGTATTCAGCGATACTAGCAATACACATGATCACATAAAGATCACGCCATGGGAGAGAGAGATGAACCACATAGCTACCGGTAGAGCCCTCAGCCTCGGGGGAGAACTACTCCCTCCTCATCATGGGAGTCAGCAGCGGCGATGAAGATGGCGGTGGTGTCGATGGAGATGGCAGCGGCAATTCTCCGTCCCGGCGGCGTGCCGGAACAGAGATTCTGTCCCCCGAAACTTGATGTCGATGGCGGCGGCGCTACGGAACTCTTCGTGGAATATGGCTTGGTATTTTAGGGTTTTCGCGTCTCGGGGAATAAATAGGCGAAGGGGCGATGTCGGCGGACCCCCGAGGGGCCCAAACCACAGGCAGCGCGGCTGGGCCCACTGCCGCGCCTGGGGGTTGTTTGGCCACCTCCTGGCTCCTCTTCGTCTCTCCTTCGGACTCCGTGTACGTGCTGGAAAAATAGGGACCTGGCCTTTTGTTTCGTGCAATTCCGAGAATATTTACAGAAGTAACTTTCTGAAACAAAAAACAGCAGAAAACAGGGAACTGGCACTGTGGCATCTTCTTAATAGGTTAGTCCCAGAAAATGCATAAAAGTGGTACGAAGTGTATATAAAACATGTAGCAAATGGTATAATATAAGCATGGAACAGCAGAAATTATGGATACGTTGGAGACGTATCACCGAGGCACTTGGAGACAATGATTTATCCCGAAGTTCACTTCCCAATGGAAGCTACGTCTCCGTTGGAGCGGTGCGGAGTCACAAAGTGATCTCCGAATAGCCGTCAAATGGCACACCGTAATCTCCTTCGTGCCTCTACCAATGTAGAGTGCCACGAGCCACTATGGGACACTTGAGGGTGGTCACCGAACCCGTACAAGGATGAGGCACACTCCACAACTTAATTGGAGGCTCTCACCGGAATCCCACGGCTCCCAAAGCCACAAGACTCACAAGGTTGGGGCACGTCTCCACAACTTAATTGGAGGCTCCCAACAATCCCGCGAGCCACCAAAACTCCGAGATCAACAAGGACCGTCTAGGGCACTCCAAGTACCCAAGAGGACAAGCTCTAGGGCACCCCAAGTACCCAAGAGTAACAAGCTTCTCAACTTCGATTTCCACGTATCACCGTGGAGAACTCAAACCGATGCAACCGATGCAATGGGCAAGAACACAAGAAGTGCTAAAAATCCTTCACTCTCATATCCCACCAAAGCAACTAATGCTATTGGGGGAGAAGAGAGGAAGAACCAAGAAGAACACCAAATTCCTCCAAGATCTAGATCCAAAAGCTTCCCCTCACTTAGAGGAGAGATTGATTGATGGAATGGTGGATCTAGATCTCCTCTCTCTTTTCCCACTAAATGGAGGTAAGAATCATGGAGGGATAGAGAGTTAGCAAAGCTCAAGAAGGTCAACAATGGGGAAGAACACGAGCTACAAGAGTTGGTGCCTTTGGGGAAGAAGGGGGGCCTTTTATAGGTCCCCACGAAAAAGAGTCGTTGCAGTCCAGAAAACATAGGATTATCCGATTCAAGTTTAACAGGATAATCCGATTGTATAGGATTATCCGATTCAAGTTAGACAGGATAATCCGACTGTATAGGATTATCCGATCCAAGTTAGATAGGATAATCCGACTGTATAGGATTATCCGATTCCAGTTAGATAGGATAATCCGATAAACTCCAGTGCGCAACCAAACAAGCTTAGCCGTTTTCGCGTCGAGCGGGTCGGATATCCCGGTACAAAATCGGAATATCCGATTTTCTGAAAACTGACAGAAACAACAAAACGAAAACTGCAATATCTTTTTCATCCGGACTCCGATTTCGAAGATCTTGGGCTCGTTGGAATCGCAACGAAGAGCTCTTCAAGATTATGCAGAGAAACATTATAGTCCATCACTTGAGGAGGAATCCAAATGTAGAAAGGTAAAACCTCTCTATAAAAATGTGAACTGGCAAAACCTCCAAAACCGAAAACGCAACAAGTTTTCAATACGAAATCCGTTTTCGGTGAACTTGAGCTTGTTATGAAGATCACAACAAGCTCCAAAACCCTGCTTAGAGAAAAGCCAAATAAGAACCTAGAAAGATGATGAAGGCATGTATGCAAAGGTTTGAGCTCTCTCCAACTGATACGCTAAAGCTCAACGAGAGCCCCTCTTGATAGTACGGTATCTATCCTATAACCCGGTCTCCCAACTAGCACCATGAGACCGGTAAAATAGAAACCCTATCAAGATAATACCTTTGCTTTGCGCATTCCACTTGAGCTAGATGATGTCGATCTTGATCTCTTCAAGTGGACCACCTTTCTTGATTGCGCTTCTCTCGGTGAAGTCTCACATATTACTCCCCCATACTCCACTATGGGAGAGCCTCTCATAGGCACATCTTCACTTGACCATTATCTCCAAGAGGATGGCAAGTATCAAGCATATGATATCTTCGAGATACTTCTCTTGAACTTGCACTTCTCAAGCTTGATGACGATCACCACTTGACGACATCTTTCATGGGCTATATGAAATCTTCATTTGATGCAAGCCCATAGAAACATACCTAAACACACATAGAAATGCTACACACATATCATGGGTTAGATCACAAAGCTATATGGACAATTGCTTACCATACCAAGAGATACATGATCCCACTTGGTACATCTTGGAGCTTTGTGTGTTGATCAATATCTTGATAAACCTTATATCTTTTCTTCTCTTTTGAATAGATGATGTCTTGAAGATAACCATGAATGATCCCATAATCCTTTTCTTCAAGACATACTTGCAATATGCTCAACTCGATGATCTTGATGCCAAATACTTCATTATATCAATATATTCATAGTATCAACCTTGAATCCAACATATGGAGTTCAAGCATGGTCTATGGAAAAACCTTACAAGTACAACTCAATGCAACCATTAGTCCATAGGGATTGTCATTAATTACCAAAACCACACATGGGGGCGCCATGCCCTTTCAGACCATACATACAACTATGACTATTATCTTGCGGACGACATCTACCCAAGGTGGCAAACATTTGTGAAGCCGATTAAGAATCCACAAGGTAAGAAAATGCTTGATTTCCACAATGCTCAAGCGACGGTTAGGAAAGATGTGGAGAGAGCATTTGGAATTTTGCAAGCCCAATTTGCTATTGTGAGAGGGCCGGCGGGTAGATTTTGGTACCAAGACATGCTTTGGTACATCATGACCGCTTGTGTGATAATGCATAATATGATCATCGAGAATGAGCGTGGGCAAGATTTGGACTACACGCACTATGAGTTGATGGACATCCCGTGCAAGTGCGAAGGAAAGCAGAGAGGACATCTCGCTTTGTGGCATCTTATCATGTCATTCGACACAATGAACGGCATGATGAGCTTCAAAAGGATCTAATCGAGTAGTGGTGGACATGGAATGGGCAACAATGAGTTTAAGATGTATGATTGATGAACTATTCATTCTATTGTTTGTTGTATTTTTATTGAACTATTCATTCTATTGTTTGGTGAACTATTTGTATTCGAGAAAAACAATTTTTTGTGTTGTAATAATAATTATACTATTTATTATTGATTTATTTGATCTTCGTGGTTGTATGTTGTAGTGCAAATGTTGTTTACGCTGAGCGTGCGCGCTGCATTCTAGCGCGATTGATGAAGCGCGACAGCAGCACGCTAAATAATAGCGCGACTGCTAAACCAAAACATGCGCGCAGCACGCGAAACGGCTATTTCGACGCTAAAAAAATATACAGCGCCGACGCACTACGCATGTGAGCGTGGATGGTAAGACGTGATAACATGAGTAGATAAAAAAACGCTGTCAGCAGCATGGAAGGGGGCAGACGGTAAACAGCGCACGGTTTCACGCACGAAAGGTGAGGCTGACGCAGCAGCATAACACAGACCGGAGGGCCAAGCAGCCACTGGCTGGAAGGTTCTCTCTCTCTCACCCACGGGCCGAAAAGGCGAGCGAGAGATGGGGCAGGAGGCGGATGCGGATGAGCAGCTGCGGCGGCGGCTCCGGCGCGTTTTTACCGCCGAGGAGCGCTCGTTCCGCATGGATCGGCACTCCCAGGCCGTCGCCGCGCTCCGCTCCGCCGTCACCGACGTGCTCCCCCGCTTCCTCGGCACCTACTCCGACGACACCCTCGCGGTACCGCCCCGAATCCCCACCTCTCCCTTCCCCCCCGCGCGACCCCCTAGAACTTACTACTGCGGATGCGACGCGGCTGCGCGGGTTGCTTGTGTGTGCTAATCGGCATCGGGAATGTCACGGAATGGGTTCGGATGGGCCTCCGCGCCTGGGGCTGTGCTATGGGGATATTTTGCGGCTCGGAATAGTCGATAATCGTTTGGTCGGTTTGTGAGTGCCCTGCTTGGGTCGAGAGATTGGCAGCGAAGTGAAATTTTAGTTGGAGAGGGGACGGATTAGACTATCTGGAAACTTAGACTTGTTTTCGACTTTTATCAGGACTTCCTATAGAAGAAGTGGACTGAATTCTCATCGACTGATCAGAATTCAGAAATGTGAGTGAGCCTTCCTATAGTTCGTCCCAGCCTCAAGTGCATCAGCAGTGTGCAGAGATACCCTTAAAGTGGGTTTCTGACAAAAAGGATCAGTGTGGTGTCTCTTAACCTTGATTCCATTTTCACTGGCAATTGTTTCATTGATGTGGCATTTGTTCTGTTGATGCACCCTATAATCTACAAATGAAGAATTGTAGTGCTACACAAGCCTGTAGATACTTCATAAATCATGAATTCAGAATACTGCCAACGCCCTGCGCGGGAAGGGCCAATGAGTTCCAGGCAGAGATATATAGTTGTAGCCAGGTTTAGATGAATCTACCGAGTCAAATATTGGAACACTGATGAGTTCAATTCAGCTGTACTTTTTTCACCAGTTTCTTCGGTGATTAAGATGTTTTTTGTGTGCTTCTTGAAAGATTGTAGCTACACTGTATATAATATTGAAGATGGTAACAAATTAATTATAATGTTTTCACATCACCTGGGGGTAAATTGAACATAGTCAGTGCAATTTTAATGGCCCGATTACCTTTGTAAATTGGTGATCGACCACTTCATGACAATGAAAAGGATATTGGCACCAGAAGACAGGGGAAGGGAGTGGTGTGTGTCAGCACATATACGGTGATCACTTCCCTATGAAAAAGGTTGTTGTCCCAGCAGCAGCACTTGTCTTCAGCTGTACTCAAACGTAGCAGCTGGATCACAGGATTACTCCAACAAAGGTGTATGTTCCTTGTTACAGTACAGTTTTGGGCATGCTTTGAGTTTTACAAGCCAATATAATTCACCTATGGTTAATCCTTTAGATTTTGGACTTGTTCTCCAGTAATCATGCTTTGAACGATACTCGAGACCTGCTATTAAACAGAATTTATCGAAGGGATCTTTAGGTATAAGATTGAATAAACTCGGAACAAGAAAACACTGAAGCACAACATTGACATCATCAATTGTTAAGTTGATGTTGGCTAAAGGTGGCAACTGCCTCAGTTCTTTATTTTTGTATGTTGTATGCCAGCCCATGAACTTCGATATTCTGTTAGTGTTGTAGGATAACTGTGAGTTTTCATTGCATGTTTTGAGTCAAGTACACAATAGTCAGATCTTTGAGTTATTGGTATGTTTTTTCGTGTTGATATAAACCAGATGCTTTATTAGATTTTTGTTATATGATGACTGATTTTTTCTCTGCTTTTCTCCCTGACTAAAGGAGTACATTGTAATTTTAGTTTGTAATGGGAAGCATCAGTATCAAGCGCGCGATGATTTGGAGGCCTTTCTTGGTGATGATAGTGAAAAATTCGTTGCATGGTATTATAGCTATTCTTTAACTAATTAGTTGTGTTCTTGATCCGTGTACTTTTATGAGGTCATGATGCCTTTTGCATGGCTAAGCAGGCTCTGGGGCTACCTAAGCAAAAGGACTGCAGCACTGGCTGATGATTCTAGCGTGCAACATGAGTTGGAAAATGAGAGTCGGAACCTGAAGGGCAAGAAAAATCTTCTTGTTACAAAACCCCAACCCGGAGATGCCCATATTGTAAGGATCTTACGATGTTTCATCTTACAATCATTAGTTGGCATATAACATTTATTTTCTCCATCATATCCACTAAAGTGAACTTAGATGAACATTCATTTACTTCTTTCAAGACAACATGCCCAAATTATGCATGTATCATGAGTTACGAACACTCAGTTGAACTCATCCACTGTTGATCAGGTTAACTCAAAAACCTTAACACCACAAGAACACAAAGGCCTTCAGAAGCTTGATTCTATCAAAGGACAAAATGTCCCCAGCGACGCATTAGTTCCACTGTTGTTGTTTCCCCTGAAATGTTGGTTGGTGACAGTCGTTATTATGATGGTCAGCATCAGAAGGTAAACAATAGATCATGTCTCTATTGTTAAGTACCCCTCTTTGTAGTTTGTGGTATGAAAATGAGGCATCTAACTTGATGATTCTATGTCAGAACAGAAAGATTGGAGTCCAACAGGTGGCAGAAGTTCCTCCATGCGGAATTCTGGTGTATCTGCAAGGACTAAACATGCATTGCCGCAAGGCAAGTTTTTTGTGTTTCAGCTTGATTGTGGATTTATGGGACAGCGTTCTAAAATCATTTGTCATATGATATCTGCTTCAAACTACTCCATAATACACACACGAGAAGTTATAAATGTTTCATGCCATGCATTAATATTTGACCACATCCATATGTCACTTGTTATATCAGAACTAGCTCTGTTTTGATCTCTGAACATTTTGTCTGTGCTTTGAGTATTTGTACCGCATGCTGCATTTTCTTCTACATAAAAGTTCACCAGCTTCTGTAAGGTTACGTGATCTGATTTTCAAAGTAGATAATGGTGCTTTCTTACTTTACGGGTTAATGAACTTTCAAAATTGTATGAATATGTCTGTAAATATCCTTGTGTTTAGTCTTGTCAATTTTTTCTTTATCAATAAATATATACTCTCCGGGCATCCCTACAGTTCTCTGTCAAAATTGTTTTGCATGAATATGATGCAAAAATTGATTGTAACAATTTATTTTGGTTTATGTGCTTCCTCTTGTTTCATCTTACCTCGCCCGGTTAGTTTGTGTGCTTAGGCGTGACTGTAAAAGGAGTCAAGATTCTTATAATCCCATTTCAACTTGCGAAAATGTTTTGGTATCTTAGCTCTATAGTCTGTTCATACAAGCAACATGGGGTTTCATTTATGGAGGTTGCGGATACATTTTTGGAAAGTTGATTGGCCACGTTTCGTCCAATTGTTCCCTAAAAGTTCTTTCAGTATAACTGCTGTACTGATTCAGGCAAGCTTGGTTTCCAGTTTCGCTTGTCTCAACTCAATCCTGAATAGGAGTAATATGCTGATAGACAATAGCTTTTGTTCTTTTGAGTAGAGTCTCACAACCCCTGGGTCTTCTACATGATTGAAGGTGGAACTGAAAATAATATGAGAATAATGCTTCTGTTTGTTTGCTTATAGACGACTTGAACAAAGAAGGGATTAAACATTGTACTATCCAAAAATAGAATATGTTTTTGTCGAAAATGGCCACACTGTCAAATTACGTTACAGAGACAACTTCTTAAGGCATTATGACGTACTCCCTCCGTGTCAAAATACAAGGCGCACTATTTTTAAGGTGGTCTTTGACGCTAAACTTTGACCAACAATATATAATAAAATATATTGAATGAGAATGTATATATGGTACCGTTGGATTCGTCTTGCAAAATTCTTTAATTTCATATATCTTTATAATAAATTTGGGTACATATTATAAGTATAAATCATGGTCAAAGTTACACGGCGTTGACCAGCGAAATTAAAGGGTGCCTTATATTTTGAGACGGAGGGAGTAACTCTTTTGTGGTGCCCTCTGATCGAATTGATGACTTGCGTTCTTAGTGTATATCTTTAATCTCTTCTGGCTGAATCTGGATAGGCAACTATTTAATCTTGCAATTTCTGTGGGGTTGTGGACTTTGATCTGATGACATGGCGTCAGGGGATCCATATCACGTTCTATCAACGTGCTTAGACTTGAATGTTGTAGAGTGGTGGTCCAAATGGTAATTATCCTGCTGTTAATAGTACCTTGAGCTGAGACATGTTCCCTTTCTTACTTCAATGATTTTTAGAAAATATACAGCAGCCTGGTCATAAGTTTTTGGGTGGACCTCAATGTACTGTCAAAAGCTATATAGCTGAAGCAGAAAAGCGATACTTGATATTGATTTACTGTTATTCAAAAACCTAATGCAGAGGAACTCCATGATGAATATCTTGGAACAAATGCTTCCACAAGACGATTGCCTGTGTCCGTGGCAACTGATGATGGCGAAGTCCCAGAATCCATGAAAAGACGTCGCAATGTTTGGGACAGGCTGGGGAAGCCTGGTGTAGGGGATCAAGGTTTACCTAGAGAAACTGATAACATGCATGTTGAAAATGGAATGCATAAGAAGTCCAAGTTAATGGTGTCTGAGCATGAAGGAAGCTGCCGTATTAACTCAAGTACGGATGGCGATTTGTTTGACAGAGCAAATTCTGGAAACTTTTCGAGTGGTTACCCAGATGTCAATACAGTACAAGAACATGAGCACAGGGAGAAGTCCAACAGAAGCAGGCTGACCGGTCGTTTAAATTTTGGTGATTTGGAGCGTAACCATCATCAAGTTAGAGATGTTATTAGCCAGAAGTCTACTTCATTGCCAGTAAAAAGTTTTCGTTCACAAAGTTTGAATGAATTTACATCTGAGGTGAAGAGCTCACCTACAACAATATCTGAACCAGCACGGCTTGCGAATAACTCGTTAAAAGGGCGTGTTTCAGCATCTAACAGATTGTCTCATTTAAATACGCGGCTAAACTTAGGAAGCGATGTTTTGCAAACTAAGAAAATTAGCAGCCCTGCGCAGTCCAAGAGTGGATCTTCTGTACGTGAAGATGGTGCCAATTACAGTAACACACCAGTAAAAGATGTAAGCTATTCTCTGCTCATAATTTGTTACCTTGGGATCTTCTAGTGCAATTAATGGTCGATATGGCTGATTATGCAGGAGATGTTGGACGTGAAACTAAAACTAAAGCAGGTGGAGCTGGACATGCTCAAGCTTCGATCGAATTTGCAGATAAACAATGGGACGCAAGGGGCCCTACCATCAGGTTTGTCTTATTGTTCGTTATAGTTCCTTCTGTATCTAATTATCTACATGAGTGAATTCATTCGAAGGAACTTAGGGCAAATGACATTGAATTTGTTGATGATTAACCATTGCAATGAGTTTACCAGTTTATTCTTGCAATTATTTTTTAAATTTAGTTTGTCGAGTAAACATTAAAAATATGAATGTTTGGCTTTTAGACACTGGCACTTGGTTGCCATCTGCGTAAGTAAATTGAGAATATGCTGACGGACACTGCAAAGCTTGTTTTATCTGAACAAATAAGTACTACATATATCGTTATGTCAAAATCCATGAGAGAAGAGGTGGAAGTCCGATTTGCTTGGACAGAGGTGGGAATAGTGTTTGGAATTTGTGTATGTGTGTGTAGCCCTTTTGGTTAATCATCTGAAAAGATGTTTAAAGTTGCACCGCAATAGGAAAACACAAGAGATCTATCCAGCAAGGTGGTACATGCAGTGCTTGTATATTGGTATACTTTGGTAGTCAGTTAGGTTTTGATCTTCTTTGCTTAACACGATACTGTTTTTCTACAATTATTTGTTGTATAGTATGATCAGCACAACACAGTTAAGCAATCTTGATCTGGCCCTTAGCCTCACAAAACTTTTGAGATCAGTAGCATTGAACAGTTTGGGTACTGTGAAGCAACTGCCACCTCTAGAACAAGCGTTATGTACCTGTATTGTGTATTCTTATCATCTGTTCATCAGATTCATATTTTTTGTTCGCTGGCTGAATCTTTGTAGTTTTAATACTCTTTAGATACCACAGATGAAGTTGAAGTCTTTTGAATTTTGTTTTCTTGTAGGCCCCCATTCAAATTTGGAGGAGGATGCTGACACCAGAACTGTTCTTGTGACTAATGTATGTAAAACAAAACCATCTCCTTATTTCCGTTCTCTCTGCTGGTCACTACAGATCAGTAGGATTTTTTACCAAAAGATATCTTCATTGTAAAACTTGCTGAGTTACATCTCCTCTGGTGATTGTTGTAGGTGCATTTTGCGGCAACCAAGGAAGCATTGTCAACACATTTTATGCAGTGTGGTACAGTACTTAAGATCAATATGTTGACAGATGCAGTTACTGGCCATCCAAAAGGGTATATATTCTATTGTATCAATTTTCAGTTTCTTTTCTTTATTTGTTGCTATCTGTACTCTCCTCGTCTGTTGTTAACTGATGCTGTTGTTTCACAGGGCTGCATATATTACTTTTGCTGACAAGGAATCTATCGGGAGGGCTATATCTCTTAGTGGGACATCGTTTTTCTCTCGAGTTCTCACAGTAAGACTCCCGGATCAAGCTCATTATATCGGCTGCTAAACTGTACCTTTCTTTAGGTCCTGTGCCTCGTGGCTTTAGTTATATGGTTTGCATGGAACCATATTCTCTTTGGAAGATCTTGAAAACTGGGACATTTTTTGATGTTTCAGTTGTAGCATTAGACATACTGGTTCTCATTTTAGGCAAAAGAAGGCTTACTAAAATGAAACATATTCATAACGTTGATTCCAATTTTGGATCACGTGAGCTTAACTACACTACTTTACCTGATGCAATTCACAGCATGTCGTCAATGGTTCTGCTGTTAACGTCTTGTGTTTGCAGGTACTGCGGAAAGCAGAAGCACCTCCAGGATTTGTGGTTTCTGTTCAGCAGACTGGGAGGCCGCAGCCATGGAACTCCCCACTATTCCAGAAAGGGGTGAGTCCTAAGCAGTCCGCTGGCCATCATCTGCAGTGGAAACGCGAGCAGTCTGCATGGAAAATTCCCCTGCCAATTGCCCTACTTCCTGAAGAATCTAAGACAGCTATTAAGAATCTGGGCTCTACCAATGGACGTAGCCTTATTGGATCAGATATAGAGAAGATGGTATCTTTGGCACCTCTATCCAAATGATACTGTTACCGCTGTTCAAACATCTGCAGTCTTTAGTTATACCAGATTTACTATTGTTTCTTTCTGATGAGCGATGAGGAGTGTAAGAACCTAGCTACGAATCAAGCACAGATCGATGAACTCAACGAAGGAAATTGGTTCTGGAGCTCGTTCCTCCCCACCACCCCCGAGCTAATCCTTCACGGCTCCGCCGTTCATTACAATTCACTTGTTTGACAAGAAAGAAACTCGGCGTCTCTGCCTCTAAATAGAACAGCTAAGCCACCCAGGCATCGCCAGCTAGCCAGGCGGGATTCTGTCGCAATCTCTTGGGCCTTGCGCCGATCACTGTTGGGCCGCCCTTGTCAGCATCGTCCACCTCATCGCCACGCTGGACCTGGTCGTTGACAATCCCCACCCCTTGAAACTCTGCTTGTCCCCAAGCAGGAGCACGGGGAAACGCTTGGCGAAGCCGCACGAAGTCCTCCCAGGTCGCTTCATCATCCGCTGTGCCGCTCCACCGCACCAGTACTTGCTGCACCATGCGCACGCCCCTCTGTTGCTGACGATGTTGCAGAACTTGCTCCGGAATGCGGAAGAACTCGTCCATCTCCGGCAGTGTAGGCGATGCCGGTGGTCTTGGACCGATGCACGGCTTGAGCTGCGAGACGTGGAACACTGGGTGGACGCGGCTCGCCGGCGGCAGCTCCAGCTTGTACGCCACCGCTCCAACGCGCTCCACCACGCGGAACGGGCCGAAGAACTTGAACGCGAGCTTGTGATTCGCCCGCCGCGCCACTGAGACCTGGATGTACGGTTGTAGGCGCAGGAACACCTCGTCGCCCACCTCGAACGTGCGCTCGGTGCGGTGCTTGTCCGCCTGCGCCTTCATGCGCTGCTGCATTCGCAACAGGTGCTGACGCACCGAGTCTAGGACCAACGAGCGTTCCTGCAGCCATGCCTGAACATCGGTGTTAGCAATTTGATCAGATGCCGTGATGCCGAAGTACCTGGGCTGGCGGCCGTAGAGCAGCTCGAACGGTGTCTTCCCTGTCGATGCATGCCAGTTTGTGTTGTACCAGAACTCGCACTGAGAGAGCCATTTGGACCAGTGATGCGGGTGCGCGCTAATGAAGCAGCGCAGGTAACACTCGATGGACTGGTTCACCCTCTCCGTTTGGCCGTCTGTCTCTGGGTGATTGGCCGTGCTCAGCTTGAGCTGGGTTCCCGTAGCATGGAACACCGATTGCCAGAACGCACTGGTGAAGATTGGGTCGCGATCGGACACCAGCGAGCCCGGCATGCCGTGTAACCTGAAGATGTTGTCGACGAACACCTTCGCCACCTTGCTTGCTGTGTATGGATGGCGAAGAGGGATGAAGTGCGCGTACTTGGTGAGCTTGTCGACGACGACAAGGATGCAGCTGTACTGGCGCGATGCAGGTAACCCCTCGATGAAGTCCATCGTGGCCATCTCCCATGGCGCAGACGGCACGGGCAGTGGCTGCAGCAGTCCAGCAGGCGGAAGCCGCTCCGGCTTCGCTTGCTGGCACGTGTGGCAGCACCGCACGTACTCACGCGCCATCGCCTTCATCCCCGGCTAGCTGAACAGCGAGACCAGCCGCCTGTAGGTGACAGGAAAACCAGAATGGCCTCCTTGCGGGCTGTCATGGAATGCTGAAACATCTGGCGGCGCAGTTCCTCATCCTTGCCCACCCAAATTCTGTTGTGATGCCTTATCAGGCCGTTCTCCAAGGTGTACCCAGCCACGGCACCCGGCGCGAGCGCTAGCTGCTGCAGCAGGGACTGCGCCTGCGTGTCAGACGCGTAGCTGTGCTCCACAGACGCCAGCCACACTGGCTGTACCGTAGACACGGCGAAAAGTTCTGAACTCTCCGGCGGCTTGCGCGACAGGGCATCCGCCGCACCATTTTTACCCCTTTCTTGTACTGGATGGTATACTGCAACCCCATGAGCTTTGTCAGGGCCTTCCTCTGCCACTCCGTGTGCAGGCGCTGATCTGCGAGGTTGGTTAAGCTCTTGTGGTCAGTGCGTATCTTGAATTCCCGCAGCTGCAGGTATGGGTGCACTGCTGTACCGCCAAGAGTATAGCCAAGTACTCCTTTTCATATACAGAGAGGCCCTGTTCTTAGGACCCAACGCACGGCTGACGTACGCGACCGGGTGTCCCCGCTGCGACAGCACGGCGCCGATCCCCACGTCGCACGCGTCAGTGTCCACGACGAACTGCTCCGTGAAGTCAGGCAACGCCAACACCGGCGCGGTGGTCAGGGCTTGCTTCAGCACTTGGAATGTTGTCTCCGCAGCTGGCGTCCAGATGAACTGCACACCCTTCTTCAGTAATGCCGTCAATGGCTGGCAAATGATCGCGTAGTGCTCGATGAACTTGCGGTAATACCCAGTGATGCCAAGTATCCCCTCAATTCCTTCAAATTGCGCGGCGTGGGCCACTCCTGGATGGTCTTGATCTTGGACGGGTCCGTGGCGACGCCGCCAGCAGACACGACATGCCCCAGGTACGCCACCTCCTTCTGCGCGAACACGCACTTCGACATCTTCACATGCCACTTGTCCCTGTGCAGGATGTCGAGGACAGTGGCAAGGTGCTCCAGATGCTCCTCGTATGTGCGGCTGTAGATCAGGATGTCGTCGAAGAAGACCAACGCGAACTTGCGGAGCACCGGCTCGAGCGTTCATCGCGTGCTGGAACGTCGCGAGCGCGCAGTGAGCCCGAACGCCATGACCTTGAATTCATAGTGGCCGCTGTGCATTTGAAACGCAGTCTTGTGTTCCTCTCCTGGTGCGAGGCGAATCTGATGGTAGCCCGCCTTGAGGTCGAGCTTGGAGAACCACTGTGCTCCGCAAGCTCGTCGAGCAACTCATCAATGGCAGGAAGTGGGTACTTCCCCTTGATCGTCAGGGCATTGAGTGGCCGGAAGTCGAACACCAGCCGCCAATCCACGGCTCCCTTCTTGACCAACAGGACGGGCGCGCCAAACGCGCTGTTGCTGTGAGTGATGACCCCTTGCTCAAGCAGCTCCTTCACCTGCCGCTCGATCTCTGTGTTCAGCTCCGGCGCAACACGGTACGGCCGAATCGACACAGGGCGCGCTCCTGGCACCAGCGGAATGCGGTGATCGTACTGCCTACGAGGCGGCAAGCCCGTGGGCGCAGCGAACACCGGCGTGAACCTGTCCAGGACTGCCTGCACCTCCCTGGGAATGACTGCTCCACAACCTCAGCTTCACGCACCAAACTGAGCTCCACCAGCGCATGTGTGCACAGGCGCGGTTCGTCGCCCCGGAGCACCACTTGCCTGTCTTCGTGCTGGAACGCCAGCCAACCCTGTTCCCAATGGGTGAGCATCGGGCTGTACTTTCCCAGCCAATCTAGGCCGATGATGCCATCATAGCTCGACAAATCCAGCACACGGAAGTTGTCTGTAAATGTCGCTCCATCAGCTGTCCACTGCAGAGCTGGGAAGCGTGAGTGCAGTTCAGGGTCGCGCCGCCCGCGACGCGCACAGTCGCCGGTACTGGCAACTCCTCTGACCCCTCGAGCAGCTGGGCCAGCTGCTGATCGACGAAGCAAGCTGAACTACCCGAGTCCACCAAGAACAGGAACGAGTGCCCCTGAATCTGCACCTGCAGCTGCATGGTCCGCGGTGCTGCTGTTCCGGCAGACAGGGCGGCCGCTGACAACACCATGGCATTCACCGACAAATCAGTTGCTGTGGCCGCAGCATCTGGGGGTTCCTCGCTCTCATCGTCCTCCAGGCACATGCAATTCACCATCTCCTGAACCACATGCAGAGGAATCGTGGACTTGCACCTATGCTCCCGACTGTATTTCTCGCCGCAGGTGAAGCACAGATGCATCGCTTTACGATAGGCCTTCAGCTTAGCCCACTTCTCCTCATTCGCACTCAGCGCTCGCTTTTCTTCCACGGTCTTTGAAATCCACTTCGCTGGCGGCTGCGGCAGAGGCGGCGAGACAGATGACGCTCGCCGAGGCACGGACACAGCCTGCTGGTGGTGTGGCACCAGCCCTGTATCTTCCCCCAACTCCTCATACAACAACGCCAGGGAGTATGCAGTCTCCAGCGAATTCGGCTGCTGAATTGCAACGAGTACACGCACAGCAGGCCGCAATCCATCCAAGAATCTCGTGGTATAATGCACCACATCAGGGTTGGGCTCATACACAGCGATCTGATCAACCAATTCAGAGAACTTCTGCACATAATCCTCCACTGTTGTCACCTGGGATATGTGGAACACGCGACGACAGAGAATCGAGTGCTGATTCCTGCTGAACCTCGCGAGCACAGCCTCGACGAACTCTGACCACGTCGGCGATGGCCTCTTCTGCAGATAGGACTCCAGCCACGTCGCCGCAGCGCCCGTGAAGCAGGCCGACGCATCGGCAGCCCACAGCGACATCGGCGTTTGGCCCCGCCTGAAGAACTCCTCGCAGCGTATCTGCCACAGCTTCGGGTTGGCACCCTCGAAGTGAGGCAACGCAGCACGAGAAATCGGCGAACCGAAGTCAGAACGCTGATTTGGTGAGCAGGAATCGAATTGCCTAAGCAAAGTCCGGCCAGAGATGTTACCTCCGACCGGAGGAGGTGAGTGTGTGACACCCAACGTCCCCCGGTTCTGGTTTGTCATGCCGTGCCATGTCTGGCCTGCGGCTCCGCTCCCCAGCTCGCGTGTTGTCAAGGTAGAGGGGCGATCAGCCGCCGCGCCCAAGCTCGGCCGTGGCACACGATCTAGCGCCGACGCCAACGACTCGATCTACGCGCTCAGCGTGTCCTTGACGGCGTCGAGGTCCACGCCGATGGAGTTCCTGGTTGCTTCCATATCCCCGTTGACGGCGGTACGCACAACATCGATGGAGTTCCTGGTGGCCTCCAGATCCGCGTTGACAGCCGACCGGACGAAGTCGATGTTGGTGTTCAGCGTACGGAGTTCCTTCTCCGTGTCTGAAAGGACACGGATGTCGCCTAGAGGGGGGGGGGTGAATAGGCGATTAAAATTCTTTATGGTTTAGGCTTGAATAAACGCGGAATAAAACTAGCGTTTAATTTATCAAGCACGAAACCTAAACAAGCTAGGTTTACCTATGTGCACCAACAACTTATGCTAAAAAATATAAGCAAATATGTGATAGCAAGATATATTACTTCAAGCTCGATGGCTATCACAAAGTAAATAGCATAAGTAAGAAGCTCGAGTATAGAAATACCGAGGCACTTGGAGACGATGATTTATCCCGAAGTTCACTTCCCAATGGAAGCTACGTCTCCGTTGGAGCAGTGCGGAGTCACAAAGTGATCCCCGAATAGCCGTCGAATGGCACACCGTAATCTCCTTCGTGCCTCCACCAATGCGGAGTGCCACGAACCACTCTGGGACACTTAAGGGTGGTCACCGAACCCGTACAAGGATGAGGCACACTCCACAACTTTATTGGAGGCTCTCACCGAATTCCCGCGGCTCCCAAAGCCACAAGAATCACAAGGTTGGGGCGCGTCTCCACAACTTAATTGGAGGCTCCCAACAATCCCGCGAGCCACCAAAACTCCGAGATCAACTAGGACCGTCTAGGGCACTCCAAGTACCCAAGAGGACAAGCTCTAGGGCACCCCAAGTACCCAAGAGTAACAAGCTTCTCAACTTCGATTTCCACGTATCACCGTGGAGAACTCAAACCGATGCAACCGATGCAATGAAGGCAAGACCACTAGAGGTGGTCAAATCCTTCACTCCCAAGTCCCACCAAAAGCAACTAATGCTTGTGGGGGAGAAGAGAGGAAGAACAAGGAAGAACTCAACAAATGGAACTCCAAGATCTAGATCAAAGGCTTCCCCTCACTTAGAGGAGAGATGGATTGGTGGAACAATAGATCTAGATCTCCTCTCTCTTTTCCCACTAAATGGAGGCAAGAATCATGGAGGGATAGAGAGATAGCCAAGCTCAAGAAGGTCAACAATGGTGGTCAATTTCGTGCTCAGCCAAGCTAGTCTCAATGGGGAAGAAGGGGGCCTTTTATATGGCCCCACGAAATAGAGCCATTGCTGGAAACTTAACCCCGGAGATTCCGGCCCGGCGGAATATCCGGCCCACGGGGACCGGAATATCCGGCCAGACCAGAAACTTCCGGAAATCTCCGGCGAGTCTCCGGCCAGTCTCCGGACTGTGCACCAGAGGCTTACGCCACGCGCTGGCGAAGTGAGCCAGCCCAGAAAAGCATAGACCGGAATCTCCGGCCCCCTGAGTCAGAAACTCCGGGCTGTTTCAAACAGCCACTCAGCAAAACTGTAAACCACATAACTTTTGCAATTTAACTCCAAATAAGGTGAGACCAATTTTGATGGAAAGCTATCGACAAGAGCTTTCATACAAAAAGTGGAAATATTAACAATCAACAATGGAGAGAGGATACCACACATGGGAGGTGTGGAACCTTTCAGAAAGGCGAAACCATAATATTTCCAACACCGAAAACGCAAATGGTTTTTCATAAGAAATTCGTTTTCGAAGAACTTGTGCTTGTCATGAAGATCACAACAAGCACCAAAACCCAACAAGGAGAAAAACCAAATAAGAACCAAGAAAGATAATGAAGGCAAGTATGCAAAGGATTGAGCTCTCTCCAACTGATACGCTAAAGCTCCATCGAGAGCCCCTCTTGACAGTACGGTGTCTATCTATAACCCGGTCTCCCAACTAGCACCATGAGACCGGTAAAATAGAAACCCTATCATACCTTTGACTTGCGCATTCCACTTGACTAGATGATGTCGATCTTGATCTTCTCAAGTGGACCACCTTTCTTGATTACGCTTTGCTTGGTGAAGATCCACATATTTCTCCACCATACACCACTATGGGAGAGCCTCTTATCGGCATATCTTCACATGTCCATTATCTCCAAAAATAGGTGGCAAGCTTCAAGCATATGATATCTTCGAGATACTTCTCTTGAACTTGCACAACTCAAGGTAGATGACGATCACCACTTGATGTCATCCCCATGGGCTATATGGAATCTTCATTTTATGCACACCCAAATAAAGATACCTAACCACACATAGAAAATGCCACACACATGTAATGGGTTAGTTGACAAAGCTATATGGACAATTTCTTACCATACCAAGAGATGTATTATCCCACTTGGTACATCTTGGAGCTTTGTGTGTTGATCAATCTTGATCAACCTTGTATCTTTTCTTCTCTTTTCAAATAGATGATGTCTTGAAGATAACCATGAATGTCACATAATTCTTTTCTTCAAGACATACTTGCCATATGCTCAACTTACACATGACCAATCATCGGATAACTTCTTGAATAACAACTTGGTCATCACATACTCTTCTTCTTGATCATATCAAGTATATATCCATAACATCGATGATCTTGATGCCCAAAACTTCATTATATCAATATATTCATGGCATCAATAACCTTGAATCCAACATATGGAGTTCAAGCATGGTCTATGGACAAACCCTACAATTACAACTCGATAAAACCATTAGTCCATAGGGATTGTCATTAATTACCAAAACCACACATGGGGGCGCCATGCCCTTTCAGTGTCGACGACGAACTTGTGCACGGATCCCGGCGTCGTCCACTCATACTCCAGGAACTTCGCGTCGAATTCCTCCGAGGTCGACGCCTTGATGAGATCGTAGATCGCACGGGACTCAGCGGAGAGCTCGTCCATGGCTTCCGCTCTCGATCGAGCCGCGAATCTGGTGGGGTAAGGGTGGGTGGGAAACTCCAGATCTCGGGATCGGAAAGGCTCTGGATACCACTTGTAAGAACCTAGCTACGAATCAAGCACAGATTGATGAACTCAACGAAGGAAATTGGTTCTGGAGCTCGTTCCTCCCCACCACCCCCGAGCTAATCCTTCACGGCTCCGCCGTTCATTACAATTCACTTGTTCGACAAGAAAGAAACTCGGCGTCTCCGCCTCTAAATAGAACAGCTAAGCCACCCAGGCATCGCCAGCTAGCCAGGCGGGCTTCTGTCGCAATCTCTTGGGCCTTGCGCCGATCACTGTTGGGCCGCCCTTGTCAGCATCGTCCACCTCATCGCCACGCTGGAACTGGTCGTTGTCCTGGTCGTTGACAAGGAGTCACAGGATTTCTTTACTGTCGGATTTGGAACTAGCAATGTGATGCAAAAAATTGGTCGAAACCTTAGGTGAGCTTATAGAACGGATGTTTGATCAAACATTCTGTGCTACGTATGTGTGGTAATATCCACTATCACCAGAATCATTGTTGTCACTCTCGTCGAATATGTGGTAATATTAAACGTAATTACAGTTCCAGAACACTCAACGAACATCTTGGAAGTGGTGAGTGAATACATATGTGGATTGAGATGTCAACCTTGACCTACCTTTTGCGGCGTATCAATTTGACTAAGGGCCGCTTGGATGCCGGGTAATCTAGCGGAATACCCCCGTATAATTGACGGACCTGGTTAGGCCCGCCTAAAAAGTAGTGTAGTTTCTATGAGAAAAAAAATCCGGCGCAGTCAGTTCAACGCCAGGAATTAATACGGAGCGTAAAAATATAAGACATTCCAAGCGGGTCCTAAGGGGTGTTTGTTTGGGTATTGCTTTCCACCAAAATAAGCTAGGGCATTTTCGCAAAATGAAATAAGCTAGGGCATCGAAACAAACGGGGTGGCTTCCTAACCGGCTTTGCCAAAAGCCCAAGCCACAAATACACTACACTACACAAATCTATATCATATTAGTTATTTGTTCTGTTTAATATTGTGTATTTTGATATTTTATAGTGATAGACACGATTATACACTCCAGTCAGTAAATCCATATGTCACATGAATTTGAGGGTATCAGATAATTGCTCAACACACAACTGGATAGCTAGCCAAGTCCTCATACAGTGCCACTAAAATAAACAACTTTCCCTGCTGCACAGAAGCACAACCAGCAGTCATAGCCCAAACAAACACCCCCTAAGCGTGCCACGACTTCCAATGGTCAATGTTGACACCTAGCATGTTTTTTTTTGAAAAGTCAAACAGTTTTAACTCCGATGAAGCTTGTAGAAATAATTATTGCCAACTACTCCCTCCGTTCATAACATGATTTCTCAACCTAGTCTAAATTTGCATGTATCTACACACTAAACCATGTCTATGTCTAGATACATACAAATTTACCTTTTTGAGTTTCATAAAATCCTTCTTAATTAATGAGATGAGGGAAAGCTTTTGCCTCCGTTACGGAAAAAAATGTTTTCATGAGGTTTCTTCTCACTCTATCTCTATGTGTGGTCGTAATATGGTTCTTTGATAGAGAGGATATGCATAACATTGAAAGAGGTGTTTTGGCTCCCGGGTGCATATGCTCTTGTTATGTTTGTCAAAATTAAAAATATATGAAAAATATCAAACGATTCTGAAAAAAGTTGGGCACGAACATATACATGTTTGCAACGTTCGTGTAAAATGTCGGAAGCAAATGACACGCGAAACAGTAGTTCGTCTAGAATGGTTTAAGGCAACTACTCCCTCGATCCATCCCATATTAGTTGTTGCTGAAAAACTATGCATTTAGAGTTTCAGACGTATTTTGATGCTAGAATCCAGATACATCTATTTCAAACACAATTAATATGGGCCAGAGGGAATATAAGTAAACACAATTAAACTGTACTCTAAAATGGGATGGTCACGTCTGCAATGTTAGATGCTGGCCGTTGTAATATCGGGAATTCTCAGTAGCCTAGGTACTATGCATGTTGGTGATGTCTATATCCCATTCCCAGATATATATTGAAATAACCGACCATGTTAAGCAAGAAAGATGTTATACTTGTATGTGTATGATAATCTAGAAGGTGTTAGTTTTAACATAGTTTTTACTTTTTCTTGGTATGTGTCAATCATATGGTGTGTGTCGATCTTATCAACAACAATGCTTCTTAGAGAATATAGTCGAATTAATTCTTCCTAATGTGCTTATAGTTTCGAAGGAGCACTATTATTATTATTATTATTATTATTATTATTATTATTATTATTATTATTATTATTATTATTATGTATTACCAGTATATTATTCCATCTAGTACCATACTATTTTGATCATCTTGGAATTGCTCCGGAGCTTGTTCATGTTCACAATGCGAAAAAGCGACAAATGACATCAATAAAGAATTAAATGATGGTGGACATGTAGATGATTGGTGAGGGAAATGGCTGAGTGCACAAAATGACATTGATAGGCATACTAATCTTCACACTCAAAACATGCGGTAGCCGCAGACGTCGCGAGCTTCTTGTGGCACGCAGCTCTACTTCCGATTGCTGGGCGGCCCATCCGCTCCTCCAAAAGCATGGTTTCTCTCCCCTTCGTCGGCGGTGGTGGTTGCGTGTTGTGTGTGGCGGTGGTGTTTTGTTTGTATTTTTTCGTCGCCTCATCGACCGGTGGGGGTCCTCGTGTCCTTTGTATTTGGTTTTAGCCCGGTTTTCCTTAATAAATTGGCCAATTCATTCTTCTATATGAATAAACGGAGCTCCTGTCGGGTTTCGCGAAAAAATAAATAAATACGGTACTCAAAACCAGGCGAGTATGGGTGCCGAAAATGGGCCCACTCAGTTTTCCTCTTGTGCAATGGTATTACTCGATAGACGGTAATCACAAAAGGATAAATGGTTGAGTGCACAATATTACATTGGTAGGCATACTAATATTTACATATCAAACATACGATAATCATGACTGGGCAACTTTTGGTAAGACAAAGGGAAGGACTGGGCTAAATATTGGTCCTTTTGCTCGGAGCACATGTGTGGGAAAATGTTAAGTGGAAGGAAAGGGACGGGCTGAGCGGCCAAGTACTGGTAGCGTGATATATCTTCATATCTTTCTTTGTGAATATCATCATTCTTATTTCTAATATGTTCTATACTGCATTTTCAAATTAATTATACAATGAATAGATGAAATTAGGGCAGGCTAACGTGAAAGACTGAAATGGTGCACACGGCCGTGGTGGACAATACGCCTCATATTTCCGAAACCAGAAGTTGAAAGTGCATGTGTTGCCCCATGCGTGGTTTTGGTAATTAATGACAATCCTTATGGACTAATGTTTGCATTGAGATATACTTGTAGATCTTGTCCATAGGAAAAGATTGGAGTTCATATGTTGGACTCTAGAAGATTACATGATGACCAAGATTCCATCCAAGGGTTTATATGAAGAATGGTCATGAGAAGAGTTGAGCTTATTGCAAGCATGGCTTGGAAAAGAAGGTTGAGTGAACAATCATGTTTAACCCCAAGCCATCATACATATCAAGAGAAGAAGATGAAGCGCAAGCTCAATATACATATCATGTTGAGCTTATTGCAAGTATGGCTTGGAAAAGAAGGTTGAGTGAACAATCATGTTTAACCCCAAGCCATCATACATATCAAGAGAAGAAGATGAAGCGCAAGCTCAATATGATGCATCTCGAAGATATCATTTGATTGAAGCTTGCAAAGGAGACATGAAGACGGAGCTTTGCGAGGCCCTCCCATAATGGAGTATGGGGGAGCATTTGGAGAAGTCTTCATCGAGCATGTGCTAGCAAGCACAATCAAGAAAGGTGCTCCAACTTGAGAGAGTCAAGATCGTCATCATCGAGCTCAAGTGGAATGCGCAAGGCAAAGGTATGATCTTGATAGGTTTTCTATTTTACCGGTCTCATGTTGTTAGTGGGAGACCGGGTTTTAGGATAGACGGCGTACTATCAAGAGGGGCTATCAAGTGAGTAACTTGATCGCATCTTTGTGGAGAGCTCATACATTTGCATATGTGGCATTTCGTCTTTCTTGGTTCTTATTTGGCTTTTATCCATGTGAGGACTTAGAGCTTGTGTTCATCTCCATACCAAGCTCTAATGCATCAAAAACGGATTTCATATGTATATCTTATTGCGTTTTGATGTTCGAGGTTTTACCGGTTTGTATTTTCTAAGAGAGGTCAAACTCTCTACTTGTGGTTTCCTCCTCACATGATGGACTATGATGTGTATATGCATAATCTTGTAGAGCTTGTGAGTATCTTATAACAAGCCCAAGATCATAGAAAACGGAGTCCGGATGAGAAACATATTGCGGTTTGGTTTGGAGGTTTTATCGGTTGTTCTTTTATCGAGAGGTCTAACCTTTCCCCATTTGGTTTTATCCTCCATTGTTGGACTATGATGTTTCTCTGCATGATCTTATAAAGCTCTTCGTTGCGATTCCAACGAGCCCAAGAATGTCGAAAACGGAGTCCGGATGTTCAAGTTATGATCGTTTCCGTGTCGGGTTCTAGGTGGCCAGCCCCCAGGCCAGCCTAGGCTGGCTCTAGGGCTGGCCGGCTCAGCTGGGTGACCAGCCGCCAGGCCAGCCAAGGCCGGCTCCAGGGCTGGCCGGCTCTGCCAGGCCGCCAGCTCCCAGGCCAGCCAAGGCTGGCCCCCTGGCTGGTTCACTCAGCGGCCAGCTCCCAGGCCAGCCAGGGCTGGCCCCCTGGCTGGTTCGCTCTGCCGCCCCGCCAGCTCTCTGGCCGGCCCCCAGGCCGGCCCACTCAGCAGCTCGGCCGGCTCCTTTCCAACGGCCATTTTTTCCAGAGCAACTATAAAAACAACCTTTCTTCCCCATTGTTTCGAGAGACAACCTTTGAGCAAGTTTTTCCCTTCTCTCTTATCCTCCATTGTTGACACTTGAAAGCTTGCTCTTCCTCTCAATCCCTCCCATGGTTCTTGCTCATATTTGAGGGATAGTGAGAGGTGATCTTGATCTACGTTTTCACCGATCGATTTCTCCTCTAAGTGAGGGGAACCTAGTAGATCTTGATCTTGGAGTTCTTGGTACATCTCCTCTTTGTTCTTCCTCCATAAGCATTTGTTGCTTTGTTGGAATTTGAGAGTGAAGGATTTGAGCACTTGTGCTCTTGCCTTTTGCATTTGGTGCATCGGTGTGCTCTCCACGAGGATTCGTGGAAGTTGAAAGCTTGTGAACTTGTTCTCTTGGGTCCTTGGACCCTAGACGCCTTTGTGGTGGTTGAGACCCTTGTGTGGTCACTTGAAGCCGTTCGGGAGCCCCCAATCCCATTGTGGGTTGTGCCCGGATTGTTGTTGAAAGCCGTTCGGGAGCCCCCAATCCCATTGTGGGTTGTGCCCCGGATTGTTGTTGAAAGGCTCCGGATTCCGCCTCGAAGGAATACCGATAGTGGAAGGTGAACCAAACCTTTGTGGTGCGGTTCATCGGAGAAGAAGGTGAAACCTTTGTGGTTGTTGAACCGTTGTGTGGTTCACACCTCTCCAACGAGACGTACTCCCTTAACAAGGAGGAACTCGGGAATACATCCTCGTCTCCGCGTGCCTCGGTTATTTCTATACCCGAGCTTTTACTTATGCACTTTACATTGTGATAGCCTTCGTGCTTGAAGTATTCTATATGCTATCACCTTGTTGCTTGTCTTGCTTAGCATAAGTTGTTGGTGCACATAGGTGAGCCTAGTTTATTTAGGTTGTTGGCTTGTTAATTTAAACACCTAGTTTTATTCCGCAATTCAAGCCTAAACCGGAAAAGTTTTAATCGCCTATTCACCCCCCCCCCTCTAGGCGACATCCTTGTCCTTTCAATTGGTATCAGAGCCTGGGCTCTCTTTTTGGGCTTTACCGCCTAGAGAGTAAAGATGTCGTATAGAGAATTAGTGCACGATCCCACTCTTATATTCGATGGCACAAATTATGATGTTTGGAAAATTCGCATGCTTAACCTTCTTAGGGACATAAACCCAAATTTTAAGAGAATTGTAGATATGGGTTTTTCTCCTCCAAAGGATTCCCAAAAGTTATCTTTAGAGGATGAGGAAAACTCTTATCTCGATACTCGTGTATCTAATTGTCTCATATGTGTTTTGAGCGATGTAGTTCTTGCATCAATCATGCCTTTTCGGAACGCTCATGAGCTTTGGACCAAGCTTCAAGATAAATATGAAGTGTCCAATATTATTGAGGATGATTGTTCTCCCTCCACCTCCGGCCGTGACGAGTTCACAACTTCTTCCACTTCACCAACATGTGTTTTGACACAAGGTAATGATATGGTGAGTGGTGATAGAAATTGCTTTGTTGATGGTGAATATTCTATTGACTATACTTCATCTCTATCTCATTGCAATGATCTATCTTTGGACTTAAACACTTCTAGCACTCCAAATGTTTTACATGCTAGTGTTGCTAGTCCTTGCATATCATGTAATAGTTGTTTAACTAAATCTCATGATGATATGCTTCATTCGTCTTGTTGCCATGAAAACAATACTTCCATATCCTCTATTTCTTGTGTGGCTAACAATGTAGAGGAATCAACATTTGTTGGAACAAGACATGGATCTCAATGGTGCTTCAAGTATCTCTTCCCATCTTTGCCCACTACTCATTTTTGCCTTATGGCTAAGGATTCAAAGGTTTCTCCACCTTTGGAACCCTCAACATCTTGTGATGATGTGGATGGGATTCTCATGGAGCGCTTATGGATGTTGAATCCATAACAAAGAAGGGTGAGATGGTATTTGGTGCTCTCCCCAAAGGTAGCAAAGCTATCCCTCCTCTAAGTGAAATCATTGTTTATGCTATTAAGAGTAGGGAAATCATTGAGGACTTGGAAACTCAATTTCTCGAGAAATGTCAAATTGAGAGAGAGGATGCCGATGAAAAGGCATCCTTAATGAATGCCCTTGAGGAAGAGCAAGAGCTTCGAGTGTCTCTTGAAGAGAAACTTGAATCTCTTGATGAATCAAATGATCTTATTATTGCTAAAATCATTAAGGAAAGAGATCATGCTATTGCTAAATATAAAGTGCTTAAAAAGGAAAAAGTTGAATTTGGTGTTGGCAATGCTAGACTAATTGAGGATATAGAGAGACTTGACAAAGCTCAAGGCTTTAGAAAGTGAACACTCTCTCCTTATCAAGTCTCATGATCAACTCCAAACTCAACTATCTAAAATGATGAGCTTGCCAAGTTGTCTTCTTCCATTTCTAATGTTAATGATGCTTGTGCTACTAACTCCACTTCTTGTGAAGCATCTATTTTGAAGGAGAATGTTGAGCTAAGGGCTCAACTTGAGTTGCTAACTAGCAAGTATAGGAAATTGGAAGAAAGTCATGAAAAGCTATCTAGCTCTAATGATGATCTTCTAGCATCCTATGCTAGGCTAAAGTTAGCTCATGAGGCTATCACTACAAAGGTAACATCTTGTGAGCCTCATGTGGACAAAGGCACAACTTCGACTAAAAATGCTTTATTGCCATGTGCTAGTCCTAGTAATTCATCCACTCACAATGTTGCTACATCTTGTGATGAATTACTTTCCATGCCTTGTTGCTCTAACAATGAAGCTTCTACTTCCTCTAGTTTTGTGTTGATACTAACCATGTAGAGAATTAAATGAGCTCAAGGCCCAAGTCACTTCTTTGAAGAAAGACTTGGAAAAGCGTCATGTTGGGGATTCTACACTTGACAATATGTTGAGTGTTCAAAGACGCCCCAATGACAAGAGTGGACTTGGATTCAACTCCAATATAAGAACAAGTCCAAGTATAACAAGAAGAAAAGGGCCAAGAACAAGTCAAGATTCGGCCAAGATTGTTTGCTTCAAGTGCAAAGTTGAAGGGCACCATGTTAGATCTTGCCCTTTGAAGAAGAAGGCTCTTAGTGAGAAGCAACAAGGGAAGAAGCCTCAAGTTCAAACTCAAGTTCCTCAAGTTGAAGAACGGCCTCTTCCCAAGAAGAATCAAGCTACCCCTCCTCAAGTCAAGACTCCAACTAAGAAGAGAGGAGGAAGTAGATGTTGCTACCTATGCCGTGAGAAGGGTCACTTGCTTCTTCATGCACAAATGGTACCTTATCCAACCCCATTATTATTGATGATGATTATTCTCTTCGGAAGGATAAGGTTGGCAATGTGTTTGCCAAATATGTTGGTACTCAAAGTGGTGTCAAGAAAAGAACCATTTGGGTTGCCAAACCTATTGTGACTAACCTCTTAGGACCCAACTTGGTTGGGGACCAACAAGCTAAAACTTGATCAATAGGTGTTGTTGGAGGGCATTGGAGACTTGGCTATTCATGAAGAATTAAGGGATCTTCATCAATTATATTATCTCAAGTCAAGTCATTTGGATTATATTGTTCTATCTCATATCCAATGTTCCTCCTTGCGGTAACTTTTATTTAAATCATATATACATTGAAAGTTGCTTGCACCCTTGCATGTGTTAGGTTTTGTACCTTGCTAGTGTTTGTATGTGTTGTGCTCTCTACTTACTTATCTTGAGTAATCAAGTATGTGTATGTTGGTTTGCACACCATTTACTTTGTTGAGCCTTATTGCTTTTATTTGATATCTTATCTTGTTGGCTCTCTTTTTGAGAGATTAATGGACTATTCCATTTTGGGGGAGTGATGTGCTTCGTGCACTTCACAATCCTAAAAATGTGTGTACATGAGGAATACCACTTAGTGATGATATATCAATATTATCTACTCTCTATGTGGTATGTCATTCTCATGAGAAATTCAAATTCTATAATGTCCATTAATTATCTCTAGTTGGTTTTATTTGCCTCTTGTTAAGAAAATTTGGATTATCACATTATGGGGGAGTAATAAGCTATGTGCATATTACAAACCTAGAAAATGTGAACATGTGAGGTATTGCCACCTAGAATTGATTTGTTATTAATCTTATTCCTATGTGGCATGTTGCTCAAACAAGTTCCATCTTGGTAAAATGATTTTGTTTAATCACTCTTTTGGATCTTGTTTGCGATGGACATTCTTGGTACGGTTTTCCCCAAATATGTTCGCATATCCTTTTGGGAAATCGATTGCTTCAAGCTACTCTTAGTAGTGGCTTTGCATGATCGCGTGAATACTTGAAGCTATCAAGAATATATCTATTTAAGCTTTGGCCTTTAAATCTTCTCTTTTGCCATATGCTTATTTGTTGTGAAATTGGTCTTCAATATCATTCCTATATACCACCGAGAAATATCTCTATATACTCCTTGTCCATGACAAGCGATACTCATAATTGTGGTGAAATTTGTAGACCATCTTCACTTTGGCTTTTGCTTTGAATTTGCCTTATTTTTTATTGCCAAGGATTTGGTTTGATCTAAATCCTCTTGTCTTCCTTGTATCTTTTGGATCTTTGTGCTCTACTCAAAATTTGTTTTATGTCTTCTTCTTTAGGAAAAGCAATGATCCCAATCTTGTGCATTTACATTCAAAAGTCATACTTCTTGATAATGCACTATTCTTGGAGAAGCTATCCTACATGACTAGTGATGATCTCATTTGTGTGCATTTTGTATTCAAATGCAAGATCATAAATAATGCACACATCTTGGGGGAGCAATCCTATATGCCTTTTGAACATTAGTTGTCTTCGTTTGGTATTTGATCCCGATGACGTGTCTCTTTGGAAGACAAACATTTTTCGTCTTGGTGCTTTATGCCATCATGAAAAGTGTAGATGGTTTTATTTATTCCTTGATGATATTTTCATCAATTGGTATATTACTTTCTTTTGGCATCTTTTCAAAGTGGTACCTTCAATCATGTGTTGATTTGGGTTTTTGATATAATTTGGACAATTCTTTTTCTTGTCACACTTGTGTGTGCTTTCTTGGTTTAATTGGTGTTTTCTCCGAATTGTATCTCGTTTGGTTGTGCATGCATATTTACTATATGTATATCTTATGGCATGCTTACTTTCGTTGATCCAATATATAAGATAAACTCCATCAAATCCTAAATGGCTAAGATGTGCATGAAATTCAATTTCATATCAATATGCACATATTTATGTGGAGTTTGTCCTATGTATTGTAGTTGCTCTAACTACTTTGGACCCAATGAGTTTGGGTACCATTTGTACTTGAATTTGTTTTAGGTACTTTGGAGATGCATTGGAAGCTTGTCTCATTTATAAGGAAGGTGTTATCACCATGTGCTTATTGGAGCCAAGCTCGGATGATCGTGAACTCTTATCTTCTACATCACCAATGCTATCTCGGTAACAAGTATCTACTTCATGCATACTTTTCTAACTTTCAACCTTGTGTAGGTTGTTTCATGGCATGAATCTCTTTTGTTGCAATTCATTTGGTTCTTGCAAAACAACTTTGTTGCAAATGCGGGCAAGCCGGGATGATTACATATCAAGAGGAATATATATAATCATTTTCATGATTCATCAATCCCATATATGTTAATCTAGCACTTTCTACTCTATGTCTCACATATGCAATATTGATGCTTTTCAAAATCATTTGCCTCTTGCGATACTTGTTATCTTTCTCGGAGCATCCCATCTTTCAGTTTCCCTTGGTGATATTTTTGATGCTATGATGAGATTGTGTTGGAAGTTCATCTATATTCTTTTAAGATAAATTTGAGCTTTGTGCTATGCTTTTAAGCAATGATCTTATTGGTATATATATGACTTCCGCTTGGATATCATGTTCTTCACCGTTGTATCTATTTTGTGTGTGCATGTTTATTTGTGGACTTATATCTTAGTGATTGGTGTCTACTTAGAAACTTATACACATGACAATAGTTACATCTTTAATTGATATTCCAATTCTTTAGTGATCACCTCTTATTGCTTTTCACTCTTTGGTGGTTTCTAAATGGCACAAGCTTTTTTTTTATGGGTTATGCTTTTCGCATCTTACTAAGCTTGTGGAGCTTTTTTGCTTTATCTTCTTTGGTGTGTGGGTATGGGAAAGACATGATATGCACTATGTGCAACTCTTCTTGAAAGACTATGTTGATGCTCTCATCCTTGTATTAGTCTCCTATAATGCCTTTTTATCTCACACCCATTATTTTCTTTGCCGCTCCTTGCTCTTGTTGCAAAACATTTCTGTTGCAAGTTGTTTTTGCCTCGCTTCTCTTTGATATTCGCTCGCATGTGCTTGTGTTCGAATTTATCTACGAGGGAGTGAGGATTCCATGTTGTGCACACTATATTGAATTACAAATCATATTTGTGCACGTACCTTGGGGAGTTCCCTCTTGATATTTAGAACATTTTTCGGATCCTTTTGATTGCTTGCTTCTTTCGTTGAAGTATATTCCTTTTTGATATTCTTTTGCAATCTTTGGATCCTCAATATAGTTTGATCTCCCTCCATATATTCGTCATTGGATATGTGCATTTGATTTCACTCATATTATGAGAAATGCACACATTATGGGGGAGCTCTTCCTATATTGGCCTTCTAAATTTTTCCTCCCATTTCGGCAATCGATGCCAATGGGGGAGAAGTTTAGAGGGTTTAAGGGCATTTGGTTTTGGGATTTTTATTTCTGTGCCCCTGGTTCCTTAGTTGTACTCATTCATCCCCACGAGCTTAGTTTGTGCTCACTTTTCCCCACTCCCTTGTGCGAAACCCTGGGAAATGCTCATAGCGGGGCATGCCGTCGGGTCAAGGTTTGACCGTTAACTGGGTAACGAGTGGGGCCGTGCTGGACTGTGTCGCCCGTTGGACCTGACAAGTGGGGCCGCGTTGTAAGGTGACACTGGTTTGACCATTGGGCCGTGGTTCCGCTGGACTGTTGGGCCTGTGCTTAGCGTCGCCGTAGCCTGTTATGCATTCACCGCTGCGTGCTGCCCCGATATAGGCCTGCTATGCATTGCTCCGCTGAACGACGTGCCTGCATGCATGCGCCGATGCGCGCCGCCACGACGTGCCTGCATGCATGCGCCGATGCGCGCCGCCACGATGCAGCCCTGGACGCAGCTTTGCTGCATGCTCGCAGCGACGACGCAGCCACGGACGCGACGCGATGATGCAGCCACGGACGCCGGGACAGTCGCTGCCGCGACGCGACGCATGCAGGGACAGTCGCTGCCGTGCCGCTCATCAGCCACGATGCAGCCACGAACGCAGACACGGTCGAGCCGCGCATCAACGTACGCAGAGACGGTCGCTGCCGCTGGTTCATCACTTCTCGCACGCGTCTCCGCGTTTAAGAGCGTTGCATCGTCTCAGCCTTTTCGGTCCAGTCGCATCGATTCAGAGGAGCCATGAACGCGTGGCATACCAATCGTTTCAGTGGATGGCGAATTAAAGCAGCCGAGGCATACCGATCGACAAGCCGTGCCGGTTCGTAGCAACACGGCTCATCCTCCCCTATTTATACCCCCCAACCCTCTATCTCTTCTCCACAACTTCCATCTGTGCCGCCCCTTCTCTTCTTCACCTTACTCTCGAAAGCAGTCTCGAAGCGTAGCTAGGCGAGGAGAAGATGCAGTACAACGGCCCCACCTTCCTCTTGCCACCCACCGTGCCGGAGAGGCGGTACCCAGCCGGAGTCGTCGTCGATTGTGAGCTCCGTGTGTGGGCGATCTCGCCATGGAGGGGTCCTCGTGCGCTTGCCGAGGGGTTTCTCCGTGCGGGCTATCAGCACCTCCCGGCGGGCTCGGAGAGGATGTTCCGCCTCGAGGAACTGCGTCCCCACGCCGGCGCGACGACGACAGGCTACCGCGCCATCTTCACCAACCGCTTCGATGCCTACTACCTGCTCGGCCAGGTGTTTTTTGGTGGGCAGGAGTTCATCTGTTTCACCACGTACAACTTCTTCACCGACGTGGCGAGCGTCTTCCCCACATGCAACATCCACAGCCTCCCGTACTATCTCGGAGAGAACGGCCAGGAGGAGGAGCAGTGAAGACGGTGCCCTAGTGTGTTAGGTCTCGTGATGCATGTCTTGCCCTAGTGTGTTTGGGATTTTATTATATTTCTATGTATTGTTGTTGGTTGTATCGTGAACTCTTTATCTCTGTCGTGTTATATCGTGTTTTATGTAAGAACTAGGGTGGGCACCCAAGAACTACTATCTATCTATGTTATTGTCGTTATAATCATGGTGTGCTTGTTATTTTCTTGTTGTTTTCTTTTTACAAATGTTTGTTTAAGACAAGTAAACGTAGTCAAATTTGTCAAAATGGATATGAAAGCTAGACAAAAAGAAGCTAATTTTTAAGCGTAAATGTTGGTGGCCATATTGCATGTTTTTGAATCGTTGGTGGTCGTAGTGCATGGTAAAGAAGGTAAACAAGAAGAGTTGTAGTTGGCCATATTGGTAATTTTTGAATTGTTGTAAGATAAAGAAGAAGACTTGTATGAAAAAACAAGAAGAGTTGTATAAAAAAATATCACTCAACTGTTGTGTATGTGCAATTCGAAACAACGAGAAACGAGCTCTCAATTTGCCCATTTTTTAATTGTTGGTGTCAATTTTGGAATCAACATGCACCCTTTTTTTTTGCACTAAACCCGCCACTTTATTGATTAAACAACCATAATGTCATTACAAAGAGTCTGCCGGATCAAGTCCGGGGACACACCACGCCACACTTCACTACTATAAGAGGCACAAGATTTAGCTAAAAGATGAGCAGCTACATTGGAGTCAACATGCACCATGTGCAATCTAATAAGGGTATACAGCAAAAAAACACATAGTCAACGTCATGGACCAGACCAACCTAGCTTGGCCCTATCGATTTGGGCCCAAGAACTCATTATACTTTTTTTTCATTTGCGCTACGTGTTGTCTGACGAAACTGAAAGTGTCAAGAACAGATGTTAAGCAAGAGAACACCAGATCGACACAGAGAATGATGGTAAGCACATAATTAACTGATACAGACCCAGTTTAAGCAACACAAGAGCACCAGATCCACACTAATAACATCACCAGATCCACACTAATAACATCTCTAATGACTGACGACTAGCAAGTAAGCAAATCCTAGAGCAATTACACAAAAGTAAAATCCTAAAGCTATGAGATTCGACTGCTTCTTCAATTCAGTCAGCTGCCTCAAGTTCTTGTTCATCTTCTTTAGTTCCCCCTTCAGATCCGCATCCCCAACTGTCGGAGCAGCACTGTCGGAGACCAAATTCTGCTGCCGGGTTGCGGCACCATTGAAAGGCATCGAGCTCTGAGATCTAGCTCTAAGCCTGGCAACGTAGTTATCCAGCCATTCGAAATGGCCGCAATGGCTCACGATCTGAAACAAAAATATGAACCCTAAATCTCAGATCCAAGGAAAAAGAATTCAGAGCAAAGGGAAAAAGAAATCAGAGCAAAATCATGAGATCTAACCTGCCCCTCTGGCTTGCTCTCGCATTTCACGAACTCTCGCCCTTTGTTGCCATTCTTGTCCGACGTACAAGTCAACCGTACCAATGGCGCGATGCGTTCGCAGTCAGGACATCGCTCCATGGGCACTGGACCATGCTGGGGCCACGAGGGGCGGGAGGCTGAACTAGAGTCCGACATATCTCGTCGCCGGAGAAGAAGAATCGCTGCTCTCGTCGCTGGAGAAGAAGAAGCAGAAGAAAGGGGAGACAATGGTGGGCGAGGACGAGCTGCTCTGTGCGTGGGTGGAGACTGGAGAAGGAGCTGCTCTGTCAGATGGAGAAGGGGGAGATTTGACGATTTGCCTCGTTGTATTTTGCAGTTTTAATATTTGCAACATCTCGTCTCACTGACATGTGGTGGTCATGTGCGAATAATCCAATTTCAGATGTAAAGTGGGGCAGATGGTAAAACTCCCTTGCGGCCAATCAAGATGCAGAACCAGCTTCGCGCGGATCGCCCGTGGAAGGCCATATCTGACGGGTGGAGTTTGGCGCTAGATTCCGATCCGACGGCGGACGTTCGACGCTAGGGTTTGGAGAGATGCTCCGGGGTTTTGAGTCAGTCAACGGGGTTATTAGGGTTTGACCTGAACTTCAAATGGCCACAAATAGTTACAAAAAAATCAAAAAATGAAAAAACTTGCATAGTTCGTCGTTTTATAAGACATAGTTACCAAAAAACCCTGGGTTTAGGGTTAAGGGTCATTTTCATGAAAAACCATTTTCAGAAGTGAGACATCGAAATCACATTCAAATGAGCATAAGTAATTCAAAAAAAATCAAAATGACATAAAACCAGCGTACATGTTGTTATATGTGATATAGTTACTAGAAAAAAATATAAACATGGTTTATGGATAATTGATTGAAAATTGTTTCCACAAAAGAGCTATCTTGTATAGAGTTGTTTAGAGTTCGAGAATAGAGTGATGGGTTCAAATGAGCATAAGTAATTCAAAAAAATCAAAATGACATAAAACCAGCGCATAATGTTGTTATATGTGACATAGTTGCTCCTCAAAATTATTTGGATCATTTAGACAAGGTCGAATTTTTCATGAATTACAAATGGGGGTGTTTACCCTAGCTTCGGACCTCATTTGAAGCACATTTCTCACGACTACACAAAAATGATCGAATTGATCATCTAACACGTATCATTGTAACATCACATCACAGAGCAAATGAATTCAATGGTGGTTTTGTAAAAGTTCAAATATGACCTCAAATTCAAATATTTGCCTCAAATTCAAATTTTGTCTCCAATTTGAATTTGATCTCAAATTTCACATCAAAGTAAAAGTTTTCACAGATGACAACAGAAACCTTATTACAAATTCTAAAAGTTCAAAGTTTACAACTAGCATTCAAATTTCACATCTTTGTCTTGCTTCGAGTGTTCGACGACGGCTTAACCGCCTTGCTCCTAGTTTCCCTTGGTGGGATATCCACCTTTCTCTTCTTCCTTTTGCTTTGCACTTGGGGTGATGGCTGTCGAGGTGCTGAGGGAGTTATGACCAGTTGACGATCATCTGTGGGTTCAATAATGTTCAAAGGAACTACAGGAATAATTACTTCCTCATCTCCAATAGACTCAAAACCTGCAAAAGCCATGGCTTCAAATTCCTCCTCATCTCTTGGCCTTTTTCTGTTGCCTCTAGTTGTCCTGGAGCTAGGTCAGAAAAAAATAAGATTATAAGCCATCGATTAAAAAGAGAAGAAATGCACAAAATTCAGTTGAGAAATGCACACATACCAAGGTGCCGGCACTGCTAATTCAGTTTCTTCATTCTCCTCGGCTGTGGCTGCAATCAGCTCTACCTCTGCATTCTCCTCTGCATTTGTTGCTGCCCATCGTTCCTCTTCTCCAAATGATGCATCCACTGGATTGGTACAAAGCCTACGAATGTGCCCTAGAACTCCACATTTTTTGCACTTCCTCTGTTTTTTGACACGACCCTCTTCACCTCTTCTGAACCTGTTCTTCTTTGGTCTTCCTGGTGGTCTAGTGATTACAGGAGAATGTAGTTTGAACCCTGGATCTACCTGGATCCATTGATCCTTTCCCAAGAGTGCAGGCACATTAGAAGCATATGCAGCCCTGAATTTTGCAACAGAAAAATATTCAGAGATGTATTGATCGACTTCACCATCTTCACCACCGATAACCGTCATCAGATGCAGGGCATGTATGCATGGCTTCCCTCGGAGCTGCCATTGCCTACAACTGCATTCCCTAGCTGCTAGGTTAACTGGATACCTCCATTCCCTGTTTTTACTGTCAGTATATGTTACCTCAGCCACCAGTGTGTCTGAGCGAATGCATTTCATCTTCAGACCTCTTGCCTTGGCATGCAATGCCTTAATAAGAGATGGAAGCATAAGATGGCCAACATATTCTTTTTCTGCAATTCTTTTCCGGAGAGCCATCTTTATCATGATCATTTGCCGAATCTTATCAAATAATTGCCACAACAAAAGCCCTTTCAATTTCTTGATCTTTGCATTGAAACACTCTGCCAAGTTACTTGTCACATAGTCCACTTTGCAGATTGTATTGAATTTGCTTCTTGACCACAACTTCCCATGATGTGCATCTAGGTACTCCTTCACCAGAGGATTGTGACCATACAACACACCCAAATGGTGCTCATGCTTCCTCTCACTGCATGTGTATGATGCTGGCCACAAATTATCGTCATAAATTTTACCTTTGAATTTGTTTCTGAAATTTTGCACTAGGTGGCGCATACATTCCCTATGCTCCACTCCAGGGAATACAATTCCTACTGCACTTTCTAACCCCTTGCAAGCATCAGTGTGTATAGCTAAACCTAGGGGTGTACCTATACATTGCGCAAATTCTGCAGAAACCAGACCCAACTTTCTTCGCACTCTACCTCCACCACACCAAATGCAACTGGGAATAGCCAGTTGTTTCCATCAACAGCACAAGCTGCCACTAGCTGTCCTCTCCATCTTCCATTCAAAGCTGTTGCATCAATAGCCAAATAGGGCCTACAACCATCCAGAAATCCCTGCCAGCAAGCCTTGAAACAAACAAATGCCCTCCTGAAGCACTCCTTCTCAAATGTCTTCCCTCTTATTTTGTATGGAACTGTATGCTTGTCAATTTCTACAACACTCCCTGGACTGGCAGCTTCCACTTCAGCTTTAAATGTGTAGAGCAATTGAAAGCTGTCATTCCAAGCACCATTAATCCTGTCAAGAGCCATCTCCTTGCCATAGAAAATCCTCATGTAAGGTATATCAATCTTGTACTTCTCAAATAACTTCCCATGGAGTGCTGTTGGTGTTTCTCTCAACCAGTCCAAAACTGCATCTGCCACCCACCTAGTCTTTGCTAGCTTTGTTTTATTCTTTCCCCCTCCCCCTCCAGGTGGACAAGTGTGCTTGTGTTCGTTCTTTTTTATCTGAAACAAAATAAAAAAGAGAAACACAGTTAAGAAAAAATTACACAATGATCTGTATATAAATGACAATGAATTAATATAAACTGAAATACACAAACAAACCTGAATCAAGTTGCTCCTCAACATTACTGATGCATGCAACCTCCATCTGCACCTAGGATATGGGCAATGAACAGTGAACCTTGTTGGCTCACTCCTATCAACCACATATGTATTTTCAGAGATAATGCAGTACGTAGTCACTGCATTACGACAGTCCACCATCGACTGAAAAACTGTGCCGACAGTAAGCTGAGGATCTTCCCTGTTCCACTCAATTGCTGGCATGTCATCACCATCATATTCATCGATAACTAAGCTGTCCATGTTCTCCCCCTCTCTTCATCGTCAGTGTCATTAAATCTTGCACCGTTGATAGCTTCCTCCTGATATTCATCATCCATAGCTTGTTGACTAACTGTATCAACAAGATCAGGGTACATCCTCTCATCCTCATCATCAGCTCGAGGCACTTCATCGTCTGGCTCTGCATCTTGTTCTACATCGGCTGCAGCAGCCATAGGAGAAGCGGCAGAAGAAGTGGCACCAGACATATTGTTACTTGCTGAACCACTAACTCTGCTTGGTCTCGACCTACATGGAGTGCCGGGGCGCTCGCTATTAGCAGAGGCAGAAGATTTTGAACACCCTTCCCCTTGTCCCGATCAGTGCCTCGTGGCCTAAGCACCTCGACAAGAATTTTACCGAAGCGGCTTTCAGCACCCGTAGCGAAGAGCAATTCCAGATGCTCGTCGCAAGTTAGTGGGACAAATTGTTGTTCACTACTGCTGAAATATTTCAGCTCAACAGCATCGGCGTCAGTCCAACCATATGGAGGAGAACTTAATGCATTCCGCAAAGCTTTGAACGAAATGCTTGTTTCTACCACCTTCGGATAGCAAAAGCTAGACATCAAATGCGGTTTTCTACCGCGTAGCACACTAGCTTCCATTCTAACAGTCAGCCGGAAAGCAATCGCGGGATCAATCCTATTCGATTAACAAATAAAGGTTTGAGTTAGGCCAGCAAAATTGGACAGATTCACGCGACCACCAGTCCAATACGGCCTACCTAACGAATCAGAACATCAATTAGAGAGGACCTGGGAAACAATGCTTACCCAGGGGTAATCCATGAATTATCCGCCGCCGATTCGACCCAATCCTCTCCTCGGTCGATGGGCCGGAGTGGGCGCTCCCCCGACATCGCTGCTTCCTCCAGATGGGGGTGGGGGTGGGGGTAGATGTGGCGGAGGGCAAGACAACGGCGGAGGTGGACTAGGGTTAGACGGTGCAGGACACGAGGGTGGCGGAGGCGGCACGAAGACGGCGGAGGTGCTCGAGCTCGAGCTCGATCTGATTCAGTACGCAAGGGAGGCCCCACGACGCGTCAATACACACTGGACAAGTTGGCCCACACGTCAGTACGCAACGACAGTTACGACTGAGTTAACGGTCAAAGCTTGACCCGACGACAAACGTCCAGTTTGACATTTTGTGAGCACTTCAGACAAGCGAGTGGGGAAAAGTGAGCAAATGTTAAGCTCGTGGGGATGAATGAGTACAACTAAGGAACCAGGGGCACAGAAATAAAAATCCCTTTGGTTTTATGCTTTAGTTTCGTTCTTAAGCATTTGCCTTTCATGCTCTTGCATCCTTGCTCTTTGTTGTGCATGGTTGCTTAATTCATTATATAAACCCTCGTAAAAGGGATTGTCATCAATTACCAAAATGGGGGAGATTGAAAGTGCATGTGTTGCCCCATGCGTGGTTTTGGTAATTAATGACAATCCTTATGGACTAATGTTTGCATTGAGATATACTTGTAGATCTTGTCCATAGGAAAAGATTGGAGTTCATATGTTGGACTCTAGAAGATTACATGATGACCAAGATTCCATCCAAGGGTTTATATGAAGAATGGTCATGAGAAGAGTTGAGCTTATTGCAAGCATGGCTTGGAAAAGAAGGTTGAGTGAACAATCATGTTTAACCCCAAGCCATCATACATATCAAGAGAAGAAGATGAAGCGCAAGCTCAATATACATATCATGTTGAGCTTATTGCAAGTATGGCTTGGAAAAGAAGGTTGAGTGAACAATCATGTTTAACCCCAAGCCATCATACATATCAAGAGAAGAAGATGAAGCGCAAGCTCAATATGATGCATCTCGAAGATATCATTTGATTGAAGCTTGCAAAGGAGACATGAAGACGGAGCTTTGCGAGGCCCTCCCATAATGGAGTATGGGGGAGCATTTGGAGAAGTCTTCATCGAGCATGTGCTAGCAAGCACAATCAAGAAAGGTGCTCCAACTTGAGAGAGTCAAGATCGTCATCATCGAGCTCAAGTGGAATGCGCAAGGCAAAGGTATGATCTTGATAGGTTTTCTATTTTACCGGTCTCATGTTGTTAGTGGGAGACCGGGTTTTAGGATAGACGGCGTACTATCAAGAGGGGCTATCAAGTGAGTAACTTGATCGCATCTTTGTGGAGAGCTCATACATTTGCATATGTGGCATTTCGTCTTTCTTGGTTCTTATTTGGCTTTTATCCATGTGAGGACTTAGAGCTTGTGTTCATCTCCATACCAAGCTCTAATGCATCAAAAACGGATTTCATATGTATATCTTATTGCGTTTTGATGTTCGAGGTTTTACCGGTTTGTCTTTTCTAAGAGAGGTCAAACTCTCTACTTGTGGTTTCCTCCTCACATGATGGACTATGATGTGTATATGCATAATCTTGTAGAGCTTGTGAGTATCTTATAACAAGCCCAAGATCATAGAAAACGGAGTCCGGATGAGAAACATATTGCGGTTTGGTTTGGAGGTTTTATCGGTTGTTCTTTTATCGAGAGGTCTAACCTTTCCCCATTTGGTTTTATCCTCCATTGTTGGACTATGATGTTTCTCTGCATGATCTTATAAAGCTCTTCGTTGCGATTCCAACGAGCCCAAGAATGTCGAAAACGGAGTCCGGATGTTCAAGTTATGATCGTTTCCGTGTCGGGTTCTGGGTGGCCAGCCCCCAGGCCAGCCTAGGCTGGCTCCAGGGCTGGCCGGCTCAGCTGGGTGACCAGCCCCCAGGCCAGCCAAGGCCGGCTCCAGGGCTGGCCGGCTCTGCCAGGCCGCCAGCTCCCAGGCCAGCCAAGGCTGGCCCCCTGGCTGGTTCACTCAGCGGCCAGCTCCCAGGCCAGCCAGGGCTGGCCCCCTGGCTGGTTCGCTCTGCCGCCCCGCCAGCTCTCTGGCCGGCCATGGCCGGCCCCAAGGCCGGCCCACTCAGCAGCTCGGTCGGCTCCTTTCCAACGGCCATTTTTTCCAGAGCAACTATAAAAACAACCTTTCTTCCCCATTGTTTCGAGAGACAACCTTTGAGCAAGTTTTTCCCCTCTCTCTTATCCTCCATTGTTGACACTTGAAAGCTTGCTCTTCCTCTCAATCCCTCCCATGGTTCTTGCTCATATTTGAGGGATAGTGAGAGGTGATCTTGATCTACGTTTTCACCGATTGATTTCTCCTCTAAGTGAGGGGAACCTAGTAGATCTTGATCTTGGAGTTCATGGTGCATCTCCTCTTTGTTCTTCCTCTCCTATTCCCCCATAAGCATTTGTTGCTTTGTTGGAATTTGAGAGTGAAGGATTTGAGCACTTGTGCTCTTGCCTTTTGCATTTGGTGCATCGGTGTGCTCTCCACGAGGATTCGTGGAAGTTGAAAGCTTGTGAACTTGTTCTCTTGGGTCCTTGGACCCTAGACGCCTTTGTGGTGGTTGAGACCCTTGTGTGGTCACTTGAAGCCGTTCGGGAGCCCCCAATCCCATTGTGGGTTGTGCCCCGGATTGTTGTTGAAAGGCTCTGGATTCCGCCTCGAAGGAATACCGATAGTGGAAGGTGAACCAAGCCTTTGTGGTGCGGTTCATCGGAGAAGAAGGTGAAACCTTTGTGGTTGTTGAACCGTTGTGTCGGTTCACACCTCTCCAACGAGACGTACTCCCTTAACAAGGAGGAACTCGGGAATACATCCTCGTCTCCGCGTGCCTCGGTTATTTCTATACCCGAGCCTTTTACTTATGCAATTTACATTGTGATAGGCTTCGTGCTTGAAGTATTCTATATAGCTATCACCTTGTTGCTTGTCTTGCTTAGCATAAGTTGTTGGTGCACATAGGTGAGCCTAGTTTATTTAAGTTGTCGGCTTGTTAATTTAAACACCTAGTTTTATTCTGCAATTAGCAAGCCTAAACCGGAAACGTTTTAATCGCCTATTCACCTCCCCCCCTCTAGGCGACATCATTGTCCTTTCAGAAGTCCACCGCGTCACCGCAGGCAAACCATGCGAAACTTCCACGCGACTCAGGCGATGATTGTCGTGTACCATTACTACTCCATCAAAATGTTGTGTTTCGTCTTCCCGGGATACGTTCGCCAACCTCGGGTACGTAACAAAGATCGCAATTAAAGCCTTAAAGGCACACGACCATATGGGGGCCGGTGCCCCCCGGTACAAGCTCCATAGCTGCGTGTTGTTTGTACTTTCCACTCGAATTTTTGTTGCATGTGCGGAGGTTTTTGTTGAGAGTTATAAGAAATGTACACGATTTTTTTTTAAATGAAATGTGCTAGATTTTTTATAAATGAAACATGCTAGAGTTGTTTTTTATGAAAAATCCTAGAGTTACTCTAGTGGAAATCAGGGAGGGATGATTTGTTCCGATGCCTTATGTAGTCCTGACGGTTATGTTGGGAAAATATCTGGTGCGAACCGGTGAAAACAACGAAAAATCATGTTTAAATTTTATAAGAAATTTCCACAAAAATAAATTGCGTTGGGAAGGTAGAGCTCTATATACATGTAAATTTGCAAGTTGGCTCAAAACTCTTTATGAGCTATAAAAAAGAGAAATACATCAATCAAGAGTAACAAAAGATCTTGTTTAAAAGTTTTAAGAATTTTTCCGAAAAATTATATTGCGTTAGGAAGGTAGAGCTCTATATACATGCAATCTTGCAAATTGAAACTCAAAACTAGTTAGGAGCTATGCAAATGACAAATTCAGCAATGTAAACAATTTCGAGTTTCAACTTGCAAATTTAAATGCTTATAGAAATTCACCTTTCCAACATAATGTACTTCTGATGAGAATTTTATAGAACTTTTAAACATGATTTTTCGTAATTTCCACTGGTTTCACTAACACTCCACTACGCTTTCTCCCGTTCTGTTGGCCCTAGCTTTGCGCCCACACGTCAGATCGTGATCAAACGGCCCCGAGATTCCATCCATTCCCTTGGGTCTTATCTCCGGCACCAAGAAGCCTCGAGCCCGGCCGCTGAGCCAACCAAAACGGAAGCCATGGCGACCACGCCGGCCACCCCGTTCCCCCGCATCCTCGCCCCGGCCCGGTCGAACCCCGCCGCGCGCCCCTCCCTCTCCACCCGCTTCCCTCCCACGCTCTCCTCTTCTCGCTCCATCATCTCCGTCCGCCGACGTCTCGCCGCCGCATCCAAGGACACCGCCAGCGACAAGGAGCAGGAGCAAGAACCGTCCACGGCGGCGGGCGGGGCCGAAACGCCTACAGAGGTGACGCCCGCCTCTGTGGAGAAGACCCAAGAGGAGGTGGCGGCGGAGCTGAAGGAGGTGATGCGTGCGCGGAAGGAGGCGGAGGCCGCGGCGGGCGGCGGCGGGTGGTGGGCCGGGGTGACGCAGGAGATGTCGGAGATCGAGTGGCCGGCGCCCGGGAAGGTGCTGGGCACCACGGGGGTCGTCCTCGGCATCATCGCGGGGTCCACGGCCGCGCTGCTCTCCGTGAACGCGGTCCTCGCCGAGCTCTCCGACAAATTCTTCGCCGGGAAGGGGCTCCAGGACTTCTTCTAAGGGTGATGTGGCACCGATCTGTCTCCGTTTACATTTCAAGAGTTCAGATAGGCGTATAGTTTGTTCCCTGTATCCATGGGTGCCTGCAATTGCATGGTTGATAGATGAAAAATGGTTGTGTTGCTGCAAGAGAAATGTGATGTTGCTTGGCAGACAATTGCATTGTGCTATAACCTGTGGATACAATTCAGTCTCTGGGAAAGAATTTGGCTTACTTGCTAAATCTGATAGCAACTAACTAGTACTGGACAAGGTTTTTGTTTATGTTGAGTGACTACCGAAGCTCATGGTTTACCTTGAACGGGGACACCATAGGGTAGTGCTTTGAACTAATTAACTGAATAATAACTGTCATGCTTATCCACAACCCATTCAAGCAGCTCTTGTCATACGAGGGCATTGTACACCATCTCATCCGCGAGTAGAGACTGCACTACTAGCAGAGTAATGCAGTGTTCATCAGGCATAACCTCAGTTGTTGCCTTTGAAGTAAAGAATAGACATGAATGCTGCCAGATCATTTGTGTTCCTCGGGTTGTCAGATTGTATGGTTTCAAGAACAAGTCGCCTTTCATCAACATTGGCTCATATGTAAGGTGCAGCATGGATCGCTCCAATCGTTTTCTAGGATCATGAGATACCTATATGCTACTGGGTTTGGAATTTTGGTGTTATGTTTGCTCTGTAGGTTCAGCAATGGTCGTCAGCTGCTTTGTTATTTGATTGTGTTGTGGCAAAATAATAACATCATCGATTTGTTTTACCATTACTTCAGAAACATTTCATAGCTGGAATTGCGTTAAGAATGGTTTCACCTTCTCAGGTTCTCTCAAATGATTTATATGCAATGGAGCGTGCTACATGACAAGAATCATGCAGCAATACAAAAATGACACTGGTCTGAGCATCATGCCTAGAATAATATTACAGATAATTACTTTTGACGACGACTTGTAAATTTGGCAAACAAACAGCTATTTTTTATGACTGCAACTAATGAATTTCATTTTCCAGACTAGGTTCTGAACATTCATATTTCTAACTCTTTTTTGTTGTTTCTTTATCATTTTTACATCCATAACAGAGAGCTGTACTTCAGTTTGCGGCTGCTACATCGTTCAGTTGATTTGGCGTTCAGTCCATTTGAATTCAAGTGGCACTTTGGCTTAATACTTAAAATAAGATACAGCGAAAAATCCTATTTGGTCTTGGGGGCACATGAACCCCTTCAGATGAAAATTTGTACTGACTCAAGAAAAATTCTCACATGTAATGACTCAATATTTCTAGGTAAGTCATTACATATAGGACATGGAGTAGGAGATTTGCAGAATCCACACCAGTACCACAGGATTAAACTATCCTGGAGGGCCTTCTCAAGCCAGTCAGGCCAAACAGGTATTTTTTAGAAGAAAAGACCCCAAAGGATTGTACCCTGTTGAAAACATGTCACTATTCACAGGTCTGTATGGAACATCTTCGAAATGTTCGTGGTATACTCTTGGTATAATTATATGGATTTGCTATTTTCACGCAAGTTTCTGCTTCGAAGTCATCCCGACAAAGTAGTGACAGAAAGAGTGGCCACATTTCGATTGCAGAAAGGTGATTGTGAGCGGAGTGGCAACGAAAAATTCTCAATAGAAAAAAAAGGATATCTTGATATCTTGTGCATTGAATCTGTAGATTGGACATCCATCAAACCTAGACAAAAAAATCAGCCGCGCACATTCTATCCATGCCCAGTTGAGACTATTGATTTGGACCCGACTGGACATCAGCCAATCCATTTCATTTCATGGCATGGCTTGGTGAGGTGAACACATAATCCATAGGCACATCCGCACATGGGTACTACATCTAAAGAGGAAACATACAGATGATGTAAGCAAAAAGGAGTCAAAATTGGGAGCCGAGCGAGGAACAAAATTGACTTGATAACATCATGGAGCGAAGTCCAAAACTTATTAAGCTGGGCACCGTCGCATCGACCCATGATAAAATGAGGAGGAAACGGTGTAACAGTAACTTAGAGCAGGTTCATCGCATGAGCAAAGAACAGCTTAATCAAGAGCCTCGTTGCTTCAATCTTTTTGGCTTATTTGTCTGTCTCCTCTGCTGCCGTCGGGCGCGGCGGCTAGTTCTTCTTGGTGAGGACGGACACGGTGCCGTCCTTCTTGGCGACGATGACCGAGGTGGCCATGCCGAGGAACATGCCGTGCTCGACGACGCCGGTGATGCGGAGCAGGCTGTCGCTGATGGCGCGCAGGTCGCCGTGTATGCCGTCGTCGAAGAACATCTCCACGATGTAGTTGCCGTTGTCGGTGACGAAGAGCTCCTCGAGGTCGCTGCCGGCCTTGGCCTTGACGGTCCTGAGCCTGGCGCTGAACCCGGGCGTTTTGTCGAACACCTTGCGAACGAGGCCCAGCGTGTAGGCGCTGCCGAAGGGGACGACCTCGACGGGCACGGAGCCGGTGCACCCGAGGCGGGGCACGAGCTTGGACTCGTCGACGATGACGACGAAGCGGGGACCCGCGCCCTCGATCATCTTCTCGCGGAGGAGCGAGCCGCCGCGGCCCTTGACGAGGTTGAGGTCCGGGTCGACCTCGTCGGCGCCGTCGATGGAGAGGTGGATCTCGGCGGCGTCGGCGAGCGCGAGCATCGGGATCCCGACGCGCGCCGCGTGCGCCTCCGTCTTGAGGGAGGTGGGCACGCCGTCGACCCCGCGGAGGGCGCCGCTGCGGAGGAGGTCCCCGAGGCGGTCCAGCGCGTGCGCGGCGGTGGAGCCCGTGCCGAGCCCAGCGTCATGCCGGACTCCACCATCTCCACCGCCCGGTGCGCGGCGACGCGCTTCAGGTCCTCCTGCGTCGCCTTCTCGAGGGCTCGCGGAGGGGAGGCGGCGCTGCCCATGGCGGGAGGGGGAAAACGAGGGTTTCTTGGAGGGATTGGGGTGGGAATGGTAACGGGAGGTGGGGATTTTGCCGAAGATTTGGCTTTTATGAAGTTTTAGGAAAGGAGGCGGCGGGAAAGGGGAGCTCTGTGGTGTGTGTTGTGTGGGACGATGATGGGGAATCGGCGGCATTTATGGGCATCGGAATGCGTGAAAGGTGTGCGGCGAATCAGGGTAAGGCATCCTTGTGCCTGACGTGGTGTTTATCGGATTTTTCATTGCACACACGCTGCTGCAAAATCGATATGGAATGGGCCTCCAATTCAGAATGCAAGCGGGACGCGCTGCGGAGTTCCGCGTGCACGCCGCATACGCCGTTACGGCTCGGCGGTATGCCGCGACTGGGCCGCACTTGTGCCGCGTCGCTTTGCGGCGCCGCGCGCGCCGTTTGCTCGATCGCTAGCGCCGTGTAGGCCGCTCGATCGCTCGCTGGCTGGCTGCGCAGCATACGCCGATCGATCGCTAGCTTTGTCTAGGTTTTGTACTACAGAAAATGAAACAGCAATAATTCCAAAGTTTCAAATATTACAAAAACATCGGTACAAAAAAAAAGTGGCATTCCAGAACAGTTCATCTTCTGTAGTAAAATGACAGGCAACTAGATTTAGTATCCTTGGAACACGAACTAAGACAAAGAAAAGATCCAAACTTCAACATTGTTCAAGTTCACTGCCATCTCCAGCAAACTCCCTAATCACCAAGTGATATGCATGCCGAATTCATGCCCACGGCATGAACCGGTGAGAACAAGGAAACATCAATTAGGTACCAATAAATGATGTGATATGGGGTTATGCTAGTTTAGGCAGAGGATCAACTCAGAGTCCTCAACTTGCACAGGATCAACTCAGGTTCCTTCTTGAAATGCTCATCTGCAGAAGCAAATCACATATCTTGGAAATCTTTGTGCTGCTGAATCCATGTCACACAACAACCTGCTGGTAAACACCAAGGATAACCATGAGCAAGATCCTAAATTACAGAAAGTAATACAATTTTAAGTAAACAATGAAACTAGTGAAGTATTTGGAGGGCCTGTCCTGCTGTCCATGAGGTAACAAACAGTAGCACCAACAAGAATAAACTGAACATCAGCTAGGCAAACAGACCAAGCCTATGGTGTAACAACATCATCATTAATCCGTAAAGACAAGCATTTTGCTCAAAACAGTTCGTTCAGAGGCTATATCAATGATACAATTAGCAATTACAGAACAACGGGAGTTTAACCCAAAAAGGAGAAAATAATGAGTGATGTAGCAATTGATGGTCTATTATATGGCGCAGTTGACTACCGCTAGTACTATTATACAACCAGCAGCTCTAAATGCACTATAATGCTTCAGAGTTGAGAAAACAATAAGCCTGGATGTAAACAAGAAGAACTACATGCTAACAATCTGGAAAGAAATAACAAAAGCATTGGATTGCATCATTATAAGCAGAAAAACCATATATCCTTGGCAAGACACCATCGAGCATGTATAAAGCATGGGATTGCCAATACGTCACGGGCAATTCTAGAGAGCACGGGATATATTTCTGAAGTCAAACTAGAAACTTTTACAAAAGCGTGGCTGATTCTCTCAAGGGGCATGTACGGCCTCACTGATTCTATGAAGATTGCAAGATTTCTAAGGGGGTTACTGATTTATTGAGTGTGCTAACTATGCATGCTGAACATAGTTCTAACTGCCACACAACTAACCACACAATCATCTTGAGCAACTTTCTTCTTGCCAGCTTGGGATTGAATTTCCAATTGGGATCAAGCACATCAGGTCGACCCATCTTAGCAACCATGTCACTCATAGCATTTTTTGCTTCACATACCTTCAAATGACGTTTCATGTGGCTGGTCCCGGTGTCTCTACTAGCAGCAAATATCTCATGGCAATGGTTACACTTGCCTTCCACAAGCTTCCCATCCTTGTAGATTGGTTCAGCTTCTTTCCAAATGTCCGATATCAACTTGCGGTGCTTTCGTTTTGATGCTACATGAATGGGAAAAGACTAGTTAGCTCAACAATGTGTGGCTCACAAACTAAACAGTAGACAACAAATCACATGAATAAAAACTTGGTCATACCTTGTGAATTCGTGGCTCTTGTATCAGGAGATAAATCATGAAGAGAAGGGGAACAACTTGGTGGCTGTGGCGTTTTAGGGGAACCAGCCATACTTGCTCTATTCACTGCTGCAGACTTGAGAAGGAAATTAACCCCCGGTGAACTCGTTGCTTGCATTGGCGATCGTATTGCTGTACTAGCTGACTTTCTAGGTGCCTATTAAACAAAGAGATATAATAAGTACATTAGATATATGTCCATCAAAATGTTCACACAGGATAAACTAATCCGAAAATAGCATGACAATGCACGATGTAGTAGTGCGACAGAACTGTTTACTCAATGAATTCCAGTGCTTTTATATGGGTTCAACTTCTCTTTGCAGTGTTAGAAGAAACATGCCAACAGCGTGCTTATAACTATTCTCTTAATAAATCACTCGTTTTTATTAACCATGTCTATTTGGTTTAGGCAGCTTGTAACTGTTTGCTATGCTACCAGTTCATAAAATTTTCTTTCTACATAGTTATCAACTGTGTTTATTGTTTCTTCAAACCTTGCTTGGCTATTGATGCAACAAGCATGCAGTTGTAAAGCACGCCATTATATCATGACTTGAAGAAAATGGCAGTAATATTCAACATGCGAGACGTTTGCCTGACTTGTCAGATTGCCAAATACATGCTCAAATGAAAACTGAACCCAAGTCAGCATCATCTCAGGTATTACTAAATTATAGCCCAGCTGATGCTAAATTACATATTTTCATCAGGAGGAAGCTGAACATGCATCGATCAATCCTAGCCTAAATAGAACTGAGACACAAATCGTAGGTTCAGTTAGCATCTAGGCGAGGTCAGCCACAAGATAATGTTCAGTTACCTTGATGATTGAGGGGACGAGGGAGCCGCCGTTGGGGTTCTTGCGCTTCCCGCCGCCGGCGTCTGTGCGCATCTTGGGGTCACCGCCGCCGTCCGTGCGCTGTGGAACCGAGGGAGAGGGACCCGGAGGCGGAGGAGGAAGGGCGGCCCCTGGACCTGGAGGAGGAGGAGCAAGGGCGGCTCCCGGACCTGGAGGCGGAGGAGGAAGGCTGGCCCCCGGACCTGGAGGCGGAGGAGGAAGGGCGGCCATGGCATCGGATTCGGAGGAGGAGGGATCGGGCTCGCCGCGGCGGAGGATTCGGAGGAGGAGGGACCTCTCGAGGCGGCGGTCGGCGGGCGCGAGAGAATACCTCCCCTCCGTCGGTGGTCGGCGTCCGTGCTCCTCCGCCCTGACCTCTCCTGTCCGTGCTCCTCCACGGCTCCACCCCTATCCAGGAACTCCTTCGCGGCGCGACGCGGCAGCTGCGGGACGGACCGCATACGCCGTTTGTTTTTTCCTCTGTTCCGTGGACGCCCGTGTATGTACGTAGGTGGGCCGAAATTAGCGGCGCCGCGGTCGGCCCATTACCGCTTGCATCCTGACCTCCAATAGTAACTTTTTTACACGGACTAGCACCCTGCTCAAATGGAAATTTGACCTTTTTCAGAAAAAAACATTGCCCTTTTTTAGCCAGGATAAAATATCATAGTTCTAAGATCGTGGCTGAGAAGTTACCACGGGATAAATGGCTTGTGGCAGCCAAACATTCCTAGCGACGTTGATTTTTTATCCTTCAATGTCAGCTCTTCATATCATTGTAAAGCATTAACCAATTGTTGGATTGTTCAGCACAAATAGGAAACGTGAGCCTACTAATGACAGTGCCGCGATAATAATTCAACCTACTAGTGACTTAGCCAGTTTGATCGATCATTGATGTATCATTGGCTTAACCGGTCCGGTTGATGTGTGCTACCTTACTGACGGACGGTGAGCCGAATCGTTTGCAGATAACTTAAATACACGACGAGACATTGTAAGTGGAAGAGTGTGCTCGCTTTCAAAATGCACTAAGATCGAGCTCCACGTCGCACGGATTAGTCTCTCAACCCGACTCTTCTATCATGAAGAATGTTCGAACTATGTTTAGGCGGAACCCGGTTTGCCTCGAAAATTTGCTAAGTTCTTATGTGAAAGCACCAAGTTATGGAAATCTATCTATCTATACTTGTTATAAAGCAAAACCCCACTAACACGTATTAATTATATTTCTATCTCAACATGCAAACTATCCACGTCATACACTATTTTAGCCAATCATTTGTTCATGTCCTTACCCACTATAATCTAGTTTTCTTAACTTGTATTTGAATAAGTATATTTCACATTATGCTTGTAAATGTTTGAGCATTTTCTAATTTTGGTTAACACTTACAAGAACATTTGTGCTTCAGTACGTTTTCTAATAAAGCTTACGATTGTTTTAGGTAAATTTACAGTGCGGATTGGAGGCTACCCTATACTATTGAGAATGGTGCCAAAAAAGAATCCCTAGTCTTTGACTCTTTGGTAAGATTGTTTATCTCATGTGTTACACGTCGTTTAGAGAAGATAAAGGTAAAAAGTACAATGGGCTATCTCTTAGTGTTGTCTCCAACAATATATGTGCATGGAACTAAATTTATGGCGTGATAAATTTGGCGAACATATAGGTATATTGAAAAAGGCATCTCGTACGACGGTGAAATTGTCTTAACTTTATCATTGCGAGATGATCTCTAGTTAACCGAAGATAAATGTGTTGAGAGCGTGAATATATAGTTTATCATAGTTTCTGGTAGGTACAACAGGTGGGTGTGTACATGTCTTGTATGTACAGTTTTTTTTTATTATGAATAAAATTGAATAACTGTGGGGCTGTTGCCTCACAGTCTAGGGTAAAAAAAAAACCCGAAGATAAATGTTTTTGTTGATTCAAACCCAACCTACGTGACAAACCCAACCATAGTGCTACCGAGTGGGCAGCGGTAAGAGTGTCAAGCGGTCGTCCCACCAGTATCGCAAAACACGATTTTACTTCAAAACAAGCTAATTTTGTAGGAAATATTATAACTAACCAATCGATCTTTGACTAGGAAGCGGGGCGGATCAGACGCTGCCCTAAAACCTGAGCCAGCGGCACCTTTCGCCAACTGGCTGACCAAATGGACGACGCATGTGCTCCCATAAGTTCGGGGAAGCCATCTAAAGTGCTGTGCGACGACGACCCGTGCGGGTGCGGCTACAAGAAGCAGTCAGCAATCCACGAACACACGAGCCCATGAACATAACTAATTAATAAACTACCATTAGTTTACCTCTCTTGTTAATCGTGGATAGAAGAATTGACCAAACGCGGGACCAACTACGCAGGAGCGCCGAGAGCCCGAGACCAAATATTTCCATGAGCATTGCTTGATAGCCTTGATTAGACTAAGGCATATCCCAATTAACAAGCCAAGTGCACGTGTCCGGGAGGACCATGAGAAAACAATAAGAAATCGCATCCAGTGCCTAGTTGCTGGAGCCAGTCGGCCAGTTACCCGGAAGACTACCGGCGAGCGGCGACCATGTCATGTGGCATCAGTTCGTTTCTGGAACTGGAACATGCATAGTACTAGAATAAACATGGCATTTTCATTCCAAAAGAGGAAATCTGAAAATAAAAATAAGCAGAGATGGGGCACCGCCGCATCACTTGTCAGAGCAGTTCTTCCCGGTGCTGCAGTGCCATGATTCATGATGTTTTAGGACCGAGTAAGAAAGCACGGTAAGCAAGATCCATGTTGCCGGAGGCAGATAGGGAGGGAAACGGCGTGGTTCATGCTTGATTTGGCGGCTCGCGGGTTTGATTTGGTGCTGATATGCTTGTCCTCAGAAAGACGGAAAGATACAGCTCCGTACTCCGTTCCAATTTTATTCACCAAATGTGGATGTACTCCCTCCGTTCCAAATTAGATGACTTCCATTTATCCACATACGTATGTATCTATATTTGTAACATGTCTAGATACATCTACATGTGGACAAATAGAAATCATCTAATTTGGAACAGAGGGAGTACATGTATAGATATATCCACATGTGGTAAATAGCAAGTCAGTTAATTTGAAACGGAGGGAGTAACAATGTAAACTTTAGCCCGGGGCACCAGATGGCTACGGCGATGTATTCTTGTCAGGAATGAATAAATTGTGGTATGTTGTACGGTTGTCTCCATAAGATTGACGAGATCTTCAGTTTCGGATTTAGCTTGGTACGTCCGTAAAATTACTTGAGTACATAAAGTACAGAGTAAAATGCACGTACGGTAACTGAACTTGTCCGAAATGAACGATTTGGTAATTGAACTCAGGAGACCAAATTTTCGGGTCGACAATCCGCGCGACCATCTACGGCCTTTTTCTTTGTTTGGTTTATGCAGCATGGCTGGGCCCAACATCTGACTCATCGAGGGACTTTTTCTTTGCGAAACCTAGTACGACGCATATGCTAATAAACACTAAATATACTCACCCCTATGAATGCACACATGTACATCCTACCCCTGTGAGCAACTCTGAAAGGTTGAGCCGGCGGATCAAGTCTTGAGATTGATGAAGTCATCAGGGGCGACTCGCTATCGACGGGAATGTCGTCTACTACTAAACTGAAGATTATTCTGGCTAAATGAGAATCACCAACATCAAATCTGTAGCTTGAACTTTGATGAACTGGGAGTATAAGCACTCCCTAACCATTCTACCATAGGTAGGTTCTGTGTGCGTGTATCTAGAACTGCAGGGTATATTGAGCAAAGCCATCCGAGACGTATGGTGGGGCCAGTGACAAAATGTACGGGGCCGGTCAAGCAAGTCTGTAGAGTGTGTCACCAAAATTCATCATTCTCTTATCTTAAAAAAAACATTCCTCATTCTCTCCTCGTGAATCACTAACCCCAGTTTCTGTGTAGCTCGAACGGCGACTGCGACGTCCCCACTAGCTCGGGTATGAGGTCGCCATGTCTGTAGGTGTTAGCTCGAACGGCGGCGGTGGCATCCCCACTGGCTCGTAGATGAGGTCGCCATGTCTGCAGATGTTAGCTTGAACGGCGGCGGTGGCATCCCTTCGCGCAATCTGGTTTTTATTCAAATAAAAGGTATCGCGTAGAAGGGGGACGTGTTTTTCCACCTCTTTTGTGCGCCATCCGTTTCTGCTCGCTCCTTCTCTATCGGCATTGCTAGGTCGAGTGCGCAAACAATTGCGCGTGACCTCCCGTTGATCAAGTGCCCAGACTGCTCGAAAACGGTGAGGCGATTAGTCTCTATCACAGAAGAACACCTTAGATGGACTTTCTTTGGTGCAAGACGCACGAGGTTATCTTCTTGTTGTTGTATGGTTTTTTTTTTGTCTTGTTCGTCAGTTCAGTAGCACATGTGTTACTCTGTTCGGCAGAAGGGGTGCAATTTGTAGCATTGGCAGCAGAGTTATGTGGACTACTTGTTTTCCAAAGGAATTTTAACTGAAAATGTTGTAGTGGCAGCTGAAGGCAAAAACCGTAGTGGAAATAGAATCCAAGGTAGAAGATGAAATTGTTGTAGTGACAGCTGAAGTGCAAGAAGAATCCACGGTAGAAGATGGAGATGCAGTGGAAGAGCAGTTGAAGCAGTTGGTTCTGATCACTGGATTGTTGATTTTCGTGTTAGAAGTAGGCAGAGAACTATGGTTTAGCTATTGTGGTACTAACTGTGTTGATTGTCAGTGTAGTGGTTAGCAAGTCAATATGAGAGTTTCCAATGGAATAATTTCTCAGGAAAATGTAATCATCTTCTGATTTCTTTCTCGGTATGACAATATAAGGATCTTGATTAAGTACAGTGAGAAATATATTGATGTAGTGCAACCCACGACCATCACCATGCCAAGACCCTCAACACATCCCAAGTCGTCATCGACATCAAAGGTGAACCCATTCCTCTACTTGAGCTCAATTCCTACCCTTTGGGATGGTATGCTACGTCATGCTTCGTCCCTTGATGATGCTAGGTTTACCATGACGAGTACGGCCATCCGGGAAGATGCCGAGGAAGTCCAAAACTCAAGATCATCCAAGGCGTACGCATGGAAGAGGAGGAGAAAGCGACAAGACGAAGATGAAGAAGAAGACCCATGCGGCGGTACTACCGCTAGGAGCCAGCGGTACTACCGCCCGGGCGCTACCGCTGCTGATACCGCCACTGCTACCGCCAGAACGGCGTTCTGAAGCTTCATCCGGTACCTGCGGTACCGCTGGAGGTACCGTCGAGGGAAACGTGTCTTTGTATCGTGTTTGTGTTCTTGTGTTCTTGGCGTTCTTCGTGTTCTTCGTGTGTTCTTGCGTGAGTTCGCCCAAATTCGCCGTCAATCCGTGAAGATCGGGACCTACCCTACATCATATGGTATCAGAGCAAAGGTTGCCACGGATTTGACTTTGTTTCCCCCACAAATCCCCAAATTTTTCTTTGATTTTGAGAAATTTGAAAATTTCCACCAAAAATAGCCCCAATTTGCTTTTGGACCGATCTGCGATTTGAGTGTGCTTGGGTAGGTTTTGATCCATAGATCTATTGCTAAACTAGTTGATCTACCTTTTTTTGCGTTCCCATAGCCTAATTCCATCATTTGCCCATTCGATTTGAGGCTTTTCGGCGAGTTTTTCCGCCAAAATCGCGATTTTTCGCGTTCTTGGGCGCGTCCTGCGACCCCCAGCGGTACTACCGCCGTCGTTACCGCCAAAACTGGCCTTCGGACCACTTACCCGGTACCTATAGCGGTACTACCGTCTAAACCAGCGGTACCTCTGAAAACTGCAAATTTCTGAAAATTGTTTTGGCCATATCTTTTGATTCCGGACTCCGTTTTTGGTGTTCTTCAACTCGTTTCGAAGCTACGGACAAGCTCTACGTCACCATTGCGCTTGATCCGTCATCCACCACTAACAAAATCCGTGGGAACGCACGAAGCTTCTACAACAAAGGGTGAAGATCATCGATGAAAGGTATAAACATCGCGAATCTTTTCCCTCTTGCCATTACTTTGTGAGCCACACTATTCTTTGCGATTACCATGTCCTATTGAGGCTAGCTCTTTATGATTGCTTGGGCTTTGCACATTTGCACCGTGTAGTTTCCGATAAAACTTGCATGCGCTAGTTCTTTATATATCTTGTGTTGACATCAAAGAAGTGGGTGTGCAAAAGAGCAAAGAAGCAAAAGAGAAAAGAAGCAAAAATAGTCAAAAGAAAGAAAAAGAAGAAACCACCACTTGCCATATCTCTTGTAGGAAGCGCGCAAGCTCGATGAACATCTTGTAGGTGGTGCATTTTGTGCAAATCTTGTACCCCACCAAATAAATTGCAATCGAGCTAGTGGCTCTCCTTGTACTTGTGCAACACGAGCTTATAGTCTTCGCTAGGATCATATGATTCTTTAGCTCACTTCTTGGTTGCATGAGTCCCATTTATCTCTCCGTGCGTGTGTTTCTTTGAGCTACATTCCTATATTTGAGATTGACTTGTTTTTGCTTTGTGATCATCGTGGTTTTCTACTTGCCTTTACAATATCTTGGTTTCCGGTTGGTTCAATTTGCTTTCCACCTACCGTATCTTCCTATCCACTTTTAAGCCGTGTGTGTTTTGGAGTTTGCTTTGGATACTTGAACACAAGCACTTTACTTTTTGATCGTTTCCCTTTGGTTGTCCACGACGTCCAATACTATCTACAAAGGTGAGAGGTTGTGCTCTAGTTTCCTTCCACTCCACATATACACTTGTCTTGTGAGTTGACATGTCTAGGGAGAGCGAATCCAACTACGGAGGCGAAGATCATAACGAGTACATGATGAGTCACATGGACTATGATGCCTCACGCATTGAGGACATGGGGTACTACTACACCGACAATGACCCCCATGACATGATGGATCATCACCAAGACTTCCGCTACGACTCTGACTATTCAAGAGTCCACGACATGGAGCGGTACCATGACTTCGAGCAACCTTCATCATATAGTATCGACTCCAAGTACACATGAATCGATGACATGGAGCGGTACCACGACTCCGACTACACAAGCTCCAACAACAATGAGGCACAAATCTCCGCATATGCCGCATCATATGGTACCGACTTCGACTACAACGACATGGTGGAGCGCCACTACTACGACTACAAATCCGATGACATGGTGGAGAACGTCTACGACTACTACTCTTGTAGCATGTGCGACGACATCGACTACACCGTTAACATGCAAGAGGAGAAGAACCCCATCACCACCATGTTCAAGAGCGGCACCACCAAGCGTCATGGCACAACCTATTATGGTTCAAGCTCAAGATGGAGCAACAAGAAGACTACAATGAGTTCATCCTATCAAGCTCCATCAACTTCAAAAAGGCGCCATGACAAGGACATCGCCAAGAGCGCCAAGCATCGAAATTCTACATCAACAAGACGGCGCCCCAAGAAGTGCATCAACAAGGCTACCCCAAGCCAAGGCCCATCTAGCTCATCATGGCGCCACAAAAAAGATGCCAAAATGAGAGATGACCAAGTGAACAAGGTGGATGCACACTTGGACAAGTTCGGCGACACTAATCGAAAGTTCGAGAACCTCACGGACGCCATCGACAAGCTTGCCACGCGCCTACATTTTTCATCACGCTCAAGAAGTGAAAGTGCATGTGTTGCCCCATGTGTGGTTTTGGTAATTAATGATAATCCTTTTGGACTAATGTTTGTGTTGAGTTATTCTTATAGGTTTGTCCATTGGCATCACTTGAACTCCATGTGTTGGATTCAAGGTTGTATGCCATCAAGATCATTGATTATAATGGACATATTTGATATGATCAAGAAGATGAAAAGATACAAGGTTGATCAAGACTAAGTGCAAAGAGTAGATTCAAGTTGATCAACACACAAAGCTAAATGATATACCATGTGGGATCATGTGATCCAATGGTATGGTAAGAAATTGTCCATATAGCTTTGTGAACTAACCCATTATGTGTGTGTGGCATTCCTTTATTGGGGTTAGGTATCTCTCCATGGGCTTGCATCAAAAGGAAGATTTCTTATAGCTCATGGAGGATGACGTCAAGTGGTGATCGTCATCAAGGTTGAGATGTGCAAGTTCAAGATGGGCATCTAGAAGACATCATATGCTTGAAGCTTGCAACCCATTTGGAGATAATGGTCAAGTGAAGATGTTCCTAAGAGTGGCACTCCCATCTTGGTGTATGGGGAAGCGATATGTGAGTCTTCACCAAGCAAAGCGCAATCAAGAAAGATGGTCCACTTGAAAAGATCAAGATCGTCATCATCTAGCTCAAATGGAATGCGCAAGGCAAAGGTATGATCTTGATAGGGTTTCGATTTTACCGGTCTCTTGGTGTTAGTGGGAGACCGGGTTATAGGATAGACGGCGTACTATCAAGAGGGGCTCTTAACTTGATCGCATCTTTGTGGAGAGCTCAAACCTTTGCATACTTGGCATATCATCTTTCTTGGTTCTTATTTAGTTCTTCTGCTTGTTGGGTTTCGGTGCTTGTCGTGATCTTCATGACAAGCCCAAGTTCTTCAAAAACGGTGTTTGGATGGAAAACTTGTTGCATTTTCGTGTTGGAAATATTATCGGTTTATCCTTGAGGAAAGTCCCACACCTTCCCATGTGTGGTGACTTTACTCTATTTTATGGTTCTTAATATTTCCATAAAAATTGGTTTCATCCCATTTGGATTTTCCTTGCAATAGTTATGTTTGTTCTGCTGTTTCTGCCAGTTTGCAAAACCGGAATATTGGGCCGGACCTTTTGTTTCCGGGCCGGATATTCCGGTGTCAAGGTTTTCTTGCTAAGGACCATGCGTGCGTTGCTCTGGAAAAACCGGAATGTTGGGCCCGACTATTCGAAATTTGGGCCGGATATTCCGGGGTCCTTGGATTTTCGGCTAAGGACCAGCTTCCAGCCAGTTTTGCGAGTCTGTGGAAAAACCGGACCTTTGGGCCGGACCTTTTGATTTCTTGGCCGGATATTCCGGACATTTGGGCCGGACTATTTGATTTTTGGGCCGGATATTCCGGCCCCAGTTTTCCTGCAACGGCTCTTTTTTTCATGGGACCTATAAAAGGTCCCCTTCTTCCCCAAAGGGATAAGCTCTTCCAAGCACGATTTTTCCCCTCTCTCACCTCCATTGTTGACCTTGGAAAGCTTGCCTCTCTCTCATTTCCACCCATGATTCTTGCATATCTTTGAGGGAAAAGAGAGAGGAGATCTAGATCTACATTTCCACCAATCCATCTCTCCTCTAAGTGAGGGGAACCTAGTAGATCTTGATCTTGGAGTTCTTGTGTGGTTCTCTTCTTTGTTCTTCCTCTCTTCTCCCCCCATAAGCATTAGTTGCTTGTGGTGGAATTTGAGAGTGAAGAATTTGAGCACTTGTGCTCTTGCCATTGCTTTGTTGCATCGGATTGTACTCTCCACGAGGATTCGTGGAAGTTGAAAGCTTGTGAACTTGTTACTCTTGGGTCTTTGGACCCTAGACGCCTTTGTGGTGGTTGAGACCTTGTGTGGTCATTTGTAGCCATTCGGGAGCCCCCAATCCAATTGTGGGTTGTGCCCCGGATTGTTGTTGAAAGGCTCCGGATTTCCGCCTCAAAGGATTCCGATAGTGGAAGGTGAACCAAACCTTTGTGGTGCGGTTCATCGGAGAAGAAGGTGAAGCCTTTGTGGCGTTGAGATCGACCTTTGTGGTGCCTCACACCTCTCCAACGAGACGTACTCCCTAAAAGGAGGAACTCGGGAATACATCCTCGTCTCCGCGTGCCTTGGTTATTTCTATACCCGAGCTTTTTACTTATGCACTTTACATTGTGATAGCCTTCGTGCTTGAAGTATTCTTGTTGCTATCACCTTGTTGCTTGTCTTGCTTAGCATAAGTTGTTGGTGCACATAGGTGAGCCTAGTTTACTTAGTTTGTTGGCTTGTTAATTTAAACACCTAGTTTTATTCCGCAATTAGCAAGCCTAAACCGGAAAAGTTTTAATCGCCTATTCACCCCCCCTCTAGGCGACATCCTTATCCTTTCAAGAAGGCGCCACAAGAAAGATGCCAAGGTGGACCACAACATGTCCAAGCTTGAAGCCGACATCGACACACTCACCAAGCGTCGAAACATATCTCCAAGCTCTAGTGGAAGCGCCAAGCCAAGGAAGCCAAGGCATCCAAATGACTTTCGATGACACTCCTCTACTCAAGAACGACAACATCGACATGAGAAGAAAATGGCGGCGAGTACACACTCTATGGTGTCTTCTTCAAATTCCACCACAACATTGGCACCCTTCTCAAGCACTTCTCTTCATATGATATCTACACCAAGTGCCATCACTACATGGGCGCCCTTCTCAAGCCCCTCACATGATATGGTGTCTACACCAAGTTCCACCACCACAATGGCCCCCATATGGCAAGATGAAGACCTCCTATGTGACAATTGCCAAGGCCAAGACCATGACCCATGAGAATGTCCCAATCTCTTGTGCCCAATATGCAATGGCCAAGGTCACATGATGTGGGATTGCCAAGTTGGTGACCAAGATGGTGAGAAGACGGTCGAGCATGGGATTTTCCCTTCGACCATGGAGGTGAGCATGGATGATGCTATCACTTTGGTTGATGCACCAAGTGAGCATGCCGAGCATGGGATTTTCCCTTCGGCAATGGAGTTGAGTGGTGATGCCTACACTATGGCATTGAACTTTGGAGGCGAGGTTGTTGAGGAGGTTGAGCATGGGAGTTTCCCTTCAACCACGGAGCCGTTTGGAGTTGAGAACATTGAGCCTATCCTCATGAGTTTGAGTGATGAGATGGTACCAATCCCATGTGAGAATGAGAGCCACTTAGCCCACTTGAGTGAGAGCGATAGTGAGTTGAGTTCCCCCACCATATGTGAGTTTGAGTGCTTTCACTTTGAGAGAATGAGTGATACACCACTTGAGTTGAGAGAGGTAGTTGATAGGTCTTGTGAGGCCATTTCGATTTCTATCAACTTAACCTCTACCTCTAGTGTGTTTTCTCATTGTGTGTTAGGTTCCATGGATGATGAGACGCCACTCCTCGACTTGACGGTGCCTCAAATGGAGAAGATGTTCATGGAGGATGATGATGATGCCACCCCATGTCTACTTCAAGATGGACAAGTCGACCACATGAAGGCCCCTACTACTTCAACACCCACTTCACATGAGCGGGACCACCAAGGTATGGGTGTTGATGTGACCATGATCCCACTAGTGGACATGATGAACTATGATTGCTTGCATGCTATGGATGATTCTTTTGAGGTCACATATGAGACATTCACATTCACTTGTGATTCCTTGTTTCAGAACAATATTGACCATGTGGATTCTTCTATTTGTGATGATTTTGCCATACTGAAAGGGCATATTTTATATCCCTTAGTTTTTGTGTGTTAGGCAACAACACTAGGATTTATCTAAGTGATGTTAAGTGGTGCAGGAGTCAAAAGAAATATTTGCACGTTGCATCGAAACACTTGACAGGAAAAAGAAGTCTGCATTCTGCCTGCCCAGGCTGGAGTCTCCGGTCTTCAGGGCCGGAGTCTCCGGTCTCTCAGGCGTTGCCGCTTTCGACGGCAGCTTCGGTATAGGGTCCGGAGTTACCCCGGAGTCTCCGCCCCGACCGGAGTCTCCGCACCTCCAGTCCGGAGTCTCCGGCCCCTGACAGAGTTTTGAAGCGAAGTGTTAAAGTGACGGCAGCTGCGGTATCAGGTCCGGAGTATCCCCGGAGTACCCCCGGAGTCTCCGGCCTGCCCGGAGTCTCCGGACTTCCAGGCCGGAGTCTCCGGCCCAAGTGGACAAAAACGGCTAGTTTTTCTGGAGGGGTATTTATACCCCTCCACCAACCTCCAGCCAGCTAGCTCGCCCAAAAAGAAGAACACCATTGTTGCAAGCTCAAGAATCACTAGATCTCCCAATCCCTCCACCCAAACTCGTTGATACTTGGAGGATTGAAGGAGAAGGCCCGGATCTACATCTTCACCAAGCCGTTCTTCATTTCCCCCTCATTCACTTGAGGGCCCCTTGGCTAGGATTTCCATTAGGAAAACCTAGCTTCTTATTGTACTCACTTGTTGTCTTTGTGACAGATTGTAGCTGTTCGGGAGCCCCCAATCCTCTTGTGGGTTGTGCCCCGGATCGTTGTTGTAAGGGCTCCGGATTCCGCCTTGAAGGATTCCGATAGTGGAAGGTGAACCAAACCTTTGTGGTGCGGTTCATCGGAGAAGAGGGTGCACCCGCCTTTGTGGCGGTTGAGTTTTGACCTTTGTGGTAGCTCACACCTCTCCAACGAGACGTACTCCCCTAAAAAGGAGGAACTCGGGATTACATCCGTGTCTCCGCGTGCTTTCACTTTCGGTTACTTCTATCCTTGTTTATTGTCTTTACTTCGTGTATCTTGTTTAGTTGTTGCTTGTCATATAGGTAAATTCACCGTAGTTGCATATCTAGAGAATTTACCTTTTGTGTCAAGCCTAATTTGAAAAAGTACTAAAATTGAAGTAGCACCTATTCACCCCCCCCCCCCTCTAGGTGTCATACCGATCCTTTCAATTGGTATCAGATCCTAGGCTCCTTGTTTTGGGCTTAACCGCCTAAGAGAAGTATGACACAAAGTGAGGATGAGGCCGATCTTGCCAAGGCCAAAGAGACCATGGCATCCATGGCCGATATCAAAACGTTGGAAACAACATTGACATCGTCCATGAATGTCATGAATGTCAAATTTGATGAGTTGCGTGACATGCTCATGAAATTCACAAATGCCAAGGTTTCGGAACTCATCCCACTAGAGGGTATCTCTAACTCCGATGAAGGTGATACCGAGGAGGGTAAAGGGAAAAATAAGAAGGGGGTGGAATCCACCTCCGGATCTAAACCATCTCCTCCACCTTCTACTAAGCATGAAGATGGGAAGGATGAGTACCATGCCGTTCCGGGATGGTACCCTATCGACCCACCTATCACCACCCGCTTAAACCCCATTGGTCCTCCACCTAAGCTTAATGCATTAGCTTTTGCTAGTTGGCAACGCTCAATGAAATCTCATATTAACAGTGCCTCTATCGAGCTTTGGAGGATCATTGAAGATGGTTACAAGGTGCGGATCCAAGCAATGTGACAAGAAGAGAGTTTGCCGAAAAGCAACTCAATGCCTCCGCACTCCATATGATTGAACTTTCATTGAGTGAAAATGACAAGCATTATGTTCTCAATGCCACCACCGCCAAAGAAGCTTGGAATTGTCTTGAGGTTGCATTTCTTGGGAATGAAAGCATGAAGAGAAACCGATATGATTCTTTGAGCAATGATGCCGAAGGCTTCTACATGTTTGACAATGAGAATCATGAAGACATGTATGGAAGACTCAAGACTCTTGCAAAGGCCTTCTATGATGTGGGGGCAACCTATGTGGATGATGCTTGGGTCAAGAGGAAGTATGTGAATGCTCTCTTGCCTTTCGAGCCCATCGAGTTGAAGTCCATTCAAGGAAGACACAACTACAACGAAATGACATCCAATGAAGTTATGCAAGAAGTGCAAGCCTCCAAGGTTGCCACCAAGAATGCCGAAGATAACCGTGCTAGGGCCATGGGAATGAAGCAAGGTCCCTCTCTTGCTTTGAAGGCCAAGGTTGTGTGCCTAATGAACATGATGAAGTTGAAGCATGCCCGAACAACCTTCCCCCGATGAACTTGAACCGGCCCTCCATGGTCACATAGCTCTTGCAACAAGGACATTTTGGAATGACCCGGCCAAGGCAAAGGCTCAACTTGATCGAACAAACAATCCAAGTGGGAAGAAGGAGTTTGCTAATAGGATAAAGACTTGCTACAATTGTCATAACAAGCATCACTTCATCAAGGATTGTCCTTATGAGAATAGAGAGCAAAATGGTGGAAGGCTTGTCCTCAAGGGCGAATCAAACATGATACAAAAGAAGCCTTTGTCAAGAGGAAGCCATTCTTCAAGAAAGCACCAAGAATTGTGTTGTTGACTCAAGAAGAGTATCCTTCCGAGGATTCCGAAGAAGAAGAAGAACCCACTCGTGAGGTGGCCGCTTTGGCCATTGTATCAACTCCACCTCCTTCTCTCTTCGAATCCCCCAATGAGAACCTCTCCGTCAACACCGCTCGTTGCCTCATGGCTTCCGTCACCGAGGTATCATCTTCTACTCCCAAGACTATGCATGAAATAGATGATAAAACTAGTCTTGTGATTAAGAAAGAACTTGTTGCTTCCGATACTATTATGGCTAACTTGCAAGGTGAAGCTAAGGCTTATGTTGAGTCTCTCTTGAGACAACTTGATGCGGCCGAAGAAATCCTTGATGACAAGGGAAAAATTGAGAGAGAGGATTCTCTCACCATAGCATCCTTGAATGCTTCCATAGAATCCTTGAATGCTTCTCTTGAAGAAGAAGTGAATATAGAACCTCTCTTGAGGAAAGAATTGAGTCTCTTGATGATAAAAATGATGAAATAATTGCTAAAATCATTAAGGATAGAGATCATGTCTTTGCTAAATATAAAGTGGTTAAAAAGGAGAAAGCCGAGTTTGTGGTTGCTAATGCTAGACTCCTTGAGGATGTGGAGAAACTTAACAAGGCTCATAAGGCCTTGGAAAGTACCCACTCTCTTCTAGTCAAGTCTCATGAGCAACTTCAAACTCAACTTTCCAAATCTAACTCACCTAGCACCTCTACTCCCTCTTGTGATCATGCAAATGTTATTGAGGAAAATGCTAGGTTGAAGGTTGAGCTTGCCAAGGCCACTAGTGCCAAGACCTCCATTCCTAAAGGTAATGAAAAGGTGGTTGCTCAAATTTTTGAGCAAAAGCCACACAAAGGGAAGGAGGGCCTCGGTTATGTGGCCAAGGCAAAGAAGAAGAAGAGCAACACCAATGCCAAGCCCGCACAAGCCAAGACTCCCATTGCGGATGGTAATGCCACTAGGGGCAAGACCACTCGTAGTGACTTTGCGGGGAATAACAATCCCAACTACTTTCTTTATGTTGATTACTATGGGGATGTTTATGCAAAATATGTTGGTCCTTATGATGGTTACATTGCTTACTCTATTTGGGTTCCTAAGACCCTTGTTGCTAACAAAAGAGGACCCATTGAGAAATGGGTACCTAAAACCAAGCAATGATTTCTTGTAGGACTATGCTTCCGGTGGGTCTAAATGGGTGGTTGATAGTGGATGCACTAGTCATATGACCGGAAGCAAAGAGATCATGACGGAGTTGGGACCAAATATAAATCAAGCATCCGTCTCCTATGGTGATAAATCAAAAGCGGAGGTAACGGGTCTCGGCAAGGTGGTAGTTGCAAAGGATATCACCCTTGTAAATGTCATGCTTGTCGAGTCCCTCGGTTACAATCTTATGTCCGTTCGTGCACTTAATAAGATGAATTTTGATGTCCATTTTACTATTGATATGGTGGTACTCTTGAGGAGCAAGACTCTAAAGGTCATGTTCGTTGGGTATGTTGAAAATGAGTTGTTCGTGGTGGACTTTTCGGGGTCTACCAACACTCAAGCAATATGCTTATTCGGAAAGGCCGACGTGGGATGGTTGTGGCATCGCCGCTTGTCCCATGTCAACATGAGAACTTTGCAAAGTCTTCACAAGGGTGGCCACATTCTTGGACTAAAAGACAATGTTTCTTTTTCTAGAGATCGTCTTTGTAGGGCTTGTGTTGAAGGAAAGATGCATGATTCTCCCCATCCAAGCAAGACCATCATTTCATCAAAGAGGATATTGGAACTTCTTCATGTTGATCTCTTTGGTGCCGTGCCTCAACCTAGTCTTGGTGGGAAGAAATATTGTTTGGTGATTGTTGATGACTATTCAAGATTTACTTGGGTTTATTTCTTCAAGACGAAGGATGAGACCCAACAAGCCGTCATCGACTTTTCCAATATTGTTCAACGCCAATACAATGTCCCTATTTTGGTCATTAGGAGTGATAATGGCTCCGAGTTCAAGAACTACACCTTAAATGAGTTTCTTAGTGAAGAGGGGATTCGTCATCAATATTCCGCTGCATATACCCCTCAACAAAATGGTGTAGCCGAAAGGAAGAACCGGACTCTCATGGATATGGCAAGGTCTATGTTGGCGGAGTTTAAGTCTCCGCTATTCTTATGGGCCGAGGCTATCTCCACGGCGTGTCACTCATCTAACCGGCTATTCTTTCGAGTTGGCAAGAAGTTTACATCTTATGAGATGCTCACCGGCAACAAGCCCAATGTCTCCTACTACCGAGTATTTGGTTGTAAGTGTTTCTATAAGAACAAAAGTGTTCGTTTGTCTAAATTTGAATCTAAAGCTTTAGAGGGTGTTTTTGTTGGGTACGGTGCCGAATCTCACACCTATAGAGTCTATGACAAGACCGTTGGGAAAGTCATAGAATCTTGTGATGTGAGGTTCGATGAGAATGACGGCTCCCAAGTGGCGCAATTTCATGTTTGTGATGTAGATAATGAAGAGCCTCAAGATGCTATAAGAAGAATGGGCATTGGTTTCCATCGCCCCGTTGAGATTCATTACGAGTCTCCTCAAGCAAGTCCAAGCTCCATTCAAGTGGAGGCCTCTTCATCACAAGTTGAAACGGCGCCTATCATGGAAGCAAATGATGCACCACCCAAGAACAAGTTCAAGACCCTCCTCATGTTGACCAAGTTGCTATGCAAGAACCAAGTTCTCCTATTGTTGATGCTAGCCAAGGTCATGACCAAGATCAACCCTCTCCTTCATTGTTGAAGATGTGCTTCAAGATGATCAAGGTCAACATTCCGGTCAAGACGGGGACTCAAATGATCAAGATGATCAAGAGATACCTCCAAGATGCAATGAGATATCGAAGCCCGTCGTAAAGCAAGAATTGTAAGAGACTTTGAATTAAAGGCTCACCATCTAGATAACATCATTGGTGACCACAAGAAGGGTGTTACCACAAGAAGGCAATTGGCAAACTTTAGTGAACATCAAGCTCATATTTCCATGGTGGAACCAAAGAAAGTGTTTGAAGCTCTTGAAGATCCGGATTGGTTAGAAGCTATGCATGATGAACTCAATAACTTCAAGCGCAATAAAGTGTGGAATCTAGTTGAGAAGCCAAAAGATTGCCGCAATGTTATAGGCACAAAGTGGATTTCAAGAACAAGCAAGATGAGCATGGAATGGTTGTGAGGAACAAGGCAAGATTGGTTGCACAAGGGTACTCTCAAGTTGAAGGCATTGATTTTGGAGAGACTTATGCACCCGTGGCTCGCCTTGAGTCCATCCGTATCCTTCTTGCATATGCATCACATCATAACTTTAAATTGCAACAAATGGATGTGAAAAGTGCTTTCTTAATGGTCCTTTAAAGGAGTTGGTATATGTTAAGCAACCACCGGGTTTCGAGGACCCTAAATTCCCTAACCATGTCTACAAGCTTGATAAGGCGCTCTATGGTCTCAAACAAGCACCTCGTGCTTGGTATGAGCACCTAAGAGAGCTATTGCTAGACCGTGGATTTGAATTGGGGCAAATCGATCCCACTCTTTTACCAAGAGGGTTAAAGGGGAGCTTTTCATATGCCAACTTTATGTTGATGATATTATATTTGGCTCATCTAACAAAGCTTTCAATGATGAATTTTCAAAGCTTATGACCGATAGGTTCGAGATGTCTATGATGGGCGAGTTGAAGTTCTTTCTCGGTTTTGAGATCAAGCAATTGAATGAAGGGACTTTCATCTCTCAAACCAAATATACCCAAGACATGCTCAAGAGGTTCAAAATGCACAATGCTAAGGGCAAGCGGTTTCCCATGGACACCAAATGCCATCTTGAACTTAACCCCGACGGTATCGATGTTTGCCAAAAACTTTATCGCTCTATGATTGGTTCTTTGCTTTATCTTTGTGCATCTAGACCCGATATTGTGTTGAGTGTAGGGGTGTGTGCAAGGTATCAAGCCGCTCCTAAAGAAAGCCACATGGTGGCGGTCACTAGAATCTTTCGATATTTGGTTGATACCCCAAGGTTTGGTTTGTGGTACCCAAAGGGCACTAATTTCTCTCTTGCCGGGTACACGGATTCGGATTGGGCCGGTTGCAAGGATGATAGGAAATCAACTTCCGGGGCATGCCAATTTCTTGGTAGGGCCTTGGTGAGTTGGTCTTCTAAGAAGCAAAATTGTATATCTCTATCTTCCGCCGAAGCCGAGTATGTGGCGGCCGCAAGTGCATGCACTCAATTGTTATGGATGAGGCAAACTTTAAAGGAATACGGTGTCAATTGTGACAAAGTGCCTCTTTTATGTGACAATGAAAGTGCTATCAAGATTGGCCACAATCCGGTGCAACACTCAAGAACGAAGCATATTGAGATTCGTCATCATTTCATTCGGGATCATATTGCTCGTGGTGATATTGAGCTTGGCTATATTCCAACCAAAGATCAACTTGCCGACATTTTCACGAAGCCACTTGATGAAGCAAGATTCACCTTCTTGAGGCATGAGCTAAATATCGTGGATTCTAGGAGCTTGACTTGACCATCTTGCATACACACCTATTTTTGACTATCTATTTGGTTTAGGTGTAGGCATGGACATAGGGGGAGTGCGGTCCTAATCCATTGGACTATCCCTCCCCCCATTATGCCGATAGTAAGAATTCATTTGCATCTCTATATTCGTTCTATGAATTGTGAGCTTAAATGACGAGTAGTGGCCGTGAACCCAAGATACATCTTCGCGGTGTCACACCACACACTCATACATGGTGGCCTAGGCCACCGCCCTCCTCTTTGTGAGGAGTTGGATCTTATTTGGGCTTATTGGTTTTATTTAGGTTTTCTAGACCTTTTATTTTGTCTTTGGGAGAAACACTTGGAAATTGGTTTTTTTTGTTTGATCTTGCAACTTCCAAGTGCGTATCCCACCATCAGTGACCTTGTTCTCATCCTAAGCCTTTCCTACCTAAAAACATGCTCCTCTTGCAACATACATGTCTCCCACAAAAAATCTGGCAGTTTTGGAGTGCTTGGGTCCGGAGACTCCGGTGTGCAACACCGGAGACTCCGGTCTGTCCAGAGTCTCCGCCCTAAACCTGGAAAACTCCGGCTCAGGCCGGAGACTCCGGTGTTTAGGCCGGAGACTCCGGACCCGGTCGTTTCACTGGGTTCCTTTTAGGGCACGGGGTGAAGAGATGTGTTCACATCTCCTCACTTACCCCCGTTCCCAATCTCTCCCCAGTTCGCCGCCGTCACTCCGGGCTCGCCTCCGGCCGCTCCCCGCCGCCGGAATCCGCCGTGCCATCGGCTCCTCCACCTCCCAAGCGTCGGGGATCTTCCTCCCCTCCGTTTGGATCTCACCATGAAGGACACGGGTACCTCTCTCTCTTCCTCTAGGATTCTTCCTAGATCTAGTTTTGAGAGTAGTTCTTGTTGAAATTCGTGGTGTAGAAACTTTAGGATGGCAATGTACTCTCTAGGAATTGGTTGGTGTCGATTTTTCGCTCAGATTTGACCTAGGTTGGAAGTTCCTGTCTCAGGCCGAAGATTCCGGTCCCCCTGACCGGAGACTCCGGTGTGGCCGGAGACTCCGCCCCCCCTGAGACCGGAGACTCCGGCCCAGATCATCTCTGAAGAAAATTTCTCTCCAATTGTTTCCTTCTTTTGATTCCATGGACATGTATGCTTATCTCAATGCTACCTATCTACTCATGTTTCACAGCCAACAAAAGGTACCCCGGTGCTTCATCCTCATCCTCGAATATCAAGAAGAAGAAGAAGCTTCAAGGTCGAGACTACTTGGTCTATGATGCAGAGCAAGACAAGCATGTGCAGAGGGATGATCCCGAAGAGCAAGTCTTGATGCCTGCACAAATAAACGGGATTTAGGTTGAGACTCCAAGTGCAGAGTGTATAGTAAAGTGGAAGACAGTTTTCCCCACGAGGGGTGACTCGAGGGTTTAATATCGAACTCTCGGGGAATCTGAAGTGGTAGATTTATCTTCTTATCCTTCTTTTGGTTACCTACAAAACAAAGTTAGATGTTTTGGTCCTCAACCTCACCTGTGGTTGTCAAGCACAAGGTGTAAGAATAATATCAAGATAGTTATGCAATGCAAACAAGAAATAAATATGCAATGATGGTGGATGCAATGATAAATGATATTTTTGGGTTTTTGAATGATGTATGCAAGATGAAAAGTATTTTTGTATTTTCGGATTTAATGATGGCTGAAAATAGAAAAGTGGTATATGGTTTTGGAAAGGTGTTTCTTATGATTAAAAATGGACTGGGGTTCATGGTTTCACAAATGCACTCTCTCTTTATAAAGTGGTAGACAATGAAACACACAAAGTTAACATATGAGATTGCAACACAGGGTTTGATAACAAGTTACTTAGATATATGGGCATCACGTCCTAACATAGAGATCTTTTGGTCATTAACCGCTCTTATACTCCACCAAGATGCGAACTAAATCATAACACCTTAGTAATTAAGATAACTCAGAGTATAGCAATAAGTATCATGACATGAAGTGAAAATAAGAACATGCTAGATCTAGTCATGGAGTAGTGGCAATGGTCACGCCCACATCCCCGGTAGCATGGTATTTTAGTTTATCCCTAGTGAGGTAACAAAGTAAGGTAAAGATACCAAAGTGGATCGCAGAACTTTCTCTCACGTTCACTGCACTAGCCACCCCCCGTTACTCCAACTAATGCACACGTTCCCCCACACACGCTCTCATAAACATGCTTGATCAAAACAAGTAGACAAGAACGGGGTACATAATATGCATCTATACTCATAACTGAAACAAACATTGCAATCTCAAACATATATTAACTCATAAAGATCCACCACAAAGGTATTACAACGGTGACCGTAATCATGTTCCGCAGCTCATACGGTGCTAATTAGTGAAGCTCAAGAGAGGAGAGATACATAAGTTACTTCCACAAACCCATAGTCCAGAGGTGGACTACTCCCTCTTCATCATGGAGACGGTGGAGAAGTCGATGGAGAAGATGGAGACCACGCCGGCAGCGCCCCGCCGGAGTTTTCCCCCTCCAATCTGCAGCTCCTGATCTCCGTTTCGGTGTTTCTGTGTTTGTGCGGCGCTCCTTCCAGAGAACGTCGGGGGACCTTTTTTATAGGCGTTTTTAGGTCAAGACGAAGGCGGTGGAGCAAAGATCGATGGCAACGGAGCCACGAGGCCCGAACGGGTGGGTCCCACGCGGCCTCAGTACCTGGCCGCGTGGGCCATGCTCGTTTGGCCCTCGGGCCTCCGTTTGCTCGCTTCCTTTTTCCGTAGTCCTTCTTCCTTCCAAATATTGACGCCCGTAAATTTCCAGGTGATTTCGTTGACGTTTGGGTCCCTGAAACATTAAAATACAAAACTAGGGTTTTCTGCCTGTGCAGGGTTAATTCCATAAAAATAGGAAATCATTAAGATATTTCCAAAATCATGATAAAACATTGATATAACCCTTATATGATGCAAATATGATTGGAATATAAGCAATTAAAGTGCAAAGTTCATGTATGCATTTTACATGCATCACAGAGTGGTGCCCTAAAGAAGCAAAAGGCTGCTGAGACTGCTCGGGCTAGGCAAGAGGCTACCCTCCTTCGAGAAGAAAGGGCCAAGAAGGCTAAGTTTGACAACATCACTTACTTTTCCCAAAGCATGTTTAATAGAGTCATCAGCATGTTTAATAGGTATTCATTGGTGTCAAGCTCTCATTGCCCCTATCATAGCATCTTGAATGATTAAGGTTAAAGTGAAAGCAAATATGAGTAGTGTGCTTGACAAAGTAAAGGTTGGATGTCTCATGCCCCTTGAATACAAGTACCTACACCATGATTACTCAACTTAGGAAACAAAGCAAGTTCAAGTTATATATCATTGTAAGTAATAATAGTATCATCAAGAGCGTCAACTGGGGTACCTCTTGTCCCAGATATGGAACAAGCCCATATCAAAATGACAAGACAAACAAACAAATGAAAAACCTCAACACCCTTTTTATTTACCATTGGAATAGCTTTTTATTGTAAGGTGTGTCATAGATAATTCACCATAGCATGTAAGTAAATTTCCACCATGAATAATGCATGGCTTAGATTAGCGGCCCAGGCGTCTCTCTAACCATTTATACAAACTCATTTGAACTACTTCATTTCCACCTCATTTCACATGATAGGCATCCATAAACAAAAGTACATGATATCAACTAAATGAGATGAAGAGCATGTTGAAAGCTTTGCATGTGACAGCACATATGGGCTAACTCCAACCCGAACATTTATCAAGCCACTAGCATCATAATCTTAATCACAATGGGTCATGTTTTATTATGCAAATAAAAGAACATTGTGCATCAAGTTCGTGAGAGCTATATAACCAATTTTTTTCCATTGCAATCAATAACATAAACATTTTCATTCAGAGGTAAGATAACACAAACAACATGTTAAACATACTCGGAATAGCATAAAGCCAATAGGTAGATATGGTGGACTCACTGGAATAACTTTGGTTGAAGGTGTTGGAAACAAGTTTTTGCTTGTTGGAGTTTTTGGGCTAGCAAAAGGGAGAAAGTTGACCATCTAGATGCATGCATGAGTGTCCATAGAACTAACTAATCCATGTTAAACCAAGTAAAATAACAATCAGCACCAAAACATGAATAAGTGATAGCTCTACAAAAAGAATTTGCAAACTATTACTCATAAACAAGCTCATGAATCATGCAACTATATGTATCATTAAAAATCAAGTCAAACATCCCTTTTCCCAATCTTATAAAAGCATCCAACATATTTCAACCCATATTTCCAGTAGCTCTCTCATATATAATTGATAGTGTGGTGGTCTCTCAAGACTCAAACAAAAACAAAAAACGACGCTCCAAGTTTATGCGATAAAGTGTTTCGATCGAAAAACAGAAGTTGGACGTGTGCAAACCGAGAGTGTGTAGGTCCAGCGGGGTTGTCTTCACATCCCCAAGCTTATGGTCTTCACCATCCTTGGATAGCTCTTGGTGCATCTCCTCCAATCCCTGTGAAAAAACTTCAAAACACCGTTTCTCCCATCTCTTTTCTGTGGGGTGCATTAATAGTGATAAACAAATAGGTTCCTTGCTGCATATAATCCTTGAACAAAAATTCATATGACATGTCCAGAAAGTATATAATGTTGTATGCCTACTCATAAACTCAATTGGATCAAAAAGATTCAACTTAAAAGCTCAAAGCATGCATCAAACAAAATGGGACAGAATCTGTCCAGAAAAACAGCAGCAGCAAAACGTATTTTTCTACCCTACCAAACTTTCTCGAAAAATTCCGAAAAAATTCATGCATACAGAGGATGAAAAGTTGCAACTACAGTTCAAATATGAGCTCATTCGGAGTTACAGAATAAGAATTAAAAATCATACCGTGCACTGACTCGTGCAGGAATAAAATCTCCGAACGCTATAAGCAACTTTTTCAAACCAAAAAGGGTAAAACTTGGCACTTTATTAAAAACTCCAGAACCTAACTAGACACAAAATCTCTTGTTACAGCAAGAGGACACAAAGAAAAATCACACACAAAAATAACCGGGTTGCCTCCCGCAAAGCGCTTTCTTTATAGCCATATAGCTAGGCTTCTTACTTGTTGTTTTATTGTGGACGAAGCTCATGAGGGAGCTTGAACTTTGGTGGTTCCCTCTTCCTTGGAAAGTGTTCCATGCACTTCTTGTGTGGAAACTGAAACTTTACATTCCCTTCCTTTGAATCAATGATAGCACCTGTGGTACGAAGAAAAGGTCTTCCAAGAATAATAGGACTAGAGGTTTTATTCCCCATATCCATGATTAGAAAATCCACAGGCACAAAAGTCATATGTAACTCTACCATAACATCACTTACTTTTCCCAAAGCATGTTTAATAGAGTCATCAGCAAGTGCTAGTTCAATAGAGCATTTTTCAAGATTTTTCAATTCAAGCACTTCATATAGTTCTTTAGATAAAACAGAGACACTAGATCCTAGATCAAGTATGGCATGGTGTGTCTCTTTTCCAATAGTTACTAGTACCTTAGGTATCCACATATCCCCAAGCTTAGGTGGTATCATAGCCTCTTGGTTGTACCTAGCAATCTTTTCTTTCAAGACATGATTAGCAATATAAGAACCAAAACCTGCTTGGTTAGTGTTGATGGAAGGATCACTTGCAAATTTTTGTAAGATAGATATTAATTCATGCAAGCTACAATTTTCTAAGTCAAGCAAAGGATCCTTGACTTCATTAAGCATTTTAACTTCCTCAACTTCAACCTCTTTCATTACCCCAATAGATTCTTTAGCAACTCTCTCTTGCTCATGAATGTGTTCCCAAGACTTATTGATAACCTCTTGGCAATATTTTATTGTTTCCTCATGTTTTTGGGCTGTAATGATGCTCTTTAATGATGAGACTTCCTTAGTAAGCTGATCTACCCTTTCAAACAAAGCATCTTGTTTTTCAAACTTAGAGATAAATTCCTTATTAAGCTCTTTTTGGGTAGATATAAAAGATCTAATGGTGTTTTCCAAGTCACTAGAAACATTACCACTAGAAGCATATTTATTTGGCACATATGGGGGTTTATTATAAGAGTTATAATTGTTGTTACCATACCCATTATTACCATAGTTCCTAATGAAGTTGACATCAATATTTTCAGAATTGTTTCCAACTAGTTCTTGCAAAGGAACATTTTCAACACTAGGTTTATTAAGCAAAGCAAGAATAGTATCCATTTTAGATGACAAATCATTAGTTTCTTCAATAGAGTTCACTTTCTTAGAAGGATTAGGTGCCCTATCAGTATGCCATTGACTATAGTTTTGTAAAATGCTTTCCAATATATTTTTAGCTTCTACTATAGTCTTACTCATAAAAGCACCTCCAGCAGCAGAATCAAGTATGTTTCTAGACATGTAGTTTAAACCATTGTAGAAAGAGTGTAATATGGTCCATTCATTAACTCCATGTGAGGGACAAGTTCTAAGCATAAGTTTTATCCTATCCCAAGCCATAGCAACATGTTCATTTTCATTTTGCCTAAAAGAAAGGATGTTGTTTCTATTTTGCAAAATTTTAACAGGGGGATAATATTTCTTAATGAAAGCTTCTTTTAGATCATCCCAAGAATTAATACTACCAGATGGCAAGGAATGCAACCACTCTTTAGCTTTTCCTCTAAGTGAAAAAGGAAATAACTTCAGTTTTAGGATATCACTTTCCACATTTTTAAACTTTTGCATGTCACATATTTCAACAAAGTCATGAAGATGCATAGAGGCATCCTCCATAGCACTACCACCAAATTGTTCCCTAGTTATCAAGTTCAACAAACTAGGACTTACTTCATAACTCTCAGCATTTATCTTAGGTGTGGCAATAGCTCTCGTGATAAATTGATCATTAGGAGTGTTTGTGTAGTCACACAGCTTAGTTCTTTCTCCCATTTTAGCAAGTTTTTTTTGGTATTTTTAATTTTTTATGCAAAACTGAAATAAATATGATATGATATGCAATGACACTAACAAAACAAATAAATTGCTTTGTAAGTAAAGATGGATAAGATGGTGCTCACGTAGGTGCAACCTCCCCAAGCTTAGGTGTTAGCACAAGTTGGTGACGTTGACTTTGTTGTGAGATGAATGCGATGATGCACACCCTTGGATAAATCTCTCAGCTACGATTCCCCGGCAACGGCGCCAGAAAACGTCTTGATGATCCCGAAGAGCAAGTCTTGATGCCTGCACAAATAAACGGGATTAGGTTGAGACTCCAAGTGCAGAGTGTATAGTAAGTGGAAGACAGTTTTCCCCACGAGGGGTGACTCGAGGGTTTAATATCGAACTCTCGGGGAATCTGAAGTGGTAGATTTATCTTCTTATCCTTCTTTTGGTTACCTACAAAACAAGGTTAGATGTTTTGGTCCTCAACCTCACCTGTGGTTGTCAAGCACAAGGTGTAAGAATGATATCAGGATAGTTATGCAATGCAAACAAGAAATAAATATGCAATGATGGTGGATGCAATGATAAATGATATTTTTGGGTTTTTGAATGATGTATGCAAGATGAAAAGTATTTTTGTATTTTCGGATTTAATGATGGCTGAAAATAGAAAAGTGGTATATGGTGTTGGAAAGGTGTTTCTTATGATTAAAAATGGACTGGGGTTCATGGTTTCACAAATGCACTCTCTCTTTATAAAGTGGTAGACAATGGAACACACAAGTTAACATATGAGATTGCAACACAGGGTTTGATAACAAGTTACTTAGATATATGGGCATCACGTCCTAACATAGAGATCTTTTGGTTATTAACCTCTCTTATACTCCACCAAGATGCGAACTAAATCATAACACCTCAGTAATTAAGATAACTCAGAGTATAGCATTAAGTATCATGACATGAAGTGAAAATAAGAACATGCTAGATCTAGTCATGGAGTAGTGGCAATGGTCACGCCCACATCCCCGGTAGCATGGTATTTTAGTTTATCCCTAGTGAGGTAACAAAGTAAGGTAAAGATACCAAAGTGGATCGCAGAACTTTCTCTCACGTTCACTGCACTAGCCACCCCCCGTTACTCCAACTAATGCACACGTTCCCCCACACACGCTCTCATAAACATGCTTGATCAAAACAAGTAGACAAGAACGGGGTACATAATATGCATCTATACTCATAACTGAAACAAACATTGCAATCTCAAACATATATTAACTCATAAAGATCCACCACAAAGGTATTACAACGGTGACCGTAATCATGTTCAGCAGCTCATACGGTGCTAATTAGTGAAGCTCAAGAGAGGAGAGATACATAAGTTACTTCCACAAACCCATAGTCCAGAGGTGGACTACTCCCTCTTCATCATGGAGACGGTGGAGAAGTCGATGGAGAAGATGGAGACCACGCCGGCAGCGCCCCGCCGGAGTTTTCCCCCTCCAATCTGCAGCTCCTGATCTCCGTTTCGGTGTTTCTGTGTTTGTGCGGCGCTCCTTCCAGAGAACGTCGGGGGACCTTTTTTATAGGCGTTTTTAGGTCAAGACGAAGTCGGTGGAGCGAAGATCGACGGCAACGGAGCCACGAGGCCCAAACGGGTGGGTCCCACGCGGCCTCAGTACCTGGCCGCGTGGGCCATGCGTTTGGCCTCGGGCCTCCGTTTGCTCGCTTCCTTTTTCCGTAGTCTTCTTCCTTCCAAATATTGACGCCCGTAAATTTCCAGGTGATTTCGTTGACGTTTGGGTCCCTGAAACATTAAAATACAAAACTAGGGTTTTCTGCCTGTGCAGGGTTAATTCCATAAAAATAGGAAATCATTAAGATATTCCCAAAATCATGATAAAACATTGATATAACCCTTATATGATGCAAATATGATTGGAATATAAGCAATTAAAGTGCAAAGTTCATGTATGCATTTTACATGCATCACAGAGTGGTGCCCTAAAGAAGCAAAAGGCTGCTGAGACTGCTCGGGCTAGGCAAGAGGCTACCCTCCTTCGAGAAGAAAGGGCCAAGAAGGCTAAGTTTGACAACATCACCACTTTGAAGGACTTGAACAAGGAGGAGTTCCGCTCCATGAGGGCACAGAATTTCTATGACATGCCCAACAATTCAAACGATGGTCATTTTTGGAGAAGGGAGCAAGAGCTCATTATGAAGGAGCTATATGCCAATTTGGACCCAAAAGCCCTTGTGTGTCCTAAAAAACCCTTGCAATTTGAAGTGTTGGCCAAGAAGGATTACTTTAAGGATGCAATTTGGGTTGCTAGAAAGATTGGTCTTGAGCACCTCATTTCCCTCCAACAAGATTATGATATTGAGATGGTGCAACAGTTCTTTGCCACTCTTGTGCTTGGAGATGAGGAGGACACCCAAATGACTTGGATGACGGGGCCTCTCAAAGTTAGTGCAAAATTTTCAGAATTCGGAGAAGCTTTGGGATATGAGTTCAAAGGTGTGAACATTTTAGTTGGTCGAAGAATGCATGTTGAAGGAGTGGCCTATGATAAGAAGCTCCTCGCTCCTCTTGCTGCAAAAAATGGTGCCATTGCTACCACCAAAGGTCTCAAGCCCCTCTACAACATTTTGATTCGTATGTTTCGTTGGAGCATTGCACCTCAAGCCGGGAATACGGATGCTATCCGTGGAGCTCTTGTGAACCTCTTGCATCATTGCCACACGACATACCTTGCCGGACTGGATTGCCAAGGGGTTGAGATTGATGTCATGGACTATATCCGGTGTGAGATCAACATTGCTATCTATGAGAGGAAGAATCCTATGTATGCTCCATATGTCATGAAGCTCATCCTCAAAAAGATTCCCAAGCTCGATCAATCCCGTTTCAAGAAACACACCTATGGTTACCTTCAAGTGCTCGGCCATCATCTTGCTCAGGACACTTATGAAGAGGTAGAGGCGCGAGAAGCGCCTAGGGCAAGAAGGAAAAATGCCACTCCACCCTCTTGGGATGTTGGTGGCAAGCAAAGAGTCAATGATGAGTTCAAGAAGGTTTCTTGGTGGAAAAAGGCTATGATGTGCATGGGTGTTGCGACCCACAAGGAAAATCATCAACAATATGTCACTAACAAGAGGATCTTGTCCAATCAAGCCATCATGATAAAGGAAATGCGCAAAGCCAACAATGGTGGTCTCACTCCTACTCGCAAAGAAGATGAACCCGAAACTCCGCCATCCGAAGCAACTATTTCTCTCGAGAGGTGGAATGTGGATATCTTTCCATGGAATGATTATGATGATGTGACCTCCATGCCTACCTCGTCTCGCAACACCGGAAAGGCTCCTATGCGCGATGAAGAAGAAAGTGATGAGGAAGACGATAGTGAAGAAGCAAGTGGTGAAGCAAGTGGAGATGATCGTGATGCTGAAAGTGGGGATGATGATGAGGACTTTGATGAAGACGAAGAGTGATCGCCTTGGGTCTCGTTAGCTTCGCTCTTTTCCCTTTTTGGCGTTTCGATGCCAAAGGGGAGAAGTAGTTCTACTAGGTTCTCTCGTGGGATTTGCACGGGTCGGACACAAGCATGCTCGTTTATCATTTCTTTGAAGCTTGTGTCCTTTTTATCTTTGTTGTTGAACCTATTTGCTTTTTATTCGTATGAGACTATGTTTTATTCCGTCGGTGTGGAACTTATGGATATTTCACTCTATCTATGGTTGAGATATTATCTATCTTTGTGATGATATATTTTTTGTGCATTGGTCTATATTCTACAACATTATGCACAAGGTATGTTACCCTTCCTCTCAAACCATTATCTTGAAATGTCCTTGTGTTGATGAAATTTATCATGTTCAATATTTCTTGTGAGTTATCTCTCCTCTACATGTTGAGCATTTGTATTCAAATGAAAACTACTTGTATGCACACATGTAGGGGGAGTCTCTTGAATCCTTTGAGGAACATGTCGATATTTGTTGTGTGTTTTATTGCAAATCCGAGTGTTGTCATCTAACACCAAAAAGGGGGAGATTGAAAGGGCATATTTTATATCCCTTAGTTTTTGTGTGTTAGGCAACAACACTAGGATTTATCTAAGTGATGTTAAGTGGTGCAGGAGTCAAAAGAAATATTTGCACGTTGCATCGAAACAGTTGACAGGAAAAAGAAGTCTGCATTCTGCCTGCCCAGGCCGGAGTCTCCGGTCTTCAGGGCCGGAGTCTCCGGTCTCTCAGGCGTTGACGCTTTCGACGGCAGCTTCGGTATAGGGTCCGGAGTTACCCCGGAGTTACCCCGGAGTCTCCGCCCCGACCGGAGTCTCCGCACCTCCAGTCCGGAGTCTCCGGCCCCTGACAGAGTTTTGAAGCGAAGTGTTAAAGCGACGACAGCTGCGGTATCAGGTCCGGAGTACCCCCGGAGTCTCCGGCCTGCCCGGAGTCTCCGGACTTCCAGGCCGGAGTCTCCGGCCCAAGTGGACAGAAAACGGCTAGTTTTTCTGGAGGGGTATTTATACCCCTCCACCAACCTCCAGCCAGCTAGCTCGCCCAAAAAGAAGAACACCATTGTTGCAAGCTCAAGAATCACTAGATCTCCCAATCCCTCCACCCAAACTCGTTGATACTTGGAGGATTGAAGGAGAAGGCCCGGATCTACATCTTCACCAAGCCGTTCTTCATTTCCCACTCATTCACTTGAGGGCCCCTTGGCTAGGATTTCCATTAGGAAAACCTAGCTTCTTATTGTACTCACTTGTTGTCTTTGTGACAGATTGTAGCTGTTCGGGAGCCCCCAATCCTCTTGTGGGTTGTGCCCCGGATCGTTGTTGTAAGGGCTCCGGATTCCGCCTTGAAGGATTCCGATAGTGGAAGGTGAACCAAACCTTTGTGGTGCGGTTCATCGGAGAAGAGGGTGCACCCGCCTTTGTGGCGGTTGAGTTTTGACCTTTGTGGTAGCTCACACCTCTCCAACGAGACGTACTCCCCTAAAAAGGAGGAACTCGGGATTACATCCGTGTCTCCGCGTGCTTTCACTTTCGGTTACTTCTATCCTTGTTTATTGTCTTTACTTCGTGTATCTTGTTTAGTTGTTGCTTGTCATATAGGTAAATTCACCGTAGTTGCATATCTAGAGAATTTACCTTTTGTGTCAAGCCTAATTTGAAAAACTACTAAAATTGAAGTAGCACCTATTCACCCCCCCCCTCTAGGTGTCATACCGATCCTTTCACATACCCATGCTTTGCAATCGATGTTTGCGCTATTCTCCCATTGTTGGTTGCAATATGTTGAACAAATTTTTTTTCACATGTGTTACTTGCAATAATGTTGAAATGCTTGATAATGAGATTGCCCCCATAGCTTTCTCGCTTGTTGGAGATTTTTCGTTTGCTCTTATGGACCTTGTTCCATCCTTCACTTTGCATAGTGACCATCCACATATGTCATATTTTCCAATTGACTTTGGTGTGTTTGGTGATGAGCAAATGAAGAGACGCGTCATGATGGATGATGTGTTCATTTACCGTGCACATACTTTCTTCATATGGTGTATGTGTGCCGGTAATCGCAAGATAATGTCAACCTCAATTGAGCATGAGTTGACAACAAGAGCTCTTGAGAGCATACATGTGAGTTGTGGATCAAATCCAACTCTAATACTTTGCTCATATTTTGCATCAAACAAGTTGAACAATTTCTCTTGCTTATGGTTTGTTTGCAATCATGATGGTGCTTTTGGTCTCCCCTATGACAAGCATGTTTCCTTGATCTTTCACATGAATGATTTATGTGTTGCCACAAATATGATGAACACTTGTTCTTTCCAATGTCTTATTTGCAACCATAATGACATTTTGTGCATGTCTTGTCATGAGTTTATTGGTTTCTACCAATTTGGTGTTGCAACAACTATGTTGAAAACTTGCTCTTTCATGTGCTTTGTTTGCACCCATGATGATATTTTGGACATTCTTCATTGTGTGTTTTTACCAAGTTCTCCTCTTATTGCCTCAAGGATGTTGACAAAATTTTCTTTCCAATGTTTTGAGAGCAATAATGATCATATGGTTCAAAATGAGATACCTAGATGGCATCCTCATATTGTTATGGAGTTTTTGTGTCCCCACATCTTGAAGATGTTCCATTGGATTGTTGGCACATTGACCTTGCACTTGCACTACCTTTTCATATTCTTGTGTTGTGCTAACGGTTCTATGACAAAGAATGGATATGTCATTGTTGATATGCTCCTCTTTCTGGCACACACATGGTTTGCTTGGTCTTTGGTGTTTGTAGGCATGGTGAAGTCCAATTCTTCGACAACACATCTACCTCCTTTGCATGGTGATGAAGAGCAAGAGTCGAGGATGACTCTTTTTGAAGCGGGGGGAGATGATGTAGTGCAACCCACGACCATCACCATGCCAAGACCCTCAACACATCCCAAGTCGTCATCGACATCAAAGGTGAACCCATTCCTCTACTTGAGCTCAGTTCCTACCCTTTGGGATGGTATGCTACGTCATGCTTCATCCCTTGATGATGCTAGGTTTACCATGATGAGTACGGCCATCCGGGAAGATGCCGAGGAAGTCCAAGACTCAAGATCATCCAAGGCGTACGCATGGAAGAGGAGGAGAAAGCGACAAGACGAATATGGAGAAGAAGACCCAGCGACGGTACTACCGCTAGGAGACAACGGTACTACCGCCCGGGCGCTACCGCTGCTGATACCGCCACTGCTACCGCCAGAACGGCGTTCTGAAGCTTTATCCGGTACATGCGGTACCGCTGGAGGTACCGTCGAGGTGGGAGGAATCGAAGCCAACCCGCACCAGTGGTACTACCGCCTAACCCAGCGGTACTACCGCCAGTGCGGGAATCAACACGGGTTGGAGGCCCATGTACCTCTTCCCACCTACCCCCTTTAAGTCAACACTATATATAGGACCCCTAGGGCTTCAGATCTAGGGAGAGTCTATGATGAGAGAGAGTTGAGCATAGGCTCCTTATCCATCCCTCGTGGTGTTGCCTCCCCTTGTGGAGAAGATCCCCTTGTGGATTCAAGGCCTCCTCTTGTGGAGAAGATCCCTCTTGTGGATTCAAAATCTCTACTTGTAGTTGTAGCTACTACTTGCCAATCTTTCATCTTAGGGTGACTCTATTGGATCGGTTTGGTTGACCGTTGGAGAAACAACCATTCAAGATCCCTCCTTGTATTTGCTTGCCAATCTCTCCCTTTGGGATTCTATTGGACCGGCTTGGACCGACCGGTGAGGGAAATGTGTCTTTGTATCGTGTTTGTGTTCTTGTGTTCTTGGCGTTCTTCGTGTTCTTCGTGTGTTCTTGCGTGAGTTCGCCCAAATCCGCCGTCAATCCGTGAAGATCGCGACCTACCCTACATCATATATTGCTGATTACATTGTCTATGTACAAATATAGCTTGTTTATCTTTAGGCAATAATCTTGCAATGCATTAATGTCGCAACAAATCCGTAGATTGCATTGCAAGAATTAGTAAATTGCCAGGAATGACAACAATGAGAACATGAAGACTACAAATCAGGGACAAATGTGTTATATTTGCAGGAGATCCCAGATTCTGCCAGATGGATAGTCACAGCACACAAAATAACTCATTTGCAACAAATCAGTAAATAAGTCATGTAGAAACCAGAATTTCCATAGGGATAGTCATAACACACAAAATAACACATAGTTAACATGCAGTACATCATGTAAAAAGACTACGTAGAAACATATTGTTACTCAAAAGCATTACAATTCACATAACATAGTCAACCCCTCTATTCATCGAACGTTGATACTTTTTTGGATGTCTTGCTGTAGCTTTGGCAGCCCTCTTCTCAACAGCTTGTTGTAGCTTTGTTGCAGCCACTCTATTTACCTCCTCAACTTGCTTGGCCTTGGCAGCAAGTTGAACTTCTTTCTTCGGAGTTGCGGCAATTTTCTCCAGCTCTGCAGCTTATTTGTTCCTTTGTTGTGCTTCTAACTTTCTCTACTTTTTCAGTTCAATCTTGAGTTGTTTTACTTCTGTAGTTTTTTCAGTTTACCAGCTAGTGCAGTTTCTTTGTTTTCTTCATATGCTCTTAGTTTGGCCAGTTTCATTGCTTCAGCCTGCATAGTAATGTTTTGCTTCACACCAACACTAGAATCAATAGTAGCCACATTTTCCCTCTCCTCTTCAGCAATGAAGCTACAATATGGCAAAGGTGTTGGGCCATGTCCCTCCACATGGAGGTGTGTTGGCAGCCCAACATCAGCCTAGAAAGTCCAACACGTTTCAACCGTTGATCGAGGTTCGCATCCAACGGCTGAGCTGCCTCCAAGTGAGGTAAGAGAAGAAGAAAGCCAAGGCAATCTTGGTGGCGTGAGTAGCAAGTAGAAAAGAGCAACCGGGACGTTGCTGCTGCTTGTGTGCTGCATAGAGTGAGTAAGAGAACACACAAGAACACCACAACCCAGTGAGAAGAGAGGAAGAAGAAGGAGAGGCGATTTCTGTCAGGATTTGGTGAATCTGACCGGTCTGCCTTCAAGCCGGTGATTGGAGGGTCAAACGTGCTTGGATCGACTCCATACTTGGTGAGCTCGTTCCTTACTTTGAGTACTTCGATCTGGATAGCTGGTTTGAGGTTTGGGTCAGAGGAGCATCAGATTTGAGATAGGTATTGGCAGTTCGGACTGCTGCAGTTTCAGCACGAAGCAGGTTTGGTAGAAGAACAGTTTGGGCAGGCAAACGGTGTCCGATTGAGCTCATCTTTGGTGGGTATGTTGGGGACACATATGTCTGTTTGTCTACTGAGTTTGGTGCTGATTGGATCTGCAGTTTAAGAGCAGTTTGCTGATTACCGAAGGGGACAGAATCTGGGATACTCTGCTTTGTGATATCTTGCCTCTTGTGGTTGTTGTTGTTATTGTTGCCGGTGGGCAACGAGTTGATGTGTGTTCTAATCTCCAGAGGTTCTGGAGAAGACTCTTGCTCATAGTGAAGCTTGCGTGGACCGGTTGGTCCACAGCCGTGGTTTTTCCTCCTCACGTTGAGGAGGTTTTCCACGTAAATCCTTGTGTCACTTGTGCATGTGCGATTGTGTCTATTTCCGCTGCTATTGCTGTTGGTTGAACCTATCCTCGAAGTTCATTGCAGGCTGAGGTGGTTATTTGGAGTTGTGTATCTTCTCCACTTATCTTCTACCACCCCCCCAACAAAGTGGTATCAGAGCTGAGGTTTAGCTTGTACTCAAGTTTCAGAGCAAGGTTTGTTTTGGGCTGAGTGCAGTTTGCTTGTGTTGAAAGATGGAAGTGAATACCAACAGAATGATATCATTGAATGGTACAAATTATCAAGCTTGGAAGAGCAAGATGAAGGACTTGTTGTATGTGAAAGAATACTGGAGGCCGGTGTTCTCCACTGAGATGCCCGAGGACATGAAAGAAGATGTTTGGGAGGTACTTCATCTCCAAGCTTGTGGGTTCATTCGACAATGGGTCGATGACAATGTTTTGAACCATATCATTGATGAGACACATGCACGCACCTTATGGCAGAAATTGGAGGAGCTGTATGCTCGCAAAGAAGGTACCAACAAGATGTTCTTGATCAAGAAATTGATGCGGTTAAGGTACAAAGAAGGAACTCCAATTGCAGATCATGTGAATGAATTTCAGGGCATTATTAATCAGCTATCTTCAATGGGAATCACATTTGAAGATGAAGTGAGAGCCTTGCAGCTACTTGGCTCATTACCGGACACGTGGGAGACCTTTAAGGTCACCGTTTGCAATTCAGCACCTAATGGAGTTGTCACTTGGAACCTTGTGAAGACCAAGGTACTAAATGAAGAGTCCAGAAAAATTGCAGACAAGGATAGCTCTTCTTCACACTCCGAAGTGTTGGTGACTCAGTCACGGGGGAGAAGCAAGAGTAGAGGTCCGAGTAAAGGGGCTGAAAGAAGTAGAAGCAAATCAAAAGGCAAAGGAAAGTATGCTGATTTTGTGTGCCATCACTGCCATGAGAAGGGCCATATCAAGTGGCATTGTGACGAATGGAAAAAGGATAAAAAGAAAAAGAAGAAGCAAGTTCAGAAACAGCAAGACAGTGACAGTGATAGTGAGGGCCGGATTACTATTGTTGAGGAGATCATGTCTCTCATGCATGAGGAACATGATGGTAGTTTTGGTTCTACTACTGAGGAGAAGATCACTGTTGTTTCTGATGAGACCATCAACCTTGCAGATGGTGATGAGATGACTTGGATTCCGGACAGCGGTGCTACCATACATGCTACATCTCATAGAGAGTTCTTCACAAACTATACATCAGGTGATTTTGGTGTTGTGAAGATGGGGAACAATGATAGAGCAAAATATTGGAAAGGGAGATGTGCACTTGGAGACTGAAAATGGTACGACACTAGTCCTCAAGTCGGTGAGGCATGTTGAGGCACTTCATCTCAACATTATCTCGGTTGGGTTGCTTGACAAAGATGGGTACTTGAGCAGATTTGGAGATGCACAGTACAAGCTCACTAAAGGAAACCTGATTGTTGCTAGAGGTAACATGGTTTCAGTTTTGTATCATGTCCATGCTAAGCTTTCTGCTGCTTGTGTCAATGCATTGCAGAAAGAAGACAAGTGTGCTTTGTGGCACAAGAGACTTGGGCACATGAGTGAGAAGGGAATGACGGTGCTAGTGAAGAAAAAATTGTTGAAAGGTGTGAAAGGTGTTCACATCAAGAAATGTTCAGATTGCCTAGCAGGGAAGCAACACAGAGTTGCATTCAAGAGTCAACCTCCTCACAAGAAGCCCGAGGTGTTGGACTTGGTACATTCCGATGTTTGTAAAATGTCGGTGAGGTCAATGGGTGGAGCAAAGTACTTTGTCACATTTATTGATGACTTCTCCAGAAAGGTTTGGGTGTATGTTTTGAGAACCAAAGATCAAGTACTAAGTGTATTCAAGCAATTCCAAGTCTCAGTTGAGAGAGAAACTGAGAAGAAGATCAAGTGCATTCGCACTGATAACGGTGGAGAGTATATTGGCCCATTTGATGCCTATTGCAAGGAGCAGGGAATTAGGCACCAATTTACTCCTCCGAAGACACCACAGCTAAATGGTCTTGCTGAGAGGATGAACAGGACAATTGTTGAGAGAGTTAGATGCTTGCTATCAAGTGCAAGGCTGCCTAAAAAATATTGGGGTGAGGCTTTGTCGACTGCAGTTTATCTTATTAATCTCTCACCAAGTTATCCACTGCAGGGAGATGTTCCTAACAAGGTCTATTACGACAAGGAAGTCTCATATGATCACCTGAAGGTTTTCGGGTGCAAGGCTTTTGTTCACATCCCTCAAGATGAGAGGTCAAAGCTTGATTCAAAGACACGACAGTGCATATTTCTTGGCTATGGAGGTGATCAGTTCGGCTACAAGTTGTTTGATCCAATAGCAAGAAAGGTTGTGAGAAGCCGTGATGTTGTGTTTGTTGAAGACCAAACAATTGAGGATATTGGGAAGACAAAGGTGCAGGTTCCGGAGCAAGTTCCGGTACACGTTTCTCCTCAAAACCAGCAGCAAGACAGATCTGATTCTGACCCAGAACCTGCAGATTCAGCTGAGCAAGAAGCTGAAAATGAAGATGCAGAAGATGTGCAAGATGATGATGATGCACATGGTGGTGCAGGTGATGAAGAAGCTCCCGAGCAGCATGAGTATGATGCTGAAAATGATGATCATGATCAAGAAGCACCAGCACCAGGTAGTCCACCAGCAGCTCCACTCACACGGTCCACTAGAAACCGTGTTCCCTCCACCAGGTACCCATCAGACCAATATGTGGTGTTATTGTCAGATGGTTCAGAACCTGAGTGCTTTTCAGATGCAATGAAAGATGAGAAGAAGAAGGAGTGGAAGAAGGCTATGCAAGAAGAAATGGATTCCTTGCATACCAATCATACTTATGAGCTGGTGAAGTTGCCCAAGGGCAAGAAAGTTCTCAAGAACAAGTGGGTCTACAGAATCAAGCAAGAAGAGCACACGTCACATCCAAGGTACAAGGCCAGGCTAGTTGTAAAAGGATTCAGCCAGAGAAAAGGTATCGACTTCGATGAAATATTTTCTCCGGTGGTGAAGATGACATCTATTAGAATGATCCTTGGCTTGGCAGCAAGTCTCAACTTGGAAGTTGAGCAAATGGATGTGAAGACAACTTTCCTACATGGAGAGTTGGAGGAAGAAATCTACATGGAGCAGCCTGAGGGGTTTCTTGTTAAAGGCAAAGAAGACTATGTGTGCAAGTTGAAGAAAAGTCTCTATGGCCTGAAACAAGCACCAAGACAATGGTACATGAAGTTTGAATCTGTCATGGGGGAGCAAGGCTACAAGAGGTGTAGCTCAGACCATTGTGTATATATACAGAGGTTCTCAGGTGATGATTTTATCATGTTGTTGCTCTATGTTGATGATATCTTGATTGTTGGCAAGAATGTCTCAAGAATTGCTAGACTAAAGAAAGAGTTGAGCAAAAGTTTTGCCATGAAAGACTTGGGTCCAGCAAAGTGTATTCTCGGCATGAGAATTGAGAGAGACAGAAAAACCAACAAGTTGTACTTGTCTCAAGAGAAATACATTGAGAAAGTACTTCGCAAGTTCAAGATGGACAAGGCAAAAAGTGTGAGTTGTCCATTAGCATCTCACTTCAAGTTGAGCAAGAAGCAATGTCCCTCCGATGAGAAGATGGAAAAGGAAATGCAGAATGTTCCTTATGCTTCAGCGGTTGGGAGTTTGATGTATGCTATGGTGTGCACACGGCCTGACATTGCTCAAGCGGTTAGTACAGTGAGCAGATTTATGTCTAATCCAGGAAAACCACATTGGGAAGCCGTGAAGTGGATTTTGAGGTATCTCCGGGGCACCACAAATATGAAGATTTGTTTTGGTGCTAATGAGGCCAAGCTGATTGCATTTTCAGATTCAGACATGGCTGGAGATGTTGATACAAGAAGTCTACTTCAGGTTATTTGGTTACCCATTCAGGGGGAGCAGTGGCATGGCAAAGCAGGTTGCAAAAGTGTGTGGCATTGTCCTCAACTGAAGCTGAGTATATTGCTGTAACAGAGGCTAGCAAAGAGCTATTGTGGCTGAAACGATTGGCTGGAGAGCTTGGTTTTGAACAAGACAAGTATGTGCTGTTTTGTGATAACCAGAATGCCATTCACCTAAGTAAGAATGCACGTTTTCATTCGAGGTCGAAGCATATTGAGGTACGCTATCATTGGATTCGAGATGTGCTGAATTCCAAGCAAATGCAAATTGAGAAGGTGCACACTGATGTCAATGGGGCTGATATGTTGACCAAGGTGGTGACAAAGAGAAGCTCGAGGTATGCCGTCGGCTCGCTGGCATGGCTGCCGGTAGGCAGTGAGACCCTCCATGATGTCGGGAGGGGGAGTTTGTTGGGCCATGTCCCTCCACATGGAGGTGTGTTGGCAGCCCAACATCAGCCTAGAAAGTCCAACACGTTTCAACCGTTGATCGAGGTTCGCATCCAACGGCTGAGCTGCCTCCAAGTGAGGTAAGAGAAGAAGAAAGCCAAGGCAATCTTGGTGGCGTGAGTAGCAAGTAGAAAAGAGCAACCGGGACGTTGCTGCTGCTTGTGTGCTGCATAGAGTGAGTAAGAGAACACACAAGAACACCACAACCCAGTGAGAAGAGAGGAAGAAGAAGGAGAGGCGATTTCTGTCAGGATTTGGTGAATCTGACCGGTCTGCCTTCAAGCCGGTGATTGGAGGGTCAAACGTGCTTGGATCGACTCCATACTTGGTGAGCTCGTTCCTTACTTTGAGTACTTCGATCTGGATAGCTGGTTTGAGGTTTGGGTCAGAGGAGCATCAGATTTGAGATAGGTATTGGCAGTTCGGACTGCTGCAGTTTCAGCACGAAGCAGGTTTGGTAGAAGAACAGTTTGGGCAGGCAAACGGTGTCCGATTGAGCTCATCTTTGGTGGGTATGTTGGGGACACATATGTCTATTTGTCTACTGAGTTTGGTGCTGATTGGATCTGCAGTTTAAGAGCAGTTTGCTGATTACCGAAGGGGACAGAATCTGGGATACTCTGCTTTGTGATATCTTGCCTCTTGTGGTTGTTGTTGTTATTGTTGCCGGTGGGCAACGAGTTGATGCGTGTTCTAATCTTCAGAGGTTCTGGAGAAGACTCTTGCTCATAGTGAAGCTTGCGTGGACCGGTTGGTCCACAGCCGTGGTTTTTCCTCCTCACGTTGAGGAGGTTTTCCACGTAAATCGTTGTGTCACTTGTGCATGTGCGATTGTGTCTATTTTCGCTGCTATTGCTGTTGGTTGAACCTATCCTCGAAGTTCATTGCAGGCTGAGGTGGTTATTTGGAGTTGTGTATCTTCTCCACTTTATCTTCTACCACCCCCCAACAAAAGGTACTGGATACACATTCCTGGTCCTTGGACGTGACACTTGTACAATTTTGTGTGTGAAAATGACAGCTAAAATGCTATATTCAGTCATTGGCACAAGTGCTGAGCAAAGTTACCTGTTGCAACATTTCCTCCAACATAGTATCTTCAATATTCTTAACAGTTAGATTGCCTTGATTTAGATCAGAGAAAGTGAATTTTCCACGAGTTATTTAATGCTCCCGTGTGACAACAAAGTGTTATACTCCATTTTCATGTAATGGAGGTAAAAATTCAGATAATGAACAATACAATTACCCTGTGTAATCTGGAACATCTTCCTCTGGAGCATCAAGCATTGCTCTGTTTTTCTTCCTCATTTGCTTCTTAGGTTGCATGCCAGCTTTGGCCCATGAGCAGCCACCTTTGTTGTTGTCCATGTTTTTCTGGTAGGAGAGAAGAAAAAGGACTATCCAAATGGACCCTCCACTTCCTCCCTATATGTTCGGCCTGCCCGGCTTCCACCAATTTTAGCTCATATTTAGGGTGAACCGAACTTGTCATGTCATATCGGACACAGTCTAACCCCAGACCACTTTTTTTTTCTTTCCTCTTTCTCCATTTCGCCTAAAATTATTCGGTTACTTGCACATGATTAGTTGGTTTTATTTTAACGAACCCGTGTGAAGTTTCTCATGCATCATTGCAAATTACACTGAAAAGTGGGACCTGACGTTTGTGTAACAGAGCCAGAACAATTACATGGTAATTGGTACTCTAAGTTATACTAAATATGCGTCAATTAATCTGAAACGGACACGGTATGTTGCGGACAGACACACCTTTGCAAATTACACCATGCAAGCCATACAGATACAGTGAGTTGGATAACTTGGCCTCCTCTCGAAATAGGCTTTCGCCCCGCTTTATAAATAAAGCACAACGGCCAAACCGATACAACGTGATGAGGGGGTCCTCTTACAAAGCAGATCATAAAAAAGAAAAGAGAAACACAAGGAGAACCAAACTTGCCACCGAAGACACCGGAAATGGACCCGAGGTACGAGGCTCCACGATGACGCCCTCATGAGGGAAACGACGTAGCACGCCGTCATCATCGAGACCGAGATGGTCAAGGGTTTTCACCCGGAGCCCTAACGCGGGAAAGGTACCCACAATGGCGCCCTCAAGAGGGTAACGATACTCGCAAGCATCGCCGCCATTGGCGCTGAAGCGCAGAGCTTTCGCTCGGAAAAACCTTCACACAACGTTCGTAAGGTCGCACCGCCAACTAACTCCGAGAATGGCCTCCAAATCACGATCCGGGAGTTGCCGCCACCAACACCAGGACCCCCCGTCGCCCGCTCCTCGCCATCCACACGACCAAGGAAAGAGGCCATCACCACCGCCACGTCACTCGCCGTAGAGACGCCCGCGCAGTCCACCTTCCAGGGCCGCCGCCCCGGCATCCCGAACTCGAGCCTCGTGAGCGACAATAGTGCACCGCGAGCCCAACATGTCGGACGAGGTAGGTCAGCAACAGATCCCAGTCCGCATGGGCGATACAACGCGTGGCAGCCAATAGGAGGAAGTCCGCCGTCCTCCACCGCCAAAGGCGGTCGCCGACCGGACGCAGCTGGCAGGGCCTGTTAGGCCGAGATCCGGTCCAGAGCAAATCCAGTCCAGATCAGCCCGACTAGCCCCGCCTCCGCGCTGCAGCGTCAAGGCCATCACCGTCGCCATCCACCGACAGATCCTGGTCGCCCCTACCAACTCCTACTATGCGGGGAACCCGCCGTCATGCTCCGTCGACCGCCACCAGAAGCGTCGCCGCCACACCCCATCAGCTTCCAAGACGAGCACCATCTGCATCTGGGGAAAAACGCTGCACCGTGGCGACCAGCTACAGGCCCGTGGCCGAAACTGGCCCCCCATCCACGCATGGCATGGCAGGAGGGGTTTGCTCAGGCACCAGCAGCAGGAGGAGCACGGCGACCAGAGTCAACCGCTGCCCTCCAAGCCCAGATCGGGCCCGCAAGGGCCCAGATCGGGCCCGCGCCGCCGGACGCCATCCTGCACCTCGCCGGCCGCCTCTTCCCTTGCAGACGGCGCCCTCGCCCTCACCAACCACCAAGCTCTCCGCCGCGACGACCCTCTGCACTGGACCACGAGTCCGTCGCCCCCATGCCGCACCGCCGCCGGCAGTCGTTGCCCCGCGCTGGACTCCGGACGAGCGGGTAAAGGAAAGGTCCGCCGCCGCTGGCACCGCGCGGGCTTTGCCCGGCGGCGTTCGCCGGCGGCGGCGGCGAGGAAGCGGGTGGGAGGAGGTGGGAGGAGGAGCTGGTTTTGCTCGCCCGGTCGCCCGCGGGGGGCGACGCGGACGAGGACGAGACCACAAGTTATTAATTTCGTAACTTGGCCTCCAGCCTAGCTGAAAGTCACTACATGCTTACATGCCTAGCTACTGTAGTACATGGCCGGCAAGAGACAGGATATACAAATGTTAATTCGAACCAGTCAACCAGATAGTGTTCAAGATTATTAGCTTTTCAAACGTCAAATAGCATCAGATTCTCATCTGCTTGGCATACACAAATATCAGAAAAGGTGTAGTTTCTTTCAGTTAGTTAGATGTTCAAATCGTCAGTGGTTGAAGAATTTCGATACAGGGCCATAGCCTACTCTGAACTGAACAGCTACCAGCAGATGGACGGGGCACTTGAAATGGTCATGGTATTGATACTCACAAGATACAACGTGGTAACTCTTATACAAAATAGGTTGTCAATTATGTTTTTACTGCGTGTAACAAGAGACTCTTTTTTGCTAAAACATACCCAATGGAGGAGCTATATTTGAAGCCCTTCTCGATATAGAGCCAACTGTAAAATCAGATGGCGAACCAGACAAACGGTTTGAGGTTTCTAGTATTTGAATCAGAGGCGGCGAAAAGCAAGCACAGACTATAAAATTAATTAAAATGGCATACAGTTTGCATAATTAAAATGGAGTAGAATATATTAAATGTCAAGGTTATGGTGTACATATATGGATAATTAACTGTGATTCACCGCCACTGTTGGATCGATCGATCGATCAGCACACTATCACTTTAAAAAATCAACGTGGTATTGGACAAATCTATCTATGAGTCTACCACGTCTCTTTGGATTCTCGACGTCGTAGTAGTCATCCATAAGTCGAGAGAGAAGGCAAAGACACACGATGACAACGCTGAATCCTATGGCGCCTGCGATGAGCGCGACGACGGCGAGCTTAGTGGTAGGATAGGTTTTCTCGAAGAGTACCAAGAGCAGGACGGAGGGGACGAGTACCCCGAAAGCAAGGATGACCACTACGCACATGGCCGTGATCCTTGCGAACTCGCTGCGCTCCGCCACCTTCACCATGAGTACGTCGTCGTTGGTGTCAGGGTTCTCGATGTCGGCCATCGGGATGTCTCTGCTTCGCCTTGGCTGACTCTCGATCGGTAGATCTAGGGTGGGGGCGTTGGCGGTAAGTGCGATAGAGGAAGAAGATTTAGTTTGCATGCCTAGGGTATATAGGTGGTGGAGTACTTTTTTGTAAACGCTCTATGTTGGGAATACGTAATTTGACCCGAGTTGTTACGGGAATCGCGCAAGGATGGCTAAACCGTTGGGCGATCTGGGTAGGTTTGTATGTTTTTTAGGGAATGGCAGGTTTGTTTCAATCTTGCTATGCTCTCAAAACAGGTTTGGAGGCTCCTTTCCGAACCTCATTCTCTTTGTGCTCAAGTTCTTCGCGCTAAATATTATCCTTCCGGTGATCTTCTTAATGTTGAGTTGAAGAAAGGAAGCTCATATACTTGGCAAAGCATCTGGGCCGGTATTCAAACGTTTAAGAAAGGGCACATTTGGCGAGTCGGGGATGGTGAGCATATTAATATATGGGAGGACTGTTGGATTCCTACTAGTCCAAACAGGAAGATTATGACTCGGCGTGGTAATATGCTACTATCTAAAGTTTCTGAACTTATTGACCAAGATACTGGTACTTGGAATGAAGGTTTTATGCGTGAAATGCTATGGGCTGGAGATGTTGAAAGAATATTGCGTATACCTCTTGCCGTGGGTATGATGGAGGACTTCCCTGCTTGGCACTTCAATAAAAACGGAAGACACTCTGTGCGTTCTGCTTATCATGTTACTTGGGAGTTCCAACATGGCCGAGAAACTGAGAAGAACTAGCCCTTTCAACTCTTCGTCAGCTAACCCGGTCTGGCGCTCACTGTGGTCTCTCAAAGCCCCTGCGAAAATTATAATCCATTGCTGGCGTGCCCTCCTCGGTGCGATTCCTTGCAATGGAGTCTTGGCGAATAGACATGTCCCTATTTCTAGTCAGTGCCCCATGTGTAATGTGGACTGCGAGAGCATATCGCATGCGTTTTTCAAGTGTAGCCGTGTAAAGGAAGTATGGTCCGGACTCGGCATGCTTCCTATCATCGAAAACGCAGCAGTGTTGGAAGCACAACGTGCCACAGTGTTGGAGACTCTTCTGTTGGACAAAGCTGAGGTGCCATCGATGACGGAGGTACGTCGTTGTGATCTCGTTGCGGTCGCCTCCTGGTACTTGTGGTGGGAAAGGCGGCAAGCGACCCATGGCGAAACAATTCAAACGCCCTCAAGAACAGCTCAATCAATCCTGGCTCTAACTCTAAACTATAAGAGGATCAAGAGGCTAGGAGCTAGCCCTATCCGGCGACATGGATGGCAGAAGCCACCTGACGAATTTACCAAGCTAAATGTGGATGCAGCATATGATATCGATTCTGGTACAGGTGGGGCTGGGGCTATAATACGTGATCAGCATGGTAACTTTGTGGCTGGAGGGCGCTGGTCTCTGCAAAATGTGGAGGATGCTACTACAGCTGAAGCTTTGGCACTCAGGTATGGTCTAACACTTGCAGGCGATATTGGTTGCAACAAACTTTTGGTGGAAACTGATTGCTTGGAGGTTGCTGAAACTATGCAAGACGGTGGTAATTCACTTGGAGCTGCTGCGGCGATCTACGAGGAAAATGCGTTTCTTTGTCGAAGCTTTGCACGTGTTAGATTCTCTCATTGTCCTAGAGAGGCCAACATGGCAGCACATGAGTTAGCTAGATTTTTTGAGGGTAACCATTCTGTTTGGCATGGTGTTCCCCCCCTTTGTATCGCTCATGTAATCGCAAACGATGTAACTGTGGTGAACGCCTGAGGCAGCAAGTTGTTGACGCACTCTTTTCCTTACCAGGGTACTGGAAGGTTTTTAATGAGGCGGCTTGCTGACCTAATATATACTGTGTTTTAGATTAAAAAAACTAAAAGGATGTACAGATTGGTGGAATTCAATCAATCCGAACCGTTTATACACAAGTCAAATCCGATGGCTCGTGAATTAAGTTTTTTTTTTTAGTTTACTCGTGAATTAAGTTGATACGGCCCACAACTCGATGGCAACTGGAACATGACCACTGGTTATTCCTCAACAAAAACCATTACCGTGCAAGAAAAATCTCTCCGTCCCCATCCACATGGTAGAGTTCTTCTACCATCCCAACCCCATCCAGTGATAACCATCCCCAAATTAGCCAACAAAATTGGAGAGTGGGGACGATAGAGTCATAGAGAGGATGCAACGTGTGCTTCGAGGAGGTGGCGGCAGAGAGGAGTGAGTAAGGGATGAGGAGTGACGATTTGGTGGAGAGCGACAGTGGCTGCGCTGGACCGTGATGTCATGTGGGAGTGCGGGGCCATGGGAGGGAGAGAGTAGGGTTTGGGAGGGAGAGTTTTGTGGGCTAGCGGCTGCGGACGGAAGTCATGAGACACGGGAGGGGGATTGACCAGGTGGTCACGACATATTCGAAGGCCCACGTAGCCGAGTCGACACCCGCGAAGTTTCCTTGACACTAGCCCGAGACGTTAGTCGTCTTCAGAGGAGAGCTTCTAGCCCTTCCGTAGAAGCTTGAGCGTCGGGACCATGGAGAGAGAGAGCACACCACCATCAACACCAGCACCTACTCCGCACTGGTCCCTCCAGCTTAGTCCAACTCCATGAGTGAAGCTCCCAGGACCGTCATGACGGCAAGAAGCCAACATCGTCCAATCAGGAGAACCCGCGGGCGCCTTCATCAAGGAGTTGACGCATGCGACCATCGTCGCTGCCGGCTCCGTCTGAGAGCAAGAGCAAACCTTCACTCGGTACCGTCACTCGCTCCCCATCGGTGAGCTGGTCCACCAAAGACTTCGGTTGGCCAACAGGGCCGCGCCGCCGCCAACCACGCATCATTGCGCCTCAGGGCAATGTCGCATCAAATGCCGGTTATCCATGACCACCATCGAACCTCCACCTCCACCGCGCGCGAGCCCTAGGAGCTCCGCGCCCCTAAAGCATCGTCGAGAGGCCATAGCCGAGCCGACGATGGATCTGGGCGGGATCCCATATCTACGACCCACCGCCTCCACCCTCCACCAAGATGGGGCAGGGGCTCCCCCACATGTGGACGACAAAGGTGAAACAGTTTTCGTCGCACGGTTAGGGGCCCCCTTGACGGTCGCGCGCAAGCGAGCTCCACCGGTGCCGCCCAGTAGCCCCAAGGAACCTCCCTACCGCGAACCATCAATCCCGTCTATATTTGGTTTCGGGCCGCCGTCACCGCAGCCCATGCCAGCGGCAACGGTGGCAGGGGCTGCCGTGGGCTTGGTTTTGGCGGCTCTAGGGTTTCACCCCGGCGAGCACGGTGAGGGTGGGGTGGGGTGGTGGGGGCGGGGTATCCCAGATTCATATTCCACTTATTGTTTTATGATGTAACTAGTTGACATGTACGTGCAACGCACGTCTTCGCAATTACATGGGGCAATTTACAAGTAAGAAATATTGCACGTACAATGCACATGTCCACTAATATATACAGAAAAATTAGTCCGGTTCTAATAAATATTGATGTACACAAACAGTTCTTTAAGCCAAAAGTAATCAATAATTTACACAATGTTGTCATCTAGAAGGGTTGATTGTCAACTTTACCTTAGGGCAATTAATGTGTCGGTTCCGAGAGGTGGCGAGTTGCATGGTGATACCATCGTAGAAATCTTGATGTGGTTGAATTGCTCAACAACAAACACCGACCCTCGGCGTGAACTTGGACCAACAACGCGACATGAGAGCTCGCCGGTATATCTACCCAATTTGGGGTGGGCATCGTCCCGGCAAGGATTTGCCGCGGTACCCACATGACTTGGGTTGGCGCTGCCTCGGCGAGGTGAGAGAGGTGGCCCTGGGCCGTCGGAAAACAACACATTAATTCGGACTGCCCGGACAAACACCCCGGTAGCGACGTGGATGGGATCGGTGACGGTGAGACGGCAGCATGATCAACGACGTCGGCGAGCGGGCTGGCGCACTGCCGGCCGGCACACAAATAAGCTCCATGTATTGCCACGATTTATCTCACATATGCACGTATCCGGTAACCCGGCGCACGGCTGGCCGACACACAAATAAGCTCCATGTATTGCCACGTTTTATCACGGTAGCCAGCTTCTACCTGCTAGCATCTGACTAACGTGTTCACCTAGGCACCTAGCTAACCAAGCTTTCACACCGGATGGAACAGTGCACGTACACTGGTTTGTGCCAAAGCTGATAGACTGGAATACGTATAGAATCTCTGGTCGGCTGGGTACGTTGTTGGAGCGGCGCTGCTGCCGTTGCTTTTCTGTGGCTGCTACTCTGCTAGCGGATGGAGCTAGGCGAGCAAGCGCTGGAGCGCGACTCGGAGAGGAGATGGAGGACATGGCGCGCTCGAGCCGGACCTGGTCGGCCAGGATGTAGTGCAGGTTCCGGCCCCTCCGCTAGCGGTTGAAGGAAGAAGATGGCGAGCGGCCTTATCCGTGGGACGGAGGTGAGGGTCCCTGGGAATCTGATTTTATTTTAACGGTGGCAATCATTGTAATTTACAGGAAAACGAAAATGTGTGTTTATGTGATTTGGTGGGAGGGTAAAACGGGCAAAAGTGGATTTGTGTTGAGTTGTCAAACATTGGAGCGATCTGGACCGTTGGCCAAATATTGAAGGGATCAGATTCAATGTATCAACACATGTTTGCTCTTTTAATAGTACTACCTCCGATCCATATTAGTGGGTACAACTTTGTCTAGATACACATGTATCTAGTCTAAATACTTAACTAGATATATATGAATTTAGACAAAGCTATGCCCACTAATATGGATCGGAGGGAGTAGTATATATAGATTAAATGCAGTTTTTTGGACACGTGTCTTGTTTCCGTGGTATGAGCGAAATGAGATATGATGCTGCATCTCAACGTACGTCGATGTCTGCGTATCTCCACTATTGAGCCAATCTCGGAAGAACATTTGAAATTAATACTGCGACCGCGCAAGTGCAAGTTTGCGGCCGAATGCATGCAGCCTAGTATAAAAAAAAGTTGCATACGTGCACGCTCGTTCTAGATGGCAGCCCTTTTTTTTTTGAGATTGTCTTTTTTTTTTTTGAGTGGATTTTTTTTTTTTTTTTGAGATTGTCTAGATGGCAGCCCTTGTCGAAAGAAAATACGAAAAAATGGCAACCAGCCCAGCAGTGCATTTAATGATTCGGCCCACCCCACATATGCGCGCTAGCAATTGAGGCAACCGATTGAAAGCGTGAGCACTATGTATCGCTCTAAGCGAGTTAGTGCACTGCCTCGCGCGCGGGAATCGCCCCACCTGGATGGCCCATTTGGGCTGTTTTCTTCGCTTTGTTTTTTTCCTTTTTCGTTTTTTTGTGTTTTGTTTTTGTTTTTACTTTTGAAAAATGTTCATTTTTTAGAATGGTTCATTTTTTAAAATATTCAGCTTTGAAAATAGTTTTGATTTGAAAATATTCATTTTTGAAAATGGTCCAAATTTTAAAATTGTTTAGAGTTTTTAAAAAACAATTATTTAGATGCCCCTCTTAGGCGCGTCTAGGGTTGGCCGGCGTGTCAAGTTAGCTATCTGCCGCCTCGTGCCTTCTCTGAACTTCGTCTCCGTGTCAAAATCTTCGTCTTTTCGAAAAAGTTACGTGCCAAAAATTTTAGATCCAATTGACGACCCGAAGGTTTCTGAAAGTGAAAAGTACAAAAAATAGGGTTTCATGCCTTACAGAATTAAATAAAAATAATGGGATTTGGTGGGAAATCCTGTAAATTATTAAAACCAGTTGTATAATGATATGATAAGGATAATATTATGTATAAAACCACAATACACTTTAACATTTCCAACGTATCCAGTCCCAATCTTAATTTATGCATGTGTCCAATATTTTGTGGGAAAACCTGTAAGTATGGGCATTCCTTTTTTTTTTTTGATAGTGGATCTTCCCAGCGTGCGATCAACGCAAATTACAGAGAAAAGTACAGACGCACGCCGAAGAACAAAGAGGAAAGAAACTCAGAACAACAGCAACAACGCCAAGAAGAACCTGGAGCCTTGACCGCTGAACCGCCGCACCACCTGCAAGCAGCCTCTTCGTCGCTGGAGAGGAAGCCTAGGCCGCCGCCACACCCCAGAGAGAGAGCACCCCCACTCTTGTAGAAGACCGCATGAGCCGTCCGCCGCAGGCGACGAAACCGAGCACGTTGAACACGCACGGCCATGGCGCTTCCTCCCCGCATCCACCCAGCTTCCAGCAACCCTGCACTGAGCACGATCTCCTCTTTGCCGGAACCGTCGCCAAGAAACCAAGCTCGCCAAGAGCAACCCCCCTCGCCACCACGGCAGGCCAGGGCACGACGAAGCAAGGCCTTCTGAAACAGAGCAAACTGAACGATGCACTCCTCTCCTCGCCACCACGGCCGGCCGGAGAAGGCAGATCAGCGCTCGAAAAGCCGGCGAGCACCTCCGAGAACCACGAGATGAAGCTCCTGTACACGCAGTAGCACCACCCGACGACCACCGCCGGACTGTCGCCACCACACCCCCAACACCTCCAGAGCAAGGCCAGGAGAAGCCGTGCTCCGATGAAGAAGAGAGCAGGGAAAAATTCTCACAGCCGACCGTCGTCTCCGCATCGACGGCCACACCAGGAGCACCAAACCTCCACGACCTCCCCGGCGTCGCCGCCGGAACGGAGAGGGAGAGGGAGGGATTATTCCACGGGGCAACGCCATCGCCACCGAACTCGAGGGCGCCGCCAGGAGACAGAACCCTAACCTAAACAAGACCTAACTACACACACGACGACCTCCAGGGCTCCCCTCCACCTCCCGGCGCCGAGACGGCGGCCGGAGGCGGAGGGGAGCAACGGATTCGCCGGCGAGACTGGAAGTTTCCGGTTGCCTCTCCTTCCGCCCCTCCCAACTGTAGCGAGAGGATAAGGCGGGGAAGGTACTTTTGTGCTATCGGTAGTCTTCTTTCCGCTTCAGTACAATAATAATTAGGTGATAACCTGCGAAAAAAAAAGATTTGTGAAGTGTTAGGGCATCTCCAGCCGTTGTGCCCCCCCAGGCCAAAAAACGGCGCTATTTTGGCCCGCCTGGGGGGGGGGGGAGGGGCAACGGCGCTATTCTGGTTTCTGGGGTGGCCCGATTCCCAGCCGTGCCCAAACCCAAACCTCGGCGCAAATTCGGCCCAAATATTCAAAAAGGCGAAAATATGGCAAACTAGGCGAATTTCATTCATATAGGGCGAAAATTCGCCGATTACATATTACAAACTTGAAATAAAAACATAAATAAAGATAACTAGGCGATCTACGCCGCTCTACATGCCCAACTGGCTGTAGAACACGGTGTAGTCGCCGCCGTCGTCGTCGTCGCCGTCGGAGCCGCTCGCAGCGGCGTTGCTGGGGCCTTCGCCGGCGTCTCCGCCGTGCCACCTGCTCGGCCCGGGCGCGGTGGGGGCGTCGTCATCCTCGTCGCTCGGGTCGAGGATGTAGTACTCCGGTGGCGGCGGGGGAGGCGGAATGCGACGGCCGCCAGTAGCCGCCGCACGCTCGCGGCGCTCCCGCTGGCGCTGCGCCGCCGCGCGCTCGCGCTCCAGCTGCTCGAGGATCTGCCGCTGGCGCTCCACCTCCTCCTCCGCGTGCATCTTCAACGACCATTCCTTGGCGACGTCGTCTGGCGCCGGGAGGACCTCGTTGAACGAGGCTTCCATGGCGAGCCGCTGGCCGGGGAACTCCTCCTCCGGCTCGCCCATCGTCGCCGCCGCCCTGAGGTAGTCCGGCGGCGCCTCCCACTCCACGGCCTTCTTCTTGCTTGACGAGGCGGCGGAAGAGGCTGCGGGGCGGCGCTCGTTGATGCGCAGCGTGCCGCTGCGCGTTGGAACACGCCGCCCAGAGTTGAGGCAGGGCGGCGTGACAAAGGGAGGCGCCGAGCGCGCGCCGGAGGAGGAAGAGGAGGAGGTGGAGCCTCCCATCCGCCGCGGGAGCCACGACCTGCGCGGCGGCATGGTGAGGCGGGGCTCGTTGCCGGCGGCGATGTAGTCGAGGACGAACTCGAGGGTTCGCCCTTCCCCGCCCCACCAGCGCTTGCGGCCCCTGGAGTTGCAGCGGCCTTCCACCGGGCCGTTGCGGCCTGTATCGGCGAGCTCCTGCTCCTCGCGCAGGCGGAAGTACTGCGTCCAGAAGGCGTCGTTGTTGTGCTCCCGCCAGCGGGGATCCGCCGCCTGCTCCGGGTTGAGGCCGGCGAGCACCTGCTCGATGGCGTACTCGCGCTCCGCCCCTTCTGGCACAGGAGGCACGGGCACGCCGCCCGCGCTCAAGTGCCACGAACCCTGGCCGGCGGAGGCGCCAGGGACGCGCATGTCCGGCGGCGCGGGGTAGCCCGCCTGGTACAGCATCCAGGCCTCGTTCTTGTGGAGGTGGCGGCGGGCGAAGCCGTTTGCGGCGGCGGCGTTGTCGGCCATTGGTGCTGGCGAGAGAGAGGAAGAACTAGAGAGCGAGGGCGAGAGAGAGGAAGGCGGCGAGAGCTGGTGTGGCTGGGAACGGCGAGGAGGGGGAGTTTATATAGCGCGTGGGAGGCCAGGCGGAGGGGCGCGGTGGCGCGCCATTACTGCGCCGCGTGCCCCGCGATTGGATGTCGAGGCGACGGCCGCTTACTGGGTGCTGGACACGCCATTACACCGGCAGCCTTTGACCGGCGCGGGAGCCGAGAGGATGAGGACGCGGCCGCTCACGGGCGTTTCTGTTCCGCGTCACTTCGCCTGCTTCGCTGACAGCGCTGGCCTGCCTTGTTTTTGCGCCATTTCGCTCCCCCCAGGCGCAGCCCAATGGGCTGAGTTTTGCCTGGGTGCGCCGGCGCCAAAACGGCGCCGTTGGGCTCTGGGGGGGGGGGGGGGGGGGGGGGGGGGGGGCGAGTGGGAGAAAAACGACGCTGAAAGGCCAAAACGGCGCTATTTTGGGCCCTGGGGGGCGCTGGGGACGGCTGGAGGTGCCCTTAGAGGATAGTCTTCGTTCCTTGATTTCGTCGAACAGTGAGTGGACAAGAAAACTTACTCATCCCAGCACAACTCGGTCATCTGCAAAACGCACCTCTGTTTTCTCTCTTCTTCCGAATGAGGACCCGGTCATCTGCAATCATCGCAAGTTTCTTCTCCATGCAAATACAAAGTTGGAGCACCGTTTATTCTTCTTAAAATTCTACAGCTCCGAAAAAGATCTTGAAGGCACAGCCTGAGAAGGTGCAGTTTGTAGGGCGACAGGCAGGCAGTAGCCATAAACCAAGTGTTCATCCATCCATCGAATCTTACGCGTGTCCCATTTGTACCACCAGACTGCTCATAGTTCCTAGCTATCCACAGCACCCGGCCAACATTGATCGCCCCGGTCACCGTCCCCCACACGCCGACGGGAACAAACCTCGCGACAGCGGCGGCCAGGTGGACCTCCCCGGCAGCCAGTCATCCACTGAATCCCCTACCTCGCTCCGATCCCGTGGCCGCACACCCGCCCCGAAAAATCTCTCCCCCTCTGCCCGTACGTCGCCGTCGCCGTCACCACCAGCACCACCACACACCGGGGGCGAAAACGAACGCGTCCCCACCGCTGGCGCTGCCGGCGTGCGTCCATTGGTGGCCACAAAACGGGAGCGCGAGGGCGAGACGACGTCCGTGAGTCGACCACGGGCAGGATTGCATTATCCTCTCCCTTTGCGCTTGTGTTGCACCGCCATCCTTTCTTTCTTTCTTTCTTTTCAGCTGCTCTGCTTCGATTCTGCAGCGCCCTGGATTGATAGATTGGTAGCTACATCCAGCTAGCTGCTATTGGGAGGCGCCGCACCTGAAGGTTGGTTGATCTTCCTCACCCTTTTGCTCTTTTCTGGTTGGGCTGTGGATGTAGCTGTGGCCTTTGATGGTAGGTTTGGTGCTTTCCTTTTATGTATGTGCTTGCCGTTTCTGTACTGGCGTTCCCTGCTGGAAGTAGACGAGGTACCAAAGGTGTGGAGTGTTCTCTAGTGTTTCATTGGTCTGCTTTGGATAATGGAACAGTGAACGAAATTGTTCCATGTACTACTGCCCTACTGTACTGTCCTATTGCTTGTTGTAGCATCAGGTCCGGCATGTTACGACATACGAGTTGTTTATTCGCTTGTCTCTACTCATAAGGCAGAACGGGTTGTTTGTATGTTCGAATTAAATCGCCTGTTCGATTTGTATGGAGAATCCTACTACTAGATTGGTGGTGAGAGTAGAAAGTGGTGGCTCCCCCATCACCTCTTCTTGTGTGAACTGTGAAGTCTCCTCAAATGTACTTATGAGAGATCCGAGACGATTGCTCTGCATTTTTTCTGTTCCTTCTCCACAATTTCCGGAGATAGTTGGCTGAATTTTATGACAAGATGACAGCAATTGTGTTTTCTGCACTTCTTCGTTGAATAAATGAAACTTCTGTTCTTCAGTGCAGCTAGTAATTCAGCAGATGGCTGGCCGACCATAGTTGCACCGCTGCCTGAACCAGTCTCGCCAGCGGCGTCTCGCAGCATCTAGCACTCGTGACGCGAGCCATGGCGGGGCCAAGCACCTCGAAAGACGCGGTCGACGCGGTGGAGAAGTGGATGGCGTTCCCGTCCGGGCCCGGCGAGGAGGACACCGGCTTCACCCTCCCAACGCCACCGTCGCTGCTCTCCGGCTCCAGCGGGAAGGAGATCGTGGAGGACCCGGGCGGCTCGGACGGCAAGCAGCAGGGGTGGTGGCCGAAGCCGCCGGAGCAGCAGCAGCGCGGGCGCGCGAGCGGCACCGGCATGGGCAGCGCCAAGTCGTCCATGGAGGGGCGCGCGTCGTACGAATCGATGCCGCGGGTGTCGCAGGAGCTCAAGGACGCGCTCTCCAACCTGCAGCAGACCTTCGTCGTCTCCGACGCCACGCGGCCCGACATCCCCATCATCTACGCCAGCGCCGGGTTCTACACCATGACCGGGTACTCCGCCAAGGAGATCATCGGACGCAACTGGTACGTGTAACGCGCGAGCGAGCCATCGTTCAGCCGGCTTCTTGATTACTATGCCTTATCTGAGGATTTCTGCTCTCTGTTCAGCCGGTTTCTTCAGGGCCCCGAGACGGACCAGAACGAGGTGTCCAAGATCAGGGACGCCGTCAAGGCCGGCAAGAGCTTCTGCGGCCGGCTGCTAAACTACCGCAAGGACGGCACCCCGTTCTGGAACCTCCTCACCGTCACGCCCATCCGCGACGACAACGGCAAGGTCATCAAGTTCATCGGGTAAGTAATCTATTAAGCTCCGGTCCTTCTCGCCTCGCTACTCCAATAGTCCAGTACACTCTGCTCTTGCTTCTGCCGTGCTCTGATTTGCATGGGATCGATGCACAGGATGCAGGTGGAGGTGAGCAAGTACACCGAAGGGCTGAGCGACAAGCGCATGAGGCCGAACGAGCTGCCGGTGTCGCTCATCCGCTACGACGGTAAGCCGACACGCGCGCGCGATACTCTGCCTTAATTTGCCGCCGTCTCTGTCGACCGCCGCTGACAATTCTATCTCCCTTGGAGAGCAGATCGGCAGAAGGAGAAGGCGATGTCGTCGATGACGGAGGTCGTGCATACGGTGAAGACGCGTCGCGCGGACTCGCCGGAGCGGGAGCCGCCCAAGGCCAGCGACGCGGAGAAGATGGCCGCCGTGGCCAGCTCGCCGCTCTACACCCCGGCCACGCCGTCCGCAGGCGGGTACAAGTCGCCCCACTGGGACCTGAAGAAGGAGGAGACGCGGCTGAGCAAGATGATGAGCGGTCGCAAGTCCGGCCGCTCCTCTCTCATGGGGTCAGTCAACGATCCCACCATTGTACATTTATCACACTGAATAAATTCTTGTCCTGACAAGTGCAGAGTCTGCATGTATTTTTGGCAGCTTCAAGGTGGGGAAGAGGAGCTCGGTGGGTAGCAGGGAGCCGGCGGTGGTGGAGGCCCCGGAGGTGAAGATGACGGTGGAGCGCACAGACAGCTGGGAGCGCGCGGAGAGGGAGAAGGACATCAGGCAGGGGCTCGACCTGGCCACCACGCTCGAGCGTATCGAGAAGAACTTTGTCATCACGGACCCCAGGCTTCCGGACAACCCAATTGTAAGCAGCCGTAAATGGGTGTAATCTTGTTCATGGAAAAGAGCACGCACAGTTTTACACTGACCGAATTGTCCAACCGACCTGTTTTTTTGTGCAGATCTTCGCATCTGATAGCTTCCTGGAGCTGACGGAGTACACGCGAGAAGAGATCCTTGGGAGAAACTGCAGGTGAGAAAACAGAGTACCTGCAGATCCTGCAATACTCGTTCGTTCTGCTTCTGCGGATAAACCCTGCTTCAAAACAAAAACAAAAAAATTGTTGTGTAACTGCGCACTTCATTGCCTGTAACCACGGGTTAAAACCAAAAGAAATGCAGAAACTACCAGTGTGTTCTGGTTCTAGCCAAGTTAACCGTACCAAAATACTAGCTAGCTTGGTCAACGAAGTGGTTGCTCAAGATTTGGCCAATATTGGCAAGAAAAGTGAACAAAGAATTGGGCAAGGGATGGCATGCCAAAATATTGGACACAAAGTCCACAACCCAAACAAGGTCCAAACATTGGTCATGACCAAATCTTTGGTAAAATGGTAAGGTATACATTGACACAAGCAGAAGCATTTTCCAAGTGCTCACGTACTTCTGCAGAAAGCACCCTAAGAAAATAAAAATAGCACATAAGGGCTTTGCTAGAGATACAGATGTCCTCCTCAGTTGTAGGATTTGAGCCAACAACCTCGCCAATGAGTCAGTGAAGAGGACCATCATATACATGGGAAACGTTTACGCCATGGCGCGTCGACTAGGAAATTTCCGCGTGCTTCTCGGGACCCACATTTGTCCTCATCCATCGTCTTCTTCCACGCGATGCCGGCCGCCGCCACCACCAACTTGGGCAGCACCTTCCATCCACCAATTCCTGCACATCCCACAAGGCCACAAGTTTGGCAACGATGTTGAAACATCAGTATGACCATACGGATACGAGACCAGGGAACAAAAGAAAGAGATATAATCAACATCCCCACCTCATTGAACTTGCACACGTCAGCACCTCCCATAGGCTTCTCTACACCATCACAAGCATTGTTGCCGAGGTACGCTTGGAGCGGGGGAACATCATTATGAAGCGATGCCACGAGAACCTAAACGCTGTCAACATGTCGAACATGAACACGGAGGGTTTCACCCTTCTCCCACCGCTGGAACGATTGGTAGAGGAGGTCAGAAGCCCAATCTTGTCCATGTGCTATGGTGGTATGAAGGTCTCCTCCCTTCGCCGTCTTCATGGGGAACAAGAGGATATGAGAGAGGGTTGTAGTTCGGCTATACCCCCGCTTGAGTATTTGCCTTCATACTAGTTCACTCGCCAAGGGGGACAGAAACCTCCCTAAATTTTATCCGAAGCAATACAAGTTTGTCAAAAAGGAAAATTGGAGCAACAAAAAATACGTTGTGTTTCAGAAAAAGAAGTTGTTTTAGAACTAGAATTTTATTAATTTTGTTTGACGGTCGAACTAAAAAAAAAAGAAGTTGTTCCTTCTTTTGTTGAGAATATGTAAGTTGTTCTTCTGAATGGCGATCGTGGGCTAGCCCGGGACGAAGTTCAGTGGGCCGGCCACGACATGAGTGCCCCCACTGGCCACGAGATAAGAACCTGAGTCAGGTCTGCGGAGCTTCTGTCCAAACCTGGCCAACGGGCCGGCCCGGCACGGCACGGGCACGATTAGCCCTTCGCGGGCCTGGCACGGCACGGCCCGCGAAGGCACGTTTAGTAAGCGGGCCGTGCCGTGCCAACACACGGGCCAGGACTAAAGGCCCAGGCACGGCACAACAGGTAAACGTGCCGGCACGGGCACAATTAGGCCCGACGGGCCGGATTTGGCCCACTTCTTGTTTTGACTGTTTTTTGGTAAAAAAAAGCGAAAAAAATCTAAAAATTAAGAATTAAATATAGAAAATGTAAATTTGCAAATGGGGTTCAATCGTACATGTATCTAACTAAAATATGTATGTCCGTATATCGTACATGCTAGCTAACTAAAAGTCCACTATCTGAATAATAGGTAATTGATATATTTACTAGACATGAGGGCATAAGAGGTTCAGTGGTAATGAGGCCGTTTTTTTTTTTTGAGAATAAATGAGGCCGTTTTTGGGCACAGGTCATCGCGTGGTCGAGTCCTGGAAGGTACGAATTTTGCATTTATTTTGCGCGAGAACATGCCCGTGCTGGGCCTCCACGTGCGTGGCCGCTAAACGGGCCGTGCCATGCCGGCACGCGGGCTCGGCCTCTAGGCCCAGCATGGCCCAGGATGGAGACAGGCCGGGCACGGCCCGTTAAGCCACGTGCCGTGCCAGGCCCATGGCGGACCGGGCACGCGTGCTCGCGGGCTGGCACGGGCCTAGTGGCCAGGTTTGCTTCTGTCCATAGCACCTAAATAAATTCCGCTAAAGCAAATTTCCGAAAAAATCAAAAGGCAAAATGCAGAAGTAAAAAAATCTGGCAGAGTCTGAGCATGACGACGTCGTTTGGCAAGCAGCGCCACTGCCACATGGCGGAGTTCGCCGCATTTGTCGCCGCCACGGCGTGAGGTGGAAGCCCTCCATACTATAATCTGGGTCTGGTACCTAGCCATTGGCCGTCACCACCTGCCTCCCGCCCCCCGTCGAGTCGCCGCGGGGCACAAAACCCTCACATCCTTGATGGGGAATCGCCGCTCCTGTCGCGGCCGCCGCCGCGGAGGGACCCCTTTCCGCGTTACAGCCGCCGCTTCTCCTTGGCGATGCCCCATTGATGATTGCGTATGTGTGGATTCTGTTCCAATAGCATTTGCCAACGATAGTCCTTTTTTCTTCTTAAATTTGGTCCATTTTTAGTAGTCTGTTAGATGATGCAACGAGATTCTACTGGTTCTTGCAGATTCCTTCAAGGGTCTGAGACCGACCAAACCACTGTTGACAAGATCAGGGAGGCCATCAGGGAGCAGAAGGAGGTTACCGTCCAGCTAATTAATTACACCAAGAGCGGTAATTTTGCTTCATCTTCTGCACGACTTACATTCTAATTCTGCTTGGTTTACGCAATCAGTCTTAGGATGTTGTTGCAGTTCTGTTGAATTCTAGTGTAGTTGGGATTTTTCTGATTGTGCCTTCTTTTGCTTGGTATGGATCAGGGAAGAAGTTCTGGAACTTGTTCCACCTGCAACCTATGTGGGACCAGAAGGTTAGCTGAATGTCACTGCAATGCTGAATTTGTTCGGGAGCTTGCAATCTTACATGGATGGGGCCAACATGGTGTAGTAATGATTGTGCATTTACATTGTACTATGGATGTAGGGGGAGCTTCAATACTTTATTGGCGTGCAACTCGATGGAAGCGATCATGTCGAACCACTCAGGAACCGTCTCTCGGAGACCACTGAGATACAAAGTGCAAAATTGGTAGGTCAGCTCGGATTGAATATTTTTCATTGCAAGAATTTGAAGCTAGAGTTGGGTCAGAAAATTTTGTGTTTAGAAATAATGGATACTATGAAGCTACATATCAAGTCCTATGCTTTATTTTGCGATGGTATTTGTTCGAAATTGAATGCAATATTCCAAAAATATACGGTGCATTATCTTAAGCAGTGTGGACACTAATGCTTGTTCTGTAGTCAACAGTCTATATAAGAAGTTCTCAAATGTGCTCAAAGCTTCGAAATATCATTACAATATGGGGCTATGTAAAAACCTAGCATTCATATGCTATTCCTTAAAAACTTGAAGTGCACTAACTATTTGTAGTATGAAATCTAACCAGGTCAAAGCCACAGCAGGCAATGTAGATGAAGCAGTCAGGGAGCTTCCTGATGCCAACTTGGTAAGGTACATCTACTTTTTTATGTTTCGGTGTTGCTAAAGGCATTTTTAGTCAATATTGCTTTGGCAGATTTTGGTCTTGATTGATACCTTGTGAAAGTAAATTTAATGGCCGACATAAATTTCTTAGTTTGTCGTAAGTGAATAATACAGATGCAAAGATGCAACATGAGACATAATATCTTAAAATTTAATGAAATGCTGGCATGCACATTGGACTGATTAGATGGGTTGCTCCTTGCCATACACAACAGATTATGTTTCACAGAATGGTGTCGACATAATTTAGTTAAATTAGAAACGATACACTAAAATGATGATAATTGTACATGTTATAAATGTCTTGGAGTTAGCCAGTTCTTTGTGATTTGGTGTGACATCACACTATCTGTTGCTTTCGCAGAGACCAGAGGACCTGTGGGCTCTTCACTCACTATCTGTTTCTCCAAAACCTCACAAACGCGACAACTCTTCTTGGAAAGCTATAAAAAAGGTGCGTTCTATCTGCTATTTTACAAGAGATATTTTGTGTGATTGCAGTAGAAATAGCAGAGTCAAATTGTCCCAACCTACATGATATCAGAATACATTGTATATATCATATTGTCGCAGCCTAGGCCCAGCCAAACATTTCTATATAGATAATAGATGAGAATTATAAACGAGAGATGGGATTGTATGGACCTAGGAGCAGACCCTATGATGGCAACAAGATTTGAGCATCATTCCGTTTAATGTCTGTAATAAATGATAAAGTTACACGGTATCCATCCATGTCCTTCGAATATAATAACTTGGGACTGCATATAGTGCTTTAAGACACGTTTCATTCTGTCACCGCTTAGGAAAGGGCAAGCGGAAACCGTCGGTATTTCCTTGCGAAGAGCTTTACTTGGAGAAATAGAAGGAACATGTATCACACGCGCAAAAGAGGAATACATAAAGTGGAACATAATAAAATGAGAAATTGAAAGAATATTGTTTTATCTCGTATGTTTGTTTGGCTCGACTTCCTCACAAGCATGTTTATAAGATGTTAGAAACAAGCAAGGAACAAGACGGGGATGATTGCTCATTACCCACATTCTTTTGAAGTTTTTTTTTTGGCATTGCAGATTGTAGAAAAAGGAGAGAAGATTGGCTTGAAGCACTTCAAGCCTGTAAAGCCTCTAGGATGTGGTGACACTGGCAGGTACAACTTAGCAGTTTCTAAAATTTTAGTTAATCTCCATTTAGTCTGATAGACTAAAATTCTACAATTTGACTGCATCATCAAAAGTAGTGAAATGCCGACAAAAGTTTTCTTTATTTTGGATTAACTAAAATAGCTTTTAACAAAGCAGGGTCAAGTAGTTTTGTTGTTGTCTCTTGCTTAAAAACAAGGATTTCTAATGAGCTTAGGTATAATGATAATTTCCTGATTTGCGAAGGAAGTTAGTATGATCATCTATGTACACCAGTATTTTCATAATTCCACTCTTATGAAGAGCAGGCTTTTTGACTTGTTTTGAGAGTACAGCACTGCAGGGCTGCAAGAACATTTTCTTGTTATGAGATTACTTTTGAGGATAGGTCTGGTTAATTCAGTAAGCTTGGCCATTTCATGTTTAGTTCATGTTATGTGGTAGCCATCATTTATGATTTGTCTGAAGTGATTTCAGTGTGTTAGCGATCCCCCAATATGGAGCTCTGTATTTCTTAATAAACTTAATTACCCTGTTTACATTTAGTTATATTTCTCTTAGCAAATGTATAGCACTTAACTGTATCATTCTATTTTGTTTTCAGTGTACACTTAGTTGAGTTGCAAGGTAGTGGTGAATTATTTGCAATGAAGGCAATGGACAAATCAGTGATGATGAACCGCAACAAGGTAAATTTCTAGATTATTATTGACATGCTCTCTCCGTGAGAGGAGTGAGCAAGTGTGAATGGTTGATTGTATTAATCCTATACTGGAGGAGCACAATGACAATAATACCCTTGACAACTACAACCTAAATATGGTGATAGCAGGAAACCCGCCACTACTGAGTAGGCGAGTACCTAGCATTATTGTGGGCACAGTTCAGTACATACATAATTTATTAATTTTCCTTCGAGCAGTTTGTATACTATAAAATAATTCACACGGATGAATACCATTTACTTATCCCAATACACCTCTTAAGTTCGCTCATTCATTCTACACGTGGCTGTATTTTTAAACTAGCTAATTACCATTTGTAGCAGTTTCTTTTCTAGCTGATCTAAATTTTTCGTAAAAGTGGAAAAATATTCATATATTCAGACTTACCACTTAAGCTCGTTCGTTCTACAAATAACGTGTGTTTCAAAGTTCAGCTAGTTAACCCTCCACCCACACACACCCACACCCACCCACAGCGTGACCTGTAGTAGGATAGTCGCGCAATGTTGTTTTCCTTTGTTTGGGTTTCATCCTTTGTTCTTAGCTTTCAGTAGCTTTTGTTCAGTTCGTTTTGATTTTGCTGTTTGTAAGACCTTCCTGCCATCTTGGTGATTCCTTCTTATGAAAATGACACACACTTAGGTGTGGGTTCGAGAAAAAAAACTTGCTAACTAATACTCCCTCCGTTTCACAATATAAGATGTTCTAGCTAGATCACATGTTGGCAAGGTGCAAACCCAAATGAATGTACATACACATTAAAACATGTCTACATACATCTAGATACATGTGAATGTGGACAAAATCTAAAACATCTTATATTTAGGAACGGAGGGAGTACATATGACAAGTAGAACTCAACGAATTGTTGCATTGATTATCTTAATACACAGGTACACCGAGCTATTATCGAAAGAGAAATATACTCTCTATTGGATCATCCTTTTCTCCCGACATTATATACTTCATTTCAGGTTAGTCCTATGACATGCGACTTATCCGTGTTTTATAGTAAACCAAAGCTATAAGGTGGTTATTTTAGGAAGATTGGAGCCCCGTACATAGTGCTTAGTGTTAGCCTCCATGGTCACCATATTGTATTTCCAAATATATTTTCGTACGTTTATTACTGAATCTTATTGTCTATTTTTCAGACGCCAACACATGTTTGTCTCATAACAGACTTTTGTCCCGGAGGAGAATTATTTGCGGCGCTTGATAAGCAACCCCTGAAACTTTTCAGAGAAGAATCTGCAAGGTGGCTGCTAAAAAAACTTAACATCTGGTTTACTCCTCAGTACATGCACATTACTATTTTGAAATCATAATTAGCTTGCAAATTTGTCTTGTTATTCCATTCTTGGCTTATCAGTTTGTACTTTCTAATACGGAAAATAGCTTCCTCCAACGAAAAATACCACTGAATCCTACACTTAATACCGTGATCCTGTTCAAGACTTGCCACGTGGAAATTATATTCGTTGATGTCTGATTGAAAATGCTTTCCTAGTATTAATGTATTACATTTGTAATAATTTACTAATATGACATATTAAAATGCTTGTCTAAAATTTATCATGTGTACCATGGAAACTGGAAACCAAAAACCTTTTATGCCATAATGGAGGGACATTTTTTTCCTTTAGCATTTCCAGTTGTTCAAATCTTTTGTGTGCCTGGAAATGGAACTAAGGTTGTACCTTTGGGCACTGGGAGCTCTAGCAGTCTGACACGATTCTTTTTCCACGAGGCTGTTCCGGAGCTAAATGTTAGATGTGGGGTCAACGGAATCCACAACATTTTGCAAATGAATTTTACAATCATGATATTCCTGTCCTAATCAATTATTATTTTTTCCTGGCTCTAGAAACTTGCTGTGTTGCTGTGTGGTGTTTTTATACTAGTTCCTTCTGTTTCTATATATGAATCTTTTGCTAGCTGACATAATCTTATCTATACACAGCGGCACCTAAGAGGATACTGTTATGCATGTTTAGGAAATTTAGTCACTCTGATATACTTCTTTTTACCAGTGAACTGTTATGCATGTTTAGGAAATTTAGTCACTCTGATATAGTTCCTTTTACCGCTTCACTGTATGCATATAGTTCTGGTAATTTGGTAAACAATGACATCAAATACTTGTAGTTTATACTGCATAGCTTGCGTGTGTAAAGGAAACATCTAGCTCCTCACCACCACAAGACTCTCCACTATTTTTGTTCTTCTGTTTTCCAGTATAAGTAATTATTGAGATTTTGCAATGACAAGATCTTTTTGTTAAGAATATGACTATACTATTCTACTTACTATTTTTTTTTCCTTACCACTGTTTTGATCTACATTTTCTGCAGGTTTTATGCTGCAGAGGTTGTGATCGGTCTCGAGTATCTTCATTGCCTTGGTATAGATGTGGCCTTTTCACTAAGTATTGATTAAATTTCTTATTAAGGCTGTGCACTATTAGTGTTTCACTTCTAGATATTTTGATGCTCTACTTGTATAGTATTTTTTTAAAGAGACTGATTTGGTATTCTGTTTGATATATGAGGTGTGTATTGCATATTTATGATGCAGGCATTATATACCGTGATCTAAAGCCAGAAAATATTTTGCTCCAAGACGATGGGCACATTGTGCTGACTGATTTTGATCTCTCATTTATGACTTCTTCGAAACCCCATGTAAGTTGAGGGAAGTAACTCCAAGGGCTATTAAATCCTGTGTAGAATAATTGATTGATCCCTTATCAGCTAGTGATTTATTTCACCAATTGTATTAATAGAATATGTAATGTTGATAAGATTAAACCAAAAGCACACTTCATAGTTTCATACTCAAGTAGCGACCTTAAAATTCCTGGTATTCGAGGTGAAGATAATAGATTGCCTATTGTGAAGAACATTTTTTTATGTAGAGTACCTTTTGGCCTAGATTAAAAGCTGAACTGGACCGCCAGCTGAACCGGAAACAAATCACTACCAGCAACCTTCTCAGCTCGATTCAGCTTAGAGACCATCCATGCAGCCAACCTGAAAAAGGGGCAAACCGGCCAGTTTGGACCTGAACAGGTGACCTGGGCTATCTAGTCGTGAACCATCTGGCTGAAGATTGCAGTCGCTTGCTGCATGTTTCTCGTCAAACATTCATACACGCTTGCACCGCTTACTGAGGTGTAGGCTGTGGCTGCACTGCTATTAATATGTACAGCCTCACACATTGCCTTCTCGATCCCTTGGTCCATCTGACATGGTCTACTTACGGCTATGGTGCTCACAGGCTCAAGCACAGATAGCAGTCAGCCAGTGCTTGTGTTGCATGGCCCTCGGCTTTACATGTCCAGCGCAAGCCCACTGCGGAGCTTGGACTGCATAGTTAGCAAATCTTTCTCACTTACGAAAAAAGTTAGCAAATTTATAACTTCCCTGGACTAACTCTTGTGTATTTACTGTAATAAATAATGCCATATGAGTACATTATCAGTACTTTTAAAAAGGGCAGCTGAATCAGTGAACTGATTTCCTGATTGTTTGGTCATCTGTTCAGTTTTTAAGATTTATTTTGGTTGTGTTCAATTATATATCTTCAACGGTCAGATGTTTTGCTTTTTTGTGGGAATTTCTAGCGTTTCTCCCTGTTTTTCATCCGTATCTTGCTTTTAGTATATAACAGATTGGTGCACAATAAATACTACAGTAGGTCAGAACACTTATGATGCTTATCCTCTGCAGGTTATAAAGCATTCCACATCATTAAAACGAAGGAGATCCAAAGAATTTCTCCCCCCTTCAGTTGTCTCAGATCCTTCCACTCCATCAAATTCGTTTGTTGGAACTGAAGAGTACATTGCTCCGGTAGGATACCTTGCTTAGTCATTGCATCATAAGCTTGTTGGCTTTATTATATATATTCTCGCTGTTGGATAATTTTTTACAACATAATCTTAATGTAACCTGCATCATCATAAGACGTTAATGGATGCCTCTATCAGGAAATTGATTATCTTTTGCCTAAGCTTGTAATTAAAAAACATAGATAATGTTTCTGATTTTGACGTTATATAAATCTCCGAAAATGCCCATACACGGGTCTTCTTTGAATAAATTTAAATATTATATGGCCAAAAAGTTTATGGTTAACATGAACTTATGCTAAAACATCAGCTATTTTGTGAGTACTTTATCACAGAGAAAGTTGAATTTGTTTATCTTCCAAAAATGTAGTTTTTCTAACTAACGTACTTGATGTCGCTGCTATATGTGCTGGTTATTTTAGGAGGTCATCACAGGTGCAGGACATACAAGTGCCATTGATTGGTGGGCTCTTGGTAAGGCAATAACAAACTAATAATTTTATTTTTTATGTGACTACCTCATGAACCTCTGTAGTAACGCATGCGTAAAAATGGGCAAGTGTGTTTCTTTCCTCTTTACTTGGAGTTATAGTAATCCCCTGAAAGGTGTAGCTGTAAGTAACTGAAATGTTTGAGGGTCAGCTAAATCTCATGAAAATAGTAACATCAATCCATTCACCATTCTGATAAAAATTGAAATATGGTCTCCACACAGAGAGCCATATGGATTGCCAGTTTGATTCTAATAGAATAGTGGTTGTTGACTGTTCAGTGCTACACCATTGTTTATACATAACTTCTAGTGGATAAACATTGTGCTTTCTGTGACGTAGACTGGTAGATATGATCATTTATCTGGAACATGTTTTGATATTTATAGCCACCATAAGTTGATCTTAATAGGTAATATATTAGAAAATGTGTTAGAAAAACATGCATTCTTAGTATCCCCAACCATGAGAGCTTGTGTCATATGCATTATTCCAGTGGTAAGGTGATGTTTATAGTTAGTACTGAAAGGTCAGCTAACGTCCTTTACATGCTATAGGAATTTTATTGTATGAGATGTTGTATGGGCGTACACCTTTTCGAGGAAAGAACAGGAAGAAGACATTCTATAACATCCTGCACAAAGATCTTACATTTCCTAGTAGTATCCCGGTAAGAGTTCTTCTCAATTTGTTCAATTTTAAGCTGTAAAACTTGAGTTTAATAATCTACAGGTAGGATATACTGTTACATAACTGTGTTTACAACATGGAATGAACAACACATCATATCTGTCTTGGATTGCTTCAGTACATAGTATATGTGGTTTGTTTGTGTCAGTTTGTTAACGGAGATACACTCTTCAGGTTAGCCTGGAAGCGAAGCAATTAATCCATGGACTACTTCAGAGAGATCCTTCTTCTCGCATAGGCTCAAATACTGGTGCAAATGATATCAAGGAGCATCCTTTCTTTGAAGACATCTATTGGCCACTTATACGTTGCATGGTGATCCAAAAAATTTGAGCTGCAGAAAACTTCCAGAGAATTATAGTTTACTGTGTTGCTAATAATAATCTAAAATTAACTTTGGGTGTGCAGACCCCTCCGGAGCTTGATGTTCCATTGAAACCAATTGGCAAGGAAACTCTACCCCAAGTAAAGCCCGAGGAAGGTGTTCTTGATACATTTTAAGGTGAAAATAGCGCAGGGTGATTCCACAACTGAAAAATATCACATTTATGTATTTTCTTCTTTGCAGCCTGATAATAGTGATTTTTGCAGGACAGATAGGACGACATGAACGTGGTAGGAACAGTATACCAATAATTGCTTAAGAGGCTTGCCTGTCCTGTATTGTAGAAGGAAGTATGTCTGTATGATCTTCAGTGTTTTCACTTGGAGGTGCCTCGAGATCTTGTACATGAGTCTTTTGGTTAGATTAGGAGCTTAATGTGTCGCGTAAATAGGAGATTCTTGTAAAGGTTAACTCTTACTGGAGATGGTTGGATAAGATGATGTACATGGCATGGATAATTTACTTTCAGAGTTACTGAAGAATTGCTTCTTCTCAATAAAGCTTGTATTTACGAACCATAAGATAGCAGATGACTGATTACTGTTCGCATCTTGTGTCACTAATTGCTCTTGGTTTTTTTTGCGGGTACTAATTGCTCTTGGTTAACACGTTTAAAGTCAAAACCATCGTGTTTCCACCCTGTTCTTGTTTAACAGGTTTCAAAGATGCCTTATTTGATGAAGATTTTCAATATTTTCTGTCGCGACCATGATTCCATGTGTCAACGCATAACTGCCAACTGCTAGTCCTAGCTGAGCCGGTCCTCCCTGTATGGCTCCCAGTGTAATGCACCACGACCCACCTCCCACCTTAGACGCTCGAGGTTCCCGCCCCCGTCAGCCCCCGCGCCTGCCAGCCCTGAGGTACGAGATCAACGCCCGCCGTGCCGTCGCCGTTTTTTACTTCATAGAGAGACAAGAAGGAGCGCCTGGGTGTGTCGCCACGCCCGCGCCTGGTCGAGGCCGCGCCGGAGAGAGAATAGGGCGGGGAGAGGGGGGCGGCGCATCTGGTGGTCTCGCGCGCGAGGCGAGTTGCCACGGGACGGTGGTGGTGCGTTACTCAATCTCATGGATGTCAAATCCGTCGTGTTCGGGTAGCACGGCACGGACAACGAGCCTGACTGTAATCAACATTGGCTGGCTGTTAGAACAAGTAGGATCGTTCTACCCCCATAGTATTTTACTACTTTGCGCTTTGACAATGGTTGTACACGCCTGAAAAGTCGTTTTCCCCCTGGCAATCCAGTCGTCTTCCTCCCTCGCCCCGATCCCCACTCGCCCTAGATCAGCGCCGCCGGGGCCTCCAAGGCGCTGCCGCTTCTGTTCCTGCCTACCTCCTCCGCGTGCCTCCATCTCTCCAACAAGCGCCTCACCGGCCTCCGCCTGCTTGCACCGCGACCCCACGCGGGCTCTACGGCCTCCGCCTGGTCTGCTACCCCATCTGCCTCTTCTCACTGAGTCTGCTTATCTATCTTCAATACTTAAAAGGCACTTACACTCCTAAACACAAATTACTTACTTTGTTGTATGCTTATGTGTAATGCTCACCGCAATTAGTCCCCCAAAATGCACTAGATGACTTCAAAACCTGATGCACTTACTAAATCCCCTCTACTAGTCGGGTCGATTAGTCATAGATTGTCTCTTAACTGGTGGGAGGCGAGTTGACAATTTAATAACCTTGATGCTAACATATTTCTCTACAGAGCTTAGTCTTTAGAAGAAATGGGCGATGGAGAAAGGCGAGTGGTATTTGTCACAGTAGGGACTACATGTTTCGATGCTCTTGTCAAAGTGGTAGATTCTGAGGTGGTCAAACGAGCACTGCTGCAGAAAGGTTACACTCACCTTCTGATTCAAATGGGCCGGGGCATATACATGCCAACAGAGGTAACATTTTCTCTTCGTGGGGTTTTGTTTAGTGAACCGCGCATTTAGTCGATGCGGCATTTGTTATCAAAATCGCAGTCCATAATATACTTCATAGGAAAAAGAGGAAAAACCGATGATGTTTCGTTATCTCGTCAGGTTTTACAACTGCAATGGGCAATGGATTTGTAATGATGGTTCTTATCAATCCTGAAAATAGACATAATATCTGGTGAACCAACATTTTATAACTGTTGATTTGACATCATAGTTCATTACTTGTAGACAGAAATTCCATGGAGATTTTTGTATGAAAAATACGGCATCTGAAGAGGTGGTGATGCTGATACCTATATTAACGAAATCAATTACATCTTGTGATACATATACAACACTTATCACATGAACAGAATCCAAAACTTGCAAAGTTCAGGTTAAAGTTAAACAGGAAATGTGTCAGGATAAAAGATTGGCAGAGAACGTTTGATTGTCCATTAGGCAAGATAGGAAATTCACACTGTTTGACCTAAGTGCTAATTATGATATTCAAAGTTTCATAATTAGCATTTTAGGAAAAAGGTAGAGATCTCTCTACCTTATGGCTTCATTAGCATTTTATGTTACATGTACAACATTCACAATAAAGAAAACAAGAACTAGAAAAGAAAGAGAACTAGCTGTTTAACTTCGTCAGCAGAACTGATGTTTTTGTCCCTCCTTGCTGGAGCACGTGGCCCACAGCTGCATCTCACTGGCAACCCCTTGGAACAATCCATGCCCTCTCATTTGATTGTTCTTGAAGATCCGATCGTTTATAGCCTTCCAAAGGAACCAGAGGCAGCCGGCAGCTGATCAAGCTATATCTGAGCTGTGTGAGAGCGGCCAGATCAAGTCGATCTGCCACACCTGTCTGGCACTGTGACTGCACTGTGCATCTCTGGTCTGATGCAAATGTGTGTTTAACTGGATATAGCAAGTTGAGTTGCCCACATGGCATCCATTTTTCGTACCAGAATGAGGTTAGGGTGCCAGAGCCAACTGTGCAGGAGGTTGACTATTGCACAGACTGAACCAGCGGCAGGAGGGAGCGCCAGAAAGGCAACTTGCGATCTGGCGTGATCAGAATTTGTTGCTGCAGCTACCATTGAGCCTGTTATGAATATGCAACTTGTATTACTAGGGGGCCAATGGCCACAATATATATTACATATGACTTGGGGGACATGAAAGTAAATCTAGTCTAATACAGACTCTTAGAACACTACTAATACTCCTTAACACCCCCCCTCAAATGCAAAGCGTATGCAATAGCATTGCATTTGAAAAAGTGTAACACTAGAAAAAAAAATGATAATCCAATTCCACGTCTTGAGAGTGTCGTCGCAGCATGAAGAGTCTTCAATAACCTGTGGAGTCAAGCCAAACAATCGATCATAGAAGACCGACGGAGACCGATAGACGATCAGAAGAAAGATAGAGACCGATAGACGATCAGAAATAGAGCATGTCATAACAGATCATAGCACAAGAAACTAATGACATAAGAAGCCCACAGCAAAAAAATGTGCGTAGATCAACAATGACTATGCGAAAGGAGGCCACAAAAATCCTACAAAGAGGACGAGGACCGATAAAATGAGGCCACAAAAGGACCGAGGCCACAACAGACCAAGAAGAAAAGGAGGCCACAAACGGATCAAGATAATGAGGCCACAAAAGGACCGAGAAGAGGCCACAAACGGACCAAGAGAAAGAGGTCACAAAAATCTTACAAAAGGATCATGACCGAGAAAAGAGGCTGACAAATAAAGTTATAGTGGACTCTCATGACATAAGAAACGCAAAATATCAGCGAAATTGGTGGACGCAGCGGAAACAAATCACCTAACACCAACGGAAGGTGCTGGACAACGACATATCACACTTTTTTCTAATAATAATAAGAAAAACTCACGATCGGATCTCAGGTATTAGAATAGGAACAGGCAAACACGTAGCATCAGACCACCATCAGACCACCACGTGCACCAAGCAAGCCGCATGAGCAGCAGCTAGGAGAGCCGCGCGGGCACGAATGGAACGGGGTCAAACGAAGTCAACGCAGCCCATGCGGAAACAGATCGATCTAGAGGTCGCGCCTCGACGGAAGCAGAGAAGCTCGGCACACCTGGCGGCAGAGGACAGCGGCGGAACACGAGCAGCAGGACGACGGCGACCCAACGGCGGAGGATGGCGGCGGCGCAAGCCGCGGACGAACGTGGCGGGGGACGGCGGATGCCCGACGGCGGTGACGACCGCGGACGGCAGCGGCTGGAACGGCGGCCAGTTGGCGGCCGGGAACAGGCGGAACCAGAGGCGTCGAAGCGCGGAAGCAGCAGGCTCGATCGATCTGGCGCTCGAACGATCCATGATTGAGATTGGAAAAAGTAAAAAAAAAAGCTAGAAGAGACGGACGAGTTGCGCGTCCGTGAAACCCTAACCGGGCTCTGATACCATGTTATGAATATGCAACTTGTATTACTAGGGGGCCAATGGCCACAATATATATTACATATGACTTGGGGGACATGAAAGTAAATCTAGTCTAATACAGACTCTTAGAACACTACTAATACTCCTTAACAGAGCCAACCAAGTAAAACACGGACCAGCTGCCGCCAACAGCAGCTTGGAGACCAAATTTGCCATTAGGGCTTTGTCATGGAAGTTCCAAGTTTCTTATCATCAGCCCTCCTTGAGATTTTGGCAAAGTCACCGTGTGCCAAGCAACTAAGCAGTGTCCCCCAGTAATTTCCTTTTTTTCCCAGAAAAATGTTCGTCTCAGCTTATCAACTGCTTCCAAACTCCTGTAGGCAGCAGGCCATAAAAAAGTAGGAATATCCAATAAGACAGCATCATAATTGAGAAGATGGAATCATAATCTGGTGAACGTGTGCCTTGTGTATAGTATTATTGGTGGGAATACCAATTTAGTTACTAGAGCGTTGTGCTATTATGCATTAGAAAGTGGAAATAAGCTGAGACAATGAAGGATTTGAAGGAAAAATGGGAATTAACTTACTCGTATCAAGTGATTTCTTGCGGATATAAAACTTTATTTACAAATTTCTTCACTTCTGTATGTTCAAAGATAGATCATACAATTTGATTTCAAAATAATAACTACACAGTTTATATACTTAAACAATTTGCCGAACAGAAGGCCTTCTTATGTCCTGATTATCACGTCCTAAGCAGTATTTTCTGTTAACTGTGCCACCATCCTTGTTTTAGCGATTGTAATTTGTAGGCTGCGTAGATATTTCTTTTGGCTTTATGTCTTGATCATCTGAACTTTTTTGACTAATTTATTTGGCATCGTATGGTAAACAACTATAACATAGACATTTTAAAACCAAAGATCTTGGTTCCAACATTCAGCACTATTTTAACTATACGGTGGTATTGCAAACTTTCTCATACAGTGCCTGCTTCCTTTAATCTCCAATAGTCTATCAATTTTTATTTCCACAACTGGTCTCTAGATTAAATCTACTCTTGAGTTCCTGATACCTCCGTACTTGGAGCAACTTCACTGTGCTGTACTGCTAAACTCTAATAACTTATTCTGGTTGGTATTCCTAGGCTCATGTTGGTTATGTGTGTAGTCTAAAAGGGAGAGAGGGACTCGTGTAGTCAGTTTCTGTTGGTTGATTGCCAGTAAATTGAAATTTTGGCTCTAACTGTGTGTATGAACTCTGAAGCATTAATTTCCTTTATTCTTATGGAATATAGGCCTCGAGAAATTCAAATCTTCAAGTTGAGCATTTCACGTTTTCACCAAGCATTGCTGACTACATAAGAGAAGCATCCTTAGTCATCAGTCATGCAGGTGATGGTCGAATCTGAATAATGGATTTTTTTTGTTTATGAAATGGTATATGCTCTAAGCAAACTCTTTCGTACTGATATTGTCGCAACACTTAAACCTGTAGAAATCTCTTCTGGATTTTGTAGTTTCAACCTCAAACTACTTTTGTGCTGAGAAGGAAATAAGTATGACAAACTAGCTTTTCAAGATATGTCTCCTACTAGGTGGTCGCTGTAGTGAATTGTACAGTTCGTGAGAATATTACATCATTTAAAAAAAAGTACCTACTGAATTGCCGTTACTCCTTAGTGATCATGGAAGGATCAGGACTTACAGCTATTGCACTTATGTAGTCCCTTGAAATCAAACTTGTTACACTTTTAATAGGCTTATGGAAATAATATGTTGTCGGCTGTTGCATTTTAGAGACATCCATTGTCGGAAAAGACATTCCAAGCTACGGTTCACTTAACTTACTGCTGACAGGTTCTGGAAGCATATTTGAGACGCTGCGACTGGGCAAACCTCTTATCGTTGTTGTTAATGAAGATCTGATGGACAATCACCAAAGCGAGCTAGCAGATGAACTGGCGGCGAGGAATCACCTTTTCTGTGCCCATCCACAGACTCTGCAAAAGACCATCGAGGCGATGGATCTGAATGTGCTCCAGCCTTACGTGCCAGGAGACTCGAAGCCAGTTGTCGCACTGATCAACAAATTTCTTGGCTTTCCTGTGGATTGATGATTCCATGTTTCCTCTTCATACATAGAGGGAATGCCGAATGGGGATATGGGAAAACTGTAAGATGGACTGCACACCTGCGTCGAGCTGAGATCTCAAAAGACGTGTGGCTGTAGGCTGTACACAGTCATACTTGTTTGGGTTTGATTTCAGTTGCAAGATGTGTTCTGAGAATAATAATCGAAGTTACCAGAGTCGAAGACTGAAGCGTAGAGTTTGGATGTTTCGAATGATATGTTTGTGGCTCTCCATCATCAATTGTGTCGTATATGATACCATCGGACGGATGTACTTTGTTTCTGATAAATGCAATGAAATTGCCAAATGCATGTGCACGAGGACATATATATCTGCCCTGCTACAGCGGAGCTTGTGGTGCGCCCGATAACTGATACCTTCTTATAGAGATTGTTAAAATTTCTGCGACATATTTTGTATGCCGACACATCATGTACCTACCTTCTTATAGAGTTCATATTGGACCTACTTCAACGCCGCGGTTTCCCTAGTCGTTTCCGAAATTGGGTGGCGGCATTGTTCTCCACCGCCTCCTCTCGGGTGCTCCTCAATGGCTTGGCCGGCCTACCAATCTTGCATGGCCGTGGGCTTCGACAAGGGGACCCCTTGTCCCCCCTTCTCTTTGTCCTTGCCATTGATCCTCTCACACAAATCTTGGAGATGGCCACAAGGGAGGGTCTTCTCCACAAGTTGAGAGGGTGGGGCATCATCTTGAGAACCTCTCTCTACGCGGATGATGCGGCGGTGTTTGTGGCACCTATCAAAGAAGACATTGCAAATTTTGCCTTAATCCTTGAAGCTTTTGGAGAGGTCACCGGTCTTTGCACAAACTTTGACAAGAGCTCCGTGGTTCCAATAAAATGTGGCAACATCAACCTTGACGACGTCCTTGAGGGAATTCCGGCAACTAGGGCCTCCTTTCCGATCCGCTACCTTGGTCTCCCGTTGTCAGTATGGCGCCTAAAGCGCGTGGATTTCCAACATCTTGAAGACAAGTGTATTGCCAAGTTTCCCACATGGAATGGCAAGTACATCGCCACGGTGGGTAGGGCGGCTCTTGTCAAGTCGGTGATTGCCTCGCAAGCCATTTACTACTTGACACCTCTTGTCATTCCTCCGGGCACCATGACGTTCCTCAACAAGATTCAACGTGCCTTTCTTTGGTCGGCAAAGGATACTACAACGGGCCAAGTGTAAAGTCAATTGGGAGCTAGTTTGTCGGACAAAAAAGCTTGGAGGGCTCGGTTTGCTCCACTTGGAGAAGTTCGCGGCGGCTTTGCGTTTGCGTTGGCCTTGGCTTGAGTGGAAAGACCCGGAGAAATTTTGGGTGGGTCAAGGAAACCCTTGCACCCGTGAGGACATGGACCTTTTCTACGCCGCCACTACCATCACAATGGGTGATGGGCTCAAGACCCCTTTTTGGCATGCGCTTTGGTTGGAGGGGAGGAAGCCCAAGGATATTGCGCCTCTCATTTTTCAATCCTCCAAGAAGAAGAATTGCACCGTGGGTGATGCCATTAACTCAAACAATTGGGTCCGGAATGCGCGTCTTGATGAAACCTTCACCAACGACGACCTCCACCAATACTTTGAGCTTTGGTTGCTTCTCCTTGATGTGCATCTTAATCCTCACATGCCCGACGACATTCGTTGGAAGCTTACGGAGAGTGGAGAGTACACCGTGAAGTCGGCATACAAAATGCAATTCATGGGGACTATTGCCTCTACCATGGAAAAGACAATTTGGAAGAATTGGGGCCCTCCGAAGACCAAGTTTTTTGCATGGCTTGCAATCCAAAACCGGATTTGGACGGCGGATCGTTTGGCGAGGAGAGGGTGGCCAAATTGCGGTCTTTGCCCTTTTTGCAACCAAGTCACCGAGTCGGTCTCTCACATCTTTACCCAATGCCGTCTTACGTGAAGGGTTTGGGATCTCGTCATCGAGTGGTTGGGTCTACACACCTTGAAACCCAACACTTGGCTGACTTTGTCATTCCAAGATTCGTGGCTCTTGTTGACGGACGGCTCTACGCCCAACTGGAAGGCCATCTCCACCCTCGCCCTCCTTGTCACTTGGGAGTTGTGGACCGAGCGAAACGCAAGGGTTTTCAAAAACAAGAGTACTCCGCCTCCGGTTATCTTCGATAGAATTAAGAAAGAGCCTCGCTTGTGGGTTCTCGCGGGGGCCAAACGCTTGGGCAATTTAATGCCGCGAGAGTAATCATTTGTAATAATAACTTGGTGACGAACTTGCATTCTTGCAATCTCCTTCTTAATTAATTGAAAAGGGGCAAAGCTTTTGCCCCCCCCCCCCCCCCCCGCTAAAAAAAAACTGAAAAGTGAACACACAGCTTGGATAAAGTCAAAGTTATATGTGAATAGTAACTAAACTGAATTGACATGTGGATTTGAATAGTACCGCTTTTCTTTAAACAGGCAGTTTTTTTTTGCCATTTCATTCATTAGGAAGAACATTTTGCCACTATGGAAACAATAATGTCACACACCGGCCCCAGGACCGCACACCACACGGATGACTCTTCCACTCTAACGACGGAAACTGACATCCTTCTAATCAACAAAGATTTTCCGGAGCAGCCCCTACGACTTCCTCGCTGGCCCTAGAGCCGCCCATACGCCCAGTCGATGACGAATCCACAGTAACAAAAGACTACACCAAGATAAAATGCACAACAGACGAGGGAGGTGCGTGCATGGGCTCCTAGATGATGCCTCCAAAGAGGGGGGCAACGTCCGAGAGCTTTGTCATGGCGAAAGATCACCGAGCTAGGCTGGTGAAAGGCATTCACTCTGAGCTCACCCAACCCATAGTCGTTCAAGCTTCTACGCCTAAGACATACACGAGCATGCCTTGCAAGTTGCAACACGTTGTTGCCGACCACCACCTTCTCACGTACCATGTGCCCCTTAATTCATGTGGTAACATCCCAAGGAGATGCCACAATAGGCATGCAAAGGTATTCATCGGCCGATCTCATAGATCCTAGATTTCCTTTGGAGTTGCTCGGAAGGCAGGAGTGAGCACAACACCACAACGACGCCTTCAAGACGAACGCAGTGCACATGACACCTGTCCTGGCCAACAACTAGTTGCAAGGCTTTCATTCGGCATTGCGACTCAAACCACCCGCCCGACCCTGTAAGAACGGGCAAACCACCATCATAGCCAAGCGCACATGCCAACGAGTCCACATTTTTTTAGATAAAGAGTGTTTATTAATATCGAGAAGATACAACATGCACCCAGCCTCTGCAACAACGTAATAACCAAAGCTACTACGGATGCACACAGCCAAAAGACAATAAGAAGAAGAAATAAAAAGAAAAGTCCCGCTACAGAGTTACAGTCCTTGCAGCAGCCGCACAACCACCACCAAAACAACACCTGATGTCCAATTCTTCAAAAGCAACGTCTTCAAGAAGAACCGTGCCAGGCACAACCAATTAAGGCCAGACCTTGGGTTTTCACCCTGAAGATAATCCTCGCCCTCAAAACAATGTCTCCAACAAGACCACTGTCAGGCACAACCAATTAAGGCCAGACCTTGGATTTTCACCCTGAAAGGTAGGACTTTTGACTTAACGTATGTTGTCGCCCCCACTTACATGCCGCTGCTCCAAGTCATGAAACACCAAGCCAATTCCTCATCGCCAGAAAGATTCGAACCACCATTGCCAGTCCTCAGATCTCGCCTTCCATGTCATTCTCCGCCAGCACCATGGAACGAGAAAGCATGCTCCATGATATTAACAGCCAACAGAGCTTCAAAGCGCTCCCTCTGAAACCAAACGGTTAGAGAAAAAACACGGGTGCGCACGATCGAATACCATCCGATCCAGCAATCTCCAGGCATGAGTCGCCCAGTGGAGTTCGTCGGCGGAGCCTTCCGAAACACGACCGTCCAGCCAGATCGATGGGGACCAACATCCGGTAGATCTACATCTCGCCGCGAATAAGAACCAAGGACCACCGCCGTTATTCTGGCCGGACCAGCAGTCCCCACACCGCCTGCCGACTCCCGGCGAACGGATCGAGCGAGCCGATCTCTAACCCAGAAGAGCCAGAGGTTGACCACAACGCAAACCCATGCGACGCAGATCGGAACACCACCGCCACCAACGGCAAGGCTTGCCCCCGCCTCTGGCCTGCACCGGTTGCGCCGGCAGATCGAAGGTGATGCGCCGCCGTCAAAGGCAAGGCGCGCCTCCTCCTCCTCTCTGCCTCGACTGCACCTCTCAGCCGCGCGCCGGTGCGGGCGAACCGCTCTGCCGCCCGGCCTCCGCCCGACGTTCCATAGATGGTCTCCCCGCGCGATGGGCTACCAGCGAGGTGCGCCGAGCCCGTCACCTGCGACGGCAAGGGGGGGCCACCACCGCCGGCGCCGCGGCGGCAGCGGCCGGAGAGATCCGCCCGGCGGCTGCTTTTTAGGGTTAGGAGGGGAACCTCCGGAGCCGCCTCGCACGAGCGGCCCGGGAGGAAAAGGAAAAGGAAAGAGGGCTTAGTCCCCTCGCCAATGAGTCCACATGCTCGACAATCTGTGACACCACAATCAAGGTATAAATTGTGGCCTAGATCCTCAACATGTCGGGCTGCCCCTTGCCGGCGACACTACCAGACTTTCCATTTCGAGCCGCTCCTCCTGCTTCTAGGCATCACGTCAAACTGCAGCCTGACAAGCACACCCATTGTGGCTCGCCCGACAACCGCTTGCAACGAGTGTGCGATGACCGCCTCACAGAATGATGCCATGTCACCGGAGACTGTTCCTCTAAACATTATGAATCAATAAAAAACTTAGCGAGTTGCCTAGACAAAGGATTGTATGTTTCTACTTTAGGTATTTTCCATTTATCTGCGCTCACACCAACTTTGTTTTATGGACCTCTTAAGCGGAAAGTGCTACAGAGATGTGCTCCCTTCATTTTAAAAAATAATTTATTTTACATGTTTCGGAAAATTCTGGAAAAACAAATGTTGAAATAGTCAATGATACAAGCATAGGAAATTGTAACAAAATTATTTACATTATGGGCTACACAAAAATAATAAAATCTGTGAATTTTGAAAATGTGCATAATCCACACTTTTATCATTTTTGTGTAGGTTAAAATGTAAAGCATTTCAAATCGATATTTTGCACATTTGTGGGATAACAATGGCTACATCTGGATTTTTAATATTTTTAAATAACACGCAATTCACACCGTTTCTTTTTTTCTGACAGAATTCACACGATATCTGATATTTACTCAAAACTGTACGTGTTCAAGTTTCAGAAAAATTCGGTAAAACCGACCGGTTCCGTGTGCTGCTTGCGTCGGCGCACCCATACTCCAGAGAAAGCAAAAATTAGGGCTCTGTCAGGACCCGGTGGTCTCTGGCAGAATTGGATCACGAAGAACAGAGATTCGATAGGGATAATAGGTAAAACATGATAAATTGAAGAACTAAAATAAAAGTAAGTTGCAGAAATTAAAGGTAAAAACTAGGGTTCATCTTTCTTGATTACTTCCAACAGGATACACGGTAGGTATATAAAGAGCTAGCCAGCTACAAGATGATAACATAGGTGAAATACCTAAACTACCCTCACAGCTACTAAACCACTAATAATCCCATATTACTACTTATCCTATTCCCTGACATTCCTTCCCCCTTGAGACCATTGGTCACCAATGGATAAACAAGTTTCTTCAGAAACTTTTAGCATTTTCAATTATCCTTCAAAATCCATTCATCCTTTGTCAAGGAGGTTGAAAATGGATCAGCCAAAGAGCAACTCCATAGCACTTGATGTCGCCATGGCAACTGATCTTTTCTTCTGTGAATAGTAACCACCATTTGGCCTTGCACCAAAGTAACATAGTACCAGGGTCCCATACGTAAGAAGAAGTAGTACCTACTGACTGAGTTTGCAAAGCTGCCAAACCTTGAATATGTGTGCAAGACAATGGCTTATCATTTTCACTCCATGCTGTCAAAACAACTAACCAGCAGTGCAAGGACACTTCAACTCCAGGATCCCACTGCATTCTTTCTATGCAATATTCAGTATTGAGCAGGGAGCAGAGGCAGTTACACTGAGGTAAGTGTGCAGCCCTTTGCAGGAAGAAGCAAGTAGCATGGAGTACAGAATACATGCCATTGGGAGGAACAAATTGCATGCAGGCCGTCGAGCTAAGAACTAAGAATTCTGCACTCCAGTGGATGAACTGACTTTCATGGGACATTGCATACTTATCTAGCATCGTACCTATCATAGTCAGAACGCCAGGATCCCATGTATAAGTGCTACTGCTTAGTATTAGTATGAACGGAGTCCCAGGTAATGAGCTGTGCCATGTAAGCGCAGCCACTTTGGTAGAAGTATTATCTCTGAGCTCCTGATTAGCCAAGTGATTGTTTGGACCTTCCATGCCAGTTGCCGAGAATACTAGCATCATATCCATTTGGTTCAAAATTCCTGGATCCCATTCCTTTCTTCTCACTTCAGTTGTGAGCATGAACCTTTGAGGGTTGTTCCCATGCTGTCGCTTCCAATGTTTATCACACAGTCCAGAGTGAGGCAATGAAGGTAGTATTGTTTTGCTGTTCCTCTCGCTGCACTTGATTGACACGTCAACAAATACATGAAGAACATGTGTAGGCATAACATCTTCCAACGAAAACCATTTAACAACCGGCGGAACGACCATGATGGTTTTCAGGATGCCTGGATCCCAATCTTCTCTTCCTTCTTCAGTTAACAACTTATTCCACTTGTTGGCTCCCAGGTGGTGTACATCTCCCAGTGCACAACCAGGTGAGAAGTCCAACCCTGAGATTTCTCAGATGCACTGTCCATGTCTGAACTTGATGTATGTTGCTCCATAAACATTATCATTATCGGAAAGTGTGAATTCTGATGGTTTGCTCATGCATTTGGGTTCCTGTTCACCTTCCTGTTGGATTCCAGTGAATACATGAACAGACTCATTTGAGCAGACACTGGACTCATCATCATAGACAGCTAACACTGGCTCAGAAACAGCTCGCTCTAGGGGATAATTTGCCGGCAGAGTAAAATAGCTGTGCTCAGTTCCATCTGCTCGGAATAGACTGTGACGCTCGAGATTGTGAAGACCATACTGTTGTGGTTTTTCATCAAACATCTGCGGGACGACATCTGCAGTAGCTGATGCACCAAAAGGGAAGCTAACAGAGCTCGCTGCCGAGCTTGCTTCTGCAGAAAATATTGATGGAGCAGATGCAGCCACCGTTTTGCTTCCAGGGGACGGTGCAAAATCGACAGATGGTGTTGGGGCAGTGGTGGTGCTTAACGCAGATGAGGACACCCTGGGAGTGGCCAGCCTGTCCGCTAGTTTGGAGAGCTTACATTGCAAGGATACAACTGAGGAACGCTGTGATTGAGCATACTCATCCAATTGTCGATTGATGTTGAGGAGTGACCGGTGGGCGAGCTTGAGCTGCTGCGCGAGGTCGTTGAGACCTGCGGGGACGCGGTCCTGATGCATCCTATTACCCGTGGTGGGGAACCCAGGGCCTTCAGCTTGATTGGTGACAGCGGCACAGGCGCTTGTTGGTGTCGATTGGTGAACTGCTGGAGACGAGCAGGTGGCGGTTGTGGCGAGGGAATCGGGTTTGACCTTGTGGAGGGGGAGTGACTCTGGGGCGGTGGAGGAGGATAAGGCAAGGACCAACTCGGCAGAGCAGCGCTGGAAAGCCTCTGCCTTGCGGTCGCCAGATGAGGAGGAGGCACCGGCGTGGTCGTGGAGCTTGACCAGCAACACGAGGGTGTGGATGCCATGTGTGTGCACGGTGTGCAGCCAGTCCCAAAATTAGGGATTTGGGTGGGGCTTTGGTAGAGAAGATGACAGTGGTGGGGATCGCCATGGTTTGGAGGAGCGTGTGGTGGTCGATTTGGGTCAATTTGGGTGAGAATTGGGGAGGGAAAAGTAGCTGGGGCGGTGATGGTGAAAGGGTTGGAGTAGCCGTCAGGGGAAAGAGGTGGTGGGTAGGCGGCGGAGGAGGGGAAGCTGTAGGGGGCGTACGCTGAGGCGGGAAAGAAGCCAGATGCGGGTGGTGGGTATGCGGCGGCGGAGGGGTAGGCGTATGGGTAGCCGCCGGAGAAAGGAGGAGGTGGGTAGGTCGCCATGGATGTGCTGAATCGCACTGGAGAAGAAGACACAGAAGAATCGCCGGGGAAATCGCAAGAAATCGACGAAAGGGAGGGAAGGGAGGGAGCAGGTCCGATCGATCGACCGCTCTGATACCAATTTGTCAGGACCCGGTGGTCTCTGGCAGAATTGGATCACGAAGAACAGAGATTCGATAGGGATAAATAGGTAAAACATGATAAATTGAAGAACTAAAATAAAAGTAAGTTGTCGAAATTAAAGGTAAAAACTAGGGTTCATCTTTCTTGATTACTTCCAACAGGATACACGGTAGGTATATAAAGAGCTGGGCAGCTACAAGATGATAACATAGGTGAAATACCTAAACTACCCTCACAGCTAATAAACCACTAATAACCCCATATTACTACTTATCCTATTCCCTGACAGGCTCGTAGTCAGCTTGCTTCTTGACGCCTCCAACTCCGGCGGCGGCGCGGGGGTCGTAGATCAGAGGTAGCGGCCGCGGTACGTGTAGCCCACCCCCCAAGCTAATCCGGGAATTGCCAAGAAACGGACCATCCTTGGGGTCGTTTTTGCAAACTAATTTGCGCCTGCCGCTTGAAATAGAGAAGTGAACCTGGCATTTCCCCCTCGAATTCCCTCAAGACATTTCGTTATAATTGATAAGCACTGGACGGCGCAGGTTTTGCGTGGGTTTATCTTGACTGCGGGGAAGATTTGTGAGGGAATGGCTAATCTTGCCAACATGTTTGCTGCCCTTGACCTGGATGACGAGGGCGATGAAGAGGAAGTGGAACAACCAACATCCAGCAAGCCAGCAGCGGCAGCAGGTGCTGCTGCCAAGAAAATTGGTAAGAGACCACTTCTTCTTTCGTTTCATCCCAGGATGGATTGGGAGGCTGTGCTCAAAGTAGTCCGTCGTATGAGATATGCTTCAATAATTGCATGGTTCGTCAAGTATTCCATTTGTGTTAAATCCTGATCACTTCACCATCGCCATGAATCATGATGCTCAAAATACGCCAGAAACCTCTAGGAGAAATCATTTGTGTAGTGTCTGCAAAGTTTAATTGTTCAGTATCCAAATCAACCGACCAGGCAAAAGCGACATGGACACATATGACCAGGAACTTCCATTGTTTCTCCTGGATCATTAATGGAATCATGGAAACCCATGTTCATCTTGCCCTACACGATAAATAATTGAACAATGCTGCGAAATTTTAACTCTAAGTTCTGTCATGTTATAGTTAGAAGAGAATTAAAAAGATACATTTTCCATTTTTTAATTAAATGTTAGTTTCTATCCAGTATTCTTACAGATCACATTCTTTGCAGATGGTAGCATGGAGAAACGCAAAATGATTGTAAATTATGATGATGAAAATCTGACTTCATCGTCGAGTGAATACAAGATGCCATTGGTGTGGATAGACTTGGAAATGACTGGTGAGCCTATCTTCATTCATTGCTTCATACAGTTTTCATGCAATATTATAGGCTTAATGGACTTTAGTCCCAACTCTTAAAGTACAATTTTTTACTACATTTTAATTTGCTGAACTACAAGTTGCAGAACTTGAACAAAAGAACATTTGAAGTTTTGAACAAATTTGAAACCACAAAACCCTACCTGTTGTGTTAGCATCAGTCTTCGTTGAATGGCAGATATTAGTACTTAGTAAATTGGCCTTACTAACTTGTTTAACTGGGAGCACATAGGCAATGACATGCTGATTGTTTCTCTATTTCATTCATGTTGCTCTTTAGATATTTTCACCTTTTACATTTTCAGTGTTCAGTTCTAGATGCAATATAGTGTTTTCATTGTTTCTGCAAACATAGCTGAGTATATTGCATATGCAATATGCTTCCCACAATAAAAGCACTTTCTGCCAGTAACACACATGCAAAAGAATAGGTCTGAACATCGTACAGAACAGTTGGTCGGAAGTCATATTGATACAGTGCATGATATCTACCCTGCCCTAAACAAGATACAGCGCATTACTGATTTCCTTGGTATCGTAAGTCAAGAAAGAACATGTTTTTCTGTTTTACAGTGCATTGTGGGCCTTTCACTCCAATCTGTAGTTATTGTTCTCCTATAGCTCTTATGTAGATATGTCAAACTAGAATTATGTTTCCTCTGTTGGAACTCGTACTGTCAATTTTACACCAGGCCAAAATTATGACTAATGGGCCACATGCTGGTTTCTGATTATTTAGGTTTGGATATCAGAAAAGATCGCATACTGGAGATTGCTTGTATTATAACAGATGGTAAACTTACCAAACGAATAGAGGTGGCTTTTAAACTAAATTTTATTGATTTTGATGTCACGTACAATGCTACGATATGCTAGTTTTCTTATTCGCATAACACCTTTGTTGTAGTACATAGTTCTAGACCTTGAGTTTTGCAAGGGAGTAGCTTCTTACACTACTATGCCTTATTGTTATTGAAGGTTGCTTATGTTGCTAGTTCATTGAGTATGTGGATAAGGCCACTTAACCTGTGATCCTTAATCATCAATCCATGCTCGTTTGATTACTGAAGTAGCTCAAAACAGTTAAATAAGATTTCCAATCGCATCAGGACATGTAAGTGCTAAGTTAATTTATGTTTGGAGACTCAGTATGAAGGATCACAATTAGATTATGGGTCAATTTTTACTACACTGTTTACATAGTGAAGATTAGGATAGTGGCAAATAATGACCTGATATGCCATCAGCTTCTGACTGAAGGATGCATATACTTTACATAATCTTCTTATTCTATCCCCTTGCAATCTAAAATGGCCATGTTGTTTGGCAAGTTCACTCTGTAATTCAGCTGTTATTATGACCTCTGCAATTTGATCACCACTGACTTTGGCTATCTACTTACATGATACTCAAATAGAGTGTTGGGTATCTGAGGTTATGAAGGCAATTTGCTTTCTCATTTCTTTGTTGCTAACCTATTGGTGGTAACTTCTGCTGGTATGGCATCGCTAGACATGTTGCTCAACATAGCCATTGTACCTTTTTCTGCAGGGTCCTGATTTGGTTATAAGACAAAGCAAGGAATGCTTAGATAACATGAATGAATGGTGTAAAGTCCATCATGGTGCCAGTGGTAAATACGTTATAGTTTTTAGAAGTGACATGTGATCGTAATCTGTTGCACATGTAACCAATTTAGGACTTGTGATTTAATCTGCTGCTCTTGTAACCAATTTAGGACTGACAGAACAAGTACTACAAAGTGAAATTTCTGAGCATGATGCAGAGAAACGGGTATGTTAGTCCTTTTTCTGGTAGTCTGACCTATCTGAAAGTTTTCATAAAATTAAAGCATATTCTACTAGAAACCTCAAAAAAAAATTCTACTAGGTACTGCTTCTATGAATCACACACTTGAATTGTTTTATGATATGACCCACCAGTCCACCACATATTGCTGATAACAACGCATAGTTGGAATATTTTATTTGGATAGCAAATGTAGTGGTATAGTTTGCGAATGTGGAGTAAGGATACATGCAGTCAGGAAGATTTCTTGTTCATATATTTTTAGCAATCATGTGTGTATTGTAAAGTCCTGCTCTATATGTGTTTGCTTACCCTTCATGTACCTCCTAGGTATGGAAAATTTTGAACTATGACTGGTTATTTGTTTATATCGAACAGTTTACAACAATTTTATTGTACTTTTATGCTAGATTGTATGCTTAGTGTTACGCTCTACCATAGTTAGTCTTCCAAGAATTGTCCTAGACAGCGCTAGGCCCGCCTATCCGATTTATTTTAGCCTGCCAGTGATTAGGCACTAGGAGCTGTTCTGCTGCCTGACTAGCGCCTAGTGCCTTGATCAATACTGCCATGCGATGCTGCTATTTCTGTGGTGCTACCATTGTGTACAAGCATTTTGTTCTTTTCCTTCCAATTATTGCTGATATTATGTTCTGAGAAATATCCATTTCTCCTTCCTGATGTCACTTTATTCACTGTAACTTTTCCTAATAAAGTTTCCTGTGATAAGCTATTTTCAGGTATTAGACTTTATTATGAGGCATATTGGTTCGGCAACACCATTGATAGCTGGGAATTCTATCTATACAGATTTACTATTTTTGAAGGTTAGCAAGAGAAAAATTCCTTAGCTATCTGCTGAAAGTGAAATGGTTCATACTATTTTAGCATGTCAGTATCCTTGCATGAGGGAGTAGGACTCCAGTTTACTTTGTGACTCTTTGCTCTGACACAGTTATGTGCATTTTATATCTAGGAGTATATGCCACAGCTTGCAGGCATATTCCCTCATGTGATAGTTGATGTGAGCAGCATAATGGCTCTGTGCATCCGCTGGTTCCCCAAGGGTAAAAATTATCATCAATGTTTATCAATGTAGTGTTGCAGAATTAATATTTTCATTTTATGCATTTGTTTTATCAGCTGTGATTGTGGTGTGTCCTCATGAATTACCGGACTATATTCTACATATTTCGCCCCCATAGAGTAAACCCATATATTTTTCAAAGTGACCTCTGTGAAGAAATAAACCCATATATTCTGCATATTTCACCCCCCATAGAATACTGCTAGTTTCACATAACCAAAAAAATTGTAGTTGAACTAGAAAGTTTCAGACATTGTATGATTTATTAGTTATAATTAACTAGTCAATATGCTTTGAGACCACCTGCTCATCACCCGCTATGCAATGACATATATACCAAAAACATAAATATGTGCAGATGACAATTATGAAAAGAAAGCTTTATGATAAGCATTCTATTGTGGTTTTATTGTGAAATCAGTTTTTGTTGGTATTTATTTTCATCAAGGCACCAAATGCCAATAATGTACTGTGGGATATAGCTTATATGCCAACATTTTGATTTTTGAACAAAAGTTGGTTTGCAAGATACCTTGCTTATTTTAAAAAGTATTGCTGGGTGGTGTAAATTTTGAACAGTTGTTTGGGTGCTCGTAATGATGTTCCGGTTGATTTGATAGGTTCGGAGATATGACTGGCGCAGAGAACTAATAAATTTTCATATTTTTCTTGTTATTGAGTACTTGTGAAAATCTCCACTTGATTTTTTTTTTGAAATGTGCTATTTTTTTGAAATGTGCTATTTTCTTTATTGAACTGTTCACAGAAAGGAAGCAAACTCCAAGAAAGCAGAAAAACCACAGGGCAATGGACGACATCAGAGAGAGCATCAAGGAGCTGCAGTTCTACAAGGATAACATCTTCAAATCACGACAGTCTAAGCAGTAGCCTGTTGGGATGGTTCTATGGCTGAAAACGTTTCTTGGTGTATGATCCTCCGGTAGATTTGGTAATGCTTAAATGCTCAAATGTATACGTATTATCACACCCTTGTGTAAGGTTAAATTCTATGTTTCTCCAGAAGTGTCAAGTTAAAATTTCAAATCCTATGAAATTTCCATTCTATGGTCAAAACTCAAAAGTGTAGAATGTGACTCTTCCCGCTATTTTATATTTCCCCTCCAAATTTTCTTTGTTCCAAAGAGGGGCCCTAAACGTTCTTAGTGTTTGTAGACTATATTTTCATCGATAGCCGATAGGTACACTATTTTTAACTCTTGCAGATTTAGCACAATTAATTTGGAACAGTGGGAGTAGTAGGTACGCAATTTTTCACCCGGTTTCAGAAGATAGTCAATGTACCCACCGGCCTCCCATTCTCTAAGCTTATAAAGCACGATGTGCGTCGGCGAGTGGTTTAAACCTAGCTCAACAAGTATTTCCAATTCTTACGTAATCTTCTTTCTACCCACAGCTGGATCCTACTATCAATCTTTACCTAGCTCACCTTCTAGCCTAAACTACGTCAGCATGTTTGGAATGCGAGGAATCCGGAAGCACATCTCTTGTTCTTGGGCGCTGGGAAGTTGCAACGAAGCCATGACTAGCCGCCTTCAGCCACCGGATACGGATGACGAGAACCAGGTGCGAAAGTGAGACAACAGGGGATTGCGTCCTCCTCGAGTTGATCGCACGGTATCCATAGTAACGGAACGCCTGAAAAATCGCGTATGATTCCAGACCTCAAAGCTGGCTATAAGCATACGCCCTGAGAGTTCAGGTTCGTTCAGCTGCAGCGATGCCCGTGCGGCAGCAGTTTGATTACAGTGGGAGTGCGCTACTCGGCTGCTCTGGTGCACTAACAAGCCGATTTTCAGTTAAAAAAAATTCGGAATTTCCCATCATACATATTATGACTGGTTATATTAAATAAAACCGCAAGAAAACAAAAAGAACTACAAACAAGATTACAGTAATTAAAAGCATAAAAAAGACATGAACTACTCCAGCTACATTCACCCCTACACCTTTGGAGACTCCATATAATTCAAAAGGGTGAAATCTTCAATAAAAAATTATGACAATTCTGCACCTTGCAATGATTTGCAAAAAACCTTTCCTACCGAGTTTCGCATTGGATGCTCTGCAAGAACAGCTATGAAATTATCCGCCGTCTTTAGGTGAGGCTGAACGGGTTCCCAAATATTTTTCTTTTGAACATGGCAATAATACAATAATCCATGAGCTGTATTGGTGCAAAATAACTTCATTGGTAACCCATTTATGCAAAATAGTTTCTTACATTCATGGCAGTGAAAAAATGCCACTTAGTTCATGGACTATCAAGATTTAAAATCTACATTATTTTTCACATTTATAACAGGTCATAATATATTATCACTTATGTGGCATAGAGATTAAATAAAATAGAGATGATAGTTATATCATGCTATGATACAACACCATGGCACGTAGAACTAAAAACTTTAATGGGCAGATATTTCTTGCACAAATTGAGAATATATAGATCAACAATTAGGATGAGAGTATGGTACCACTATATTATACTATGCATTATGGAGCTAGTATGATATCATACAGTAGTATCAGTGACACTAGTTTATGATAACTCGCTACTATGACCGATCTCAAGTGTCTTATGACCTAACAACCAGGGTGGAGCAGAGAAACACACATGTGCAGAAAGTCGGGGCCAAAGGAATCGGAGACAGCAGAAAGCGGACCGGAGGAGAAGTGCGCATGTGACGCAAATGGAGCAGCAGGTCGGCGGCGGGATGGACCAGACCAGGTGATTATTTGACTAAAGCAGTAATTGGAGAGGAATAAAATAGTAAAACAAGGCAAATATATTACATGCAAATGATCAATGGCAATGTAGGGACAGACTAATTGCCATAGTGTAAATCAAGGGAGGGCCAAAGATCAAATCCTTCAATTGGTCGATTGGGCCTATAATCCTTGAAAGATGATACTTGACTATGAAATGTAGTCAAGCATCCAAAACTTTAACTGCATATTTTTTAGACAGTTTGGTTAGATGTTTTAAATTCGCCTTCGAAAGTACCTCACGATATTACATCTTTTGGGTGATAAACCTATAATAATAAAGATAGACTACCAAATTCACATTATGAAATCAGATTTCCAAGAGCCTACGGATCCTAATTTTAGTTCATGAATAGACAACATGGCAGATGCTAACCGTTCACTCTCCTTATAAATAATCAGGTCACTATCACGCACAACCATACACAATGGAGTTTCAGAGGATAGTCGATGCACCCACCGACCTCCCTTTCTCTAAGCTTATAAAGGACGATGTGCGTCGGTGATTGCTTCAATCGTAGCTCAATAATATCCAATTCTTACGCAGTTTTTTCTTAGCCATAGCTGGATCCTACCTATCTTACCTCTAGCCTAAAATCCGTCAAACAAACATGGATGGAACTGAAGAGAGAAAATGGAATCGACAACTAAGAGTTATATGCGCGTGAGTAGCACACATGTTGGGAATGCGAGGAATCCGGAAACACATTTCTTGTTCTTGGGCGGTGGCGCGTTGCATCCAAGTCCTGGATAGCCGTCTTTAGCCACCGGATATGCAAGACGGGACTCAAATGCGAGGCTGAAACAACAGGGGATTGCGGGAGAGGCGAGTTGACTGCACGGTAGCCATAGTAACGGAACGCATGAACAATCGCTTTTCATTTCAGACCTCAAAGATGGCTATAAGCATGCGCCGTGAGAGGTCAGATCCGTTCAGTTGCAGCGATGGCTGTGCGGCAGCAGTTTGATTACAGTGGGAGTGGGCTACTCGGCAGCTCCATGGTGCTCTAAAGAGCCGATTTCCAGTTTCAAAAAAGGAAAAAAAAGGGGGCTGAATTTCATTAAAAATATCGACCAACCGTGAGGAACACTGATTTCCATTATTAAATTTTGTAGCATTCCAAATTTCCCATCAGATATATTATGACGGTTTATAGTACATAAAACCGCAAGAAAACAAAAGAACCAAAAACAAGATTACAGCAATTAAAAGTATAGAAGACATGAACTACTCCAGCAACATTAATTTACCCCTAGACTAATTGCCATAGTGTAAAGTAAGGGAGGATCAAAGATCAAATCCCTCAACAACAGTTGGTCGATTGGGCCTCTAATTCTTGAAAAGATGACATTTGGCTACGAAATGTAGTCATACATCCAAAACTGTAAGTGCATATTTTTTAAAACAATTTGGTGAGATGTTTTATATTCATATGTCTAGAATCACCTTCGAAAGTACCTCATAATATTGCATCTTTTTGGGTGATAAACCTTTCATAATAAAAGATAGACAACCAAATTCCAATTCTGAATTCAGATTTCCAAGAACCTACAAATCCTTATTTTAGTTCATGTATAGACAAAATGGCAGATGGTAACCTTTCCCTCTCCTTGTAAATAATAAGGTCAGTTTCACGCACAATCATACACAATGGAGTTGATTGGGGGAAAAAACGCATAACAATATGAAATACGCAAACAACTACTAATTTTGTGTTGGACGTGTGTATTGGGTTGCAACTGCTAGGCATTTCAGCCCTTTGTTTGAGAATACATCAACTTGATGTGGTATGAGAGATAGATGAGGACAAAGCGAAAAACCTAGCTATTGTAGAGGAGACCGATCGACAAGCTGTCTAAGGTAGTGAACTCAACGTTCTCCTCTGGGCCTTACCCACATAATTAAGAACAAATATCTCATCTGCTTTTACTAGAGATCTAAAACACACAAACGCGACTTTCTTTCACCAGATGGTACAATATTTTCAACTCGGGTTTCAAATGACATTTATGCACCCGACATCCCCTTCTCTCAGCCTTACTCCCACTTATAAAGGAGGATGTGCATCGATGAATAATTCAAACCTAGCTAAATGATTATATTTGGCCACTACCTTTCTTCTATCTTACTATAGCAAGATCCTATGTATTTTAACTAGTCCCTGCCGGCTGCCTCCTAATATAGTGGCATAACTTTTGAATCTGTAGTTCTCTTTCTCAGCATATAACCCCTCAAACCAAATCAATTGGAACCAAAGAGAGAAAAATGGCAGACAACTAGAACGATTAGATGCACATGTTCATCGTGCTGGGCATGTGAGGAATGAGAAAACACAAGCCATGTTCTTTGATTTTATGAGGTTGCAACGGAGGCCTCACTTGCCGCAGTTAGGGTGTGTTTCCATTACAACCAAATTCAACCATACCAAAAATTTGACAAGCCCGTGAAAGTTGGTTTGTATTTGGATGGGTACCATTTTTTTTGGCTCGCCCTACTTGCCCACGGCGTGTCAACATTACTTTTCCAACCCGAGGGCGATTTGGGTGATATCTCAATCTCTCAAGAGAGTGGCACGCACGACGGCAGGAAGCTGGTGAAAATGAAATCATAGATAGCAGAAAATGGAGCAGAGAATAAGTGTGCATGTGACGTGGATGGAGCAGAGCAAGGGACCATTTGGCTGACGGAACCATTGGAAATATATAAAAGAGTAAAAAAAGGCAAACAAAATACGGGCAAATGATCAATTGCAATGTAGGAAAAGACTAAGGCCCACTTCTTTTACCTGCTTAAAAAAGAGCTGCCCCCTCCACAGCTTTTCCCACAAGCTACCCAGCTTATTACTTGGGGCTTCTAAACTAGTCATACCATAACTAAACTAGAAGTCTCGAGTAATAATTTGTGCGGCTTATTGTAAAAGATGGGGAGAGGGAAGTTTATTTTTTAAGTTGGCAAAAAACTGGGCCTACTTGCCATAGTTTAAAGTAAGGGAGGATCAAAGATCAATTCCCTCCACAACGTTTGGCGATTGGACCTCAATTCTTGAAAAGCTGACCACTTGGCTATAGGTAATTTCGTCGCAATGACCCCACCGTAATTATTCCCATCCCCAGATCGGGGCCTCCATCACCGCTCTTCTCAGTTCTCACTCTCAGACCCGAGGCTGGAGGTAGCCGGTGATGAGGCGGCGAGGTCTCAGCCGGCGCCGCGGTGGAGAGGGTTGATCGGTGCCTCCATCCCACTCTTTTCACTCTCTCCCCCCATCCCACAAATCGATCCGAGGCAGAGGATCTCAGCCGGCGACGCGGCGGTGAGGGCTCAGCCAGCACAGCGGTGGCAAGGGTTCGTGTCGGCAGGAGGCGGCCTCGACGAGCTCTTTGTCTAGGGCGGCACCAGGCACGGCCTCCATCATCGACATGGCAGGTGAACCTCTCCTGTAGATATGCTTTTTTTGCAGTCTTTGTGCTGCATCTCATGTGTGTATAACTGTATATGGCTATGATCAGTATAGCATGGTGAATGGGGTTACCAAGAGCAAAATGATCCGTTTGCAATCTTTGTCTACTACAAGGCTCTTGGCTAAAATCAATTTTGTTGTTCATTTGACATTGGGATATGCATGATTGCAGGTATACTGAAGAAGCCAAAGCTTGCCTTTCAGGCCTGAATCTTGCTGTGAAGCTCCTAAAAAAGCCAACAATTCTAGAGTTGAATAGCTGCAGTTGTAAATAACAGAAGTTGGATCTTCAGAAGAATTTGGGATATCTACGAAAAGATTAAAATTCTGAAGACGAACAATGATGTTTGGTTTGGCCAATACCCCAGGAACTCGCCGAACTGGTTGTAACTGGCATATTGTAAACTCTGATCTTGTAAAACAATAAACGTAATATATAAGGTTGTTAAGTTCTTGAAATTGTGATAGATTGTAAGGCTTGTCCTTCCTACTTGTATGTTGTGAACAAGAATCATGAATGAGAAACATGTTTGCTGCAAACTTCATTTATGTATTGTTGTTCTGTCATCATTTCTTGATAGTGAAAAACTAAGATTATAAAGTTGAGAGATACTAAGTCTAGTGCGACTCATGCTTGAGCCAAGAAGAGCATACAAATGCAACATTCTGTTTTCTAGGTGAAGAATTAGAGGTGTTGCTCTAGTTAGAACGAGGGCATACAAACAAGTCTCAGCAGTACAGAAACGTTGCAACTCCAGATGTGGAGAGAGAAAAAATGAATAGAAATAGATCGATGGTCTCCTCTCTTATCAAGCAGCCTTGTGCCTAGAAGATAATTTAAAATAAACAGTAAAGCCTAGGAGATACCCATAGCTATTACATTACAGTTGCCAGGTGCATAAAAAAGGGACTACATTCAAAATCTTGAAATTACACAACTCATGTCTAATTCGTCATGCCGTTGAGCCCTCCAATTCCATTAAACTGTAATCGTGGAGGTCTGGACAGAGCAGCTGAACTTTGCTGAGCTTGAGGCATAACAACGGCCGATGAACCTCCAGATAAAAATGTAGCTGTCATGATTAGATTTATGTTGCTAAAGCCACAGTTATACCATTCCTGCACCAAACAAATTCATAAGGTGATTTGGATCGAAATACTTACTAGAAATAAAGATACGAAAAATACTGATACCTGAATTGCTCCATATAGTGCTGCAGTTGTCATGGTTGGGTTCATGTCGCCACTACTAGTGCCCAAGTTGAATGATCACTGCGACAAACAATTCATAAAATGGTTTGGATCTTGAATGCTCAAGTATTAATTTTGGTGCACCCTCAGCTAGGAGCGCTACGAAGTACGTACCTGTAGGTTGTAGCAAAGTTCATGTTTGTGTCGATCGCAAGGCAAACCTGCATGAACTCGATTGAACAATTCTTCCTTCCGTGAATCCGGGTACGTGCGCGCGTCTGTCCACGGCGGCACGACGGCGAGGTCTAGCTGCAGCTTCAGGAAGATTGTTGTCTACCGGCTCGAAGCCTGGCCGTTCAAGGCGGTGGCGATGGACGCAGCTATTATAACCCTGATTGGTGTTCGGTTTGGACATGACCATAATAACCCTGATTGATTAAACTTATTTTTTCTAGTTAACAAGTATTGAAACGGACGGCTATTATAATTTAGGACGAGAGGTAACTTTCAGCATTGAAATCAACAGCTAGAATAATTTTGGACGGGAGCTACCTGAAACTAACGGCGGTAGTTTCACAAGCACCGTAAAAGAGCTTCTTTCTTTACTGTTATCTATTTTACAATAATTAGGGCTAGATCACAAGTAGATTCTTCCAAACCACAAGTACTATCCAGTCCAAGTAGTCAAATGTTGCCAACTCAGCTGATTGCAAACAAATGGAAAATCCTATCTATCATGCCAAGAAAATAAAAAACATATAGCCAAACAACAACAACTTGCCAATTTTTTTTTGCCATGTCTTTGCTTTGGTCGTACCAAAATCTTGATTAGGCTAACGGGCTCAAACAAAACACGCCTACAACCACGAGATATCGATGCGGAAAAGAGACCTAGACGTGAAGGCAAAGAGGCGTATTTTCGTTTTCAAGTTTTATTCCGATCAAAGAAAGAAACAAAAGTATTCAAAAGAAATTTGAAAGGGCAATCCTACAGGAATGGAGATACGGTTTGGGGAAATACATATCAATATTGAATACAAAAACGATTATTAATGTGGTGTTCGATGTGTGTAATGCGTTCGAAGTGATAGGCGTTCAGAAACGCAGTCTCTGTTGGAGTATACTTCAGAGTTATTCTCCACTTAATGTGGAATGGGAGATAATGAGAATGAATGAAAGCGTAAAACCTAGCTGTTGTATAGGAGGCCGACGAGCCGAATCAGGTAGTGAACTCAACATTTTTCTCTCTGCAATATTACACACATCATTAAGCAGGCATTTCTCATTTGCTTTTACCAGAAAGTCTGAAACACACAAGTTATTATACATTTAACTCGGGTTGCGAAGGACAAAAGTGCACCCACCATCCTCCCCTTCTCTAAGCATGACACCTTATAAAGGACGATGTGCATCGGTGAACGATTCAAAACTAGTTCAATAAACATATCCAAATCATACACAATCGTCTTCCGAGCTATAGAAGGATCCTACATATCTTAGCTAGCTCCCCTTCTCAGCGTACAACGCCTCAAACCAACATGAAATGGAACCAGAGAGAGAAAAATGGCAACGCCAACTAGGAGTCATATGCGAGCGAGCATCATGCTGGGAATGTGAGGAATCCGAAAATACATATTCTGCTCATCGGAATCTTTGCGTTGCAACGGACGCCTGGATATATTGCCTTTAGCCACCAGATGCAAAAGATGAGACTCAGCTGTAAAGTTGAAGCATTAAACTGAGTCGAACATTATCTGGTTGCTAGGTGGCCACAGTACCGGAATGCCTCAAAGATCGCATATGACTCAAAACTACGAAGCTAGCAAAAAGCAAGCGCCCTGAGAGGTCGCTCCATTCCGAAGCGCCAACTCGCCTACGACAGTTGTTTTTATTTTAGGGAGGGCGACAACAGGCTGTGAGGTTTTCTCTATTAAGCTTTACTAGATTTAGGAGTGCGCCTTGGCGCACGACCCCCGAGCCCTGTTTTGACGACATGCCATACACGATGCTAATAATCAGCGGGTAGAAATAATTATATCCATATGTAAGGTCGAGGACCATCTTAGACAAATAATAAACAGAAAACGGGTGCACCTTGGCGCACGACCCCCTGAGCCCTGTTTTGACAACACGCTATACACGATGCTAATAATCAACGGATAGACATAAAAAATATCCATATGTAAGACCAGAGACCAAATTAGACATAAACTCGTGATGACGCCTCCTACTGATCAAGTGGATACATTTTACCCCGGAAATAAACCTAAGCCGCCAACATATACACCTGCTTCGATCCGCGTGAGATAGCGGTACTCGAGCACGCACGGACCCGAGGAGCCAACTCCGCCAGGGATCACCTTGGGCGTTCCTTCTTCCTCACCTTTCGTGCTTCGACTTCGGAGTTGTGGTAGTTAACGTTTGTGGAAGTGGGGTAGCAGAGACGGTTGACGACCCCCGATAAATTCCCAAGGCGCACACCTTCTCATCCTCTTCTTCTCAACCACGTGAGAACCGGCCATGTCGTCTCCACCGATCTCCTGTTCTTCTCCAAAAAGGAAGAGCATCGCGGAAGGATCTGAGGAGGGCCTAGCAACCAGGTATTTATTTCATTATTTATTTTCAATTTATTTCAACGTTCCCTTTTGATATATACAACCGTTTCGATTCATTCATGCGTCTTCGAACGTACATCGATCGGCGGTTCCAATGTCGCCGCCCCTGCAATCATTTCGGCAGAGCAGCGTATCATCGAAGACCTCGAAGCTCAGAACGCAGCCCGAACCAACCAGATAATCAAGGCGTTCCAGCAAACTATCGCATATCAAGAACTGACGGACGGGGCTTACACCGACACGATGGCGGCGTAGGACAGGTCGGAGCAGTACATAAGATATCTGGATAAGCACCGGGCGCGCAACATGGACTTGATTAAACAAATCAAACAACTCGAAAACCAGTTTGACATGCAAAACCAAGAAACTGCTCTCATCCGCAAGGAGATCGAAGTACTGGCCAAAGTAGCAGGGAAGCGCCCAGCAGGGACATCGGGTTAATTTTAGTTACCGCTGCGATCCGCATTGCTCCTGCGCGAGCGTACGTTAGATTGGGGCTTGTCCAAATGCACTATCCATAGTGTTTTTATATTAGTTTAATTAAAAATACATGTGTTTTTATCCGACATGGATGGACGCTTGATCGCCGGATTGGTCCTCCATAGCCTTTGGCGCTCGTCATAGGCAATGGTGTTTTACTTATCATGTTTGTAAATCGTCTAGTGCTACTCTTTATTTTTTTTTTGTGATGTTGGATTGCGACTGTGTGCATTCTTATGCAAAGGCCGGCTGTAATGCTTAAACTTTTAAGTAATAAAACCCTCTAAGAAAACATACGTGTGCATTGACATGCACAACACACGTGTAACCGCCATAGAACGTGTGCCACGCGTAACCGCTGCAGACGACGTGTGTGCGTGCATTTGATGAATGCAAAGCCGAGGCGTGCGGTGGTGGATTAATTCCTATTCCACGCGCGTGCTTAGTCGTGTGTAAGTAGGTCAATTCATCGTCTTGTCCACTCCGCTCCCTCTTTCTCCCTCTTCCAGACTCTATCATCCCTCCGGTCATCACTTGGCCTCTTCTCCCTCCGGGCGCTTGTGCCTCTCTGCTCGTCGTGCCACCGCGCAACCATGTCGTCCGCGGAATGCCCTGCTGCTCAAAAGAAAAGGAAGACCGTAGAAGGATCTGCTGCAGCGTCCCGGTATTTATCTCAACATTTGTTCTGTCGCATCCATCTTTTTTTTCCTTTCCTCCGATTCTACCTTTCTCCTTCCTTTCCAACCGCCTTTTGATTTATTACAACACTAATTCAACCATCTTTGTACATAACTTCCCGCAGGGCCGGTGAATCCCCTTCGCGCGAGAGGAATACCACTACAACGGTGTACATCGAATCGCTCAAGGCCCGTTTGGCAGACCGAGATGACAGGCTAGCCAAGGCCCTCGAGCGGACTACTGAGAATTGGAGGAAATTGAGAGAAGCTCAAAAATGTCGTACGCAGGACCAAGCAATGGCGTCGGAACTCTACGGAAAGATTAATTCGGAAGCAATAATCTACAACGACCTCCTAAGGACCATCCGCGTCCTCAAAGAAAAGATCGAGCTGCAAGACAAGCACATTGTTCTCCTCCGCAGGGAACTCGAGCTTGTCACTGATACGTCTCAAACGTATCTATAATTTCTGATGTTCCATGTTGATATTATACCAATTGTTACATGTTTTATATATACTTCATAGCATTTTTATGCATTTTCTGGGACTAACCTATTAACAAGATGCCACAGTGCAAGTTCCTGTTTTCTGCTGTTTTTGTATTTCAGAAAAGTTGTTCTGGAAATATTCTTGGAATTGGACGAAACCTGGACAGGACCTCCTATTTTTCCAACACGTACACGAAGTCCGAAGGAGAGACGGAGGCGACCGAGGAGGGCGCCACACCCTAGGGCGGCGCGGCCCCCCTCCAACCACGCTGTGGTGGGGTGTGGGCTCCTCGGGTCGCTCTAGCCGCCGCCCTTTCGCCTATTTATTCATCTTCACGGGAAAACCCTAGACACCCGAGCCTCCATCCACGAAAAGTTCCGTAGCCGCCGCCGTCGTCAACCCTAGCTCGGGAGGGTTCTGAAGCTCTTCCCGGCACCCTGCCGGAGAGGGGAATCATCACCGGAGGGCTCTACATCACCATGCCTGCCTTCGGAGTGATGCGTGAGTAGTTCATCTTTGGACTACGGGTCCATATCAGTAGATAGATGGTTATCTCTCCACTTTATGCTATCATGTTTAGATCTTGTGAGCTGCCTATCATGATCAAGATCATCTTATTGTAATGCTACATGTTGTGTTTGCTGGGATCCGATGAATATTGAATACTATGTCAAGTTGATTATCAATCTATCTTATATGTTATTTATGATCTTGCATGCTTTCCGTTACTAGTAGATGCTTTGGCCAAGTAGATGCTTGTAACTCCAAGAGTTAGTATTTATGCTAGATAGTGGGTTCATGCCTCCGGTAATCTGGGAGAGTGACAACAACTTCTAAGATTGTGGATGTGCTGTTGCCACTAGGGATAAAATAACCGATGCTTAGCTTAAGGGTGCGCCGTTAGGTCTAATGCATTTGTTTACATTACGCACATTACTTAATGCGATTATCCGTTGCTTGCATGAATATCATAGTATGACAACTTGGAGGTGGATTATTAGTCATAGCCGCTGTTGGATAACGGTCTATGTATTTTGTCGTAATGCCCACATGAATATCATAGTAATCATCATGTCATATATATGCATTGTCATGCGCTCAATATTTTGTCAATTGCCCAGCTGTAATTTGTTCACCCAGCATGTTAGTTATCTTTTATGGAGAGACACCACTAGTGAACTGTGGACCCCGGTCCATTCTTTTACACTGATAATACAACCAACTGCAATCATTGTTCCTTTTCATTCTCTGCAATTAAACACTATTTTCCACACCATACGTTTAATCCTTTGTTTTCAGCAAGACAGGAAGATTGACACCCTTCCTGCTTCGTTGGGGCAAAGTAGTTTGATTATGTTGTGTGCAGGTTCCACGTCAACAGCCGAACTCCCTTCCACACGCAAGTACTTTTCTGGCACCGTTGACAACCTTCAGAAGTGCTTCTTGCTCCTACTGGATCTGATAACCTTGGTATCTTACTGAGAGAAACTTGCTGCTGCACTGCTTCATACCTTCCTCTTGGGGTCTCCCAACGAACGTGTGTCCCATGTCATCAAGCATTTTTCTGGCGCCGTTGCCGGGGAACAAGAGGATTTCTGCAAGGGGAGTCTCACGCTTCCAATCTCTTTACTTTGTTTTTGTCTTGTTTAGTTTATTTTTATTTTATCTTGTTTGCTTTTATCTATCAAAAACACAAAAAATTAGTTTCTTACATTTAGTTTATTTCGGTTTGTTATTATGTCTAGTTATTTATTCGCTATCAATGGGTTTTCTCTTTGAAACAAAATCTTATTGTCTAAGTGGGTTCACGGAGGAACAGCAGAATTACTATAAGGAATACCGCTTGTCTCAAAAAGGGAAACACTTATGGGTACAAATATATAAATTGAATTGTTTTGCTAGAAACTTGTGCTTTACTTATGATGAATCCTGGTGCTTTAATGAATGTTTTTGCTGTAGGAGGCATAAACACCTCCCTTTCCAATGTGATTATAATGATAATGAAATCTTGGCTGCTTATGCTAAAGGAAACTATGACTGATAATCTTGAACAAATTGAAGAATTTGTTGTTTTTAAGGGTGCCTATGAAATTGCTGGTTTTATTCAAGATGATGATGCTCCTTGTAGAACTGAGAATTATGCTATACTTGGTTATTGCCTTGAATATTACAATGATAATCCTTATATCACTGAATTTCTTGAGAAAACTTATTTTCCAGAACAACTTGCTACCTTTCAGGAACCTGTGGGAGAAGAAATTGCTGGAACTGAAAGCTCATTGGATGAAAAAGAGAAAGAAAGTGATGAACAAAAGGAGGATCTAGCTTCTAATGATAGTAAGGAGGAGAAATGTTATATTGTTGAATGTCATGATTCTATTGAAATATCTCCTTTTGATAAATTTGAAGTAACAACCTCCTTGACTCAAGAAAAGGAAATTGCAGAAAGTAAAAATGTGCTCCCTAATGTCTTATATGATAATGCTCTTGATGATGGTCCTATATTGCCTAATGATATTTGTTATACTACTATTGTCAAAAGTGGGTTTAATGACCCCACTGTTTTTGAGCTTAATAAAAATTATGTGTTTGTAGATCATGAAAAGCATGCTTTATGTGATAGTTATATTGTTGAGTTTGTTCATGATGCTACTGAAAGTTATTATGAGAGAGGAAAATATGGTTGTAAAAGTTTTCAAGTCGCTAAAAACCTTCTTTATGTTGAAAGTTTTGAAGTTTATTTGTTTCATCTTTCTATGCTAGTTGCTTTATGCTTCAATAATTTATTTTGTTACAAGATTCCTTTGCATAGGAAGTGGGTTAGACTTAAATGTGTTTGATATTTGCCTCTTGATGCTCTCTTTGTTTTTCAACTCTTATTCTTATGAGAGCATCATTAAAATCTTCAAGCCTAGCTAAAAGGCATTAAAGAAAGCGCTTTTGGGAGGCAACCCATTATCTTTTGTTTTCAGTTTTTGTCAAGGAGTTTTTTACTTCTGTAACAATTCCTTTGTATCTTTATTTTATCGCATTGTTGTGCCAAGTGGAGCCTCTAATAGGAAGATGATGCTAGATTTGGATTTCTGCGCAGGAACAGATTTCTGCTGTTCACCGTTTTACTTCTGTAAAATCACAGAAAAATTATTTAAATCTGCAAATTTTTGTGCGTGATCCTCAGATATGTACGCATCTTTCGTTAGTTTTGAGTTTTTCGATCTGAGCAACGTAAGTGCCTCGAAAAAATTCGTCTTTACAGACTGTTCTGTTTAGACAGATTCTGTCTTTTATTTTTCGCATTCTCTCTTTTACTAGTGTTGAGTGGAATTCTTTTTTAGGGTGAAGAGCTTCACATAACATCAGTGGCAGTAGTTAATGTTAAAAGTAACGGTCATGTTTGTGTCCTTATAGAACATGTGAGTTTTTGATTGTGCACTAACCCTCTAATGAGAATTACTCTGAGTTTGGTGTGGCGGAAGTTTTCAAGGGTCAAGAGAGAAGGATGATATAATGTGATCAAGAAGAGTGAAGAGCTTAAGCTTGGGGATGCTCCCATGGATCACCCCAGCATATTTCAAGAAGACTCAAGCGTCTAAGCTTGGGGATGCCTTCTTCATCAGCAACTTATCAGGTCATCTCTAGTGAAACTATATTTTAATTCTTTCACATCATATGTGCTTTACTTGGAGCGTCTGTGTGCTTTTATTTTCAGTATTTTATTTTTCTTATGGTCAACTTGATTGGACCCTAGCATTCTTGATTGGGAGAGAGACACGCTCCGCTTTTTCATATGAATACTCCTATTCTTCACTTATACTTGTTGAGTATTCTTATCTAGCTATTGCTATGCTTTTAGCTCCTGTTTTGCATGCATCTCTTATTCAGAGCTGTTAGTTCTTTTAAAGAAAGTACTCTCTTGCTTCACTTATAATTGTTTGGAGAGTTTATGTTGAAATAAATTGATTGGTGTTTGGTTGGAACAGAAAATGTTGCATGTGGTAGATGGTATAATGGAAAAAGCTTACATATTCTTGTAGATCACTGTATTGGATAATTTGATACTTGTCAATTGTTTTGAGTTATCAAGTAGTTCATGTTTAAGCTTTTGTATCATGTAGTTAAAACCTATTAATGAAGAACTACCGTAAAGCTCGTTGAAATTTGGTTTGCATGATTGGTATCTCTAAGGTCTAGATATTTTCTAGTAAAAGGGTTTGGTTAACAAGGAAGACAGTGTAGAGTCTTATAATGCTTGCAATATGTTTTCATATAAGTCTTGCTGTGTCGGTTGATATCCTGTGTTTGCTTCAAATAACCTTGCTAGCCTAAACTCTGTACTGAGAGGGAATGCTTCTCGTGCATCCAAAACCTTGAGCCAAAATCCATGCCATCTGTGTCCACCATAACTACCTATATGTGGTATTTCCTTGCCATTCCAAGTAAATTTTTCATGTGCTACCTTTAAACTATTCAAAAATTATTACTCCTATTTTGTGTCAATGTTTACCAAGCTCATGAGGACGGGGTGGATGTCTTTATGTCAACTGTCAAACAGACTTTACCACCGGACTAGCGGCATATACATCCGCTTATCCATTAATTTTGCAAAAAGAGCTGGCAAATGGGGTGCCCAGTCCCAATTAATTACAACTTTAACCGCTTAATTCTCTTCACATTTTTGCCCTGATTTATCAGTCAAGCAATGACAAACAGTGAAATATCTGCATGTGTAAACAAAAGAGAAGAGGGATGATCTGCCTTGCTGGTAGAAATAACGTCCTTCATGGGAGCCGCTCTTAAAAGTCTGGTTGGCAGGGGTCATATTGTACTTTCCATTTTCTGATTCGTTGACAATTAACAAACACCTCCAAAACTTATTTTTACTCTCTATATGATTTCAAAAACTTAAAAAGCTCTAGCACATGATTTAATCCCTGCTTCCCTCTGCGAAGGGCCTTTCTTTTACTTTTATGTTGAGTCAGTTTTCCTACTTCTTTCTATCTCAGAAGCAAACACTAGTGTCAACTTTGGTGCAACAATTTTTATATGCTTGTATATTGCACTTATTATATTGCTTTGTGTTGACAAATATCCATGAGATATATATGTTGAAAGCAATTGCTGAAGCTTAAATCTTCCTTTGTGTTGGTTAAATACCTTTTACTTAGAATCTATTGCTTTATGAGTTAACTCTTATGCAAAACTCTTTGATGCTTGTCTCGAAAGTACTATTCATGAAAAGTTTTTGCTTATATGATTCAGTTGTTTGCTCATTATCTACTTGCTAGCAAACTATAGACCATTGACCTGGATCACTTCATTCATAACATGTGCTTTACAATACTATTTGATCAAGATTATGATTGTAGCATGTCACCTCAGAAATTATTTTGTTTTTATCGTTTTACCTACTCGAGGACGAGTAGAACTAAGCTTGGGGATGCTTGATACGTCTCAAACGTATCTATAATTTCTGATGTTCCATGTTGATATTATACCAATTGTTACATGTTTTATATACACTTCATAGCATTTTTATGCATTTTCTGGGACTAACCTATTAACAAGATGCCACAGTGCCAGTTCCTGTTTTCTGCTGTTTTTGTATTCCAGAAAAGCTAGTCTGGAAATATTCTCGGAATTGGACGAAACTTGGACAGAACCTCCTATTTTTCCAACACGTACACGAGTCCAAGGAGAGACGGAGGGACCGAGGAGGGCGCCACACCATGGGCGGCGCGGCCCCCCTCCAACCGCGCCGTGGTGGTGTGGGCCCCTCGGGTCGCTCCAGCCGCCGCCCTTTCGCCTATTTATTCATCTTCACGGAAAACCCTAAACCCGAGCCATCCACGAAAAGTTCCAGAGCCGCCGCCGTCGTCAACCCTAGCTCGGGAGGGTTCAGAAGCTCTTCCCGGCACCCTGCCGGAGAGGGGAATCATCACCGGAGGGCTCTACATCACCATGCCTGCCTCCGGAGTGATGCGTGAGTAGTTCATCCTTGGACTACGGGTCCATAGCAGTAGCTAGATGGTTGTCTCTCCACTTTATGCTATCATGTTTAGATCTTGTGAGCTGCCTATCATGATCAAGATCATCTTATTGTAATGCTACATGTTGTGTTTGCTGGGATCCGATGAATATTGAATACTATGTCAAGTTGATTATCAATCTATCTTATATGTTATTTATGATCTTGCATGCTTTCCGTTACTAGTAGATGCTTTGGCCAAGTAGATGCTTGTAACTCCAAGAGTTAGTATTTATGCTAGATAGTGGGTTCATGCCTCCGGTAATCTGGGAGAGTGACAACAACTTCTAAGATTGTGGATGTGCTGTTGCCACTAGGGATAAAATAACCGATGCTTAGCTTAAGGGTGCGCCGTTAGGTCTAATGCATTTGTTTACATTACGCACATTACTTAATGCGATTATCCGTTGCTTGCAACTTAATACCAACGGGGAACTCGGTATGACAACCTGGAGGTGGATTATTAGTCATAGACGCTGTTGGATAACGGTCTATGTATTTTGTCGTAATGCCCACATGAATATCATAGTAATCATCATGTCATATATATGCATTGTCATGCGCTCAATATTTTGTCAATTGCCCAGCTGTAATTTGTTCACCCAGCATGTTAGTTATCTTTTATGGAGAGACACCACTAGTGAACTGTGGACCCCGGTCCATTCTTTTACACTGATAATACAACCAACTGCAATCATTGTTCCTTTTCATTCTCTGCAATTAAACACTATTTTCCACACCATACGTTTAATCCTTTGTTTTCAGCAAGCCAGGAAGATTGACACCCTTCCTGTTTCGTTGGGGCAAAGTAGTTTGATTGTGTTGTGTGCAGGTTCCACGTCAACAACCGAACTCCCTTCCACACGCAAGTACTTTTCTGGCACCGTTGACAACCTTCAGAAGTGCTTCTTGCTCCTACTGGATCTGATAACCTTGGTATCTTACTGAGGGAAACTTGCTGCTGCACTGCTTCATACCTTCCTCTTGGGGTCTCCCAACGAACGTGTGTCCCACGTCATCTGTCACGCAAGGGAATTTCGGAACACGCCGCCTTCCAGGGTCATCAGCTTAAGTACGTTCTGTTGCTCCTGCGACAACGTGTTAACTGGGGTTCGTCAGAGACACCTATAGCTAAGTTACCTGATATGTCTTTCTTTCTGTTCATCAAGAATCAAGACTATGTGTACTATATGGCACTCAGTCCTTAAGTTTCTGTCGAACTGACATATACTTAGTTCGGTAAACATTTCGTTTCTTCAAGGTAAATATACTAAGCAATCGGTACATGAGTGAGTGTGCAACAATTTTTTTGGTACATCCAACTACTAAAGAACATGAAATCTTGCACTGAAACATGTCTAGGTTCATTTGGGCCCAAACATGCACAAACATAGTATTATATTTTGATACAGAGGGAGTACTTAGATAATAACATATCAGGACGTGGTCGTGCCCGTGGCATATCTGGAGGAGAACGATCCCGTCGCTGCCGTCTGATACGTCCATTTTGCATCACTATTTTATATCATAATTTACTGCTATTCATTGATATATTTCATATTTGAATGATATACTTATGTTATTTTATCTTGTATAGCATGTTTGATGATTATTGGAGAATTAACTGCCTGAGTCAGGATTCAGCTGGAAAAAGCATCGTCAAGACACCCTATTTCTGAAGATCGACAATTCACGAAAAATATACAGATGTTCCTATTTTATCAGATGCCGAAGCCAGCCAAAAGGGGAGGCTGAGATGGGCCACGAGGGGCCCACACCACCCCACGGCGTGGGCCCCACCTCTGCCGCGTCGGGGCATGGTGTGGCCGCCCTGGCCCACCTCTGGCGCTCCCCCTTCGCGTACTTAATCCCCCAGAAAACCCTAAGACAGGGGGAGCCATCGAGGAAATATTCCGCCGCCTCCACGAGGCGGAAACCACAAAGAGAGAAAAAGCTCTCCGGCAGGGAGAAATCTGTCGGGGAAATTCCTTCCCGGAGGGGGGAAATCATCGTCATCGTCATCTTTATGGGCCTAGGGGAATACATTGTGTATTCGTCTACTAATTGTTGGGTTGTCGGAGTGACAGAAACCTAAACCCCCGTTAATAAACCGGTGCATGAGGGAGTGTAGGATCTCAGAGTTTAAGGCTGTGGTTAGATTTATCTTAATTACTTCCTTGTAACGCGGATGCTTGCAAGGGGTTTAATCACAAGTATGTATTAGTCCAAGTTAGGGCAGTGCATTAGCATAGGTTCACCCACACAACACTTATCAAAACAATAAAGATTAATCGGCTGTAGGAAGCGAAAGCACTTGACGAAATTCACATGTGTCCTCAAGAACATTTTGCCATCATAAGTAAACCAACCGGCTTATCCTTTGCTCTAAAAAGGATTGGGCCACTGCCTGCAATTATTATTACTGTCTTTTATTTACACGTATTTTATTTATCTGCAATATCAAAAACCCCTAAAAACTTGTCTGCTAGTATTTACAGTGATTCCTTGATCAAAACTACTTGTCAACACCTTCTGCTCCTCGTTGGGTTCGACACTCTTATTTATCGAAAGTACTACGATACACCCCCTATACTTGTGGGTCATCAAGACTATTTTCTAGCGCCGTTGCCGGTGAGTGAAGTGCTATTGGTAAGTGGAATTGGTAAGGGAAACATTTACTGTAAGTGCTGTTTTTATTTCTGCTTGCTGCTTTATTTTATTATGGAGAGATCTCCATTCGAATCCCTATTCGGGAATACTACTGCCACTGCTAAGGTAGTAGATGAACCACCGCCTGCTGAATTAGATCCATTTAAAATACCTATGAAAATTGTTGAATGTGTTATGGATAACCGCTATGTTGGAGATGGAACCATCCATCCTGGTGATCATTTACTATTTATACATGAATTATGCGAGTTGTTCAAGTGTGCAGGTATTTCAATGGAAAAAGTCAAGAGGAAGTTATTCTCTATATCACTGAAGGGCCGAGCTGCGGAATGGTATAAGATGCTGAAGAATGGCCGATCTATTGGCTGGGAGGAAATTGTACCTCTCTTTTATTCTAAATTCTATCCTCCTAGTGAGATTCATCAAGATCGAAATCGCATATATAATTTTTGGCCTCATGATGGAGAGAGTATTGCCCAAGCGTGGGGGAGATTGAAGTCACTAATGCTCAAATGTCCCATTCATGAGCTCCCAAGTAATATTGTTATCAATAATTTTTAAGCAAAGCTTTCTCTTCATGATAAGGATTTATTGGATGCCTCTTGTTCTGGATCATTTACACGTACTGAAGAAGAAGTTAAATGGGACCTTCTTGACCGTATTCAGGAAAATACTGAAGGATGGGAGAACGACAAAGGTAGAAAGTCAGGTATAAATTATGATTACGAATGCATTAAATCTTTTATGGAGACTGATGATTTCCATAATGTTAGTGCTGTTTATTGTCTTGATTCTCAAGTTGTTGCAAATTATTACAAAGCTTTTGCCTCTTATCTTGATGTGCCTAAGAAGGATTTGAATAAATATCATGAACCTTATAAAGATAAAACCAATTCGGCCATTGGCAAAAGTATTGAAGTTCATACTGTTGATCACATTTTGCCAGAACCTTATATTGAAAAAAAATACCTTTTCCTTTTAAAGTCAAGGAACATTCTCTGATAGCTAGTGTGGTTAATAAAAGTGCCAATAAACCTTTAGAGCCTGATGAACAAATAACTGTTGAACCTGAAGTAGCAATAGTAAAGGATTTGGTAACTGAAAATGTAGATGGAGAACATATTATCTTTTGTGGAGATGCTTCTAATATTGTTTCGCATCCTGGTAAATCTAGGAAAACAAGTGTTCCTGTGCTTTCAGTGAAGATAGGAGAACATTGCTATTATGGTTTATGTGATATTGGTGCAAGTTCTAGTGCTATTCCTTTTGAACTTTATAAAGAAATTATGCATGAAATTAGTCCCTATGAACTTCAGGATATTGATGTGGTTATTCAACTTGCCAATAGGGAAACTATCTCTCCCATTGGTATTGTGAGAGATGTCGAGGTTTTATGCGGTAAAACTAAATATCCTACAGATTTTCTAGTACTTGGTTCTAAAGCTAGTAAAACTTGTCCTATTATTTTCGGTAGACCTTTCTTGAATACATGTGGTGCTATTATAGATTGTAAGAAAGAGAAAATTTACACTAAATTTAATGGAGAATCTTATGAGTTTAATTTCTCTAAGTTTGGTAAGAAACTTTATGAAATTGATTTGCCTAATGAGGACTCGAAAATTTACACTAAATTTAATGGAGAATCTTATGAGTTTAATTTCTCTAAATTTACAACTTGCTGCTATTGCTCCTAACAATGCCTTGCAGCAATTTATGGAGGAACACGAAAGTGAGGTCTTTATGGAGGAAAGGAATGAAATTGACAATATCTTTCTTCATCAACCACCATTACTTAAGCATAATTTGTCGGTGGAAGATTTGGGTACCCCTGCACCTCCTAAAGAAGATCCTGTTTTTGATTTAAAACCTTTGCCTGATAACCTTAAATATGCTCACATTGATGATAAGAAAACATATCCTGTTATTATTAGTTCTAAACTTTCAGGTACTGAAGAGGCAAGGTTATTGGAAGTGTCGAGGAAACACCGAGGGGCTATCGGATATAGTTTGGATGATTTAAAAGGGATTTCTCCTACTATATGTCAACACGCCATCAACATGGAAGATGATGCAAAACCTGTTGTGGAGCACCAGCGTCGTCTAATCCCTAAAATGAAGGAAGTGGTAAGAAATGAGGTATTAAAACTCCTCGATGCTGGTATAATTTATCCTATTGCTGATAGTAAATGGGTAAGTCCTGTGCATTGTGTTCCTAAGAAAGGAGGAGTTACTGTTGTGCCAAATGAAAATGATTGACTTATTCCTCAAAGAGTAGTTGTTGGATATAGGATGTGCATTGATTTTCGAAAGGTTAATAAAGTTACTAAGAAAGATCACTATCCTTTACCTTTTATTGATCAAATGTTAGAAAGGTTGTTTAAGAAAACTCATTTTTGCTTTCTTGATGGTTATTCTGGATTTTCACAAATTGCTGTTAGAGCGAAAGATCAAGAGAAAACTACTTTTACATATCCTTATGGAACTTATTCTTATAGGCGTATGCCTTTTGGTTTGTGTAATGCTCCTGCTACAGTTTAAAGATGCATGTCTACTATTTTTCATGGTTTTTGTGAAAAAATTGTGGAAGTATTCATGGACGATTTTTCCGTCTATGGAACTTCTTTTGATAACTGCTTGCAAAACCTTGATAAAGTTTTGTAGAGATGTGAGGAAACTAATCTTGTTCTTAATTGGGAGAAATGTCACTTTATGGTTAATGAAGGGATTGTTCTTGGACATAAAATTTCTGAAAGAGGTATTGAAGTGGACAGAGCTAAAGTTGAAGCAATTGAGAAAATGCCCTGTCCCAGGGATGTTAAAGGTATTCGTAGTATTCTCGGTCATGCCGGTTTCTATAGAAGGTTTATTAAAGATTTCTCTAAAATTTCAAAACCTCTTACTAATCTTCTCCAAAAAGATGTACCTTTTGTTTTTGATGATGATTGTAAAGAAGCTTTTGAGGCTCTAAAAAAGGCTTTAACCACTGCTCCTGTTGTTCAACCTCCTGATTGGACTTTACCTTTTGAAATTATGTGTGATACTAGTGATTTTGCTGTAGGTGCTGTTCTTGGACATCGAGTAGATAAGAAGTTGAATGTTATTCATTATGCTAGTAAGACTCTTGATGCTGCTCAAAAGAATTATGCCACTACTGAAAAAGAGTTTTTAGCAGTAGTTTTTGCTTGTGATAAGTTTAGACCCTATATTATTGATTCGAAAGTTATTATCCATACCGATCATGCTGCTATTAGATACTTATGGAAAAGAAAGATGCTAAGCCTAGACTTATAAGATGGGTGCTTTTATTACAAGAGTTTGATTTGCATATTGTAGATAGGAAAGGTGCTGAAAATCCTGTCGCTGATAATTTGTCTAGATTGGAAAACATTTCTTATGATCCTGTTCCTGTTAACGATAGTTTTCCAAATGAACAATTGGCTGTGATAAAGGTAAGCTCGCGAGAAAGTCCTTGGTATGCTGACTATGCTAACTTTATTGTTGCCAAGTATTTGCCTCCAACCTTTACAGCTCAGCAAAGAAGGAAATTCTTTTATGACTTGAGGCATTATTTTCGGGATGACCCACACTTATATAAAGAAGGAGTGGATGGTATAATGCGAAGATGTGTTCCAGAATTTGAGCAAAAAGAAATATTGAGAAAATGCCATGGAAGTGCTTATGGAGGACATCATGCTGGAGATAGAACTGCACAAAAGGTTTTACAATCAGGTTTTTATTGGCTTACTCTTTTTAAAGATGCAAGAAAATTTATTTTATCATGCGATGAATGTCAAAGAGTTGGCAATATAACTAGACGCAATGAAATGTCTATGAATTATTCTCTTGTTATTGAACCTTTTGACTGTTGGGGATTTGACTTTATGGGTCCTTTTCCTCCTTCTGATGGTTATACCCATATACTTGTTGCTGTTGATTATGTTACTAAATGGGTAGAAGCTATACCAACATCTAGTGCTGATGGTGAGACATCATTAAAAATGATTAAAGATATTATTTTTCCAAGGTTTGGTGTGCCTAGATATCTCATGACTGATGGTGGTTCTCATTTTATCCATGGTGCTTTTAGAAAAACCCTTGCTAAATACGATGTTAATCATAGAATTTCTTCACCTTATCATCCTCAAAGTAGTGGACAAGTAGAATTATCAAATAGAGAGATTAAATCTATTTTGCAGAAGACTGTTAATAAATCTAGAAAGAATTGGGCTAGGAAGCTTAATGATGCTTTGTGGGCTTATAGAACTGCTTATAAAAATCCTATGGGCATGTCTCCTTATAAAATGGTTTACGGAAAAGCTTGTCATTTACCTCTAGAATTAGAACATAAAGCTTATTGGGCCGTAAAAGAACTTAATAGAGATTTTAAACTTGCCGGTAAAAAAGGTTACTTGACTTGAGTTCCTTAGATGAATGGAGAAGTGAAGCTTATGAAAATGCTAGACTTTTTAAAGAGAAAGTGAAACAATGGCATGATAGGAGAATCCTAAAGAGAGAGTTTAATGTTGGTGAGAAAGTTCTATTGTATAGGTCTCGTCTCAGATTTTTTGCAGGTAAATTACTTTCGAAATGGGAAGGACCTTATGTTGTTTCAGAGGTTTACCGTTCAGGTGCAATCAAAATTACTTCGCTTGATGGTGACAAATCTCAAGTGGTTAATGGTCAAAGACTCAAGCATTATATTTCTGGGGATTCTTATAACGAAGACGTTGATATTATTCAAGTAGTGACTCCGGAAGATTTTATTAAAAGTCAAATTCAGGAAACTACAGAGTCTGTTTTCAAATAGGTAACTGTTTTGATAAGAAAAAGTTCGTGTTTAACTTCCCAACTTATGTTTTTGGTGTTTTTATTAAATATGGAAAATTACGAGCCAAAAACGGTGCCCGAGGGCACCACACCACCCCACGGCGCAGGCCCACCCTTGGCCGCGCCGGGGCATGGTGTGGGCGCCTCGGAGCCCGTCTCCAGCCCGGTTTCGACCTGGACTTTCCTTTTGTTATGAAACTTTTCGCTATATAATCCCCCGGATCCCCCAAGGTCCGCATATCGTTTTCTCGTCGTGTTTTGTTTTTGAGCTATTTCTGCCAGGGTTAGCTCCAAGATTAGAACAATGTTTTCGTCCGAGGCTCCGAAGGATACCTTCTTCAAGAACGTCGTCAACCCGTACATCAACGAGTTGAAGCAGCACCCACAAGAGCTACGGCTCGTGGATGGAGAGCTTGTTCAAGAAGATGTTAGGAGACCCAAGGCTGAAGGGGACGTGTGTAACATCCCAGGTTTTCAAAATTTTCAAAATTCCTAAAAATCAAAAACTTTTTGAAAACTATATATATTTTGATTTGCAAATTCAAAATCATGCATGCATTCATCATCTTCTTGCATTGTTTGCATTTAGAAATTTCAAAAGTTGGAAATATAATTCCACTTGAAAACATATTTAAGAAAATATATTAAAAGGGCAAGTTATGCCCTATATATTGTTTTTGATTATTATGGTTTTATTTGTTATGTCTAATTTTTGGTTGTGATTTGATTGTACTTATTTGGAAAATAAATTATTTTCAAATATTTACATTTGTGGTGTTTTACTGGCTTTTATTTAAGCCACAAATATTTTAATTTAAAACCCTATTTTAAATTGACATAAAGTGTCAATTATGCAATTATACAATATTTTAAATTATAGTTTTGAAATTCTTTCAACAGTATGATCAAATAGTTTATTTTGATAAATATTAGTTTACAAGATTTTACAAATTGGTTTGAACTCATTTGGAGGTTTAAAACCAAAGTTATGAAAAAGAAAAGGTTTTTTTACAAAAAAAAGGAAAGTGCAGCCCAGCAGAAGCCCAGCAGCAGCCCGCGGCCTCCCTCTCTCCCCTTCTCTCACTGCCATGCGGGCCCCACCCATGACATGAGCTGTGACGTCATCACCTTCAACCTCCAGCCTCGAAAATCTCGTCTCCGTATCTATCTCCAACTCCGGATCGATTCGCGTTTTTAAACAAACCCTATCCGATCCCACCAGCCCCTATATATACCCCAAGACTCCGCCGCCTTTTACCCTCAAACAATTTCATCTACGGGCCGCCAGGCTGACCATACTCGAGCTCGCCGTCCCGCCATTGCCGCCGCCCTATTTCTCAAACTCCGGTGAGCACCGTCGATCTCGCGCCCTCTCTTTTGCCCCATCTTCTTTGTATTGCTCTTGCGCACCTCGGTGATTTTTGCGTGATTTGTTTGTGCACCAGAACATCGACTACATCATCAACCGAAGCTCGCCGCCGCTCCGTCAACTCTGGCAAGCGATCCACGACTAACCGCAGCACCCGTGCCATCCGCGACCGCTCCATCAACTCCGCCTCGACTTCCTGCAGCTAGTGGTAACAAAACCCCTCCCCAAACCCTCTCCTTGCATGCATTGCTCGACGCCGGCCATGGCGCCGCCGCAAACCTCGGCCACCGGAGCAACTCCGGCCAGCCGCGCCGCCCCTTTTAGGTCAAATAGATCTGAGTCGTTAGATTTAGGATGGACGGCCTAGATTAGATCTACCGGCGAAGGGGTATCATTGAATCAGGAGCAGCCACGTCGACGCCGGGTCAGCATCCACGTCAGCGCCAAGTCAGCAGCTCCGTCAGCAGTCAACGCCACGTCAGTGCCAGCGTGGAAGAAGATTTCCCAATTTTATTCTATTTAGCAGTTTTGCAGAAAAGACCCTAGATATTAGATGTATTAGTACTTTTTATTGGTTTGGCCAAATTTTACAAATATTATGTTTCCGAAAAGCTCTCGACGTGTAGAATCTTTTTGCGGTATTAGTTTTACGTTTTGTCAAACTTAGATGTATTCAAATTTCAAATGGGAAGTTTGAGTATTTTTACATAACTTTTGTTTAAAAATAGCTTTTTGAGTAATTCCAATTGCTACAGCTTTGTTTAGTTATCCCCTGGCCGTAGGAACACCCCTTTTATTTTTGTATATTATTTGTTGCGCAGTAGTATTTAATTTGTAGTTATTCCCTTTTTAGGTGTTATTTTATTTATAAATAATATAAAAAATTTATTTTTATTGCATTTTCGACTCATGCATGACTTAGTGAAATTTAGAAAAGATAGTAGGGTTTATATTGGTGTTTCTAAGTGCATCTCATGCATGTCATATTTTCCTTAGAATTGTTGGTAAGCTTGTATGTTTATTTGTTGTGTTTCATGTGTTAGAATTTTCGGAGGGAAGCGAAGACTTTTGCAACTGCTACTACTGCTCTCCTTGTTGCCAAGGCAAGTGGCACACCTCATAAATTTCCTAAGTATTTTGTCTATGCATGAGTAGAATATTTTTCTTAAGCATGTGTAGGACTTAGTAGAATTGCTATGCTAAAACTGTTTAGAATAGCTCCCCTTTACTAGATGGTCTAGCATCCCATTTTAACTTAGTGGATTATTGAAGTGCAATACAAAAGATGTTTTTATGAAAATCTAAATTCTACTAAGTTAAAATGAAACACCTGGGTGGAGTTGGTTTTGATAAGAGGATGTTTTAGTTGAGTGGTGTCCCCAGGGGTTTTACCTGAGGGATATTCACTTGTGGATGGCCACCCAGGAACAAAGGGATCTGAAGAACTCCAAGTGAAGATTGCTTCCAGTGCAGCCATTGGTCATATGGGCTCTGTCTTGATGGATTAAGTTGCGTGGACTCGCCCTGGTTTGACAGGTGGTGGTAGAGGTTTGTAGGTGGAGCGCGTCAGGCCGGTATGGGGTGGGAAAATGCTTCTGAAAAGTCTCGTCTCAATCTTCTCCTTTTCCTTAGCACTATTGGAGTGTAGAGGATAGTTTGGGCTGATTGGGTCTAATGGTGAACGTGCACAACCTCTCGAGAGTGTCAAAACTAAGTACTTAGCCGTGTCCCCGGTTACGGACAATTCTGAGCAGCTGATCAAGGACGTCAACGGAGGATCCCAACATTCCAACTTCTATATAAAACTTGAAGGGTGAACAAGGGTAGTTGAGACTATGGTTTTCATGCCATCCGTGTCTCAATTTGAAAAAAATGTTTTTCAAAGGGTTAGGAAAAATTGGCTTTATGCAAAATAGCCTGAACTCCACCAGCCAAATATGCATGTAGGTTATTAGAGTTATTCCTCTAAGTGTTCACAAAGTGTCACTTGCCAGTTCCATTTTAAATGGTTCTGACCCACTCTGTTGCAAAATTTTATTTTTGCAGATTGTTCTGACGACGAGTGAGTTTCCATTAAGGGTTTTGAGTCTACAACCAACATGTTCGCCTGTGGCGCATGAAGATGATGGAGACTCCACGAAGAATAATTTTTTCGCTGCTTTACTCTTTCAAGCTAGCCTTAAGCTATGCAAAGTTGTAACGAATATTATTTTTCCTAAGTACCGGATCATCGTGTAATAATTGATACAACGTTGTGATATTCGTCTTAAACTGTGTGTGCAAATGAAACGATCCAGGGGTTTGCACTATACACAGGGGCCTTGCCATTTTCTAAGTGCAGGTCCGTTACAGATGGTATCAGAGCATTGTGTTGCCTGTAGGTTCGAAACCCTAAGTTTGGATAGAAATAGGATTGACCATAGTACTGCTAAACTATTTTTATTCAGTTTGCTAAAAGCAAAACTTTTCATTTTATCTTTCTCATATACTCTCATCTGACACTCATTTTCTAAATGTCTTCTCTTATTTTTAGATGACCAGCCTCATCGAATCCATCAAGAAAGGACCAGTGATGACCATGATTCTACAATGTGAGAGTGATTTTCCAAAAGCACTTAAGGATAACATGAAGAGCTTGGGATTTGAAGGAGAAGCATTATATAAAGGATTTCCTTTCATGGATGAAGGTCAAGAGTACTGGTGGGTTCAACTCCATATATGCAAGAGCAAAGACGATGACCACAAGACCAAAGGTTGCTGCATGTTCACAAACCCAATACTCCACACATCATTCTTTGATTCCGCAAGAAGTGCAGCATGGGAGGCCATCAAGTACCTTGGAGAAAGACTTCGATTTAGACTTCACAACACCCAGAAGTACCTTGATGAACTCAAGAAAATAGAGGAGGAACTCGATGCACTCAAGAAGGAGATAGACTAGACCACCTTCTATTAGAATAACGAGATGTTGATGATGTATTGACCTATCAAATTGTGGTATGGCAGTACTATCGTATTTATTTCCCATAATCTTGGGGTGCTTCAACCCAAAACGATTAGTTCGGTTTTCTCAAAAAATGTATTGGAGTTTAACGAATTTGGTTGATTGTGTTAATTGCTTGTATGGGTAGGAATATTTCTCCTAGATCTGTCTATCTTTTACTCATCTATGCTTAAACCACAGATGCCTCCCCGCCGTGATCCTCAGAACAACAACAACAATACTGATGCAATGCTTCAACAGATGATGGCAGCGCAGACTCAGCTGATGACTATGATGGCTCAGTTCATGGCCAATCAGAATGGACCGCCACCTCCACCACCGCCACCACCTCCTCCCCAAGTGGACAGACTTGCAAGATTTCTGAGGCTTAGGCCTAACAAGTTTTCCAATGCAACTGAGCCAATTGTGGCAGATGACTGGTTGCGCTCCGTGCACAAGGATCTGGTGAGTTGTGAGTGTACTGATCCTGAAATGGTAAGGTTTACCGCTCATCTGTTGGAAGGACCAGCTGCTCAATGGTGGGAAACTTATCAAATCACCCACCCTCTGGACACTTTGACTTGGGATACCTTCAAGGAAGGCTTCCGTAATGCTCATATCTCCTCGGGCATTATGAACTTGAAGCAAGAAGAGTTCTGAAACCTGAGGCAAGGGAACAGGACACTTAAGGAGTATATGGATGACTTTCATTCATTGTCTCGTTATGCTCCTGAAGACATTGACACTGATGGTAAGAGAAAGGCAAAATTTCTCAAAGGGCTGAGTGACGAGCTGAAGATTCCTTTGTCAGTCGCTTATGCTCCAAATTATCAGGCCCTCCTAGACCAAGCAATCATATTGGACGATAACATCAAGAAGGCTGAAAGCAGGAAGAGGAAGCTGGGTATCACAAACATCATTCTGAACCCTCGCTCAAGAAACATTTTTCTCATGATGGTCATCGCCATAGTGGAGGAAGCAGCCATAGTGGAGAAAGCAACCACAAGCATCATGATCACAACCATAATGGTGGATTCAAGGGAAACAATGGAGGCCACAGGGGAAAAGGACATGCTGGCCATAATCATAACAATGTACAGCACCGTCCAAATCCTGAACCCAAGAAGGATATCTGTAACATCCCAAGTTTTTCAAAAAGTTGAAAAATCAGAAAAATTTAAAACTTTTGAAAACTATTATGTATTTTGCTTTGAAAGGAAAAATCATGCATGCATTCATCATCATATAGCTTTGTTTTTGTGATATTTCAAAAGTGGGAATAATAATTCCACTTGAAAACATATTTAAGAAAATATATTAAAAGGACTACCTATGTCCAATATATTATTTTGAAGCATTGTGGTATACTTCTTTGAGTAAAATGTCTGGTTGTGATTTGTTTGTATGTATTGGAAGTTATTCTTGATTTTGAATGAAAATATTTATTTGGATTTTAATTGAGTTGTGATTTCATTTTAAATTATCAAACTCTTTTATAAACAAAATGATTTAGTGCACAATTATCTTATTTTGTTATATGGAATATTATTAATCATATTTTGGTATGGATTTTAAATTTAAGTTCAAAAGAATTTTATAAAATCCTATTTATAAGATTTAACATAAAGGTCTAATTAAACCTTTATGTAATGTTTGAATTTTCAAAATTTGAAAAGTTGGAAAATGAATTTTGAAAGTTTTAACACAAAGGATTTGATTTTACAAAACTATAGAATTTGGTTTGAATCCATTTGGATTTATAAATCAAAAGATATACAAGTTTTCAGTTTTGGAAAAAGTTTTGAACAAAAAAATAAACGCAACTATCTACCGCACGGTGCAGAGCGCAGAAGCCCAACAGCAGCCCACGGCCCAACTCTCCCTCTCCCTCACTGCCATGCGGGCCCCACACGTGACGCAAGCAGTGACGTCATCACCATCAACCTCTCCCGCAAGCAATCCTCTTCAAACCCTAGCCCGATCTCCGGATCAAATCCGTTAGGATTTGCTTGAGTTTATCCCGAACCCTCTACCCCATATAAACCCCAACACCCCCGCAGTTTTTCCCCTCAAAATTTTCCACCAAAGCGCCACCAGGCTGCCCGTAATCGAGCTCGCCGTCCCGCCATTGCCGCCGGCGAAATCTTCGAACTCCGGCGACATCCGTGAACTCCGAGCCCTCCCACCTATCTCTTTCTCTCCCTTTTCTCCTTGCGCATCTCCCTGACACGGTCCCGTATTTTTTGGTGTCCCAGATCGACGGGAGCTTCATCGACCTTCGCCGTCCGCCGCGGAAGCAACTCCAGCGAGCGTTCGTCAACCACCCGAAGCACCCGAGCCATCCTCGTCTGCACCACCGGCTCCGCCTCGACCTCCCGCGTCCCGTGGTATGCCCTGTGGTCCCCCTCCCCCTCTGTTTTTGCCGTCTCGCGTTTTCTGGCCATGGCGCCACCGCGGGAGCTCGACCACCAGAGCAACTCCGGCAAGCCGCGTCACTTCCTTCGATCCAGTAGATCTCGTCCGTTAGATCGCGATCGTACGGCCTGGATTAGATCTCTTATTCGAAGAGGTATCGGCGAATCACAGAAGGCCACGTCGACGTCGGGTCAGCATCGCCCAGTCAGCCGCCTCATCATCGCTCCATCAGCACCAGCCAGCCAATCCGGAGCCGCCGCGTGGACGTCAACGCCAACTCAGCAGTCAAAGTCAGCAGTCAGCGCGAAGACCGGCAATTTTGCAGATAGGTCCCTGTAGATTAGATCTATCACTACTTTTTATTGGCTCGGCCAATTTTTGCAAAATTTATATTTCTGGAAAGCTTATGACACGTAGAAACTTTTGGCATAATTAGTTTTATGTTTTGTCAAACTTATTTTGGTTCAATTTTAAAAATGGTTGTTTAAGTAAATTTGACTTAACTTAAATTTAAAAATTGATTTTTGGCATATCCAATTGCTTTAACTTTTTTAATTAATACTTGGCCGTAGGAATACTCTACTATTTTTGTAAAAGTATTTTCTATGATTTATGTAATTAATATTGATTAAATGCTTTTCAGGTGTTATTTTAATAAATAAAATTGATTAAAATTAATTTTCTTCATATATTCGACTAATAAAATGACTTAGTCATATTTTGATCAACTTAGTTACAAAAGTTCTTAGAAATATTCGGCCTCTCCAAATAAAGTAACTTTCTTCCTTAGAAAATTTTGATAATAAAATTTTGAACACTTTTTCCTTAGAAATTTCCTTAGGAATTTTCAACATCTTATTAATACTAGATCTTGTCCTTAGAAAAATTTAGCATCTTGAAAACTTAGTTGTTTTAGTATATTTTCCTAAGTGATATTTTTAAGTGTTTGTCCTTAGAAATTTTATCAACTATTGTTTTAAAGTAGTTTCCTTAGAAAATTTAGCAACTATGTTTTCTTTACTTTTCCTTAGAAATTATTTGGACTCATTGTTTGACCTTTGGTCCTTAGCCATTTTTGGACCATCTTACTTGTCTTGCATTAACTTAGAATAAGTTCATGGCATGGCATGCATCTCTAGTCCTTAGAAATATTTTTGCACTTCTTACATGACATTCCTCCTTAGAAAATTGAGGGTGCATGTTATCCCTTTTGACCCTCCTAGTCGAAAACTACTAAGTTAGAATTAGTGGAAACCAATGAAGGACTTAGCCAAGAAAACAAGACTCCAGAAGCATCTCCAAGAAGTAAAAGTACTTAGAAGAAAATCAAGAAGAAGTTTATGAAGATCAACCACCTACAATTTTCTAAGTCTTTCTTTCCTTTCTCTCTTTTCTTCCTACTTCATGGTGGCTAAGTTATATTCAAGACCAACCTTGGTGCTGTCAGCATCATCAAGTCTGCAGAACCATCAAGTCCACAAATTTCAAAGAAGTCAACACACCAAGGAGAAAGCTACAAGGAAGCTGGAGAAGATTCTTGGAAGACCAACTACTTCCTTTCTATCTTCTCTTTCTTTCTATTTTTGTCTCACTGTGGACATAGACCAAGTCCTTGGTGTTTATGACTAAGTTCCTAGAGTGCTAATTGAAGACCATTGAAGATCAATGAAACTACAAAGGAATTGAAGATGTTTTGAAGATCAAACATGTGAAGACTTGAAGAAGCCTTACAACTTTTCAAGTTGTCGTTTTATCTAGTTAATTTTGCTCAACCTTGACCTTGCCTTAGCCAATTGGATTAAGTTATTTTATGTCTTTTTCCTTAGTTTGTTTTGTATGTCATTCACATCATAATTTCCTTGTATCATTCTGTATAAGTATTGTTTGGCTGCATATTTATTGTGAATTGTTTGATGTGTTAGAAATTTCGGAGAGAGACGAAGGTTGTTGCAACTGCTACTACTGCACTCCCTGTTGCCAAGGCAAGTGGCACACCCCCATAAATTTTCCTAAGTATTTTCTATGCATGACTTAGTGTACTTTCTTTATATGCATGTGTAGGATAGTATTGCTATGCTAAAACTACTATCTCCTTTACACTAGTTGTGTCTAGAATCCTATTGATAACTTAGTAGAAATATTGATGCTATGCAAAAGTGTTTTATTGAAAGCTTAATTCTACTAAGTTAATTTACCACCTGGGTGGATTTGGTTTTGATAAGAAGATGCAAGAGTTGGGTGTTGTCCCTAGGGGTGACCTCTACGGGATATTCACTTGTGGTTGCCACCCAGAAATAAAGGGACCAATGTTTCTCTAAGTGAAGTTGCTACCGTGCAGCCATTAGTCATATGGGCTCTGGCTAGATGGATTAAGTTGCGTGGACTCATCCCGGCTTGACAAGCAGATGTAGAGGATGTAGGTGGAACGGGTCAAGCCGGCATGGGATGGGAAAATGCTTCTGAAAAGTCTCGTCTCAACTCTCTCCTTTTCCTTAGCACAATTTGAGTGCTTGAGGATAGTTTGGGTTTGTTGGGTCTAATGGTGAAAGTGCACAACCTCTGCAGAGTTAAAACTAAGTACTTAGCCGTGTCCCCGGTTACGGACAATTCAAGCAGCTGATCAAGGATGTCAACGGAGGCTCCCAACATCTTATTTCTTTAAGTAAAATTTTGATGGGTGAACAAGGGTAGACGAGACTATGGATTTCATGCCATATTGTCTCAAACATTTGAAGAAAATGTTTTACAAAGTGTTAGGCAAAATTGGCTTTATGCAAAATAGCCTTGAACTCCACCAGCCAAATATGCATATAGGTTATTAGAGTTATTCCATTAAGTGTCCACAAAGTGTCACTTGCCAGATCCATTTTTAATGGTATCTGACCCACTCTGTTGCAAATTTTTATTTGTTGCAGATTGTTCTGACGACGAGTGAGTTTCGTTAAGGGTATCGAGTCTGCAACCAACATGTTTTCGCCTGTGGCACATGCAAAGGATGAGGACTCCATGAAGATTATTATTTCCGCTGCTTTACTCTTTCAAAGCTAGCTTCGTGCTATGCAATTTGTAAAGGATATTTTCCTAAGTACTGGATCCACGTGTAATAATTGATACAATGTTGTGATATTTCATCTTAGACTGTGTGTGCAAATGAATCGATCCAGGGGTTTGCACTATACACAGGTACCTTGCCAATTTCTAAGTGCAGGTGCGCTACAGATGGTATCAGAGCACTGTGTTGCCTGTAGGTTCGAAACCCTAACTCTGGTAAGAAATAAGAAAGCCCATAGGACAAAATTTTATTTGTTCTTTGTCTAAAACTTTTGATATCATTCTTGTAACTTCTTAACTATTCGTTTCTAAATGCCTTCTCTTATTTATAGATGTCCCGCCTCCTGGAATCACTCAAGAAAGGTCCAGCAATGACCATGACCTTGGAATGTGAGACTGAGTTTCCAAAAGCTTTCAAGGACCTCATGTTGAGCATGGGACTTGAAGGAGCAGCAGTCTACAAAGGTTTTCCTTTCATGGGTGAAGGTCAAGAGTACTGGTGGGTACAACTCCATCTATACAAGAACAAAGACGATGACCACAAGACCAAAGGTTGCTGCATGTTCACAAACCCAATAATTCGAACATCATTCTTTGATTCAGCAAGAAGTGCAGCATGGGAGGCCATCGAGAACCTTGGAAGAAGACTTGATTTAGACTCCACGACACTCAGAAATACCTTGATGAACTCAAGGAAATAAAGGAGGAACACGATGCACTCAAGAAGGAGATAGACTAGACCCCCTTATGTATTAGAATAAAGAAACCATGTTGATGTATTGACTTATCAAATTGTGGTATGGCAGTACTATCATATTGTTTCCCCATATCCTAGGTGTACTTCGATCCAAAAACGACTAGTTTGGTTTTCTCAAAAGTTTGTGAGTTTTTATCATGTGTGGTTGTTTGTGTCAAATTGCTTGTATGGGTAGGAATATTCCTCTTAGATCTTTCTATCTTGTACTCATCTATTCTAAAACCCACAGATGTCTCCCCATAGTGCACCTGAGATCAACAACAACAACAACAACATTGGAGCAATGTTGCAACAGATGATGGCAGCACAAACCCAGCTGATGACCATGATGGCTCAGATCAAGGCAAATCAAAGTGAACCACCGCCACCCCTAACCCGGGAGGATAGACTTGTCAAATTTCTAAGTCTTAAACCTAACACGTTCCGCCCTACAAATGAGCCAATTGTGGCAATCGACTGGCTACGATTGGTAGACAAAGATCTAGTAACTGCACCGACACAGAGAAAGTATGTTTTGCATCTTATCTCTTGGAAGGGCCTGCTGCTCGATGGTGGAGAACTTATCATAGCACTCACCCATTTGATACTTTAACCTGGAAAGAGTTCAAGGAAGGATTTTGTAATGCTCACATCTCCTCTGACATTTTGAACCGGAAGCAAGAAGAATTCCTAAACCTGAGGCAAGGGGACAGGACGCTCAAGGAGTATAGAGATGACTTCTATGCATTATCTCATTATGCCCCTGGAGACATAGATACCGAGGAGAAGAGAAAGGAAAATTTTCTCAAGAGACTGTGCGACGAGATGAAAGTCCCTCTTACAGCCACATACGCTTTGGAGTATCAGGCCATATTGGACCAAGCAATCATACTGGAAGATAATATCAAGAAGACTGGAAATAGGAAGGGAAAGCTGAGCATCAACAAACATCATTCTGAGCCTTCATTCAAGAGACACCCTACCCTGAAGTGAACCATAGTCACAAACAGGGGAATCACCATAATAGAGGGAGTCACCTCAAACATCATGAGCCCAAGGGTAAATTCAAGGGAAGCAATGGAGATCACAAGAAAAACATCAGTCATATCACTTGCTACACCTGTAAGAAGCAAGGACATTACCCTACTGAGTGCCCAGACCAGAAGCCCTAGAACAACCCCTACCAGAAAGACATCAGCAAGGTGATGTGCTACAAATGCAAGAACCAGGGTCATTACGCCAATGAGTGCCCATCAATCAGCCAGGTGATGTGCTACAAATGCTCATTACACCAATAAATGCCCAGCAAAGAAGAAGGCCGAAGAAGGTGCCAAGTCAAAGCCTTTTGCAAAAGGATATGTAAACCACATCAATGAGGAAGAAGTGGTTGAGGAACCTAGCTTGGTGAATGGTATGTTATCAATCAAGTTTACATCTTGAAGTTGACTGCCAACACAATTTCTTTTAAGGGTGGTAGCCACCCAGATATCCCAGTCACAACCTTTTTGCTAGCCTTCTCGAATCTCGGGGACGAGATTCCTTTTAAGGGTGGTAGTCTGTAACATCCCAAGTTTTTCAAAAAGTTGAAAAATCAGAAAAATTTAAAACTTTTGAAAACTATTATGTATTTTGCTTTGAAAGGAAAAATCATGCATGCATTCATCATCATATAGCTTTGTTTTTGTGATATTTCAAAAGTGGGAATAATAATTCCACTTGAAAACATATTTAAGAAAATATATTAAAAGGACTACCTACGTCCAATATATTATTTTGAAGCATTGTGGTATACTTCTTTGAGTAAAATGTCTGGTTGTGATTTGTTTGTATGTATTGGAAGTTATTCTTGATTTTGAATGAAAATATTTATTTGGATTTTAATTGAGTTGTGATTTCATTTTAAATTATCAAACTCTTTTATAAACAAAATGATTTAGTGCACAATTATCTTATTGAGTGATATGGAATATTATTAATCATATTATGGTATGGATTTTAAATTTAAGTTCGAAAGAATTTTATAAAATCCTATTTATAAGATTTAACATAAAGGTCTAATTAAACCTTTATGTAATGTTTGAATTTTCAAAATTTGAAAAGTTGGAAAATGAAATTTGAAAGTTTTAACACAAAGGATTTGATTTTACAAAACTATAGAATTTGGTTTGAATCCATTTGGATTTATAAATCAAAAGATATACAAGTTTTCAGTTTTGGAAAAAGTTTTGAACAAAAAAATAAACGTAACTATCTACCGCACGGTGCAGAGCGCAGAAGCCCAACAGCAGCCCACGGCCCAACTCTCCCTCTCCCTCACTGCCATGCGGGCCCCACACGTGACGCACGCAGTGACGTCATCACCATCAACCTCTCCCGCACGCAATCCTCTTCAAACCCTAGCCCGATCTCCGGATCAAATCCGTTAGGATTTGCTTGAGTTTATCCCGAACCCTCTACCCCATATAAACCCCAACACCCCCGCAGTTTTTCCCCTCAAAATTTTCCACCAAAGCGCCACCAGGCTGCCCGTAATCGAGCTCGCCGTCCCGCCATTGCCGCCGGCGAAATCTTCGAACTCCGGCGACATCCGTGAACTCCGAGCCCTCCCACCTATCTCTTTCTCTCCCTTTTCTCCTTGCGCATCTCCCTGACACGGTCCCGTATTTTTTGGTGTCCCAGATCGACGGAGCTTCATCGACCTTCGCCGTCCGCCGCGGAAGCAACTCCAGCGAGCGTTCGTCAACCACCCGAAGCACCCGAGCCATCCTCGTCTGCACCACCGGCTCCGCCTCGACCTCCCGCGTCCCGTGGTATGCCCTGTGGTCCCCCTCCCCCTCTGTTTTTGCCGTCTCGCGTTTTCCGGCCATGGCGCCACCGCGGGAGCTCGGCCATCGGAGCAACTCCGGCAAGCCGCGTCACTTCCTTCGATCCAGTAGATCTCGTCCGTTAGATCGCGATCGTACGGCCTGGTTAGATCTCTTATTCGAAGAGGTATCGGCGAATCACAGAAGGCCACGTCGATGTCGGGTCAGCATCGCCCAGTCAGCCGCCTCGTCATCGCTCCGTCAGTACCAGCCAGCCAATCTGGAGCCGCCGCGTGGACGTCAACGCCAACTCAGCAGTCAAAGTCAGCAGTCAGCGCGAAGACCGGCAATTTTGCAGATAGGTCCCTGTAGATTAGATCTATTGTGGGGACCCCGGATCAGTTGTCCGAAATTCCCTTGTGCCTACAACATCAGCGATCCCATGATCAGTGTGTCGCTGAGCACAATCAAACTTGTATCGAAAGAACATCCATAAATACCGAATCATAATACTTACTTGATTGAAGTAATACTTCTTCAATAGGTTTCTTGCAGCGGAATCACCAAACAACGTGGAGCCCAAGTCATTTGCCAAGACACCTACAGGCAGCTGACTGGGAAGACGACCTAGTTCGCAAAGACGTCGACGAACTCTCAATCTTCAGCATACTCCTCATCTTCGGCGTAGGTCTTCTCGTTGAAAAATCTAGACATTGGAATATCCGGGGACACAGCCATGAGTACAATTACGTACTCGCAAGACCACCACCAAGCTGAAGTTTTCATGGTAATGCAATAAAAGCGTTTTTTTTGAAAACTGGGATAGCTGCTATATATGACTATAGGGCTTAATTTTCGCAAACGATGCTTTTAGACATGGAGAATACAACATCTCTATGTCTTTGTTAAAAAGAAACATTTAGAGATAGAATTCTCTTTTGTAGAGATCGCCGGAACTATCTCCACATCTTTATAAAACACTTTGTAAAACTTTTCAAGGACACTAGGATGGGGATACCCCTTTTTCTTTCCACAAGATCCGACTGATTGTCTCCCCGAGATCAACCATCTTTTCTCAAATTCCCGTACCTCCCAGGTACCTTTCTGATCCTTCTTTTAGTCCAAAACAGAAAACAACTTTTCTTCTTTCACCAGTCGCCCAGTGTGGCCTTTGCAACCGTCCATGACCGCGGACACGGCTATTCGAATAGATTTACACTCTGCAGAGGTGGTACACTTTCACCACAAGATTCGGATGGTCTGCCGTGGATCAACCACGGACTGTACGGAGACAGCATGCACACATCAGACGGCCGATCCTAACTTCCACTATGTCAGCGCTAGTATAAGAATATCCTCTTCGAGTGGGTTTGTTGTCCCCGGCACCGAGTGAGCTAGCCGTATCGATCCGGTTTCCCCTAGTCTCACACCGCCATGACAGGAGACCCACCGTTGCTTCCCGGTGGCACACGCAGTCCACACTTTGTATGCCCATTCCCTTGCAGCATTCGGTTCCGGGGACTCTAACCCCTTCTAGCCAATTGAGGAGTATTCGAATACTAACACCAACAAGCTTCCGCTAAGCCTCGTGCCCATTTTGAGGTAATGTGGTTGTACGGGTTAATTGTTCGGGCGGCAGCAGGGACTTCGTAAACAAACCTCCATCTCCGTCTGCTCCCAGCAGCTCGGGTTTTCGTAATCATCTCCGATTGCTCCCAGCATCTCGGGTTTTCGTAAACATCTCCGATTACTCCCAGCAACTCGGGTTTTTATAAAACACTTTCTCGCTGATTGCTCCCAGCAACTCGGGTTTTTCCTTTGAAAACTTGTTAACAAAAACCAGGCTCTCATCCTATAATTTTGAGGTAAGAATATAAGGATATACTACTAGAAAATATAATTTTCTTGATAGCGCCTTCAGCAGAGGCTTCTCAAGTAAAGTCCTATTTTTATAACACCTATTATATACTAGTAGATATCTTTGGCCAAACAATTATTTTGTAAAATAGTTTTTGGGTGACAAAATGCCACAAACGAAATAAAACATGCATTATTTTATTTTGAAAACAAAACATGCTTGTAAAAATAATAGGATTTCAGTATAGTGGTGAAGTGGCTTGCTTGGCTTGGTAATATGTCCTTGGTCTTGATCTTGATGTTCCTCAGGTTCACTCCTCACTTCCAGTTCCTTCCCGATCATATCTAACGTCGTAAACAGAGAAAGGAACAACGCTCAAAATTCAAGACAATGCCACAAGGACATAACAAACAGCAAGCATTGCACAAGACACTAGCTAGCAACCAAAAGCAAGCAATTTACTTAGTTATACAACAACAAGCATCAAGTCCATACAGCTAAGACAAACAACAAACACACCTAAGAGAGTATACACAGCAACCCTAATAGTTAAATAGGTAGTTCTAACTAAACACTAAAGCAGAACACCCTTTAGGGTGTTTAGGTCAAAAACCAAGGGCTGCTACAAAAGTTCAGGAAATACTTTAGACAAAAGTACCTTAACAAGCAGGCATTAACAAGAAGCGTTAAGCACACTCACAAGTGAGCATGCTACTAGCTCTAGGGACATATACTATTAAATAGTTAGGCAACCAACAAAGTTTCACAACACTGCTCACACAAGTTATTGACTAGGAGTTAAGAAGGTGCAGGTGGGTTATTTAACAGAACACTACAAACACTACTGCAAAGGAACGGGTTGACAACAATCTAAAGTAAACCAACCATACTACAAGCATTACAGAACACAGAGCAGCTACTAGATAATATCTATCACAAACAACGAATAAGCAAACAATCAATTAACAGATGATTCTATACTGACACTAGTATAACCAAGATTAATTTTATGTAAGAAAAACTAACAGTACTAACATATTAAAATAGTTGTACTAGTCATGCTAATCAACCTCAAAACAACAAACAACAGTCGGCAGGAGGGGTCGAAGAACTTCGGGGTCAAAGCCGGGAACTTTGATCTGTAGAGGAAGTAGTCGTCGTCGTGGAAGTAGTCGAAGTAGTTGTATTCAAGTTGTCGTGGTCCGGTGTTGTCGACGGTCGGGGTACACGGTGACGGTGACACTCTTTTCGTAGAACACGGAGAGACATCGGTCGGACAAAAACAAGCGCCAGAGGGGAATCCGTTGGATCGGAGACATGCTCCGGAAGGGATCCGGGAGACCCGGGAAGACATCGGGAAACACCGGGAGGATGTCGGGAGACATCGGGAAACATCGGGAAGACATCTGGAAGATGTCGGGAAACATCGGGAAGACGTCGGGAAACATCGGAGGATATCGGGAAGGTGTCGGGAGAAATCGGGAAAATGTCGGGAACGTCGGGATCGAATCCGTTGAACGAACGGAGGGATCCGTTGGACGGACTCATGACATCGGGAACATCGTGAAACCGGAGACATCGGGAACACAGTATCGGGAACATCGGGAAACCACCGGAACAGTGCGCGCACGGAAATCACTAGCGCGCGCAGGCTCACGGACACGCCGGGACGGACGTCGGGACGCCGGAACGGAAGGCGGACACGGAGACAGCGCGCGCGCGGACACGGGAACATCGGGACGCCGCAAACGGGAGGGCATCGGTCACGGGGACGGCGGCTGGGCAGGGGTGCCGGGCGTCGGCTGCCATGACAGAGGAAGGCGAGGGGCGGCGGCCGCGGCTGGGGCGGAGCAGCTCGGGCCGAGGTAGAGGAGGTCAAGGGCGACGCCGACGGACGGCACGGGGCGGCGCCGGTGATGGCCGCGGGGACGGGATGGCGGCAGCGCTCCGGGTCAAGGTCGACGATGGCCCGGAGCGAGGACGACCGAGGCTGCAGGGGCCGAGAGGGCTGCGGCCTGGGCGGAGGCGACAGGAGGCGGCCGAGGAGCAGCGGGACGGGGTCGACGCGGGGAGGGGTCGGGGGCGACGGCGCGGCGGCGGCCGCTGCTGGCGACGGCCAGGGGCGGTCGGGCGGCGGGAAGAGACGAGGCCGGTGGCGCAAGAGGCGGCCGGGGCCGGCGGCTGCGGTGGAGGGAGGAGGAAGCTCGGGTGGAGGAGAGGGAGGCCGGGAGGAGAGGGCGGCGCGGCGGCCGGACCATGGCCGGCGGCGACGGCTCGCTGGCCGGAGGAGGAAGGAGCGGGGGGGGGGGGGGGACGCGGGGTGGAGTGTGGGAGGCGGGTGGTTGGTGCCGTGGTGCGGTGCGTGGGTGGCTGGGGAAGGATAAGGTGAGTGGATATGGTCAGGGACCTGTTTGTAAGGTGGGGGACCTAGTTGCAAAAAGAAGGAAATGCAGGGAGGCGGCTGGGGAGGAAACCCTAAATTTCCAGGGAAACCCTAGGGTTTCGGTGGGGGCTGTGGGGCTGGTTGGGCTTTTTGGGCTGCTCTCCCTCACACAAGAAATAACAGAAAATAATTGTTTTAAAGAAGAACTTGCAACGTTTCCTTCAAAATTTTGTATAACACAAACAAATATTTTCGAATAAAGTGGGCACATATGACCAAAAGAATGTTTGGTAATTTTGCTAAGAATTTTGGAAATACTTTTATTAACAAAATATTTTAAAATCCATTTCGGGCCTTTTGGTAAATAATTTGTAATAAATAAGAAAAATGTTTTCAAAACATATATTTTTGAATTGATATAAGAGGGGATATATTAGGGATCATAAAAGTGATTTTTAATAAACAACTTCTTTGAAAGTATTTTAGATAACTTTTGAAAACAAGGAAAACAAGAGGCTTTTTAATAAACACCAAAACTTGAAGAGAAGAAAAAGAGTTTGGCCACAAAGAAGATTAGAGAAGACATAAGGACTATTTTTCTTGTCATGACATGATCACCAAGAGGTAGGGTTTTAAGTAGGTTGTGCTCACAAGGTTACTATTAGGTGTTAACAAACACAACCAACAAGGTACCCAAAATCAAACAAAGCGAAAAGGGAAGTGAAACACAAGCATTAGTGAAGCAACTTCAAAAAGTTTTTGTTGCCCCTGATTTTTGGCTACCTAACAACTGTGATTTTTCTGGCTTCCCGAAATTGGGGCGTGACAGATTCTTCCCCCCTTAAAAGAATCTCGTCCCGAGATTCCTAAGAGGGTACTAAAAGGGTGTAAGGACAGAGAGATGATGTTTCTTCATCATCCGAGGTTGCTGATCTCCAACGGTTTTCCTTACGGGTAAGGCGTCTGACTCCTTCTGGAAGGCTTTGGTTTTTGCTGATGGTGTCTTCATGGTGGGCGATGCTGACCCGCATTCTGGATGGGTTGACCTTGAATAGTCCAGGCTTGGGGCGCAAAGAACAACTTGTCAAAACTTCCTAATAAACTAGTGTATGTCTTCCCCCTTAAAAAGGAACCTTGACGGGTCATGTTGAAGACTGAAGCTGGTGTTGACTTGGAGGTATTGTTTTTCTAGAGTAACCTGACGACCTCTAACACGGTTGTTCTTCCTTGGTGCTTGAAGTTGGAGTAGTTAACACGCCAAGGGATTATTGACTCTCGGATGGTCATAGCTAGGGACACAATACTTGCAGGCCTCGCAGGTTGCGTCAAGTTAGAGACTAGACTCACTCCAGCTTCTGGTTAGTTGGAGATGCGAAAAGCTTCATGCTGCGTCAAAGCTTGCAGGGTGAATGATATTGGCACGCTGATGAACGGTCTGGACCAGGCTACTTTGGGGAATGGGTGTAGATCTTCCGCCTTTGTCTTCATTTTGTACTTCTTGTGAGATAGTTAGAGATGCATTTAGCTACACTCGGGCGTCACGGGGGCGTCAGGTCGGTAGACTTGAATAACTTTTAGTTAATACAAGAGAAATGTTAGAACCGTCTATCCACATCCTTGGTTGCTTGGGGTTTGTAATGTAGATTTGCAGGTGCTTCCCCCCTTTGATTCTTCTTGGTGTGCTATTGGGTAAATATTGTCTTCGCGTTTGCGGATGGTGATTTGCCATTGGTAGCTTAATGGCTTGAGGGCTTCATAAACTCCTTTAGTTCTTCTCTCGAGCACTCCTTCTCCTTATCGGGCTTCGGGTGAGGGAAGGTTAGCAAATCACTTGTTAGATGTTAATCTAGAGTTAACCAAGGTAAGTTACTGTTGTTAGGTTTATAATACGGCTCACGTATTCTCGGCTTTGGTCTTGAATCTTCAACTTCCTTGATGGCGTTTGACATACTTGGATGAAGCGGTGCATGAAGACCGGTAGCTGATTTGCTTGTTAGATTGTAGAATCTTGACTTCCCGGGTTGGAGCTGAGTATCTTCGGTATCTTGCATTTTCCACTAGAAGATGACATGGTCGAGGAGGAAAAGTTTTTCCGAAAAGCTTCCTAGGTCATGTTCTTGTTAGGGTGCAAAACTGTAACTAGGGTCAAAGGCCAAAAGATTTTGCAAGAAGCGCAAACATGTTTTTCGTCAAGACAAAGTGTGGTTACTTGTGTTGCCAGCAAGGCGTGATTGTGGAACTTCACAAAAAGACATTACACAAACAACACTCAAACAAGGAACAAACAAAGATCAAAGAACAAGCAAGGTACATTTAGTACCACGGTGTCTAAAGTTCGGGTAGATGGGTTTAACTCAAGAAGGCAAGTGGGCATATCCTAAGCATCCTATGGTCTGGGTCAGCCATGTTTGTTGAGGTCTTCGTGTCTTTAATTTCTAGGCAGTTTGATGTCATTGAGCTTGAAACTTGGTAGGGTCTTCGTATCTCGAAGATTTTCTTCACCTTGTCGAAGTAGGAAACTTTGGTGGCGAGATCACTTCAATTCAAGGTGGTAGCCGATCGTTGTTCTCCACACAGAAATCACCTTGATGTTGGAGTCGCGGGAAGGAAACTTCTTTTCTTCAGGGTACTATCTAATTAGGTCTCACTTGGGTTCATCGTCCAGTATGCATGTTTGAACGAGGAAGAGATAATAGAAAAACCTTTAGAAAATTTTAAAAATAGAGAGGTGAGACTTAGAAATATTTGAGAAGGTGAGAAGAAGGAAAAAATCATTCTGGGACTTCCCTAGAGAAAGTTTATTTTTCATAGTAATAGGTTGTTACCAAAATATTTCCTTCCTAAGCTAGCGTCCATGCTAACTAAGGTCTCCTACAGTCAGGATGGCTCTGATACCAAGTCTGTGGGGACCCCGGATCAGTTGTCCGAAATTCCCTTGTGCCTACAACATCAGCGATCCCATGATCAGTGTGTCGCTGAGCACAATCAAACTTGTATCGAAAGAACATCCATAAATACCGAATCATAATACTTACTTGATTGAAGTAATACTTCTTCAATAGGTTTCTTGCAGCGGAATCACCAAACAACGTGGAGCCCAAGTCATTTGCCAAGACACCTACAGGCAGCTGACTGGGAAGACGACCTAGTTCGCAAAGACGTCGACGAACTCTCAATCTTCAGCATACTCCTCATCTTCGGCGTAGGTCTTCTCGTTGAAAAATATGGACATTGGAATATCCAGGGACACAGCCATGAGTACAATTACGTACTCGCAAGACCACCACCAAGCTTAAGTTTTCATGGTAATGCAATAAAAGCATTTTTTTTAAACTGGGATAGCTGCTATATATGACTATAGGGCTTAATTTTCGCAAACGATGCTTTTAGACATGGAGAATACAACATCTCTATGTCTTTGTTAAAAAGAAACATTTAGAGATAGAATTCTCTTTTGTAGAGATCGCCGGAACTATCTCCACATCTTTATAAAACACTTTGTAAAACTTTTCAAGGACACTAGGATGGGGATACCCCTTTTTCTTTCCACAAGATCCGACTGATTGTCTCCCCGAGATCAACCATCTTTTCTCAAATTCCCGTACCTCCCAGGTACCTTTCTGATCCTTCTTTTAGTCCAAAACAGAAAACAACTTTTCTTCTTTCACCAGTCGCCCAGTGTGGCCTTTGCAACCGTCCATGACCGCGGACACGACTATTCGAATAGATTTACACTCTGCAGAGGTGGTACACTTTCACCACAAGATTCAGATGGTCTGCCGTGGATCAACCACGGACTGTACGGAGACAGCATGCACACATCAGACGGCCGATCCTAACTTCCACTATGTTAGCGCTAGTATAAGAATATCCTCTTCGAGTGGGTTTGTTGTCCCCGGCACCGAGTGAGCTAGCCGTATCGATCCGGTTTCCCCTAGTCTCACACCGCCATGACAGGAGACCCACCGTTGCTTCCCGGTGGCACACGCAGTCCACACTTTGTATGCCCATTCCCTTGCAGCATTCGGTTCCGGGGACTCTAACCCCTTCTAGCCAATTGAGGAGTATTCGAATACTAACACCAACAAGCTTCCGCTAAGCCTCGTGCCCATTTTGAGGTAATGTGGTTGTACGGGTTAATTGTTCGGGCGGCAGCAGGGACTTCGTAAACAAACCTCCATCTCCGTCTGCTCCCAGCAGCTCGGGTTTTCGTAATCATCTCCGATTGCTCCCAGCATCTCAGGTTTTCGTAAACATCTCCGATTACTCCCAGCAACTCGGGTTTTTATAAAACACTTTCTCGCCGATTGCTCCCAGCAACTCGGGTTTTTCCTTTGAAAACTTGTTAACAAAAACCAGGCTCCCATCCTATAATTTTGAGGTAAGAAAATAAGGATATACTACTAGAAAATATAATTTTCTTGATAGCGCCTTCAGCAGAGGCTTCTCAAGTAAAGTCCTATTTTTATAACACCTATTATATACTATTAGATATCTTTGGCCAAACAATTATTTTGTAAAATAGTTTTTGGGTGACAAAATGCCACAAACGAAATAAAACATGCATTATTTTATTTTGAAAACAAAACATGCTTGTAAAAATAATAGGATTTCAGTATAGTGGTGAAGTGGCTTGCCTGGCTTGGTAATATGTCCTTGGTCTTGATCTTGATGTTCCTCAGGTTCACTCCTCACTTCCAGTTCCTTCCCGATCATATCTAACGTCGTAAACAGAGAAAGGAACAACGCTCAAAATTCAAGACAATGCCACAAGGACATAACAAACAGCAAGCATTGCACAAGACACTAGCTAGCAACCAAAAGCAAGCAATTTACTTAGTTATACAACAACAAGCATCAAGTCCATACAGCTAAGACAAACAACAAACACACCTAAGAGAGTATACACAGCAACCCTAATAGTTAAATAGGTAGTTCTAACTAAACACTAAATCAGAACACCCTTTAGGGTGTTTAGGTCAAAAACCAAGGGCTGCTACAAAAGTTCAGGAAATACTTCAGACAAAAGTACCTTAACAAGCAGGCATTAACAAGAAGCGTTAAGCACACTCACAAGTGAGCATGCTACTAGCTCTAGGGACATATACTATTACATAGTTAGGCAACCAACAAAGTTTCACAACACTGCTCACACAAGTTATTGACTAGGAGTTAAGAAGGTGCAGGTGGGTTATTTAACAGAACACTACAAAGACTACTGCAAAGGAATGGGTTGACAACAATCTAAAGTAAACCAACCATACTACAAGCATTACAGAACACAGAGCAGCTACTAGATAATATCTATCACAAACAACGAATAAGCAAACAATCAATTAACAGATGATTCTATACTGACACTAGTATAACCAAGATTAATTTTATGTAAGAAAAACTAACAGTACTAACATATTAAAATAGTTGTACTAGTCATGCTAATCAACCTCAAAACAACAAACAACAGTCGGCAGGAGGGGTCGAAGAACTTCGGGGTCAAAGCCAGGAACTTTGATCTGTAGAGGAAGTAGTCGTCGTCGTGGAAGTAGTCGAAGTAGTTGTATTCGAGTTGTCGTGGTCCGGTGTTGTCGACGGTCGGGGTACACGGTGACGGTGACACTCTTGTCGTAGAACACGGAGAGACATCGGTCGGACAAAAACAAGCGCCGGAGGGGAATCCGTTGGATCGGAGACATGCTCCGGAAGGGATCCGGGAGACCCGGGAAGACATCGGGAAACACCGGGAGGATGTCGGGAGACATCGGGAAACATCGGGAAGACATCGGAAGATGTCGGGAAACATCGGGAAACATCGGGAAGACGTCGGGAAACATCGGGAAACATCGGGAGGATATCGGGAAGGTGTCGGGAGACATCGGGAAAATGTCGGGAACATCGGGATCGAATCCGTTGAACGAACGGAGGGATCCGTTGGACGGACTCACGACATCGGGAACATCGTGAAACCGGAGACATCGGGAACACAGTATCGGGAACATCGGGAAACCACCGAAACAGTGCGCGCACGGAAATCACTAGCGCGCGCAGGCTCACGGACACGCCGGGACGGACGTCGGGACGCCGAAACGGAAGGCGGACACGGAGACAGCGCGCGCGCGGACAGCGCAAGCGCGCGTTGCAGCACCTCGAAGGGTGGACAAACACGGACACGGGAACATCGGGACGCCGCAAACGGGAGGGCGTCGGTCACGGGGACGGCGGCTGGGCAGGGGTGCCGGGCGTCGGCTGCCATGGCAGAGGAAGGCGAGGGGCGGCGGCCGCGGCTGGGGCGGAGCAGCTCAGGCCGAGGTGGAGGAGGTCGAGGGCGACGCCGACGGACGGCACGGGGCGGCGCCGGTGATGGCCGCGGGGACGGGACGGCGGCAGCGCTCCGGGTCGAGGTCGACGATGGCCCGGAGCGAGGACGACCGAGGCTGCAGGGGCCGAGAGGGCTGCGGCCTGGGCAGAGGCGACAGGAGGCGGCCGAGGAGCAGCGGGACGGGGTCGACGCGGGGAGGGGTCGGGGGCGACGGCGCGGCGGCGGCCGCTGCTGGCGACGGCCAGGGCCGGTCGGGCGGCGGGAAGAGACGAGGCCGGTGGCGCAAGAGGCGGCCGGGGCCGGCGGCTGCGGTGGAGGGAGGAGGAAGCTCGGGTGAAGGAGAGGGAGGCCGGGAGGAGAGGGCGGCGCGGCGGCCGGCGGCCGGACCATGGCCGGCGGCGACGGCTCGCTGGCCGGAGGAGGAAGGAGCGGGGAGGGGGGGCGCGGGGTGGAGTGTGGGAGGCGGGTGGTTGGTGCCGTGGTGCGGTGCGTGGGTGGCTGGGGAAGGATAAGGTGAGTGGATAAGGTCAGGGACCTGTTTGTAAGGTGGGGGACCTAGTTGCAAAAAGAAGGAAATGCAGGGAGGCGGCTGGGGAGGAAACCCTAAATTTCCAGGGAAACCCTAGGGTTTCGGTGGGGGCTGTGGGGCTGGTTGGGCTTTTTGGGCTGCTCTCCCTCACACAAGAAATAACAGAAAATAATTGTTTTAAAGAAGAACTTGCAACGTTTCCTTCAAAATTTTGTATAACACAAACAAATATTTTCGAATAAAGTGGGCACATATGACCAAAAGAATGTTTGGTAATTTTGCTAAGAATTTTGGAAATACTTTTATTAACAAAATATTTTAAAATCCATTTCGGGCCTTTTGGTAAATAATTTGTAATAAATAAGAAAAATGTTTTCAAAACATATATTTTTGAATTGATATAAGAGGGGATATATTAGGGATCATAAAAGTGATTTTTAATAAACAACTTCTTTGAAAGTATTTTAGATAACTTTTGAAAACAAGGAAAACAAGAGGCTTTTTAATAAACACCAAAACTTGAAGAGAAGAAAAATAGTTTGGCCACAAAGAAGATTAGAGAAGACATAAGGACTATTTTTCTTGTCATGACATGATCACCAAGAGGTAGGGTTTTAAGTAGGTTGTGCTCACAAGGTTACTATTAGGTGTTAACAAACACAACCAACAAGGTACCCAAAATCAAACAAAGCGAAAAGGGAAGTGAAACACAAGCATTAGTGAAGCAACTTCAAAAAGTTTTTGTTGCCCCTGATTTTTGGCTACCTAACAACTGTGATTTTTCTGGCTTCCCGAAATTAGGGCGTGACATCTATCACTACTTTTTATTGGCTCGGCCAATTTTTGCAAACTTTATATTTCTGGAAAGCTTATGACACGTAGAAACTTTTGGCATAATTAGTTTTATGTTTTGTCAAACTTATTTTGGTTCAATTTTAAAAATGGTTGTTTAAGTAAATTTGACTTAACTTAAATTTAAAAATTGATTTTTGGGCAAATCCAATTGCTTTAACTTTTTTTAATTAATACTTGGCCGTAGGAATACTCTACTATTTTTGTAAAATTATTTTCTATGATTATGTAATTAATATTGATTAAATGTTTTTCAGGTGTTATTTTAATAATTAAAATTGATTAAAATTAATTTTCTTCATATATTCGACTAATAAAATGACTTAGTCATATTTTGATCAACTTAGTTACAAAAGTTCTTAGAAATATTCGGCCTCTCCAAATAAAGTAACTTTCTTCCTTAGAAAATTTTGATAATAAAATTTTGAACACTTTTTCCTTAGAAATTTTGATAATAAAATTTTGAACACTTTCTTCCTTAGAAAATTTTGATAATAAAATTTTGAACACTTCTTCCTTAGAAAATTTTGATAATAAAATTTTGAACACTTTCTCGTGCATCCAAACCTTTAGCCAAAACCCAAGCCATTTGTGTCCACCATAACTACCTATATGTGATATTTCCTTGCCACTCCAAGTAAATACTTCATGTGCTACCTTTAAACTATTCAAAAGCTACTACTCCTTATTTGTGTCACTGTTTACTAGCTCATGAGGAAGTATGTGGGTTATTCTTTATTTAGCTTGTCAGACAGACTTTCACCACCAGACTAGCGGCATATACATCCGCTTATCTATTAAATTTGCAAAAAGAGCTGGGAAATGGGGTGTCCAGTCCAATTAATTACAACTTTAACCGCTTAATTCTCTTCACATTTTTGCCCTGATTTATCAGACAAGCAATGATACCAGTGAATAACTGTATGTGTAAACAAAAGAGAAAAGGAGGGATGATCTGCCTTTCTGATAGAAATAACGTCTTTCATGGGAGCCGCTCTTGAAAGTCTGGTTGACAAGAGAGATATTGTTTTCACCCACTACCGTTCGTTGACAATTCTCATACACCACATGATTTAATCCCTGCTTCCCTTTGTAAAGGGCCTTTCTTTTACTTTTATGTTGAGTCAGTAAACCTATTCCCTTCTTTCTTAAGCAAGCATTTGAGTTGTTGTGATTCAACCATCTATATATTAATATTATCAATCATGTCTGTTATCCTTCCTTGTTTTGCACAAGTCTTTTATCTGAAAGAATATAACTTTGAAAGTTATCAATGACTGTAAAGAAATTGTGATAATTGAGCATGTAAGTTCTGCAATATAGCTCCAATATAAGGACTCTACTCGAAAGATAAGTACAATCTGTTAATTGTTCTCTGACCAAGAACGAAGTTTGCCATCACCAAACTATGATTTTCTTTATGCACCTTTATTGTGATTTCCATTACTCATTTCAAGATAAGTTATATGAGGGGAAGTTGCTGTCTAAAATGATTTGTGTATTAATATGCTTCTTGTCCGTATTCCTTATTATCGATGCTTCACTCCATAAACATGTGGTCTTGTTTACTGAGTTCAGCTTTCGCTTGGGTACAAGCGAGGTCTAAGCTTGGGGGGAGTTGATACGTCCATTTTGCATCACTATTTTATATCATAATTTACTGCTATTCATTGATATATTTCATATTTGAATGATATACTTATGTTATTTTATCTTGTTTTGCATGTTTGATAATTATTGGAGAATTAACTGCCGGAGTCAGGATTCAGCTGGAAAAAGCATCGTCAAGACACCCTATTTCTGAAGATCGACAATTCACGGAAAATATACAGATGTTCCTATTTTATCAGATGCCGAAGCCAGCCAAAAGGGGAGGCTGAGATGGGGCACGAGGGGCCCACACCACCCCACGGCACGGGCACCACCTCTGCCGCGCCGGGGCATGGTGTGGCCGCCCTGGCCCACCTCTGGCGCTCCCCCTTCGCGTACTTAATCCCCCAGAAAACCCTAAGACAGGGGGAGCCATCGAGGAAATATTCCGCCGCCTCCACGAGGCGGAAACCACAGAGAGAGAAAAAGCTCTCCGACAGGGAGAAATCTGCCGAGCAAATTCCTTCCCGGAGGGGGGAAATCATCGCCATCGTCATCGTCATCACGCTGGACTTCATTGGGATCATCATCATCTCCACCGCCGTCACCATCATCTCCACCGCTCCACTCCGTTCCGCTGTAACATCTAGGGTTATACTTTGTGTAGTTCATAGGGGAAACTTTCCCGGTGTTGATTACTACTTGTGGTTGATGCTATTAAGTTCTATCGGTGAATTAAAGTATATGTCCAGATTGTTATTCATCATTATATCACCTCTGATCATGATCCATATGATGTCTTGTGAGTAGTTCGTTCAGTTCTTGAGGACATGGGAGAAGTCATGCTGTTAGTAGTGGAACTATGTTGAGTAATATTTAATGGTTTGATATTTAAATTGTGGTGTTATTCTTCTAGTGGTGTCGTGTGAACGTCGACTACATGACACTTCACCTTTATGGGCCTAGGGGAATACATTGTGTATTCGGCTACTAATTGTGGGGTTGCCGGAGTGACTGAAACCTAAACCCCCGTTAGTAAACCGGTGCATGAGGGAGTGTAGGATCTCAGAGTTTAAGGCTGTGGTTAGATTTATCTTAATTACTTCCTTGTAACGCGGATGCTTGCAAGGGGTTTAATCACAAGTATGTATTAGTCCAAGTTAGGGCAGTGCATTAGCATAGGTTCACCCACACAACACTTATCAAAACAATAAAGATTAATCGGCTGTAGGAAGCGAAAGCACTTGACGAAATTCCCGTGTGTCATCAAGAACATTTTGCCATCACAAGTAAACCAACCGGCTTATCCTTTGCTCTAAAAAGGATTGGGCCACTTGCTGCAATTATTATTACTGTCTTTTATTTACACGTATTTTATTTATCTGCAATATCAAAAACCCCTAAAAAATTGTCTGCTAGTATTTACAGTGATTCCTTGATCAAAACTAATTGTCAACACCTTCTGCTCCTCGTTGGGTTCGACACTCTTATTTATCGAAAGTACTACGATACACCCCCTATACTTGTGGGTCATCACCGTCGTCGACCACCTACATGCAGCAGCCGGACGAGATAACTTTACTGCTCAGCGCCGCTGTTGAAACCTGGAACCCTACGCTTTTGAGACCGACTCTTGGAAGTCGGCGAGACCGGATGGTATGGAGGAAATGAGATGCCATTAAGCCAGCATCGCAAGCTGTAGAAGAAAGTCTTGGTGTCCCGATATGATTTTTGTCTTAACAGTTCAGTGTTTGAAGTGAACGAAGAGATTACGTTACTACTACAAAATCGAATTGCCCAGAAGGAATATGACCAGCAAACCGACAACCTGCAAAAGAACAAAACAAAAGTACATCATAAAACGATGTAGATCATGCCATCTCTCCAGTCTCCACCCCTCCGCATGAACCGGCCTCGCCAACTCCCTGGAGTCGACTTCAACAACGTACGATTCCAAGTCACGTGTTTGTCCCTGCTGTCATCTATTTGGCCACCCAAAACGTGGAGTCGGCGGAGTTGGTGATGCCCATAGGACGCGTCGAGAAACCAAGAGGACAAAAAACTGGCCCAAAAAAATGTGAAAAAGAAGTTCGTCTTATTTGTGTACGTTCTTTTGGGCAGAGATTGGTTTGTTACCATGTTTAGTCCGTCCGTGTGTGTGAAAAGGTTGGCTGCAGGAAAAGGAGCTGCTCCCGTGGAAAAAAGAAGGGAAGTTACGATGGTGTATATCAACACGACTACAGTGTACGCGACACCCAATGGCAAAAACCGGTCGTGCCCCGAACGTACTGTAGGAATTAACCAAAATCATGGATAAATTCTTAAGCCGGCTAGTGGGAGGGCGGCGTCAGGATTCAGCCACCGAACCTATTCTTTTGCAGCTCGTCAAGCCGGCTTTACCGGAGCCTCATTCTCCCCGCACCATCTGATCTCGCCGGCTCCCTGGAGTCGATTTAAAAAACATGTGGTTCCAGGTTATGTGTTTGCCTCTCCTGTCATGTCTTTTGGCCCGAAAAAGGACATCACAGCGTTCGTGAAGAAAAAATACAAAAATCACTTGATATAACCTCACAATGTTCGTAAAGAAAGATATCCGAAATCACTTAGTTCAAATCATCCAACAGAGGAAACACCCAACATGGAGTCAAATGAACATGCGGACGTCACGTGGTTTCGGCAAGAAAACACCGAGCAGGTGAAACTGAAAAACAAAGCCATTTCTATCACAATCACGGAACCAAGCAGAAATAATATAAGGAAGATTACTTATCACGATCCCGACCACAATATGGCTTCTCCGTCTTAATGCACCGTCCGATCACGCCGACTTATCACGTGGGGACGCGAAGCTTGATACGCGCACGAAATATGCGATGTCTCGAGTTTTAATTAGACTCGTCTTCCTTTTCTGTTAACTGATACCATCACGTGACGCTTAACTTTAGCCGGCTCCCTGGAATCGGCATCAAGAATGTTCCATGTATTCCTTTCCGCACGGTGTCGTGGCTTCTCCGTCTTAATGCACCTTCCTATCACGCCGACTCCAGAAGCCCTAGGGGTGTCGTCCGGGAAAGGCGTCAGCGAAAGTGGGGACGCGAAGCTTGATACGTGCACGAAATATGCGATGTCTCGAGTTTTAATTAGATTCGTCTTCCTTTTTTTGTTAACTGATACCATCACGTGACACTTAACTTTAGCCGGCTCCCTGGAATCGGCATCAAGAACGTTCCATGTATTCCTTTCTGCACTGTGCCGAGGAGCGGAGAGACCAAAATCGGATGACCGGAAAGCTCAAATCGTTGTTGTCAACTTCTGGAAATTCTTTCACAAACAGGAGTACAGTAGCTATCAAAATTTTCGTTGAAATCATGACTCCGTCCACCATCCTGCCGGTTCCTGGCCGTACCGTTAACTAACGAAAGAGCTGCCCAAGATCTTAAGACGGCGACCTTTCCAACCTACACACATGTCATCTACGGAGTAATAAACATACACCATTACGATAGAGAATTCTCACTTTCGTTGCAAACCCTTCCGTGACGTGGAGTGGTTAGTTTCTGCTCGACCGATGTGAGCATCTCCGTCTTAATACACCGTGGGATCATACCGACTCCTTTGATCAAAGACGCAACTTATATACTGCCTGCCAGCACAGCGCAACGAACCCGCCGACGCCTTATCCGTTTGTCTCGGTCCACGTCTCGCTATTGGTTAGTTCCTATAGTAGACGTGTTTACATACACCCTTCCAGCCTCCCTTTTCTACCCACCATCCCCATTTTCTTCTTGTCATCTACTGAGTAACGAACATCCACCATAACGATAGAGAACGCTCACTTTCGTTGCAAACCCGTCCGTGTTGTCGTGTGGTTACTTTCTGGTAAACCGATACGAGCATCTCCATCTTAATACGCATGTGATCAGGCCGGCTAATTGGAGTCGGTGTGACGAATGTTCCGATACTCACCGACCTGTTTTTTAGCACGGCGGCTAATAGATTGCGAGTGCCTAGGAAGGAGGAAGGTTCCATTGCAAGACCTCGCAGCCTAGCAAGGCGTATATTAGCTTGTCCGTCTTAATGAACCGTCCCGTCACGCCGACTCCTTGAAGTCGGCGTCGCCAGTCCAGAATAAAGAGAAAAACACGCCAACAAAGACCAACCTCCTCTCACGACGGACAACCAGCCCAAATGATCCAAAAAAAACAACAACCCGCAAGAACATAAGGGAAATTAAATCACAAGTCAATTAGGAAAATAGCACAAAATATACCAAACAGATGAGAAAACGTAACACTGAAAAAAGCAATAACAAAAACTAACCCTGGAGACGACTCCAGCGACAATACACTCAGCTTCGGCCGACTCCAAAGATAGTACATGCATTACCAATAGAATAGCCGGTTGGTCTTCCAATTGAATTACTTGGGTAAACTGGTAGCCACGATTATCACGTGGGACGTATCACAGTGATTTTAGCTTCCTGGTCGTCCGAGATGTCTTGCTTTGCACCCCCGCACCCTCCGATGATGTCGGATCTCTGGAGTCGGTCTCAACCGCCATGCATTTACCCACCCAACGCGTCGAGTCGGCCGAGTAGGTGACGACCAAGAGACGCGCCAACAACCCATGAGGACCAAAAGATAAGACCAACGGGAACGTGAAAAAAAAGTCGCGTTTCCTTCGTTGATAAGCTTCGAACAGTTATGTGTGGCACTAAATGGAAAAAACAAACAAGCACCAAATAACATGTCCCGCGATTCTAACGACAGTACACTCAGCTTGAGCCGACTCCAGCGACAGTAAGGGCACAACATATAGTTAAGCCGGATGGTGTTCCCCATGGGAATTTCTTGAGTAAATTGGTAGCCACGATCCTTACCTACGAAGTCTTGGAGGCAAGTTCCTTCGTTCGTAAGTCATGACACCACGGTCTTCCACACGTCAAGTACAGAGGGCACAGCATTAAAGAAAGGGTCAGCCAGCTCGCGAAACATTTCCAAGACTAAATTTATTGCTACATACACAGACATTCGTACACACATTCTTCAGATGGCTCGGGAAGCTGGAGTCGGCGGGGTCAGGTTGTGCATTAAGACGGAAACATGGAGTCGGCGGGGTCGGGTTGTGCATTTAGACGGGAAAACAGCTTCATCTTCCTCACCCCAACCCCAAGAATCCAGATAAAAAGAAAAAACGAACAACCACTAAATTACATGTCCCGGGACACGATGCGAGAGGATACACCCTCTCGCCTTATTAGGATAAAAAACCGTTGTGCCCATCAGTGGTCTGTCCTATTAGTGTATTGGGTTCCTGTCCTGCCGGCTCCGTGGTATATACGCGTGTTGACTTCATCCGTGTGTATGCGAACGTAGTCTTGTAGCGGAAAGGCCTCTCCGTCCTTCCGTACCATCTAATCGTGCCGGCTCCGTGGAGTCGGCCTACTCCAAGGAAACTCTGTCCAATCGTCACATAACGGACCATGGATAACATATTCTATAGAGAAGGGGAAAAGCAGAATATAAACAAAACATTAAAAAAAAAAGAAAAACTAAAAAAAATATTCTAAAGCGATAATGGCGGTATCTTCAAATCGAAAACACTTCGAACTTTTGATTAGCCAGCGTTATTTCCTATTGGAGGCAACGTGAGGACCTCGGTTCAAACGCAGAAGCACGTATATATTAATGACGACATGTGTCCCCTGAGCAATTATGGACTTGCAAGCAAAAAAAACTCCGACGACGGCGAGCTGAAATAAGATTTTCCTGTCTTGTGTCATCTCGTACATCCGTTGCAGCTAAAAGCCCGTAATGTCTTGTATAGTGTCACCAAAATAAGATTCCTGTCATAGAATACAATACATAGTCACGCACAAAAACATCATAAGATAGAGAACGTTGATCAATCGAAACCCTGCATGTATCCATATCTATTACGGTGATACAAGCACCAATAAACGGGTACAACCATCTCGTAGGATCCCACAAAACAATAGACAGTTAAAAAAAACCCGGGTAGAAAAGGAGCAACAAAAGATGAAACGAAAGCAAACATCGGATCAAGCAGCCTACAATTTCTCTTGTAAGGCGATTTGTCATTCACCGGAGGAGATACTAAACATGGAATCACATGAGTAGTCACGCGTCGCATGTCCACGGCAAGAATACCCACAAGCAACTTCTATCAGAGCCACCAAACCGGCAAGCCAAATAAAAAAATATCAGAGACACCGACCCGACGAGACTGGAAAACACAACAATAATCTACTTGTATCAAATACAGGGAACCGGCGAGACCGCGAAAGGTTGGTGTTTACTTTAGTACTGTATTTCTTTGATGGCCAAGGAGTAAATAAGTAGGAATCTTTGGAATGCGTGTTTAGACATGTGTCCCGTTATTTCGTAGGTGTGTGGAAAGACTCCTTCCCTACAACTGGCCGTGCCGGCTTAGTCAGTCTGACTTAATTAGTTGACATCCCTTTCTCCCGTGCAAGTCCCTCCCTTCGTCATAGTATCGTTTATCATTGAAAACTTCTTTCAACATACCATTTTGAGATCAAATACAGGGAGCCGGCAAGACCGCGAAAGAGAACAATATTCTATTAGAGACAACGAGAGGGTGAAACCACGAAACAGATCAATGTTCCATTAGAAGCACCGAGCCGACAAAAGTACAAAGGTTACAGGAATCGAGCGGCGAGACTACCTATAAGAAACCAGCGACAGCAACGTCTTCTGCGAAGACAGAACCTGAAACAAACAAACAAACAAACGCACGAGCGTTACACGTCCGCCTAGAACAAACATCTATTATAAAAAACGAATCCTGCATATCTGAATAAATCAGACCAAGATATCGAAACAACAACGGCAATGAATAATAAGAATATGTAAAACACACGCCAGGGGGTAAAACCAGAAAAAACAGCAAAGAATAAAGGAGACAAGCACGAAACTATAAGACTCACAAAAAATAACGGAAAGCTGTGTAAACACATCAAGGAGGCCCGAACTCCAAGATCATAAATCTGTACCAAGAAATCGACCTGCATCAAGATAGCAAAGAACAAATCAGAGCATGTTAAAAGAAAACCGAACAAAACAGTAATCGATCAACCAACCGAACTATCGAGCATTAAAACTCACCAAAAACAAACCAACACACGCCGAATGAAACACACCCAGCCAACTGGAAGAACCGCGCAAGATGACGTCCTACACATAAAAATAAAGAAAACCGAGCACGAAAAAACAACATGAGAATAGGACCGTCAAAAACAAATTAACAAAACACCCAAAATCACACAATAGCACGAGCAGCAGGACAAAGAAAACCAAACAATCAAGCAGCAAGAAAAAAATAAGAAATGAACCATACCAACAGTATCCCATAAATCACAAGATAGCAAGTAACAAACAAAATGAAGATCGAGCATAAGAACAGTATGACAGAAAACACAATGAAAATAGAACCGACCTTAACCGGACGAACGGAAAACCAGTTAACCGACAACCTGCGACAAAACAGAGCAAAAAACAGGAAAGAAATATTAGGAACCAAGAAAATAAAGAAGAACAAACCGCATAAGCAACAAACAACACATAAACACGGATCCAGCACACGGTGAACGACATGAAAAAAATACGAACAAATACAGAGAGAGAAAGACACGGTTAGAAAACCCAACCTGATCTCAACAGGAACAAACGTGACCGGAAGAACAGCAGACGGATTCCATGGAAACACGGCAGAGCTCGAGAAAATCACGGCGGAGTGATTGCGTGGATCACACGTTCGTTGGTAAACCCCAAGAGGAAGGTATGATGCAGTGTAGCAGCAGTTTTCCCTCAGTATGAAACCAAGGTTTAGTCGAACCAGTAGGAGCAAGAAATCACTTCTGAAGGTTGTTGGTGGCGCCGTCTACGATCACCAACGTGGAACCTGCACACAACACAATCAAACTACTTTGCCCCAACGAAACAGTGAGGTTGTCAATCTCACCGGCTTGCTGAAAACAAAGGATTAAACGTATGGTGTGGAAAACAGTAGTAAATTGCAGAGAATGAAAATGAACAATGTTTGCAGTTGGTTGTATTATCAGTGTAAAAGAATGGACCGGGGTCCACAGTTCACTAGTGGTGTCTCTCCATAAAAGATAACTAACATGCTGGGTGAACAAATTACAGCTGGGCAATTGACAAAATATTGAGTGCATGACAATGCATATATATGACATGATGATTACTATGATATTCATGTGGGCATTACGACAAAATACATAGACCGTTATCCAACATCGTCTATGACTAATAATCCATCGCCAGGTTGTCATACCGAGTTTCCCGTTGGTATTAAGTTGCAAGCAACGGATAATTGTATTAAGTAATGTGCGTAATGTAAACAAATGCATTAGACCTAACGGCGCACCCTTAAGCTAAGCATCGGTTATTTTATCCCTAGTGGCAACAACACATCCACAATCTTAGAAGTTGCTGTCACTCTCCCAGATTACCGGAGGCATGAACCCACTATCTAGCATAAATACTCACTCTTGGAGTTACAAGCATCTACTTGGCCAAAGCATATACTAGTAACGGAAAGCATGCAAGATCATAAATAACATATAAGATAGATTGATAATCAACTTGACATAGTATTCAATATTCATCGGATCCCAGCAAACACAACATGTAGCATTACAATAAGATGATCTTGATCATGATAGGCAGCTCACAAGATCTAAACATGATAGCATAAAGTGGAGAGATAACCATCTACCTACTGCCATGGACCCGTAGTTCAAGGATGAACTACTCACGCATCACTCCGGAGGTAGGCATGGTGATGTAGAGCCCTCCGATGATGATTCCCCTCTCCGACAGGGTGCCGGGAAGAGCTTCTGAACCCTCCCGAGCTAGGGTTGACGGCGGCGGCGTCTCTGTACCTTTTCGTGGATAATGGCTCGGGTATTTAGGGTTTTCGCGTCGGGAGGAATAAATAGGCGAAAGGGCGGCGGCTGCAGAGCCACGTGGGCCCCACACCACCCCACGGCGTGGTAGGGGGGGGGGGCGTGCGGCCCCATGGTGTGGGTGCCTCGTGGCCCTCCTCCGTCTCTCCTCCGGACTCCGTGTTCGTGTTGGAAAAATAGGAGGTTCTGTCCAAATTTCGTCCAATTCCGAGAATATTTCCAGACTAGCTTTTCTGGAATACAAAAACAGCAGAAAACAAGAACTGGCACTGTGGCATCTTGTTAATAGGTTAGTCCCAGAAAATGCATAAAAATGCTATGAAGTGTATATAAAACATGTAACAAATGGTATAATATCAACATGGAACATCAGAAATTATAGATACGTTTGAGACGTATCACGGAGCAAGAACAGTGAGGAAGAAGAAAAGGGGGAAATGAGAGCTGCAGTAACCATCCGATCCAGAACGGAACCTATATACCCCGTCCCCCCAACATAGTGTACACAGGAACCCTATTAGGTCGGTTCCGTCTTAATGAACCAATGGCGAGCCTCCAGCGACACGCGAAATCGGGCCCGAATTTGTTCTGACCACCAACACAATGCAACGTACCCGCCGACGAATGGAGAGAGGCCAGCTCGGATGGAGAAATCGGGCCCGAATTCTCCCTGACATCATGAACAGTGCAATGTACCCGACGATCGTGCGAAATACCCAGCGTGCCCCAATGTACTGTAAAAAATACGCAGCGGCGACACTAGCAAGGGAAACATCAGTGACGCAACGTCCCGAGCAACCGACCAGTGGGCCTCAGAGAGGAAAGGGCCCGTCGTCAGTGAGAGAGAGAGAGAGAGAGGGACTGAACCACGTATGAAGAAAGCTCTCTCAGAGGGGCACACAATGCATTGGCTAAAACCTAATACGGTAAATGAACAAAATTAACCAATGGGACGAACGCGCTGTGAATCTGCACCCCTCTGGCACGTACGCCACACCGATTAAACGCGCATCGTGAGGCCGACGTGTGGGCCCTCGGGCTACAGGGGTAATCCACGTAGGATGTCAGCGAGAGTGGCTTCACGAAGGTTGGTACGGTTAGCGACTTTGCGAATCCCTGTTCATGCCGACTCCAGGAGCTGACGGTGATCGGATGGTGCGGAGGCACGGAGCGGGGAGGATCAGACGGCCAGAAAGCCCAAATCACTGGAGAGCCTCCAATGGGACTCACCGTTTATATCTTTAGATATGATGGTGCTCTAAAAATCCGATATCCATAATTTCCCATAGCATTCCGAATTTCTCGTCACAAATATTATGATTGGTTTCACACAAACTTATATTAAGTATATTAGAATACATAAAACCGCAAGATACAAACAACAACTCCCTCCGTTCTGAATTCTAACATGTTTTGAGCGTTCCAGTATGCACTACATGCGGACTGAAATGAATGAACATACACATTAAAACGTGATACATACGATTAGAAAAAACTAAAACATCTTATAGTCCAGAAAGGAGGAAATACAAGATAAGAGATTACAATGCATTAGAAGGAAAACATACATAAGGATATGACACCTTAATTTTAGACTATATGATGGCTCTAGGTACACACCTAACACCTATTTGATCCTACCACTGCGTTGTACATATCCAAAATCACTATCTCAAATCCTCATGGGTAAAACAGGTTAGTCTATCATTTCACAACGAAGATCATTCTTTTGTTATCTTGATTTGAAGCAAAAGAGAAGAAATGAAACTAAATTCCATTTATTAACTCAGTTGAGTTTTCACATTAAGAAACTACGACATATGCATGATATAAAAGATGTATCATCAGAAAAAATATTCGCATAGAAGATTTTGTTTTTGCTACTTATTTCCATGGAAATACATGCTAGGAGACTCGATATAATAAAAAGAAAAAAGCATGAGCTATTTGATAAAAAATTAGACACTTCAGCACCCTGCACCCTGCAATGTTTTGAAGAAATTTTTGCGTGACGACGTGCACAATAGATGATTAAGAAGAATTGTTGTGCAGTTATCCGCTGTCTTAAGGTGAGATTCAACAAATTCACAAATCTTTTTCTTTTGAAGTATTAAATATAATGATCCATCACCTGTACTGCTGCAAAATAACTTAGATGTAACCCATTTATGCAAAAAAAAAAGGTGTTGCTAACAGGCTGGACTCAAGGCAGCAAACAAAATTCAATGAATGGTAATATATTAATATTTAGAAGATATCGAATACACCCGGCCTCTGCAACACTCAATATCATGAGAAATTCGATACATTGAGAATGCACGCAGCCGGATTACAACAAAAAGAAAAAGAAAACCTAAGATCTAAGGCGACACTAATAAGCAACGAGATAAACCTCTTTCCTAACAACACACAAGATGTGAGCATGTTCTCTAAAAGCAACGCATTTAGGAAGGGTAACAACACACAAGTGTCAACGTCGTTAGATCAGATCATGGGTTTTCACCCTGAAAAGCGGCAAACTCCATGCAATGCCTTCGGCAAGATAATGTTTCTGGAACACCGTCATTGCTAGGCATGTCCGATGAAGGTCACACCTAGGGTTTTCACAGGAGCTCAAGTCCCAATACTACGATAGCACGACAAAATCTCGACCAGGATGTGTCATTGCATCCAGTAACCAACACCTTCATTCCTTCTTTCCTTGACACAACCGGACACATGCATGTGCTCATACTCCTAGATATATGCATTGTGCCCCACAACACTCGGCAACAAATATGCATATGTCTTGTGCACTGCGACATGACATATATGAACATCTTTCTAAATGATGGACTTTCCAACCAATGCTCACACGCATGTTTCTGACATAATCACCGCAACACGACTAAAACTATGTCCATATGACTTCGTTACAGGTGACGACGAAAGTGGCATGTGACCAAAAAGGGTTATAAAATGCAGCATGGTTCAAGGCTTATCAAGATTTAAGTATTACATTATTTTCAAATCTATAACCGGGTATCGTATTTAGCACTTATGTTATCCTGAGTGTCTTGTGACCTAATAGCCAGGGATGGATTCTCAGGAAGCCATAATAGTTCCCAAAATATATCAGCGAGACTTCAGTTTTCACTTTTAATATAACACCCCCAACGAATATTATTAGATTGATCTGTTTGGTAACTGGTTAAGAGGGATTGATGCGAAAACTAAGCCTCAAATTAGAGCAGGTGTTTAAGCTTTAGTTTGGAAAATCTAGAATGCACACAATAATATTATATTTAACAAGACATGAGTTGTTCTTGTTTTGTAGGTCATCCATATGGCCATGGAACGTGGTCCTTTAAATACCCAAAGGAGGAGCCGCGATGGGTGCAACAGTGTGGAGACGATTCTGCGGGGTATTTTTAACCGGCGTTGTTGGCTGTTCACTAATCGATTACGCAATGCATAGAGTCGTCATGTTTATGTTTTCCGATTGATTTTTTGTATCGATCTTATGCGACCTAGGAGATGTAATAACAACTAGCTGGGTGGCCCGCGCAATTGCGCGGCTAGTGATGATATATACATATAATAGAGCTCTTATATTACTAATTTATCATTCTTCTCCTTTTTATTATCTTTAAATATATATAAAACAATTATAAATTTAGAATGATTTCGGATACTCACTTTGTTGAGCTTCCAACTATTTCCACGTTTCAAGGTATGTGATAAAACATATGTACATGCTGCAAATGCAAAATCTGAATACATTTACTGTTTAGGCTCCTGTGTTCTCTTATATGCAACGGTAGACTATCTCACCATTTTTATAGTTTAAAACTCCATCAATCAATTTTGTCTCTGCGCCCGTGGAGTATTTCCAGGTCATCTAACATTAAGAAATTCGGTTATGTACCAGCTAGATACATAAGGGACAACACCTGCAGATCATGTCCGAATTATAGTTTCGCTAGTAAGGACAGAAGCTAAGATATATAAAATTGCTTTTCATACAAAGGGTAAATCATCGAAGGTTTATAAACCCATTATGTAAGGATGAATAAATCCACAAACCAATCTATTGAGGCTCTTTTGTTTTTGTGTGTGTCCCTTAAACTCCTATTATCTTGTCGTCTGGATTAATCAAGTTCTACCATAATAAACAAAGTGTAAATCATATCCTGTTTTTCTACTATTAGTATGGCAACCTGACATCATAAGTTCGAAAGTGTCCACAATGTTTTTCTCACTTAACAATTTACAGAAATTCGCACCTGTTGTATGTGAATATAGCTTCTTCATCGCTAATTTTTTTGCGTCCGCAAAAGTTTAAAATAGATTTTTTCAAAATATTGTCCCCTAATGAAGTATGTCCCGTATTTGAATGTTACTTTTTCTGTGAAATAATGCTATTATTTTTATCACTTTATTACAAAATATCTCAATACTTCGTCCCTCTGATCATCCCGCGTCTTTATGGGGGAGCTTAGTACAAATAAATATGTATATTGATGATTGACTAAGAATCCATAAACAACATACCTATCGTTTTGATCAGACGACATTAATATTAAGCAAGAAGTAAAATATAGCTGACTTCTGCCCATTTTATACATGAAGAAAATTTAAATCATAAGAATTTTCTTCTGTAAGTGTGCGTCTAAAGTTTTTCAAATATGGTGCATATGAAATAAGAAAGAAGTATGCTGCCAGCATATATTGGTACAATTGCCACGTTGAGACACTTTCCTCCGCTTCTTAAATTATCTTTCCTTTTAAGATGATTCAGACTCAGAAGAAGCAAGTTACATATATATTCACTGAACTTTCCAAATTAATTGTGAAAAATAAAGCAGTAGAGAAGAAGCATGATAATTAGATGTGAAAAAACCTACTGGTTCAGAGTATGTTGTTTAATTAGATTTGAATAACCATGATAAATTAAATTTTAGTAAATAAGGCCAACATTTTGGGAGCACTTAAAATTTCGAACATCTTATAACAAAAGCATATACTTGAGGAGCTATTAACCTGCAAATATCAACCTGCATATTGATTTTAAGAGCCACGAATCCAACAAAAAACTTGAGGACTTACACTGTCCATCAATTCTGAAAATTACCTTTTGTACACCGGATTGATGACTACTCTTGATATTGATATATATACTGAAAAACTGAGGCCTAAGTGAGAATGCACCACGGAACAGATATAAGAGCCACGAATCCAACAAAAAAGTTGCGGACGTATAATTTCGATGAACTCTGTAAATTACCTTTTGTACTCCGGATTGTTGACTATGCTCTTGCAGGCTGTTGCTAAAAAAACACAGATTGGAGCAAGCAAAATAATCCAACCTTGTCCCTACAAAATCAACTCTCGTTATTGATATACTGAAGAACATGAGGCCTATGTGAGAACGTGCACCACGGAACAGAGATGGACATGATTCTTGCAGCCCCATGTGCGCACTCATCCTAAGTAAATACAGTCTGTGGTATAACAAAAGAAGGAAATTGCTTTGGTGGGTATTTCGTCGAGCACCTACGAAAGAAATAAGAGTAAAACTTAAGAACAAAACTCCATGCAATCACCTCCTAAAGGGATCCGAGGCAATGATTCATAGATGCAGGAAGTAAGTCTTGGATTAGGATTCGAGCATGAAGAAAGTAAATAACCCTCATAAAAATAATATATGCAATGCACTAACCTGATGTAGAATCCATGTTAACTGTAAATCCAAGAATTGGGTCCATGATAATTGATTGGTAGATACTATAAAACTTTTGTATTACTAATGCAACCTTTAAGGCTGTACAAACTTGTCGCCGGCAATAGCGCAAACCTCCGCCAAACGCTGGGAAGAGATGCTTTGCGGAGATAGATACTTTTTTCTTTACCATGTACCAGCTGAATTAATCGAAAATTTGGAAGCAGGTCAGATTTCGGCTGTTATGTCTTGTGTTGCAGCCACGCATATCCTGATCGCCACCATGATCTAGGCCTAGCGAGCTCAATATGGCGAAGCGAGGCCTCCGGCCGCCTGGTCATATGTTCCTTGATTGGCCGGAGAGCAACTTCATCTCCTCATGGCGTGGAGAGCTGATTGGTTCTGGATATAGCGGAGCGACACCGCCGACCGCCGGCCGCTCGGCCTTGCCTTTTCGAAGCTACGAAGTAGCACTGATGCAGACTGTGGTCGATCAACAAATTCTATCGATCAGCAAATTCTTTACTGCCGCGCGGCGTACCACTTGCGTTTGCCTCTTTGTATCGCCAGCATCCAAACGTTTGTGGTGGTCTTCATGATCAGTACTGGCTTCGCCGGACTGACTTGCCGGCCGGACTCGTCGAAAAGCATGAGGTAGATTCATGGTACCTTGTGCGATCATCAGCATCCTTGCCATGCCTAGAGGTAGCTCGACCAGACCGAGATCGACGCCGTCTCTTCGAGCTCATCGATAGCTAGCTGCCTTCTTCAGATCCGCACAACGTCCATTGTGATTGCTGCTGTGTACACCTGCGGATTGAAATAGCAATCGTGTTTGATTGATCCTAGCGTACCAAAAGCAATCACGGGCAGCATATATGGGCAACAGAGAATCGTGTACCCACATATTTTTGGTAGAGATAAGAGTCCATGTCAAATACAAAGTGCGTTTTCCATCTGAAGTTAGATCCACGTACGTTTTTAATCTCGTCCTTTCATACGATCTAACTTATAACGGATTAATCCTGGCCGTCGTTTGTCTTGTGTTTTAATTATATAATAGATACTTCAGACATTTTTAATAAATGTGACTTTGTATGTGCATCTATTGATGCAGAGGCCGTGGTTATGCCTCTTTTTGGAAGAAAAAAACCACACAAGTACCACACGAAAAAAAATCTAACATGAATGGTGTTGTCGTGTGTTTTGATGTGAAGGCCGTGGTTATGCTATGGTTTTGTGAACGAATTGCAACACATTGTTGAGATTTTGTTTTTTGTACTAGGTGATACGTGATCTTAACTTGGTTTAAAAGGATATTCTTTTTTTTTTTTGAGTTTTAAATAATCATACATTCAAAGAAGTAGAAGTTACAGAGTCTCTTACAACCAACGCTGAAATGACAGGAGGTAGTGGTGGTAACCAGGTGTTACCGCACCCAAGAGAATAAGCAAACTGAGCTAAATCATGCGCAGCTGTGTTGAGCGATCTACTGGTATAGCTGATCATCAAACGTGGCCTTCAGCTGGTTGATGTCTTCATAGATGCTCCAGGCTTTGTTGTGCTTTCGCGATGAGCAGTTGGCCAGCGAAACAGCACGAACGCAGTCAGACCGAACCGAGCTGGGGACGAACGAAAAATCCCTGGCGATCTGCAAACTGATCAGAATAGCCTTGGCCTCAGCTTCCTCAGCATCAGAGCATCTTGATAAGTGTTGGCTGGCAGCCAAACATACAGAGCCAGAATGGTCCCGCATGATGATTCCAGCTGTGGCCGCGCCATTAGCCTCCGAGAACGAGGCATCGACGTTGATGCAGACCGTCCCCCTGGCCGGAGGCCTCCAGGTGGACGTCGAGCTCGTTTTTGCCTGGTGCTGCACTGAATCCAGCGAACTTTGATCAGTAGGGGGCAAAAATAAGAGAGGAGCTTTACCTTTGGCAAGATTTTCGTCCAACGGGCAGCTGTGGAGGCTGCTCATGTAGTTTAGAAGAAAGTCCCTAGAGTTTGAGATAGACTCTCTTCCATTGCCATGGATCAGGTCACAACGTAGGTGCCAGCTACGCCAGAGGGTCATAAGCACTAGCCCTCTTTGTTCTTTGCAGCAATTTGCAAGCAGAATTGGGAGCCAATCTTCCCCAGTGTAGGCAAAGGCATGTTCTTCAGGGAGTTTCCAAAACTTTCTCGTTTCCAGACGGAGGGCTCGAGCTTTGGTGCAGACCACGGTGGCATGGTGACTGTCTTCATCGCAGACGCCACAGATTTTACACTTGCCCTCAGTCTCCAATGTTCTCTTGCATTTGTTCACCATAGTAGGCAGATTATCACGGGCTGTTCTCCAACCAAAGATACGTACCTTGTTGGGTACAGCGGCTGTCCATATGTTTTTCCAGATCGGTCTAGTATCAATGCCACGTGAGCTACAATCAGCTTGCCATCTGGTACCATGCTTGATATTGTAGGCCACCCTGTAAGCACTTCTAACCGAAAAGATACCTGCGCGATCATAGTGCCAAGCCATGAAGTCATCTTGGGGTTGGGAGGGAGTGTCGATGCTCAGAATAATATCTGCATCCGGTGGATAGAAGATGTTCCTAATGAGGGGCTCATTCCATTTATTGGTTCCTGGCAGGAAGAGCTGCTTTACTTTTCGAAGCCTAGTGTTGGACAGACCTCTGCGGGCTTTCAGGTTAAGATCCCTCGGGAGCCAATTGTCTCTCCATATGTAAACTTTTTCGCCGCTGCCTATCCTCCAAATAATTCCTTCCTTAATGAGTTCAAGGCCATGTTCTATACCCCGCCAAGTTGGAGAGGCGTCAGCTCTGAACACGGTATCGGTGAGACTACCATTTGGGTAGTAAATGGATTTCAGTAGTTCGGCACATAGGCTTTCCGGATTTTGGATGATCCTCCAGCACTGTCTAGCCAGGAGGGCTTGGTTCATAAGCTGAGTATCTTTGAACCCAACACCTCCATTAATTTTCTTTCTGGTTATTATGTCCCAAGCTTCCCAGTGAACCTTCCTTTTATCTTCGTCCTCTCCCCACCAGAAGTTCCTTATCAGCTTCATGTAGTCTTCGTGGAAACCGGCAGGTAGCTTAAACACGCTCATGACATAGAGAGGAATAGCCTGGGCTACCGCCTTTATCAAAATTTCCTTAGCTCCCATAGACATAAATTTTTCGTCCCAGTTGGACACCTTCTTGGCAAGGCGTTCTTTAGAAGTTTGGAGTTTTTCTTCTTTCATTCTCCCTTCTTGTTGTGTCTCGTTGCACGGACACCGGGAGTATAGGATACCCCCTTTTAGGTTCGGCACGGGGCGCGAAGGAGGCTGAGAATCGTCTTCTTGGGCGGAGTCTAGATCAAGCTCTCCTCTCCACGATCAAAGCATGCAACCAAAGGGACACAAGGAGCTACCCAGGTTCAGGCCGCCCGGAGGCTAAAAGCCCTACTCCTGCATGTCTGGATTGATGAGTTCTTCATAGTGTGGCTTACAATGGAACCTCCCGGACAGGGTACCCGGAAGGGTTTTGGCTGGAGGTAGAAGAAGGACAGATCCTGACCCGGAGGAGATCACCTTCCTCTCTACCTTCGCAGCCCTAGTCTAGTCTTGCTCTGGTTCTAGCTTGTCTTCGTCCTTGGTTCGACCTCCCCCTCCCCGTGCCTTGGTCCTCCTTTTATAGGCTAAGGGGTTGCCACAGGGTCACGTGAGGGGCGTGAGGGTCCTTCGGGGTGAAGGACCCTCCTCATCTAGTTTAGGGGGAGACGTGGCCTCTCCTCAGCCTAGCGTCTCCTTGGGTTAGGTGGGAGCGTCCGCCTTGGGGTGGACAGGAGCTGACACCACCACGGGCGTGCTTCCCCCCGCGCTGCCTTCGCCTTGCTTCCCAAGTCTTCCGTGGTGAGGTGGAGTGCTTATCCACAGGCGTAGGAGTACCCGAGAGGGAGCCTGGCCTCCTGCCGGGAACTCGGGCTCTCGGGTCCTTCCTGGCCTTCTTGCTTGATTCGGGGACCCGGAAGGTCCCCAGGACCGGAGCCCTTAGTCGATGTAGGCCTTGCGTGTCTTGACGGTGAACCCGCCAGCTTGACTTGAGTCTTGGTCTTGTCCATCTTCATCTTGGGCCCACATGGGGTGGACCCACTTTGGCAGTACTAGGGGAACCCCATGTTCCACTGTTGCGACAGTAGCCCCCGGGCATGGTCCCGGGGCTCTTGCTCCAGCTGCCGGGGCCATGGCCTAAAGATAGGTCAAAGTGGGTCCCGGGTACCTGGTCTTCTCAGCTTCGCTTCATGATGGCCTTGAAGGTCTTGGAGTTACTCCGCTCGGGGGAATAACTGCGAGGGCCCCCTCGATTCCCACTAACGGAAGAACCGAGGAGACGCTTGGCAGAGGCACTGCCGCGGCTATAAAAGCGAGGCGCACCCCTGGCCTTTTCGGTCATCTTCTTCCTTGGTCCAACTCCAGGCCTCCCCACAAGCTGCCAGCGCCAATGGCGAGAGCGAAGAGAGGAGTTGGGCGCCCTCGTACTTCTTCAGCTGCTGCGGAGAGTGGCCCCTCCACTCGTGGTCGAGCTGTTCCGCGAGGTCGTGGGATTCGCGGTCGCGGCGGCCGTGGAGGCCGCGGCACCGCTGCCCCTCTTCCTAGGAGCATGGTTCATACCAGCTTCGCGCCGTTCGAGTTCGCCGTGGATCTGAACCGCAGGCCTCGCAGCCGGCTTCTCCTGCCGGATTCCTTCGCGATGGCGACGGAGGACATCGGACCCTCCGGCTTCTGGCTGCAGGTGGAAGGCTGCCCCAATGGCCCCTCCTGGGCCATGGCGGAGCGCACCACTGAAGGCGCCATGCTTCTGGGTCCGGGGTGGAAGTCGTTCTCCCGTGCCCGCCGCCTGTCCAGGGGGCAGTGCTTGGTGTTCCGGTACGACGGAGATGCTACGCTCTCCGTGAAGATCTTCGGTGTCGATGGCGGACGCGTGGAGTGCTGCATGGAGAGCAGCAGCGGCAGCTCGAGCTCCTACGACGAGGATGAAGATGAGGAAAACTCATCTGACATCAAGGTCGAGGGGAGCTCGTCTTCCTGAAGGCGAGGAGCTTCGGACGGGCGCCATGGAGATCTCGTTGACCTCCTCCTTGGCGGCCTTGACGTCGTACTTCTGGAAGTAGCGTCTTCCATTGTACGGCGGTGCTCCTTGTTCGGCGGGAGCCAACCTTTTTGTTGTAAAAAAGATCGTCCCCTTGTAGTCCTTGTAAATGAAGAAGATCTTGTTTTCCTCCTTGTCTTCGTGTCGCGTCCGTGTGAATGAGAACGAGTTTTTTGCAAAACGCGCTCCCATTACTGCAGCAGCCGTAGCGTCAAGGGGTAGGTGGAGCGTGGGAGGCCTATAAAAGACCATCCAGACTCCACCCCTTCGCCACATCTTCTCGCCTTGCTCCGCTCCTCTTCTTCCTTTGCCTCCTCTCCCCCGCAGAACAATGTCCGGCGAAGCAGAGAGGGCCTTGTCCGATGTGTCGACGGCGGAGTCCGTCTTTCGAGGAGCGGCGGAGGCACCCAGCGAAGCTGGAGCCCGAGCCACTAGAAAGGACGAGGTTGATCCTCGCCCTCGAGTCTCCTTGGTTTTCCCTGCAGTGGGGAACATCGCCGGTTCTGCCGCCATGGAGGCATCGGTAGCGCTGGCGACCCGGAAGGACACCATCAAGATGGAGCTGTGGAAGGAGGCCGCAGGCAATCAGAGATTGATCCGCCTCCTCTGCGATCTTGACGATGTCTTCAAGGTAAGGCGCCTTGTTCTGGCAATACGACCCTTGGGAAGATCCTGTGCCTTGACTCGATTTCTTCGTACAGGATGAGGAAGACATCATGGATAAGTTCGTGGACCATGTGCACCTCCTCTGCAGCCAGCATGTGCCGGGGTTTGCCCGGAAGTTCCCCGGCCCATGGGACCCCTGAAGATCCTGCGCGAATGCCCTCCTTCATCCCAGGCGTCCCCGGGAGTCCGGAGTGCACCCGGCAGGCAATAAAACAGAAAGACAGAGCTGCACAGCCAGGAGCCCTGAGCTGGCCTTAGTAGCATAGGCTAGATATGTATCCAAAAAGCTTCGACTGAATGTAATCCAGAATTGTAAACTCAGAATGTAAGTTCAGATGAATGCAATCCTAGGGCTCAACTCCCGGGGTCATTTCCCAAACCTCCCTTTGCACTAACGCGCCGTCAAGTTTTCTGAGGAGATCTCTTAGGTGACAAGTGCTCTGACCGCCCGCACCAGTAGCAGCACCCCTAAGAGCACTATGCCTTCCGGGAGTCCACTCCACAGCCACGGGTACTAGGCCAGAAGGGAAATCTGACCGTTCGCCGGGGAGGACGCATTACCCCCGCAAAGGTTCTCATCAACTGTCAAGCATGCGCAGGTTGGTGGTATATTGACTCCGAGCGAGATATTATGCCTAGAATGCCAGATGCACATGCAAAGACTTAGCTGGTTTTTGCCGTGCCTTGATCTACTCTGTCCTTCCCGGGTATCCAGCTCCTGAGCCGCTCTTCAGCATCCATTCCTGTCCCGGGAGAGGCGCTACACACAACACACTTTCAGTAGGAAAAGAATGGACCCTCCCTTACATGTCGTGAAAGTGTTTCATCCGGAGCAACCCGCAAGCAAAGTTGAATGTGCATTTCTGTGTTTAGGTTCTTTAAAACACAGCACTGCCCGTTCCACTTCTTACCGCGGCAGTACGGCACGATCAGGTGGCAGCGCCTACTGATAGGCTGCTCGCGCTCGACCTGTCAGCCACCGGCACCATGTCAGCCCCCTGCTTGGGGGTTGTTACGGATAACACACTTCACGACAACAAGAGAGGCTCACGGAATTGAAAAACTTATCTTTTATTCCTTGGCGACGATTCTTACACCCTTATACAGAACACTAGCCCCTTGGGCGTGCTTAGTTGACTCGAACTATCTGCGATTCATGTTCGTATTCAGGGGTAGAATTTCCGGAGATTCTCGATGTTCCAGGCGTTGCCCTCCGGCCTGCCTTTCTCGTCCTCCAGATAAACAGCTCCGGGTCTCAGGGTATGCGTCACCCGATAAGGTCCTTCCCACTTGGAGGACAGCTTGTTCATGTTATCAAGCTTCTGCTTCTTGCGGAGAACCAGGTCTCCGGGTTCCAGTACCCGTGAACGGATATGGCGATCATGATAGCGGCGGAGCCCTTGCTGGTATCGAGCAGATCGTAAGGAAGCTCGGCACCGCACCTCTTCCAGGAAGTTGATGTCATCAATCCTCCTCTCAGCTTGTGCGTCTTCATCATAGGCAAGTACCCGGGGGGATCCATGCCTGAGCTCTGTTGGCAAGACGGCTTCTGCTCCATAGACAAGGAAGAATGGTGTTTCTTGAGTGGCTCTGCTTGGTGTGGTTCTGAGGGACCACAAGACACTTGGTAGATGCTCAATCCAGTTCTTGCCCTTGTCTTCTAACTTGTCAAAGGCTTGGTCTTCAAACCCTTTAGGACCTCCGCATTGGCTCGCTCCACTTGCCCATTGCACCTTGGGTAGGACACCGAGGCAAAGCACACCTTGATTCCCAGCTCTTCACAGAAGTTGAGGAAGGATCGGCTTGTGAACTGAGAGCCATTGTCCGTTATGATTCTGTTGGGTACTCCGAAGCGGTACACGATCCCTTCAATGAACTTGATGGCTGCTTGAGCTGTCTGTCTTGGTACTGGCATCACTTCCACCCACTTTGTGAACTTGTCGATGGCCACGAAAAGGTATTCATGGCCCCCGACAGACTTCGGTATCTTTCCCACGATGTCCAGCCCCCAGACCGCGAACGGCCAGGAGATTGGAATTGGCTGCAGAGCTTGCGCCGGCTGATGTATGTTCTTCGCATAGTATTGGCAGGCTTCACAGGTCTTGACTAGCTGCTCCGCATCACTGAGGACTGTTGGCCAGTAGAACCCGTGACGAAAAACTTTACCCGCCAGTGATCTTGATGCCACATGACTTGAACATGTGCCTTCGTGGATGTCCCGTAGCAGTACTTGGCCTTGTTCTTGAGGGATGCAGCGGAGCTTGACTCCGTTGTCCCGTCGCCGGTAGAGCTCGCCGTCGATCATGACGTAGAGCTTGGCTTGACGAGCCACCCGCTCGGCGTCGTGATCGTCCTCCGGGAGGGCGTGCTCCATGATGTACTTGACGATGTCCCGGGCCCAGGGTGGGTGGGTCCTTCCACCGGTAGCACCATCCGACGGAAAGAAAGCATAGCTTCCTCCGCTGGAGGGGCTGCCGGGTCTTGAGCTTCTGGGCTGGCTACCCGTGTTGTCGAGGTAGAAGGGTCGCCAGCCCCCGGCGCAGATCTTGTCGCGAGCCTCTCGGGCGGGATCGAAGGTCGCCTGAGGACCTCGATGTAGATCCCGGGAGGCACTGGTTCTTGCTTGGACGCCACCTGCGATAGCTCATCCGCGGCCGTGTTTTCTCCCCGTGGGACGTACACAGCCCGGAAGTTGTCGAAGCGCCGCTGCAGCTTCCAGACCTCTTCAACGTATGGTGCCATCTGAGGGCACGCGTACTCCTTGTTCACTTGTTTGATGACTAGCTGAGAGTCACCCTTGACGACGATCTTGTTGATGCCGAGGCCGATGGCAGCACGAAGTCCTGCGAGCAGGCCCTCGTACTCCGCCGTGTTGTTGGAGATGTTCCCTTGGTAGTGCATCTGGACGACGTACTTCAGCCGGTCCCCGGTTGGTGAGGTTAGGACAACCCCAGCACCTCCTTTCCCCTTGGTGTAGGAGCCGTCGAAGTGCATGATCCAGGCGCTAGGATCTTCCTTCCCGGGGAGGCAGGTTTCCTCTTCCGGGTCGTCGAACGCCGTCTCGGTCCACTCGGCCGTGAAATCCGCCAGCGCCTGACTCTTGATGTTGTCCGTGTGCTCGAACTTGAGACCGAAACCTTGAAGCTCCATGGCCCACCATGATATGCGACCAGTGGCAAGTGGGTTCTCCAGGGGGCTTCTTAGGTTGTACTTGGACACCACCGTGATGGGATGGCTTTGGAAGTACGGCCTCATCTTGCGGGAGGCAATGAGGATTGCCAGCAGCAGCTTCTGCATCATGGGGTACCGCTCCCGGGCGTCGCGCAGCACTGCGCTGACGAAGTAGACCGGGTGCTGCACCTTGCGGGTCGCCGAGTCCTGAGAGGGCTCGGCTTCCCCCGTCGATGTCTTGGGGTGGGGACGAGTAGCCCCCGGCGAAGTCTCGTCGGAGGGAGATTCTCCATTCCCGACGGGATCCGCGTCGCTTGGTGAAGTTGCAGTGACGCCAGGATCATGAGACCCCTGGTCACCCGGCAGCCTTTTCTTGCACGGTTGCCCCGGAAGAGAGTTCCCGGGTCGCTTGCCCTTGATCTTGCTTGACTTCTTCGGAGGAGCGTCACGCTCTACCACGAGCACAGCGCTGATCACCTGGTTGGTGGCAGCAATGTACAGTAGTAGGGGCTCCTTCTCTTCTGGTGCCACGAGGATTGGTGGCGAGGCGAGGTAGCGCTTGAGGGACTGCAGGGCTTCCTCGGCCTCGGAGGTCCACTCCACGGGGCCTGATTTCTTGAGCAGCCTGAAGAACGGTAAGGCCCGCTCCCCAAGCCTTGAGATGAAGCGCCCGAGTGCAGTGATGCACCCGTTGAGGCGCTGTACGTCCTTGACCCGCCGGGGCGCCTCCATGCGCTCGATTGCCTTGATTTTGTCCGGATTCGCCTCGATCCCTCGGTGAGAGACCAGGAAACCCAGCAGCTTGCCGGAGGGGACCCCGAACACGCACTTGTCGGGGTTGAGCTTGAAGTTGACCCGGCGGAGGTTCTCGAAGGTCTCGTGCAGGTCTTGGATGAGGGAGTCCTTGTACCGGGTCTTGACCACGATGTCGTCGATGTACGCTTCGACGTTGCGGCCCAGCTGCGACCCAAGGCATGCTTGCATTGCGCGCTGGAAGGTAGCGCCGGCATTTCGGAGGCCAAAAGGCATCCGGGTGTAGCAGTAGCAGCCCTTGGGAGTGATGAAGGCCGTCTTCTCTTGGTCCTCGAGTGACATCATGATCTGGTGGTACCCGGAAAAGGCATCCAGGAAACACAGCAGCTCGCACCCGGCCGTGGAATCCACGATCATGTCGATCCGCGGCAGGGGGAAAGGGTCCTTGGGACAGGCCTTATTCAGGTCTGTGAAGTCGATGCAGAGTCTCCACTTGAAGGTCATGGGTTTCGGTACCACCACGGGGTTGGCCACCCAGCTTGGGTGGGGAACCGACCGGATGACACCAGCTTCTATCAACTTGTCCACCTCGGCGATGATGAACTCCAGCTTTTCCTTGCTTTGGTTCCGGAGAACCTGCTTCACGGGGCGAGCCCCCGGATTGACCGCCAATTTGTGCTCGATCACCTCCCTTGGTACGCCGGGTAAACCTGATGCCTCCCACGCGAAGACGTCAGAGTTTTCCCGAAGGAAGGCGACGAGCGCGCTTTCCTATTTGTCGGTGAGGCGGGCGCCGATGGTGATGGAGCGAACTCCGTCGCTGGTTAGCGCCACCTTCTTGGTCAGCTGCGGATCGCCATGGAATGGCGCCTTCTTGGGTGGAGTAGATGTGGAGCCCCCGGGGAGAGCCCCATCATCATCCTCCTGTACACCTTGAGGGATGTCCGCCGTGGTTGCCACCGTCTGGTTCAGCTGGTGAACGCAGTAGATAGCATCGTCGATGTCGGCCTTGACCTTGATCACGCCCCACGGCGCCGGAATCTTCAGCATGTTGTAGGCGAAGTGAGAGACGGCCATGAACTTGGCCAGAACAGGTCTGCTGTAACAGCCCAAAGCTGAGAACCTAAAAACCGGTGTAATTTTTTCACTTTTGTGTTCAATGCATCATGTCATCCATGCATAATCATGTTCATCTGAATTGTTACAACTTTGCAATGGAAATGATGCTGGGTTGCTAAGCAAAGTTTACAAATTCAACTCCATATTTGTCCAGGAAGTTCCAACAGTTCGAAAGTTAAATTTGGGCAAACTATTTTGATTTGGAAATAAAATGGAAAGAGAGTATCCCAAAATCACCCTGTGAGCAATTTCTATTTTATTTTCCTATCAAATGACTTCCAGATAATCTGTAAAAATTAGGGAAGCTTCACATTGAGGTAAAGGCACTCCCAAAAATTGGCATAATTTTTGGATAAGTTCAAATGCCTCAAATAATTCAAATACAGCTGCTGTTATTATTTTAAAACAGGAAAGGACCGATTTGTAATTCCAGGAGGACCTGTACGTGATGGAAGATTTTCTGCCAGGGGCCTAATCGCAAAACCGTCGTCTTCTTCGCTGTAGCGACCGAGCAGAGCAGCTCGGCCGCACCAGCTCGACGCCCCTGCTGCGCGACGACCACGCCGGGGCCCCTCCTCTGCCTCACCCCTGCGAGGAGCACGCCGCACCCGAGCCCCACTCTCTCCCCTCTAGATTTTTCCCCTCCTGTGCCCTAGCTCCCTCTCTCTCCTCTCAGGCACCGCCGCCGCCATGGCCGTGAGCCCGCCGACGATGTGGAGCTCCCCATCCTGAGTGAGGACCACCGACGAGTCCGCAACGCCGTGCTGTTTCCCCACGCCGAAGAAATCGATCCAGGAGGCCCCGAATAGCCGCCGCCGTCATCATCCCCTCCGCCCACCGCCGAGCTCCGCCATGCTCGAATTCGGCCCCGTCGAGCCACCTCCGGCCACTTCGTCGACTTGCCCGAGTTGTGGTGAGCCCTTGGCCCGAGCTGGCCCCTTCTCCCTCCCTCTCAAGCCCTAGCTCGCCGTAGCCACACGCCACCGTCGTCGGAGTCCAACGCCGTGCCCGTGCGTGGCTGCTCTTTTTTCTCTGTTCGAGTTTTTCTTTTCCAACCGGAGACTCCGGCCCAACTCCGGGGTGACTCCGGCCCGCGTCCAGTGGCTGCCGAAATGGGCTGAGATTTTGCTGGACCGGAAACTCCGGCCCATGATCACTTCTGAACCGGAAATTCCGGCCTGTGCAGAAAATTGTTGCAATTTTCCTTTTTCCTTTCCCTCTTAACAGCACATGTCCCCGCTCCCCCTCCCGCGTTTAGAGTATCGAACTCCGATGATTCCAGCATATCCATCCCTTTCCGCGAGTCGGGTAATTAATTTATTTCATCGTTGGACTTAAAATAATTAAAAGAATAAAATTAAGAGAGAAATATTATAAAAGTAATAACTTTTCACCGGGACCTCAGAAAAATGTGTTCGTTATATCAAAATGCTCAGAAAAACATGAGTGATCCAAAATCGTTATCATCATGCATCCTCGATCACAATTACAATAACGTGCTCTAGTAGTAATGTTAATCATTAAGTTCTAATATGGGGTTTCTTCCAATTATGCAATAAATATAACGGGGACCCCATTTAACTTGTTGGTCATGTTTAAAGTTTCTAGGGTGCATTTAAAATGTCATATCATCATCCTTGTATGCATTGCACAATTGCCATGTGTTGATTGCTCTTCCGGTGTTTTTGTGCATCGGTAGATCAAGGAGGTGAAGTGCCACCCCAGTCTTGTGACGATCCGTACTACCAGCCCTATCATCAAGGCAAGCGTAATCCCCCCTCTGAGCATATCTTATCCTATGTTTCCGCAAATATTTTCTCCACTATAATATTGCATGCGGTTCTAAATGTCAACTTTTGTCGGATTAGAGTATCCTATAGTTGCATTATTTTCCCTATGCCAATATCTGTTTCCCCTCCTATTATCCATAGGTTTGTGTTGTTGGCCTGAGATACTAAACTATGCTATGTGATGCTTAGCCATGCCTAGTTATATGCATAGCTGTACGATGGATATATGTGTTGTTGGAAACAGGTGTGAAATGTTGAGATGAAGGTGGAGAAATGTGGTGACAGGTAATAAGATGCTAAGAAGGTGGGGATGAGAGGCCACTGTGGTTGTGGTGCTTTGTCTCGTTCTCGCCGCCTAGGTGCGAGTTCTTTACCTCCCGAACCAAGACTGAGCGTGCAACCATGCGTGAGGCCTATGCATTCGCAGTGCAGGAACCCTCATAGACTAAATAACTCGAGCGGGGCTAGCCAGGGTCCTCTAGTTTGAGCTTCCATTTGCGCGTGCGTGAGTTGGTGGCTGAGATCTGAGATGAGGATGGTGGTGTTAGGAAAATGAGTGGCTGTGGGGCGGGGTGTTGTGATCCTGGCAGTCCTACCGCCACTGATGATCCTGGAAAGTCCTTAACGAGGGAGAAGTTGACACCTCTCCCACCCAGCCGGTTCTCCAAGGAAGAGAGCTAAAAGCTAGGTAATGGGCCGGACGGTACGCGTGGTAAACATTGTACACCCCTGCAGGGTTAAATCTTTTCGAAAAGCCGTGTCCACGGTTAAGGACAACTTGGGAAAGGACGACTTCAAGATTGCAAGGTGAGCTTCCTCGAGGGTGATTCGGGGAGGTGCCTTTGATGAACAGGTACTTTGGTTGATGATGAGAAAGGTGATGAAAGAAAAGAGTACTTCTTACCTCTTTTTAAAATATTCTGGTTAGTCGATGCCTTTGAGTTATGTTTTTCATAAATAAAATCAGCTTTATGCAAAACAGCCATATAACTTTGAAAGCCTCATCGAGCTAATGCTCTATATATAATCTTGCGAGTTCGTCGAACTCAACGTCGTTTGTTTTGTTTCAGAGGAGGACTTCACCGACCTCGAAGGTGGGTTCTTTGTGGACGTCGACGAGTAGTCTGGGGTTCCCAGGTGGCAGCTTGGGACATCCTGGAACAGCTGGCGTTGTGATGTTTATCTGTAGGCCTCTTAGGCCATATTTGGTTCTTGTTGTTTAGAACAACCTAATTTGCTTCCGCTTGATGTAATGTTGGGTCTGTGACCTCTGGTTGTCATTTGCTATCTTTCTCTATATAAGAGTTGAACTATATGATTTGTGTCGTAGAGTCTGTGATGTGCCAGTTGTTCCACAAGTCTTGATCTCTCTATTATGCATTGAGGGTTGTGCCTGTGTTAAGGCATCAATCGGGGTGTTGCGTTGCCGATGATCCATTCCGAGCAACGCCTGCCAAAGGTTTTGGCCGGGGATTGGTAAACCCGTAACCTCCGGTTGTATCGCTTAACCGGTGACACACAGCATCACTGTATAACAGTCAGGTCGGGCGCCACAAGTTGGTATCAGAGCAGTACTGCCTGTAGGAAACCCTTCTACTGGTCGATGTTGAGTCTAGTGTTTGTGAAAATATTTTTAACCTAAAAATGAGTTGTGAAAACCATCTTAGGATTCTTTTTACTCCTTATCTGGTTACCCTCTAATCTCGGAGCAATCTTACCTCGATTTGAGTTAAAGGTTTTACTTCTCACCTGTTACTTCAAAATTAGAAACGTGGGTGGGTTCGACCTTTAGTGTTATGTGTCACGTTGCTCCCGCTGCGTTGCAATCCCAAATCAACTCAGATGTTTCTACCGAGTTTAATCTTTGATCCTTTCTTTGGGTTTTAACCCACGGACTTGAACATAAGGTCCCGGATTGTGCCAACTAGAGTGTGTTAAGTTGTGATTTCTTAACTCTCACTAGTAGCACATGATGCTGATCTTTGACCCAAGTTCTATCTTGTTGTTTTCCTTCTCGCAAAGTATTATCGTCCCTAGTCTGTGTACTTGAGTAGACGCTAATGCTATTGTTCGACCATTCGGAGAAAGATACTAACTGTGTCATTGTCAAATCTCCAGAATGGCTCGAGGAGGTCGTGGAGGCCGTGGTGGTCGCGGTAACCACAATGATGATGAGGATGATCTGCCGCCACCACCCTCGATGGCTGAGGTCTTGATGGCCATTGAGGAGAACCGTGGGCGCAATGAGCGCTTGCTTGAGCAGTTGGTGCAGCAGAATGCACGGAGGAACGAGTGCAACACTCTCACTGAGTTCCTGCGTCCAGCCACCCACCTTTGCTGATGCTAAGGAGCCACTGGAAGCTGATGATTGGCTTCGTGCTTTGGAGCGCAAGTTCTCCGCGCTGCATGTCCCATTGGCGGAGCAAGTCAACTTTGCCACCTACCTCTTGGTTGGTGCTGCTGGCTGTTGGTGGGAGAGCCATGTGGCTTTGTTTCCAGCCAACCATGTCTTCACCTGGGCTGATTTCCGCACTGCCTTCCGTGCGGAGTACATTCCCAGCCGATCATGGACTTGAAGAGGAGGGAGTTCCTGGATTTGCAACAGGGACGGATGGACCTCCGCACTTATGGTCGTGAGTTCAACCATCTCTCTCGTTACGCCCCAAGGGACGTGACCAATGATGCTGACAAGCAAGAGCTGTTCCGCAAGGGTCTGATCCGCAGCTCCGCTATGAGCTATTGCCCTTCAGGTTCCAGACCTATCAGGAGCTGTTCAACCAGGCTTTCACTCTTGAGCAAGGAAGAAAGGAACTTGAAGCTTCCAAGAGGCCCGCACATGGGGACCACCAGAGTTCCTCGGGTTCTGAGAGCAAGAAGCGCAGGGTGTTTGTTCCCTACAGCGCCGTACCTCGTGCTCCCTTCATGCCGAGACCAGGATATAGGCCACCTCCTCCGCGCCCCACTACTTCGACACTTGGGATAGGCGGGAGTGGGTACCGTCCTATGCTACCTGCTCCACCTGGACTCACTTGCTACACCTGTGGCCAGGCTGGTCACTACTCCAGGGAGTGCCCCCAGAAGGCACCTCTCGCGATAACTCCTGCACGAGCCCCTGCCACTCCAACTGGCAAGGCTGGACCTATTGTGCGTGGTCGCCTGAACCACGTCTCTGCTGAAGAAGCTGAAGATGACCCCGGCGTTCTTATGGGTGAGTTACGAATCAACGGCAATACAGCTACAGTTTTGTTTGACTCTGGAGCATCGCATTCATTCATATCCATAGCTTTTGCAAAAGACCACAACATACCGTTCGAGAAAATGAGCCATCCCTTGGTGATTGCCACTCCTGGCTCCAAATGGCAAACCGATGGGGTTACTCCTGAGGTCCAGATTAATATAGGTTCCTTGTCCTTTCCTTATGCCTTGGTAGCTCTGAAGTCCAAAGGCATTGATGTCATATTGGGCATGAACTGGCTAGCCAAATACCGGCTAATCTCGACTGTGCCGCCAAGACCATTACTGTGACCGCTCCTTCCGGTGACATTGTGAAGTATTGGCCTGCAACATCAATACCTCCGTCCGCGTCGTACCCCTCACCTGAGATTCTCCTTTGCTTTATGGAAGGCGAATCCCCTCCTGAAATCCAGGACATACACGTGGTGTGTGACTTCCCGGATGTGTTCCCGGAAGAATTGCCTGGCATGCCTCCTGACCGAAGTGTGGAGTTTGTCATAGAGCTACTTCCCGGTACCGCTCCAATTTCCAAGAAGCCCTACCGTATGCCGGTGGAAGAGTTGGCTCTGTTGAAAGAGCAAATTGATCAGCTGTTAGCTAAGGAGTTCATCCAGCCTAGCAGTTCACCTTGGGGTTGTCCGGTACTCTTTGTCAAGAAGAGGGATTCTACCGTGCCTCGTCTAGTCTCTGACTATCGACCGTTGAATGCGGTGACAATCAAGAACAAGTATCCTATTCCTCGCATCAATGATCTGTTGGATCAGTTAGCTGGTGCAACGGTATTCTCCAAGATGGATCTGAGGTCAGGCTACCATCAGATAAAAATCAGAAAGGAGGATATTCCAAAGACGGCATTTGTTACTCGTTATGGCTCATATGAGTATACCGTCATGTCCTTTGGTCTCACAAATGCCCAGCTACTTTCATGAGGCTCATGAACTCCATCTTCATGGATTATCTTGACAAGTTTGTCGTCATTTACATTGATGACATTCTCATCTATTCCAAAACCAATGAAGAGCATGAGGAACATCTTCGTTTGGTTCTGACACGACTTCGAGAACACCGCCTCTATGCCAAGTTCTCCAAGTGTGAGTTTTGGTTGGATAATCTATCTTCCTTGGTCATGTGATATCCGCTGGTGTGGCTGTCATTCCCGACAAGATTCAGTCCATTTGGATTGGAAAACTCCAATGTCAGTCAAGGACATCCGTAGCTTTCTCGGATTGGCGGGTTACTACCGCCGATTCATCGAAGGTTTCTCCAAGATAGCCAAGGCCCTGACTGACCTTCTCAAGAAGGATAAAAAGTTTGTATGGTCGGCCGAAGCTGAAGAGAGTTTCAAACACTGAAAGCCAAGCTCACGTCCGCTCCTGTGCTTGTCCTGCCGGACACAAGCAAGGATTTCGTCGTCTTCTGTGACGCCTCTCTACAAGGTTTGGGTTGTGTATTGATGCAAGATGGCCATGTGGTGGCATATGCTTCTCGCCAACTTAAGCCGCATGAGCTCAACTACCCAACTCATGATCTAGAACTTGCCGCGGTGGTCTATGCTTTGAAGCAATGGAGACCATACCTGTTTGGTAACCGTTGCGAGATCTTCTCGGATCACAAGAGTCTGAAGTACCTCTTCACCCAGCCGGATTTAAATCTCAGGCAAAGGCGTTGGTTGGAGTTAATCACGGACTACAATGTGAGTCTGAACTATCAACCCGGCAAAGCAAACGTCGTGGCTGACGCGCTAAGTCGGAAGTCTATTGCAACAATCTGATGATTGAGAAGGCCCAACCTGCCCTCATGAAGAGTTTGCCCGTTTGAACCTGGAAATTGTTCCCTCCGGCTACCTTGCAAATCTGGAGATCAAATCTACTCTTGTAGACCAGATTAAGGATGCTCAAACGTGACAAGGGTATTCAGAAAATCAAAGAACATTGCTAGCGGGAAGGCAAATGTTTTTCTGTCAATGAATCCGGAGTTGTTTATTTTGGTGACCGCTTGGTTGCCAAAGAAACAAAATTGAGAGGGCTGATCCTCCAAGAAGCTCATGAATCTCCTCTCTCTATTCATCCCGGTAGTACCAAGATGTACCAAGACCTTCGACCACTATTCTGGTGGACTCGTATGAAACGAGAAATTGCCAAGTATGTTGCTGAATGCGACACATGTCGACGGGTAAAGGCTGAACATCAAAGACCTGCCGGTACTCTTCGCCCTATTGCAGTCCCGAGTGGAAATGGGATGAAATTGGTATGGACTTCATCACCGGGTTTCCCATCTCAAAAGGGCAACAATGCAATATGGGTAATCATTGATCGTCTTTCCAAGGTTGCTCACTTCCTACCAGTCCGTGATGATATACGGGCAAGTCAACTTGCTGACTTGTATTTGGCTCGTATTGTTCCATTGCATGGGGTCCCTCTGAGGATCATATCGGACCGTGGAAGTATCTTTGTCTCCAAGTTTTGGCAGAGTTTCCAAACTGCTATGGGGTCCCGTCTCAACTTCAGTACCGCCTACCATCCTCAAACTGATGGTCAGACCGAAAGAGTGAACCAAGTATTGGAAGACATGCTTCGGGCATGTGTGATCTCTTTTGGCAAGGGTTGGGAAAAGTATCTCCCTTTCGCGGAGTTCTCCTACAACAATAGCTATCAAGCTAGTCTGGGCATGGCTCCATTCGAGGCTCTATATGGAAGAAAATGCCGCACTCCTCTAAATTGGTCCGAGACCGGAGAGAGAGCACTCTTTGGTCCTGATGTGATCAATGAAGCTGAGGAGAAGGTTCGAATCATAAGAGAAATCTGAAGATTGCTCAGTCTAGGCAGAAGAGCTACTATGATAAGCATCATCAGGAAATTCACTATGAAATTGGTGATAAAGCTTATCTCCGTGTCTCTCCCCTTCGTGGCGTTCGCCGCTTCGGAATCAAAGGAAATTGGCACCTCGCTATGTTGGTCCTTTCACCGTTCTAGAAAAGCGAGGAGATCTTTCTTACAAGTTGGAGTTACCGGTCAAATTCCCAAATGTACATGATGTGTTTCATGTCTCCCAACTTCGCCGGTGTTTTAAAGATCCTATCCATGGGGTCAATCATGAAGAGCTAGATCTACAAGAAGACCTCACTTATCGTGAGCATCCTATCCGTGTCTTGGATGAAGCTGAAAGAAAGACCCGGAACAAGACTACCAAGTTCCTCAAAGTTCAATGGTCTCACCATTCCGAGGAAGAAGCAACTTGGGAACGAGAGTCTAGTCTTCGTGAGGAGTATCCCGACTTCTTCTCGCAATCTTAGAATCTCGGGCGAGATTCCTGTAAGGAGGGTAGAGTTGTAACAGCCCAAAGCTGAGAACCTAAAAACCGTGTAATTTTTTCACTTTTGTGTTCAATGCATCATGTCATCCATGCATAATCATGTTCATCTGAATTGTTACAGCTTTGCAATAGAAATGATGCTGGGTTGCTAAGCAAAGTTTACAAATTCAACTCCATATTTGTCCAGGAAGTTCCAACAGTTCCAAAGTTAAATTTGGGCAAACTATTTTGATTTGGAAATAAAATGGAAAGAGAGTATCCCAAAATCACCCTGTGAGCAATTTCTATTTTATTTTAATATCAAATGACTTCCAGATAATCTGTAAAAATTAGGGAAGCTTCACATTGAGGTAAAGGCACTCCCCAAAAATTGGCATAATTTTTGGATAAGTTCAAATGCCTCAAATAATTCAAATACAGCTGCTGTTATTATTTTAAAACAGGAAAGGACCGATTTGTAATTCCAGGAGGACCTGTACGTGATGGAAGATTTTCTGCCAGGGGCCTAATCGCAAAACCGTCGTCTTCTTCGCTGTAGCGACCGAGCAGAGCAGCTCGGCCGCATCAGCTCGACGCCCCTGCTGCGCGACGACCACGCCGGGGCCCCCTCCTCTGCCTCACACCTGCGAGGAGCACGCCGCACCCGAGCCCCACTCTCTCCCCTCGAGATTTTTCCCGTCCCGTGCCCTAGCTCCCTCTCTCTCCTCTCAGGCACCGCCGCCGCCATGGCCGTGAGCCCGCCGACGATGTGGAGCTCCCCATCCTGAGTGAGGACCATCGACGAGTCCGCAATGCCGTGCTGTTTCCCCACGCCGAAGAAATCGATCCGGGAGGCCCCGAATCGCCGCCGCCGTCATCATCCCCTCCGCCCACCGCCGAGCTCCGCCGCGCTCGAATTCGGCCCCGTCGAGCCACCTCCGGCCACTTCGTCGACTTGCCCGAGTTGTGGTGAGCCCTTGGCCCGAGCTGGCCCCTTCTCCCTCCCTCTCAAGCCCTAGCTCGCCGTAGCCACACGCCACCGTCGTCGGAGTCCAACGCCGTGCCCGTGCGTGGCTGCTCTTTTTTCTCTGTTCGAGTTTTTCTTTTCCAACCGGAGACTCCGGCCCAACTCCGGGGTGACTCCGGCCCGCGTCCAGTGGCTGCCGAAATGGGCTGAGATTTTGCTGGACCGGAAACTCCGGCCCATGATCACTTCTGAACCGGAAATTCTGGCCTGTGTGCAGAAAATTGTTGCAATTTTCCCTTTTTCCTTTCCCTCTCAACAGCACATGTCCCCGCTCCCCCTCCCGCGTTTAGAGTATCGAACTCCGATGATTCCAGCATATCCATCCCTTTCCGCGAGTCGGGTAATTAATTTATTTCATCGTTGGACTTAAAATAATTAAAAGAATAAAATTAAGAGAGAAATATTATAAAATTAATAACTTTTCACCGGGACCTCAGAAAAATGTGTTCGTTATATCAAAATGCTCAGAAAAACATGAGTGATCCAAAATCGTTATCATCATGCATCCTCGATCACAATTACAATAACGTGCTCTAGTAGTAATGTTAATCATTAAGTTCTAATATGGGGTTTCTTCCCAATTATGCAATAAATATAACGGGGACCCCATTTAACTTGTTGGTCATGTTTAAAGTTTCTAGGGTGCATTTAAAATGTCATATCATCATCCTTGTATGCATTGCACAATTGCCATGTGTTGATTGCTCTTCCGGTGTTTTTGTGCATCGGTGGATCAAGGAGGTGAAGTGCCACCCCAGTCTTGTGACGATCCGTACTACCAGCCCTATCATCAAGGCAAGCGTAATCCCCCCTCTGAGCATATCTTATCCTATGTTTCCGCAAATATTTTCTCCACTATAATATTGCATGCGGTTCTAAATGTCAACTTTTGTCGGATTAGAGTATCCTATAGTTGCATTATTTTCCCTATGCCAATATCTGTTTCCCCTCCTATTATCCATAGGTTTGTGTTGTTGGCCTGAGATACTAAACTATGCTATGTGATGCTTAGCCATGCCTAGTTATATGCATAGCTGTACGATGGATATATGTGTTGTTGGAAACAGGTGTGAAATGTTGAGATGAAGGTGGAGAAATGTGGTGACAGGTAATAAGATGCTAAGAAGGTGGGGATGAGAGGCCACTGTGGTTGTGGTGCTTTGTCTCGTTCTCGCCGCCTAGGTGCGAGTTCTTTACCTCCCGAACCAAGACTGAGCGTGCAACCATGCGTGAGGCCTATGCATTCGCAGTGCAGGAACCCTCATAGACTAAATAACTCGAGCGGGGCTAGCCAGGGTCCTCTAGTTTGAGCTTCCATTTGCGCGTGCGTGAGTTGGTGGCTGAGATCTGAGATGAGGATGGTGGTGTTAGGAAAATGAGTGGCTGTGGGGCGGGGTGTTGTGATCCTGGCAGTCCTACCGCCACTGATGATCCTGGAAAGTCCTTAACGAGGGAGAAGTTGACACCTCTCCCACCCAGCCGGTTCTCCAAGGAAGAGAGCTAAAAGCTAGGTAATGGGCCGGACGGTACGCGTGGTAAACATTGTACACCCCTGCAGGGTTAAATCTTTTCGAAAAGCCGTGTCCACGGTTAAGGACAACTTGGGAAAGGACGACTTCAAGATTGCAAGGTGAGCTTCCTCGAGGGTGATTCGGGGAGGTGCCTTTGATGAACAGGTACTTTGGTTGATGATGAGAAAGGTGATGAAAGAAAAGAGTACTTCTTACCTCTTTTTAAAATATTCTGGTTAGTCGATGCCTTTGAGTTATGTTTTTCATAAATAAAATCAGCTTTATGCAAAACAGCCATATAACTTTGAAAGCCTCATCGAGCTAATGCTCTATATATAATCTTGCGAGTTCGTCGAACTCAACGTCGTTTGTTTTGTTTCAGAGGAGGACTTCACCGACCTCGAAGGTGGGTTCTTTGTGGACGTCGACGAGTAGTCTGGGGTTCACAGGTGGCAGCTTGGGACATCCTGGAACAGCTGGCGTTGTGATGTTTATCTGTAGGCCTCGTAGGCCATATGTTGGTTCTTGTTGTTTAGAACAACCTAATTTGCTTCCGCTTGATGTAATGTTGGGTCAGTGACCTCTGGTTGTCATTTGCTATCTTTCTCTATATTAAGAGTTGAACTATATGATTTGTGTCGTAGAGTCTGTGATGTGCCAGTTGTTCCACAAGTCTTGGTCTCTCTATTATGCATTGAGGGTTGTGCCTGTGTTAAGGCATCAATCGGGGTGTTGCGTTGCCGATGATCCATTCCGAGCAACGCCTGCCAAAGGTTTTGGCCGGGGATTGGTAAACCCGTAACCTCCGGTTGTATCGCTTAACCGGTGACACACAGCATCATTGTATAACAGTCAGGTCAGGGCGCCACATCTGCCAAGTATGCCGTTGTACGGTAGCGGAGTGTCGGCGATGTCGAAGACGATTTCCTCGGTGCGGAAGTTCTTGGAGTCGCCGAAGGTGACCGGAAGGGTGATCTTCCCGAGGGGTCGAGTAACACTTCCGTTCACGCCTTGGAACACCCCAGTGTCTTGTAGGCGAGACAGGGGGATTTGAAGGACAGCCAGGACCTTCGCCGTCAGCAGGTTGAGGCTGGAACCTCTGTCGACCAGCATCTTGGTGACCTTGTAGTTGTGGATGACGGGCGACACGATCAGCGGCAGGGTCCCGACCCCGATAGTGTTTGCAGGGTGGTCTTCTGGATCGAAAGTGATGACTTGACTAGACCAGTCCAGGGCTTGGACGGAGCAGAAGCTACCGTGTTCAGCTCCCGGACAAGTCTCTTGCAGGCGCCGTTGGAGGGAGGCAGAGAAGACCCTCCGTGGATGCACCCGACAACTCCCGTGACTTCTTGATATTGGCCGCCGTTGCCTCCTTGGGGAGCCGGAGCTTCCCCGTTGCCGACGTGGGCGGCTTCCGGAGTGTTGTACCCGCGACCACCTTGACCGCCGCGTCCTCCTCCACGGCCCCCGCGGCCACCGCCTCGGTACCATCCACGGCCGCCTCCGCTTTGGCGACCCGTGGGACAGTCACGAGCGATGTGCCCGGCAGTGCCGCAGTTGTGGCAACCGTCTTGACTGACCCCATCAGCTTGGCGTTGCTCTCGGACGGCGAGGTTCTTGAGCATGCGGCAGTCCTTGAGCAAGTGGTTGCCTTCTGGATGGATGTGGCACCAGGGATCACCTTCACCTTCTTCCTCGGAGGTCGGCGCGGGCTTGGTCTTCTTCGGAAGAGGCTCGGTGACGAAGATCCGCTTGTCGGGTCCAGGGTCCCGCTTCTTGTTCTTGATTGGAGCGGCCTTGTCCTCGGGTTCATCCTCCCCGGGGAACTTGGCTCCTTCTTCAGCTCGAGCGCACCGATCTGCAAGCTCCCAGAGCTTACGAGCAGACTCGACGCGATGGATGCTCAGCTTCTCGCGCATCTTGGGGTTGCGGACGTTGGCGTGGAAGGACTGGATCACCAACTCCTCCTTGATGCACGGGATGGTGTTCATCTTCTGGGTGAAGCGCTGGATGAACTTGCGGAGAGTTTCACCCGGCAACTGCTTGAAGTCGTGGAGATCACTGGGAGCCCCTGGGCGCTCGTACCCGCCTTGGAAAGCCCCTAGAAACTGCTCCTTCAGTGCCCGCCAGGAACGGATGGAGCACTTGGGAAGGTTGAGAAGCCAAGTCTGGGCATCTCCCTTCAAGGCCAACGGAAACTAGTTGGCCATCATGACCTCGTCGGCCCCGGCAACCATCGCAGCCAGAGAGTAGATCTGCAGAAAGTCCCGGGGGTTCGTGGTGCCGTCGTAGCGGAGAACGTCGATCTTGAATTTCTTGGGCCAGTTGAAGTGGCGGAACTCGGGAGCGAGGGCGAGGCAGCCTTCGGCAAGGTCGATGCCCCGATCTTCCCGACGGTGACGTTCTCGGCGACGCTCGATGCGGGTGCGCATATCTTCGTTCTGACGGCTGTTGAGCTCGTCACGGAGATCTGGGTTGCGCGAGGTAGACGACCCGATGGAGATGGCCTCGCCGTGATCATGGTTTAGCCGATCAGCCATCGGTGGCGCGGTGCGAGGAGGCGTCGTCTTGGCTTGACGTTCACCACGAGGCTGGCCTCGCGGATCACGTGTTTTGTCTTGTGCTGCTCCGGGGTTGTCGACGGTGGGAACTTGAGTGGGTTCGACCCACGGACCACCATCGGCGAAGTTGAGGAGCCTCTCGACGCGAGTCCTCCATTCTTGGTAGACCTTGGGGTCGCTGCTGCTTGGAGGGAACTGCATCAGTGCCTTGGCAGCGACTAGAGCATCATGGCGAGCTTGCACGTCCGAAGGCGAGTGCGCGGAGGTCTTGCTCTTGGATGCTCGTGGACCCCCGCTGGGGCGAACGCCGTGGTTCCCTCCTCCAGCGGTGGGCTCCTTGCCGGTGCCGTTGCAGACGCTCTTCTCCCCTGAGCGAGGAGGAGGCATGGTGGCGCCCTTTGGAGCCGCTGCTCCGCCGAGGCCGTTGTCCTTGTCGCGACCGTCTACTTCGTCCGGCGCCACCCTCTCCATGGGGGGCGGGGACGGAGAGGCGCTCCGCCGTGCGCCAGCAGCACGACGTTCAGCTGAAGCTTGGGTGCGTGAGGGAGAGACCGGCTTGGACGCCGCAGGATCTCCTTTCTTCCTTGGAGGCATGCTTGACGAAGAACTTGTCGATGAACTTGATGAAGATGAATAAAGCACTTGTGCCCCCTACCTGGCGCGCAAGATGTCGTGTCTCGTTGCACGGACACCGGGAGTATAGGATACCCCCTTTTAGGTTCGGCACGGGGCGCGAAGGAGGCTGAGAATCATCTTCTTGGGCGGAGTCTAGATCAAGCTCTCCTCTCCACGATCAAAGCATGCAACCAAAGGGACACAAGGAGCTACCCAGGTTCAGGCCGCCCGGAGGCTAAAAGCCCTACTCCTGCATGTGTGGATTGATGAGTTCTTCATAGTGTGACTTACAATGGAACCTCCCGGGCATGGTACCCGGAAGGATTTTGGCTGGAGGTAGAAGAAGGATAGATCCTGACCCGGAGGAGATCACCTTCCTCTCTACCTTCGCAGCCCTAGACTAGTCTTGCTCTGGTTCTAGCTTGTCTTCGTCCTTGGTTCGACCTCCCCCTCCTCCGTGCCTTGGTCCTCCTTTTATAGGCTAAGGGGTTGCCACAGGGTCACGTGAGGGGCGTGAGGGTCCTTCGGGGTGAAGGACTCTCCTCATCTAGTTTAGGGGGAGACGTGGCCTCTCCTCAGCCTAGCGTCTCCCTTGGGTTAGGTGGGAGCGTCCGCCTTGGGGGTGGACAGGAGCTGACACCACCACGGGGCGTGCTTCCCACCCGCGCTGCCTTCGCCTTGCTTCCCAAGTCTTCCGTGGTGAGGTGGAGTGCTTATCCACAGGTGCGTAGGAGGTACCCGAGAGGGAGCCTGGCCTCCTGCCGGGAACTCGGGCTCTCGGGTCCTTCCTGGCCGTCTTGCTTGATTCGGGGACCCGGAAGGTCCCCAGGACCGGAGCCCTTGGTCGATGCAGGCCTTGCGTGTCTTGACGGTGAACCCGCCAGCTTGACTTGAGTCTTGGTCTTGTCCATCTTCAACTTGGGCCCACATGGGGTGGACCCACTTTGGCAGCACTAGGGAAACCCCATGTTCCACTGTTGCGACACTTCTGGTGTTGGAAGGCCTAAATATTTTTCTTCAAAAGTGGACCTTTCCACACCCAGAATCTGAATCACGTCCTGTTGGTCCTGGTCCACGCAGTTACTACTGAAGAGGATAGAGCATTTGCTAGCACTGAGGAGTTGTCCAGAGCTTCTTTCAAAGAGCGATATCAGGTTCTTCACCAAGGTAGCCTGACGACGGTTAGCTTGGAAGAACATGATACTCTCATCAGCAAAAAGGAGGTGCGATACGCCCAGAGATGTTCTGCATATCTTGAAATCCTTCAGGTTTTGGTTTAAAACTGCATCTTTGATCATCTTGGAGAAGCTTTCAGCCACGAAAAGGAAAAGGTAAGGGGACAGCGGATCTCCTTACCTCAGCCCCCTCGAAGGAGTAAACTCATCAGTAAGGGAGCCGTTGATTTGCACCTTGAATCTGATAGACCTGACACATAGCATCACCCTGTCCACCCATTTCCTCTCGAAACCCAACTTGCACAGAAGACCTTCAAGGAAGTTCCAATCAACCCTATCGTAAGCCTTTGACAGGTCCATCTTATAAGCACAGAAAGTATCTTTGGATTTTTTGTTTCTCTGAATGGCATGGAAGCACTCGAATGCAATGATCGTATTATCCGATATAAGCCTGCCTGGGACGAAGGCACTCTGGACCTCGGAGATGAGGTCCTGCATGAGAGGTCTGACGCGATTGACAAGGCACTTAGAAATTATCTTGAAGATTATGTTACATAAGGATATCTGTCTGTAATCCTTTAACTCTTGTGCATCATTTGATTTGGGGATGAGCACAATTTTTGTCATGTTGGCATGGTTCCTTCTGCAAAAAACTTTTGGATTGCGGCGCAGACCTTGTTCTTCATCAACGCCCAATTCCTTTGGAAAATTCTTGCTGGCAGACCGTCCGGACCTGGGGCCTTAAGGGGCCCAATTTGAAACAGGGCGTCCCCAATTTCCTTCTCTGAGTAAGGCGCTGTTAAGCTTTCATTCATCTGTGTAGGGTCAATATGCTCCAGGAGTGGTAGGGGCACCACTTTTGGGTCTGCAGTGTAGACCTCGGTGAAGAAACTGGTAGTCATACTTGTAAGTTCAGAGTTATGCTGAGCAAGAGATCCGTCCGGTCTTTTCAATTTTGAGATCCTATTTTTCTTAACCCTCCACGAGGCTTTGCGGTGAAAGAACTTGGTGTTCTGGTCTCCTTCTCGAAGCCAAGTGATCCTGGATCGCTGCATCCACATAATCTCTTCACGTAACAAGATTTCATCAAGGCGGGCTTTAGTGGCCTTGATCTCAGCTTGATTGTTTGCCCAGTTTGAAGCCTGCAGCCGGCCCAACTTCTTTCTAAGGAATTTGAGTTCCTTATTGATCGAACCAAACGATTGAGAGATCCAATTGTTCATGCAACCCATGATAATGTTTTGTTTGTTGTGCACATCAGCGAGGTTCTCAGCAGGACGGGAGAAACGCCAAGCTGCGTCAATTTGCTCAGCTAGCTCAGGACTTCTCTCCCACATGACCTCATACCTGGGTTATTTGCTGATCCTGGAGTTGTTCTTCGTACAATAGAAATCTACCAAGATGGGGCAGTGGTCAGAACGTGAAGAGACCAGATGTTCCACTGTTGCATGAGGGAAAAGGGATGACCAAGCTGGGCATGCAACACCTCTGTCCAGCCTTGCGCGGACATTATTCCTCCCAACTTGGTTGTTGTTATAAGTCCACGGCAACCCTTTGAACCCAAGATCATGAAGGTTGCAGTCTGCTAAAGTTTCCCTGAAGAAAGCCATCTGTTGTGACTCGTGCTTCCATACACCCCCAAGGCGAAAGGTTATCTTGTGGTGGAAACACAAGGACGGCTGAGATTAAATCTTGGCTATCCCAGATCAGGCTCAATTAATCCGGCTCAAGCCAAGCTGAGCCACCCACGGCTCGAGCTGAGCTGAGAAATATGAAAAAAAATAAACAATGTGTTGCCTCCAGGAATTGAACCCAGGTCTCCTGGCCGCAACCAAGGGAGGACAGCCACTGAGCTACACCCCAGCTTTTGTTACATGCAGAATCAAAACAAATATAAATATATAAAGCGACGTTAACTAAATTTCAGAGGGAAAAGTTCCAGGCTTCCGATTGCACGCGACAACGACGAAGATTGGTGACTTCGTGACACGCGCCTGTGTAGTGCTACTGGTGTGTGCGCCGGGGAGCTGGATGCGGGAGGACGTATCCAGTGCAGTGCACGCGGTGCACCCACCTCCGGTTAACCACCAATTGTTTTAAAGAAAGTCTAAAAAAAATAGGCATAATACAACTCATATCTAACATGTCAACAAATTTTCATTCAATATTCATAGCATAGATAAAAAACAAATAGACAAATACGATAATAAATAGTGAAAAATTAAAGTTGGGCTTTGAAATTGGCCCATTGTCACTATGATAACAAATTTGTCATTTTTTATGTTGATGTTGCGCTTCAAATTTAAACTTGAAATTTTGTGACGATATATTTGTGCTACGTTAGACGTATTGCATATGGGTCCACATGTTGATCCAAGGGGTAATCGACTCACGTTAGACAGGTTTGGACCAATATACACCACATCTAGCCATCTTGACCCACCTATGTCAGGTTTTGTGATGTGGACTCATATCACCACCCCTAACCATTTTGACCCGCCCATGTCGAGATCTGAATCCATGTGGGTCAAAATATTCTGAAGTTGAAAGATGTAAACCTAGCGGGTTAAGAGTGGTGCATGTGGGTCCACATGGCTCAGAGGTGGTAGATGTGTACCTACATAAGTACGAGTGTTGCATGTGGGTCTACATGGCCAAAAGGTGCTAGAATAACCATCTACACTCACAACATGCAACCCTACCCCTTAGATGCGACAACATGCAACCCTAATGATCTTGATGGTCCCACAACATACAACATAGATACACGTATTGCATATGGGTCCACATATTGATTCAAGGGGGAATCGATTGCACGTCGGACATGAAAACACTCCTGACGCGTCAGATTGGTCTACCCTTAGCATCGTTGGTACATGTGGACTGATACGTCTATTTTGCATCACTATTTTATATCATAATCTACAGTTATTCATTGATATATTTCATATTTAGAGATGTTACTTCTGTTATTTTACCTATTTTGCATGTTTGATGATTATTGGAGAATTAAACACCGGAGTCAGATTTCTGCAGGAAAAAGGACCGTCAAGATACTATATTTCTGAAGATCAATAATTCGAGGAAAATATCCATAAGCTCCTATTTTATCATATGACGGAGGCAGCCAAAAGGGGAGGCCGAGGTGGGCCACCATGGGCCCTCACCATGTGGTGGCGCGGACCACCTTGCTGGCGCGCCGCTAGGTGGTGAGGAGGCCCTGGCCCACCTCTGCCATCGCCCCTTCGCGTACATCATCCCCAGGAAACCCTAAGACAGGAGGGATGTCGAGGAAATATTCCGCCGCCACCACGAGGCGGAAAACACCAGAGAGAGAAAAACTCTCCGGCAGGGAGAAATCTGTCGGGGAAATTCCTTCCCGGAGAGGGGAATCGTCGCCATCGTCACCATCATCGAGCTGGACTTCATTGGGATCATCATCACCATCATCTCCACCGCCGACACCATCATCACCGCCGCTCCACTCCGTTCCGCTGTAACATCTAGGGTTGAATCTTGTCTAGTTCATAGGGGAAACTTTCCTGGTGTTAATTACTCCTTGTGGTTGATGCTATTGAGTGAAACCGTTGAATTAAGGTTTATGTCCAGATTGTTATTCATCATTATATCACCTCTGATCATGTTCCATATGATGTCTTGTGAGTAGTTCGTTTAGTTCTTGAGGACATGGGAGAAGTCTAGATGTTAGTAGTGAATTATGTTGAGTAATATTTAATGGTTTGATGTTTAAGTTGTGGTGTTATTCTTCTAGTGGTGTCATGTGAACGTCGACTACATGACACTTTACCTTTATGGGCCTAGGGGAATGCATCTTGTATTCGTTTGCCAATTGTGGGGTTGCCGGAGTGACAGAAACCTAAACACCCGTTGGTATATTGATGCATGAGGGATAGCAGGATCTCAGAGTTTAAGGCTGTGGTTAGATTTATCTTAATTACTTTTTTTGTATTTGCGGATGCTTGCAAGGGGTTTAATCACAAGTATGTATTAGTCCTAGGAAGGGCGGTGCATTAGCATAGGTTCACCCACACAACACTTATCAAAACAATGAAGATTAATCAACTATATGAAGCGAAAACACTTGACAATATTCCCATGTGTCCTCAAGAACGTTTGGTCATCATAAGTAAACCAACCGGCTTGTCCTTTGTTGTAGAAAGGATTGGGCCACTCGCTGCAATTATTATTACTGCATTTTATTTACTTGTATTTTATTTATCTGCTTTATCAAAAACTCCTAAAAACTTGTCTGTGAGCATTTACAGTGAATCCTTTATCAAAACTGCTTGTCAACACCTTCTGCTCCTCGTTGGGTTCGACACTCTTATTTATCGAAAGCACTACGATACACCCCCTATACTTGTGGGTCATCATGGACCCACACACGTCTACCCTTCCACCTTTGGGATATGTGGACCCACATTCAACACTCCTATCTAGCCCGCTTGGTCTACCCTTACCACCTTCGGGACATGTGTGGACCCACATGCAACTCTCTTGCGAGATAGGTGTGCCCCTACAACCTTTGGATATATGTCGTCCCACCACAACACTCCTATCCATCTAGGTATAAATCTATCACCTTGTGGGCATGTGGACCCACATGAAAACACTCCTATCACTCCAGCTTGGTCTACCCTTAACCCCCTTGGGAGATGTGGACCCACACACGTCTACCCTACCATCTATGGGACATGTGGATCCACATGCAACACTCCTATCTGGCACGGTAGGTCTATCCTTACCACCTACGGGACATGTGTGGACCCACATTCAACTCTCCTTGCGAGATATATAGATCTGCCCCTACAACCTTTGGGATATATGTCACCCCACCACAACATTCCTAGCCATCTAGTTATACATCTATCACCTCTTGGGTATGTGGACCCACATGAAAATACTCCTATCACGCCTGCTTGGTCTACCATTAGGACATGTGGACCCATACACGTTTACCCATGCCACCTTTGGGACATGTGGACCCACATGCAACACTCGTATCTGGCCCGCAAAATCTACCCTTGTCACTTTCGGGACATGTGTGGACTCACATACAACTCTCCTCACGAGATAGGTTTGCATGCCACTACAACCTTTTGGATATATGTCGTCTCATCACAACACTCCTAGCCATCTAGGTATACATCTATCACCTTTTGGGCATGTGGACCCACATGAAAACACTTCTATCACGCAAGTTTGGTCTCCTCTTAGCACCTTAGGGACATGTGGGCCCACAAACCTCTACTCATACCAACTTTGAAACATGTGGACCCACATGCAACACTCATATTTGGCCCGGTAGGTCTACCCTTACAAACTTCGGGACAGCAGACCCACATGCAACTCTTGTTGTGAGATATATAGGTCTGCCCATACAACTTTTGAGATATATGTCATCTCACCGCAACACTCCTAGCCTTCTAGGCATACATCTATCACCTTTCGGGCATGTGGACCCACATGAAAACACTCGTATCACACCAACTTGATCTACCCTTAGCACCCTTTGGACATGTGGACCCACACACGTCTACCCCTACCGCAACACTCCTAGCCATCTAGGTATACATTTATCACCTCTTGGGTATGTGGACCCACATGAACACACTCCTATCACGTCCACTTGGTCTACTCTTAGCACCCTACAGTGTCCTGAAGATATCTGGTCTCACATGCACGGGACCTAGACAGTTTGACCTAGAACTAGCATGTGGGTCTCACAAAGTGCAACTTAGATAAGAGTATTGTATGTGGATCCATATGTTCCAAATGTTGTAGACATACAACTAGATGGCTATGAGTGTTGCATGTGGGTTCACATGTCCCCCGGATATGCTAGGTCAAGATGGGCCCACCTTTGGGACATGTGGGTCCACATGTCCCTCGGATATGCTAGGTCAAGATGGGCCCACCTTTGGGACATGTGGACCCACATGCAACACTAATAGCCATCTAGTTGTATATCTACAACCTTTTGGGACACGTGGACCCACATTTGGGACACGTGGACCCACATTTGGGACATGTGGGTCCACATGCAAAACCTCTAGCCCTCTTTTATCTATCACATATCGGGAACATGTGGACCCACATGCGACACACATAGACATAGCCATCTAGTTGTATATCTACCACCTTTGGAACATGTCGACCCTTATGCAACACTTCTAGATATGTTCCATGTTGTGGCATCCACATGATAGTTTTAGGTCAAGTTGTCTAGTATGTCATATAGTTCTACGTCAAGATGGGTTCACATGATAGTTTTAGTTCAAGTTGTCTAGTATGTCATATAGTTCTAGGTAAAGATGGCTAGAGGTTTTGCACGTGGGTTCACATGTCACAAAGGTGGTAGATACATACATATATGGCCTACTAGATATCTGGTCTCACATGCACGCGACCTAGACAGTTTGACCTAGAACTAGCATGTGGGTCTCACAAAGTGCAACTTAGATAAGAGTGTTGTATGTGGATCCATATGTTCCAAATGTTGTAGACATACAACTAGATGGCTATGAGTGTTGCATGTGGGTCCACATGTCCCCTGGATATGCTAGGTCAAGATGGGCCCATCCGAGGGACATGTGGACCCACATGCAACACTAATAGCCATCGAGTTGTATATATACAACCTTTTGGGACATGTGGGTCCACATGCAAAACCTCTAGCCCTCTTTACCTATCACATCTCGGGAACATGTGGACCGACATGCAACACACATAGACATAGCCATCTAGTTGTATATCTACCATCTTTGTGACATGTCGACCCTCATGCAACACTCCTAGATATGTTTCATGTTGTGGGATCCTGATGATAGTTTTAGATCAAGTTGTCTACTATGTCATATAGTTCTAGGTCAAGATGGGTCCACATGATATTTTTAGTTTAAGTTGTCTCGTATGTAATATAGTTCTAGATAAACATGGCTAGGGGTTTTGCATGTGGGTCCACATGTCACAAAAGTGATAGATACTTACATATATAACCTACCAGAAATCTAGTCCCACATGCACATGCCCTAGACAGTTTGCACGTAGGTCTCACAAAATGCAACATAGATATGAGTGTTGCATGTGTATTCTTATGTTCCAAAGGAGTCTATCTAGACAAAATTATATGTTATTTTGCATTTTGACAATGTTTTCATTTTTTTAATATTTGCATGTCGGGATTATTAGCAAAATGGTAATTTTGTGAATTTGGATGTCGGATATTGTCTCATCAACTTTTTTTTGAATTTTCCACATATATTAAACCAACAAAGAGTACACGATTACACCGATTACAAAAACAAAATTAAAAAAGACTAGCAAATCTATGAGATCTTCAAGCCTTTTCTTCATCCATGACACAATCTTGTACTTTTCTGAAGGCAGCCGTAGAACAACGCCAAAACCACCAAACCACACACCTGTGAATACCACCGAAGGTTCTCCCTTTTTAATTGTGAGCCGCAATGCCAAGGCTTTGTGCACGCATGCAGCCATTAAATTAATCAAGCAACATCGGCAAGAGCACCACCACTGATATTACAGGGACAAATAACCGAACCACGTTGTCGACGCCGTTGGGAGTCGAGATAACGAATCACCATTGCCGAAGACGTAGTAGCCGGGATAGATATTGCGAGGACAAACCTCCTCGCGGCGACCATGAGAAACACTCCAAAATTGATCTGGCGAAGCAAGATCTGAAGAACCATACCTAGACAGACTAAATCTTCCAACACCACCATTGACGCCGGGAAGGATATCTCGTCGTCGAATGAAGCGTGGGAGATCACTTATTGCAGACGATACCAACTCCATTAACGAAGAAGATGACGATCAAAACCAAGCTCTAACATTAGGGACCTTCGTATAGCGCCATGCGCAGGTCTGAGGTCCCCACCCCTCCTACTGCCAGAACGGTAACTAGAAGAGGCGAGGACCCGTCGAATCTTTGCCGGCGGCGATGATGAAGATGCAGATGGCAATGGCGGCGACGGCTAGGGTTAAAACCTAGGCGCTGCCTCTCTCTTTCTTTTCTTTCTCGCGATCATGCAGATTTTATAGTATCACTATTGTCTCATCAACTTCATTCCACGTAAACATAGGAATATTATGATGAAGTGCAACTTTTCGACCGGTACACATGCGATTGGAAAAGGAGTCTCGATCGCTTCAACACAAAAATAAAAATGCAATACGGGAAAAGTCATTTCAAAATATCTATGAACATTCGGAGGACATTTCCTTCTTTTTGCGAAACACAGTACAACATGGACGCTCACAAACACGTGCACACACTCACCCCTATGAACGCACGCACGCACACCCTACCCTATGAGCACCTCCGTAATACCGAGCCGGCAGGTCGAGTCTTGAGATTGACGAAGCCACCACGGACGCCTCTCTGTCGACGGGAACGTCGCCTCCCACTGAAGAATATTCCGCCTAAATGAGAAACACCAACGTCAAACCTGGGGTTTGAACTCTGGTGGGTGGGGTACAACCACCCTCCTAACCATCTTGTCACAGACAAGTTCTCTACATCGACATTCTCTATGCACACGCCAAGTTTTATCCAAGTTTTGTGCCTCCGTAGAAAAGACAAAAAATATGAAAAGCCTGTTTTAGCACCAATTTTAACTTTTAAACACAACACACAAAATTTAATTATATTATATAACAACATTGTGAGCACATCAAATTTCAGATTTACACGGTAACTTTTTTGACATTTCAAAACATTCTAAAATAGATTTTACTACTATTACTGTGAGGATATCTTAGTCTACGTGACATGCAAACCAACATATGACATTGTTGTTATTAAAAAATGAAATATGACATTGTTCGTTGGATGCCCAAACTAAACACGGAATTTTTTCCTTAGATTTTTAAGTAACAAAAATATTTATCCCTTCGTTCTGAAATATATGACCTTAAAGCAATTTCCGACAGGGTGCAAAAATCGCCCAAATTACGTGTCTGTCCCAACTCATTAGCGGAAATAACGTGCATTGCCCTCCCGAAGTAAGTATAGCGAGCGAACCGATCAATTACAGGCTTACAGCGAACATAAGAAAAAATTGAAACCGACGGCGTCGCTGGCCCCAGCCAAAAGTTCGAGGTCTGTATCACCTCGCTGGGGTCGCCCCTGGCCAGGAACACCTCGCTGGCCCTCGCGCTTAGCCTCCCTGCATCAGCCTGCACAGATCCTCGCCTTTGCGCCCAAGATCTCCTCGCTGGGGCACGTCGCCCGCCCTCCCACTGATCATCGCTGCATCAGGTCGGCGCAGATCACCTCTGCGCCCAAGATCACCGGAGCCCCAGGTTGCCGGTGCACAAGATCACCGGAGCCGCATGTCGTCCCCGAAACCCCAGCTCCCCTGCGTCGTGATCAGCTAGCCAGTATTCTCCTCCAGGCCGTGATCTCCTCCTCGTCGCCTCGCTGTGATTCTCCTCAGGCCCATTTACTACAGTATATGATGAACAAAGTTAACTGAACTGCAAAAGTTAAATGGGGACCAAGGCTATGAACAACTAGAGAAATCAGAGATGCAGCTGCAGATCCACACGGAAATCATAGCTCCAGCTAGAGAAATCAGAGCTCCTTGGAGTATAGCAGGACTATGTTGCAAGTTCATGCAAAATACATGCAGGAGTCTTGCAAGCAAGTTACTGTAAGCTTACACGGCTTCCTCTCGCAGATTCTAGTTTAAGCATGAAAAAATTCATAAGTAAACCTGAAGTTAACAATTTTGAGGAGTATTACAGCAAGCAAGCAAGCAACTCCGATAGTTGCACTACCGCAAGATATCAACTGGTGCTAATGTATGCGAGCAAGAATAATTGGACTAATCAAGATACTCTGTACTAATCAAGACGTGCAAATATTGGTGTCCTACTCCCTCACAAAATTATTGCATTACTCAAAAAGTACAGAACTCGATAAAAGTGACTAGTCAGAAAGGAACCTATTTACTGATTATTTATTGCTATAAACATTGACTATGGTTCCCTGGAAATTAAACCTCAACCTTTATAATTCAGCAACGGTTAAACAATCAATAAGTAATGTGATTGATAATCGCAACAGAACCTGTACTACTCCATGACTATGAATATTTGTATGACAAACCTCTTAATCTGATATCTACTCCATGACCAAAGAAAAGTCGCTTGGCCTTCTAATCTCTCCTGATGCCCTCGCTTTTCGAATACAGCGACCGGTCTGATGCAGGAGCACAAGCATGGGTTCAGAGGCACAAGCAAACTCAAACATGCAAGCAAGTTTACTACAGTTCCTAATGTTGCAGTGAAATTTTATGAAACTGAAACTGAAACAAGCAAGTGTAGTTAAGCTTGTACTGATGCTACTCCTATGCAATCAAATAATTTAAGCAAGAAATGCACTGGCACCGCACGACACGGAGTATATTTTTATACTGCAATCAATTGATAAACAAGCACCAAGCTACTGCACTACAGCAGCACAAGAAACAAGCTACGCAGGTAAGAGACAAGCTTGATCAAGCAAGCACAAGTTTAGGAATATTTAAGGAGTAGAAGATCAGGAAAAGTTCAGGAGTACAAGCACATAATTACTCCAACATTTTACTAAAAAAATACCGTCCGCACGGCACGGCAAATACATCATTTTACTAAAAAATAATGCAAATTACTCCAACATTACAAGGCATTCTACTGCTCCAAGCAAGGAGTACAGCTAATTTAACTCTGAAAACCCAAAGTTACTGCAATAATCTGTAGAACCCTAGAAATTACTGCAAGTTCAGTACACAAGAAAGAACTCAAGTTACTACTGAAAGAGACTGTTATTGCTATTGCTACTTCAAGCTGCTAATGCTACTCCAAGAAGCCACTGGTACTGCTACTTCTAGATCCAGTAGTTGACGCAAAAAATTTTTTGCTACTGCTACTCCAAGATCAGTACCATCAAGAAATTGCTACTGCTACTGCTACTGCTACTAGTACAATCAAGAGAAGCTCTTTTTCCTGGAGTTATTTTGCACGGAGACAGAGAGGAAGCAGTACCTGACGCACGGAGAGCCGTGGCAACATGGCGTGGGCGGGCAGGGTCCGTGCTACCACGGTGTGGGCACGGTGAGGAAGACGACGCTGTCTTCACGCGCATCCTCGGCTCAGCCGCTCCGCTGCTCCGGCGCCGCTCCAGATCCGCCGCTACCTACGTCGCCCATCCAAAACTCCTCTCCAGATTGTAAATACAATACCGGCGCACGCAAATCCAGCGCCTCCATGCCCAGCAGCTCGTCGCCGGCAGAAAAAAATGCGAGCTTTGACCTCAAAACTCTCTAGATCAGGCGGGGTACGAGGAGGACTAGGGGTGCGAGACGAATCCGTCTGGTGGCGAGCAAGGCGGTGGTGGGGGGCAGTGAGGAAGATACCGGCGGCGGTGGGGAGTGACGGGGAGCGAGGGGGAGACGGCAGTGGTGGGGAGCGAGACGGAGACGTCGACACGATGCGGGAGCGAGAGGAACGAGAGCAAGAGAGAGACGCGAGATGGAGTGGCTCTCCGAGTCTGCAGTTTGAGTTGGCTCGCGGCTCACCAGGTCGGCTCGGCTCAAGCTGAACCGGTACGTTTATGTGATTGTGAGGTTTGGGGGTGTATGGAAGCACGAGCCATCTGTTGTTCGTTTCTTTTAGTGGCTGAGAAGTGCTCATGCTGGAACATAGCCTCATTAAAGTCACCAAGCATAAGCCATGGGTCAGTCGAGTTTGGTTTGATTCTCCTCAAAAGTTTCCAGAACTCTTTTCTGTCTTGCACACGGGGCTCTCCATACAAAAAAGTATTACGCCATTTTATTCCAAACTCATCTGTTACAGAGACATCGATGTGGTGCACACCATAGTTGATCAGGTCTACTTTGACAGTGTCCTTCCAGTAGAGTGCCAGCCCGCCCCCTTTCTGGTTTGAACAAACCGGGAAGCAGTGAGGGAAGCCTAGCCGACGCCCTACATTTTCCACCACGCTCTTATTATGTCTTGTTTCGGACAAGAAGACCATGTCGGGGCTGTGATCTCGCACGATGCGCGAGTGTTCTTGAACTGTCCGAGGCTGCCCCAAGCCTCGACAGTTCCAACCTGCGGTCCTCATTGGCCCTGCTGGGTGCTCACGCTAGCACCGGACAGTGTGCCGGCAGCCCCTGGGCCGGTCGCTTCCTGACCACCAAGCTCTTCCTTTGTGAGTACTTCTTCCCCCACCGTAGTGTCAGCAGCTCCCCTACGGTCCCTCTTGCTTTCTTCCTTCGTTTCCACAGTAGTGTTTCTGTGAGCTAGTTCTAGATCAGCAGCCCTAGCAGCAAGACTCTCAGCTTCCCCTACCACTACATTCAGCGACTCGCTGGTTACAGTGAGAGCACACACACCTACAGGGCTAGAGAGACTAATGGCAGGGTTGCCAATTACAAGGTTATCTTGTTCCCTCAGCTCACGCAGCACTTCAGCGCCCAGGCATTCTTCAAGCGTTGGTACTGGGAAAGTGACTTTCTTCACTGGTGGCGCTTCCTGCATCATTTCCTCTTCGGTTTCGGCCCTCTCACGTGTAGCCCCCAAAACAGTTTGGGTTGTACACATGTGCTTGTGCTTGCTCTGAACCTCAGCTTCCTCCCGCTGCATCCGTTTCCAGAGTGCCTTCTTCTTCGGTGGAACCCTGGCGAGGGCGCTATGGGCCCTTCTCCCCTGGTTTAAAAGGATATTCAATGCACGCACCAATCTCCCCTTCTCTAAGCGCGCGCGCGCACACACACACGCACCACGCACGCACGCATAAAGGTGGGTGGATACCCTAAACCTAGTTCAACAAATATATCTAGTTCTCCTGCAGTCTTCCCCTAGGGTAGTTCAACAAATATATCTGGGTAAGATTAGCTAGCTCTATTTCTCAGCCTAGAACCCCTCAAACCAACAAGAAACGGTGCCTAGGACATAGGCGTCTTACTTAATTCTTGCTGATTGTAATTCGCCTTATGTTGCACTACTTTTTCTTTCTCGTTTGGATTGCGGCTGTGTGCATTCATTATGCAGAGGCCAGGTGTAATACTTAAACTTTTGAGTAATAAATCCCTTTATCTAAAAAAAACAAGAAACGGTGCCAAAAAGTGAAACATGGCAACGACAACTCGAAGGAGTTAGATGCGCGCGGAGAGCGTGCTGGGATTGTGAGGTATCCGAAAATACATCCCCTGGTCTCCAAAGAAACCTCGTTGCAGCAAAGCACTAGTGTGCCTTTAGCCACCCAGTGTCGAAGATGACCAAGGTAAAACAAACTGTTGTTGCATGGTAGCGATAGTAACATAGCGCCTCAGCTTCCCAACGTCGCTTCGTTCAGTTGCGGCCTGATGGCGCGTCTCCTATCCGAAGGCGGACACATGCTGCGATCAAATCTTCTGTCGCGTGCTCGTATGTCGTGCAGCGTGTTCATTCTAGAAGGAACGATCGATCAGCTAGTACCATGTAAGTAGCTGTATGCTTGCATCCATCCGGCCGTCTCGTGTTGCTACGTGCGTGATCCAACTTTCATGGAAAGTGCATGCTGCGATCTATGTGCTCTGCCCGGAAGTAGTCGATCCTTTGCCAGTAACATAGCCGCCACAGTCGACACGGCTACGACCAACCCATCACCTTTCTGTGGACTCCCGGCGGCAAACATAGAGGACAACTAACTTTGCCACTGTGGTATCCCTTTGTACTATAAAAGGAGGACCAAGTCAACCAGAGAGGGTATCATCTTGAGCCACAAGCCAGAAAAGGAGCCCATATCAGATCTGGACCTCATCTTCTTCCTTCGGCTATAGATCTCAAGTTACCCAGGAACACTTCCTTGTAACCCGGAAACTCGTATCACCACCATCAATCCAGACAAGCAGAAGTATGGTGTTACGCTTTACAGCGGCCCGAACCTGGATAACTGCTTGTGTGTTCTACTTTCTGCATCATTTACGAACTCGCCAAGATCCTTCTAGCGCCCCTCTGCCGAATCTCTAAAAGGGGGTTCTCTGAATCCCGGTGTTTGTGACTTCAGACACGACAATAAAGTGACGGTTTTTGCGGGTTTTTTAGTCGCGATTGCTGGCTGTCCACTACTCGTCTACCCGATGCATAGATTCGTCATGTTTATGTTTTCCCATTGATTTTTGTATCGACCTTATGTAACCTAGGAGATGTAACCTAGGAGTTTGCTCCACTTTATATGGTACGGGAGATAGAGCGAAGCGCAAGACCTAAGTGGCTGTTGTAGAGGAGGCCGACGAGCTGTCTCTAGATCAGAAGTGAACTCAACCTCCTTCCTCAAACCAACATCATTGAGCACATATATCTCATTTGTTTTTACGGGAGAACTCAGGAAAACGGATCAGACTTCCTTTTACTAGATAGTTCGCCATATTTAACTTGGGTTTCAAAGGATAGTTAATGCACCCATCAACCTCCCCTTCTATAAGCATTACTCACGGACTCACCCTTATAAAAGAGGATGTGCGCCCTGAGTGCTTCAAACCTAGCTCAAGAAATATATCAGGTTACACAATCTTCTTCCTAGCTATAGCAATCTTCTACCTATCTGAGCTACTCCCACGTTCTAATATAGGCGGCGTAAATTTTGAATATACGAATTCAGCTAAATAGCTGTTTTTCTCAGCTTTGAACTCCTCAAACCAAAACAAATATAACCCAAGAGAGAAACTGGCAAGGGCAACTAGGACTAGTTAGATGTGCGCCGGCGGTATGCTGGGAATGTGAGGAATCAGAAAACCCAGCCCTTTCTCTTTGTAACTATGATGTTGCAACCTATGTCCAGATTGCCGCATTTTGCCATCGGATGCAGGAAACGAGACCCAGATGTGAAGCGAAACAAAAGGAGCTTGAGTGATAACTGACCCGAGAGTGCAGCAGCCATAGTAACATAATGCTGCAAAAATCACGAATGATTCCATATAGCAAAGCTGGCTAGAAGCATTCGGTTGCACCAATGCCAAGGACAGTGCTAATGCGGCAGATGTTTGTTTAGGGTGGGGTTTTCGCTACTCACCTCTGCAGTAGCATTCTTATTTCCTATCACAAAATATTATGTCTAGTTTCACCCAAATTTTCAGGACATAAGCTATCGCACATTGGAAGGCCAGCAAAATATGAATTACACTAATAAGAGGTTGTTTGTTTGCATGTCATGGAATTGGACACGTCATTTCAATTGGAATTCCAACGAATGTCTATTGTATGTTAAGTTAATTCTCATCCCTAACCCTATCATTTCACTTCTAATGAAATGAAATGATGGCATCCGTGTATTTTCATTTCATTTCTACCAAATGAAATGAAGTGATGAGTACCAAACAAATTCATTAGACCATCGGTGGCTCTAGCGAAATGCCCACACCCTTCGTGAAACTAACACCAATTCCATAACTCCATGTCACATAATGTTCAAAAATCACCATCTTGAATTCTCATGGACAAGACAGGTTAGTCTATAATTTTGCGAAATTCAGTTCTTCTTGATCTGAAGCAAAGGAGAGGAGATCAAATTAAAATCCATTCACCAACTCATTTTTGAGTTTTCACATAATTAATTCGCAAAAAAAGTTTTCACATAAGAAACTACGAGATGTGAACGATATCAATATTTTCATTGAAGATTCCGTTGTTAGTTTGCTGCTATAATTATTTCATGGAAGTACATGCTATGGGACTCGCTGGAGTTGTATTTTCAGGTGTAGACCTTCGGGCTTTTACTAAACCTGTCTTTCAATCAATTAATAGAAACGCAAAGATTTGCATTTTCTTGGAAACAAAAATAGGCACCACACGTTTCTGAATATTTGGGTTTATATATGCACCCGGAATACATGGAAGATATATGTGCTCAATGATGTGGGTTTGAGGACGGAGGTTGAGTTCACTTCCGATCCGAGACAGTCGTCGGCCTCCTCTACAACAGCTAGGTCTTGTTCTTCGTTCTCCTCTATCTCCCATACCATATAAAGTGGAGCAAACTCTGATAATATTTTCAGCGGAGTATGTGTTTAGGAGTGCCTTCCGTTTCCAATACACCATATTATCTATTCATCAACTAATTTTACAAATTGACATGATTTCTATAATCAAAATTATCGTTTCTTCTAAAAACATATGATATCATGAAAACTTATTTCTTAGCTATTCTACACAAATGATTTTCAATCATCTTACCCAGTCGTGTCATTCAATTTTAAAATTTGACTAACCATATCCAGATGGTGAGCTTTTCGAGAATTCTAGAAGGTATACTAGTGTCCCTACTCCCTTCCATGTAGTGGTAGTGCCAGAACCTAATTCCCGTGGGGCTAATCTCTGTACTTAATCTTCATGGTATTGGAAACGGAAGTGAACTCAACCTCCTTCCTGAAACCCACATCATTGACCACATATCTCCTTTGCTTTTACGAGAGGAATCAAGTACACGGATCAGACTTCCTTTCACTAGATAGTACGCAATTTTTAACTTGGGTTTCAAAGTAGTCAATGCACCACCGACCTCCCCTGCTATAAGAATTACTCACCCTATAAAAGACTACTAGGCAAGATGGCGCGACGACACGCCGCGTCCGTGTGTACGTGAGCGTATTTTGTGTTTTTAATAATGTTAATTAGTTTTTTTTGTTCAAAAAGTAAAATGTATCTGCTGAAGTGAAAGATTGTATGTATTAAGAGAAGTGTTTGTAGTTAGACGTGTGAGTTCAATTTGTATTGACAGGTGATGTATGTTTGTTAAATCATTGTATAATTTTGTAATAACTAACTGTAATATTGTAAAATAAACTGGGATGATACAATGGATAGTACTGTTGGAAAATTTAGCGCGTTGACATGTGTTGTCCGTTGTGTTCGGAAATTTTGAATTCCATTTGGATTTTTTTTAGTGAAAAAATAGAAGAATTATCTAGAGGACTAACCCAACAAATTTTAAACAAAATGAACATTTGTTAGTTCATGTGGGAAGTTCGAAAACTTCTTAAATTTTAATATTTATTAGTTTTACTTTTGTGTGCAATGGTTATTTGGTGCAACTTTTGTGTTGAAAGTTTGAAAATGTATTAAATTTGAAATTTGTGGCACGCCGTGCCCGCTGCAATGGTCTTGATACATTATGTATCTGTCTACAGAATTTGTATCGAGTCAACGTAGCAAAACCTGTTAGGGAAAAGAAATTCAGAGAAGCATGTATGAAATATATTTGAAACTTCTGTGAATATTGTTGTATATTATTGGGAAATAATATTTTTGTGTTGTTTAATATTCTCTTGGGGAAAATATTTGTTGGAAAAAATTTCAACAGATACCGTGTGACAGCTATTTTAAAACTAAAAAAATTGTTTAATGTTTTATGGGGAGGGGGGAAATATTTGTTGGAAAAAATCTAAGAAAAACTTGTTTCAAATCTATTTTGAAACTTATTAGAAATGCTGAATGTTTGTTGATGAGAAATAATTATTTGGGAAAATAAATTTGTTTGTAAATTATGATATATTATTTGTATTATTTTGGTTAGCCGATTAAAAGATTTTAATTTTATTAATTGTAGTGTTTTTTTTTGTAATTATGAAAGTTTGAAATTTATTGAAAATATTGAAAAAAAATTGGTGAGAAAGAATTATTTGGGAAATTTGCATTTACGTGCAAAATTTTGATACTCGGTTTGCAATATTTTGAATTGCAGTTCAGAAGAATTGAATTTTATAAATTTTAGGATCTTCTGTAATTATATTGGAAAAAAAAGTTGGTGAGAAATAATAACTATGGAAATTTTGGTGAGAAAGAATTACAGTACGGGAAATTTTGGTGAGAAAGAATTACAAATTTTTAGGTTTGGAAATTATGGAAATTCAAAAAAAAAGTTTATGGTTAAAAAGTGTTCGGATTTCGAAATTTGCTTAGTTTTAGAAGTTATTCAGATTTGAGTTAATTTCACGTTTATAAAATGTGCAGATTCGGAAGATTTTTGGAAGTTTAAAATATCTAAATTTGATCATATGTCATAAATAGTCAGCATTTCTTTTTTGTGAGGCTATTTTTAGAAATATTTTCATTTTGAGAAATTATTCCAAGGAGGAAATGCATTATGATTTTCTCCAAATTTTAACCAATTCAAAATATTCACACATATTTTTTATTCAACTTTTGTGTGGTAAGTTTGATATATTATTTGCATTATGTTGTGCACAATTTATTTGTTGGTGCAATTTTTGTGTGGGAAGTTTGAAAACTTGCTAAATTTAGAAAATTTTGATATATTGTTTGTATTATTCCGAACTGTAGATTGGAAGGTATGATTTTTTTGAATTTTAGCATTGTTTTATAATTGTTATTTTGAATTGTAGATTGAAAGATATTAATTTTTTGAATTTTAGCATTTTTATGTAATTGTTGATATATTGTTTGTATTATTTTAAACTGTAGTTTGGAAGCTATGAATTTTTTGAATTTTAACATTTTTTATAATTGTTATTTTGAAATGTAATTTGAAGATATGAATTTTTTAAATTTATGATTTTTTTAAAATTCTAGCATTTTTTATAATTGTTATTTTTGAATTGTAGATTGAAAGATATGAATTTTTTGAATTTTAGATTTTTATGTAATTGTTGATATATTGTTTGTATTATTATGAATTGTAGTTTGGAAGGTATGAATTTTTTGAATTTTAACATTTTGTATAATTGTTATTTTTAATTGTAAATTGAAGATATGATTTTTTAAATTTTAGCTTTTTTTCTTTTAATTTTAGCATTTTTTATAATTGTTATTTTGAATTGTAGGTTGAAAGATATGAATTTTTTGAATTTTAGCATTTTTATGTAATTGTTGATATATTGGTTGTATTATTTTGAATTGTAGTTTGGAAAATATGATTTTTTTTGAATTTTAACATTTTTTATAATTGTTATTTTGAATTGTAAATTGAAGATATGAATTTTTTAAATTTTAACACTTTCCCTGTAATTGTGAAATTTCTGACAGACGGGTCCCACATGTTAGGGTTTTCTTTATTTTGAAAATCATTTTAAAAAATAAAAAAACTGACAGGTGGGGTCGCACGTGACGTCAGCGTACGACGGTGTCCCGCGTCCGCCGAGCTCGCGCTCGAGCAGCTGCGCGCGCGTCGGCCTGATCCGCGCGGATCTGCGCGAGGACGTCGAGGGGGTTCGAACGGTTGGCGCCTCGAACCATTTGGTCGCCGGAGACGCCGGCGGCGAGCAAATCCGCGTCGGCGACCTGCGATTACGGCCGCGTCGATTCCGGCACGTGAGACTGGGCGAGGATGGAGAGGACAGGACGGCGAAGCTCCCCGTGTCCATAGATTCATCGGAGGAGCAGCGTAGCGGCGACCGCGCGCGTCGGTGGCGGCGGCGACCTCCGGCGTCGCGGGAGAGGAAGAAGGGATGGTGAGGTCTGGTGGTTTTTTACACGGCCGTCCCTGATGTTTCAGAGAATTGCAAGTAAGTCCTTTTGCGGGGGTTTTCTGTAAAATGTTGCGCAAAAATCGTGCGGGAGGGGTCACCGGCTGGAAACTGGTTCCACCGGCCGCTCATCGGCGACGTGGCGAGCTCCGATTGGTGCGGACGCGCACGTACTGTTGCCAGGAACAATGGCGCGCGCTAGGGTCGACGTGGCTCGATCATAGCCGTCTGTGTCGCAGATCCGACGGGCAGAAGAAAAGGGGCGACGTGGCGCGTCGGAGAGGGGTGGCCATGTCGCCCCTTTATATATAAGGTTATGTATGTCCGTGAATGCTTCAAACCTAGTTCAAGAAATATGAGTACCTTTCCTTCTCAGCTTAGAACTCCTAAAACCAAAACAAATAGAACGCAAGAGACAAACCGGCAAGGGCAACTAGGACTAGTTAGATGAGCGTGCGCAACATGTTGGGAATGTGAGGAATCAAAAAACACAGCCCTTGTTGTTTGCAAATATCTTGTTGCGACAGAGGCCCTGCTCGTCGCATTTAGGCACAAGATGAAAGCAATGAGACCCAGATGTGAAGGGGACACAAAAGGGGCTTGAGTGAAAACTGACATGAGTGTGTGGCATCCACACTAATTTTTTTTAGATAAAGGGGTGCGGATCCTCGGCCTCTGCATCCAAGAGATGCACACAGCCATCCGCAATTATTAACCATTCAAGAGTACAAGTTCACAATTCATGGATCACTTAAGGTGTCTACAAAGATCAGCCACTCAAACAACAGTTTACTAAGCATCTATTATTTTAGAATGACGCCACCCAGACTGGCTGAAGATAGCCCGCACGATCGTCAGCAGATGGGTACATCCGGCATCCATAAGTCCACGCTGGTCCGCAGGGAGCAGGAATGACCATAAGTGGATCCAAGAGCACGCCTTGTGGATAACCTGCAAATAATGAGTTGAAATCTTGTTGTTAAAGACAATGTCATTTCTACAATTCCAAATAGCCCACAAAATGGCCGCAACACCAATCCGTATGCGCGCTTTTGTAACTTTGTCTATCCCATTCAACCAGGTACCAAACAAGTTCGCAATACTTGTAGGTGGGTACACATTAAAGGTAAAGTGAACTAATCGCCAAATGTCTCTAGCAAACGAACACTTAATGAATAGGTGCTCAACGGATTCATTTTCATCACAGAATACACACTTCTTACATCCTACCCACCGTCTTTTAAGTAAATTGTCTTTTGTTAGAATTTCTTTTCGGTTAAGAAACCATAGAAATTTGATTTTTAATGGGATCTTCAACTTCCATAGATACTTACGCAAATATCTAGTATGGCCATTTAGTAGGTCCTCGTAATATGACCGTACCGTAAAAGTGCCATTAGGAGTGAGAGTCCATTTAAATTTATCATCTTCATCTATGAGAGTGACCCGCATTAGTCTCTCTATAAGATTGAACCAACTCGTTCTATTCTGTCCTACTAATACCCGTCGGAAAGGTAGATTAATAGGGACTTCCCCAATAACATCATGTACCGTACTATGTTTATTGGAGGCAATAGCATACAAGGTATTCGTGTTGTAAAGAAGTATGACCTAACCATTTATCCTCCCAAAACTGAATCTGCTCCCTATTACCAATCTCGAATCTTCCACGCTGGAAGAACTCATCCTTTACTTTCATAATTCCTTTCCAAAAGGGTGAGTCCAGTGGTTTCACCTGCACTTGGGATAACGTTTTATTCCCTAAGTACTTGTTAACTAGTATTTCTTTCCAAACCCCCTCTTCATTCAAAAGTTTGTATAACCATTTACTGAGTAAGCATTTGTTTTTAATATCTAGAACCGAAATGTCCAAACCACCTTGGTCCTTCGGTCTACAAACCAAGTTCCATTTTGTTAACCTATACTTTCGCTTATGTTGATCACTTTGCCAAAAAAATCGAGAACGATAATAATCTAACCTTTTTCGAACCCCCTTAGGGATTTCAAAAAAGGATAATAAGAACATTGGCAAACTTGTTAAAACTGAATTAATAAGCACTAGACGGTCTCCGTATGACAACATCTTAGCCACCCAAGCTGCCAATTTCTTTTCAAAACGGTCCTCAACTGTTTTCCACTCTTTATTTAATAATTTTCTATAATGGATGGGTATGCCCAAATACCTAAAAGGTAACGCACCGAGCTCGCACCCAAAAATACGCCTATATTCGTCCTGATCATCTTTAGCTTTCCCAAAACAATACAACTCACTCTTGTGAAAGTTAATTTTCAATCCCGAAAGTTGTTCAAACAAAGCCAAAATCAGTTTCATATTCACCGCCTTCGCAAGGTCGTGTTCCAAAAAAAGAACAGTGTCATCTGCATATTGGAGGATTGAAACCCCTCCTTCTACTAAATGCGGCACTAAACCCCCCACTTGACCATCCTCTTTCGCACGAGAAATTAAGATAGCCAACATATCAACAACTAGATTAAACAACAGAGGAGACAACGGATCCCCTTGCCTTAACCCCTTGAGTGTTTGGAAATAATGACCGATATCATCATTAACGCGAATTCCTACACTCCCCCCTTGAACAAACCTAGCAACCCAATCACACATTGAGATGTAAACCCCTTCATCCGTAAAGTTTGCTGCAAGAAAGACCACTTCACTTTATCGTATGCCTTCTCAAAGTCAATTTTAAAAAGAACCCCATCCAATTTTTTCCTGTGCATCTCATGAATTGTCTCATGTAACACCACCACCCCTTCGAGAATATTTCGTCCAGGGATGAACGCAGTTTGAGTTGGACGAATTACTCTACTCGCAATAGAGGTGACTCGGTTTGTTCCCACCTTCGTAAAAAATTTGAAGCTCACATTCAAAAGGCAAATAGGACGATATTGTTCAATTTTACTAGCATCATCTTTTTTTGGCAGCAAGGTAATAATCCCAAAGTTCAACTTGAATAACGGCAAGTTTCCTACACGCAGTTGAGTAAACATTGCCATCAAGTCCGATTTTATAATTGCCCAAATTTTTGAAAGAACTCCGCCGGAAAGCCGTCTGGACCTGGAGATTTATTGTGTTCCATTTGTTTAATTGCATCAAAAACTTCTTTCTCAGAAAATTCTTGAGTCAAAATATCATTTTCCTCTTGAGAAATTTGTGGCATGTCGTGAGTCACATGCTCATCCAGCGAGAAATTGTTTGTAACCGGTGCCCCAAACAATTTCTTGTAATATTCGGATATATAATTCTTAAGATTTTCCTGACCAATTATCGTCCCCTCCTCTTGTTCCAACTGTAATATTTTCTTTTTCCTATGTTTACCATTTGCAATTATATGGAAGTATCTCGTATTACTCCCCCCTTCCTGAATATGCTTCACTTTAGCTCTCTGTGCCCATTTGGATTCCTCATCACGACGCAATTTCGCTAAATTATCATCCGCCTCTCTTTTGGCGTCCCGCTCGGCCGCCGTAAGAGGAGTTGTTTCAGCTTTAATATCTAACGCATTAGATAGTAAAGTTAATTTATCTCGTAGCTTTTTATATTCCCACTTAAATGTTTTGCCCACCCACGTAAAAATTGACGCAAGTGTCGAATTTTGTTTTGCCACCGTTCCACCGGTGAATTGCCCGTTTGGATCGCATTCCATTCGCGAGCAATTAAGTCGTAAAACCCCTCTTGTCGGAACCAAGAAAGTTCAAAAGAGAACCTACTAAAATTCCCCGTAAAAGCATGTTCCCCAGTATCCAGAAGTAACGGTGTATGGTCTGACCCCGCACGGGCTAGAGCCTGGACCGTGACAAGTGGATATTTCTGTTCCCAATCAACACTAGCTAGAAAACGATCCAACTTCTCAAATGTTGGCGTATCTCGTCTACTAGTCCAAGTGTACTGTCTTCCAGAGAATTCAAATCTTTCAAACTCAAGCTCTCAATAATAGCATTAAAGATAGTCGGCCATCTAGCATTAAAATTATCATTATTCTTCTCATCTTGTCTCCTAATGATATTGAAATCTCCCCCAACCAACATTGGTACCATTTCCCCTTCACATATTCTTACAAGTTCGGCCAAAAATTCTGGTTTTTTGTTATCCTGAGCCGCCCCATACACTACCACCAAAGCCCAACGGAATCCATCCAACTTTGTGGTCAAATGTAATTTAACGCAAAAATCACCAGAGACCACATCTTGGACTGATAGGGTTGCATTATTAAAACCTAATAACATGCCCCCCGACCTTCCGTGTGGAGGTAGACAATACCAAACAAAATCCAAGTCCCCCGCTAGAAATTTCAGAAAAGGTGTGGCAAAAGAAGACCGTCCCGTCTCAATTACCGCCACAAAATCTAGTTTATTTTCTTTTACAAATTCATTTACAGCTAAATGTTTGTTGTATCTCCAAAACCATCAGAATTCCAAATCATACCCTTCATTTTAAAATTTTGAGTAGATAGCCAGCCGCACCCTCCTCCTAGCCGCACATCTAGAAAGAGCTTTCTTCTTTCCTCTAGCCCTTATTGACGCTAAAGTCTCCTCAAGATCCGCATGATCATCCGAGAACTCAGCATCATCATCTACTAGATCCTCACAAATATTAATGGCCCTTTTTAAAACTAAACTAGACTCAGATTTATCATTACTTGGGGGCAAAGAATTGTTCAGAAAAATCACCTCTCTCTCATGTTCTAAATTCCTGATTGTCGAAATAGAAGATTCTACTTGTTCATTGGTATTACCTAACGAAATGCCCAACCTATCCGATCTGCGCTTAATTTCAGAAGTAGAAAAAGAGCGTAATGAAAGCTTGGCCTATATGGGAATACCTGGTGGAGAGCCGCAGGTCTTGCGTGAAGTAAGATCCATCGCACGCTGAAGTTGAGGGAGCTCCGCATTCGGCTGCTCTGCCAACCTCGGACTTGATCTCACCGCAGCATCACGCATTCCTCCAAAAGCCAACATCTCCTCCTCAGCAGGTCTTGCGTGCTTAGGCAGCACCGCAAGACTCGTATCACCGCTCATTCCTCCCTACCCGCAAGAAAGGAGCTGTGGTAACATAGTGTTTCCGAACCTGTCCATGTACAAGTTCCCTGCCTCCTCAAGTGGTGACAATGTTGATGCATGCTGATTTAATTTTGTTGGTGTTGACCAAGACTGAGAGGTAGGGTGAGACGCATTCCCACCATCCGACCCCCCCCTCACCTCCATAGATAACCTCATTACGAGCTCCACCGCCTTCCTCTGTCACGGCAGCAAAAAAATCGCTGCCGCTGCCACGAACCCCTAGCGAAACATCGCTCTCGCTGGGCGAAACAGCAGTGTCCGCTCCAGCGATAACCTCATTACGAGCTCCCCACCGTTCCTCTGTCACGGCTGGAGAACACCCAAAAACGCTGCCGCTGCCACGAACCCCCAGCGAATCATCGCTCTCGCTGAGCGAAACACCCGTGACCGTCGTAGAACCGCTGCCATGGCAGCGTTTTGGCGAAGATCCTGCCAGAGCCTGAGAGCCGCTACTTTCTCCACTACCTCGGCCACTACCTCTGTCACGACCACCTCAGCTACTGCCCCCTTGTCACCACAACTCGACTTCTCCACCTCGCAAGGTGCAACCTGACCCCTCTCCAACTCCAGCTTCTGTACCAAGGAACGCGGCTCCTGTTCAGCTAATAGAAATTGTTTCTGCACCTATGGAGAGTAAACAACACCCGTAACTTGCTCCTACATAGGTTTGGAGGCTGCAGCCTCCACATTCCCCTTAACTTCCGAGTTCTGGGCAACCTCATCCGTAGCCATAGCATCAGAGTTGGTGCTTTCCTTCAGCTTCTTGTCCTTGTCCTGATTATTGGACCCCTCAGAGTCGTCTCCCTCCTCGTCCGGAGGAGGTGACCGTGGTGCATCCTCCTCTGTGTCCCCAACATCTACCGGATTTTCCACTCGATACTTCAAACGGTAAAAGCCATCCTTTATGAAGATCGTCGATTCAAAGGGAATAAGAGTGTAATCAATGCAACCCACGAGTATACGCAGCACTCCATGTTTGCGAGTAAATTTTATATCCACCTTGAACGTTTTACCAAACAAAGAACCCAAGCTCCAAAGTGACAAAAATCCCCAGTAGTCTTGGGAGGAATCCCATAAACTCTAATCCACTTCTTTGGCAACATCCAGGGGTTCGACCGTAGCAACCCAAGGTACCACCGTAATCTCAGTTTTGCTGCCAGGAACCTTACAAGCACCAAAAATAGCAAGTCTGTCCATATCACTCTTAGAAGGAAAAGGCACCTTGAAAACATTGTGAACCACTTGCTGAACATCCCAATAAAACTGTTCCCACGGAACCAACCGCTGCAATTGAGCTACAACCTGAGGAATAGAAAGTTCACCACTAGTCACCGTAAGCATAGCAGTGCGAGCATTATCAATCTTCGGTTTGTAGGTATCCGATGTCGGCTGTTCAAAAAACATGAGACTCTCATTTATCAAACCATGTATAATCACTTGTATTTTAGGTGCCTTCAACAACGGGCACACCTCCGGAACATGCTCTTTGCTCTCACATATGTCACAAACTTCGACCGTACATTCTTTACCATGATGCCCAGGACCATCACACCGATAACAACGAGTTTTGTTCCCTGTCTTCGCCTTCTTAGCTGCTGTTATGTCATGTCCCTCACCTCCAGAAACACCGCTACGGGCGCGACCCCCTCCAATTTGCATTGAAGGTGTGGGCACTTGTGATGGGGTCGCATTCCCCACCAGCGTAGCGCCCTTGGCGATCAACTCAGCTGCCGACGCAGTCTGACTGACCGAGACAGGTGCGGCTGAAGGGACTATCGTCGCGCTCGGCTGCCGCAACGCCGTCGTGACCTGACACACGATCTTGGATAGCATCTCCTCCGACAATCCCGAAGCCACCTGCCTATCCCCTGGGTTTCCGGCCACACCATCACGCGATTCCCGCACTGCTGATGGTCTGCCTTCGTCAACTCGGTCTCCTCGATACTGATGATTGCGATTGTAAGAAAAGTTTCTCTGGTGCTGATTCCCCGGACCGAAACCCGAACCTGCATTGAAGCCGCCAAAATTTCCTTCAAAGCCTTGCTGCCTAAAGTTCCCCTGCCCCGCCGTACCGCTCGGGCCTCCGACCTCGAAGTTGTTCTGACGCTGATCACCCTGACGGAACCCCGGGGGGTTCGGCTGGAATCCACGCCCAGCTCCACCTCGAAATGGCGGTCCGTTTCCGCCGTCACCTCGACCAGAAGGGAGGTTCCCTCCATAACCGCGGTTAGGGTGACCTCCATGGCCGCCACCCGCCCCACCGTACCCTCCACCGTTGTTGGCCATCGGAGCAAGCGAACGCGGCGGCAGAGGATGATCTCCACAGCGGCTATTCCCTATCCGACGTAAACCCGATCGCAACTCTAGGTTTAGTCGGCTGATCGATCGCCGCGTGACTGTGTGTTGGGCCGCAAACCCCACAATAGCACGGTTGTCAAGTCGCAGGCCCGCATGGCCTTCTAAGTTTTTTCCTCCAATTTTTGAATTTTTCGATCCGCAAGCCGCACCCTTCGTCTCCGACGCCGGCATCACAGCTCCGGCCCGGATCCTTGGATTCGCCGCTGCCGTACAGACGAATCCGATCGTCGACTTCCGCGCCCGCGGCCACCAAACATCATCGCGACCCCAACGCAGTGATCGCACCTCCCTCCAGAGCCGGGAGCCCCAGACACAGGCACCTTCTCCTTCGTCCCCGGCGACGTCTCACCGGATTGACGACCCCGGCGACCCGCGATCTTCCATCCACCAGAGCCATCATCACAGAAAACCGATGGTTCCAATACCGGCAATTTGAACGGCGTTGTCGCCCGCCCAGTTGATGATCGCACATGCCGCATCTCGCCTTCGGTGGTCCTAGAAGTAGCCTGGCTCGCCGGCGATACCTGCAGAAGAAGATCCGCGTACCTTTGGGCCTGCCGCCTGCTGAGCCGTCGCTGTTCCCGTGACGCGCGCTCCTCCATAGTCGTGGCCGCCCTTGGCGATGGCGTGCGACACAGGTACCGCATAGCGGCAATTCCGGTGCCATCCGCCGCGTCGCCCCTAGCTGCGCCGTCCTCCGCGTTGCTCTCGTCCACCTCCGGCGTCTCGCCGGCCAGATCTCCGGCTAGGGCCCAGAAACGCCCCCCTTCCGCCCCCAACGGTCGCCCGCACGTCACGGACGCCATCAGTCCGTTGACAAACATCCACACTAATTGAATGCTGGAAAAAAAAAAGCAACCATAGCAAAGCTGGCTAAAAGAAAGCAACCGAAAGGTTGCTTCGTTCGGTTGCGCCAATGCCAAGGACAGTGACAATGCGACAGCTGTTTGCTTATGGTGCGGTTTTCACTACTTGGCTCTGGGATAGCATTTTCAATTTCCTATCACATATGTATGCCTGGTTTCACAAAATTGCCGCAAACTTTAGAATGAAACCTATCAGAATCTATAGCACATCGGAAGGTTGACGGACAGTAATTTTAGACCATGCAGTTGCTTTAGCAACATGCCCACACCCTACGTGAAACTCCATACCTTCATTGTGCGGATATTCAAAATAACCATCTCGAAGTAATGGGTAAAACAGGTTAGTCTATAATTTTGCAAAATTCAGTTCATCTTAATTTGAAGCAAAGGAGAATACATGAAACTAAAATCGGTTCCTCAACTCAGTTTTGAGTTTTCACATTGAGAAACTACGAGATGTAAAAGATGTCAATCTTTTCACTGCAGATTCTGTTGCTTCTACAATTATTTTCATGGGAATACATGCTACGGGACTCAATATAATAAAAAAGAAAAAGAGATGAGCTCTCCATTGAAGAATTATGACACTCCTGTCTCCTGCACCCTGCATTGATTTGTAGACAACCCTGCCTCCGACTCCGAGGTTCGCATTGGATGCTCACCAAAAACTGCTATGCAGTTATCCGTTGTCTTAAGGTGAGGTTGAACAGATTAGGGGCAGTAGACAAAATGCAACATGGTTCAAGTCCTATCAAGATTGAAACTACGAGATGTGCACGACAACAATCTTTTCACTGCAAAAGATCAACAATCTAACTGTGCTTTAGTTTGGGGTATCTAGAATGCACGCAATAATATTATATTTACAAGACCGTAATTTTTCATCTTTTTTTTATTAGAAAAGGGCACCCCGGCCTCTGCATCAACTTGATGCATACGGCTTACAAATCACGGATCACTAAGGGTCGATACATGGATCAGCCAACGAAAGAGACCAAAACAAACTATAAGACTCATAATTCTATTCTCTTCTCAAAATGCCAGCCCGCACGGTTGTAGAAGTCCTTCACAACTGACTCCAACCGGGTACATCCAGACTCCATAACATGGCGTTGCTCCACTGGTTGGAGCAAAGACCATGAGCGGATCCAGTGAGTAATCAAAGCAAAGACCTGTAAAAAAGATGGTTTTGTTGGCTTGTTAAAAACAAAATCATTACGGACATTCCATATGGCCCATAGCACAGCACATACACCCACTCGAATATGTTTAAGTTCTTTTTTGTCAATTCCATGCAACCAGTTACCGAAAAGATTTGTTATATTCTTTGGTGGGGTTAGATTAAACGACATATGCACAATTCGTCAAACTATTTTAGCAAAAGGGCAATCGAAAAAGAGGTGTTGGATTGATTCCTCGGTAACACAGAAGGAGCAGCACTTGTTGCCATTCCAGTTCGGCTTTGCAAGATTGTCTTTAGTTAAAATAACTTTACGGTACAGAAACCACATAAAAATCTTGATTTTTAATGGTACTTTTATTTTTCAGATATATTTTTTCAGAAATCTAGTGTGGCCATCTTGGGAGTCCAAATACATAGACTTGACAGTAAAGATACCGGAATTGGTGAGGCGCCACACAAATCTATTCGGCTCCTCTGAGATACTGACATCCATTAACCGATTTACAAGGTGGAGCCATTGTTCCCATCTGTTTGTTGTTAACGTTCTTCTAAAAGAGATATTCAGAGGTTGTGTTAAAGTGTTGGCTACCAAAACTTGTTTTCGGTTAGCTATATTATACAGTAATGGGTATTGTTCCGCTAGAGGAGAATCACCTAGCCATACATCTTCCTAGAACCTTGTGTTCCTGCCATTTCCAACCACAAAAGAACCTCTGCTAAAAAAATCATCCTTCACTCTCAACAATCCTTTCCAAAAAGGAGAATCGAAAGGTTTAACTGTTACTTGAGATAATGTCTTAGAATGCAGGTATTTGTTTTGTAACAATTCTTGCCAAACTCCCTGTTCATTTATCAGTTTAAATAACCATTTACTTAGTAAACACTTATTTTTCAATAGCACCTCAATTCCAAACCCGCCCTGATCTCTTGGTCTACATATAATGTTCCATTTGGTGAGTCGATATTTTTTTCTTGTGCCCATCGCTCTGTCAAAAAAATCTCGATCTATTGAAATCTAATCTTTTCCTTACCCCCTTTGGGATCTCAAGAAAAGATAACATAAACATAGGTAAACTGGTAAGAACCGAGTTAATGAGAATTAATATGTCACCATATGACAAGAGTTTACCAATCCAGCTACTTAGCTTTCTCTCAAAATGGTCTTCGACCGGTTTCCACTCTCCATTCTTCGACTTTCTGAAGTGAATTGGAATTCCCAAATACTTGAAAGGGAAAGAACCTGATTCACACCCGAAAAGTTGTTTATAATGCGCTTCAACTGTTTTGGATTGTCCAAAACAATATAGCTCACTCTTTTGCAGGTCATCCATTTTTTCTTCTAAAAAGGGGATAATTTCCAATAACCCCCCCACGTGGCAGGGGCATGGCATTATGAGCCCCCCGCCGCTGCCACTGAAATGTGGGCCTTTAAGTGGCTGGGGGGGTTATAAGGAATTCTCCCTCTAAAAAGGGGAGCTACCTGGCCTCTGCGTCAAGAGATGTATAGAATGTTTATTTCATTTATTAAACATAGACTGGCAAGAGCCTCACAACGAACGATTATACCAGCTGAAGTCGCCAAACAGTGTACCCCGGCCACAACCATCGTCAGCTCACCGGCCAACTCTAGAGGTAGCGCCTTATGCACATACTCTTGTCCGCCATCTTTCGCTGACCCATCTCCAGCATGTAGATCGAAGCAAACACCTTTAATCAAAGAAGTATCATCTAATAAAAAGGATATTTCTATCTATATGTTTGTGAATGCCAAGAGAGTGTGGAGGATATATGTTTCGGAGGAACAAATATAATACGCAAGACAAGTACCGTACAAAAAAAACTAACACTAAATGGTATTGTGGTGTGTTCTGATGGGAAGGCATTCACAAACATAACATCGGTTGAAGATTACAGCTCTCCTATGGTTTTGTGAAAGAATTGCAACACATGGTTAAGATTACATTTTTGTACTAGATGATACATGATGTTAACGTCGGTATAAAAGGATATTCAATGGACTCACCAATCTCCCTTTCTCTAAGAATAACTCGGCACAACGTCAAAAAAAAAAACTCAGCACTTGTAAAGGTCGGTGGATACTTCAAACCTATATCAACAAATATATTAGCTCTCGCGCAGTCTTAATCCTAGCTATACCGGCCCGGCCGGCTGGATCCTGCGTTCCTACCTATCTTATTAGATAGCTCTATTTCTCAGCTTTTTTTTGCGAAACTCTATTTCTCAGCCTAGAACCCCTCAATCAACACGAAATGGCACCAAAACGGGAAAGTTTGATGCACGCGGAAAGCGTTTTGGGAATGTGAGGTATCCGAAAACGCGCCCCCTGGCCTTCAAAGAAAACACATTGCAGCAGATGTCATATGTGCGCCTTTGGCCATTGAGTATCTAAGACGAGACCTAAGCCTCGCTTGGTTTGCCGAATTGGAGCCCAAAACCAGCATATTACTAGGGTCCGTGAAAAAATTCAGCACAGTCCCAGAAAAAATCTTGGTTCAGCGTTGTCGTTTTTCCACTCGCGCGATTTCTGTCTGCTATGAGCGCAAAAACACTATGTGCTGCTGGACGAGAACCTGATAAAGATGAATCACTGGAGAGGCGAGTTGTTGCCTATCGCTGGATATGTGTGTGATCCCGGAGGCCACTAAAAGTGTGTTTGGTTATCTGCATGGTTTTTGAGTCTTTTGCATACGTGGCTCCTGAAGGTCTGGATCTTAAAAAAGAGACATGAACCATGTTGTGCATTCCGTTTGGTTGCCCATAAACTGGCAGCCAGACCCTTTTCCCTGGGAGCAAGTTAAGGATGCCCTGTTATTTGGTTGCATGGCTGCGTATCAAATAACCATTACCTAGTGTTTGGTTGTTAAACGACGTTGGATCCGGTCACCTCTTCCTATCAGTGGTGACCTTACCATGTTGTGCCCTAAGGATATATAGTATGCGAGCTTAACAATGTTTCAGCCCTAACTAATAACAAATAGCAATTCGTCATGACATACAAGTTCTCATAGCTACTAGCAAATGAATATTTTTATCACACATATTGTTTAGGGGGACAAGTTCTATTGGTAAAGCGAGCAAATCATTATGGTCACTTCTTCATCATCTTCTTGTTCTCCTTCTTCTTCTCATGCTTCTCCTTCTTCTCCTTCATCAGATCTTATAGGTGCCTCTATTTTCCCACATAGAGTTAGCTCACTCCTCACTCAGGATCTTTCAAACATTTTGATCATGAGCTTAGACACCATGGCCCAAGTCATGGCCATCTGGTGACACATCTTTCTCATCCGGAAAATACTCATCTATAGCTCAATTACGAAGAATGCAACAGGATAGGACAAGCATAAAGGGTGAAATGGCTTCTGATCAAGCATCTTAAATCTACCTTTTCAAAACAGGAAAAGCTCTCTCCACCGTAACTCTAAGGTTGGAGTGTCTCAGATTAAACAATTCATGAGCAGTCATAGAGTAGTTCCTACTGCTAAACTCATTGAGATGGTACGTGTTATAACTTATACCTGAAGGGTGGAAGTATAACTTATACCTGAAGGGTGGAAGAATACCAGGGCGACATGCATTACTAGGTAGAACTTGCCTTCGGGAATATTTATCCCATCTGGTCGACGAGCTGTTGTAGAGGAGGCCGACGAGCTGTCTCAGGGATCGGAATTGAACTCAATCTCCTTTCTCAAACCCACATCATTGAACACATATATCTCCTTTGCTTTTACGAGAGAACTCAAGCACACGGATCAGACTTCCTTTTTACTAATAGTACGCCATTTTTAACTAGTGTTTCGAAGGAAAGTCAATGCACCACCGACCTCCCCTTCTCTAAGCATTACTCATGCTTATATAAAGGACGATGTGCGCCGGCGCCCTAACTGCTTCAAACCTAGCTCAAGAAATATATCCAGCTCTTACACAACCTTCTTCCTGGCTATAGCAAGCTTCTACCTGCTAGTCCCTCCGTCCAAATATAGGTGGCGTAAATTTTGAATCTATGAATTTTAGCTAATAGCTCTCCTCAGCTTAGAGCTCTTCAGAACCAAAACAAGTAGAACCCAAGAGAGAAACTTGCAAGGGCAACTAGGACTAGTTAGATGAGCGTGGGTGCCATGTTGGGAATGTGAGGAATCAAAAATCACACCCCTTGCTCTTTCGAAATATGACGTTGCAAAGGAGTCCCTGTTTGCCGCATTTTGCCACAGGATGCAGGGAATGAGACCGAAACAATAGGGGCTTGAGTGAAAGCAAAAAACATGTGCGGCGGCCATAGTAACAGAATGCTGGAAAATTCACTAATGGTTCCATACAGCAAAGCTGGCTAAAAGCAAGCAACCCAGAGGTTGGTTCTTTTGGTTGCGCCAATGCCAATGCGGCAGCTGTTTGTTACTGTGGGGTTTCACACAAAAATTGGCGCACACTTTTAATGATTCCTATCAGTAGCACACTGGAAGTCCAACGGATACGAATTACACTACATTTAGACCATCCGGTTGCTCCAGCAACATGCCCACAGCCTTTGCAAAACTACCACCATATCCATAACTTCATGTCGCAGATATGCCCCAACCAGGTTAGTCTATAATTTTGCAAAATTCAATTCATCTTGATTTGAAGAAAACAGTAATATATGAAATAAAATCAGCTCATCAACCCAGTTTTGAGTTCTCAAATTGAGAAACTATGACTACGAGATGCGAACGATATCAATCTTTTCACTTAAGATTATGTTGCTGCTATAATTATTTTCATGGGAATACATGTTACAGGACACGATACAATAAAAAGGTAAAAGAGATGAGCTCTAAAAAATCAAGAATTATGACACTCCTGCACCCTGCAATGATTTGCAGAAAACCTTGCCTGCCAAGGTGCGCATTGGATGCTCACCAAGAACTGCTATGCAGTTATCCGTTGTCTTAAGTTGAGGTTGAACAGATTCCCAAATCTTTTTCTTTTGAACCTGCCAAAAGTACAATAATCCATGAGCCATAGGTTGCTGCAAAATAAGTTCCTTAGCAACCCATTTCTGAATAAAATTTGTAACTAAGTAGGTTAGGTTCAGGGCAGTGAACAAAATGCAACATGATTCAAGGCCTATAAAGATTTAAATTTACATTATTTTCACATCTATAATCGGTCATAGTATTTTATCGCTTATGTTCTCCTGACTGTCACGTGACCTAACAATCAGGGACTGATCCTCAGGAATGCACAGCAGTTCCCAGAAAATATCATCAGATCTCAGTTTTCACGGCAAATTGCCTCACCAATTTAGTGTGCATAAGATGCACAGCTAAGAATGAGTACAGTAGAGGGGGGAAAGGCATCAATATGCCAGTTAGCCTTTGTAACGTGTCCCCAAAATGACTCAACACACAACAAATTGTGTGGAATCCTGGGAGAAATCTCCCTTTAATGCATTCTTTTTGCTAACCACGTTTACATTTGCATCCTATTTACTGAGAAGAAGTTACATAAAGTGTGGATAATTTCAGACATTAGTTTTGTGACCAGTATGTCAAGTGGGACATGGATCGTAACACTCACCTACATAATAACGCACATACATGTTTTATACTACATATATCATGTTCCTTGCTTGGAAATTAATTGCGTAGATCCACACAATGGCTGGAAACTAATTCAGAAGTCCATGCATAATGTGAAGATTCAAAAGGTATGGGTTCTTAAAATTCCATCTCAGGTTGGATAAAGACCAGCTTATGCTATCAAGAACTTAACAGGATGCATACATTAGCTTTATATACCAGCAAACTCAGTGCTAAAAACGAAGTCTACTTGTTTCACAAGTTATAAAAATTTATAGATGAGAATTTTGGAATGAAGGAGGCATCATGAAAATATCTTAGTAAAACTATATTGTTTATGGCAACATGTACAATGGGAAAGAAAACCATTTCACAGTTGAACATCATACACACAGGGCTGAAGGAAATTAACTGTAGTATAATCTGCATTATTTAGCATTACACAATTGTAAAGGCATAATGCAAAGACAAATATCAAGAACAAAACTAGTCATACCTGGTTTCCTGTTGCAGGTTCTGATTGAAGACTCTTTTCATCTTCAGATCCAAACCATACCCTTTCACCGGGAACAGAACCTTCTGGAGGGGTGAGCAACTCAACAGTCTCGTGAGAAGCGTCAGACGCACACATAAGCATGCCATTAGACTTGATGCCACGCATGTTTCTTGGTTTCAGGTTAGCAAGAACAATTACATAGCTATCCTGCATAGATCGCACGTCATAGCAGATGTCATCAGTAATCAGTAAAATGAAAGAAAATTACTTACACTTTATTATCAACAAAGAATATACACACAGAAAAAGAGTCAACAAGCATAACTGAATGCAACTCTAGAGTCGAGATCAGTAGTATGCTGGCTCAAGATAGTCCAATATTGGTAAATTCAGGAAGGCTGGCAACCAGTTTCCTGGCTCTCACTATGTGAAGTAGTATTACTTTCCAGCTTAATCATTAGGTTACAAATTAATCTAATAGAGACGTTCCTCTTGATTTACAATACCCAATTCGTCCACATTGATACTAATAGGGTAGATACATCTCACCTGAAATGCTCAAATTAAGAAATACTAGTGCATTATGTACTTGAATATGCCATAAACGAGAAATCTTGGATGGACGAGTTCTCATGCGTCATTACCTGCAGTTGGTCGAGGGAGAGGTACTTGACCAGGCCGCTGCAGATGGTGCGCGGCTGCTCCTCGCCGACGTCGACCTCCTCCACGTACAGGGTATCCGCCTCCGGGTGCAGCCACGCCTTCACGACCCGCCCCACCCGGATGTCGAGCAAGCCCGCGAGTTCACCCACCGGTACCTCGGCCTTCTCCTCCGTCCCAGCCGCTGGCGACGGCGCTGGCTTCTTCTCATCCACGGCCGACTGCGTAGGCGCCGCCGCAACGGTGGCGTCGGAGGAAGACGAGGTGCAAGAGCAGAATAGGGCGGCATGTTTGGTGGATCTTGCAGCCGATAACGGTGCCAAGAACGAGATTGACTTGGCAATCCCGCCGCTGCCGAGACGGGTCCGGGCGAGGATGGGGGTTGATGGAGAGGAGGGGAGTAGGAGGTGGACGCGGCCGCATGAGGCGAAGGCCATTCTCGCAGCGGCCATCATCGTAGTGGTGCTCTCAGACTCTCTGGCAGCCGCCGGTCGGTCTGTCTCCGCCGCAACGATTTTATCCGACGGGGAAGAAAGGGCCCAAGTGTTCCGTGCATCAGCACACAGACGACTGGCCCATGTCTTCAGATAAACAAAAACAGATGTCGCTTTTTTTTAGATGACAGATTGCCGTTCTTGCTATGATTTCATTATTTATCCGGTTAATTAGCAAAAACCAGCGAGCCATAATAACAATTTCACTGCTACCAGATTATTTTTGAACTCAGAGGGTGGTCGGTTGGCCCCTACCACCCTCTTTATTCAAAATTATCTTTTATTTAATATCTCTTTTTACTATATGGTCGTGGAGTCAAATGGGAGGAATGTTTTTCTTAGCACGGATTTTTTTTTACATTGTGTAGAACCGGTTATACATTTAAGTTTACTCTCACCTTGCTAGTTTACATTATGTAGAACAAGTTTATATACCCGAATGTGGTGCTGACACTCCCTAACATTTTGAACTTTTTTAATCCCACCTCGCTAGTTTATAGTGTCTATGGTATGATCAGTTTTTAAACCCTGAATTAGGACCAGTGCAGATAAGTCTTGAATCTAGAAGGTAAATCTTCATTCGCTCATATTTAGCCCCTAAATTAAAGGGTTATCCTTTTTTGGACTTCAACAATTTTCACACAAAATATATCAGACAAGAAGCACAATTCCTGAATATTTTGAAAAAAAGTCAAGTTTGAATTACAACTGTTTGCGCACAAAATGGACAACTTTGTCTAGAAATTCATGACTCATGGCCATATCCATGGGTAAGTTGTTGCTGTTGTTATCAAACTCGGCACAAACATTGGTTTTGACATTGTGAAAATAATTGTTGAAGATTCCAAGACTTTATAGGAAAAAAAATCGTTTTTTAGTGCCTGAATTCAGGACTTGGAACTATTTTTTTTTTGTTGAAAACTATCTTTCGTTGTTAACTCCGCCTATGTCTTCTAGGCATAGCCGGTCCCAAGCCCGGATAAAGGAGGAGGGTTGTGATAGGCTTGGCGAGCCAACTAAAAACTAGCCAGTCACATGGATATGAAACCCACGAGAGTAGTACTAGGGTGGGTGACCTCCTGGAAAGTCCTCATGAAAGGTTTCATATCTAAGGGTTGTGATATGCTTGGCGAGCCAACGTAAAAACTAGCCAGTCCCATGGATATGAAACCCATTTGGGCGAGAGTAGTACCAGGATGGGTGACCTCCTGAGAAGTCCTCGTGACATGGTTTCATATCTAGCCTACCCCAACTTGTTTGGGACAAAAGACTTTGTTAAGGTAGGTATCTTTCGTTGTTGTTACGACAAGTTTGTTGCTGTTGCATCCGTTTCGTGGACCATTTATTCGGGTCTAGTGAACAATTCTTCTCTTATGAACGTATTTTCCGTACTTTTTCCTTTCAAATGCATAATAACACTTGTGCAGATGTCATTTTTCGACATGTACAACAAAGTAGAAGCTTCATATTTATATAAGACAACAAAATTTTAATTTAAGACAGATTTAGATTGTCTGGTGATTTGGTAGCACAATTCAATTCCAAACCTCCCAATATCAACATGCAAATGAAGCCTAAGAGATATGTCTAGCTTGCGTAAAAAAAAATGCCATTGCTAACCAACTACTCCCTCCGTTCACTTTTATAAGCCATACTATCTATCATTTCCATTTTGGCCATATACATACCAAAATGAGTGAAGACTTATTTTGTACTCGCTCCGTCCAAAAATAAGTGTCTCAAGTTTTCTCAAAAGTGGATGTATCCATTCATGAAACATGTCTAGATACATTCACTTTTATGTAAACTTGAGACACTTATTTTGAAACGGAGTGAGTATATACATTCACTCATTTTAGTATGTATGTGATCAAAATGGAAAGGATAAATAGCGTATCTAAATTGAACGGAGGGAGTACGTACTGACAAAAAATAAATAAAATAGTAAGTGGAACGCCGTCCATGGGAAGCTCCGACATTTGAAAAGTGTATGGTTGACTTCAACACCTTTGTATACATGCATGTAAGCAGTAAAAAGGACGATCGTTGAGTCGAAAACCACGACGGAGACGTGTTGACGCGGTCACGCAGACCTCCACCCACCCACCGCATGCCAAGCAGAATCCATGTGCAGAAGGTTACTTGATTCTCCCAAACGAAACCGCCCGGTGCAGTAGTGAACGAAGTTTTAATATTGATACAGGAAGACGAAGGTTACTTTACTTGACTACTCCGGGCTAGTCCAAGGCTCCAGGCAGTAATCGCCGGCGAGCCCCCGTCTCTCCCGAACTACCAGCGACCGACCATGTCTGCTCCATTAATCTGGTCCATATAATATCATCAGGTCTGATCTTCTTTCCCAACGCAAGGCCATCTCATCCCTGCAGTTTCCTGTTGGCTTCTCGTTGATTCCGCCGTGCAACTTGTTCCTTGAGTCAGATTCTCTCCAGTTTACCTTCTTACTTACCGCTCCTGATCATCATTCTCTACATTTCATCAAAGGCACGACGAAGATAGAAAGATGATCGTCATGTCATATGCTTAGTTATGAAGCTTACTCTTTACCAGTATGCTCAAAAACAATGAGAAGAGCATCTAACCTGACAATGACATGGGCCTGCAGGAGCAGCCAATAAGTGACCTTTCGGTACTGAGCAGTGAGACCAATTCAAGAAACCGCGTGGTATGGCTGTGAACTTCCAGGATGCTGAGAATCGGAAAACGGAGACCAGTTGACTAATCTGGAGTCCAGGCTCCAGCCTCCAGGGTCCAAAAACCCCCCACACCGGCGAGGCCATCTTATCGCATCTGCTCCACTGAATCTGCATAATCAGGTGTGATCTGTTTTCTCCTCTGAAAGCTCATCACAGCAGTTTCTTGCTCGTCTTTCTCAACTGATTCTTCTTGCAGCCTCCATGGGTCCTGCCAGTCTCTTCACTCTCTTGTTTATCGTGCTCACCACCACAGCGCCGCTGCTCTCCGCGGCGCAGCGTTTCGACTACCCCACAGCAAACCTCTCGACGCTGTGGACCAACAACAACGCTTCCCTCCCACACAGCGTCAGCTACCCCGATGGTTCAGCCGTGCGTGCCATTGTCCTCCGTTCACCGCAAGCCTTGTTTGGCCCTTCCTTCGCCGCGGGATTCTTCTACGCCTCCCCCTGCGACGCGTTCCTCTTTGCTGTCTTCATTGTCTACACCAACAGTGGCGCCAAGATCACCAATCCGACTACCGGAATTCCCCAGGTGGTCTGGTCTGCCAACCGTGCTCGCCCCGTCAGGGAGAACGCCACCCTTGAACTTTCCTCGGATGGAAACTTGGTCCTGCGTGATGCTGATGGAAGCCTTGTCTGGTCAAGCAGCAGCTCAGGGCGGTCCGTAACTGGCATGGCGATCACCGAGATGGGCAACTTGGTGTTGTCTGATCCGAAGAACGTGACAGTGTGGCAGTCGTTTGAACATCCTACTGATGTACTGGTCGCTGGGCAGTCACTCCTGGAAGGTATGGGGCTTGTACCAAATACCTCCACAACAAATTGGACTGAGAATCAGTTGTACATCATGACAGTTCTCCCTGATGGATTGTTTGCTTACGTCGAATCCACACCGCCACAACCCTATTTTTCAATATTGGTGAGCGAAAACAAGACAGCAAATGATCCAACAAAGGCTACCTTCACGAATGATAGCCTCAGCGCTTATGTGCAATCCAAGGAACCAAATTCAGGCACGTTTCTCCCATTACCAGCAGCTAAGTCCACCCGGTTCATGAGATTGGAGTCAGATGGGCACCTGAGGATGTACGAATGGTCTGAAACAGAAGTAAAATGGACTGTATCTGATGTAATCGAATTGTTCCCTGATGAATGTGCCTTCCCAACAGTTTGCGGAGAGTACGGCCTATGCACAGGGGGGCAATGTGTTTGTCCCCTACAGAATAACTCTAGCTCAAGCTACTTCAAGCCGGTCGATGAGCGGAAGCCAAATCTTGGTTGCACACCACTGAACCCAATCTCTTGTCAGGAAATGCAATATTATCAGTTGTTGACACTTAACGACGTTTCTTACTTTGACACCAGCCACACTGTTGTGAATGCAACAAACCGGGAGGACTGCAAGCAGGCTTGCTTGAAAAACTGCTCATGTACTGCCGTTATGTTCAGGTATGGCCAGAACGATTCTGATGGCACATGTATGTGGGTGACAAAGGTCTTCTCCTTGCAAGCAATTAAACCTGAAGTTGTCCACTTCAACTCCTCTGCTTACCTCAAGGTGCAGCTTAGCCCCTCCACTTCTGACACTAATGCAAACAGAAAGAAGGCAACGTTAGGTGCTGCACTTGGAGCTATTACTGGTCTTGTATTGCTTGTTATTGCAGTCACCCTTTTTCTTTATGTACGAAGGAAGAGGAAGTATCAAGAGTTGGATGAAGAACTAGATTTTGATACACTGCCTGGAATGACAATGAGGTATTCGTTTGAAAAATTGAGGGAATGCACCGGAGACTTCAGTAAAAAGCTCGGAGAAGGTGGATTTGGGACAGTTTTTGAAGGGAAAATAGGTGAAGAGAGAGTTGCAGTAAAACGTCTCGAAGGTGCTAGACAAGGAAAGAAGGAATTCTTTGCAGAGGTCGAGACTATTGGAAGCATTGAACACATCAATCTTGTAAGGCTGATCGGCTTTTGTGCCGAGAAATCTGAAAGGCTTCTTGTATACGAATATATGCCCAGAGGGTCACTTGATAGGTGGATCTACTACCGCCATAACAATGCCCCTCTTGATTGGTGCACCAGGTATCGGATCATTCTAGATATCGCCAAGGGTCTATGCTATCTTCATGAGGAGTGCAGGAGGATAATTGCTCGTTTGGACATTAAACCACAAAATATTCTCTTAGATGATAACTTCAATGCCAAAGTGGCTGATTTTGGACTATCTAAGCTAATAGACAGGGATCAGAGCGACAATGATGAGAGGCACACCTGGGTATCTGGCACCTGAATGGTTAACATCCCAAATCACTGAAAAGGTTGATGTCTACAGCTTTGGAGTTGTTGTCCTGGAAGTAATATGTGGAAGAAAAAATATTGATATATCTCTGCCCGAGGAGAGTGTTCAGCTCATCAAGTTGTTACGAGAAAAGGCTCAAAATGATCAGATGATTGACTTGATTGACAAGCATGATGACATGATCTTACACCAGGAGGAAGCAGTTCAAATGATGAGCTCGCAATCTGGTGCTTGCAAAACGATAGTAGTAGAAGGCCTTCAATGTCATCGGCGGTCAAGGTACTGGAAGGTTCAATGAAAATAGATTCTAGCATTGATTGCAGCTTTCTGGAGGAAAATCTAGCAATATCTGTCCAACATAAGGAATTCACGTATTCAGTTCCACCTCAAGCATCGATCTTATCTGGCCCGAGGTGAAACGGGTGGCTAGTGGGCAGAACATATCTTATAAACTTTGGGTTTTGAAACTACTTTTGTATCCTAGCTTATTCCTACTCTGGTGTCTAAATGGCACCTAGATAACAATTTCTAGACAATATATATGTTTCATTTTTAGTGAAGCTGTACCTCCTGACACCTTTAAAGCTAGACAAAATATGTAGTCATTTGATGTAAGCTAGTTGAAAGAACATAGAAAAGAGACCTAGGAGGCAGTTCCGAAGGAAGAAATATTCTAAGGGCAAGTGTAACTCAGTGCTCATATATGAATGCTTAAGAAGAGAGATTGTTACCATGTCACTAAGCTCTTGTACGAAAAGTTGTTACCTACATTATGAAATGCTTGTTTAGGTGCTTCAATTGCTTACCGTACAGGGTAGAACACGTCTAAAATCTTGTTTTAACCAAAGAAAAATTAGGTGTAATCATGTGGCTTAATCTCAGTTGGCAGTGACTGGAGATGTGAAGGTGCTATGGAGAGGAGGATATCACTGGCACCAAAAGGCTAGAAGCTGCCGCATGAGGACGAATCTGGAATCATTCGTCAGTGGAATCAATAGGGCATGCATATGCCAACATCTACATAGCTGTTCCAACGCGAGAAGGTTTCCTCTGCCAGGAAAATGGAGACTGTGGAGACTTTGCACAATGCACAGACATAACAGATTTGCTAGATCACAGGTGACTGGAATTTTCTAAAATTCCGGTCACCTTGCTTCTTCTTTCTCCTCTACGGTGGCAGGCGACGAGGCCGAGCTGAATCCAGTGACGACGCTGCCGGCTGCGGCGGCGCTGGCGCATGCGATTCAGGACCGGGCCGGAGACGGCAACGGCACCGAGGAGCCAGGACCGAGCCGGCGACGAGGTCGGCGCAGGAGAGGAGGAAACACTCACATAGGGATTTAACCACCGCCGGAGTTAGGGGTGGCGGTGCTAGCCTGCTGCAGAGACTACGTTGCTCCTGAGACTTAAGATGGATTGCCGGGGACGATGGCCGGACCAGCGGTAGAGGCGGTCAGGTCAGGTCAGAGCGGGGCGGGGCGGTAACGCGCCTCCGTCCGCGAGCGTGGGAGACAACCTTTGGTCGGTTCACGTGATGGCGGCAGGGATGCACCGCTGCACCGGAGAAGGGGAACAGGCGGCGGCCGCCGCCGCATCGTGGGAGTTGGAGAATGAGGAGGAGATATAGAAGAAAAAAGGAAGATTGTTTCTGCGCTATTGGATGAAGATCCAATGGTGTAGAATAGAGTCACTTTCGGAGTCTTCGGAAATTCCAACTCCAAATTTTTTGAAGTATACTAGCTGAATGCCCGTGCGTTGCTACGGCCACTCAAGTTTATTTCAAGATCATAAAGATTCTAATTCATTCGAAATATCCATAAAAGTTGTAACATGACGACGCAAGTGGAACCAAGTTATTGCCTCTGACCGACTATTTTATGGACTCCAATCAACCAAGTAAGACAGACAATTTGCCCAATCCACCATGTTCTTCCCCCTTTCACCGCTCATAATCTCAGTCGTTGCCGCAACCCCAGATATGCCGTCCGACAACACTATCCCTTGTCACATGGCCCCTCATGCCCTAGTTTGGCGTACTAAAGCAAGATTGGCGCTGAACCATGCCAGTGTCCAGCCGCCAGAAGGAGGGGCAGAAGAGCTCGCATCTCTCAAATTTGGCTTCCCAATACACGCAAATGAGCTCACATAATAATTGTTTGGTTCATATGAAACTATGTAAAAATAATATCAAATGTGAATTACCTAGTAGTTGTCCATGAGTGTGGAAGTAACATGGTAGATAGGATTTTCTGCAATATCAGTTCATTTCACGTCCCAAGCAACACAAAAAGCTATAATCAATTATTCAAGTAGTACTAAAAAAATCTCTCTGTAAAATAAATTGTAAATATCATGCTACAAAACAAGGTTCTTATAAAAATGTCAGATTCAGGCCATTCAAAATTATTAAATTTAATTAATTCGATGTTTCAAGGCACTAAGAATAGAATGGCCTGAATCTAACAGAGTTTTGGTCAAAATAGAAGTGTGATGGCACTGTAAGGAAGCCGTACAACTGTAAATAACCCATAGTGAAAAAATAACCGCTAAAGAAATGTAAAATATACAATGAGGTATTACCGCAATACACAGTTCCTGCATAAGTACCCATCACTCGAAATCACTGTTCGGACTTCTAATGTCCGGAACTAATCATGACGAAGGCCTACGGTTATAGTACCCACAGTTGCACAAAGAAGAATAATTCCAATATTGTGAACATCAAAACGCCAAAATTTAAATGGTCTTGGAGGCACTTTATAATCACTTGCGTTCACATAGTTTGGTGTCATGCAGTGGCGGAGCTTGGGCCGAAAATATGGGGGGGCGATGGGCTTCTGGGGGGCGATGGGCTGCTGGGGGGGGGGGGGGGGGGGGGGGGGGGGGGGAATGGGCCAAATCCTTATAGATATTAAGCTGAATCTACATGGGCTGTACATGGGCTGGGGGGGCGACCGCCCCATTTGCCCCATTAAGCTCCGCATGTGGTGTCATGATTGTGCAGTACGATTAGCACGTTAATATTGCATGGAGACATATATGGAGAACGCCGACTGTTCTTTTTAAACAGGTAGATCATTAACAAATAATTCGATGAAAGAAAAGTGTGCAAACTTTTTACAAATAAGGAGCATGGGGACTAAATAGTGCATGTTGCACATCAAACGTCAATAGCTTAGTTAGAAGAGGTCCAAAGTCCTTCCAGCTACATTTTTGTCTTCGTTGCCAGCTAGTACTACATGCAGTGATATATAATTACTGAAATTAAAGAATGTTAAGAATCCTCTTACTTCATCCATTTGTTATACTTCTTTGAAAAGAAGACTATGCCGAGAAAGTGACAAAAGCCCCAAAGAGGTTCTAATCCAAGCTTCATCTGATCAGAAACATCCATCATTAAATTGTAAAAAAATATCATTCAAGTTCCAAGCAGAACTTACGTCAGAGTAATGAAAGATTACGTGATCTGCAAGAGGGGAGCGGGACACACGAAAGTGAGACGGCCAAGCATACAGTGAGGATTAGAGCTAGGGGGTCTGAACCATGAAATTGGTTCACGATAACTGGCAAGGCGGAGGTTAGTTTCTACAATAGGGAAGGAGAGGTGGTAGGTGATGAGGAATGTCAGAAATAATTAAAATGCACAGCAACTGGGTGAAAGTGAAATTGCTAGATGTCAAGAGAGGACATTAAAAATTCAATTATGGTTGCTGACGATATGAAGAATAGCTGAAGGTATTGGTGCTAAGAAATAATTAAAATGCACAGCAACTGGGTGAAAGTGAAATTGCTAGATGTCAAGAGAGGACATTAAAAATTCAATTATGGTTGCTGACGATATGAAGAATAGCTGAAGTTATTGGTGCTAAGATTTTTTCTGCAAAGGCTTGAATGTTTTCATTTGTTCATTAAGCAGTACAACCTTTAACCTCCTACAAGGCTGAAATGGTCTATCGTCGACCCATCACTCCATCAGCACACGACGTAGCACGATATGTGTGTCGCTGTTCTCATCTTCCTTGGCTAACAACGCACTGAACAAAAAGAATTCTGCTGACATGCTTAACTGGACATTCAGAACATATTCTGAATCTATATAAATCGTCAGCCTACAGCATTTTTTAACTATTTCAAGATCTTTAAACCAAAAGGCTGCACGAACCTGATATAAGCGAGCAGCTAGAACAAGAATTTTTTCAAGCTATTTAATGATCAACAAACCAGAAGTCTAAGTAGAACACGAATATTTCTCAAAACCTACAGAAGTATCAACGCAATTTGCAGCCATTCCCCAACTGGTAAACTGCGTGTTTGCTGAATTTCACTCAGCTATATCTGCGCATGTCATCGAGTAAAACCACAAATTCGAAAGTTGAACTCACGTGGCACAAGGAGACTGAGGCAGCGAGAGATGAACGCCGTCCTCGTGCGCGCTACGGCCAAGAACCCGACTGTCCGTCGCCACGGCCACGTCCGCAGATGGCGCGCTCTAGCAAGAGAACTTGGCAATGCCCCGCCTACTTTTTTTTTTTGAAAGGGTCTGATACAAATACAAGGAGCTCAACACTTTACAACCAGGCCCAGCAGAGAAACAGAAACTACACACAGGCCCCGAAAAGTGCACAGAGCACCCTCTGTCACGAGGAAGAAAACAATCAGACCCACGCCGTAGCCCCAAGCTCCTGGACGCCGGCGAACTCGCCGTACCGTATGCCGCCGGAGAGAAGGCGCCGCCTCACCTTGAAGTCGACTGCAGGAGCCGTCCGCCGCCGAGCAGCGGAACTTGACGCGCTGAAAGAACACAGCCACAGCACCAACTCACCGACACCGCCCAACTTCCAGCCGAAGACGCCGACGTCCAGGTCCACCACCGCCAGCCGTCGACCACCTCCAGACGCCGCTCCTCCCCTCGCCGCCAAGGCCGGCCAGAGCAACAACGCCGGAGACCACCTGCACCATCCGAACCAAAAGCAGGACACGGACCTCTGCCAGCTTCCCTCCTCGCCACCACGGCCGGCCGGAGAAGCGGAAGCAGAGGAGAGCACCCGAGGGGGGAGTGGCCGCCCTTCGGCCTGAACGGTCGACGACGAAGACGTCGCCGAGGATGCACTCCCGAGCGCAGCACCACCAAAAGAGCAGCAGCCAGCCGCTGCCACAGAACGCCAACATGGCGCTGCGCGAAGATCACCCCGCCAAACTTCCAGGACAGCCAGATCCGAGCAGATCCCTGCACCACCCGCTCTCCTCGTCACCGAGACGACAAGAACAGATGGGGGAACCCTCGGATGTCTCTGCCCAGAAGGAGAAACGAGCTTATTGAAAGGCCCGCCTCCAGATCTGCCACCTGACGACGTCCACCATGGACGGGCACCAAGCTGGAGCTTCTGTAGGCTTTGGTCGCCGCTCGGGAACGACCTCAGCAGGCGACGAGAAAGAGAAGACGACAAAGCGCCAAACTGCACACGGGCAAGCAAACCTAGCATCGAACCTAGCACTACAGCTGTACACAGGCACCGGCCTCCCCCCTCCCAGCTCCTCCGAGCAGCAGCGCCGCCGGGGGGGAGGGAGAGAGGAGCCGGGAACGGCCGGCCGACTCTCAACTGTAGAGAGGGAGGAGAGAAAGAGGAAGGGGAAGAAAGGAGCCTGTGAATTGCTGCCCCCGCCTACTTGAGCGCAGCGGCAAGGAGGAGTTTTCCCTGCAGCTAGAACTCCCTGGACCGGGGACACGGCGGTCGAAGACCATGGAGGCCTGGAGGGAGGAAGGAGGCGGCAGCTTGTGTGCGGCGGCGGCGGAGCAGAGGTTACGATCAGGGCAAGCGGTCGCCAACAATAATCTGGAGAACGTGCGGCCTAGAGCTGCTGTGCGTGTGGCGAGCTCCCGTTCCTCAATGGGCACGACCCGGGCGAGCATGGCATCCGGATCCAACGCACGGTCGGCGGCGAAGAGGGGCGCCGAGGAGTACAGGGTGGTTGCTTCGTGGATTCTGGCCGGCCGGCGGCGTCGGAGGTGGGCGCATGAGCGCGGCGGCGGCGGGGACGGGTAGCGTTCCGGAGGTGGGTGCGGGCTCATCCATGGCGACCTCAAGCACAACGGAGGCTAGAAGGGGGCGACGGGTATTAGGCCAGAATGCGAGATTGATACGGGCAGATTGATTTCCGTTGATTGATTGGAGTAAATTAAATTGATATGTATTAAATGCGGCCATAAGTAAGCAGTATATATGCGGCAGAAAAAACTGGCGCAGCTCGGAGCCGGACGAAGCATTCTGCCTTCACGGATGAAGGAACGAAATTTTTCTTTTAGGTAGTATATACAAAAGAGATAGAGATAGAGACATAGAAGAGATAGAGAATACTTTGGTATCTGAAAATAATGAAGTATTGAATACTTTAAGGTGTTTGAATCCAATAAATAATATGGTTTTAAAACTGAAGTATTGTCTAAAACTGTAGTTTTCTTGAAGTATTGGAGAGATGTCTGACCCTCTTTTTTCTAAATTGAAGTATTGTTTAAAACTGAAGTATTCATTTGCCTGACGATTAAATACTTTGGTATTCCAATACTTCAGTTTTAGAAAAACTGCACGGCCAAACTAAACCTAAAAATCCCTTGTTTGTTAGGGGGTCATGGGAGTTTAGCAGGGCAGAGGAAAGGGAATTCACGGTGCCAACTCCCACGTTTATCTTCCCTGGGACCCTGGTAATTGAAGCGGGGATAGAGAATTGACGGAAAAAACAGTTAAGCACCTCGCGTAATCAGAGTCGACGGAAAACTGATACAGATATTTGTGTTGTCCTGCCGTTGTGGCTTGTTTGGTGTCTACACGTGTGGTCATGCACATATACAATATATAGATCGGATCAAATTTATGTAATCTTAAATGCCATGTATGAGAACTTTCTTGTGGCAAGATGGTTAGGAGGGTGGTTATACCCCAAACCCACCAGAGTTCAAATCTCAGGTTTGACGCTGGTGTTTCTCATTTAAGGCGGAATATTCTTCAGTGGGAGGCGACGTTCCCGTCGACAGCGAGTCGCCCGTGGTGACTTCGTCAATCTCAAGACTCGACCCGCCGTCTCGGTCTCTCGGAAGTGCTCATAGGGGTTGGGTTTGCGTGCGTGCGTTCATAGGGGTGAGTGTGTGCGCGTGTATATGAACACCTGCGTTGTACTATGTTTCGCCAAAAAAAAAATCTTGCCATGTATTGTGCTAGCCTTTTTTTTTATCCATCTCATCCAATCGTACCAAAGAAAACCTGTTTTGTCGCTAGCTTTTCCCATCACAAAGATAAACAGATCTAATCCGTTTCTAATAACTGTTTCTTGTTCACTTGTTGACACATCGATTTGTTTACCAAAAAGTCACCAACAGAAACAGTTGTGTACGGGTGCTTTGGTTTGTTCCATCGGCAAGCCTGGTAAGCTAATCAAGATCTGCTAAAAAAAAGCAACTGAGTTCTCATTTTCCCACGACAAGTCTCAGCGCACACCAAACAAAGGGAATAAGATTAAAAGTATATTTCCCTTCTATAACTCACCGGCCAATTCCCACCCATAAGCTCTCATTCCCCATCTCTTTGGTTGCCAAACACGCTGCGAGGGTCTGTGAACTCCCCATCCCCTACCCTCCTCACTTTTTATAACCTTTGAACCAATCAGTGGATGTTAAGTCATGGACACGCTAAACTCTCGTTCCCTACCTCCAAATACCCCCAAACAAATACGCTGCCAATGTACATACGGTTTTGTCTAGAGAAGTTTGAGTGCACATTCTTTTAGATTTTGTTTTGACGAACTGTTTCAATTTCCTCAGGGGATGTTAAGGGTCATATCCATCTTGGTAGTTTTTTTTTTTTTTTGAGATTTCCATCTTGGTAGTTGGTACTACTCCTAGGTGCCATAGTTTTGCATGTGCTAATTAACTAACCACTTCATAGGGTCACCAGTCACAGTACAGTACTTTGCCAGTGTCGATATCAAGTTGTATTTTAATATAAATACCAAAGTTTATGTTGTAGGGAGCAATATATATTGATGCACCAGCAACTCAACATCCACGATATAGATATGCCACACAGTTTATGACCTATGAACCTAGAAATGGGAGGTGTCTGGAATTATAAAAAAATCAGTTTAGTATGCAGCCTATGCCTCGGTGGCACTCCTTCCGTTCATTTTAATTGACTCACATATATCTAGATATGGATGTACCTTTTTTTGCGGGAAACCCCTGATTACATTGAAGACCAGAAGTTACAAAAAGACACCCCACAAAGATAGAAATTACACACAGGTCCTTCTGCAACACAGTGACACCGACGAGGAGCCGGACGTACCGACGACGCGCCGCCCATGCATCTTCCAAACCTTGGAACGAAGATGATCCCCTGCGGACGGGAAGTTGACGAGCCTCGAACTCCAGAGAGCCTCCATCCATCGCCAAGGCAGCAGCACCATCGGCCTTCAACATCAGAAGTTTTGATTTCAAGATCTGGATCCGCCGCACCGAAATCCATCCGGGGAACGAGCGTGCACAGCGGTCACACAGGACCGCGAGCACCGCGCGAAGTCGCCTGCTTGATGACGAAGCTCCGAAGAACGACGACACCGGAGAGGAAGAAGAGACCCAAAACGCCAACCACCGACGCCTCCGCCTCCAAGACGCCGCCGGTGAGCAACCTACTCAAACCTACGCTATATACACGACGAGATCCGGGGTTCCCCAACCCTCCCGCCGCCGAAGCGGCCGGCGGAGGGAAGGGGAACCAGCGAATCGCCGCCGGCGAGGTGGTTTGACTGGGTGGTTTCAAGAAATCGCCCTCGCGTACTGTAGCGGAGAGGGGACGAGTCCAAGGTCTCTTTTTTTTAGAAAAGGACAGATATGGATGTACCTAACACTAAAACGTGTCTAGATGCATTCATATGTAGATATATGTGAGTCAATTAAAATAGAACGGAGGGAGTACTGTATTTGGACACATAAATTGAATCTCAGCTTAACGATCCCGCTCGACTCGTTTAGCTTGGCTTGTCGTGACATCAAACTCAGTCAAACAATGATTTTTTATCTAACGAGCTAAATGAGTGAGCTCACGACCAGGGCGAGCAGTTCGTCGATCTAAACTGACCGACTGAATTAACCAAAGCACCCCAAAGGCCTAACTATAGTCAATCATACATTGATGTCTGATGGACGTTTGCATCTGTTAAATTTGTTGGCACACGTTATGCTTAGCTGGTGTGTCGGAATGCATGTCACTGTCAGCACGTACCATCCTACTATATATAGTTCGTGTGATCCACGCCCCGTTCGAGCCTCCATGTCGCCCGCAAAACGTCGGCCGTCGGATCGCGGCGATCGAAGGTCAGGATCACTCCCTGCTACAGTATTACTGTAGCAGTCGAATTTTGCCAATAGCATGCCGCCACGTCGCACTGCAGTGACACTTTTGCAAAAAAAAACGCCCGCAAAAGGACTCACACGCGAATTTTGACAAACTCAGGGATCTCCGTGTAAAAAAACCCGCGCAGCACGTTCCCCTCTTTCCTTCTCGCGACGCGGCGGAAAGCCGCCGCCGCCGACGCGCATCCCCGCCGTCCTGCTCCTCCCCGACCAAATCGATCCCGCCGGCGTGCTCCGCCGTCGCGCGCTCTCCATCTTCCCTGAGTCTCGCATGCTGGGACGCCAGAGTGGAGCCGGAATCGGCGCCGCCGCGCACTCGGTCTCCGCCGCCGTCTTTTGGTCGTCGCCGGCGTTCCAGCGACCATTTGGTCGCTAGCGCCGCCCTCCCAGCTCCGCCGCGCCTCCCTCGCGCGGATCCGCGCGATCCCCACCTCGCCGGCGCGCTGGAGCGGGCGTGACCGTGCTCGCCCGAGCTCGACGCGCTGCCCATGGCCGCCGCCTGCCGACGTCGCGGATGACGTCCCCGCGGGTCCGGCTGGGCTGGGCCGCCTGGCTCGGCCCAGCAACTGGCTCGCCCTTTTTTTAACACTTTTTTTTTAATAACTCAAAAAATTCAAAACTTTCCAAAAACATCTCCAAACCGATTCAAATCAATTTCTAAAAAAATAAAAACAAAACAAAGAACTGCATTTCAAGCACATTGGGAACTTTCAAAAATTATTTCCAAGCTTAGAAAATTCAAATAATACATAAATCCTCCTTAATAGATTTCGACAAAAAACAAATGTTAGAAACTTCAAACTTATTGATTATAGTAATACAAATCATACATACAAAATGCATAAACAAAAAAACAATTTATTTTTGGTAAGTTCTAACATAAAATTAAAAAATTCACAAAATCAAATTCTTCGAATTTATGGAACACACATGTGTAAAAAAAAGCAGAACAAAATTATTTCCCATTAAAAAATCTCTCCAAAATGTTCATTTCATACCTACATTCCAACATGGATTTCAAAAACTCAACAATAACTAAGAACTTTAATTTAATAATTAAAACTATGCAAACCTTGCATAAAACTAAAATGCACCCAAAAAAAATCACGAATAATTCTTCCTCCATAAAAAAATATCCACAGGTTCCAATTAGTTTCAAAATAGATTCCAAACAAAATTTGTTAGATTTTTTACAACAGATATCCCCCTCCCCCCCAATAAAATATTACACATTTTCTATAAGTTCAAACCAATTTGGACACACTATTTGTTACAAATATTTATAGGAAATAAAAATTCAATTTCCCTTAATTATAGAATACATTTTAAAAATTCTCACAATAATACATTCCCTTTGATTACGATGCAAAACAAAAAAAATACGACGACATGGAACTATATTTTGTAGGAGAAACAATCACGTTTAATAATTCCAACCCAAAATACAAATTTGAATATTTCAAACCGTCATACGACTTTCAAACCAGCTCATTCGGTAAGCAATAAAAGAAAATTTTCATAGATTCCAAATTGTCCAGCTCATAAAATCTATTTGACCATTTAAACTTAAATTTCACTTTTACATAATCCATAATTTCACATACCTTTCAAATACCTTCCAAATCTAATCATTTTATCGTATTGATATTTCAGCAGATTTAAAAAAAAAAACATACTACAGATTCATCAACCGGACGCAAATTCAAAAAAAAAATACACACAACATACACATCTTCCACCATGCAATTCAAAATAACAATTATAAAAAAAAGTAGGACTCAAACAAAAAAACCATATTTTTCAAATCTACATTTCAAAAAAAATCAAACAATATGACAACATTTCCTAAAATTGACAAATTCTCAAACTTACCACACAAAAGTTACACTATACGTCCTCTAATTATGAAACTCAAACAAATATTCTAACAAAATACAAATATATTTAACCATTTCGATTTGCTAAACATTTGACGGTACTGTATATTATATAAAGACACTAAAAAAAATAACAAACAAATATTCCAGCAAAATACAAACATATATAACCATTTCGATTTGCTAAACATTTGACGGTACAGTATATCATATAAAGGCACTCAAAAAAACTACTAACTCTTTCAAAGTATTTCCATTAAAAAAAACAAACACATTTGAAACAAATGTTCAAAGAAATGCAACACATTTGAACATTTCGAATTGGTAGAAAATTAAAAACACTTTAAAATATAACTGACAAAATGCATTAACCCTAACTATGTAGTCGAAACAAATGGTTATGATATACTTCAAATATATCCAAACATCCCAATTTTCTAAGTATCTGAAAATAGTTAATGTGACAAATTGCTTCTTCTACGATAAAATATATCATATTTCTCATAAAAAATTTACATGCAACATATTTCTAAAACTCAATTTGCTAAAAAAAAAAAAACTCCAAAATATAAATACTTCACATATTATCTCACATAACCTTTAAAAAAAACTAACACATTTGAAATAGACGTTAAAAAATGCAACACATTCGAACATTTTAAATTGCTAAAAAATTAGAAGCACTCTAAAATATATCTCACAAATTGCATTCACCCTAATTATGAAGCTGACGCAAATTTTATATTATACTTCAAATATATCCAAACATCCCAAATTTCTAAATATCTAAAAATACTCGATATAACAAATTACTACCTCTACGATACATTATATCATAATTCTCACAAAAAAATACATGCAACACATTTGAAAAAATTCAATTTGCTAAAAAAAGACCAAAAAATGAAATGCTCTAAAATATATATATCTCACATATTATCTTACATATTGCATTCTCCCTAATTACGAAGTTCAAACAAATCCAAACAAATATTTCGACAAAATACAAACATATACAACCATTCCACCTTACTAAACATTTAACGTAACTCTAAAATGTGTTAACCAACTCACAGAAACAAAAAATAACTACTGACGAATATTTTCACACAAAAAACCAAAGCACATTTAAAATTGAACTACAATAATTCCTAAATTTGAGAAATCTCCAAAATCCAACCATTTTTCAATTTTAATGATTTTCAAATTTAGACAAGTTTACAACATCACCATTTTCAAATTCAAATTCACAAACACACGCGTGGCATTGCCGCGCTCAAATACCTAGTATACATGTACGAACAATGTGCTAGCTTGCTTTGGTATCCTGAATACTGATGCTAGCAAGTTTGCTTAGTTGATGTCTACTTTTATCGTCTTGGACTGGATAGAGCAGCTCTTGGTTCCTCGCTAGCACATAAGAGCGTCCACAGTGTAGAAACGACAAGAGTTTTAATGATAAAAATTGCTCTCTTATGCAGGTTATTTACAGGAGTACAACTACGTTCCGTCCGTGGTCTCAGTTGCAACGTGTGGCGCATCGAGACCTGTTTATGAAGACGTGTACCAGACTGGAGGATACGGCGAGAGATTTTTTATCCCAATATGGATGACAACATAATTTGCGGATTGGCCCTACACCAGTTTAGGCGGTCTTACAATTTCTCATTTTGATATGTAAGCCTATTTAGTTTATTGGTACCTCGGAACTTGTTGCGACTGTGTGCATCTTATTATGCAGAGGGTGGGGGTAATACTTGAACCTTTTAAATAACTAGTGAATGAGCACGTGCAACGCACGTCTTAACTAATAGTAAAAAATAGTGTGATCGTTAATGAGACATATGTGTATAACACAGTCATATATACGCGAGATGAGATACATTAATCAATTCAATCTAGATGGTTTATAATTTCCATGAAAACATATCACATCTTCCAAACGTTATCATGTTCTCGAATTTCATAATAAAAAATATTTTTATTTTGCCCATGAAAATTTTACATATTTTAAATCATCAAGGGGTTGTATAATTTCAGAGTGATTCATCTATATTTTTTAATTTGACTATGAATTTTACATACTTAGGATCACTAGTAGCCTTGCACGTGCACGCACGTCGATCTCCAAAGACACATGAATGGCACTTTTTAGATTTTACATACACAATAGAGCATATATGTGGTATAGACATACAGTGTATTAGTGTGCCACTTATCATTAGTTCGGTTAATTTACAAGAGCACCCCAGGGAAGGCCGCATTGCAGCCTTGAACTCATAGCTGGCCATTACACCTCTGTACCCCATCGTGTTTAGGCTGCAATATTGCTAGAAGTCAAAAATTATGATTCATTTGTTAAACTTTCAACCTGCTAGTAGATGGGATCACGTAAAAACTTGAGAATTAATGGAAGTAACGTTTAATTGCAAGAGAACAATCCTTGACAAAAATATCGGCCCTCCTGGGCAGGTCAAAATGTGCCCATGCAAAAAACCACAACATAAATCTTTAGTACCAAGAGCTGCAAAATCATGAGCATCTGCATTCCTTAATTTAGAAAAAAACCTTACAACATTGGCTTATACTGTATCATATTAACTCCTGGAGAGTAACTCGATAGATAAACTTGTCCCACGCAAGGAAATCAGTTCCATAATTGCTTCATGCCAGATTCCAAGACAAGATTATGTACGACATGATTCCAAATTATATTGGCCATGGAGATAGTCAACTCCGCCGCCGCCTACATGAATTTTTTTTCTTTTCAAAAACATGACGGAATGACTACGAAGAGACAATGATCAAGTCATCCTGTAACCTACTGTATGATTGGAATAGACGTAGCATAATCGACGAAAGCACTCACATTCAGTTTGGTCCAGTCATATTCTGCATGAGTTAAGGAGATGATTGAACATAAAACAAGTGAAACATGGACAAATACAAGCATGAAGAAACTAGACTACAGAATAAAGACCTCCAAGTCAGTAGATTAGCAGCAGTGTATGAGTAGAAAAATAAAAGGGACAACACCAATACCTCAGAAATTAGTCCCCAATAGACCTATTAAGAGATGGATGAAAATCTTAGAGGTTGTCACAATGAAAGATATTAAATAAGAAAGGAAGCTTGCAGCATCCGCAATAGTATATAATTATAGTGGTCAATTGTTCATGATATGTGCAAACCATATGTATATACCTCAAGTTTCGTAACCTTCATCTCGCGGTTCCTTCTTGCCAGTATCTTCACCTCTTCACGCTTGTTTTGAATTCATGAACCGAAAAGATTAACCAAAAACAGAGTGAGATACCTGATTGATACATCACAACTCCACACCACTGCAGTCATGCCTTCCTGACCCTACTGACCTGACCAGGAGGTTGCTCGGCCGGCGCCGACCTAACCAAGTTGGCGTTGACGTTCATGACATGTCCTGCTTCAGCCCCCTGCTCCACAAGCATCGAAAAATGTGGATAGATCAATGTAATAGGATTCCAAATCTTAGTTCGTTATAGTTAGCTACTCCATCCGTTTCTAATATTTTAGGTGTTCCACATGTTGTATAGACTAGCTGAATGCCCGTGCGTTGCTACGGGTAACAAAACACAAAACTGTGCCTTGATGTTCATTGTCTTAAACAAACAATTTGCTTGTGGAAGAAATCATGAGGTGGTAGGATGCAAGGAGCAGCAAATTGCAGTTTGTGTTAGGAGATTAAGGGTTATTTTCATGTATAGCTAATTGCCCGTGTGTTGCTACCTGATATACATCAACATAGAAGACAATAATGTCATGCACAAAGTGGAGCATGTTTGATTTACATGGGATAGCATGAATCTGTATAATTACTAATGTGAAGCAAAAATTGTCACATTCCAAATTGGAGAGCTTTAAAAAAAGATTATGCAGCCTTTTATTATATATAACATCAATATAAAGGGTTTGCCGGATCAGTTATTGGACTACATCATAAAAGCAAATCAAGCCATAGTTCTCGCAAGAGCGAGCTAGCTGATGTGTCGCACTATTCAAACAACGAGGAGCATGACTAAATGTGGAAGACGATAGAGATGCAACTACTAATCCTGCTAGTTTCCTATTGGCCTCAATTGACTCTATTGATTATGATAGTTTGGACCTGTAATCAATTAAAAATAAAATAAAATACTTATGCCTAGATTTAAGTTAAAATGTCATGTAATTCTTTAAAAGGAAAATGAATGCCGAACGCAATTAAATATGTAAATATGGCACCAAAGACATTAGGTACTTTAAAAAAAGTAATATTAAAGTGCTTAGAGGATTGTGCGTCGTTGTTCAAGATACAATCATGATTTTATCATTTCTTTCCAATCATCTCTTCCTCTTTCACACCGGTCTCTCAACTTCACTTGTACCATTATGCCGCGATTGTGCCTCGTAGTCAACCTACTCCAGCCATTGAACTTTGTAGTCACTCACCGTTATTTTTCTAACTCTAGCAAATAGTCGTAATCCACAACTTTGGACAGATTGTAGGGTTGCAGCAATCTTTCGTCCCACTTTCAACAATACTAATTGAGGACGCGCCTGTGGCGCGGTGGCTTCGCATGCAGTGGCATGCAGGCCCGCTCGCGAGTTCGACTCCTGGGGAGCGAATTCCGGGTTGCCTCACCCGAGCGGCACTGTTCACGTGAACAGTGTTTCACGTGAACAGTGTTCGGCTCCTGCTTCTGGGCCATTTTCACCGTGGTTCGATCAGAGGTATTGTGGTGCACCCACCACCGCAGGGGTTTCCCGGTAGGTTTAGTCTCACGGGGCCCAGAAGCTTAGTATAGTCTGGTTAGGTCTAGCTTGCGCACAGGTGGCGTGCGTGTGGTGTTGAGTGTGTGTGGTGTGAGTTGTGCGTGAGTTCAGATACTACAGCTGTACTGTGTAAGACCAGGAATTCTCAAAAAAAAAAAAAAAAAAAAAACAATACTAATCATGGTGGTTTCTATTCCCGCCTCACAGTTTTGATACAGTAGCATATGTTCAAAATAATTTTGCAAAGGTTTATTAGCCACAAAGGAGGCTATATTTACATCTCATTTCATTATTTTAAGCATAGCATGAGATCGGAGAGAACTTGTAAGAGACCTCGTAAGCCAAGGAGCAACAAATAGATGTATTTAACACATCAATACATAATTCACTTTATAGTGCAGAGACAAAGTTTGTCTCTCCTTATTCTTCGTCAATAGCAAACAAAATATACAAAAAGCAAATATGGTGTACAGACAATAAAATCAAAATAAAACAAAGACCTGATTTACTAAAGTACAAACTTCCTTAGACTTGTCTGATTTCATTGTGCTATGCACATTGCCGCGTGGTGATTTGCGTCGTACAAATTTAACTATCGCACGATGTTGGTACAAACCAAAAGTTATGGTCACTTGCCTGAACCATGTCACTTCACTCTCCACAGATCATGGCCACTAAAGACCAGTTCCACTTTACTTGTGCCTGAGCACAAAACCCATGATGTCGCTCCCCCGCAAGCATCTCTTGCTGGCAAAGGTTTTCCATGAGGGAGAAGCTGGACACGCAGCTCCATCTGTGACACCTCTCTCCCCTTCCCCAGTTGACCCTCCTTGCCAGCCATGAGTTTTCCTCTCTGCCTTGCTTCCACACAGGTTGCTGCTGCAACCCCCTATCTTGAAAGACTCTTCCAGGTTCCTTAGCCCGCTGCTCATTTTCATTAGAGCTAGCATGCTCAATTGACCATGAACTTGAGTGTCACTTCTTAGTTTTCTTTGTTCTTTAAATATTTAAATTTCAAACAGAAATAGTTTTGTAAGTAGACTCATTTAGGAATAAGCTAATTTAATCACATAACATGCAACAGCTAGAAACTCAAGGATATAAGATATGCACTAATATACCTGAGAAGCAGTCACCTGAGATACGTAAAATTTGCCGGCAGACAATGTTGTACCCAACAGACGTGCAGGGGGTTTCTTCATATTGCTCAAATCAGAGAAAAGTATGTTTTCAGCATTGGCATATGTATCCTGAAACCAAGACCCAAAGGAATCAGACCGCTGACACATATATCTCAGGAATACTCAAATCAAAACATAAAAGAACGTACAACATCAATGTCGGAAGTTATTTAGAACGTACAACATCAATACTTCCTACGGTGAATTCATGTTGAAAACAGAACAGCTTACTTCGCTACATTAAATTGTCAAAGCAAAAGAGAGTTTTTTACCTTTCCCTCAAGATACAGGATCACAGTCCTTTCCAGAATATTGGAATGCATATAAGCAGATATGGATCTATGATCTAACATCAGATATAAGTTGAACCGCAACTGGCCAATATACACACAGGCAATGCACTAACGAGTCTGCAAGACAGAAAAGATATTTAGAAACAAAAGGTACTCATCTGCAACCGTGTACTATGTAAAAAGTGGTAGAAATGATTCGACAACTGTCACAATCATGGTAACATGTAGTATGAGTTCAAACATCTTGCTGATACATGTTCTTGTCCAGTGAGTAAACCGTGTAAACTTGTGAACATTCAGTTCAGACTGTTCAGTTAGTGAGTTCTTTAACCAAAGTCAAACTGAAGACATACGATTTCTTTAGATAAGATTGCAGCTCATAATAGGGTGTAATTAAATATTAAACAAGCACTACTTTGTGCAAGTTAGGCGCCAAGTTAAGCAACATTTAGAGTATTCATTATACAAACAGGAAAATGAGCATGGAAGCAATTTTTTTTAAGCAAGCATGAAGCTTTTACTCACAAAATACAACACTCTAGAACATCTCTTTTCCAGATAGAAAAGTCAGAGAACAAGAAATGAGAGTTGAGTAGTACCATCATCCTCAAGTGCGTGGACTATTCATTCAACCTTGGGAGAGCGGCAGTGGCACCGCATCTTACTCCATTTCAATCAGAAAACTCAACATTGTTTCCTGCGAGAGGTGAGAGGAAGGTCATGGCATTGGCCGCGCTGGCCGCTGGAGATCGTGACAGCATACAGTTGGGCGAGAGAAGCACTTGCAAGTGGGACGTGGTCGAATTGTGCAAAAACCTACACCACAGGGTAAGGTGAAAGAGGAACTTAATGTCAGATTATCTTAACAAGCTGAGCATAACTCAATCATCTGATTCAAGCGAGAACACTCCGGTGGGAAATAATTGCGCTAAGCACAATCATTCAAATTGTGGAATTTTGTTAATTCATAAACCATAACGAACCATTATGCAGAATGTTAGCAACAACGTTCTACAGCAAGATGATACAGGGAAGGTGATATGGAACTTACTATTTCCAGCAATTCTTCGATGTCCTTCTTGAAAACAATAGGACTTCCTCTAATGACGAGACTGGGTATTTTTTTTAGCATCGACGCCCTCATCGTCTGCACGAGGGGCATCTTTTCAGCATCGACGCCCTCATCGTTTGTATGTACTCCTCTGGCACCAAGTAGTCCTAAACAAGTAGCTGATCCTCACCGACAACAAATATGGAGTCTTAAAAACAAAAGGAACCAACGCCCAAATCAATCCAGACATGGAGTTCAAATTAAGTACCAGGTGCGAGCTTGATGTAGATGCCACCATTCCGGAAGTAGAGCTCCTGGAGGCGGTTGGTGGAGTGGAGGTGGGTCGCCTTGAGCCACGCGGCGGTGCCTGGCTCGAGGTCCAAGAGGGAGTACTGGTAGTCGAAGGCGATGTTGGCCGCGGCGACGTAGTCGCGGAGGAGGCGCGGGGGCAGGTCCGTGCAGATCTTGAGGTTCTTGGCGGGGTCGTCGGAGGTTGCGATGGCCGCCACGCCGGAGCCAGTATCCAGCGCAAGCGCCGGCGCCAGCGTCTAGCGCACCGCCAGCCGCCACATGGTTGCACGTCGGTGTTGGTGCTTGTTGTGCCTCTCTCTTCCGAAGTCTTGAGGGTATCCAGTTGTGCTACTTCCTCCCCGTGACCAAGGAGGGCGGCTGGTCCGTCCTTCCCTGCGTGGGGAATGCGAAAATATCAAAACGGTCTATGTGACGAAGGACGAAGGACGACGACGTACGAGAGGAACGAATTCCTTTTTTTAGATAGGAGAGATACGGACTAAAATAAGTGAATATACACAATAAAAATTCCACACATTTGATACCGGCTTCAACTTCTCTGTCACGTCATCTTCCTGCATTGACCACAAGCGATTAAATTATTAACATAGGTTTGTGTAATCATCTTGTTGTCAGGAAAAATTCTGGTAAGAACTCAATTGATAAACATACATGTCCTAATTTTTTTACACAGAAATACGTTAGTAATTAACATCCTTTTCAAGCACAACTAAACCGAGGAAAACAACCAATATTTCGTGTGATCTGATATTATACAAACATAATACACAAGCTCATTTTCCTCTTAAGTCTAAACTGAACATCTAAATCATAGTTACAAAAATTGATATTGTACTCCCTCCGTACAGAAAAGGATGTCACAAAAATGGATGGATCTAGCACTAATATAGTGCTAGAACATCCTTTTTCAGACGGAGGGAGTATTATTTTTGTTGTGCGCAATAAGCAAAGGAATAACAGTAACCAATACCTTTTGATTGTGAGCTCGCGCACAAAGGGCAAAAGGACGCCTCAAGCCATCGTTCGGCCATGGCCCCATGCTGCGCACCATGCATGACACAGAACGAAAATTGATGAGATGGGAGGCAACGGAGTTGCTAGCCAGGTTGTAAATGACAGCGGCGTCCATGGTACAATTATGCCACCCACCAAAATTAGCTCGTATGGCGTATGTGGATAACCACTAAACTTAACTGGCGTATGTGGTCAATCAAACCCACGAAGCCCTACACGGCGAGCGGCACGACACCAAAATTCTCCGTCACGAGGACCACGCAGTGGCGTGGTGGTTGTGTGAGCAGTGGCTCACCAGCCCGCCCGGGTTCGACTCCTGCGGGAGGCGAATTTCCGGTTGTCTCACCTGCACGAGTGAACAGTGTCCAGCGCGCACTGTTCGCTTGAACAGTGTCCGCGCTGTAACAAATTTGTGGAGGATCTCTGGGCTGCGTTTACGCAGAAGACTGAGCCCTTAATCAGTCTGCCTCAGTTCCAGTTTCTGGGTCGATTCCACCGTGGTTCAGTTAGTGGTATTGTGGTGTGCCCACCACCGCAGGGGGTTCCCAGTAGGTCTAGTCTCACGGAGGCTCAGAAGCTTAGTATAGTCTGGTTAGGTCTAGGTTGCGCACATGTGACGTGTGTGTGGTGTTAAGTGTGTGTGGAGTGAGTTGTGCGTGAGTTCAGATACTACAGCTGTACTGTAAAAGACCAGGAATTCTCAAAAAAAAAAAAATCTCCGTCACGCATATACGCCGCCGCCGCCGCAACCAACCAGTGAAGCACTCTCTCTTCCTCCTCTAGGCCGCCCACTACATTTCTGTTGTCTCCCGCCTCAAGTTCGGCGCGTCCCCAACATCACTTCTCCGGCCGCCGCCGTCGGGATCTTCGTCGTCGACCTGGAAGCGGAGGTCGATTCAGTAGCCGGCGAGAACTAAAGCCGCAGAGATCGAGCCAGGTCACTAGTAGGAAAAGGCCTTTTAGTGGCGCACCAAAAAGCCTTTCTGTGGCGCATGGTGGGTGCGCCACTAAATTTTAGTGGCGCACCCACCATGCGCCACAAAAAGTTCAAATTTCTGTGGCGCACCTCACACCGTGCGTCACAGAAATATTTCTGTGGCGCACCCCACACCGTGCGCCACAAAATTATTTTTGAATTTCAAAAAAAAAGGGCGGCCAGATCTAGATCTGGCCGCCGGAATTTTGTTGGAGCTCGCCGGAGGCCGTGTTGCCCGTGGCCACGGCCGTAAGTGGCTTGGCCGTAGGTGGGAGTTGCGGGAGGTGGGTGGGTGGAGGATGGGGGTCGCCGGAGTGGAGGAGGAGGTCGCCGGAGTTGGAGAAGGTTGTCACCGGAGGAGGTCGCCGGGGTGGAGGAGGAGGTCGTCGAAGGTCACCGGGGGGGGGGGTCGCCGGAGGTCGCCGGGGTGGTGGAGGAGGTCGCCGGAGATGGAGGTGGAGGTGAAGGAGGAGGAGGAGAGAAGAAGTGGAGGAGAGTAGAGTAGAGTAGAGGAGAAGGAGGATGGAGGAGAAGTGGAGAGGAGAAGTGGAGGAGAAGGAGAAGGAGTGGAGAGGAGGATGGAGGAGAAGTGGAGAGGAGGATGAAAGAGAAGTGGAGAGGAAGTGGAGGAGTAGGAGAGGGGAGAGAAAGAGAGGGAGAGGGAGTGGAGGAGTAGGAGAGTGGAGAGGAGGATTAAGGCTGTTGGGCGGGATTCGAATTTTGAATCCCGCCCAACAATTCTGTGGCGCACCTGCCACCGTGCGCCACATAATTTGTTTTCCAATTTTTTTAATTTTTTGATTTTGTAGATAAAAATCTTCTGTTTGAAATAACTTTTTACTCTTTTGGAATTTGCCGATTCTGAGAAAAGTTCACCGGGTAATTCCCGGTGAAATCGAGTTCCTTTTTTTCTCACGATTTTTTTGGTATATTAAACGTATTTTTTCGACATCGTATGCAAAAGTTATGGTCGGTCAAACTTTTTTTTTCTGTTTTTTGCAGAAAAAGGTCAAAATTCATATTTCAAAATTTCTATACCAAGTAGACACTAAAACGAAACTACATGTCAAAGGATTTTATTTTTTGAAGATTTTATCATTTTCTTTTCTTGTTTGCAAAACTGAAAAGGCGATCCACAGGGGGTGTCACTTTCTGTGGCGCATGGAGGTGGGTGCGCCACAGAAAGTCATATTTTTGTGGCGCACCTGGTCATGTGCGCCACAGAAATGTGACTTTCTGTGGCGCACATGCCAGGTGCGTCACAGAAATGTGACTTTGTGTGGCGCATGTGGTTTTCGTGCGCCACAAAATTGCAAAATTCTGTGGCGCACGCAAAACAATGCGCCACAGAAATATTTTTTGTGGCGCATGGTTTTTTGGTGCGCCACAAAAAATCGTTCCATAGAAAGGAACTTCCCTACTAGTGGGTGTGAAGAGCTTTGTGCACGTCACAATGAAATCCTTGGGAACCAGAAAGATGCCATCTTCACGCTAGGCGATTTTTGAGTTGATTTTGACGCCGAGCAGGACGACGCCAAGTCGTGCACGACACCAAATCCTTGGGAAGGAGCAGATGTTATGGTCGGGCTACAGTATGCGCGGAAGAGGCCCAATAGTGGGTCGAATTAGGGGCTTAGCCCAAGTTATCTAGGGTTTAGAGGAGCTGACCTCCTATATAAACACATGTACCCCTTCGATTGTAATCAGACAATAAACATATTCTGTTGTCGTCTCCCTCAGGAGACGGGAGCCCAAACCCTAGCCGCACCCTGCCCTAGCCACCGCCTTCTATCCTCTCGCAGCGACGGCGCCCAGCCGCCGGCGTCTGCGCCTCCAGCCTCGCCGCCCTCACTTCCACCCCTATAATCTACGTCCGAGACCTGGTAGAACCGTAGTCTCTACCAATTTGGTATCAGATTGCTTTGGTTCGATGAGTTCTTCCGGCCTTCCCACCACCGCCGCCGCCTCCACCGGCGCGGCCAACGCCACCTTGCAGCAGCCGCCGCCGCTGTCCCAGCCGCAGGCCACCTCGGGTCCGCCCGCCTCGGGCATCGCGGCCCCGGCGGCCGAAGCGGCCCCCTCCTCTCCCAGGCAGAGATGTCGACGGCGATCCGCGACCTCACCGCGGCGGTCTCGAACCTCCGAACCTTCCGCCAGGCTCCCTACGCGCCACCGCCGCCCCCACCCCTGTCGGCGGCGCCCTTCGCGTCACCACCACCGTCCACCGTCGCGCCCCAGGGACTCCCGATCACCCAGATCAGGTTTCCGTCGTCGCCGTCCCCGCTGCCGACGTGGATCGACACGACGACCTACACGACGGCGCCGCCACGGCCGACGGTGCTGCGGCCGCCCGCCACCACCTTGGGGGGGCTCGGCGGGTATACTGACCCGTACGCCGGGAGCTCCATGGTGCCGCAGTACTCTCCTCCCGCCGCGATGGGTCACCACGAGGGCGTCTACACGGCCTCGCCGCACGTGCAGCAGCCGCCTCGCTTCACCAAGCTGGAGTTCGCCAACTACGACGGCACAGTCGACCCCCTGAACTGACTCAATCAGTGCGACCAGTTTTTCAGGGGGCAGCGGACCATGGCGTCCGACCGCACATGGATCGCATCCTACCACCTCCGTGGCGCCGCACAAACGTGGTACTACGCCCTCGAGCAGGACGAGGGAGGGATGCCTCCGTGGGAACGCTTTCGCGACCTGTGCCTCCTCCGGTTCGCCCCCCCCCCCCCCAATACGTGGGAGCCGCCTGGCCGACCTCGGTCGCCTCCCCTTCACCACCTCGGTGCAGGACTTCGCCGACCGCTTCCAGACATTGGCCTGCCATGCGCCTGGCGTCACGGCCCGCCAGCGCGCCGAGCTCTTCGTCGGCGGCCTCCCCGACCACATCCGCGTCGACGTCGAGATGCGCGACCCCCATGACCTGCAGACAGCCATGTACTATGCGCGCGCGTACGAGCAGCGCGCCAACGCCATGCGCCGCCTCGCACTTCAGCCGACGGGCGCGGAGCAGTTCAGCATCACCGTCGCCAACGGGGACCGCCTTGCTTGCCAGGGCGTGGCGCGGCAGGTTCCCGTCATCATCGGCGACGAGCCCTTCTCCATCGACTGCGTCGGCATCGACCTGGGCTGCTACGACTTCATCCTCGGCGTCGACTTCCTGTCCACACTAGGCCCCATCCTTTGGGACCTCGACGTGCTGTCTCTCATCTTCTGGCGCGAGGGCGGCCATCGCGTTCAGTGGACGGGCATCGGCGGCTCCGGCGCCGCGACCCCGCAGCTTCAGTTCATGGCGGCCGCACTTGACGAGGCGCATCCTCTCCTGGCCGACCTCCTGCAGCAGCACAGCGACATCTTCGACGAGCCACAGGGCCTCCCACCCGCGCGGCCCTGTGACCACCGCATCCACCTGCTGCCGGACACGGCACCTGTCGCCGTGCGCCCGTACCGGTACCCCCAGCTGCAGAAGGACGAGCTCGAGCGCCAGGTGGCGGTCATGCTCGCGCAGGGCATCATCAGGATTTCGACATCGCCGTTCTCCGCCCCGGTGCTCCTTGTACGCAAGGCCGACGGCACATGGCGTTTCTGCATCGACTACCGCGCCCTCAACGCCATGACGTCCAAGGACAAGTTCCCATCCCCGTCGTGGATGAGCTCTTGGACGAGCTACACGGAGCGCGCTTCTTCACCAAGCTCGACCTTCGCTCGGGCTATCATCAGGTGCGCATGCACCCGGACGACATCGAGAAGACGGCGTTCCGTACTCACCATGGTCACTTCGAGTTCCTGGTGATGCCGTTCGGCCTCTCCAACGCGCCGGCACCTTCCAGGCCCTGATGAACGACGTGCTCAGCCCATACTTGCGCCGCTTTGTGCTTGTTTTCTTTGATGACATTCTTATCTACAGTTCATCCTGGGCAGAGCACCTGCAGCACGTGGCCATCATCTTCAACGAGCTTCGAGCGCATCATCTCCACCTCAAGCGCTCGAAGTGCTCGTTCGGCACGACCTCCGTCGCGTACCTGGGGCACGTCATCTCGGCGGACGGTGTCGCGATGGACGCGGACAAGGTCGCCGCCGTCGCCGCGTGGCCGACCCCGCAGTCACCGCGGGCTCTCCGCGGCTTCTTGGGCCTCGCCGGCTACTACCGGAAGTACATCCGTGACTTCGGCCTCATCGCCGCGCCACTGACGCGCCTCCTTCGACGCGACGCCTTCTCCTGGGACGAGGAGGCGACTACGGCGTTCGAGACTCTCCAGCGGGCGCTCACGACGGGACCCGTCCTCAGATGCCGGACTTCGACCTGCCGTTCGTGGTGGACTGCGACGCCTCCGGCATCGGCTTCGGCGCCGTCCTCCACCAGGGCGAGGGGCCGCTGGCCTTCTTCAGCCGCCCCTTCGCCGCTCGCCATCACAAGCTCGCGGCATACGAGCGCGAGCTTATCGGGCTGGTCCAGGCGGTGCGTCACTGGCGACCTTACCTTTGGGGCCGGTCGTTCCGTGTGCGCACGGACCACTACAGCCTCAAGTTCTTGCTGGACCAGCGCCTCTCCACCGTTCCGCAGCACCAGTGGATCAGCAAGCTCTTCGGCTTCGACTTCACCGTCGAGTACCGCCCCGGCCGTCTCAACACGGTCGCCGACGCCTTGTCCCGCCGCGACACTGAGGATGTTCCGGCCGACATCGCCACGGCGGGCAACGTCCTGTGTATCCGCTCCGGGCCGTCCTTCGCCTTCCTCGACGACATCCGCCGGGCGACTGCTACTGCCGCGGACGCTCAGGCGCTCCGCGGGCGCCTGGACGCCGGCGACTGGGGCGCCGTGGCGCCTGGACGATGGCCTGCTGCTACACGGGCGCCGCCTCTTCGTGCCCGACCACGGTGACCTGCGCCACCAGGTCTTGTCCCTGGCGCACTCTGCAGGACACGAGGGCGTGCAGAAGACCCTCCATCGCCTCCGTGCTGATTTCTACATCCCCGGTGATGGTGCGCTGGTCCGTGACTGGGTGCGGTCATGCGTGACGTGCCAGCGGAACAAGACGGAGACGCTGCGTCCCGCGGGTATGCTACAGCCGCTGGACGTGCCCTCCCAGGTGTGGGCTGATATCTCCATGGACTTCATCGAGGGCCTTCCTAAGGTGGGCGGCAAGTCCGTCATCCTGACGGTGGTTGACCGCTTCTCCAAGTACGCGCACTTCATCGCCCTCGGCCACCCTATACAGCCGCGTCCGTGGCACGGGCCTTCTTCGACGGCATAGTCCGCCTCCACGGGTTTCCTTCGTCCATCGTCAGCGACCGTGATCCTGTGTTCACGGGTCACGTCTGGCGGGATCTCTTTCGGCTGGCGGGCGTGAAGCTCCGCATGAGCACGGCGTTCCACCCTCAGACGGACGGCCAGTCCGAGGTGGTCAACAAGGTGATCGCCATGTATTTGCGCTGTGTTACAGGTGATCGTCCACGAGCTTGGGTGGACTGGTTGGCATGGGCGGAGTACTGCTACAACACCTCCTATCACTCCGCCCTGCATGCCACGCCTTTCGAGGTGGTCTACGGGCGCCCACCTCCGGTGATGCTTCCTTATGAGCCTGGCACGGCTCGGTCCGAGATGGCGGGCGACTTACTCCGCACCCGCGACGAGATCCTGACTGAGGCACGCCAGCGTCTTCTCCAAGCACAGCAGCTGGCCAGGAAGTACTATGATGCTCATCATCGCGAGGCGGAGTTCGCGGTGGGCGATTGGGTGTGGCTGCGCCTCCTTCACAGGACCACGCAGTCCCTGGACCCGCGCTCCAAGCGCAAATTGGGACCCCGCTACGCCGGTCCCTTTCGTGTGTTGGAGCGGGTTGGCACACTTGCATACCGCCTCGAGCTGCCAGCTGGTTCTCGCCTCCACGACGTCTTCCATGTCGGTTTACTGAAGGCCTACCGCGGGACCCTCCTGCAGCGACACCAGCCCTTCCTCCTACTTCGGATGGCCGACTTCTGCCAGCTCCCGCGAAGGTGGCGAAGGTGATGCAGGCGCAGCAGCGCCGCGACGTGTGGCATGTCTTGGTGCAGTGGGGCGGCCTGCCCGAGGAGGAAGCTCGACGATTTCCGCCAGCAGTTTCCAGATGTTCAGCTCGAGGACGAGCTGTTTGAGAAGGCGGGGAGAGATGTTATGGTCGGGCTACAGTATGCACGGAAGAGGCCCAATAGTGGGTCGAATTAGGGGCTTAGCCCAAGTTATCTAGGGTTTAGAGGAGCTGACCTCCTATATAAACACATGTACCCCTTCGATTGTAATCAGACAATAAACATATTCTGTTGTCGTCTCCCTCAGGAGACGGGAGCCCAAACCCTAGCCGCACCCTGCCCTAGCCACCGCCTTCTCTCTCTCGCAGCGACGGCGCCCAGCCGCCGGCGTCTGCGCCTCCAGCCTCGCCGCCCTCACTTCCACCCCTATAATCTACGTCCGAGACCTGGTAGAACCGTAGTCTCTACCAGCAGAGCATCGGCAAACTCGTCAACCTCGTCCGCAATTGGCCAAGGAGCAGGACGACGCGCGGGACAAGGTGCAGCACCTCCTCGTCGCCGCCAAGCATGCGCCGTCAGCGACGCTGGTCACATCGAGCGTCACCCACTGTGAGTCTGAGTCGCCTAGAGCAAGGAGTGCGTCCGAGATGTGGCTGGAACGTTACGACCGCGACACGGCGCGCCTCCAGCATAGTGCGGCGTGACTGCGAGGATGGACCAGCGTAGATGAGAAGGCGACGGTGAAGGGCAGGAGCGCATCGTGATTAAGGAGGAGAGATTAGTGGGGCAATTAATTAGCCATTAAGTGATAATTATAGACGTGATTTGCTGATTGCGTGCGGAGGTTGGACGGAACCTGGCAGAGTTTTCATCCGCTAATGTAAATCGCTAAGCATACATAGGTCCGGGTTAACTTTTAGGTTGACCGTTAGATCTAATTAGATGGATCTGATCGTGAGGTGAGATTTAATCTTGATTGTCTTGTGTGCATCTGTTGGGGTGGCTGTAGAAAAGAATATGTTTGCTTGTTTAATAGTAGTAGAGACAAGAATGAAACAGTAATTCATAGTAATTAAAAAATTAAGTATTATCCTCTAATCTAGTTTGGGCAAAATAAAAGCAGAAATTAAATTTGAAGGACTTCTTACCGTGGGTGATCAGTGTTCGATCAGTGATTCAGGGATACGTGGGACGTGAGTGACTGATGAACTTGGTGCTGCTGCTAGCCTGCTATGTTTCCCCAGCGCGCTGGTTGAGAAATTCCTTCACAACAGCTCCCTTGAGCTTGTCCGTATGCAGGCAGCAGCGCTGGTACGGCGTCAGGACTCAGGCGTGAGGGATGGGGCGGCGGACTAAACAGGGCGGAGGCGGAGCGCCGGCTAGCGGCCGTGGGCTTGGCGGCGTCTGGCAGGACTGGCGCAACTCGCGCCGCACGGCTGGATTGTGCTTTGCCGTATCTCAATTCGATCTCAGCGGACGAACCGACGAAGCGTCGATGATCCGGTGTCGACCTCAATTCGGCGGCGGCCAGAGCAATTCGTCGGTGGCGCACGAGAATCGCGGCGGCCCATAGGTCCGAGCGCGAGCGTTGTCCCGCAGTCCCGCCCGTTCCTCCGCATCGCATATCGTCCCCGCGCCGCCGACGGCCGGAGCAGCACGCGGCCCTCTGCATCTCGTCCCCGCGACGGCCAACGGTGGCATAGAAAAGAACGTTTTGTTTTTAGCGGTGGCAAATCCCGAAATTATCACTAAATGAAAAGATGTATTGAGTTGTCAAACATTGGAACAATCTTGACCGTTGGTCAAATATTTAAGGGCTCAGATTTAATGTATCAACACAAGTTTGCTCTTTTAATAGTACTAGTGAACGTGCACGTGCAACGCACATTTTCATAATTTATTATAATATAAACACAGATCTATATTTGTTTCATTTAGTTACTTTACCAAGCCAGTTAAATAGGTTTATATTTAAAAAAACATAATAATTGGTCAAATTATAAGAAAAAATAACGTGAAATACTCACACCATGTATATAGTTTTGTATTTGTTCCTCATTAGGTCATGCATAAATGCTGGGTTAGTTTTTCCAGCAAAGGAATTTTGTTAGGTTGGGACAGCCAAGCATGCAGAACACATTTAGCTGAAGAAAAATAAATTACGTAGTCACTTTTTGTGTCTCTGCGTTCTTCTCGAACCCCTTTGTACGCACTACCCTTTCTCAATCCCTTAGTCCAATGGTTAGTACCCGACTGCTTTTTACCTTCTGAATGCATCCATCATCCATGGTTGGCGAGCCGAGCTCGCGCTCCACGCCCGCGGTCATGAGCACCTCGTTAGGCTCCCTCTACCGCTGCCTCCCCGCGTTCCTCCGCCGTCTCGCAAGGAAACTCCTACCTCGACGGCCTTGCTCCACCCACGTCCTACCTTCTTTGCATGCCTCCTTCTCCGGTCGCCGAATAGACCGAGGACGCGCTCGAGCTCTGCATGCTTGCTTGCATCCCAGCGCTCGGAGACGTGGCCTCGTTTCACCAATCGGCGTGGCAACCGTGCCTTGGTGGGCTCCACACTCCACAGACCGAAAAAATCGAAGAAGTTTTTCTCTTTTATATATATATATATATATATATATATATCTATTATGAATTAAGGGAAACTTTGTGAGTTTTTCCGGCAGATTTTTAAATTTTCTATTTTATAACTTTGCGAATCATGAACTTTATCCTAGTAGTATGCTTCATAAAATATATTTTGTGCATTTGAAATTAGTAATATTTCATTGTACACAGTACTTTTATTCCAAATAAAGTCAACCAATTAAAAAATGATAAATGGCTGGTCTATGTCATACGATTACAGTAACGGGTCTTGAATGGGTGCTCGTCTTTAATTAAATTCAAAAAAAATATAGCCACTGTTCTTTGCAGTTGTATACTCCCTCCGTGTCAAAATACAAGGCGCGCTATTTTTAAGGTGATCTTTGACACTCAACTTTGATCACCAATATATATCAAAATATATTGAATGGGAATGTATATATGATACCGTTGGATTCGTCTTGCAAATTTTTTTAATTTCATATATCTTTATAATAATTTTGGGTACATATTATAAGTACAAATTATGGTCAAAGTTACACGGCGTTGACCAGCGAAATTAAAGGACGACTTATACTTTGAGACGGAGGGAGTAATTAGCTAGTTGGCCGAAAGACGTTAAAAATCATTCCTTCAAACACTGTGTCCACTTAATTCTTTTGGCGTTTACTTTTACCTCTGATTCAGAAGGCGAAATATTTGCCGTGTATGTCAAAGAGTGTACAGAAATAATCTAGAATAGACTACACTTCTTCGCAAGGCGGGACCAGGCACCCTGCATCCTGACGACAAGCGTGGTTGGTTCTGCAGTTTTGCATCCCTGCTGCCGGCGAGCTGGGAGGCCTCTACTTGGAGGAGATTAAGGAGCTGCTGCCATTTTTTTCTCCACGAAGCACTGCTCCAAACAATCCCAAATCCTTCGTCTGTGAATCCCATGCGACAATCTAGCTCTAGTCCTGCGGTCCAGCGATCTGCCGTCGTGCCTCTCCATGCGACCAAAAGGCTATGGCAAGTTGAACTGAACGGATCAGGGGCGGAGGCCGCAGGGCAGCGGCGACCTGAGACGTTGAGGATGAGATCTTCCGGCCGTAGCGTCGGGTAGAACAGCGCCCTCGCGGCCGCGCCCACCGCCACCTCCTTTGCCTTCCTCCGCCCGCGCCGACCGGCCGACTCTGCTCCGGCCATGGCGAATCGGATACTGTGGGAAAACAACAGCCTGATTTCGCGCGGGTGCGAGGGCTTCGAGCGAGCTGCTCTTCCCCGATACAAATTTTATCAGTTCGAAGATCTGAGAAGAGCAATCCGTACGCGTAAGCATCAATCAATCAACGGGGCTTGCTTGGAGCTTGCCTGCGCCTGCGGACCGGATGTTACATTGCGTGATCAATCATCACGAAGGATCGAACATAAGTATGGGAAAAAATTGTTTGACCTGTCAAAATTGTTTGCTGCTCGACATCGGGATAATATGGATGGTTGATTGAAAATTGAACGGACAAGATTTAAAGTGTTTGCTACTCGATATCGGGAGAATCTAGATCGTTGATTGAAAATTGAACGGACAAGATTTAAAATATCACAACATGTTTGCTCTTTTAATAATAGTATAGAAGTATAGATAAAAAGTCTCTTTATCAAAAAAAAAGTGCATGAGCGCTTAAGTAGCCGCTTAGGTAATAATAATAATAAATCAAAGAAAATAAAATAAAATAAAATAAAATAGCAGCCAAGCGCTTGACCTTGCAACGCTGGCTCTTGCTGGAGACGCTAATAAATACTCGCAATGGACTCCACAGCACGCAAAATATCGCTAGGGTCGGACGACGCTCGGGATCGATGGCCTAACTACCAATTGAGTAGGCTAATCCTAGCGCCGGCCTACTAGCGCCGCGTCGTGGCTGCTCTAATAGACCGAGTCCATCTTTTTTTTTAGCTTTTTATCCATAACGAGCTTAATGATCCTAAGATTAATTATCGAGAGTTTAGCGAGCCGAGCCTTAACAAGCATAGCAACTCAGCTGTCTTTGTCGGCTATTTTAGATGCATACTAGAAGGAAAAGACGCGCGTTACCGCGTCTGTCCTAATACGAACAACGATAGATGGACAAACAATTTTTTAGCAAGACATATATAAAAAATAGTACCAATGATAGAGAAAATAGTACCACTGGCTCACTATTTTACAACACGATTACTCAGACATCCTCGCATAAACATAGAGGAGTAGAGAAGGGACACAATTACTTAGTTGTAGTAAGGTTAGCAGTACACCACTCAACAGAAAGAGCATGACCCCACTTAAAAAAGGTTACATTCAGTTAGACGTTCGGGATACAACGACAATTAGGAAATGTCATGAAAGTTAAATTGTGTACATGGTTCTATAATGATTTGAACAAAAAAATAAATTGATCAAATTTCGATAATCTGCAAACAATGTACGATATGATGAACATTGCAAACTCAGAGAGATTGATTAGTCAAGATTTGATAGCCATCGAGGTCCTACAATGAAGGTCATTGATTTTAATATAATGAAATCAAGTAGACTTTTCTGACATAAATTATCCTGAATTTCATAATGGCGTCATTATGTCCTGACATATTTAAATAAAATTGCATCGAATACGATTGATACTATATAAAAACAGAGGAACATTCCACCAATAAATACTAAATAATTCATCAAAATATAGAACAAACTGAGATCGGTCATTGATTTTAATATAATGAAATCAAGTAGACTTTTTTGACATAAATTATCCCAAATTAATAATAGTTGGCGTAACTATGTCCTGGCATATTTAAATAAATTGCATCGAATACGATCGATACTATATAAAAACAGAGGAACATTTCACCAATAAATACTAAATAATTCACCAAAAAGAGCAAACTGAGATCTTAAACCGTTTACATGCCATATTAATACGTGCATTGGATCCAGATTGCATAACATAAAATATAAACCGGAATGAATACCACCAACAATTATATATCTAATTACAGGAATGCCCTTCTCTTAACATATAGTTTGTCATGTTCATCACACCACATGCTATTTTATTATTGTACCCTCATGGTCATGACTTTTCTACACTCTAATAATTGCAACTGAGGCTAGGCAAACATATGTCCTTTTTTTAGTGTATGCATTCAATCATCTACAAAATACACACATGCATTTTCTTACATAATTTGGCTCGTTCTCTGAATACAAGTGAGATATAAGCAAATATACCGTTGAAAAATGTTCACGGATAAATACCCACATAATCTTTCATCGGTAATAGGTGGCATCCAACAACGAGGCGTATAACTCATCCTTCCACCCCCATTCACCATCGATTTATCGTTCACGGTTTCAATCGCAGCTGCCACCACCACTGAGGCGAGCACTACTAACAGCAACGGTGACAGCGGTGACCGTGCGAGAGGCGACATGGGTGTTCACGTGCAACTACTGCGAGAGTTGTAAGAAGTCTTTCAGCTCACTCACTGGGGTTGGGTGGCCACCAAAGGGGAGCGCACGTGGCGTGCAAGTTAGCAATGGACTTGAGTCGCGACATCAGGGATGGAGGTGCCATGTTGTCCCAGGTGCTTGACGGAGCCAGAGGTGTGTGCGGAGAGACGGGCAAACTTTGCATAAGGACGGTTGTTTTCGGTAGAATACGGCTCGAGGGAGGCGGAGGGAGAGAAATTGTGTCACGTGGCACAGGTTGCGTGACGCTATGGTGGACGCTGGCAGCAGAGATAAGAGAGAGAGTTGTCGGATAGCGCAAGTAGCTCCGAACTCACCGCATCTCTTTTAAAAAAATCAAAACGGCATGTTTAGGTTTCATTATTTTGAAATAAAAGATACAAATACGTGGACTTATTGTACGCACTCTAAAAGATTTTTTTTATATTTTGGTCTACACAAAAAGAATAATTTTAAGGGGAAACTGAGCTATTTTTCCTTTTTTTTAATAGCCGCAATTTTCTTTTTTTATAGATGGGAATCCCCTTTTAGTTCACCAAAAATTTAGCAGATAAGTACAAATATATGTATATATCCAATAGAATTTTTTCAAACTAAATTTAAAACTATGAATTATAAATAGATAAAGTGAGCGAAGTGGGGTCTACCATGATGTGGACGTGTGGGAAAAGGAGAGGGCACTAATTCTAGAGAGATTTTTTTCAAACTGAATTTACAACTATGAACTATAAATAAATAAAGTGAGCTAAGTGGGGTCTACCATGATGTGGACATGTGGGAGAAGGAGAGGGCTCCAATTCTAGGGAGCTTAGTATTTTCCTTTTTTTAATAGCCACAATTTTCTTTTTTTATAGATGGGAATCCCCTTTTAGTTCACCAAAAATTTAGCAGATAAGTACAAATATATGTATATATCCAATAGAATTTTTTCAAACTAAATTTAAAACTATGAATTATAAATAGATAAAGTGAGCGAAGTGGGGTCTACCATGATGTGGACATGTGGGAAAAGGAGAGGGCACTAATTCTAGAGAGATTTTTTTCAAACTGAATTTACAACTATGAACTATAAATAAATAAAGTGAGCTAAGTGGGGTCTACCATGATGTGGACATGTGGGAGAAGGAGAGGGCTCCAATTCTAGGGAGCTTAGTATTTAGAAAGATAGAGATTCATTGAGGTTACGATCTCTCTTTTGTACGCTCTGGAAGCTGACACCACGGGATGAGTTATCGCAGCAGTGCAGGACTTGTTCCATCTTCATTGTGTGCAAGCCCAAATGCGAAAAGCAGAGCCGCGTAGCATGTACGAATCATAAACTGAGAAAAAAACTCACAGTTAGAGATGATAAAGGTGTTATGACATCAGTATATAGCTTGGAACACGGAAAACTAAATCTATTCCACTTTACATCGCTCAGTTGAGTAGCTGATATCCTACAAATCATTTTTGACGTCTAATAATGTAAGCGATAAGGCATCTCAAGTTTCTACATGTGACTGAGAGCTTTCTTCAAACATGCAAAAAGCGCAGGGGCGAGAAAAGCCAATCAAGGCTATAGCAATATTGGATACTTTCCTGATGTGCGCAGTGCATAACATCCTCAACATTTTTGAATGGGCTTCTGGATTGCAGCTCAATTATCGCAAATCAACTGCAACTTTGATCCGTGGAGGAGCCTTGCGGGGTAAGCTGGTTAACTTTCTTATCAAATATTTGGGTCTCCCTTGACCAAGGCAGAGTGGTGATCGACAGAGCCATTGCTTTCATGTCTACTTGTCAAAGTGGCTTGATAGTCACCGCTGACAGATTGATCTTTATCAAATGAGTAATTGCAGTCATGCTTGTGCTTCCATAGGCCCCAAAATCTCACAATCGCATAAACGTGAAGAGGCTTGAGCCGAGCTGACCAGTGGCTTGATAGTCACCACTGACAGATTGATCTTTATCAAATGAGTAATTGCAGCCAGGCTTGTGCTTCCATAGGCCCAAACCTCACAATCCACAATCGCATAAAAATATCGAAGAGGCTTGAGCCGAGCCGACCTGAAGACAAACGTACCGAAGGGGCTTGAGTTGAGCCGAGCCGACCTGGGGCAAAAGGAGCGAAATAGCTGTACTGGGTACTCGAACTTAAGACTAACGAGCAAACGAAAGCGAGCACAACCACTGAGTTACTTTCGTCTCTGTGATGCGAAATGCATTTAAACGTTCTACTAAGCGAAACAGATGGAGCTAAGCGTACAGAACCCATGTTGAATTTCCATCATTTTTTTACTCACTAATCATTGAAATTGAGCACCAAATAACTTAAGATTAATTCCGAAAATTTAACAACATGAAATTGAAATATAGATGAACCCATTTTTATGAAAAACTTGATAGATGGGAATGACTCGTTATTTTTTCCAATATGAGCAAATTAGACATTTTTTACAAGTATTTTTGTTTTTTGAGAAATCCGACATATTATTAATTTTATGCCTAATAAACGTGCCGAAAAAGGGTCCATTTATAAGCAAGTGATTTTTTTGACCCACTCGAAATCACCTATTATTTTTTCCCTAGTATAATATAACAAAACTAGTTTTGATATTTGACAAATCCTACATATTATTTATTTTTGCTCAACAAATGTGCCGAAAAAGGGCATTCTCACACGTGCGGCGAATCTTGCGATAACTGAGGCTCCATTTTAGTCTCTCACATGCTTGGAAGGCCTATCTTTATAGAGTCAATGAGCAAATGTAATTGGTTTACCCATTTCGACGACGATCCAAGGGTAGACAACGAACGATAGATAAATCATCAGGGTTTGTCAAGAATCTATGATAGTATGCGCCGGGACGAATCGAAAAGTTGGACTTGATCATAATATTCCTATATAGATGTGGAGTGAATTTGAAGAGACAATATCCAACCTCCAAATTCACAGAATTACTAGTTTATAACCTATGAGTGTTGCGTGTGGTTCCACACGTCCTAAATGTGTTTGGTCAAACTGGATAAGGCTGTTGCATGTGGGTCCACATGTCCCAAAGGTGGTCGATACATACCTATGTGGCCTACTAGACATCTGGACCCACATGTAACAGCCCTACACACCTTGACCTAGAACTATAATGTGAGTCCCACAACATGCAACATATGTGGAGTGTTGCATGTGAGTCCACATGTCCCAAACGTGGTAGATATACAACAAAATGCCTATGAGTGTTACATGTGGGTCCACATGTCTCAGATTTGCTAGGTCAAAATGGCTAGGGTGTTGCATGTGGGTCCACATGTCTCATATGTCCTAGGTCAAAATGGCTAAGGGTGTTGCATATGTGTCCACATGTCCCAAATGTGGTACATACATACCTTATGACCTACTAGACATCTGGATCCACATGCACCAGCCCTAGACAACTTGACCAAGAACTATCATGTGGGTCTCACAACATGCAACAGTGTTAGGAGTGTTTCATGTGAGTCTACATCTCTCAGATGTGGTAGATATACAACTAGATGACTATGAGTGTTGCATGTGGGTCCACATGTCCCAAATGAGATAAATACATACCTATATAACCTACTAGACATTTGGTCCCACATAATCCAGCCCTAAACAGTTTGGCCTAGAACTATCATGTAGGTCAATCAACATGCAATAGAGGTAGGAGTGTGTTGCAAGTGATCCCCATGTCGTCCAAAGGTAGTAGATATACAACTAGATGACTATGCGTGTTCATATGGTTCCACATGTTTCAGATGTGGTAGATACACAACTAGATGGCTACGAGTGTTGCATGTGGGCCCAAATGTCCCATATGTGTCAAAATGGTTAAGGATTTTGCATGTGGGTCCACATGTCCCAAATGAGGTATACATACATATATAACCTGCTAGACATTTGGACCCACATAATCTGACCCTTAGACTGCTTGACGTAGAACTATCATGTGGGTCCATCAACAGACAATAGAGGTAGGAGTGTGTTGCATCTACCCCATTTTGGACATGTCACTAGTACAGAACGACACATCGGAAACGGGCAAAAAACCCCTTCGGCAACGGAGAAAGGGTCCGTGTCCCCGACCCTGTCACTGATGTGAAGGGCTTCATCGGTAACGGATGCAAAAAACCGTTTCCGATGAGGTCTCCATTTGGCAACGGTTGGCGTAGACCTCCGTTGATTTAGTTTTCCTACATCAGATACGGAGTTTTCCATCTACCCGTTTGCACTGAGCTTTTCTCATATTTCGGTTATATGCCATAATACATGAAAGGCTGATTGCACAATGCAATAAAACGTTATTCAATTCATAACATAGAACAAATGCCATCATTACATTGGTATACAATAATATCACTGTTTTTTAAAATTTGACTACAATCATATCCATCACACATTGGCATAATGTAATATCACCTATTACACTTTGACTACAATCATGAACTCTAAACCTATAAACAACTAACCTAACAAGATGGAAGGCTGGCTTAATTAAGCCAGCCTTCCATCTTTGACTTGGAGCTCACCTTCTATGAGCTCTCGGTCGTCGCAGTACCCACTCCAAGACCAGTATCCACGAAATTTCCTTGCCTTAAGTTTTCTGGTTCTCGGAATGATAGATTGGTACTTTTATGCAGTGTTGCCGAAATAAACTCCTGCGTGAAAGAAAAAAACTATTTGCGAAATGTACAAAATACATCTGGATATTAAAAAATCGGTGGCTATTTTCCAGCAACTGCTTTGTTCGGTTGCCATTTTCGAGAAATTGCTAAGATCAACGGCAAATATCTAGGAACTGCTCTGTTTGGTGGCAGACAGTTCGCATTCCTTCCTTCTCTTCTTCCTCGTTCCACCCCAATCCCCCACCCGCCATGGACGACCGCAACAGAATAACAGAGACAACTACCGTCCATACCCACGGCACCGTTCTGGAGGTGGTGTACACGAACGAAGAGCATACCGTGGAGCGGATCCTCAACAAGTACGAGGAATGGCTAGCAGAGGAGAAGCATCGGTGGAGCGAGAGGGACGGAATGGGTGATCTAGCGGCATACCTCATCGACAAATTATACGCCAACATGAAGAAGGAGTTCCCATCCAACCAGCACGGTTTTTGGGAGCGGATGCCGCTGCACAAAGTTCATCGGCATCACAGCCGGTCACAGAAAGATTTATACCTTTCACCCGGCGGGAGATCGAGGAGGTGCAGGCCTCTGCCAGATGCGCTGAGATGCTACCAGCGCGCTGCGACGCAATCACCTCCTCCTTCTCCTTCGTCGACATCCACCTCCTCCTCCTTCTCCAGATCAGTCACCACCTACAGATCCTCCACCACCTCCAGATCGGCCACTTCCTCCTCTGATCGGTCACTTCCTCCTCCAGATGGGTTTCTGCTGGTAGATCCGCCGGAGGTGCTGCACCACCACCTCATGAATGACCTCCTCCACGTCGGCCTGGCTCAGAAGAAGCCGGGCATCACCGGAGGAGGAGGGCGTCAGATGGTGGCGTGCCGCATCATTAGCGGACGCATGGCCGCCTCCAGATCGACCTTCCCCTCACGAAGGGCTGCCGCTAGAACAGTGCTGCCGCGGCGGCTAGAGCCGCGGCCGCGATGGCCGGATCTAGAAGCGCCGACAGAGGAAGCCATTAGAGAGAGTGAGGAGAGTTGAAAGCCACAGTGTGCGGCGGCTAGGGTTGGAAGAGAGACAGTGAGAGAGTGATAATGAGAACGAGCCGGCAGTATATATAAGCACCACATTGGCAACGGACATTTTATATAACCGTTTCCATTGATTTTATACCAGCGAGAGAGTAAACTTACTACCCAACTTACTAACAGGTACTCTAAATTACATATGAACGCAGAGACCACTTAGCAGCTAATGCTACTACATACGGACTTGATAATGAAGTAAACGATTACATATATGCTACTACTAGCTAATGCTACTACTAGCAGCTGCTGATGAAGACTCGGGCTCGTCATCGCTGTACACGAATGCGTCCCTCCGGCATAAGGTACCGTCGAAGATCTTGATGAAGAACCCGTTGTCGCCGTCGAACTCGAAGCACAAAAAGTGCCCCTGCTCAAGCTTGTACGCTTGGGCGAATGACTTCCATCCTTGGCCGCGGTACAAATTCCCCCCGGCACTCACGGCCGTCTTCACCGCCCAGCTGCCGTTCTCGCAGTCCTCCATCTTCAGATGCATGGTAGCTGCCACCATGCCTTGGAGCTTCTCTGCGAACGCCCTCGGGAGCCTCAGGCGGCTCTCGATGCCCTTGTACAGGATAACCAAGAACTCGAAGCCGCATAGCTCTGGGGACATGTCTTCAGAGGACGGTGAGGGCGACACCGACGGCGTGGCATTGCGGCTGCGCCCCCTACCACGGCCGCGCCCACGTCCACGGCCGCGACCGCTGATGGTACCTCTCGCCGGGGACATGTCTTCAGAGGATGGTGAGGGCGACACCGATGGCATGGCATTGCCGCTGCGCCCCCTACGACGGCCTCGTCCACGGCCGCGACCGCTGCTGGTACCTCTCGCCATGGATTTGGACGGAGGGGATCTGGCGAAGTTTGAATAACTGTAGGCGATGGACTAGGGCTTCAAAGAGACCGCTGCTGGTACCTCTCGCCATTTATACTCGCGGGTCTGCTCCGCCCACCTCCCCATCTGCCCATTCGCTAGCCTCCACGTATCAACATTTTCAACGGTTGGAAAATTCTATCCGTTACCATAGAGGCAAATATTGGAAACCGACAATTTTATTAACCGTTGCCAATATAATAGGTGACGGAGATTGGAAAGGGTCCGTTGCCAATGTAGGCGGGCCTGGTCAGGTTTGTACGCACCGGCCGCACGGAAAGCGCGATTCTCCGTCGCCTAACACCTGTCGTTTCCATAGAGGGTTATCCGATGTGTCGTTCTGTACTAGTGTGTGGACCCACATGCAACTATCCTAACCAGCTAGGTTTACCCCTACCACCCTTGTTTCCATGTGGACCCTTGACAGCCATATCTACGCCTGCCACCATTGGGGCATGTGGACCCACATGTAAGAGCACTTCTAGCCATCTAGCTACACGTTTATCATCACTAGGGCATGTGGACCCATATGCAACACTCTCAGCCATCTAGGTCCACCCCTACCACCTTGGGTCATGTGGATCCACATGCAACCCTCTTAGCCAGCTACGTCAGTAGACCTGGATGGAAAGGGGTGAATAAACCTGACTAGAAAGTAGGCGTGCATGTGGGTCCACATGTCCCAGAGGTGGTAGATGTGTACTTAGATGGAAATGAGTGTTTATGTGGCTCTGATGCATGTAAAATGCATACATGAACTTTGCATTATATTACTTATATTCCAATCATATTTGCATGATATAAGGGTCATATCATTATTTTATATTGATTTTGGAAATATTTCATAGTTTCCCTATTTTTCTGAAATTAACCCTACACTGGCAGAAAACCCTATTTTCTATATTTTGATGTTTCAGGGAGCCAAACGACGTCCAAATGACCTGATATTTCACGGGCATCAGTTTTTGGAAGGAACGAAGTGTAGGAGCGAAGGAAGCGAACAAACGGAGACCCGAGGGCCAAAAGAGGTGGGCCCACGCGGCCAGATTCCTTGGCCGCGTGGAACCACCTATCCTGGGCCTCGAGCCTCCGATGTCGTCGATCTTCGTCCCCGTGCCTTCGTCTTAACCTAAAAACGACTATAAAAATAGTCCCCCGATGGCTTTCGGGAAGGAGCGCCGCAGAAACACAAAACCACGAAACAGAAGACCTGGAGCTGCAGATTGGAGGGGGGAAACTCCGGCGGGGCGCTGCCGGGGTGGTCTCCATCTTCTCCAACATCTCCACCATCATCACCATGATGAAGGGGGAGTAGTCCACCCCCTGGACTTTGGGTTTGTGGTGGTAACTTGATCTAATCTCTCTATGTATGATCATTGTTGAAGTCCATATGATGTGACTTGCATAAGTACGGATCTATCTATGTAATTCCTATGGTGGATATTGTGGTATGAGATGATATTTGTTATGCATTTACCGTCATGACCGAAATTTCGGTCTTTATTTTTCGGTCCTTATGGAATTCGGTCAGTAATATTTGAGGACCGAAATTTACTCACGAGTTACCAGGACCGAATAATTTCGGTTATTCACAATTCGGTCTCTATTTCGGTCATGACCCAATTTGGCACATGTCAAGATTAGTACGGAAGGTTTGTGATCCACTGATTCACAATTGAGGAGAGGTCACATCTTGATGGTGCAGCGCCCCTTGCTGGCTCGTCGTGACCTTGTGGCTTGGAGGGCGAGCGCCGCTGCCATGTTCCCCTTACCTTGAGTCTGCAGTCCAGTAACAGGTTGCGACCTAGCGGACCGGCGGGCGAGCGGAGCGGTGGCGGAAGGTGGCTGGTGGTGGGCAAAGGCGCGATGGCGGCGGCCGGAGGGAAGGGAGGATCAGCTTGGCGGCGGCTAGGGCGTCGCTACGATGGAGGCAGGGAAAGAAGAATCGGAGCCAGGCTGCTCGCTACGATGGGAACGGACGAACTGACCAGATTTTTGGATCGAGACTAGGAATTTCATGAAGATCTAGAGTACGTTGGGCTGGGCCAGTTGGGCCAAAATACTAGGTGGTACGCTGGCTAGCACATAAATTCGGTAGTCTGTTCGGTTTATCTAGTTAGGTTGACCGAATTTCTGAACAAATTTCGGTCTTTTTAATCTGTTACCCAAATTTTTATCGGTCTTTTCTATTTCGGTTATTTTGATTTCGGTCTCGGTCTTTTCGGTTTCGGTTTTCGGTCATCGGTTTTTATGCCCACCCCTAGCTGTGCACACCCATCTAACCGTTGGATTGTGTATAGGGAGCAGGAAATATTATCTCGGGAGCACACAGTTAACGGAACGGCGTCATACCATGCCTAATAACACTACCTTAAAATATATTTAGCAGGCCCAAAATCGGGATCGTCATTCACTTGGCAGAGCATTGTGGCGGGGATTCAAACTTTTAAAAGGGGATATATTTGGCGTATTGGTACTGGTGAATCAGTGGACATTTGGAAGGATCCTTGGATACAGAGCAGTCTTAATAGGAAAATTATCTCCCCAAGGGCGGATTGTATTCTTACCAAAGTGTCCGAGCTAATTGATCCAATCACGGGAGGCTGGGACCAGGAACTTATAAGCACCATTTTCACCCAATCGATGCAAATAGGATTCTGGAGATACCTCTAAGCCTGAATGCTTTTGAAGATTTTGTAGGATGGAAGGGCACAAGGTCAGGGGCCTTTTCTGTACGATCAGCCTACCACATTGAATGGAAGCATCAGTTTAATGGGGTTACCTGCCGATCTTTGATTCAAGGTACATCTTTGAATAATCCTACTTGGAAGATCCTTTGGAGGTTGAAAGTACCGGCAAAGGTTAGAATTTTTTGTTGGAGACTTTTGCATGGTATCTTACCGTTGAAGAACATTTTCTTCTGTCGTCATATCGGAACATCTGGTCTTTGTCCGACTTGTAATGCGGCACAAGAGGATATTCTGCACATGGTGTTTAAATGCCCTGATGCTGAGATCATATGGAAGTTGTTGGGACTGGAGAATTTAATTAATGATGAGATACATGATAACCGATCAGGTGCTGAGGTGATACAAGCAATCCTCAAATCAGTGTCTATTACAATGCCAGGCTATGAGAAGATAAAAGTGCAAGAAACGGTTGTTGTTGCTGCGTGGTACATATGGTGGATGCGACGTCGGCGTACACATGGCGGGCAAATCCCCCCGACGAAACAATGTGTCACATCAATTCTAGCAATTGTGGCAAATTCAGCATCAACAACACAAGTAGGAGGTTCTCCCAGCAAAAAGGTTTGGAAAAAGCCGAGAGCTCATCATCTAAAATTAAATGTTGATGCAGCTTTTTTGGCTGAGGAGCTAACTGGTGCTTCAGGAGCTATATTACGTAACAACCATGGTGGTTTTGTGGCTGCGGCATCAACGTTCATTCCGCATGTGGCATCAGCCGTGATGGCAGAAGCACTTGCTATGTTGCATGGCCTTAAGCTAGCAAATTCCTTGGGTTATAACAGAGTTGAAGCAGAATCGGATAATATTGAAGTAATACAACTATGCTCAGGAGAGGAGAGAATCTGGAATGATGCAACAGCTGTCTATGCCGATATCATTTCCACTGCAGGATCTATTGGAAAGGTAGAGTTCATACATTGTGGGAGAGATACAAACGTCGATGCTCATGAATTAGCTAGGAACTGCTTTAGCTCGAAATTATCATGTATTTGGGATGATGAGCCCCTAGTTTTCTTTTAGACAAACTCTTGAACGATGTAACGATGGTGTAATCTTGGGGCAGCAAGTTTCTTACGCACTCTTTTCCTTATCAGGGTACCTAAGGGAACTGAAAGGTTTTTAATGAGGCGACTTGCTTGCTTAATATATAGATATTGACTTTAAAAAAAAACACTACCTTAAAATATTATCCCCACCGCTCCCTCCCATGAAACACCATGCATCGCGCAACCGCTTCTGTAGGCCTGGTGCTCCCACCGTGCATCACCAGATTCCGAAGCCGCATCCATGGTGGGCTGGAGGTGATGAAATCAGCCGTGTCGGGGCCCCGAACCGCGCGAGAGGCGTGGAATTAGACTCCGGCAGGCGAATCGAGAAGTTTTGGCCTGACTTGGTGCGGTGGGCGAGCGGCCCGTCTTCTCGCCGGATCTGGGGTCCCGCCTCGGCTCAGCGGTGGCAGCCTGGCTGGATGGTTGCATCGAGTCCAGGAGCGTTCGGTACCCGCAGTGGGGCAAGGCAGCCATAGCGCGCGACGCTGCTTTGTGGTCCCGCTCCCACCCTGAAAGGATCGGTATGACACCTAGAGGGGGGGGGGTGAATAGGTGCTACTTCAATTTTAGTACTTTTTCAAATTAGGCTTGACACAAAAGGTAAATTCTCTAGATATGCAACTAAGGTGAATTTACCTATATGACAAGCGAGCAACTAAACAAGATACATGAAGTAAAGACTATAAATAAGGATAGAAGTAACCGAAAGTGAAAGCACGCGGAGACACGGATGTAATCCCGAGTTCCTCCTTTTTAGGGGAGTACGTCTCGTTGGAGAGGTGTGAGCTACCACAAAGGTCAAAACTCAACCGCCACAAAGGCGGGTGCACCTTCTTCTCCGATGAACCGCACCACAAAGGTTTGGTTCACCTTCCACTATCGGAATCCTTCAAGGCGGAATCCGGAGCCCTTACAACAACGATCTGGGGCACAACCCACAAGAGGATTGGGGGCTCCCGAAAAGCTACAAATCTGTCACAAAGACAATCAAGTGAGTACAATATGAGGCTAGGTTTTCCTAATGGAAATCCTAGCAAAGGGTCCCTCGAGTGAATGAGGGGGAAATGAAGAACGGCTTGGTGAAGATGTAGATCCGGGGCTTCTCCTTCAATCCTCCAAGTATCAACGAGTTTGGGTGGAGGGATTGGAAGATCTATCAAATCTTGAGCTTGCAATCAATGGTGTTATTCAAGTGTTCAAACTAGGGAGACGGAGGTAGGTGGAGGGGAATAAATACCCCTCCCAGAAATCTGGTCGTTGAAGCTGTAAACAGCCCGCAGCGGTAGTACCGGGCCTCGCCCGGTAGTACCGACTGACAGGGAACGGACGGCCTGCGAAAGACTGGTCAACGCCTCCCTCCCTGCGCGCATCGGTAGTACCGGACCGCCTGGTCTGGTAGTGCTCCCCACCCGGTAGTACCGCGCTACTACCGGGGCTACTACCGGATTAAAATCGAGCGAGTCCAGAGAGCATTTGGAGATCCGGTACTGGGCCCGGTACTGGGGCCGGTAGTTCCGCATGGCAGAACACCCGGTAGTACCGGGGTGAGCCCGGTAGTACCGGCTGACGCAATGAAGACTGCATTTCTTCCTTTTCTTGAGACAAAACATGTGCAATATTAATTGATACAATCATGCACACTTTTAGCACACACATTAGACATCTAAGTGTGTTGTCAACAAACATCAAAACACTTTGGGGAAGGATATGCCCTTTCAATCTCCCCCTTTTTGGTGTTTGATGACAGCACACTTAGGAGAAACAAATGATTTGCAAAAGATAGACGGGGCTCTCCAAATTGTGTGTTTATTAGGAATTTGCTTTTGAATGCAAAAACACACCATATAAAATGGGCGGAGCTCCCCCTATATTTTACAAACCAAGCAAGTTCAAATGGATAACAATTATAACAACTTGCACAATATAAGCAACAATAAGCAAGTACCATACTAGATAGGTCTTATTACAATAACACAAGTTCATGGCATGCCTTACATCATGCATAGAGAAGTTCAAAGCAAATATCCAAATAAAGATGGAACACAAGCATAAAGATCAAACGAAGTGCAAGCTTGTGTTCCTCCCATGCAAATCCCACGGCACAACCTAAGTAGAACACATTCTCCCCCTTTGTCATCGAAATGCAAAAAAGGGAGAAGCGCGATGCTAACACGTCCCTAGGAGCATCAAGCTCCACCCGCGCCGTGGTGGGTCGAAGAGGAGGAGGCCTGGAAGCGATCACCATCTGGAGGAGCATCTTCATCACTCCAGAAACCATGCTTGGACACCCATTCCTCCTTTGGAGTGATTACTTCTTCAGAACCATCGGAGACTGGAATCTGCATATGCCTCATCATTGCTTTGTGTCGCTGTGCTGCCTTTTTGTGATACACATGAGCTTCATACAGACGGTCTTCCAAATCAAGTTTGAGGCAAAAGGCCCACTTGGCCTTAATCTGCAGCTTCTTGAACCATGAAGGTTCCTCAAGGGGAGGTGCACTCCCACTAGCTCTCTCAGCTTCAGCAGCAGCCTCAGGATCAATGGGCTTAGTTTTGGGAGGAGCATGAGCCTTGATACGCAGTTCCTTCACCAGATGAGCCACAACGGGGCTGCCATCCTTCATGATATCTTCTCCATTCTTCTTGAGAGCACACTTGTGGCGAATGAGCTTCATAATGAATGGGCCATAGATGGGGGCCCTTCTATCAATGATTGTGGACCACAAGTCATTCCACATCCAATACATCACATCAAGCTTCTTGCCTTTGCCTTGATTTTTATAGGAGAGCTTGAGAAGGTCAAACATGTAGCCATGAACCTCATCCCAGTTTCCCACACGAGGAGCAATGGTTTCCCTATAGACACGGTGGAGAATCTCAAATGGACGCACAAGATGAGCAGTTTTACCGGTGGTGCCTCTTTCCATAGTGATTGGTCCAAGAACATCCTTGGAGCTGGATCGATCATTGTCATGGCATCTCCATCCACTAGCAACACTTTCACCCTTGTCTTCATAGCCTAGAACCTCTCCAAACTCCGCCAAGGTGGCAGAAAGCAAGGTGTCCTTGGTCATCCACCATAGAGTCCGGGCTTCATCATGGTCAAGGTAGACGGTGGCAAAGAACTGAATAATGTAGTTCTCGATGTAGGGATGGTTCTCCTTCATGATGTCAATCAGCCCAAACTCTTCACACATTGCAAGTGTCTCATCAAAATAGCCCTTGTGCTTCGAGTTTTTCATGTAAGGAAGATCAAGAGTGTGTTGGACAACCACGGAGTAATCCTTGTGGAGATAGATTTCCTTGTAGATGGCTTCTTGATCATTTGTGTAAAAGTGCGGATTCCGCACAAGAGGTGACCTCTCCTCAGCATAGGGATTCTCTTCTCTGAGCTTCTGATAGTCATCATTCTTCCATAAGTGTAGTGCTTTGCGGGCTCTCGTAGGAGGAGCAGTGGTGGTACGAGCAGCAGCTGAAGTTCTTCCTCTTGCTTGAGTTCTGGCTGTTGTGCGAGCAGGCAAAACTTACTCTTCTTCTTCTTCCTCAATCTCATCCCCCACGAGACGTGGCTTCTTACTACCACGGCGGCTACCTGTGAAACAGCATATAGGTAGGGCAGGGAATAGATGAGTGCAGAAGTTCACGGATTAAGGAATCAAAAACTAGCCAATAGATGTAAAGAGAGGTTGAATCGAGCAAATTTGGAAAACCCGGTAGTACCGGGCTTAGCCCGGTAGTACCGGCTGAGCCGATTCAAGACTGAATGGCACAAAATTGAGAGATTCAACCATACATTACACATAGAGGCTAGCTAACAAGGCCTAGGTGATCATCCATCCAACTTTAACCGTTGCCAAAGGAGCTACCAATGTTTCCTCTCCATACATCTAGGTTTCAAGATTTAGAAACAAAGAATGCAAAGAACGGGGAAATACCGGAGACCATGGAGGAGATCGACGAGGGGATCGCTCCCACGGAGCAGATCTGGCCGGAGATGGCGGAGACCGGCGGCCTAGGGCGGCGGCTGTCGGGGGAATACCTAATTGAGTATGAGCCGACGTACAAACTTATCAAGACGTAAACTGGTGGAGACTTAACAGGCGCGGCTTAACAGGCGCGGCTTAACTGGCGCAGACTTAACTGGCGCAGGCTTATCTGGCAGGAGAAGACATAACTTGGAAGACACGAAATTACATTAATTAGTCTCCAAGTAGGACTCCGGCTCGTACTTTCCTTGGGAGAGAAGTTTCCTTGTAACCTTGCGAGCCATCGTCTTTATAAGGTGAACTCCAAGGACCTAGAACCCTAAGATCTCATACATCCAGAGATAGGCGAATCGACACATCGATCGCCAACCCCTTGTAACACCATATTCATATCAATACCAATCTAGGATAGGCAGGACGTAGATCTTTACCTCACATTGAGGGGCCGAACCTGGGTAAAAAACATCGTCTTCCTCGTGCCTGTGATCCTTAGCTCAGAGACGCTCGATCGCTTAATCCCCAACTCTACGAAGTCATCTCCATGACCCCTGCGTGACAATCCCACGACAGTTGGCGCCCACCATGGGGCCTGCGGTCAAGAGCGTCATGTTCCGCGCTGGATCTGTGCCAGGGACGGAGGATCTCGTCGTCGATTCAAGCTCGGCGACTTTGACATCACGCCGGTCTAAACAATCCGGCGGTATCAACATCTACATCAAGATCTACCTCAAGCTCGAGTAAGAAGCGTGGAGAAATTCAACCGCGCGATTCGGGGCTCAACTTCGACAACGCCCCTCACGCGTGGGTTACAGGACAACAGCAACGCCCGTATAGCGGACATCACCGGCGGCGGCTCGAAACTCGTCTCGATGATCCCTTCGGTGGGAAGATGCGTAATCGAGTTTCCTAACAGCTGTCTAAAGCACATCGGATTCCAACGGTTAGATCTCCGTGGGAGACCCAAACACTGAAGCCCTATCGAAAACTGACGGAACTCTGCGCGACTTTGGGAAAATAATTATCGAGGTCGACTCAGACATCAATTCGAAGATCCCTCCGGTGGAACTCTGCGGAATACAATCCCGAAGACCTCCAACAAGTTTGAGACGACTCCAACGGTTAGATCTCCGTCGCCGACTCGCGCACTGCAGCAAGTTTCATGTCTAGGCAAGTTCGTGAAACCCAAACACGAATCCGGCTTGAAATCAAATTCGTGGACTTCCAAGATTATGGCGCAGTCTACCTCAACCTTCTTGCTGCGACTTAATATTAACTACGTCGGAAATAAGCTGAGGCAAATATGCCAGATTTGTGAGATTACAAGGCTGTAAGGAGAAGATGGAAGGAAAAACAATTCCGATCGGATCAAGTCCTGATGTTCTCCACCTAAATATGGTTCCAACAATTACCAAAAGCCCGACACTGATGCCGATACACGCAAAGGATCAGTTCGAGTCAGAAAAGCATTGCGTAACATCCAGGTACTCCTTTGTGTCGATCAAAGAAGGAAGGAAAGAGTAATTACGTTACATGGAGACCTCACGTGCAAAGGAATAAATAAATCAATCGGGATAGCTGCCCTTGCCTTACCGTATACTCCGATGCATCTACTCCCTATTTCGAAAAGAGAAGAAGATATCATTTGGAGTTCCTACTGCACTACATGGCTCGACTCCATAAATCAAGTGATAATTGATCCAAGAAGAAGGAAACGTGAGCAGAGGAGTGGTCGGCTCAAGTTATCAGCGCGACTCCAAACGTCAGCGTGACCATTGCCGACTCGCGGCAGGCGACTTTCGTTTCATCGCGGCTCACCGCCGCGGCAGCTCTGACCTCGTCCCAACATGGCCAGCTTCGTCAACAAGCATCTCCAGTTCCACCGACTCGCCGGGTTCAGTACCAACATTGTCCCCGGGCGCCAGGGCGTTTCTACGAATAAAATTATTCCGGCCGGCAGGCATACCGCGACTTGCAACACACCAGCCAAGATCGGTCGCCGGCATCATTTTGATTTCGCTGGTCAGAGCCGAGCTCTAACTCGGCGTATGCCAAAGGTACAGCAAAGAAGAAGAATAAAGATTCAGCAATGGCGCTCAAGGCCCTCATCAATATTGCCTCGCACGAGCAGCTCTCAGGCAGGCGTCATCAGGACGCACCAGCAACTGAAGATTCTTCAGCAATCCATCCGATGGGAAAAACCTGACCGTGCAAGGGGCACATCCCCGTGACCACAAAATAGGAAGGGATGATCAGACTTAATCAATCCAAGTCCGAGGACACAGTTCGCGTGCACATCTTGGCAAGAGAAAAAGAAAAGAGATTAATTAAAGCTGCTAGCCTGGGGGATAGCACGCATGTCCCAAACGAAGCACGTACACGGAGAGAATCGGCAGCTGAGTCAGGGAGGTTCGCGGCTCAAGCTGTGATCATCAACACGAACGCCGTAGTTTGGCATCAGCACAATTGTCATGCGCGATTGATCGGGTCAACAAAATCAAAATTCATTGACATATTCCATGAGCATGGTCCGCTGAGATTTCGACGTTATTATCAAAAAGAATCAAGCTGGTGCAGCTTCAGCATTGAAGGCAAGATCGCGCATGCGACTCAACGGCCGGATCCACCTGCAGTCGGGGTATCGAACCATTACAAAGACATACTAAGTCGATGGGACACGGAAACCACCAGACAAAGAAAAGGCTACACGCCATGACATGTGCAACACCAGAAGAATAAGAACAAGCATGAAAAAATTCAGCATGGCAGAGTCGCAGCAAGCCAAAGATTGGCAGAAGCTCCGTCGCTAGCATCTATTCATTCCGATGATTTGCTGTCCAAATCAGGATACAACTCAGTTTCGCGAGCAACACTGCACCGGAATATTCAAGCGACAAAACTCATTGCTAGAGCAAGTCTCAACAAGAAGAGCGACTCAGAAATTGAGGAAAGCAATCAAGAAAGATAATCTGGATAGCATACGTCGGCTGATAGCTAAAAAAGAAAATATAGACTACCTTCTCTTGCGCATGCATGCAACCAAGGCAGGTCACACAAGAAGAAAAACTTGAAGGTGCGGCTGGGTTGAAGGCAGCCTCAGTAATCGCGATCGTCATCGAGTTCAAGGATTACACTCGACTTCTGCTGTGCAACATGGCACGGCAGTTAATAGTTTGATAAGCTGGACACGGACATACCTCCGGCTCAACAATATAAATATGATCAGCAACAGTGCCGGCTCTAGGTCAGCCAACTCCGACCGTTCGCGGCTCAAGCCGCATCATCGACCTCTGGAGAATAAAACAAGCTAAGTTGTTTTCACGCTCAAATTTCACAGCCTTTCATTTTTATCAATTAAGATTAAAATTCATCTTCGAGTCAATCTCGGGGACTGCATATCTAGTTTATAAGGCTTATCATCAATATCCCTGCGATTCAAATTATATCATGCCGCAAAATTTAAATTCAAATCATTTTGAATGCTTAATTACATCCACTTCTTAAAGTACGGTCTTACAACCCGTATTGGATTTATTAAATTTGAGTTCATTATAGCTCGCACTATATCTATCAAAATTGATATCTGTATATAGCTTGCATGATTTATTGCGAAATCAGCTTTTATTTATATCATTATATCAGCTCATGATTTATCATTATCAGTTCATGATTTATCATTATCATTTCATGATTCACCATTATATCATTTTGCGAGTCACCACCGACTCATTGTCATATCATTTCATGAGTCGCATAGCGATTTACCCCCATATCATTTTATGAGTCGCAAACAGCTCATCATTACATCAGTTTATGAGTCATTAATGAATCATTATCTTATCAAATATTTGAGTTAAAACAGGTGACTCGCTGTACCACATCTACAGCTAATCAGAGCTGGTTATCATCAAAACTAATTAGAGCTCGTCACGGCTATTGCAGCCGATAAAAGCAATAATCCTGGTTATACTCGCCTTAAGTCAGAAGTATCTTTGCACTATGCGGCCAAAGTACTGGGGCGCGGCGTCAATCGAGCTTGATTGCCTATCATGGCCGCTCTCGACCCTGAACATGCGTTTTTACCTGGGAAATACTGAGCCGCGCGAAGACCTACTTAACGGTAATAGAGATAATTCAGAAGGACTAAAGTACCCGCGTGTGGCGTCAATCGAGTCTGAATGCCTATCATGGCTGCCTATCATGGCCGTTCTCGACCCTGAACACACATTAGATTTGGGAAATACTGAGTCAAAGTACCATATGCTATCATGCATCGTACCATTTGCTATCATGCAACCATTTGCTATCATGCAAAATACAGATTGCTATCATGCAAACTATCATTTGCTATCACGCAAAATATCATTTGCTATTGTGCAGATTACATTATACTATCATGCAGGTCACAATTTGCTATCATGCAGGATACCGTATGCTATCATGCGGAGTGCTAACATTTTATCATAATTATTACCAGCCGCCAAGACTAACATATTATCATCAAGTTATTATCACTGCTTCCTCGGGGCTTTGCCTTTTGAATTTCAGGAGCTTATAACTCAGCCATATGGGTTTGAACTGGCATGACCAGATTTTTTCGGATTGGGATGATCATTCCTAATATCGGCTGTACAAGCCACCATCATTTATTTAATTTCAGCCACATCAAGTGGAATTTTTAAGAATGATTCCTTAATTTATATCTAGAATATTGACTGAGATTATCTTTTATCCTAGCATCTCAACTAATATTTCACAGTTTGGAGTTTATATGCGGCTCTGCCCTACTCCAAGTATCATTATTTTCTTGCGGCAAAATATTTGCTCAATCTGTTGCAGGATCAAATTGCAACGATATGCCATCAAGCAGGATAATGAAATCATGCCTGCTTAATGCCTGGGGGCTAGGACAATTAATTTTTTGTCCAACTTGTGATATTTTTGAGTCCCGAGCAGCATGATCGTGCATACAACTCGGCCCTCGGGGGCTACACATCCACCAGTATCCGGCGGTCTTTGTTATATTCATATATCATGTTTATATGCATATCTCATTTTTTGCAGCACATGAGAATATACATATCCATTTGCGAGTCAAACTAGTGACTCAGAAATCTTTTAATACAGGCTGTGGCTATATACCCTTGAACCGCTATGATTCAACATGTGCTCAAATGGCTCGTCATGATAACATGACATATTATTATTCTAATGATTGCCCAGCTTATTTATGCCTATGGCCTTTTCTACTTCGATGTCTATGACTTAGCACCATATACATATTTGGCTAATATATCTTGATGCTCATAAATTATTATTCTTATGATTTCAGCTCAGTCTTACATCCAACAGGAAAAGGTGGTTTTCACCAAAGGCTTCGCCGACACCTTATATAATTTTCGTGGAGAACTTATCGGGATTCTGCAGCTTCAATGCGACTAAACAGAAGTGTTCAAATAGTAAGTGAGGAAGACTTGTGCATGGCCTCGAATGCCTGTGATAGTACATCAACAAACATATGTGAGTCAGCGCTTCTACATCAGCAGCTCAATAAGCCGCTACGCTCGCGCCTCATCATCAGTAAGTCACCAAGCTCTACATACTCAAGTCGGCAAAATCATCAACATCAAGTCAAGATCTTCCGCCTGACTCTACGAATCACCCGGAAGCTTGGGGGCTAATGTCGGGGGAATACCTAATTGAGTATGAGCCGACGTACGAACTTATCAAGACGTAAGCTGGTGGAGACTTAACTGGCGCGGCTTAACAGGCGGGGCTTAACTGGCGCGGCTTAACAGGCGCGGCTTAACTGGCGCAGACTTAACTGGCACAGGCTTATCTGGCAGGAGAAGACATAACTTGGAAGACACGAAATTACATTACTTAGTCTCCAAGTAGGACTCCGGCTCGTACTTTCCTTGGGAGAGAAGTTTCCTTGTAACCTTGCGAGCCATCGTCTTTATAAGGTGGACTCCAAGGACCTAGAACCCTAAGATCTCATACATACAGAGATAGGCGAATCGACACATCGATCGCCAACCCCTTGTAACACCATATTCATATCAATACCAATCTAGGATAGGCAGGACGTAGGTCTTTACCTCACATTGAGGGGCCGAACCTGGGTAAAAAACATCGTCTTCCTCGTGCCTGTGATCCTTAGCTCGGAGACGCTCGATCGCTTAATCCCCAACTCTACGAAGTCATCTCCATGACCCCTGCGTGACAATCCCACGACAGCGGCCGGAGCAGGGGACAGAGGAGGCGGCGGGGTGGGTATTGTGCGGGTGGGGAAGAATGGGGAATAACCCCCACCCCGCCCGCACTGGATGTTTTTGATACCCGCGATTCCCGGTAGTACCGGGGCAGACCATCCGGTACTACTAGGGCCTGAATCTTTGCGAGCAGCAGAACTGCTTAGATTCAGAGCCCGGTACTACCGGATCCCACCAGGCGGTACTACGGGGCCCTAAGAAACCCCAGATTTCTCTTTTTGTGTAAGGATTTTGAACTTGTGCAAGATGGAAGTTGTTTTGAGATAGAAGAAAGGCATAGGATTAGATCAACACACTGGAGATGGTACTTCATACTCAATTTGCAAGAAGCAAACACACAAAAACCAAATTGAGCATGTTTTCCATAGGAGCACTAGAAAACCAAAAAAATCCAAATGAAACCAACTCTTCACAAGGAAGAGGGCGGTGGCCGAGGCCACCATGTATGAGTATGTGGTGTGACACCGCGAAGATATATCTTGGGTCCACGGCCACTACTCGTCATTTAAGCTCACAATTCATGAACGAATATAGAGATGCAAATGAATTCTTACTATCGGCATAATGGGGGGGGGATAGTCCAATGGATTAGGACCGCACTCCCCCTATGTCCATGCCTACACCTAAACCAAATAGATAGTCAAGAAATAGGTGTGTATGCAAGATGGTCAAGTCAAGCTCCTAGAATCCACGATATTTAGCTCATGCCTCAAGAAGGTGAATCTTGCTTCATCAAGTGGCTTCGTGAATATGTCGGCAAGTTGATCTTTGGTTGGAATATAGCCAAGCTCAATATCACCACGAGCAATATGATCCCGAATAAATGATGACGAATCTCAATATGCTTCGTTCTTGAGTGTTGCACCGGATTGTGGCCAATCTTGATAGCACTTTCATTGTCACATAAAAGAGGCACTTTGTCACAATTGACACCGTATTCCTTTAAAGTTTGCCTCATCCATAACAATTGAGTGCATGCACTTGCGGCCGCCACATACTCGGCTTCGGCGGAAGATAGAGATATACAATTTTGCTTCTTAGAAGACCAACTCACCAAGGCCTACCAAGAAATTGGCATGCCCCGGAAGTTGATTTCCTATCATCCTTGCAACCGCCCAATCCGAATCCGTGTACCCGGCAAGAGAGAAATTAGTGCCCTTTGGGTACCACAAACCAAACCTTGGGGTATCAACCAAATATCGAAGATTCTATTGACCGCCACCATGTGGCTTTCTTTAGGAGCGGCTTGATACCTTGCACACACCCCTACACTCAACACAATATCGGGTCTAGATGCACAAAGATAAAGCAAAGAACCAATCATAGAGCGATAAAGTTTTTGGCAAACATCGATACCGTCGGGGTTAAGTTCAAGATGGCATTTGGTGTCCATGGGAAACCGCTTGCCCTTAGCATTGTGCATTTGAACCTCTTGAGCATGTCTTGGGTATATTTGGTTTGAGAGATGAAAGTCCCTTCATTCAATTGCTTGATCTCAAAACCGAGAAAGAACTTCAATCGCCCATCATAGACATCTCGAACCTATCGGTCATAAGCTTTGAAAATTCATCATTGAAAGCTTTGTTAGATGAGCCAAATATAATATCATCAACATAAAGTTGGCATATGAAAAGCTCCCCTTTAACCCTCTTGGTAAAAGAGTGGGATCGATTTGCCCCAATTCAAATCCACGGTCTAGCAATAGCTCTCTTAGGTGCTCATACCAAGCACGAGGTGCTTGTTTGAGACCATAGAGCGCCTTATCAAGCTTGTAGACATGGTTAGGGAATTTAGGGTCCTCGAAACCCGGTGGTTGCTTAACATATACCAACTCCTTTAAAGGACCATTAAGAAAGCACTTTTCACATCCATTTGTTGCAATTTAAAGTTATGATGTGATGCATATGCAAGAAGGATACGGATGGACTCAAGGCGAGCCACGGGTGCATAAGTCTCTCCAAAATCAATGCCTTCAACTTGAGAGTACCCTTGTGCAACCAATCTTGCCTTGTTCCTCACAACCATTCCATGCTCATCTTGCTTGTTCTTGAAATCCACTTTGTGCCTATAACATTGCGGCAATCTTTTGGCTTCTCAACTAGATTCCACACTTTGTTGCGCTTGAAGTTATTGAGTTCATCATGCATAGCTTCTAACCAATCCGGATCTTCAAGAGCTTCAAACACTTTCTTTGGTTCCACCATGGAAATATGAGCTTGATGTTCACTAAAGTTTGCCAATTGCCTTCTTGTGGTAACACCCTTCTTGTGGTCACCAATGATGTTTCTAGATGGTGAGCCTTTAATTCAAAGTCTCTTCAATTCTTGCTTTACGACGGGCTTCGATATCTCTATTGCATCTTGGAGGTATCACTTGATCATCTTGATCATTTGAGTCCCCGTCTTGACCGGAATGTTGACCTTGATCATCTTGAAGCACATCTTCAACAATGAAGGAGAGGGTTGATCTTGGTCATGACCTTGGCTAGCATCAACAATAGGAGAACTTGGTTCTTGCATAGCAACTTGGTCAACATGAGGAGGGTCTTGAACTTGTTCTTGGGGGTGCATCATTTGCTTCCATGATAGGCGCCGTTTCAACTTGTGATGAAGAGGCCTCCACTTGAATGGAGCTTGGACTTGCTTGAGGAGACTCGTAATGAATCTCAACGGGGCGATGGAAACCAATGCCCATTCTTCTTATAGCATCTTGAGGCTCTTCATTATCTACATCACAAACATGAAATTGCGCCACTTGGGAGCCGTCATTCTCATCGAACCTCACATCACAAGATTCTATGACTTTCCCAACGGTCTTGTCATAGACTCTATAGGTGTGAGATTCGGCACCGTACCCAACAAAAACACCCTCTAAAGCTTTAGATTCAAATTTAGACAAACGAACACTTTTGTTCTTATAGAAACACTTACAACCAAATACTCGGTAGTAGGAGACATTGGGCTTGTTGCCGGTGAGCATCTCATAAGATGTAAACTTCTTGCCAACACGAAAGAATAGCCGGTTAGATGAGTGACACGCCGTGGAGATAGCCTCGGCCCATAAGAATAGTGGAGACTTAAACTCCGCCAACATAGACCTTGCCATATCCATGAGAGTCCGGTTCTTCCTTTCGGCTACACCATTTTGTTGAGGGGTATATGCAGCGGAATATTGATGACGAATCCCCTCTTCACTAAGAAACTCATTTAAGGTGTAGTTCTTGAACTCGGAGCCATTATCACTCCTAATGACCAAATAGGGACATTGTATTGGCGTTGAACAATATTGGAAAAGTCGATGACGGCTTGTTGGGTCTCATCCTTCGTCTTGAAGAAATAAACCCAAGTAAATCTTGAATAGTCATCAACAATCACCAAACAATATTTCTTCCCACCAAGACTAGGTTGAGGCACGGCACCAAAGAGATCAACATGAAGAAGTTCCAATATCCTCTTTGATGAAATGATGGTCTTGCTTGGATGGGGAGAATCATGCATCTTTCCTTCAACACAAGCCCTACAAAGACGATCTCTAGAAAAAGAAACATTGTCTTTTAGTCCAAGAATGTGGCCACCCTTGTGAAGACTTTGCAAAGTTCTCATGTTGACATGGGACAAGCGGCGATGCCACAACCATCCCACGTCGGCCTTTCCGAATAGGCATATTGCTTGAGTGTTGGTAGACCCCGAAAAGTCCACCACGAACAACTCATTTTCAACATACCCAACGAACATGACCTTTAGAGTCTTGCTCCTCAAGAGTACCACCATATCAATAGTAAAATGGACATCAAAATTCATCTTATTAAGTGCACGAACGGACATAAGATTGTAACCGAGGGACTCGACAAGCATGACATTTACAAGGGTGATATCCTTTGCAACTACCACCTTGCCGAGACCCGTTACCTCCGCTTTTGATTTATCACCATAGGAGACGGATGCTTGATTTATATTTGGTCCCAACTCCGTCATGATCTCTTGCTTCCGGTCATATGACTAGTGCATCCACTATCAACCACCCATTTAGACCCACCGGAAGCATAGTCCTACAAGAAATCATTGCTTGGTTTTAGGTACCCATTTCTCAATGGGTCCTCTTTTGTTAGCAACAAGGGTCTTAGGAACCCAAATAGAGTAAGCAATGTAACCATCATAAGGACCAACATATTTTGCATAAACATCCCCATAGTAATCAACATAAAGAAAGTAGTTGGGATTGTTATGCCCCGCAAAGTCACTACGAGTGGTCTTGCCCCTAGTGGCATTACCATCCGCAATGGGAGTCTTGGCTTGTGCGGGCTTGGCATTGGTGTTGCTCTTCTTCTTCTTTGCCTTGGCCACATAACCGAGGCCCTCCTTCCCTTTGTGTGGCTTTTGCTCAAAAATTTGAGCAACCACCTTTTCTTACCTTTAGGAATAGAGGTCTTGGCACTAGTGGCCTTGGCAAGCTCAACCTTCAACCTAGCATTTTCCTCAATAACATTTGCATGATCACAAGAGGGAGTAGAGGTGCTAGGTGAGTTAGATTTGGAAAGTTGAGTTTGAAGTTGCTCATGAGACTTGACTAGAAGAGAGTGGGTACTTTCCAAGGCCTTATGAGCCTTGTTAAGTTTCTCCACATCCTCAAGGAGTCTAGCATTAGCAACCACAAACTCGGCTTTCTCCTTTTTAACCTTTATATTTAGCAAAGACATGATCTCTATCCTTAATGATTTTAGCAATTATTTCATCATTTTTATCATCAAGAGACTCAATTCTTTCCTCAAGAGAGGTTCTATATTCACTCTCTTCTTCAAGAGAAGCATTCAAGGATTCTATGGAAGCATTCAAGGATGCTATGGTGAGAGAATCCTCTCTCTCAATTTTTCCCTTGTCATCAAGGATTTCTTCGGCCGCATCAAGTTGTCTCAAGAGAGACTCAACATAAGCCTTAGCTTCACCTTGCAAGTTAGCCATAATAGTATCGGAAGCAACAAGTTCTTTCTTAATCACAAGACTAGTTTTATCATCTATTTCATGCATAGTCTTGGGAGTAGAAGATGATACCTCGGTGACGGAAGCCATGAGGCAACGAGCGGTGTTGATGGAGAGGTTCTCATTGGGGGATTCGAAGAGAGAAGGAGGTGGAGTTGATACAATGGCCAAAGCGGCCACCTCACGAGTGGGTTCTTCTTCTTCTTCGGAATCCTCGGAAGGATACTCTTCTTGAGTCAACAACACAATTCTTGGTGCTTTCTTGAAGAATGGCTTCCTCTTGACAAAGGCTTCTTTTGTATCATGTTTGATTCGCCCTTGAGGACAAGCCTTCCACCATTTTGCTCTCTATTCTCATAAGGACAATCCTTGATGAAGTGATGCTTGTTATGACAATTGTAGCAAGTCTTTATCCTATTAGCAAACTCCTTCTTCCCACTTGGATTGTTTGTTCGATCAAGTTGAGCCTTTGCCTTGGCCGGGTCATTCCAAAATGTCCTTGTTGCAAGAGCTATGTGACCATGGAGGGCCGGTTCAAGTTCATCGGGAGGAAGGTTGTTCGGGCATGCTTCAACTTCATCATGTTCATCAAGGCACACAACCTTGGCCTTCAAAGCAAGAGAGGGACCTTGCTTCATTCCCATGGCCCTAGCACGGTTATCTTCGGCATTCTTGGTGGCAACCTTGGAGGCTTGCACTTCTTGCATAACTTCATTGGATGTCATTTCGTTGTAGTTGTGTCTTCCTTGAATGGACTTCAACTCGATGGGCTCGAAAGGCAAGAGAGCATTCACATACTTCCTCTTGACCCAAGCATCATCCACATAGGTTGCCCCCACATCATAGAAGGCCTTTGCAAGAGTCTTGAGTCTTCCATACATGTCTTCATGATTCTCATTGTCAAACATGTAGAAGCCTTCGGCATCATTGCTCAAAGAATCATATCGGTTTCTCTTCATGCTTTCATTCCCAAGAAATGCAACCTCAAGACAATTCCAAGCTTCTTTGGCGGTGGTGGCATTGAGAACATAATGCTTGTCACTTTCACTCAATGAAAGTTCAATCATATGGAGTGCGGAGGCATTGAGTTGCTTTTCGGCAAACTCTCTTCTTGTCACATTGCTTGGATCCGCAACCTTGTAACCATCTTCAATGATCCTCCAAAGCTCGATAGAGGCACTGTTAATATGAGATTTCATTGAGCGTTGCCAACTAGCAAAAGCTAATGCATTAAGCTTAGGTGGAGGACCAATGGGGTTTAAGCGGGTGGTGATAGGTGGGTCGATAGGGTACCATCCCGGAACGGCATGGTACTCATCCTTCCCATCTTCATGCTTGGTAGGAGGTGGAGGAGATGGTTTAGATCCGGAGGTGGATTCCACCCCCTTCTTATTTTTCCCTTTACCCTCCTCGGTATCACCTTCATCGGAGTTAGAGATACCCTCTAGTGGGATGAGTTCCGAAACCTTGGCATTTGTGAATTTCATGAGCATGTCACGCAACTCATCAAATTTGACATTCATGACATTCATGGACGATGTCAATGTTGTTTCCAACGTTTTGATATCGGCCATGGATGCCATGGTCTCTTTGGCCTTGGCAAGATCGGCCTCATCCTCACTTTGTGTCATACTTCTCTTAGGCGGTTAAGCCCAAAACAAGAGAGCCTATGCTCTGATACCAATTGAAAGGATCGGTATGACACCTAGAGGGGGGGGGGGTGAATAGGTGCTACTTCAATTTTAGTACTTTTTCAAATTAGGCTTGACACAAAAGGTAAATTCTCTAGATATGCAACTAAGGTGAATTTACCTATATGACAAGCGAGCAACTAAACAAGATACATGAAGTAAAGACAATAAATAAGGATAGAAGTAACCGAAAGTGAAAGCACGCGGAGACACGGATGTAATCCCGAGTTCCACCTTTTTAGGGGAGTACGTCTCGTTGGAGAGGTGTGAGCTACCACAAAGGTCAAAACTCAACCGCCACAAAGGCGGGTGCACCTCTTCTCCGATGAACCGCACCACAAAGGTTTGGTTCACCTTCCACTATCGGAATCCTTCAAGGCGGAATCCGGAGCCCTTACAACAACGATCCGGGGCACAACCCACAAGAGGATTGGGGGCTCCTGAACAGCTACAAATCTGTCACAAAGACAATCAAGTGAGTACAATATGAGGCTAGGTTTTCCTAATGGAAATCCTAGCAAAGGGTCCCTCAAGTGAATGAGGGGGAAATGAAGAACGGCTTGGTGAAGATGTAGATCCGGGGCTTCTCCTTCAATCCTCCAAGTATCAACGAGTTTGGGTGGAGGGATTGGGAGATCTATCAAATCTTGAGCTTGCAACCAATGGTGTTCTTCAAGTGTTCAAGCTAGGGAGACGGAGGTAGGTGGAGGGGAATAAATACCCCTCCCAGAAATCTGGCCGTTGAAGCTGTAAACAGCCCGCAGCGGTAGTACCGGGCCTCGCCCGGTAGTACCGACTGACAGGGAACAGACGGCCTGCGAAAGACTGGTCACCGCCTCCCTCCCTGCGCGCATCGGTAGTACCGGACCGCCTGGTCCGGTAGTGCTCCCCACCCGGTAGTACCGCGCTACTACCGGGGCTACTACCGGATTAAAATCGAGCGAGTCCAGAGAGCATTTGGAGATCCGGTACTGGGCCCGATACTGGGCCCGGTAGTTCCGCACGGCAGAACACCCGGTAGTACCGGGGAGCCCGGTAGTACCGGCTGACGCAATGAAGACTGCATTTCTTCCTTTTCTTGAGTCAAAACCTGTGCAATATTAATTGATACAATCCTGCACACTTTTAGCACACACATTAGACATCTAAGTGTGTTGTCAACAAACATCAAAACACTTTGGGGAAGGATATGCCCTTTCACACCCGCACCCCAGCGCTTGAGCTTAGGGCATCTCCAGCCGTTCGCACCCCCCCCCCCCAGGTTTTGGTGCGGCGCTTTTTAGGGTTAGCACCGCCCCGCACCAAAACCTGGGGGGGCGATTTCACCAGCCGTTCGGTGGCCCAAGAAAAACACATAGCCCAGAAATTCGAAAGTTCTTCTTCCCACCCCCAAAAAATAGCCCGAGTTCAGCGATCACAGCAACCATAGTTGGGCAATCATTACAAAAACGCCACAGTTGGGCGATCAAATAGTCTTGATCAAGCCACAGTCGGGCGATCACGGCCACATTCGGCATTCTGCTGATGCACATATCAGATAGAGGCCAGCGACGCCGCGGCGTCAGAGTCGACGTCGACGATGGGCGTGGTGGTCGGAGCTGACGCCGAGCTCGGAGTGGCCTCGAGGTCGACGACGGGCGTGGCAGCCTCCAGGTCGATGGCCGTGGCAGCTGTCTCGGCGTTCTCCAGGCCGATCGGCGCGGTCGGCGCAGCGGACGTAGGCTGGGCGGGTGGCGTCTCGGCTGGACTGGCCGAGCTCGTCGGACTGTCGCAGGTCGTGTCCGCCGGGGTGGCGTGGCTCGTGTCCGTCGATGACGACGAAGACGTGGAGATACTTGAAGTCGGTCTTCTCATCCTCCTTGAACGCCTCGAGCATCCGGACGATCTACATGGCGACGAGACCGGCAGCAATGAGCTACATGGCGAAGCAAAGAAAGCAATCACGGCGGAATTCTCACCTCCATCTCGCGGTTCGCGCCGCTCTGCGGCCTGTGCGTGACCTCCTGCTGTATGCCGTGCCACTTGTTGCATTGGGCCTGGATGTTCGCCCAATGGTTGGCCATGGCCTTCTGGCCGCGCTCTGTGACGCACGACATACAGCAGCATGGGGGTCGGCGTCGGCGTACCCAGGGGAGTAGTGCGGGGACGCGTTCCAGCGCGGCGACGGCGATGGCGAGGCGACTACGGTTTGGCTCCATCCGGCGAACGGATGAGGATGAGACAAGCCGCCCCTCCGCTTGACCGGCGGCGCCGCAGACGCAGCCGGAGTTGGCGGCTCATCCAGCTCCTCTTCCTCTTCTTCTTCCTCGCCGACGGCCTGGGCCTCGGCCTCCGCCAGGTGCGCGGCCAGCTTCCTCTGCCGCTGCGCCTTCTCCCTCGTCCGTCGCTGGAGGTTCTCCGCCTCCAGGCGCGCTTTCTCGGCGACCCACTTGGCGTTGCTCATACCCGGCGGCTTCTCCTTCGGCGCTCTCGGCTTCCGCGGCTTCTTGCCGATCATGGAGGTGGCGGAGGACGCGGGGACGGCGACGGCGCGGGGTCCTGTAAATCGGGCGGGAGCCATGGCGGCCAGATGTGTGGGGAAATGGCGGGAACGGGCGGGGTGAGGGGTATATGTGGGGAAGAAATGGAGGGAAAGATCAAAATTATGGAGGGAAGAGGGCAAATTATGGAGGGAAATCGCCTTCCCTCACCGACAAGGCTGGCCCGCGGACGCCTTTTGCCCCCCCCCCCCCCCCCCCCAAGCGGAACCCAGCGCGCTGGGTTTGGGCTGGGTTCGCCGGCGCGGAACGATGCTTAAAACGGCGGAAACCGGCGCTAAATCGACTTCTGGGGGGGGGGGGGGGCGACTGGTGGATTTTTGTTAGCGCCGGCGCTAAAAAGGCCTCCTGGGGGCGCTGGGGGGACGGCTGGAGATGCCCTTAGCTTGCCGGAGCTGGAGCTTCTCGAGCGTGTCGCCTCCGCCGCGCACTGCATCGGCCATGTCGGCAGTGAAGGAGCCCGCCGCGGAGCCTACCTCTACAGCCCGTACGGCAGCGACGGCACCTTCCCTTGCTTTGGGGCGCAGCTTCAGGCGACGGATGCCTTGCCGGGTAACCAGAGGCAGCCGGATGAGCCATGCGGCCGGCAAACCCAGCGGCCTGTTTTTTTTTCAGTTCTTCTTTACAAATTTTTAAAGATCCAGATCTGTTCCATGTTTCTTCGTTGTATGAGAAGAAGGCCTTCATGTTTTTTTTTTGTATTTTCTTTTCCGGTTGCAAATTCTGCCATTCCACTTTTGATCCATGTACGAGCATCATTTGGGATTCAGAGTGGGCACCGAAGATTTTTTTTCGAATCAACTTCTCGTGCTCCTGTATATTCTAGCGTTGTCTTCTTCGGCCTCAGTCCCAGCAGCAACGGTTCTTCCTGAGGCATTTGGTCCAGTGCCTGCTCTACCAAGCTGGTGTCGGTCGGAGTTCTTGCTCGTCCTGGACAGCAGTTTCCCAAAAATATGCACAAGTGTTCTTGTAGTAATTCGCAAAAAAAAAGTGTTCTTGTAGCAGGGAACATGCATTCAAAGTAGTACATGATGTGGCGATTTATTTTTCTTCCATGCTGCCTCTATTGCAGGATCAAGGATTTATCCGTTATCAGATTTGATGTTTTGGTTTTGGATCGAATTTGGTTCATGATCCATTCTGTTATATTTCCTTATGCTGTGAAGATGAACAGATAATTCTGTACATGGTCCATATTGCTACTCGGAAATGTGTTTCTATTTTTTTCAAGAAAATTGGTTACCCAGCTGGCATTTTAATGTTGTTTCTTTCGGTGCAATGGTGATGTATTTTTTCAAGGAACCTGGCATGCTTTATTTTCCTGTTGTTCTCTTCCTTTCTTTCTTTTTTCTGATGTATGCACTTGCATTTTTCTGATATTACTCTGGTAGATTGTGGGGTTGTACTTTACACGTTATGGTGATGACATTTTGAAAGATACGGCCAACTAATGAAATGCATTGTTGAACACGGACCGTATGGAGCACAAATCCTTTCCGGTAGTAGTATTCCTTTACACGTTATTTGTAGGAAAAATAAAATTTTGATAAACCGTCAACAGAGCCATTGGCACAATCGACCACGGTGCCGGTAGTCCTTTACTCCTTTTGACAAACGTCCACGGGTCCACGGAGTCATGGTTCAAAAAAAATTGAAGAGCATGCCAGCAATTTCCCACCGGCAGCGGACTGACAACGAGTACAACACCGGTAGCTAACGGAGAAACACCTCCGTCACATGCATCAGTGATTCTCTTTGTCAGGTTTCCATCAAGGGTGCAGATAGGTTGCAAATCCAACGGCTCGCAGCCTATGCACAGCTATCCCCATGGTAGAAAATCCGATGTTGACAATAGTTCGACCAGATCTCTACAAATTCACAAAAAAATAAAACATGAAAACAACTTTGCAAATGGTCATAAATTGTGACATAGTTTACATGAAAAAATATGGTTAAATTTAGAGCATGTAGGAAAATTGACATTCTTAGGAATGGAGCCATTTTTTAGACATCTTTTAAAATGACCAGTATTTTAGTGAAAGTAAGTGTGTACAAATGATGCACGATTATATGAAAAATTTCATATTTCATAACCACCTATTTACTATAAATATTTATGAAGTATATCTGAAAATAGGAAAACAAAAAGAGGTCAGCGAGCGGGCTGCCAGTTGGGCCGGTCCAAGCGCGCACCGTCCTCATCCGGCCGAAACACCCTTGTCGTCGTATTGAACAACAGATGCCTATGGGTAGGCTTATGTTTGGGGCCGATGGACGCTAGAGGATTCGGGGAGGGATAGCGCGCTGAACAGCGCACACGGAAGAACAAACGAACACAAGGATTTACCCTGCTTCAGGACTCTCGTGAGGAGATAAAACCCCTACTGCAGCATCTAGCCAATTTGGTGTATTTCTCCTCTCTGCATATGATCTGTACAAAGGCTCCTCGAGCTGTATGTCTGAGTATCTCTAAGCCTGAACAAGGCAGCACGAAACTCTCATGGAGAAGGAAGCTAGCAAGGAGCTATGGGGGAGAAAGAGCCCAAGGGCTGTGTCCGTCAGCAGCCGCCGTGCCTCTTCCCCCTGGTGCCCTTTATATAGGGAGAGCTCAGGGGACAAGGAGACCAAAAGTACTATGCACTGTACACTGTAACTGAGGTGACTACTGGGGTCTTGTCACACTGTAGCTGCGTCATGCGGGTGTACTCTTGTCACATCAGTGGCACTGTAGCCACGTCCAGGATGGGCGTGGCCTGTCTTGTCTGTGTCCTTGTCCTCTAGCTCCTGTCTCTTGGAATCTCCTAGTCACCATCTTATCATCTCCTAGATATTTCTCCTGGGAATGGCAGTGGCGTCCAAGGCCTGGTTTCGGTAGCAATTGGAGCCGTCGGGGTGGCTAGCCTGGTAGCGTACTGGTAGCATGTCTCGGTTACAATCATCACGTCGGTCGATGAGGAAAAACCGGCCTGTACACCCAACGAGAGAGCCGTGGTGTCGGTGACGTTTGGTCCATGCGAGGCCACCATGTGCCGGCGCAACGAGGAGGCGCTGTGCCGACCTGGCGAGGCCGTGAGCTAGGCCCAGCCGAGGCTGCCTGTGCCGGCCTGCCGAGATAAGAATATCTCGGCATGCCCGGGGTCTGGCGCATCTTGGCCCACCGAGGTGGCGGTGTTGGTACGATGCAGATGTGGCGAAGGCGGTCGACGCAGGCGTGCCGGAGGCCGAGGCAAGGCTGGTGAGAAGCGAGGTCGAGGCCGAGGCAGGGCATGCCGGAGGCGGAGCCTGACCGGAGGAGGCCGAGGTAGGAGGTCGGGGCGGAGCTGGAGACGGCGGGGCCCGCCGGAGGTGGGCGATGCCGGAGCTGCGGTGGAGACCGAGGTCGAGGTGAGGTCGGGGATGTCGGAGGCAGAGGTCGCGGACGGCCGAGACGTGGAGGCCGGGGACGTCGGAGGCCGAGGTGAGCTACGGCGTCGATGAAGACCGCAGTGGAGCCGAGGTGTGGCGGTGTCGAGGTGTTGGGGATGCCGATCCAGGCCCACAGAGGTTGGAGTTTGCCTCGGGCCAAGCCGAAGCTGAAGGTACCTCGGCCCAGCCGAGGTAAAGTAATGCCGGTCGCCCAGTGAGCGACGGTTAACTCGGCCCAGCGAGCTGGTGGCCCGACCGAGGTTATCCAGGCACAAACAGGCCTTGGGCCACCGAGACAAGCCAGCCCCGGACCGCCGCAGTGAGCTAGGCCTCGGGCCGCCGTGTTAAGTTGAATCTCGGCCCAGTTTTGCTTATCTCGGTCTGGTCCGAATCAAACTTAGCCCAGGCTGCCTCTTCGACCCTTCTCGTTATCTTTTATCCGTTCACTCTCTTTTATTAATACAACAACACCAACAACTTTTGGCTACCCGGGTTACATCCCCGACATTAGTCCCCGAGGCTGTGGGGACTCGCAGAGTCGCGCGCAGACTTACAAAAACAAATAACCAATACCAAAATCTCCATATAAGAAATATCTTGCCACCATATCTCATGTGTCTCTTATATGTCGGTTTTCAGCCACTCTGGGCACTACCGAAGGCATATGTCTGCACGGACATATCTCATATGTTTCGGAGCATATGTCTGCACGGACATATCTCAAATGTCTCGGAGCATATGTCTGCACGGACATATCTCAAATGTCTCGGAGCATATGTCTGCACGGACATATCTCAAATGTCTCGGTGTCTCGGCCTCTCTAGGCATATCTCATATGTCTCGGTACCTCGGCCTCTCTATAGGCATATCACATATGTCGGTTTTTAGCCACTCTGGGCATTTACCGACATTAGATGTCTCCAGCCACTGCTGGTTTGACATAAACATATCTCGAATGCCGGTTTTAGCCACTCTGGGCGCTTACCGACATAGATGTCTCCAGCCACTGCTGGTTTGACATAAACATGTCTCGAATGCCGGTTTTAGCCACTCTGGGCGCTTACCGACATTAGATGTCTCCAGCCACTGCTGGTTTGACATAAACATATCTCGAATGCCGGTTTTAGCCACTCTGGGCGTTTACCGATATAGATGTCTCCAGCCACTGCTGGTTTGACATAAACATGTCTCGAATGCCGGTTTTAGCCACTCTGGGCGCTTACCGACATAGATATCTCCAGCCACTGCTGGTTTGACATAAACATATTGCCTCTGGCAAACCAACACAAACGGTGATTTAGAGATATCGCACGATGCCACGATATATTGGCAAACCGAAATAAACGGCGATCTAGGGATATTTGCATGATGCCATGATACTCTGGCAAACCAACATAAACGGCGATCTGGGGATATGAGGTGATGTTGAGATATAACTGCAAACCGAAATAAACGGCGATCGGGGATATGAATAATGCCATGATATGTTGGCAAACCGAATAAAACGGCGACCTGAAGAATACCGACAATACCATGATATCCGGGGTGATTCAAGATAACCAATATAACCATGATCTTGAAGACGAATATTGTCTCGGTAAAACTGATGCCACCTTTCAACGTTAGTACAGACATATACGCATACTGAATATTAAACGGGATAGCAACTTTATTTAACAGACATAAACATAAGTCTAGCAAACGACGGCAGTTACTTCTAGCAGCAAAACTATGCAACAGGACACAGACTCGGACTCAACCGAGTCCCAAAGCCACTTTACAGATCTAGGAGAAGAAGCAGAACTGACTGACCAGCCAGTCCCCGGTCAAGACATCTTGGTCCCGGGGCAAACAACTAAGCATGGCAGGGAGGGGCGGTCCCCGAGTACTGTTTGAGACTACTCAAAAACGGGATGCAGACATATAAATGATACTCACGAAGCAATGTTGTTGGAGAAGTCGAGGAAGACGCTGCAGCTGACCTGGATATCAATATGCTGGCGTGAGCCACCAATATCTCGGTCCGGACCACCTTTATGTCGGATTTGACCACCATATGTCGGATTTGACCACCATATGTCGGATTCCTGCCTTATCTCGGATTCCCCAAGCTTAACTCGGATTTCCAAGCCTTAACTCGGATTTACCAAGCTTAACTCGGATTTACCAGCATACCAACACATCTCGGATTTACCAGCAACCAGCATATGTCGGAGTTACCAGCATATCAGCATATGTCGGAGTTACCAGCATACCAGCATATGTCGGATTTCCAGCACAACTCAGATTTCCAGCATATCAGCATATGTCGGATTTACCAGCATATCAGCATATGTCGGATTTCAGGATACCTCGGATTTCCAGGACACCTTGGATGGACAGTGTCGCCAGGACATGGACATGTCGGATGAACAGTGTCGGATGAACAGTGTTGCCAGGACAGGGATATGTCTGATGAACACTGTTTCCAGGGCATGGATATGTCGGATTTCCAGTGTCGGCAAAGACATGGATATGTCAGATGAACAGTGTCAGATGAACAGTGTTGCCAGGACAGGGATATGTCGGTTTTCCAGTGTCGGCAAGACATGGATATGTCGGATGAACAGTGTCGGATGGACAGTGTTTCCAGGACATGGATATGTCGGTTTTGGCTATTCCTATGCCGGTTTTGGCTATGTCAACCCGGATTTGACCAAGTCAACTCGGGAATGATGTCGGAGTCGAGTCCCCGAGTTAGCAAAAAAGGCCCCGTCCGAATTTATTCCAGCAAGCGCCACTAGAGGCCCCACGGTGGGCGCCAACTGTCGTCGTATTGAACAACAGATGCCTATGGGTAGGCTTATGTTTGGGGCCGATGGACGCTAGAGGATTCGGGGAGGGATAGCGCCCTGAACAGCGCACACGGAAGAACAAACGAACACAAGGATTTACCCTGCTTCGGGGCTCTCGTGAGGAGATAAAACCCCTACTGCAGCATCTAGCATATTTGGTGTATTTCTCCTCTCTGCATATGATCTGTACAAAGGCTCCTCGAGCTGTATGTCTGAGTATCTCTAAGCCTGAACAAGGTAGCACGAAACTCTCATGGAGAAGGAAGCTAGCAAGGAGCTATGGGGGAGAAAGAGCCCAAGGGGCTGTGTCCGTCAGCAGCCGCCGTGCCTCTTCCCCCTGGTGCCCTTTATATAGGGAGAGCCCAGGGGACAAGGAGACCAAAAGTACTATGCACTGTACACTGTAGCTGAGGTGACTACTGGGGTCTTGTCACACTGTAGCTGCGTCATGCGGGTGTACTCTTGTCACATCAGTGGCACTGTAGCCACGTCCAGGATGGGCGTGGCCTGTCTTGTCTGTGTCCTTGTCCTCTAGCTCCTGTCTCTTGGAATCTCCTAGTCACCATCTTATCATCTCCTAGATATTTCTCCTGGGAATGGCAGTGGCGTCCAAGGCCTGGTTTCGGTAGCAATTGGAGCCGTCGGGGTGGCTAGCCTGGTAGCGTACTGGTAGCATGTCTCGGTTACAATCATCACGTCGGTCGATGAGGAAAAACCCGGCCTGTACACCCAACGAGAGAGCCGTGGTGTCGGTGACGTTTGGTCCAGGCGAGGCCACCATGTGCCGGCCCAACCGAGGAGGCGCTATGCCGACCTGGCGAGGCCGTGAGCTAGGCCCAGCCGAGGCTGCCTGTGCCGGCCTGCCGAGATAAGAATATCTCGGCCTGCCCGGGGTCTGGCGCATCTCGGCCCACCGAGGTGGCGGTGTCGGTACGATGCAGATGGGGCGAAGGCGGTCGACGCAGGCATGCCGGAGGCTGAGGCAAGGCTGGTGAGAAGCGAGGTCGAGGCCGAGGCAGGGCATGCCGGAGGCGGAGCCTGAGCGGAGGAGGCCGAGGTAGGAGGTCGGGGCGGAGCCGGCCGGAGCTGGAGACGGCGGGGCCAGCCGGAGGTGGGCGATGCCGGAGCTGCGGTGGAGACCGAGGTCGAGGTGAGGTCGGGGATGTCGGAGGCAGGAGGTCGCGGACGGCCGAGACGTGGAGGCCGGGGACGCCGGAGGCCGAGGTGAGCTACGGCGTCGATGAAGACCGCAGTGGAGCCGAGGTGTGGCGGTGTCGAGGTGTTGGGGATGCCGATCCAGGCCCACAGAGGTTGGAGTTTGCCTCGGGCCAAGTGAGCGACGGTTAACTCGGCCCAGCGAGCTGGTGGCCCGACCGAGGTTATCCAGGCACAAACAGGCCTTGGGCCACCGAGACAAGCCAGCCCCGGACCGCCGCAGTGAGCTAGGCCTCGGGCCGCCGAGTTAAGTTGAATCTCGGCCCAGTTTTGCTTATCTCGGTCTGGTCCGAATCAAACTCAGCCCAGGCTGCCTCTTCGACCCTTCTCTTTATCTTTTATCGGTTCACTCTCTTTTATTAATACAACAACACCAACAACTTTGGGCTACTCGGGGTTACATCCCCGACAACCCTCTTAAGAAAAATCAGATATTATTTAATAAGATGCATAATGCATGATCGCGCCCGAGTTCTGGCTTGATCTCGTGCCACCGTGCTTCTCTGCTCGCCTCTTCCACTTCAGCCACCGCAGGACCGCACCGAGCTAAACCTGTCATTGGAAGGGTTTGGATTTACCCAAATCCATACAGCGGTTATCCAAAAGTGATGGATATTAATTATCCAATTATCCACGGAGAGAAAGAACATGAATTTATACGTGCGTATCAGCTAGCTACATGCGGCCAGCTACATGCGTTGGCTAGCTACTTACCGTGCGGATCGATCAGCTAGCTACATGAAGCTAGCTACGCAACGTACGTGCCGATCGATCAGCTGCTACGTACGTGCGGCTTGGGACAACGATACATACATGTGGATATTACCCTACCCTACCGAAAGACGTGGGTATGGATTTGGGTATGAACTGTGGTTATCCAGCGCCAGGTTTACCGTTTACACCCAGCAGCCCGGCGCACACACCAGCAGCACTGCACACACACCCGTCGCGAGTTTCTGGATCGTGCCACCTGAAGTCTGAAACTTTTTTGTCTGAAATTCAGTTAACGTCACTCGCTATGTTTATATAGGCTTTGATTCTATTGCAATCACAAACCGGCACGTAGCCTAGTGGATATGCTCCTTGTGGCTCGTTTGGGAGACCCAGGTTCAAATCCCAGCGGCCACATGTTTTTGTATTTTTGTCCCACGATCCGGCTCGGCTAGATATTTTCCAGCCTTCCAGACTCGGCTCGGCTCGAGCCGAACTGAGTTGGCTTGGCCCCTAGTAAGATTAAATCTCAGCCGTCCTTATGTTTCTGCTCATGATACCCTTTCGTCCTTGGGGGCCTATGAAAGCACAAGCCAGCCAGCCAAGCCTATACATTATCTGAAGCGCCTGTATTGGCCATTGAGAAAACTGAGAAGTGGATGAGGGTGTTTTCTTGGGCCGACAAGGACAAAGTAAATGGAGGGCAGTGCTTGATTGCGGGTGCGTTGGGAGTGGCTTGCTCGAACTGATGATTGTCGCCCATGGCAAGGCAAGGCTTGCCGATGATTGAGGACTATGAAGCCAGATTGGTCTTAGACAGTCTCATAACAATTGCAGTTGGGATTTGGGAAGATAGTCAAACCCTTTTATCGAGAGATAGATGGATTGCCAGGGTGTCAAAAAAATTGATTGGCTTGCGATCAAGTACATAATATGGACTTCGGATAGGAGGGTGAGGCATGGACTGCATGATCATTCGTCGCCGTGCATTGTGTGTTTGCGGGAGTTTAAGCTAGGCACGTTTGGTGCACGTGCTTCAGTGGGTTAGGCATTCAGATTGGCATCCCAGTGATGCAGGCAAGGCTTGAAGACTGTTGGTCAGCGAGTAGAGAAAACTTTGAGCAGCGGAGTAGGAAAAGTTTGACACCCTGGTCATCCTTGTCTGTTGGAATCTGTGGGAGCAAAGGAATGCAAGGGTCTTCGGCAATCAGTAACAAACCTAAACAAAGACAATCTTGCGTCTAGGATGTTGGAGGACATGTTTTTAAGCTTTGGTCTTTGCCAGGAACTAGTGTAACAAACCTTGTAGGGAGAGAGTAGCTTAGCGTTTTGTCGGAGATCGGAGATGCAATCTAAAGACACTGTTCGCAGTGTGACTTTATAATCTTGGGAAGTTGATCACTAGTTCCAATCACCTGATTGCTTTGAGATGGATATTACCGAGAAAATCTGATGGGACAATGTCTCATCCAGTTTTGGTTCGTGGGCTTAGGCATGGAAAAAATGGTTCACTACTGATTGGAGTCGTCGGAAAATAACAAAAACATGTACTTTCAACTCAATTCTCAATGACACGAGGGAGTTCGGTACGTGAACTCCCCACCCCCTACACAAATACTCTCCCAGTATACATACAGTTTCCTCCATGAGTGGACATTAGGTTGTGTTTTGACGACATGTGACATAGTACTTCAATTTCCTCAAGATTTAAGGGTCATATATATCCATCTAGGTAGTTGGTAGGTGCCATAGTTTACCTTGCATGCGCTAATTAAACTAAGCCACTTCATAGGGTCGTAGTACAATACTTCGCCGGAGTCTATATCAAGTTTTATTTTGAAATAAATACCAATGTTTGTGCAGCAGCAGCAAGCAACATATATAGATAAGCCAGCAGCCCAACATCCACAGCTTAGAAATGTCACACTCGCATTCCTATCTTTGTGCTCGGACAGTTCATGGCTTAAGAACCTAGAAATGAGAGGTGTCTGGAATTATAAAAGTTTCAGTCTAGTATTCAGCCTACACCTCAGTTGTAGAGTTGGACATAAACCTCGAAACTCGGGGAGCTTAACAATCACTTGTTTCCCCAGCTCCCTTAGCTCGCGTTGTTGTACTCCCGAACTGAGTGAAACAATGATTTTTCATTGTTATCGCTAAATGCGCGAGCTTGCAATCCGCTTGAGTAGCTCGTTTAAAATCACTAGTGCGGAGCCCATCTTACTGACTAACTGAATGATTTGGTTGAGCCCCATGGTCGGGCGGCAAAGTTTGAATAGTCTCTCTAATTTCAATATGAAATGCGTGACTAAGCAACTCACTTTCAACTTCAAAATTATTTGGTTGAGCATATATAAACTCACGTAGAAAACCAATAGTTGTATCTTGTCATTTTATTCTCATTTATTTTGCTACAAATTTAAATTTATTTGGTTGTAATAAACTAATAAATTATGTGATTTTATTTGTTTAATCATGTGTACTATTTAATTTCCCCAATGAAGTTTTTATATAATAGCCAATATTCTCTCAAAAGAAATATAATAGCCAAAATGGTAAAATGATAAAAAGAAAGGTTGGACGGGCTAGATGGATCGTTGGATGCTTAAACGTCTATTAGACGGAAGGCTCAAAATGAGCCCGGCTTTAAATTAACGAAGCCAACAACCGGCTAGAAGTTACAACTTACACACCTCACACACGCGCTGGGATGCCAGCTTTACAGAGAAGATCAATTACAACAAAAGACTACAAAAGAAAAGTATGCATGTCTTCTGTTGCACGGAAGCAATGTCAAATAAAGACAACTCCACCAAACCTCACCGACATCAACATCGCCACCCGAAGCAAAGGGCAAGCCACCATAAAACTCGAAAATCCAAAGGTGGGGCTTCAAACGACGCCTCCAAGAAGGACAACGACGCCCAAGAACGTCGTCGTCGCCGGCAGAGTCCAGAGACCTACAAAGCTTTCGCCAATACCCAATCCTCCCACAAAGAGCTCGGCCGTGAAGACGTCGAGGTTCTGTGGATTCCAAAGACACCGCAATGGAAGCAAGCCGCACAAGGGCAGGTTGAGCCGGAGGTAGAGTCCAGCAAATAGGGTAAGGAGCTTCACGATGACATCCGGAGGTGTCATCGTCACCTGCAATGGCCACAACCAAGCACAGTTTTCACCGGAGCCCAAGCAACCCGAGCATCAGAAACCACCATGAGGACGCAGAGCTCGGACACTGCTTCCGACCAACTTCTTGGAGAGACATGGTGCTCCAACCCCCATTGAGAACACCAGCAAAACACGCCAGAACCAGGCACACCCTTCTTCCTCCAAACAGATGACATGAAGTCATCCCGGCCCTGCCCGGCCAAGACCTGGCCATGAGGGACGATGGCCAGCGGAGGGAGTTACAGCGAGCCCGCTGGCCCGCTGGGTGTCATGCCGTGGAACTGGGAGAGTCCCGCACCTAGGCAAGGACGAGCTCCACGGGAAGCTACACGCGGTCGAGGGAAACCGCACCACCACAGAGGCACACCGATCGCGGCAAGGGGACCGGGGAGCCCCTACTCCCGCCGGCCAGCAAGGCCGTGACACCTTCGCGATGGTCACGGTGCGCGCGGCCCAGATCGGGGCCCGTGCGGCCACATCGAAGCCCGCACGGCCCAGATCAGGCCCACGTGGCCAGATCGAAGCCCGCATGGCCCAGATCGGGCCCGCGCGGCCAGATCGAGATGCATCGATCCCCATGAGCACGCCGCCGCCTTCGTCCCCTTCTTCCGCAGCCAGCCACGCTGCTGCCACCTCCGCCGCGACGTCAGCGAGGCCCTAGGCTATCCGTCTAGCAATTCAAACAATCAAAAATGGACACTTTTGTATCGGTTTGGATGGGCCATTGGAGTTGCCCTTGTTCGCGTGAGTGTGACACGACACAACAGGCAGGCGGGTCGCCGGCTCGCCGCATCCCCCAACGCCGGCCGATCCGCTCGCCGTGAACATAACAGATGGGTCGCCCATTAAATACAGTGATAGGAAAGATTATTGGATGGAGGGGCCGGGCGTGGGCTACCCATGGCACCACACCCATTGGGTGTGGGTAGACATTAACCAAACTCGCACCCACGTCCTCGTATCTTAACCACAACCACACTCACTCCCCTGTCTGGGTATAAAATTTTGTGCTATACCCGCACCCGCGTGGGTATTTAAAACCCACGGGTAAACCCAATATATAAGAAAACCATCAACATGTATGTTCATTAATCCACTGATTCGGCAAACGACACATATATGTATGAAAAGCAACAATAAAATAACACAATCTATATGAAAATGAATAACAAAACAACTCATTCATCCAAGCGGAGCTCGATCGCCCCCGCTAGTGTCCATGACGAGCGGTCGCGGGTGTGGCCGAGCCGGCTACTGCGCACAGGAAAGTGTGTACGGTGAGGGCGGGATGGCGTACTGGCGAAAAGACCGGTGGCTGCCTGGTTGGGGGAAGGGCAGGGCGGTGACGAGGAGCCAGGAGGGAGATTGCCATATCAATCTAAAAGTAATGGAGACTAGAGATGAAACGAGGTGGACGAGAAATGTTTGGGAATTATGAATCAAGCAAAAATTAAGTGGCCACACGTAGGGAACAAGCGAGAATTACGTAACTGGTGGAGATTTCCTCCTAAAATAACCGTATGTACCACGGACCTACATGTCAAAAACAAAAATAAATGTGTATGTGGGTGCGAAAACGCCTTCGCGTAGCTGCTAGCACGCGCAACTGCAATCGGAGGCCGTTGGCTGCTGCTCGCGATTCGCTTCTCGCCCCACCCATCCTCTCGCGTTGACTGCCTCCCCAGCTTCTAATACGCCATACCCGAGCGGCATACGGGAATCTTCTACGGTACGGCATGTCGTGCTCCTCCACAGGACCCCATGTGCTTACCCCACCCGGCCCGCCGTAGTCGCCGAGCTGGATCCACGCTCTGATCCTCCTCAACCATCGTCGGTGAGGCAAGCTTGGCCGCCGGCCTCCTGCTGCTCGCGGTGGTCCGGGCCCCGACCTGGGCACCGACGAGCGAGGAGGCGCTCCTCGATGCCGCCACCAACTCCGTCCGCGCTCCTGCTGCCATGCCGGCTGACTCCCTGCCTTTGCCAAGGTCTGCTGCTCCTACCCCGATGTCGAGAGGCTCCTTCCATCCTCGTGCGGGGTCTTGGCTCCCTCCGGCCATGAGTGCCGAGGTGGAGGTCACCTGAGCCCCACCGCCTCCGTCTGATTTCGGCCCTCCGTCGATGGCCTTAGCTGTCACCCCGTGACCCGAGCCGGCTCACCACCGGATGGGATTCGTCACCGCATATCTGGCTGGACGGCAGCAGCGCCGAAGTTCCTGTCGAGGATGCCCTCCTCCGACTCCCACTTGATGCGGGCTCCGGCGCTGGCGTAGAGGAGCGCGGCCAGGAGTATGCTTAGCTAGGCTCCCCAGCTGGTTCGCGACCCGACGTGCTGGACGGGCCCGGCTACTAGAGAGGTGGAGAAGGGAGACGAAGGGAGGGGAGATCGACTGCTACAGGGCTGGAGGAGGGAGGAGTAGATGGGGATCGCTCGTGCTACTGCTGCTTACTGTCGCTGATTGTTGCTGCCGCTGTTTGCCGTGGCCGTGGTCCTGCTCTACTGCTGCCAGCGAGAGATTGAGCTTGAGAGGAGAGATTAGAAAGAGAGATTGGTATGGCTATGTGTGATTCTGATCCATCGATCATCCGGCGGTCTGGAGGTAAGTCCTGAATCATGTAATGAACAAGATTGAAGACAACAACTCGCTTGTCTTCACAAGGCATACAAGAAGAAGATCAAGGGCTTATATTCAGACCAAGAAGGTCTACTTCACTGCCGGTTGCCTCCTTTGGATTCATCACCCGGCGGTCTGGTGGTAAGTCCTGGATCATGGAACCAAGACCACAAGCTTGGTTCAAGCTGACCGTGCACTTGCGTTCCTGATCTGTGCAAGATTTAATTTATTTATTTCACTTAGTGGTGGAACAAGCTGTAATCACCTATCTGTATTCGTACTCATGTTTTAAAATGGGTGAATTGACGAATTTATGTGTGTTACACCGAGCTTCAAATACATTTTTTTAACCTACCAAGCTTCATGTTCTTCTGGCGAATTCAGTTCTTCTGGTGCGACCACGAGTGAGACCGCTCGGTTATCCTATGGGAAACTCTTGGATATCTTTTTGTAGTGATGGCTAACCGAAAAAAACTACTGAAGATATCTAGAGGCTAGACATTACCATGTACGGAAAGAATATATACATCGACGAGTGGTAACACAGAAAACCGGTGATGGCTAACCGAACAAAATCGAAGCTATCTAAACATGAGAACGTGGGCATTCGGCGCGGCCACGAGTGAGACCGCTCGGTTACCCTATGGGAAACTCTTGGATATCTTTTTGTAGTGATGGCTAACCGAGTGGATATCTTTTGGTAGTGATGGCTAACCGAAAAAAAAACACCGAAGATATCTGGAGCTAGACATTACCATGTACGGAAAGAATATAGACATCGACGAGTGGTAACACAGAAAATCGGTGATGGCTAACCGAACAAAATCGAAGCAATCTAAATGTGAGAACATGGGCATCCGGTGCGACCACGAGTGAGACCACTCGGTTACCCTATGGGAAACTCTTGGATATCTTTTTGTAGTGATGGCTAACCGAGTGGATATCTTTTGTTAGTGATGGCTAACCGAAAAATCTACCGAAGACATCTAGAGGCTAGACATAACCCTGTGCGGAAAGAATATAAACATCGACGAGTGGTAACATAGAAAACCAGTGATGGCTAACCAAACAAAATTGAAGCTATCTAAACGTGGGAACATGGGCATCCGGTGCGACCATGAGCGAGACCGCTCGGTTACCCTATGAGAAACTCTTGGATATCTTTTTATAGTGATGGCTAACCGAAAAAGCTACCGAAGATATCTAAAGGCTAGACATAACCCTTTACGGAAAGAATACAAACATCGTCAAGTGGTAACATAGAAAACTGGTGATGGCTAACCGAACAAAATCGAAGCTATCTAACGTGAGAACGTGGGCATCCGGTGCGACCACGAGTGAGACCTTTGGGTATCTTCATTGCTTATCAATGGATAGCCATGATCTCGATTCTAGATAGCTTCAATAATTTTCAGTTAGCCATCACCGGTTATCCATGTTACCACTTGTCGATGTCTTCGTTGCTTATCGGTGAAACTATGGATATCCTCATTGCTAAGCACCGGATAGCCATGATCTCGATTCTTTATATCTTCAATAAATTTCGGTTAGCCATACTCCGGTTATCCGTGTTACCACCTGTTGATGTCTTCATCGCTTATCGGTGAACCTATGGATATCTTCATTGTTTATCACCGGATAGCCATGATCTTGATTCTAGATAGCTTCAATAATTTTCAGTTAGCCATCACTGGTTATCCATATTACCACTTGTCGATGTCTTTGTCGCTTATCAGTGAACATTTTGGATATCTTCATTTCTTATCAATGGATAGCCATGATCTCGATTCTAGATATCTTCAATAATTTTCGGTTAGCCAACACCGGCTATGAATGTTACAACTTGTCGATGTCTTCGTTGCTTATCGGTGAACCTTTGGAAATCTTGTCGGGGTCCACATGCCCTCACATGTGGATAGCTGCATCGGGCCCTGTCTCGTGTTTTGGCAGCGAGGAAGGATGTTTGCGGCAACGACGACGAGGAAGGAGAGGTTGGCGGCCGCGACAACGAGGAAGGTGAGGTGGGTGACGACGACGAGGAAGGAGAACTGGAGAGGTTGTGGAAAATCGGAGAACAGTTTTGAGGGAGGGGAAGAAACCGGCACCGGATCGTGTCGATAACATTTTTGGCATATTTATTTGCAACGGAAAGCACCAACCTTTTTAACAAAAAATAGTAATTACAACAACAAAAAATCCACGTGTTTACAACATTTAGAAAAGGACATATCGGTTAAAAGATATTTCAAACCGTCAACCTAGTGCGACGAATTTGACAAAATTAGTCTAAAAAAGTTTGACATATCGGTTCGAAATTGGGAATGTACAGCTAACGAAATTCGAAACCGAGTACGGGAATGGAACCTACTCGTCAACGCACACATTTTTCGTGTATATTTTATATTGAATCGAAGTTTAACAAAATACACAACTATCAAAATAGATGATCGTGAGAAAGTCCAGCGCAACAATTGCGCTCACCAGGTCGAAACAGTCCATCTCCACACTAGGAATCTGTCCATGGAATCTGAAATACTCCACTATTCTAGTGCCATGTGTGTTAGCAAGTGGATGGTAAGGGGTGTTTTTTAACTGCAAAAGACGTCAGAGAAAGCTGAGGCGAGGTACGGAGTACAAGTGAGAGGACAGCTAAAAGTCTCCCGTACAACCCAGCCAGTTGGTGCAGCTCGCGATACGGGCGAAATTTAAATGGAATAGGATGCATGCGGGGAAGGTACGGTGGCCAGCAACTCCCCATGTGGGTGTGTAGTTTATCATATCATACCCGCACCCGCTTTCAAACTCTCTTCTTCGGTTCTTCCCCTGTCTCTCTCCCTCTCTCCCAATCCTAGCATCCAATTCCAGGCCACGCGCTAGTCGACGACGACGAAGACTCACCTCGGCCCAGCCGTCGCGCGCACGCCGACCCCCCGCACACACACCGCGCTCGCCTCCGACCACTCTCCGCGCTTCGAGTCGAGTTCCCACACGCCGCATGCCGCCGGCCGCTAAGCGGACCAAACCTCCAAGAAGATGAAGCTCGGCACGACGAGGCCGCGCCGCCTGACCCCGATCCTGGCGGCCGCGGCGGTGGCCGCGGCGGCGCTGCTCCTGCTCTTCCGCGCCTCCCCGCACGGGCTCGCCTACTCCCGCGCGCGCGTCCCGCCCGCACGGCCGCCGCACGTCGCTCGCGGTCCCGGGAGCCCGCCCTCCTTCGCGTACTGGATATCCGGCACGGCCGGGGAGGGGCGCAGGGTCCTCAGGCTGCTCGGCGCGGTGTACCACCCGAGGAACCGGTACCTGCTGCACCTGGACGCGGGGGCGTCGCGGGAGGAGCGCGCGGAGCTGGCCGCCGCGGTGCGCGCCGAGGCGGCGTGGAGGGAGTTCGCTAACGTCGACGTGGTGGGGGAGAGCTACGCGGTCGACAGGACCGGCTCGTCCGTGCTCGCCGCCGCGCTTCACGGCGCCGCGGTGCTGCTCAGGATCGGGGCCGACTGGGACTGGTTCGTCACGCTCAGCTCTTGGGACTACCCTCTCGTCACGCAGGACGGTAAGATTCTTTTTGCTGCTCACTGTTGTGCTCTACGGTCTTCCTACTTGGATTTATTATGTTCTTGGATATATGTGGATGGAATTTTATATAAAAAACCTATAGCTGATTGTGGAGGGAAGCTGATGTTCTGATCGCTGTGATTGCGATGTGATCCATTGCTTAGCTCTCAAGATTACATGAGGTGGATGTCCCACTTGCGAGTTACGATTTCATAGTACAAGTTGCAGTTACCTGATCTAACGATATCTTGCAACGACTTGCGATGTCTGAAACATACAGTAGTTTTCTTTGGTTCTTGTCACCTGGCATTGCATCATATGAAATCGGGGTGAAATCTCACATTTCTTATGTTCCGCTACTAGTTGCAAGTTGCAACTCTGCCCAGCTCTGTTTCTGGTTGTGCCAATTTCAGTATCCGGGCGTCGCTGAAACTGTTTCTGCGGTGAATTGTTCTAACGGTCTAGTACTGGTAGTTGTCTGTACTAGGTAGTACTTGCTCCATCAAACCATAATCAATAAGGCTGGGCAGCTCACGTGTGCTTCTGAAATCTGAATATCAGCGAGAGCTATCATTAGGATCTTGCTCAAACGTCACACAAAGCACTTCCAATTGATATGACAGGTTGGCAGTGGTACCGTATTTATGAGGATTTAGTTTGACATTTTTGTTTTGTTTATTAGGCTAAACTAAATAAATATACTGGATCAGACTGATATCATGGTCCCAGTGGCACACTTGCACTCATTTTATTCTGATAAAGGAATCTTTATCAGTTAAAGAGTTTTAAGCATTACACCCGGCCTCTGCATATCTATGATGCACATAGTCTCATCACACTTGTAATCATGGTGCGGTCAACTCCTCTTGTATCTATACCATCAAGTTTTGGTGAAAAACAACTGGTTCTTTAATCTTTACAGTTTTTTCTCATGAAAAAATGGAAATGGAATACCACCAACATTCTCGCTGCAGACAGGCCATTTGGTAACAATGGACATACAAAGAGATACTTTGGTTGTTGTTCCATGGCGTTGCAACCTATTAAATCGGTGCGAAATCTCACATTTTGGATGTCAGTTACTAGTTGCAACTCCGTCCAGCTCTGTTTCTGGTTGTGCCAATTTTCAGTACCCGAGCGTCGCTGAAACTGTTTTTGCTGTGAATTGTCCAAACGGTCTAGTGCGGGCAGTTTGAAAGGGAATACCACAGACAGACATTTTCTCTACAGACGAGTCATTATGGTAACGATGGTCATTCAGAGAGTTACTTGGCATGTACTGTTCATTTGGTTGTTTTCTGAAGATACTGTATTTCTTGATCATCAATTTTACTCGCTTTTATTCATTTGAAGCATCTGGTGATTTTAATGCAGATCTCCTCTATGCATTCTCTTCTTTACCGAGGGACCTCAACTTCATTGATCACTCAAGTGACCTCGGATGGAAAGAGTGAGTTATGTCTTTCTAGAATGTTCCTTATTCTATACTAACTTATTCCCTAATTTTTCCCCTTCACCCTTGCAGGCATGACCGGTTTGAGAAACTTATTGTTGACTCGAGTCTATATATGAACAAAAATACTGAGGCCTTTCCTGCGACAGAAACAAGAAAAATGCCCGAGGCATTCAGGATTTTCACAGGTGTGTGCAAAAGTTGTTTCTAGCTCAGGATTTTTTTTTTGGTAGTTAAGATATTTCTAAGAAAAAAAATTCAGGAGTTTAGTGGTTAAAAATGTCTTTTTTTGCGAGAAGGTTCAAAATGTCTTTATGTGAGCCTGGTATGCATAGATGTTGCGTAATTGTTGGTCGCCTCATGCTATGTTAGCATGTTCTAAGCTCTTGTAGGCGTGTTCGAGAAAAAAATGTTTTAGTTTATTTGCTATCAAGTTATTTAAAATTATTAGGAATTGGCCCTTTTGGTGAATCAGGCATTGTGAGTTCAGCATTATAAAAGTATTTCTCCTATCTACAAAATTGCAAAATGGAGCTCCCTCCGTTAAATTTTACAAAGTCATGGTAGATATTTTAGTTTGGTCTATATACATATCAAAATATTCACTCATTTTGATATGTATGTAGATCAAACCGAAACAAAGACCTAAAACAGAGTCTGAGCTACATGGCTTGGGATATTTTTCAAAATTCAAATTCGACATTTGAAGTTTTACAAAATTCTGAAACAAATTCTAGATGTAGCTAATGATGTTTTCTACCAACGGGAAAATTAACAAGGTGAAATACATTGTACTTTTGGCTACAAAAAAAATGAAAAATCTGACAAATGTTAAGAGGTTACAAAATCTACACTATTCACTATTTCAGATGTACGATTTTGTCAATTTTTCACAGCCCAAAATATAGAGACATTAAAATTGAACGTTTGCATACTGTTAGAATAAATTATATCTACATCTAGGATTTTTTCTAAAAAATTGAAACTTAAATACCGTTTTCAAATTTTGAAAAATATCAAGTCATGTAGCTCGGGCTACAAAATGCCACTCTCAAACGGAAAGCCTTATAAAATTGACCGGAGGGAGTATGAAATTGTTGTTACTCGGAGAAATTTATGGAAAAGTTTCGTTCTCTCTGTACTTCCTTCATATACAAACTACTCACTCTGATTAAGAAAAAGAGTCGAAGTTGTAACGTTTGTACCGCCTACATTCATTTCTCACGACAGTTATAACGGATCCGAGGGAGTAGTACTAGTATATATGTGCCTTATGGGCCAGGCTCTAATACTTGCTACGAGTTTAGGGCCTCTTTGGACTAAAATAAATTCATAAAAATATTGTAGGATTCCAATTCATAAGATTTTTTTCTAAGAAATCCATTTGGATTAAAGGAGTACTCCTCCAAAATTCTTATTGATTGCATTCCTACACTCCAATCTCATAGAAATTTGAACATCTACTTTAAACTCTCTTTTACACTCATTCGCCTAGGATCGAGACGACCATTACTGTAGTTTTATAATCATTTGTTTTGCACCTACAATCCTATATCAAATTCTTGTGTTCTTCTAATTATTCTGTTTTCTAATCTGTGATACAAAGAAGCCCGATTTATGGTTCAAACATGTCTTTTCTTTTTTTATTACGAGAAGAAGGTTCAAGATAGTAGATAGGGGATGAAGCTTCCAGTCTGAACATTATTCGGCACGAAAATCGCCCGAACAAATCTTCGCCCAATCCAATCCAATCCACCGTACGGCGTACGGCAACACCACAACACTCTGGCCCGGACGAAAATATCTCCCAAACGCAGGCAGCAGCACCGTAGGGAACACAAAGATCTCGCATTAATTGTGCCTACCTCATGTCGGATTCACCGCCGGGTTCCAATAGATTTAGATTTTTTGAGATTTAAGACGGTCGTATCTGTCTTCCGATTAGATAGAATAGAGTGTTATGTACAGAATTTCGAGAAAGGGAAAAAAATCTCTTCACAAGCAAAAAACAACAAAAACTAGTCTCCAGCATCTTGTGTGTGGGCGAAATCCCGCATCGCCAACTCCTCCCGCACCAAATCCACCACCTCCAAAGGCGAGATTGCCACATTGCATAAGGTCCTTTGGCTCCTCTCCTTCCCTGTCCGCCAAATCAAGTGGATGATGGTTTCGCCAGTCGCTCTCCTAGCCTCGTGCGAAGAACCCACAAGTGCTCGCCATGACAACAGACAACCGCGATCAGCAACGCACAGTTCTCCCTGTGCCCCACAGACACAAAAAAAACACCTCCTCTCAGCATTTGTAAGGAGGAGTGTCCAAGCATCAGAAGCTTCATCATTTAGGCCTCCCGGCGGCATCTGCCACACCATCCTGGTCCCTGACGTCGTCTTCTTCTTCTTCTTGGTCTTGTTCACGACGAGGACGAGGTCATCGATGGCCGCCACCTCCTGGTCCGAGAAGGGCCAGTCCGAGACATCTAACAAGGCCAAAAAGTCCTCTCGCCGGCGCCCCGAGGGGTGGGCCTCCTCGGTCAGCGATCCGAGACGGCGCGCCACGGTCTCCCTGGCCAGCTGCTCGATGTTGGCGCCCTTCGGGTGTAGCTTGGCGAGTCTCTCGCTCCTCCACACAGACGGCGCCTCCACCTCCATCTCGTGGACCAACGGCGTGGCCGGCGTGCCCAATACGGTGGCCGCAAGTGGCACCGTGATCCGGGCTAAGAAGCCAGACAAGGGGCACAGAGATGCACCGACCTCCATGTCCTGCTGCCCAGGTCCAGCCTGCACCGGCGAGACAAAGTCCTTCACGAGCTGCTGCCCGTCCTCCTTCTCAACAACGATCTCACCTTGAGCGGACAACAGGGTAGAGCCCGCTCCAGGCTCGGCAATGCACTGCTCTTCATCCTCCACCTCCTCGCACAGCAGCACCACCTCGCAGGACGCATCGCCTGGCGAGACGATAGAAGGCGGCTCGTCGCTCACAACCGGACGCGGGGAGCACCCCGAGGCCGGACACGAGTCCCACGCCGACATCTCGCCGATCAGTCCTTGCCACACCAACACCTCATGCTCCCTCGCCTCGCGGTCGCCGTCCTCCCCTTGCAAAAGCAAGGGCATCTGGCCGTCCCACACATTCTCCTCCGAGAGAGCACTATCCACGCCCTCCTTGTAGCCCCGCCTGCAGGCCAACACCTCCTCCTTTGCCTCGGAGCAGCACACGTCCAGCTCCAAGCCGCCCGCAAGCTCCGCCGGTGCCAAGAGCACGTCGCGGAAGGAGCGGAGGGGAGAGGTCGAGGTGGCCCTCCTACGCGGTGGCTTGGCAGGTGGAGGAGAAGCCGGAGGCTCACGGCAACCTCCAGCGAGGTGGCCAGGCTTGTGGCACTTCCAGCACACCTTGAGCCCCCGACAGTCAATGGCGAAGTGGCGGTGACTAAGACAGCGGAAGCAGCGTCCCTACATCTTCACAAGGAGGAGAGCGCGTCTCGCTCGGATTGCTCCATCCCGCGTTGCCGGCCGGCTGCCGCGAGCCCCATCCGCCGAGGGCGCGCGCCGTGCAGCAGGAGCTTGGGCGGTGCGGCCGCCGTCCCGACGCCACCAATGCGCCGGACGCACGGTGCTCCAACCCTCCGCATCTTGACGTGAATGCGCCGACCGCCACTCCAAGCCCCTCCTCTCCTCGGCTACGTGTCGCTGCCCCAAGCCCCTCCGCTCCTCTGCTGCGTGCCGCTGCCCCATCGACATTGCCAGACGATGGGCCTGAAGGCGCACAGGGCTCGCACCTGCAGGAGCAATGAGACTCCCTCCAACCGCACCCACCTTGGACTGAATGCGGCGAGGCCAGCCCACCGGCGACGACCCAGCGGGAGAAGGCGGCAGCACACCTCGCGCTTTGGGATCCTCCATTAGAGCCCTGCGGAAGCGCGGCTGGAAGCGAGGAGGTGTTCCCGCAGGGGGAGGAGGAGCCGCGCGTGCCAGCTCCCCAAGCGGCATGGCTCCCCCACCCAGCTTGGCGCCGCCGGCCGACACGGAATCTTGCGAAGCCAGCCGATCTGGCGTCCCCTCCGGCTGCGAATCGCGCACCACCGAAATCTCCTCGACGCCATCCTCTGCGCAGTCCGCCCACAGAAACGGGCACGGGGAAGGGGAGAGCGTTGGCGGTGGTCGCCTCCTGCGGGTCGAGAGCCCTATCCATTCCTAACCCATTATTCCTATATCCTTACGTTATTTGAGTTTCGTCCGTGGATAATAGATTTAGATTTGCTAGCTAGCCAGCGCCTTCCTTTTTTGGTTAATCACGGGTTGCGTTTTAATCCGCATCTGACGTGGAATTGAAGTGTGGTTTTTCTGGAGCACTCCTCAGCTAGCAGCCAGCCACGGCGTCATTTGCTTAGAGCTAATGCCAGATTACGGCCGCGCTTAATAGGCCTAGTGCCTACTGCCTAGCAGCTAGTCGCCGCGCCGTGTTTGGGAAAGACGGAGGAGTCCGCGTCCGGCCCCGCCGCAGAGAAGCTCTCCCGCGTATCTATATAGCCTCCTCGCCGACCAGAGAGCTGCAACGAGCTAGCCAGTTACGCGATCTGATATGATCTGAGCAGAGTAGCTGCAGCAAGAACCGAACAAGGCACCGCCGTTGCAGAGCCAACAATGGCGCGCCGCAAGATCGCGATGGGGAGCAACGCCGCCGCCGCGACGTACGCCAAGAGGACCAAGACGCTCCAGAAGAAGGCCTGGGAGCTCCACATGCTCTGCGACGTCCCCGTCGCGCTCGTTTGCGCCCCAGCGCTGGCGCCGGGGCTCCGCTCGTGTGGGAGTCGGGGGAGGGCGTTCTCGACAGGTACCGTGGCGCCGCTGTCCCACCGGACACGCGCGGGCGGCACACGCACCGGAGTTACCTCGAGGCCGAGCTGGGCAAGGAGAGGGCGAAGCTTGCCAGGGCGCGGCCCGGCGCGCTCGCGGACTGGGACGCTGCGCTCAACGACATGACGCTGGACGAGACGCGGGAGGTGCTCGAGGCGATCAACGCCGCGCTGCGCGCCGCCAGCGACAGGATGGTGGCTCTGGGCTTGCCCGCCGACGGTGAGCAGGTCGCGCTCGCGCCCGATGATGATGCCTCCCACGACCCCGCAGGCGTGCCGCAGCAGCTCGGGCTGGAAGACGCCGGCTCTCAGATGCAGATGGCGCTGCGCCAGGACGGCGGCCTGCTCGAGCAATTCTCGTGGGACGATCGCTTCCCGATGCAGCCAGGGTACGGCCTAGAATCTTTGGGCCGCAACCACGGCGTGGGCGCCATGGACGAGACGCAGGCGCTGGCGGGCTACGGCGACAATGCTAATTGCGGCTGGCCCGATCTGACCATGTGGTACGCTGACGACGGGTCGTGCTTGCCGGCTGGGTACTGCTACCCCAAGTTCGTCGACGGCACTCTGCCGCCTGAGCACTACTCTGCTCAGTTCGTCGCCGGCTGGGGCTACATGGACACGCTACCGCTCCATTACCCCATGGGCATGGACGAGAACTTCACTAATCTGGACAACAGCTGCAGGGCGCAATGGCAGGCCGAGGAGTACCAGCGCTCCGACACCAACTCCAGCATGGATGAGAACTGCATTTATCTGGACAGCAGCAACGCAGGGCATTGGCAAGCCAAGGAGTTCGGGCGCTCCGACACCGGCACCGGCCAGTATCAGTATCAGTGTTCGCATCGTGGGACACGCAGCTCCAGCCAAGTTTTCCATCATCGCTACTAGATCAATGGTGTAAGAGTTGAGGTCCGACCAACGTGCCAGTTCTGACGCAAGGTGTCGGAAGAAGAAGCTTTCTGTTACTAGAGGAAATGGCGGTAGCTAAGACATTAGGACCTGCTTCGTATTAGTTCGTAGTTACGCAATGAAGTTAGAATTTTGCAGATTTACATAGTTTACCTGTATTGCATCCATGATTTTGTCAGGAATTTTCAAACATATATTATACGGTGAATTATTATTGATTTTTTCCCAAAGAGGATATGAGCTTGCTGGGCACCAAATTCATGCTCATCAGGAATACCCCACTCAAAGAGTAGACATGTACCCCTCATCTAAATTTTCTAGCTATGTTTGACTGATTTATCCTCTTGGAACTAACACATGAACAATCGCTACGATTTTCTTATATCTTTACTTCGATAACCCTTCACAAGTCATGCAAGGCCAAAAACAGAGCATAGATGCATATTATTAATAACTTCATAAAGATGCTCCTATTAAAAAATATCCATAAACTGACCATATAGTCCATAGGGGTAACTTTGTACCATGGTCTAAAAAATGAGTAATTTCAGGGTAAAAGATTGTGTAATTTCAATCGGGAACTAAAGCCACACTCCTTAATATGGGCGTGCTGGATTTAATATGGAGTAGTGAAAATTATTCATGTTCGATAGATATTTTAGCAACACACTCAAATTTGCCACTTTATTACAATATGAACTCCATAGTAACATCTACATGGCTTAGTTTGCTAGTCGGGCATTGCGAGTTTAGAATTATAAAACTATTTCTCATATTTACAAAATTGCAAAATGGTATGAAATCATCTACATGCTTTAATAGGAAGCAACAGTTAAACTCCATAGTAACATCTCCCCACGAATTTCCAAATGAAAGCATAACAAACTAGATTGATTTCAACTCATGATCTTGTCGAGATCAAGTATTGTGACACCTAAAATTGACATACAGTTAAAACGTCGTGCTTGGCGACCATTTTCACTAGTGAAACCATATTTTGGCATAAACCAACAACAAAATTATGAGTACGTTTGTCACTGGAAGTGCGATTCATAAAGTAGTAATCACGGGAGATGCCAACAAAATTATGAGTACTTTGGTCACTGGAAGTGTGATTCATAAAGTAGTAATCACTGGGAGGAGCTAATTGTTATATTTATAAACACTTTTCAAAAAATAATATATGTTTATAACCACGGTACATGGCATCAGTGAAGAAGAATGTTCTCTGGAGGAGATTCATTATATGTTTCATTTTGCTTAGGTGGGTCGTTTAATGTTTTCATTTTCACAGTCAATCCAGCCGTATGATGCTTGTGCTTATTATTCAGGAAGTTAGCATGCCCCATGAGTCTTATATAATTTCTACCTGACTGTAACTCGTACATTCCTGTCTCGCAGGTTCTCCGTGGGTAATTCTGAGTAGGAACTTCACTGAACATTGCGTACATGGCTGGGACAACCTCCCACGCACACTACTGATGTACTTCGCCAACGCAGCTTACTCCATGGAATCCTACTTCCAGACTGTCATATGCAGTTCTCCCGACTTTAGAAACACCACCGTCAACAGAGATCTACGCTACTTTGTTTGGGACAATCCTCCTGGGCTGGAGCCGCTTATTCTCGATGAATCGCATTTCGATAACATGGCGAACAGCAGTGCTGCCTTTGCAAGGCGGTTTGTGGAGGATGCACCAGTGCTGAAGAAGCTTGATGATGAGCTACTGAACCGTTCTGTGTGGCGCCTGAACTCGGGCGAGAAGCAAGGAGGCGGGTATGTGGAGGACGTTAATGTTGTCTGGCCTGGACGTGCAGGAGAGAATCTCAGACGCTTCATATCTGAGATCAGTCAGACAAGAGGATGCACGGTTGCAGCTAGCTGAAAGCAGAACCCATCAGAGGTCTGGAATTCTTTGTCAGAAGTATAGTTTACCAGGAATATGACGAACACATTCTTGGCTAGATCTTAGACCAGGTTTTGCTGTAGTCTGACAGTTCTGTGAGGCTGCACAATACCACTACCTATGCATATATACTGTAAAGTAGTAGATGCTTTTCCCTGTTTTGACCATATGGATGGAACATAGAGTAGCTTACACTTGTCAGATAAATGTACAGAGTGGTTAGATAATGGTGGCCTGAGTGGTCGGGGTAGATAAATATGGCTTGCTGATTTTGCAAAATATGTTGAAAGGATGATCGTTTGATACTTCAGATAATTCTTGAGAAGCTAAGGCTGGTGATGGCATTTGTGGTATTCCATTTGAAAAATGCAGGTTACCCTCCGGCCTGAGTGGTCAGGTTAGATAAATACGGCTTGCCGATTTTGCAAAATATGTTGAACGGATAATCATTTGATACTTCAGATCATTCTTGAGAAGCTATGGTTGATGATGGCATTTGTGGCATCCCATTTGAAAAATGCAGGTTACCCTCCACATGTGGTCTGCTGTTGATGTTGGACATGATTCTGCACCAAGTGAATGGGGACCGGGGGACGACGTTATCTGACAGCGGCGATAATAGATGGCTGGTGCAGTCCTTGAAGAAAATTTTGAACCCAGCATGTTTCAGATCATCAGCCACTGAATTTGCCACTACAACAGATTTCGATCTTGATGGTTGTTATGATCATGTCCTTCTAGCAGTGTTATTGCATAAGGAAGTACATGTTTAGTGCAAAGTGTGACCAGGTGCATATTTAAGTACAGGTTTAGTGCAAAGTGTGATCAGGTGCATATTTTATGCGGGAAGTCACAACTTTTCGTTATATAACTACAATCTTTCAACATGGTTTGTCGTATCCAATTACCATTTTGCGGCCAACACTCTCTTATACAATAACAAAATTCTGCTATAAATTTTGAGGCCATATGCATCAATCGATGCAGAGGTCAGGGTAACTACAATCTTTCAACACGGTTTATCGTATACAATTACCAACCATTTTGTGGCCAACGCTCTATTATACAATTACAAAAATCTACATACTGCAAATTTTGTGGTATATAGATTCACTCATATTAGTATGTATGTAGTCAAAATTGAAATGGGTCAAGTGTGTCTTATATTAGTGATCGGAGGGAGTAATTGCAGTTTGCCGGACATTTGGGGGGCAAGCGCGCGCAGCGCTTCCTACTTAGTAGAATCATATTTCGCTCTAAAATGCTAAGCACTGTAATTATATCATTTTAAACATATAAATTGCTAGAGAATGCTTTTTTTTTTCGGGGTAATTGTTAGATAATGCACTGCAGGTTCGTGGCTCCTCTGAAAGAATGCATATCTCGAAGGGCCTGAAAGAATGCATAAAATCTATTATATAATTAAAACACAAGACAATCGACGGTAGAGATTTGTCAACATATAACCACGATGTACAAACGGTGGAGATTAATCAGGACAAGATATGGATCGACGTGAATCCATATGGAAGCTAAGAAGTGCGGATGGATGTCCGGCCTCAACACGTCAAGATTTTGGAAAGTAAAAAGGCCAAGATTAGGAAGTTATATCGTACCTATACGCGAATAGGTGTTTGGCCTGACCACGTACGTGAATATATAGATTCAAACGGACACTAACCTAGGGCCCAATGCGGACTTCAATATAAAGCATGGACGCGACGTGTAGGTCGTCGGCAAATCGATTCATGGACGCGAGGCCACGCCCACCTAGCAATCGAATCTGAGGTGCGGCTGGCAGGCTACGTCAAGAAGGAACTGCAGGACGACGCCCGCCGGCGAACCCATTATCTCCGGCGACCACAAGACGAAGCGCACAAACATGAAGGAGCTTGGCCTTCAGAGGGTTCCAGGCTTCCGGCACTTTCGGGTGGTCCACGATGTTCCATTGATCGCTTGGAGTTTTTTTAGATTGATCGATCGCCGTCGGCCGTCCTAGAAGGATCAATCACCAAGGCTACGAGTGAGACACTATTGGGCCAGCTCCACGGCACAATCCCCGTCGGCATCATGCACCCAAGTATTATCACAAGCATGTTCAAGGATCGTATCCCGGCGCGGATGGATGCAAGAAACAATGTACCCTCAACTGGCCGTACGTAGATTGTTAGATTGATCGGGTCCAGAGGATAATCGTTATGCTGGTCATCGGAATACTCTAGCACTGCTGCGCCTACCTCGGCCGGCGGCCTCGCATCGCCAAATCAGGTACCAGCTAAGGCCATGAAGAAGTCTACTGGTGTCCAGGTTGTGGTCGATCGTTTCTGATGTTGAGCGCTCATGAAGTTCTAAAGAACCTTTGGCTAAAAGAATCGCAGGGTGGCAAAATCAATTATGCGATATCTGTAATGGCAGTGGGGGCGGCCGATTTCAGCGGCATATGTGCGCGAATGAACGCCTAAAATCATCGTTCTACAGCAAGCGGCATATGTCGTCGTCCGCGATCGATGAACTCCAGCAATTTGGACTAGGAAGGAAAACGAGCTTGATGCCGTTCTGACCGACATAGATGGAGCACACCCCTCGCTAGAATCTCTCCTCCTAGAGCATGTAGCTTCCGATTGCAGTTTTAAATTCTATGTGGCATGCATGGCGAACGTGATTGCACTATGCTTGCTCGCCACCGCCGGGCGTCCAGGAAGTTCGCGCTGCTGGTGAAACTGGACACCGACGACTCCAAGTATACGAGCTCAGCCTGTCAGTACCTAATTCCCATGCTCTCAAGTTTCAACTCCACATACGGACATGATCGATTTTTTTTTTTTTAGATAAGAGGGTGCGGGTCCCCGGCCTCTGCATCAAAATGATGCACACAGCCATCCGCAATTATTCAACAAAGCCTTACAAAGTACAACATCGATCAGACCGAAGTCCGTCCAGAAACGCTACCACTATGATGGTGGTGACAAAGATCAAAGCCGCTTGCCTTGACCTCCCACCCACACACATCATCCAAAACCGGAACACCGGTCCAGCAAACACTGCACGCGCACCGCATGCGCGCGCTACAGCAGTCACTCCCGCCGTCTTCCACGAACCCTTCTTCAGAACAAGATCAACGCAGACACCTTGCAAGTCCAGCCGTCGACATCACCATGAAGCCAGACAGCACCGCCGCCCTGCCCTCGTCCATTCGCACGCATCCACTCCGAGACTCCACTGCACCATGCTGCCGAGCCACCATCGTCGACGCGGAGAACAGCACGCCGCTCCACCAGTAGACCCTCCAGGCAGCACCTGTTCCAAAACGACGCCCTCAACAGGGAGAACGACACAAAAAGTGCCGCCATCGTCCGATCTGGTATAACCAGATCTAGGGTTTCCCCCGGAACATCCTGACTGAAGGCAGAAGAATCACCGCGACGACACCTTCAACAAGGTAACGACGAACACGGACGCCGCCATCGTCGGCCCCGACCGCATCGGAGCCCGGCTCTCACCGGCCGTCATCTTCACCTTCAGATCTTCTCCGAGAGGCGGCTGGATGTCGAGAGTAGCACCCACCAGGAGGTGAGCAGCCAGCCGAGATCCACTCCGTGCCCGACCCAGAAGGGCCGCGCCGCCGTCGCCGATGTGCGCCTGAGGGGCCGGGGGCCCTCGCTGTCTGCCACGCCGTCGCAGATGACGACGCCATGACGCCCAGCGCAGCGCCGTGCCCGAGCTCGGAGGAGCCAACCCGCGCCGGCCCCATCTCGCGCGAGGACGAAGGAGACCCCCCCCGCCGCCGGGAGCGCCGAGGCTTAGCCTGGCCGCACCCACGGTGGCAGCGGGGGAGGGAGGAGGGAGGGGCGGCGGGGGACTAGGCGGCGGCGGCTAGGGTTTCCCCCCCTGCCGCCGCGCGGGGGCGAGAGGAGGGGGAGAGGAGAGGAGAGGAGGGGGACATGATCGATTAATATGCACTTCTTTGGAGTTGAGAACTGCTCAAGCCGGTTGACGATTTGAAGTCGTGATCTGTATGGATGAAGTAGTATGGCTGAAGTGGATGTAGAGTAACGTCGGTCCAGCCGTCCAGTGGCTGCTTTGGGTGGACGTCAATCTGAACATTATGTAGATGCCCTCTGTCCTGGATATATGTTCACGCCACTGCAGACTGAGTCACGATCGAAGCATGTTTTCCATGACCTTCAATTAGTAAGCTTTTGCCTTGACTGATCGTGTAACGTAAATACTCTATAGCAACCTCCCACATTAGAAGGTTGTTGTTTCCTCGACTGACCGATGCCCAGCGGCGTCTCCATCTGTGTTGTACAGGAAAAGCAAGACAAATGATAAAGCATCTTATATTATCAAACAGAGTAAGTAGAAAATTTGCAAAGACTTTAAATGGAATCAATATAAAGAAACACATTTTTCTCTCTTTTTCATGAATGGTTGAATATGAATATAATCCCGTGTGCAAGCAAATTGGTAAATAGAGGCAAATACTAATTATTTATTTCGTAGGTTTTTCTACTAAATTATGTTCCTGAGGTGCAAAACTGAACGCTTCATGCATGGTGTACATTCTCATCTTTTGTTATTCTAAAATCATTCCACTAATGATGTCACTAGATTCCGTAACAAGTATAATTTTGCCTAATCGTCGTACACGTAGTAGTTTCGTGTTTAATGCCAATGTCCAAATGACGCCAATCGCCCAATCGCCTCCTACATCATTAATATTAGTGATATTAGTGAGAGCAATAAATTGTTCTAAAGATATCATATAGTTTACAAGAAAGATCAATAATGAGCAAGCGATCTTTGTTTGTGTTATTAAACATGGCAAAATTATTGAGTATGACCACTACCATAAATAATAGAATTTGCAATCCTAATTAAACAAAGACGTTACTCGGGATTTGCATGTCTACATGTGCAAAAGATTTATTTCCTGAAACGTGGAAGTATAGGAAATCTCTCAATTTGAATAGCGTAATTCCCATATGAATTGATCTCTTATTTATCTTACATTGCTCAAAAATTGGTACCAATAATAAACAAGTTACATTAGTTATGAAAACTCGAAATATGTATGTGCTAGCCGCGCAATTGCGCGGGCCACCCAGCTAGTTTGTCCGAATAGCTAGGCGACATCCTCTTTCGCTTTTCAAGCAGCTCAATGCCTGTAATACCATGAAGGCAATGGCGCCAAAAGCAATGGATGCTGACGACAGCAAAGATGACGAGACCAACGATGACGCACGCATGATTCTAATTTCATGGGTGTTCCATTGCACATTATCATCATTCAAGGAATTAATCCTTCCAGGTTCGGATAAAAACACATAGGAAATACAAAGATATATCTCTATCTCAAGGCTGGGCAAAACAGGCCAAGATCAAGATGGCTTCATCACCACCACACGAACGCGTGTACCACACCCCATGTATATCTATCCAGTATCCATAGGCTACAGCGTCGTTTACTCAGAGGAGAAAAGCGTGTTTGATGTCCGGGCTCTCTGTCCCCTACGTCCACACACGTTGCCGTTCGCGATCGATATCCAACACCTGGAACGGAAATATCTCGTTGCTATCAGTTGACGCACGTGAATTGATGAGAACATGTCCTATGCACATATCTCGGTGCTCGTGTTCGGCCTTGTTGTTACCAGCGGGACGGCGCACGCGTGGTTCTTCGTTGTCGAGCCTCCTCTTCCGCCGGAGGAGGTCGGCCGGCGGACGGCAGCGTGAGGCCTGCTGCTCTGCACAATAAAGGCGGCGGTCCTATGGTCAGGGGCGGAGCTACATAGGCCTTTCATGGTGCACAGGCACCAGGGTCACACAAAAAATTACTAGTAAATTGGTCCAATTTTTGCTATGTGCACCAGGTAAACTCAATGACAGTGCATCAGGGCTCACCATTTCACACACAAACAATGCCCAAATAAGCATACTAACGTCTCATTACATCTTGCTAGTTGATGTTGTGCACCAGGCAATTTTTTTTCTAGCTCCGCCCCTGCCTATGGTTCCTCTTGCGGCAAGAAGAAGATCTGTGTGACACCTGTTTCTTCGATCTGGCCGGATTGTCGAGTTCCGGAAGGCTCCGTCGGCGAACTCCATTGGGCAATCAAGCCTGTAGATTGCCGGATCGGGTGGGATTCGGTCGCACGCAGCCATGTTTTTTTCTGACCGTTTGGTTTCAGAGGAAGCGTCGCGAAGCTCTGCACTCTGTTGCCATTGGGGACATGCCTTTCTGTTTCACGGTGAAGTCTGAGTGCGGAAAATGACATGGAGGACTAGATTTGAAGACTAGTAATGGTGGTTCGATTCATGGTGGCGATGAGGAATTTGCTTGATGATTTGTAACTTGGAGCAGCAGCAACGGCAAGTGGGGGCGACAACACAGGAGAAGTTTAGAGTCCAAACTTTCAGGGTGAAAACCCAAGGTCTGGCCTTAATTGGTTGTGCCTGGCAATGACCTTATTGAAGGCATTGCTTTTGCGAGTGTGGATTTTCTTCAGCGTGAAAACCTATGATCTATGATCAGGGCGGCGACGGCGCTATAGCACTGTTCCCTTCTTGGAGGCGTCGCTTATGGGGAAGCTGTACTTCTGGTGCTGTTTTGGTGGTGTTAGGCTTGCTGCTACAAGGAATAGATCATTGTAGCGGGACTTTTCTTGTTTGTAATTCTTCTTCTTTTTCTGGGCTGTGTGCATCCGTGTTGTCGCTAGGGCAATGCGTTGTTGCAGAGACTGGGTGTAATTGGTATCTACGCGATATTAATATATACTCTTTATCTAAAAAAATGCACCTAGAGTATTGGTGTACCTGGTGCACCCGACTCCGGTCGAGCAGCTAAAAAGTTTTTTTTAATCCAAAAAAAAGTTAGGACATTGACACAACACAAATACACATAGTCACAAAAAATTAAGTCTAAATTTGACACAACATCGACAGAAAAAATGACAAATTTGTTATCAGTAATGATAATGGGCCAAATTCAAATCGTAACATGTATTTTAACACTATTCATGTCAGATTTGTCTCTTATTTATCTTGATCTGTGCTATCAATTCTGATTTAAAATTTTGTGACATGTTAGATATGAGTATTATCTACAACCAAACATTTTTTCATAATTTTTGAAAACATGCTAGGTGGCCAACGGAAAATCATGGGAATAACGAGAGGGTACGTAGGGATAAGTTCTTCATTTTAAGAGTAGGCTGGCCGGTCCACATATTAGGTTAGAATTCTCGCGAGGAGCAAGGATCTCTGATCCAGAATGGGATGCGAAATCCGTGGATAATTGATAAGCTCGGAAGAATGGAAGTAATGTGCCCGAACGATGGGTGCACTGGGTGCACCAATTCCCTCGGTGCATAGGATAGAGAAGTTCTATGTCCGTAAATAAATACCTCTGCCCATAAATATAAAAGCATTTTGGTGGGCTGTTTCGCTGTGTGGCGTTATTAATTTAACGCTGGGCCTTTGGCCTTTTCTTTAGAAAAAGGTTTGCCAACCTTTGGACCAAGCTCCAGAGCATTGTGCTAAACCCTGACATGTCGGACTCTGTTACTTGGCGTCATTCCTCGGCAGCCTATTCCTCGTCCTCTGCCTATCAGCCACAGTCTGCTGGTGCCGCCTCCTTACCCACGAACACCTTGGTCTGAAATGCTTGGGCTCCTCCCAAATGCAAGCTCTTTGCGTGGATGATTATTCAAAATAGAGTTTGGACGGCGGACCGTCTGCAGCGGCGTGGAAGGCTTAGTTGACACGTTCAAGAATCCGAGACCCATCTTCGTTTTCACAGTCGCTTCTTGGCACACATTTGTGACATGATCGCAAGATGACCGGGATCGAAGTGCGCATTTGTTGCACATACGGTGGGCTGACCTTCACTTGGTCAAGGACTGTTGGCCTGCCTCAGTTCTTTGTCCCGGAGCACCTAATAAGGTCATTGCTTTCATGATCACGCTAGTCTCTTGGAAGTTGTGGAATGAGCAACTTCATAATTTTTCTGCACATCTCCAACCTTCCTAGCATAATTATCTCATACTAGGGATATTAGCGCGGCAATGCCGCGCCCGTTTGATAAATTTTAAATATCTTTTTTAAAAAAGTTGTGAAATATGAATATTATTTGAAGTCGGAAAAGTTTGCGCTTAGAAGAATGTTGAGATTTTGAAAATTGTCCGTATTGGAATGTATTCAAATTTGTATTCTTTTAATGTTTGCAAAATGGTAAGATTTGGAAGGTATTTAAAATTCTGAAATATGTAAATGTGAAATTTGATTTGAAATGCTCAAATAGATTTTAAAAATTGAACAATTTGGAATTTATTCAAATTTGAATTCTTTTAGTGTTTACCAAATGAGCAGGTTTGAAAGTCATATGAAATTTTGAAACATTCAAATTTGTAATTTGAGTTGGAATGCTCAAATATGATTGTTTTTCCCATAAAATTGTCCAAATATAGGCTAGTTTGAATTATTCAATCTTATTTGTTTTTTGTCAAAAATAGTTAACATTTTTTCCCCGGCATTTTGATATATATTTTTTTATTTTGTCGATGGGTATTTATAGAATTTTTTCCGTTTTCTGTTTCTTTTCTTTGTTGGGGAAAAGAAAATGGCAGGTCGGGTCCGGGAACATAGCGCGGCATTGGCGCACGGCAAATAAAATTTAAATTTGGTAATGTGCACTTTTAAAAATTGTGTAGGTTTGAAAATTAGTGAAATTGAAAGAAGTTTGCGTTTAAAAATTGTTTAGGTTTTGGAAGTTGTTGAAGTTGGGGTGTTTTTCAGATTCGAATCATTTTACGTTTGTAAAATGAGTAGATTCCGAAGATAGTTAAGATTTTGAAATATGTAAATTTGAATTTTGATTGTATGGCACAAATAATCAGCATTTATTTTTGTGAGGGTATTTATAGAAATACTTTCATGTTCTAGAAATTGTTCTAAGGAGGAAGTGCATTACGGTTTTCTTCAAATATTCACCAATTTGAAATATTGAAACATATTTGTTTTTTGACATAAATAATTAGTATTTATTTTGTCGGAGCATTTTGTCGTATTTTTTCTTTTTTCCGGATGGGAATTTTAAGAGATACATCCATTTGCTAGAAATGTAATAAAATTAAATGCATAAAATTAGAGGAAGTCAATTTGGGTCTATATATTAACCGCACCCGTTGTAATTCGAATTGTTGAAATTCATTTGATGCAATTATTAATTCATTTACTGGTATTATTTTTTGTGGATTTCATATGAGTTCGAAAGAGATTTTTGAAATTCATATTTTGTAAATTGACATAAATGTGTCAAATGGGTTGCTGTGTAAAATTTAAAATTTTCAAGATTTGCAATAATTTGGAAAAGGTTCCAAAATATTTGGAATGGTTATTTTGATTTAAAAAAAAGTTGGCCGGAATTGGTTTGTAGTTCTATTTGAAAAGTTACAAAAGTTTTGGAAAATAGGAAAACAAAATAGAAAATACAGGGAAAACAAAAAAAAGGCCGAGCCAGCCGCACAGAAAGCAGCCTAGCCCAGCAAGAAGCCCATCTCTCAGCCTGGGCCCACTGTGACGTCAGAGTGACGTCACCAGTGGCCGGACTCTGCCGCGGCGGAGTGGACCACGCCGGCTTCGCGCCACTGCGATTCGGGACGCGCGGGTGAGCGCGTAGGATGCGCCTGGACGCGAGCTGCCCGCAGGTGGCGGCGCCGCCTCTTTTAAGTCACCGGAGCGTCTCCGGCAGCGTGGAATGCGGCGGCGGACGCCGAACGCGGCGTGGTCGATTCCGGCGCGGTCGCGGCGTTCCGGCACGCGGTTGTCGGCGAGGAGGGAGAGGACGGGGCGGCGGAGGTTGTTGTGGCCGTCGATCTGAGCGGGGAGGCGCGTAGCAGCGGCGGCGCGCGTCGGTGGCGGCGGCGTCCTCCGGTGTCGCGCGCGAGAGAGAAAGGGAGAGGGGGGATTTTGCTGACGGTTTTGCAGAAAAGTCCGTCGATTTTTGTCGAATTGCAAGTAGGTCCACCGCTGTGTTAAAATTTGGACGGCTGGGTAATTTCTCGGTTTGCGAGTTTGTTTCTGCGAAGTTGATTGCGCCAAAATTCGTGCGCGGCCTGTGATTGGTAGAAACTCCCGAGCTACAGTAAGCTACAGTGTCGCGTGGGGTTTGGGACAATCTGGACTGTCCGTGCCGTGGATCGGACGGTCAGGGAAAAAAGGGCGACGTGGATAGCAGATTGGGGGGTGAATCTTACCAACTTTCATATATAGTACTATTTCAAAGAAGAGGCAAAAACTTTTGTTATAGTGGGAGTGAAATGCTTGGTGAACTTCGGGAGATTAGGTTTTTTTATTCACTATGTTTGTTCTTTCCTTAACACGCTCGTTCCTGTTTTAGGGGTGGAGTTGGCTTCGGCCATGTAATATCGCACACTTTCTTCTTGATCAATGAAAAAATCAAGCCTATTGTCTCGTTTGAAAAAAATAGTATGATGCCACATTTAGGAAAATCTGAGAAGAAAGCCCTTGCCCAAGTATTTGGTGGCATTTCGTCAAGCCTAGCTTGCGCGTCAGGGAACTCTGTCTTGAATGCCTTAATACATTTGTCCATCTAGCAACATTGCCAGCCCTTGTGTGAGAGGTGATTCTTCATAGTTTCTCCCTTATGAAGTTGATTCATATTTCTATATCGATGTCTGACACAGAATCTGTGTTCAGAGTCTATAAATAACTCCATAGCTTCCTTGATCAAGCCCTGTTTCAACACCAAGAGAGCAAAGATAAATTTTACCTCGGGTTTGTCACTCATGATGGTAAGGGGGATGTGTCATCTTCAAATCATTTTCAACCAGCTGATGTAGCACTCCATTTCAGCAACGACCCAAGCAATGGGATAGATGCATTCATTAGCATTTATTCCTATGGTAGTTAGCAATTGTCCTCCAAACTTTGTCTTGACATGTGTTCCATCAAGACAAATAAAAGACCTACACCCTTCTAACTATCCCTTTTTATAAGCATCTATACACATGTACACATCACTAAAAACAGGGCCAACTTTCTTCAAGATGAACCCATTGCCTGAATTTTGTGTCCTCGACCCTTGTGCATATTCCCACAATTGGTCATACTGAGAAATATCATCCCTTCTAATCCTTTTTAGTGCTGAGAATTTGGCCCTACCTAATTCGAACCTATTTGGAAGCATGCTATATTTCTTTTCCATCTTCCACTAGTAGGAAACTGCCTTTCTGTGGATCTATAATCTGTGGCGCACCATATAGTCCATGCGCCACAAAAATTATTCAGTGGCGCACGGGGCAACGTGCGCCACAGAATATTGTGGCGCATGTGCGCAACCATGCGCCACAGAAATCATGTGGGTCCCGCCTCCACAAAAATCTGGTGACATTTCTATGGCACACGGGGCTGATTTCTGTGGCGCGTCCAGACCCGTGCGGCACAGAAATGTGGTGGGCCCCTCTCCAATGATTGCCTGCGTGTTTTTCTGTGGCGCATGGTATTGGATGCGCCACTGAAATAAACATTTCTGTGGCGCATCCAGACCCGTGCGCCACAAAACATGTGGTGGGGCCCACTCCAAGGAAAGAAATGCCGTGCCCGGCCGCGCCCCAGTTGACTTTCGTCTTTCTTCGATTCTCTTCTCGACGACGCGCCGCCGCACCACCACCGCCCCCACTCGCCGCCGTCGGCCGCCCCAGCCCAACCCGCCCCCACTCGCCGCACCACTCGACGCCGGTGTGCCGTCTCCACCCAACCGCCGGCCGCTGCTCCGTCCTCGACGCCCGCGGAGGACCGGCCGTGCACGCCGCCGCTCCCTCCTCGACGCCCGCGGCCGGAGGAGACCTCGACGCCGCCGCGCCCTCGACACCGCCTCCCTCGACTCCCTCCATCCCCTCCCCGATCAGGTGCTGCTCCTCTTCCCCCTCTCCCTCCCCTCCACACCTGCACATAAGGTGTTTGTGAAAATGCAAAACCTAAAAATTTGTTGCTAATTCATTTAAATTTTGTAGTTCCTTGCTGCTAGTTCTCTTAGTGATGATTCTTTGCTGCTAGTTCATCTAAATTTTGTAGTTCCTTGCTACTAGTTCCTCTAAATTTTGCTAAGTGTTAAATGGTCACTGTTTAAACATACCTTTAAAACTGACTTGAATTAAGGTGCTAGAAATTTTCAAAAAACTATTTTTGAGCTTTATCATGATGTAATAATGTAGTGCAATAGATCCATGAAGGTACATTGTAAATAGGATCAAGATTTCATAACTTTGTAAGCCTCCAAAGTTGGTACTTTTTAACTGTCTTGAAGACGCATTTTTAGTTGGAATTGGCTTTTAGTAATAACATTTTTAGTTGTAAATAGTATCCATAACAAGGCATACTACTCACACAGCCATGATGTTGACCAAATCTAAGATCCGATTGACAATTTAGATGAGATGCTAACATTTCAGTCACATTAGTGAACATTGCTTCAACTAATCTCCTCCCCTGATCTTTTTATTCATCTTTTTATCCATATTGTTGTACATCTTCTTTTTATCCTTTTACTCATGTTCTGGTATATGTACTATAGGCCGATGATTTAAACTATGTCATGTTAAAGGGAAAAGAGTATCTACAATACCTTGTACAATATACAATTTGAGTGCTTCTATTAGTACATGGTCTTGTAGGTACTCTTTTTGCCTTATTTTGACAATGATATATGAGGCTTCTATTGTATTACACTGATGACTCTGATTCACAGTATAGCTAGGTTGACTCTGAGCCTGAGCATGACCGAACCTATAGAACGAATGTAAAAAATGGGCCAAAGATCGACGGCGTCGCACCGTCGGTCTGTAGTTTCTGTCAAGCTCAGGCTCAGGGCCACGCTATTGTTCTGTGAATCAGAGTCATTGATGTGAAACATCATTTCATAGGATAGCTAGGTTGACTCTTACATCCTGTGTGTGCTTGTTCCATTGCCTGACATCGTCGGTAATGTGTGTGCTTGTGTTGATCTGTCCTACCACGACCATCGTGTCGTGGTTGTTTGTGCTCCGACCATCGTGTCGTGGAGATGCCGGCCGGAGATGCCGGCCGGAGATGTGGATTTTTTGTGAAATGTCTGCAGGTACCCCGAGAGGCCCTTGAGTTTGCCGGAACGTCGATTAACTTCCGTTTCGGCAAATTCGGGTACTCCATATGTCCCTTTTTTAGCAAAGGTCATGCCAATTTTTTTCGTGAATTTTGGCATGACTTTGCTAAAAAGGATCAGACAGGATCTAAACTACCCAGCGGATCGCCACCGTGTGAATGAGTTCATACCGGACGGGATCAGACAGGTGGAAATGGCCAAGGAGATGGAGCACAGGTTGGCTGAGGCGCAGATCGCACATCGCAACGCACGCCCCCAGGACGACCCGTATGTGAGGCATCTCCTGCAGAACGAGCCAAACTTGATGTCCTACCAGCAGTTCGGCGCTAGTCCTTTTGACGGTGCTGGTCCTTCGTACGGCACCGGTCCTTCCCACGGCGCCGGTCCTACTGACGACGACATCACTTCTCTTGGGATCTGGGCGGAGGAGGAGGAGCAGCAGGAGGAGGAATGGGAGAAGGACTGGGATTCCGACTCTGAGCAGCAGCGGCAGAAGCGGCAGCAGGCGTCGGAGGAGCGGCAGCAGCAGCGGCACCAGGAGTGGCAGGAGTCGGAGCAGCAGCTACTGCGGATGTTCGGGCCGCCGAACCCCGATGCTTATCACCACAGCGACCTAGGCACTGGCACTAGTACAGAACGACACATCCGATACCCCTCTATGGAAACGGCACGAGTTAGGTGACGGAGAATCGCGCTTTCCGCGTGAGAAAACCCGCCCCGCCAGGCAAGCTGGCCCGCATCCCGCCTTCATAGGCAACGGTCGCGAATTATTAACCGTTGCCGATATGTTGGTAACGGAGTTTCTTTCGACTCCGTTTGCGATATGTTCTTCAATGGCATCGGACATTTGTATACAACCGTTGGCGAGGTTGCTTATATAAAATTCCTTTTTTAGCACTATCTTGGATATTATAAAAGACTGTCGATTCGCCCATGTTCCTCCGCTCCAGCTTGTTTTTACTCCGCACTCGTGTCCTCCATGGCCAAGAGCATGAGCTCGTCGGGGAGATCGAATGCGTCCTCCTCCTGCGCCGCCGGAGCCGGGTCAGATCTGCCGCTTGTGAAGTGCGTTTGCTGCCGCTGTCGGAACGCGATTCGTCGAGTGTCGCGTTCGGATCTGAACCCAGTCCGGATTTACTTCAAGTGTCCAAATCACAGGGTTAGTTCGACGCTTCGACCAGTTTTGATTGATTCTATTCTATGTGTGATGCTGATTTGCCTCTGGATTCGATTTACCATTTGGCAGGGGAGGGGCGAAGAGTATTCTGGGAGCTGTGATTATTTTTTTTTTGGATTGAAGATTATGTTGAGATGCTGCTTGCTAATGGCGTCGAAGTGGAAGCTGCAGAGCTGGAAAATGTAGCCTTGATAGTCAAGAAGGCGAACATGGAGATGAAGCCGCACACTGCAGCAGCTCTAGCTGGTTTGGCATGGAGCCCAACAAACACTTCGACTAAATCTGACCATGTTGTTGCTATGCGCAAGGAGCGGCATAAAGGAACAGAAATAGCTCAGTTAAATGTTCTTGTGAGCATTGCTAGAATGATTTTGTGTGTTTGTGTGCTGCTGTTAGGTGTGAACTTGTATGCAGCAATGAAAATCAGTAGAATGTATTAGGTTCGTATGCAGCTATGCAAATCAGTACAATGTATTAGGTTAGTATGCACTTTGAAAATCACTAGAATGTATTATGTTCGTATGCAGCTACGGAAATCAGTAGCACATAGTAGTTGTGAACTTGTATCCAATGGAAACGGTTATATAAAATGTCCGTTGCCAATTGGGTGCCTATAAATGTACTGGCGAAGCAAAGCCCCATCAGTCTCATTCTCAATCCCTCACTGTCCATCTTTCAACCCTAGCCGCCGCACATTGTAGCTTTTTACTCTCCTCACTCTCTCATGGCTTCCTCTGCCGGCACTTCTAGATCTCGCCATCGCAGCCGCGGCTCTAGCGGCCGCACCGATCTAGCTGCATCTGTTCGTGATAGGGCAGATCTGGAGGCGGCTGTGATGCGGCAGGTGCGGGAGCGCGTCAGGCTCATCACCTCCGGTGATGCCCCGCGTCCTCTGGGCCACGCGGAGCTGGATCAGATCATTCATCGGGTGGTGATGCAGCAGTTGTCACTAGTACAGAAAAGGCTATTAGGTGCGCACCAATTTGGTATTCTGTGGCGCACCCCCAGAAATGCTGGGTGCGCCACAGAATTCTCGCCACAAAAATTATTTCTGTGGCGCACCAGGCTTGGTGCGCAACATAATTCTCACATTTCTGTGGCGCACCTGGTCTGGTGCGCCACAGAATTCTCAAAAAATTCAAAAAATTCAAAAAATGCAAAAAAATATAAAAAGTTTCAAAAAAATCCAGAAAAATCAGAATATGAAATAATATGAAAAATCCTAATTATTGGAATTATTTTCATATTTTTTGAATATTTTGAACTGATACCTTCCCGCTAGGTCACCCATCCTCAAATTGCTCCAACCCTAGCACGCTTAACTTCTAAGTTCTATCCAGTCCAGCTACCCCTATGCTACTCAAGTCTTATTGATATATATATATCATATGAACCCTCTTAAGTATTGTATGTGTATATGTGTGGTATGTGTTAGAAATGTGTGTTTTTAAATTTCAGATTTTTCAAAAACTTGTAAAGTTTCAAAAGGAGATTCAAAAGTTTCGAAAGATCCAAAAAAATTCAAAAAAATTCAAAAAACTCCAAAAAATTCAAAAAATCCAAAAAATTCAAAAAAGTCAAAACACTTCAAAAAAATCCAAAAAATTCAACAATCTTCTTTGTTATACATTTCTGTGTCTTTTTTGGACTTTTTGATTTTTTTGATTTTTTTGATTTTTTTTTCTTTTTTTCTTTCTTTTTGATTTTGCTGCGAAAATCGTCTGTTTGAAATAACTTTTTTTTCTTTCGGAATTTGAGGAATGTGTGAATTGCTGACCGGGTAAACCGTGGTGGATTCGAACTCGGATTTTTTTGACATATTATTTGCGTTATTTCGACGTCGTATGCAAAAGTTATGGCCGTCACAAGATTTTTTTCCTGTTTGTTGCAGAAAAGGTCAAAATTCATATTTCAAAATTTCTATACCTACTAGACACTCATACGTAACTACATGTCAAAGGATTTTATTTATTGAATTTTTTATCATTTTTCTTTAATTCCTGCAAGCCAAAAAAGGCGATCCACGGGGGGGGGGGGGGGGTGGGTGGGATTTGAAAAAAAAAATTCTGTGGCGCACCAAGCTTGGTGCGCCACAGAATGTCACCTTTCTGTGGCGCACCTGACAGGTGCGCCACAGAATGTCAACTTTCTGTGGCGCACGTGCCAGATGCGCCACAGAATTGTTTTTTTCAAATTTTAACCCGCCCCCCCAGATAACTTTCTGTGGCGCACCTGTCCATGTGCGCCACAGAAATGTGACTTTCTGTGGCGCACCAGGCTTGGTGCGCCACAGAATGTCTAATTTCTGTGGCGCATCTGGTTTAGTGCGCCACATAAATTAGACTTTCTGTGGCGCACTAAACCACATGCGCCACAAAAATAATTCTGTGGCGCACCAATTAAGGGTGCGCCACAGAGTGCCAACCTACCTATATAGGGTTTCCCTACTAGTGTGTGGCGGATCCGCCGTCAACGGAGGCCGATCTGGAGGCCGCCGTCGACGGAGGAAGAGGTGGCCGATCTGGAGGCGACGTCCCCGGTGGAGGAGGTGGCGTCCACGGTGGAGGAGGTGGCCGATCTGGAGGCGACGTCCCCGGTGGAGGAGGTGGCGTCCACGGTGGAGGAGGTGGCCGATCTGGAGGCGCCGTCCACGGTGGAGGAGGTGGCCGATCTGGAGGCGCCGTCCACGGTGGAGGAGGTGGCCGATCTGGAGGCGCCGTCCACGGAGGAGGAGGTGGCCGATCTCGAGGCGCCGTCCACGGAGAAGAAAATGTGAGGTCTAAATCGCTCAGCTCATGAACTAGTTCATCAATTGGTTTTATATAGAACTTGTCTAGTATATAGAACTTGTCTAGTATATAGAAAACTCGTCTAGTATCTTGCACTTTATTGTTTCTGTCTAGTTTTCTAGTCTAGCATAGAAAACTTGTCTAGTATATAGAAAACTTGTCTAGTATCTTGCACTATTTTAAAGTCTAGTAGGGTGAATTAATTTCAACTCTTTGTAGTACTACCGATGATGAATAGATCCAGTCACAACTTTTTGTCAATGTGCTAATCCTCGTTATTGTTTTGTGTAGCTAGTGTATGAAGTAATATTATTTCGGCGACACTGTATAAAAAATGGTGAGGCTCTTGAAGGAAACATCACCTTCAAGTTATGCCTCCAAATCGTTGGATCGGACTGCAAGCACACGGATATAGGCGCTTAAAGGTGTGAACTGTTTTCACATTAAATTATATCTATGTCATGTAGCATCATATTTTGGCTCTTCTCTAACTATCAATCCATGTATTTTTATCCAGAAGCACAAAGCTGATCCGAACAAACTTTAAATGTGCTACTTATAAAGTGGGATTATATTTCGGCGACACCGTCCAAGATGGAGCAAGCCTCAGTATGAAGAATTTGGCAATTTGGCTTGGTGTAGTTTCTGTTTTTTCAGTTTCTCCGGCTATTTTGTGGATGTGTGTTTAGGGAGCAAGCCTTAGCTGCAGTTTAGGGAGGCATGAGAATGATAGGATTAGCGAAGCATGTGTAACTCATCTTTTGATGCTATGTAATGGTGACAATTGTTATATAAGTTATGAACGGTTTTGCTAGCAACTTTGTGCTTCTGCTGTGATATTTTGAATGTCAATTGGCAACTGTATTGCTGTTGTACGCTTATGAAAAAACCTCAATGCAAACGAGCAAAATAGAATCTCCGTTTCTGATGTCCAGATACATCGGCAACGGAGACTGGATGGCAACCGTAGCCAAAATCAAGCCTCATCGGTGACGGTTTTTCGTGTCCGTTGCCGATGAGAGCGTTCACATCAGTGACAGGGTCGTGGACACGGACCCTTTCTCTGTTGCCGAAGGGGTTTTTGGCCCGTTTCCGATGTGTCGTTCTGTACTAGTGTGGGTCGAGGTGAATAGGCGGGACGGCATACCTCCGTTCCGCACTCTTTCGAGTCAGCCGTGGGGGAGCGAGGACACTGATGACCCTCTGGATCCGATGTTCTGGGCTCAGCTGGATAGGTCGACGAACCCATAGAGCGACTTGTCCACTTCTTTCCGTACTATGTTTTATGTTGACTTGTCCACTTATCTATGTAGACTGATGTTTCCACTGTACTTGGTTAAGACTAATGTTTTATTTTCATGCATATGCCAATGTTAAATGCATATGCTTGTACTACGACTTATCCCAATGCATATGCCAATGTTAAATGCATATGCCTGTACTATATATGTATGTATCTCGGGCTCTAAGTGATGTGATGACATATTTATCTGTCTGTTTTAATACCGTGTCAAAATATATTACTGTTTCTATTATTTTCTGTATAAATACTGTAATATACCTGTATTATTGTCAAATACAGCAAATAATCGATAATACAGCAAATAATTGATAGTATATATAGCAAATAATTTAGTGGCGCACGGTAAATAATTTTGTGGCGCACCATATTCTGTGGCGCACGAACGAAGTGCGCCACAGATACATTATTGTCAAATATAGCAAATAATCAAAATTAATTCTGTGGCGCATGGAAAATATTTCTGTGGCGCATTTCTGGAGGTGCGTCACAGAATTGTCTACTTTCTGTGGCGCACGGAACCATACGCCACAGAAATAATATTTTTGTGGCGAGAATTCTGTGGCGCACCCACAATGCGCCACAGAAAGCTATTTTGGTGCGCCACAGAAAGGCACTTCCCTACTAGTGTTCCTACCAAATGGTTTAAATTACATATTCTCCTCGATCGTCTCTTATTTCTTCCATATATTCCCTGGTAATCAATGGGGCTAGCAGTTCCATCACCTCCCAGACCCTCTCACAACTGAGATCATTAACGTACTTGTTCAACAAAAAAAAAATCTTGAATCCTTAGTGGCAATAAATAATCAGGGGCAATATAGTTTGCAAACTGCCTCACAAGTGATGCTATTGTTCGTCTTCTTCCTTATTTGCACTGAGTTCTACATACATTGATATGGCTTCCCTCACCTCCAGAACAATGGAGAAAACCTTGCCAAGTTTGAATTTGGGATTTGCCATATCTATGAACTTCTTAAATTGCTTCCAGTTATAATTTTGCTCTGATTTCTTTTCTTTGGGCAGCTCTAGCACATCTCTGTCAGGATGCCTTTCAACATACACAATTACTTTCTAGGTCATCTTGGACATTTTCATGAACATTTTTCATAAATTGTTCATCATCATATGCTAAATCATGGTCAAAGTCTGCAGATCACTGTCTAGGTCAGAGGAATCTACACCCATTGGAAATTTTCTTCTTCAGATTCTTCACCCTCCTCTGCTACTTAATCATCTGCATTGAGCTCTAAAGTATTTGCTGCCTTCTCACCCACATCTGCTTCAACTATGTGAATGTAAGTTGATTTTGATGGACTAATGAGAACTTGCAAATGAACTGGATGTTGAATTACATCATCCTACCTCTGCTTCTCAGGAAAATTAACATGATTAATATAAATAGTTCAGTGTCTTCTCCTCTTTTGCACACTTATTCATCTTATCGGATTGAGTTTAGTGTTTATTGCCATAATCCCATCTCCTACTTCATGTCCATGTTTGCACCACTAGACACTAATCCTTGGATCAACAATATTGTCACCCAATTCAATCAAAATTGGATAAAGTGAATACCAACAGGAACTTCCCTTCGATAATTCGTAAAATCAATTTTTGCATCCAAATATGCTAGGTTCTCCCAAGTCTACAGAAAAACCCTCTATGGTGCACAACAATGCAAAAATGCTCATCATATCGTCATACATTACATGAAGAAAAAAAGAATTCGTAAGCCACCAAACCCTATCTCATATTACTGACCAAAATCAACTTAATGCTACGAAATTACGGCCGCTTGTGACATACAATCGCAGAAAACACTAACCATGCTTACCAAACAAGATTGGAGTCGTAGATTACACCTTAGACTACCCACCCAAATCGGGTCACATGTGGGATAGACTAGCCGTAATTGGGCGCTTCAGTCCACGGATCTTGACGGCGAGGCAGTAGACGTGTTGCGTTGTCGCGTTGAAAGGGTGACGAAACAGGTGGACGTGTTGCGGAGGAATGCATTCAGGTGTTTTTTCTCAAGTATTTATTGGCAAGCCCTCGTTGGTCAACGTACTAACATGGTACAAGCATGTCATGTCACTGTGTCAGCACTCCTTAATCTCGCGTACAGTGAAAGAGACCAACCTACTCATAAAATGGTCCAAAGCGACCTCCCGGCTCATAATCAGAATTTGACCGATCAAATACTCATTCATTTAAAATTGAGTGACTAACCATGTGATTCCCTCGGTTTTAATTATACTTTGGAGTTAGAGTTACCCTTTTTTTTTGGCAAAGCGTGATTTTTACTTGGAGTTATCTTTTTTTTTTGCGAAACACAGACGCTCACATATACGCATATACACTAACCCATATGAACGCATACACACCCTACCCTTCTGAGCACCTCCGATAGACTGAGCCGACGGATCAGTTCTTGTGATTGACGAAGTCATCACGGGCGCCTTATTCTTAGGGCATCTCCAGCCGTCCCCCCAGCGCCCCCCAGGGCCCAAAATAGCGTCGTTTGGGCCTAATAGCGCCGTTTTTCTACCAGTCGTCCCCCCCAGGAGCCCAAATAGCGTCGTTTTGGCGCCGGCGCACCCAGGCCAAACCCAGCGCGTCGGGTTGCGCCTGGGGGGGTCGGCGGAAGGGAAAACGCGCGTGGGCCAGCACTGTCGGGGAGACAGCGCATTTCCCACCCCTGCCTCGCCCTTTCCTCTATCCCGCCCGTCGCCGCTATCTCGCCGCCGGCACCACCCCTCCCCCTCCGCCGGACGCAAGCAGCTAGGAACCCCACCATCTTGCCCCAAACCACGGTGCCGGCGCAGCCCCTCCCCTCCGCCGTGATCTAGCCGGAAGGAAGGCTCTCGGGAAGGCTCGCGCCCACCTCGCCTGCTAGGTGTTCGGCGGTTTGTCCGCCCAGCCATGGACTCCGACAATGAGGAGCTGCTCGACGAGGAAGCCCAGGCCGACCTCGACGACGAAAAACACTTGCTGATCCTCGTGTGCCTCGCCGGCCTGCTCGCGCACGACGCGCGGCCGCGGCGTGGTGGCTCGGCGCCCGGCCGCCGCAAGAGCAAGCCGAGGCAGCGCTACGAGGGGTACTGCACCCTCTACTCCGACTACTTCGCCGATCATCCCATGCAGGACGAGGCCGTGTTTCGGCGCCATTTCCGGATGAACCGCAAGCTCTTCCTCGACATCATGCATGCCATCCGGGAGTTCGACACCTACTTCAAATTGAAGAAGGATTGCACCGGTACGGTAGGCTTTACATCAATTCAGAAGTGCACGATGGCCATGAGGTTGCTTGCATATGGTGCTCCCGCTGATTCGCAGGATGATTATCTGCGCATGTCCAAGTTCACTGCCATTGATTGCTTGAACAGGTTCTGCCGGGCAGTGGTGGCAGTGTTTGGGCCAAAATACTTGCGATCACCCAATGCGGAAGACATTGCTCGGATCCTAGCTTGCAATGAAGCAAGAGGCTTTCCTGGGATGCTTGGAAGCATCGACTGCATGCATTAGGCATGGAAGAACTGTCCATTTGAATGGCAGGGATGTACAAAGGCCACAAAAGGAGTGTGCAGTGTGATTCTTGAGGCCGTGGCTACACATGATCTATGGATTTGGCATTCCTTCTTTGGTATGCCAGGAACTCACAACGACATCAATGTGTTGCAGTGCTCGAATGTCTTCGCCAAGCTTGTTGAAGGTCATGCCCCTCCAGTGAACTACGAGATCAATGGGCACCAGTACACAAAGGGCTACTACCTTGCAGATGGCATATACCCGAAGTGGTCAACATTTGTGAAGAGAATCTCCAACCCTGTGCCAGGAAGCGCGAAAGCTTGGTTTTCCAAGTGCCAGGAGGCTTGCAGGAAGGATGTTGAGCGGGCATTTGGTGCGCTGCAGTCTCGATTCGCTGTTGTCCGGTACCCAGCCATGACTTGGTCGAAGGCCAACATGTGGGAGGTGATGAACTGTTGTGTGATCTTGCACAACATGATCATTGAGAGTGAGTGGGATCATCCGGTGCCTGAGACTACTGAGCCATACTACCGACAGGGTCCTCTTGCAGATGTAGATCACCAGCTTCCGGCAACATGGGCAGCCTTCCTCGCTATGCGCCAGGAGATTCGAGACCCTGCAGCACATACACAACTGCAGGATGATCTGGTGCAGCACTTGTGGGAGCGCAAAGTCAATGGCAATGCCGACAATGCCAATGCCTAGTTTGATTTGTTCTATTTGCTTACATTGTTGAACTATTTGTGTGTGGATTTGTATGTTGAACTATTCTTATGTGTGAATTTGTATGTCCAACAATTTTAATTGTGTTGGCATTTGTTTTATGCGCGAAATATGGCCCAAACTCGCCGGCTGGGGGGCGGCCTGGGTTCGGCGACTGGGAATCGGCACCCCCCAACGCGTGAAATAGCCCCCCCCCCCCCCCCCCCCCCCCGACGGGCCAAAATAGTGCCTTTTTCGGCCTGGGGGGCACAACGACTTAAGATGCCCTTAGTGGGTATGTTTTAGATACATGTGATGTGATGGCATTGAGAATTTGAGACTAGTCTAACAGCCCCTAAGATTTTTTAGTTCTGTTATCCGAACAACAAATCTTTATCAAAAAATCGAATAACAAATACTCTCGAATTAGAACTGGTAAATAGAATTATAGAATGATAAATCATTGTTCCATGTGCAGATTAGTAAACTTGTTAAGAAATGGCGCACGTTGAGCTCGCGGGAGAGTGTCCGGCGCGTGCGTGATAGTGGCGTGAGTGCGTGTTTGTCCCAGAAAAAATAATAATTTCCGCACGTTTTCCGCCTGGTCGTTACGCGGACACGGCGACCACTAGCAAGCGCGTCCAGTGCACGGGGCCCGCCTGCCAGCCACACCGGTAAGCCCACGCCTATATAAATGGGCTCGAGAGTGATAAGTCGGCAGCACCTGGAGCCAGCCGAAGACCAACAGAATACAGCACACTAGCTACAGCAGGGCCACAGCAAAGGAGAAGAAAGAGAGACATGGACGCCGACATGGGCGACAGCTTCGCCTACTACTGGGAGACGCAGCGCTACCTCGAGTCGGAGGAGCTCGTCGACAGGTACGCACCGCTGCCGCCGGCCATCGGTCGCCATTGTTATCGGGTTGACCGGGGAAAAGGAAGAGAGGCTGATTAAATGACGATCCTTGGTTGCAGCATCATCGCCGGGGCGCCCGAGGACGCCATGTCGTACTACGACTCGAGCTCGCCCGACGGATCCCACTCGTCGTCCACGCCGGCCGGGGCTGCCGCCATGCCCGGGGCTGCGATGGGTGTGGGAATGGGCGGGACGGGGGCAAACAAGAACATCCTGATGGAGCGCGACCGCCGCCGCAAGCTCAACGAGAAGCTCTACGCGCTCCGCAGCGTAGTGCCCAACATCACCAAGGTGAGCTTCGCGGGGCATTTGATCAGCCTGCATTGCCGGAACCCTGTAGCATCTCAATCGACCTCTGGGGAGCGACGATTATAATTTGAGACTTGCAGATGGACAAGGCCTCGATCATCAAGGATGCGATTGAGTACATCCAGCTGCTGCAGACGGAGGAGCGTCAGATTGCGGCAGAGGTTTCCGCGCTCGAGTCCGCCGCCGGCGGGGAGGAGGACTACGACTTCGCGGAGCAGGTCTCCTCGCAGCAGAGGAACAAGAAGGTGAAGCGGGCTCTGTCGGTCTCGTCAATGAACAACGCGCTGCTCGCCACCGCGGCGCAGGAAGCGGCCCCCTCGCCGCCCGTGGAGGTGCTGGAGGTGCGCGTGTCGGAGGTGAGCGATAAGGTGCTGGTGGTGAGCGTGACGTGCACCAAGCAGCGCGACGCCATGGCCAAGGTGTGCCGCGTGCTCGAGGAGCTCCGCCTCAGGGTCATCACCGCCAACATCACCTCCGTCTCCGGCTTCCTCATGCACACCCTCTTCGTCGAGGTACGTCGCCGTCGCCATCTACAATTCATTCGCTTGATTGGATTCTATCCGATTGCTCTGCTTCCGCTCATTCCCGTTGGTTGACTTGATAAGATGACGTGGGGCGTGCTAGCTGACGTCATGGACCCCGGCTTCTTGGTTGCTTGAGCTTGACTCTTGAATTTGACTTTCACCATTAGAGTACACTTTTAGTTTCCTCTTTAAGATCTTTTTAAGGTAGAAAGTTGCACCTAAAAGTTCTTCCCCTGTTTTCATTTGCGGCGCTCAACGTCACGTCACTCCCAAGAAATCTTAAAACAGATCCAGAAAAGAAAAGAAAAAATATCTCTTTCCCAAATTGGCACTTTCTCCTTGCATTTTTTGATCGTGTTTGATTTGTCACGTTTTAATATGGATCGGACATAATCAATCACATGGCAATCGATAAACACGGATGCCACAGTTTGAGCACGATGGGGACATGATCGCCACGTGCTTTAGATGCCAAAATTGATTGATTTCCAGAGAAACACAAGGATCGACATCACGTGCCTGGGCCCTGGGGGAGACGTGGGATCAACTTGCACGTGCTCAGGCACTAGAAGATGCTCCTGTCTGCTTCTATATCCTCAGAATTTTTTAACGTGCTACAGGGAAAAAGGCTTTTCTATATTCCACACGTTTATGATTAATTTTGTTGTATGTATCGAGCACGAGTGCCATGTGCTATTTATCCAACAACCCGTGCTTTAATATCGGATGGTCACTAGCTTGACTCGGATGAGATTTTGGATAATGTTTTCCTGTGGAGTTTACTTATCCCTGAAACCCCTGACCGAGTCAAATCGTTTCTTTTTTCAGGTAGATGACATGGATCGCTTCCAGATGAAGGAGGTCGTGGAGGCTGCTCTCTCACAGCTTGATGCTCAAGGAAGCCCGCCACTGAGCTCGATGAGCTACTAGGGATAAAGATGACGATGATGATATGCTCGCTAGGCATCGGTCACCTATTTCACCTCGACACATAGTCTCACTTTTCCAAGGCCTATATCTATATGCCTTATGTAATGTACACGCCATAATTTTGCCCCCTTTTTGGCGACACCCCTTTATATACCTGGATGGAGGTGATTTGTTTTAGTAAGAGGGTAGATAATAGGCTAGGTATGCTTTGGACCTCATCTACAGGTCTTCATGAGCATCGCGTTATATGTTTTTATCCACTACGACATATCTATGGTGATAAATAACATGGTGACCTCTTCATTATTAAAACGTTCATATGCAACATAGTGTCGACATTTCTTTGCATATCGGTGTGGTTTTGTGATACATTCGACAAAGGGTATCTGTATTTATGTAACTGTAAGAAAAAATTCCGATTAATTGGCGAGCCCAAAAACATTTTGTAATTGAGATTTTTGACAATTAATACCATGATACATTATAAAAGAAACTAGCAAATTTATCACGATATTCAAACTCTTTCTATACTACTATTAAAAGAGCAAACATTGTGCTATGTTGATACATTAAATCTGATCTGTTCATGTTGATCAATGACCCAGATTGCTCCAAACCTTTTCGGTTTCATTATAATTACAACATTGCCACCGCTAAAGATTAGCCTGTTGCCCGTCCGTGCTTCGTTGATGTACCGATTGACTTGGGAAAGCGGAGGCTGTAACTCAAGCAACCGATGTGTGCTGGACACCGGCAAGAGAAGAACACGATGGCGGGGGCCTCCCTCCTGTCAGTGTCGCAGAGCGCATAGCAATGGCACGGAGGGGCAAGAGCTGTTGCGCGGCGCCGCTCAGCTCGATGCATGGGCGTGTGCCGGTTTCCCCGTCTGTCTGAGATGCTGTCGGCGCCGCCCAGATTGACTGAGATGGCACAGATGCCGGGCGTTGGCCAGATGTCGCTGCCCTTTTTTTTTTCCAAGCCGCCGTGTATGCCACTCATTACGGCGTCGCCGGTTCTCCCCTTGCCGACTGTTTCCACTCGAATTGGGGCGGCGCTCCGACAGTGCAACTGCTCTGGTACACACAGCGGCGCCGATTTGAGCCGAGCGGCAGGACACCGCGCCCCTGCCATGGTGCCCTGCTCTGTACCGCTGCGCTGTGTCGTCGTCTTGGCGCTGCTTACCCTGTATTAGGGAGAGAGGAGACCTTGCAGGGGGCTTGCACGGAAGCAGCACATGGTGGGGCCACTGGATGTGTATACCCTACGTTTTTTAATTGATGGAAACAAAAAAAAATCGAATTAGTGTACTATACCCCACCTCCTCTTAGACCAATATGATATTATCATCATATGCCAGGAGTGTCGCCGGGTTCAACCTATTCGCTCTCAGCCACGGTATTCAAATTAATGCTGTTTTTGCGCTGAATTAGCGAACTGGGAGGAGGTAATTTATTATTCACATTTGTTCACAGCTGATAACCATGATAAAAAAATAATTATATATGTGCTGAAATATGGGAAGCTCAGATGGGGCACCTAGGAGCATGGGCACCAGGATGGAATACGAACAGTTTTAGGTATGTAAACATATACATATATCTTGGGTATGTATACCTTAGGTATGTAGGAGGTACATATGATTTGGGTATGCACATTATGGGGTATGCATACCTAATAATGTGCACATACCTAAGTTATTTATATATATAACTGATCTGTACGCGTACAATTGAACACACATACCCAAGGTATATATAACATGTAGATACCTCGAATACACATACCTATGTGTACCTCCTATATACCCAACATGTGCATACCCGAGTTATAAGTGTCATCTACATACCCAAAATGTACTGTATTCTATCCAGGTGCCCAGGCACCAGGGAGCACCTGTTAATTTACCCTGAAATATGTATACTCATTTATTTCTAAATTATATACATGATATTTCGTATTTGAAGATAACCATGACGCACACAAAGAAGATTATATATTAGTGCTGAGTTTCTATTTATGTTTTGAGATGATTGATGTATAGTCCAATAAGGAACTAGATATGAAGTAAAACCTATATTTCAAATAGTACATAAACAAAAAATCTAAGTGAAACATAAGATGTTTGAGTAATATATAATATTTTAGGTTTGTGAGCAAATATTCAATTATTTTAAAACCGTTGCAACACACAGGCAGTTTTACCAGATGTTGCTCGCTAACGATAATTCATCATACTATATTAGTATTACTACTACTTCGGAATATAAAAGAAGGATGTATTCAAAAAAAAAATTGAGACGTGCGTGAACTATGTATTAGGGAACCTTCTACGATTTAGAGAGATGACAAACATATCAGCATATGGGGCGTACAAACTAAGTTCATGAAAGTTAAACATTATGTGTATCGTGATATAAATAAACATCTCGCTATAAAAAAGGTCCAGGAAACTGCAAAAATTAAACCTCTTAGATCCCTTAGATTATAGAAAAATAGATAGAATTAAATCATTAACCAACAAGTTTTGAGTAAATTGGCGTCACTTCTCTTCCGTGCTTTTGTGAATTTTAATTGCATTAATTAAAAGTAGAGTCGTGCGTTGCACGTGCAAATTTACTAATTTAAATGATACAACGAGTGTGCATTGTATATTTTCCGCATATCGTTACACATTTTTCATGAAACTATTGCTCTGACAACAAAAAAACTCACTAAACTAGAAAATGAGTCATGAAATTATTGCTTTGTAACAGAAAAATCACTATACTAGAAAATGACATTTATATTTTGAATACGTGCGTTGCACGTGCACGACTACTAGTCTTCTTCAAAGACGCAATCTTGTATTCTTCTAAAAACAATTGTGGGAAAAGGACATAAAAACCAAACAATAAATATGTGAATACCAACGGGTGTTCTCCAATAATTTTGTTTTAGAGCACTAATACAAAGGCTATGTGCTCGACTCAACTTAAATAATTAGGCAACATCCACGAGAGTACCAACACTAGCATGACATGGAAGAGAAACTAAACTCCTTGTCCAAGTCGCTGGGGAGTTGAGGGTACGAACCACCATTGTAGAAGATGTAGCATCCGAGACAAATATTGAGAGAGTCGTCCTTCCCGTGAAAACCATGAGAGAAATTCCAAAATCGATCTGGCGTAAAAAGATCTGAAAAATGGTACCTACAAACATTTAATCTTGCAGCACCACCCCTAACGTCGGGAAGGAGATCTTGTCATCGAGGAATGGCCTAAGGGCATCATTGTAGATGATGTCGTCATAGGGAAGTATTGTATGAAAACTGCTACAGCCGGGAGAAAAATTTAAAAGCTACGACCTAAGGGATGTGAATATTATCGTAAAAATGCTAATAAACGTTAGAAAAGTTTTTTTTTTGGAAGTAGTATCGTGAGATCCCTCTAAAAACAATTTATTTACTGTGTCCCTAAAAAAGACATAAATGGTTTAACCGGAATTACTTAATTTTCCTGTACCTTGAGTGTCTTATATAGACTCTAAATCATTACTATGTTTATTAAACAGGCAAGGTAGGACAAAAAAAAATTGCTATCGGAACCGTACAGGTTCCTCAGGTACAGAATAACGATCGAGAACATAGAATGTGACCAAGACTGTTTCGGCTTAATAAAGACTTAAAAAAAAGGAGGGATGCGCCGACCCATAGGAAATACTCGTGAATCTATACTACTATTAAAAGAGCAAACTTCGCCAGATACATTAAATTGTATGCGTTTGATTTCCGATCAACCATCTGGATCGTCCCAACAGTGTTGAGCACCTCAACACAACGAGAAGCGAACCGGTACGATTCTATTTCTCATGTCGAGGCCACGGCCACGGCCGCGCTGCCGCCCGCCGCCGATTTGAGGTCGCCGCCTGCTTGCTCCCTTACCCGGATAAGACCGCAGAGACGTCGTACACCATCCTCTCTCACCCCGTACTGCTCTCTCCCCAGTGCTCTCCTTTCTCCTCTGCCTGAAATCCAAACGCGACGGCCGCGCCATCGATTCCGTCCTCCCCGTGACAAACCAAGACCACCACGATCTCCCCCGTCAACTCGTCTCTCTCCCTGTCGAGCATCTCGTGCCGGTATGGCCTGAATCGGCCGAATCGCACCGTCTTCCTCACCTCCGGCCACCGTCTTGCCGACACGCGTTCGTCGCCTTACAGCCTCTCAGACCTTCCCCGACACCTTCTCTGCGTTCATGGTGAGCTTGTGCGCCTTCTTGTGCTCTTCGATTCATTCCTCGCGCTCCGGAGCTCCGTCGCCGCGTTGCTCGCCGTCGGCCGGCGCGGTTGCTCGTCACCGGAGCAAGCGAGAGGAGGGGCCGAGCGGGTCCATGAGACCCTGTCCACCACATGCCCACAACTCCACCGCCGGCCGCCGGCCGTGCTCGCTCACCCCCCTGCGCTGCACGAGCTCTTGTTCCGCTCGAGCGCCGATGGCCGTGAGCCTATGGGGACCTGCACAAACGCGGATGGCCCTGAGCCGCTGAACGCGAGCTCCGGGGCTGTTACATGTTTGGTCACCGCATAGAAATCCAACATTTCATAATCTTTTTAGTTTGCTTCACAAGGAGTTCCGTATAGCACATTACGCATTAAAAAGTAGCCACACCGTGTGACCAGGCTGATACTACTAGAGACTTATATTTTGCAATCTAATATTGAAGTGGTGGAATTTTTGTTACCACCATTGATGACTGCTTGATGATGCCAAAACAATGTGGTATGGTTCGTTCCCTTTTTATGCTTTGAAGGAGAGTGGAAACTCCCATGATTTCCAGTTTAGTGCACAAAGATGGTGGAAGGTCTAGACAACCTCTGCAGAATGTCATGAGTTGACGAGCTTGTCGTACATGTTGTTTCTCATGACAAAAGGATCATCATTGCGGCTTCTAGAGCTTCAACGTAATGTCGGGTGCTGAAGAACTTGATATAGAATAAAATCATTGGATAATCACGGGATACACGCTGGAACTAAACGGACATGCACACCACTTGATTGGCAAAGTGGATAATTTAATATAGTACTATTGGCTTCAACAAGGAAACGTGTTACATTTTTTATTATTCGACATGAGGGTTATGTTGTTTCACAACATCGAACAATTTAATTTAGTGTTTGTAATATGTATGCCGTAAATACGTGCATTGCACGTGCCCGTTTACTAGTAACAGAAAAGGAGTGAAGGGGAGATGGGCCTTGGATGGGCCGCTGTTCGGCTGGTTCGGCCTGGGTCAGTCTAGCTGGGTCGCCCCCTTTTTTTTTCCTGATTTTTGATTTAGGCCTTATATTAGCTCAAAACACTTCAAATAAAATCAGTAAACTTTGTAAATAGGTATATTTGGACATAGGGAACAAATTTTAGTACAAAACCAAGCATACAAAAATATTTTTATGCACTTTGGCCTGGTACGCAATTTCCAAAATTTGATTAGATTTTTAGGAAAAACACAACTTGAATTCTTTTGAAATTTTCAAAACATGCATGAATTATGAGATACATATGAATGACATATGTACATACTAATTTATGAAAATTGGGATGTTACCAAAGGGTTTGAGTGACTCCCTTTGCGATCAACATGAGGTAGATTTTCCAGCAATGAGGCGGGGAGGGGGGTGGATATCAAGAGACTGGAATTGCTCTCAAGGAATTTTGTGTTCCGGTTCGGGTGGTGGAGTTTTTTTATTAAAATTCCTAGTTTTAATTTTTCCATGTGCACCATGTGATGGATCAGCCGACTGCCGGGTAATGAGGTTTCGATTTGTGTAGTTTTTTAGATTCTCAGGGATCGCTCCACAGTGCTGCACATCTACTAGCTACTAGCGCATCAAACCCGAAGAAGCTAAAGTACCTACATTATCTTCTCTTCCATCTTGAGCTTTCTCTCAGCCAGTGTTGGTAACTAGTGGGGAGAAGTTTGTTGTGTTCTTGATCACATCACGACGTGGATGCTCGAGTCCTCCTTCGGATAAGCTTGGAGATACGTCAGCGTAGCACGCCCACTGTTTGTTGAACCAGCATTCACCACCCAAGATGAGATACAGTCGAAACTAGTGCACCTTATCTTCACCCCACCTCCAAACTGAGCGTTTTTTAGTCTTGCGGCCATCAGTTCCATGAACTGAGCGGTTTTCCCCTTCTAGCTCTTTGATGGAACCTTCCAGTTTCTTAGGTACGACAGCACCAGTCCGCATACCTGTTTCATATTAATCCAAGTTTTTCTATTAAAAACGAGATTATTTCTATTGTTCCAGATACTCCAAAGAACAACAGAAGTAACTACATTCAAGTGCAATTTTTTTTGATCCAAAGCCGTTTGGAAGCTAAAGATGTATAATCTATGATCCTAATCATGAAAAATATAAAATTTCTAGCCATTGAACCATCATGTCATCATGTAAAGGTTCTCCTAAAGTCATAGTAAATTTGTTCCATCCCAGAGCTCAGCTACAGACTTAGCCTCTTCATTCGACACAATATGTCCCAATATTGGGTAGCTAGTGACGAATTTCCAAACCAGATGTATTCCTAAAATTTTACCAACCCACCATTTACTACTTTCCATCTATATCCAAACTTGACTGGCTTAGCTACCCACATTACACCCTTCCAAAAGGTTGATGGGTGTGTATCCTGACAATATAGGATGCTCGGATTCCTAGTATTATACTTTGCATCTATAACTTTCCTCCATATGGTATTTTCCCTCTGAGAATATCTCTTAATCCATGAGCCCAGCATACACAAGTTTAAATCTTGCAGATTGGGTATCCCAGACCCCCAAACTCTTTCCTCATGCACACAGATGGCTAATTAGCTAGGTGTATCATGTGTTTCCCTTCCTCATCATCCCACATGCAAAATTGAGTATCTATTAGTTTTAGAGCCAATTTAGGGAACTTGAAAAAGATAACAAATAAATGGGTATGCTTGCAAGCACTGACTGCACTAATTCTCTTTTAGCAGTCGAGGACATTAATTTACCTCTCCAGCCGGATAGTCTCTTAAGGAAATTATCCACCAGAGGTTGTAGGTCCTCTCTCTTAAGCTTATCATGATGTAGTGGTATCCCCAAATATTTAACTGGAAATCCCCCTAGCACACACTACAAGATATCTAAAAGAGAATCACACTCCCCTTTTTCTAAATTAATGGGTATTAACTCAGTTTTTTTGATAGTTTATTCTCATTCCTAAGATTTGTTTAAAGCATGTTAACACCCATTTCATATTCCTATTTACCTCTTTGTCTGCTTCTAGAAATAAGAGTGTGTCGTGCAAATTGCAGACAGACTGGCCCACCTGAGAGGAATCTTGGGCACAAACCTCTAAGGCTATAACTAAACCAGTCCTGCTGCTCTTAACTAGCATTTTAGAAAAAACAGCAACAACTAAGTTAAAAAGAATAAGTGACAAGGGATCCCCTGTCTCTTACCTTTGCGTGTCAAGAAGAAGTTCCCACCACCTCATTAATTTTACCACCTACAGATCCACATTGTGTTACTTGTTTAGTTAGTCTAATCCAAAAGGTACTAAAACCTCTCTTTTCTAATATCTCAATAGAATGTCTAAGTTAACTCTACCATAGGCTTTTTCATAGTCAATTTTGAAAACTAGTCCCTGCTCTTTCTTCCTAAACACTTCATGAACAATTTTATGAGCTGTAACTACACTTTCTAATATGAATCTGCCTATGATAAAACCAGATTGACATGGGGAAATAAGTCTACCAATAACTTTTGCAGTTCTATTGTAAGAACTTTGGTAAAAAATCTTAAAGCTGCAGTTAAGGAAACTAATGGGCCTAAATTTCTTCATAGATCTAGCTTCATCCTCTTTAGGAATAAGAGTAATCATAGCAGAGTTTATCCTAAAAATGCCTAGTTTATTATCAAACGAGTCTAAAAACGTATAGTTAATTTGCTTTCAGAATGCTTGCCTTTTAAATCTTTCGGGTTCATAAATTTAGTTTTTTTTTTTTTTTTAGAAAAGGGTCACCCCAGCCTCTGCATCAAAATGATGCATACGGCCGCTTTATTAATTTTATTCAACATAGCTGGCAAAAGCCTTACAACGAACGAATACAAGCTGAACCCACCAACGGTGAAACACCACAACTAGCACAAAACGACAGGGTGAACGGGGCCTTGTTCCCCGGCCACAACCGTCGCCGGCTCCTTGGCTAACTCAGAGATAGCGCCTTGTGCACACGCTCCGGCAATCGCCTCCATCCTCTTCCTCGAACCCAACTTCAGCATGCCGATCGGAGCAAAGACTCTCGCCAGTCCTGCCGCCGATGCCACCATGACACCAGGCAACGCCCCCACCCTGTGCAAGTCCACCAAACAGGACCATCGTCGAGTCTCCGCTGCACCACGCCGCCAAGACCAGCCGTCTTCGTCATGGTCGGTGAAGCTCCACTCCACCGGTAGACCACTCCAGGCAACACGTGTTCCAAAAACGATGCCCTCAAGAGGGAAAAGCGACACCGAAAGTGCCGCCATCGTCCGATCCGGTAGCACCAGATCTTGGGTTTCCCCATGGAACAACCGAGCGGGAGGTAGGAGAATCATAGCAACGACGCCTTCAACAAGGAAACGACGCCCGCGGGCGGCACCATCGTCGGCTCCGATCGCGGAGCCCGGATCTCACCGGCCATCATCCACACCTTCAGATCCTTCGAGCAATGACCAGATCCGGGCATGACGAGCACACCCAAGATCCGTCACCGTACCCGGATCCACCCCGCAGCCCGCCCGCAAGGGCCAGACCACCGGATCTGCCGCTCTGCGCCTCGAGGGCCGGAGATCCACGGCTTCCGCCACGCCGCCGAAGAAGATCGACGTCGCCGTGGCGCCCGACGGCCGCGCCACGCCCGAGATCGGCGGCACCAACCCGCGCGGCCCATCAAACTCGAGGACGAAGAAGTCCCCCCCGCCGCCGGCCGCGTCCAGGCTTTTCCTGGCCGCGCCCGTGGTGGCAGCGGGGGAGGGAGGAGGAAGGGGAGGTGGAGGGCTAGGCGGCGGCGGCTAGGGTTTCCCTCCCGGCCGCCGCGCGGGGGCGGCGCGAGAGGGAGAGGGAGAGGGAGAGCCACTTTGTGAACCTGGACTGAAAACTTCATATAAATTTAGTTGCATTGTTGTAAAGGCTTTGAAAATTCGAAGACCTCTACCACAAACGCTTGTCAGGTGGAGAAATGGATTCATATTTCAGACACGGCAAACAATTGTAGAATAAGATGCCGATGGAGGAAGACGCCAAGAGAATTGCATTCTGAAGGAAGGAAGCTTATGTCCCGGTTTAAAGGGATTGCTTTGTTACTAGGCATCATAGTTGATGATGATGTAATAATTTTTTTCCCATATGCACCATTTGGTTTAGCATTTCATTTGCTAAAAAGAAAATTGCATATGGTTAATCTGGTTCTGGTTCCTTGAAAGGCAGTGGTTGCCTTCTTGTCTTTCTGGCAGATAAATTTACTGTTGTTTTTCTAAGCGGCAAAGGCTTAGTGGACTGGAGACAGAGATTAGAGTGCCTGAGCCGAGAGGTGGTGGAAATGATCCCATGACTAATGGACGAGTTAATCACGTTTAGAAGCACCTTCTCTTAATGTGCATGGCTCACATGTTCTTTTTTTGGGTTTGCATTAGTTTGCGGTCCTTCAGTGAATGATGATGAGAAATTTCTGGCCGGTGAGAATGTTGAACAGGAGCCCTCCAATGAAGTTAGAGCTGACAAGAAGAGTAGGTGCCTGCGAAGTGTGCAGCCGTAGGAGTGACATGCCTCCTTCGATTTGAGGATCCATCATACCTGACTGACAAAAATGCACACCTAATAACTGACAAAATGCACCGGTGGAACAGAGCAGGAGCAGCAAAAGACAAGAGTATTTGGTTGGGGAAGAACTTGGCCATATGGGAGCTACTGTCTGTACACTCATTGTAGCCACGAATGAAATTTAAAAGGAACTGACAGATCCTAACTGAAAGAGTTCATCCAATAGCTCTCGATCTAGTATTTTGTTCACAAGGAAAAATTGTTTAAAAATTCAGCCTGAGCCATAACACAGAGCCCATTGCTGCTAGACTGCTAGAGGAATCGGAACCCCAGGAAAGCAGGCTCCTCGGCGGTCCGGCAGCTATGGTGGCAGCGGGCCGGCGGCGCCGCGAGAGGAGCGAATCCAAGGGTGAGGTCGAGCCCAAGTTCCTCCTTTTCAACCTCCCCGGCGTTCATCTCTGCGGCTGGCTCCTCCGTGCTCTGCTGCTCCGCCTGGCTGACGTGCGAGCCCGCCTCGGCCTCCGACACCTCCTGCTGGCTGTGCGGCGGGTCCGCGTGGTCCCCGTGGTGGCTGTCGGTGGACTCGTGGCTCGGGGCTCGCTGGAACTCGCCCTCTGTCTCCTCCACCTTCTCCCGACCGTGGAGGTGCTCATGGTGATCCAGCTCCTCCTCTGCCCGCGGCTGCTGCTGCGGCTTGGGGTTGGAACCGTTGGAGGACGGCTTGTGTTGTGACGAGGCAGAGGAAGACGCGCGCTTGAAGCGGGTGCGGCCGGCCTTGGCGACCTTGTGGAGGGCGGCGGCTGCGGCCGGCGCGGTGGTGGAGACGTGGCGGATGTCGTAGGCCTTGAGCGGCGGGGTGCGGTCGGCGGCGGCGTCCTCGGAGGAGACCTGGACGATGGGGTTCCCGGTGAGGACGGCCTCGACGGCGGCCTGGCACATCTGCCAGTTGTTGGACCAGAGCAGGCCGACGGAGCCGTAGACCGGGTTGACGATCCGGCCGCAGGCCTCGTAGAGGAGGGAGCGGAAGATGCCGGGGCGGAGCGTCTCGGCCCCGGCGTTGATGAGGTTCATGAGCCCCGCGCGGCCGTAGAACTTGGCGAGGAAGACCGTGGCGTTGGCCTGCGCCTCGGGGCTCTTGATCCACTGCAGGCAGGGGCGGATGCTGCAGTCCTCGCTGCACCCCTTCCGCAGCACCCGGCAGCCGTTGCAGCTCAGCCGCATCGTCGTCGCCGGTTCTTGAATCTTGACTCACACTACTTTGCTGGACTGCTGTCGATCTCTCTTCGTGCTCCCAAGCTTGGAGAAGGTGTTCGAGGGCGGTGATGTGTCTGAATGTGATGTGAGCTGCTCCTGGATTGATTGAGAAGATATAAAGGGAGAGAGAGAGGAAGAAGGAGAGCGGGAGGGAGGGAGGGAGGGCGCCAGTGGTTTTGCAGAAACTGGGAACGGGGGTGGTGCTCTGGTATTCGTTCAGTTGGCTGGTAGCCGCGTCGCGAGCCCCAGGCTTTCTTTCTCCTCCTCCTGGATTTAATGATGACGGACTGGGTACGTGTACTTGCTCGGCTTTGTTTACTTCCACTGGTTACGGAGGTGCATCCCCCCTCGCAAAACATCCCCCATTACCGTGGGTGCTCAAAAGCCGGATTTGCCCGGGCACCTGGTTTTACGAGTGGACTTTCTTGCTTAATCCAACCGACCGACTGTTTAGGCCTACTGGTCGCTAAAACTATGTTTTGTTTGGGCGCCCTTTGCCCTTCGGTCTGTCTACGGGTCACTGCACCTCGTACTGTAGCTGTACCCTTTCTTTTTCCGGACAGTGTAACCATATACTAATACTCCACTACGGCTCCGGATCCAGTTGTTATTGCTTAGGATGACTCCAACGGGGCGACGCATCGAGTCCGCGCGCATCCGTTTGTGTCCGCGAGGGTCAAAAACATGGCCCAACGGGGCGACGCAAACGGATCGCGGTCCGTTTTTTGGTCCGCCGCGACGCATCCCTGGCCCAAATTTGGGCCACCGATGCGTCGGCCCCGGACGCGAAACGGAGCTCTTTTGTGTCCTCCCCTGGTCCGCTTTTGGAGGCAAAATCCACAGTCCAGACCTACCCCATGGCCGTCGCCGCCTCCAGGATCGCCAAGGCCGCCGCCAAGACCGCCGCCGCCGCCGCCGAGAGCCTAGAGCTGGCCGACGACGCCGCCGGGCTTGCTCCCCGGCTGAAGAAAGTGAAGAAGGAGCTCACGGAGGAGCAGAGGGCCAAGGAGACGGCCAAGCGGGGCCAACGGAGGAGGAGGCTGAAGCAGGACAGGCTCGACGCCGCCGCCAGGGCCGCCGCCGAGGAAAAGGGCGACGACGACAACGCCGACCTCGTGACCAAGACCGCGACAGCTGCCCTCCTCCTCATTGGACTTACCCCGTCCGCGGCGGCGGTTGGGGTAGCGACTGCGGCGGCGGTCGGGGTTTCCTCTACCGCGGCCAGCTCCAACGCTTCCACGGCCCGACCTCCAAGGTCGAAACCGCTCGCGACCGCGCCATCTCCTGCGCACGGGTTCGTCCCTGGAACCATGCCGCCGCGGGTTTCTCCTACCTCCGACGAGTCGGTCGAGGTACCTGCCTCGTTCTCAACCCGCCTGCGACACCGTTGGTCGCACAGTCGCCCGCACCGCAGACTGCGGAGGCGCGTGCAGCTGCCCCGCCAGTGGTCGCCCCCGCGCGTAACCTGTTCGGCACTGTGCCCACGTCATCGCCGGGTGACCCCAGGTACTACGAGGAGGACGATGACCCCTACTACGGGGAGGACGTCCTCCAGGACATGGTCTGCGACAACACCCAGTACGACGGCGACGACTACAATGCCAGGGATGATGAGACTCTACCGACCGGCCCCGATGTGATCAACATCGATAATGAGCCGGTCTTCAACGAGCTCGATGCCGCCGCCGCGGCCATGAGGAAGAAGGTCAGCCAAAGAGGCGCCTCGTTCACCACCGCTGAAGACATTCTCATTTGCGAGTCGTGGATCGAGGTTGGAACCAACCAAATCATCGGGGCCGAGCAAAAAGGGTCGGCATTTTGGGGCCGGTTCACCAAGCGCTACAACGAGGGCCGAATCCTTCCGCCCGGAACATTCTGAAGCACCGGACCGAGTGTTCAATCTCTAAGAGGTGGAACCACATTCAAGAGCAAATGAGCAAGTTTTTCGGCGTCGTTGAGCACATCGAAAGCCGGCCGCCGCAAAGTGGCTATGGAATCAAGGAGCAAATGTTGCAAGCTTTGAATCTCTTCAAGGCTCAATATGGTAAGGTCTTCACCTTGACCCATTGCTACCGGGAGCTCAAGGACCAGGAGAAGTGGAAGGAGCTATACGCCTCCCTCAAGAAGGCGGGACAAGCGGGACATCTTGGTGTTGACAAGGGAGAGGGCACAACGGAGAAGGAGAAGGACGGGAGGCCAAGGGGGAAGAACAACTCCAAGGCCGAGCAGAAGCGCGATGCAACGACCCTTGCGTTGCAAGAGACTTTGAGCGGGTTCCTATCCCAAAAGGATAAGACCTGTGACAAGAGGGAAGAGAGGAGAGAAAAGGAACGCCTCGAGAGAGAGGCGGCTTTGAAGCTCTACTTCGAATTGCAAAAGAAGAGGCTTGACATAGAGGAGGAGAACGCTCGGACCCGGGCGGCGGAGGTCGAGATCAGGGGCAAGGAGGCCGAGGCAAGGACCAAGGAGGCCGACGTGAAGGCCAGGGAGGTGGAGCTCAAGGCCAAAGACCTTGAACTCGCCCTACGCGTCGAGGAGGCCAGGATCATGGACATGGACATCTCCACCTTCACCCCTAGGAAGAAGGCCTACTACGAGAAGAAGCAAAGGCAGTACATGGATCAGGTTTGATCTATTCTCGGTCCCTTCTACATATTTGTGTTGAACTATGGCCAACATGGCCGGAAAAACATGGCCGGTGGCCGAAATTTGTAATATTTTGGGCACACCTGGGGACATGGCCGATGGCCGCAACTTGTAATGTTTTGGGCACACCTGGGGACATGGCCGATGGCCGCAACTTGTAATGTTTTGGGGGCGTGGAAACGATCATGCCCGAAAATGATCAAAATGATCAAAAACCCTGGCCGGGCGGACTCAATGCATCGGCCCGTTGGGGGCAGTGGCCGGAAAGGAGCGGACGTGGGCCGGACATGGGTCCTTTTGGCGACGCAAACGGACCAAACGCGGACCAAACGCGCGTCCGTTTGCGTCGCCCCGTTGGAGTCATCCTTAGAGCCAAATGCACGGAGGCGTTATTAACTCCATAATGCAAATTATTCCTACTAAGACTAGCTTAATGGTGTATCAAAGTGGAGCATGCATTGTATCCTCCACGCCGGAGTTTCATGGCTTTTATGTGTGTTGGTTTGAGTTTTTTTAAGAAGATTGTATAGCCTAAATTTGTAAAGTTCTCTCTATTCTATGAAAAAAGAGAATAAGAAACACATGGTTTAAATGTCATGAACTCATTGATTATTGTAGGACTAGAACAACATAAAAGGGTAGCAACAAATTCCCTTTTGTTTCAAACAACTTGCGTGTGATTTTTGGATGATCTGAATTAGAATTTTTATTCTATGTGCAGATAATTTCATGTCCAGTTGGGTTCATATGTGGTGTGTCAAACACCTTTGAAGATAATTCATCATGTAGTATTCCAAGCTTATAGGATTCACACAAGCAAGGAACTCTATTCATTTATTTTTCTAGTCTTTCGTTTCAGAAATCCTACATACACATAAATGAGGTCAAAATGAGGTCATTTGACCAAATGACCTTTTAAGATAGAGCTTATTCTGTTTGCGGGACTGAAACTACAAGAATTTTAGGTATTGTCTATTTTATGTGAAATTAAAAATAAATACTCCCTCTATTCCTTAATGTAAGGCATATAGTCTTTTGAGTAAAAATTCCAAAATATAGTGTTTATTGCGGTTTATAGATGATTTTACCATCCAAAATGAGTTCCATTCTCGAACGGATGGATTTTACGGATTGATTTCATTTGGTGTCTATTAGGGACTATACTCTTTCGGGTTTTTTCATAAGAAAATGAGTCTGACGTATGCTCAATAACTTTGTCTTAATATTCGTGCAGAAAACTATACGCCTTACATTCAGGAACGGAGGGAGTATCTATTTGACTCGAGCCTCACGGAGGATTTCATTCATCTTTGTGAAAACTCTACATAATAGGTCATACATAACATGTCATGTGTATTTCCTTTGGCACAATTAGACCATATATTACATATTCACGATTTTTTTGGATCTTACATGATTCAACATGCATGGTAGGACATCTGAATTATAGGTTTTCCATATTTTGCAATTTTAGTGAATGGAAGTATTCTTCTAAGAATATAATATTCATCTAGACAATATGGGATATCCTATATTATGAAGAATGTTTGTTTGACTTCTCAAAAAACTAGTTGTGTGATAAAAATGTAGTGACAATTTGACTTACACATGGGAACAGTATCAGTCAAAATTATTATTTTTAGTTCAAAAAAAATATTCGGATCGGGGAGTATAAATGTTGTAATTCAAAGGACAAAAGTATTTGAATATAGAATTGACGGGTGTGGTTGTGCCAGTTGTAGAGGGATGAACTCTATGGTAGACAAAGGAGACAAAACCTTATCAACCGGAATAATTTTGATTTCCTTCAAAATTGTATAGTCATGTACCGTAGAAAATCAATTCATGGACACTCCGGTATACTCAGGAAGATGCAAAGTTAATATAATCATATTAAGTGTTGCACTAATCGTGAAGACATCATATGATTGCTCAATTTTTTTTACAACAACTTCAGTTAATTAGACGATTTTTTTTAAGCTATAAAGTGGTCGTATCCACCGTTTGAATAGATTAATTAGACGATCACTAGACTTGAAGCAAAATCTAGTTCCAAATTTTCTGCTGACGGAAGTGGATCATGTTTTCATATTCCGTTGGGTAATTCATACCGTAGGTTCAAACCCATGCTGTTCTCAATCCTCTGTTTGACATGCTAATTAAACTTCTCATTTGCAAAAGAATAGACACAGTCTATACACAAAGACAAAGTCATGGTGGCGGATGACGCAGGGGCTCCGGCTTGTTCCCCAATCCAATCCAGCGGGAGGAGGACAGAGACTGCGCGGCTGTTTATCTTAAGAGTGGGCCATGCCCCGCAGGTTTTTTTTTTTTTTTGCATGATAACGCGGTGCAGTTGGTTGCCGTTAGATTCGGCGATGCGATCCAAGGGGCGCGTGCCGCACCCGCGCCAAGGGAAGTGGTCAGCTGCGGCGAAAGGTCGCTGGAAAAGCCCAATCCTCCCAGTCCCAGTTGGCTCCGCTCCTGGTTTTCTGGAAATCCTCCAGTTTCCAGGGATCCAGCGATTCCACTTCCAGCCAGTCCTCCTGCCCGGTTTTGCTTTTGCCCAAACCGTGGGCTGTGTTGTCTCCTCCCCCACTCTGGGTTCCACGTTTCGTCCTCTCTTTCACCCACCGTCTCAATCACCATACTTATCTGATCCAAGGTCAGTCAGTTGGTCCTTGATTAATCATCCGACGTGTCATTGTGTTAGCAACGACTCTGCTGGCTGCTAGCTACTAGTAGTATTTCTTGTCCAAATTCAAAAAAAAAAAGTAGTATTTCTTGTCCAATTTTATGCACCATTTTGCAGCCTCTTTTTTTTTTTTTTTGGCATCTAGCCTCTTCTTTAAGAGCATCTCTAACATATCCGGATAATTGTTTCTGGCCTATACTCACTCCGTCCTCGAATAAGTGTACGATCTAACTTTTATGCAAAGTCAAATTTTCGAAACAAATTGCCAACTTTATAGAAAAGAGTATCAATATATATGACATCAAATTGGTGTATTTTGAAACTTTATTTCAAACGAGTCTAGTGATATCAATTTAGGTGTCATTAATGTTGACAGTTTTCCTATAAAGTTAGTCAAACTTTAATAATATTGACTTACCAAAAAAAGGTAAAAGTACACTTATTCGCGGACTCGGAGATAGTATGCAGTTTGGTTTCCTCTTATAGTCCTCCGTCACAATTTCTTATCCGCCGTCAGTAGGGTTAGAGAACTCCGACGTGCAATTTGGCCATGACCTTTAACCAAATTTGCCCCCTCCCCCTACCCTGTGGATCGTCCATGCGCGGTAGTGGCAAGACGTGGCGGGCACAACGAAGGTCGTGCGCCTCCAGGCGAGGAGGAGAAGCTCCTTCGCAGACGCTCCGCCAAGTGTGGACGCCTTTGAGGGCGCGGGTGGGCCAGTCTGCTTCCTACATGCAACTTGTACGAGCAGGATGCGCCTCCGCGGCAAGCCTCATACAACTGGGAGGCGGGTAGCTCCGGCGTGTTGCCAATACAGGTGTTGGCACTGGCGGAGCTCCAGCCACAATGTTAGGCGGGCCAGCCCAATGAAGATCCTTTCATGGGCCAATTTTTCGCTATTTCTTCAGTGTTTTTGCCTGGACTGGACGGGCAATGGCCCAGGTCGGCATGCACGGTGCTCCGACACTGGGTGCTGGAGGAGGCGCCAAAGGAGGAGCGAGTGATCTCCGTGGGCAATGGATGAACCGGGTTCTGCATCTTCGATGTGATCTTCAACAACATTTTGACGTGACCGCGCCGACGACTAACTGCCGGCCTCTATGAAAGCGGTGCAGGAAACGATTCCATTGCTCCTCCCGCCTCGCTGCAGTGGCGGAGAACGAGCTGACGTGGACGCTGTGCAGGCCGACGATGCGTCAATTGCTCGGTTTTGAGTGGGCGATCGGTGAAGAAAAATGACTAGAATCTGGTTTATTTCTAATTCTATCTAGTGTAGTTTTACCTAGTTTGAATTCTTTATGTAAAATAGCTCGATGAACTTGTGAAATCTCGCACGAACGCTTTTATTTAAGTTTGCAATAAGAATTTCCAAGATGTGTTCCGTCGGAGCTTTTGTCGTACCGCAAACCAGTTTTCAGAGTCACCCGAAACTCGTTTTGTGGGTCTAGTTTATCCAGGATTCCCATAATACGGGCTGTAAATACATCGACCGCATCTCTTTCTCATCTTCGTTTGCCCTGCAAGTACGTAGTTAGATCCAGTGGGAGTAGAATACTACTGGTCTGCTGCAATGCTGCTAATTCACATGCACCGATGCATGCATTGTACCTAGTCAAGGTACAGAAATGTGCCAGGAAGGTGTGATTTGTACTCCATTTCTGTTGATAAACCACGGTTCTGTACGACCAAATCACTAAACTAGTGCAATTTGCATGTACCCGGCCGGTGGGGAACCTTGATTAGATACCCCGTTGCTGGGATCCGTCGAATATTTGGCGATGAGGATTTCGTCAGAGCTGGCCGGCCATGTCTGGGTCCACGATGAGATTCCTGGTTTAGTATGCACGTTCATACTGATGGGTCATGGGTGATGAGATCCACGGTTTTGGGAAGGCGGGTGCTACCCTACCTGCCTCTCCAACTTTCCAGCTCCTCCTTCGCGTCTTGGCCTACCTTTTGCATCCTGCCCCTCCTCTCTCTGTCTACCGTTCATTGTTTTGCTACATGGATGGACGGATGGATCTTCTCTTCTCAGGTCAATCTAATTCTTTTTTTTTTTTGAGACAAACCTGCTAAGCTTTATTGCACCGTAACAATGTTTACAGGTATAGTTTCACAATTTGGAACGCCAAGCCACAGGTGACGCCCTACTCCAAGTGATACAAAGTGCTGAGCTAGGTTGTGGGCTTCAAAGTTGAAGCATCTACCTTCATGAAAGATAGTAGAGTCCTGGAAGAGGGCCAATCGCGCGGAAATTTCCCCGGTGATTGAGCTATACTGACACATCGTATCTTCCTTTATATCATTGGGCAATGTGAAGATACATGACTCTTTGTAACGCAAGATCTTCAGCGAGAGCAAGACCTTCTCTGGTGGCCAAGGTCTCCAGAAAAGCAGGGCCACTAATTCCTGTGAAAACCAACGATAAGCACCCAAATATAATCCATTGTTATCTCGACAAATTGCACCAGCAACACCTTTGTCCCACGCTCTTGATACAACCACATCCACGTTAATCTTGCCCATCCCCAGAGGTGGAGGTTGCCATGTTTGCCGAACCCTTGTAGACTGAACATGAACTTGCGTCTCTGCTACACGTTTGGCAATCACCCGCAGTTTTGACATATATGGATTGACAAACACGAAGGTGAGAGCATCTTCACCGGGCAGCCGGAAAATGTGTTCGTCACCCTTGAAATTGAGTACGCTAGCGGAGGTCCGGATACTTGTCTGACCAAATGAGTGGTTGCCCCAAGTTGCAGCCCCCAAACTAAAATTTAAATATTATGTTGAATTCAAGCAAATTGTTTGAAGTTTTATTCAATTTTATGTTATTACAGTATTTTGAATGAAATTTGAAACTAAACCATTAGTCGTTGAACTCGACTAGCAAGCCGTAGAGGAGGAGACACCAGGGAAGTGCATCAGGATGCACGGTCAACGGGTCAAGTGGATGCATCTGGCCCATCTGCCCCATAAGAAAATTGAAGGAACCTGCAAAAAATGTTGTATCCTATTGGACCAGCCCAAATAACATTTTCCAGGCCATCTCCATCCTAGCACTTATGTAGCCTTTAATCCTTAGCCCACGCCAGTCCAGCAAGATCGCCTGAAACGAGCGGAGCAAGAGAACCCCATTCGCTGGATTAGTTACTTGTTTTCTCAAAAAAAAAGTTACTCTTTTCCTATGCCAGAGAAGACGATGTTGCACCGAAGCATGATCTCCAATAGTGTTGTTGCGAAGAATCTCCAGTAGTTTTTCCGTTTAAAAAAGCATATGCCATCAATAATGATCTATGAACGATCTCCGAGGGTTCATTTTGGCACCTCAACATTTTCTGTACCTTGAAAGCGCAGAGTTATGTGTCAATGTGCTAAGTCCGATTCAGGACACATCTATGAATTGACCTACCAATCAGAATTTATAGGCGTACATGAGTGTGAAAAGGTGGTAAGAAGTCTTATATTTTGATACGGAGGGAGTATAATCTGTACCTACACCATTGGTTTTTGGCTGCTGCCTCTTAAGCCCAGTTATTTTGAGTTTCGACTTATGCATAAGCTACCTTGGTTGAGTTGTTAAGAGAAACAACAGTGAAAATAAGCTCATAAGAAAACGCAGTCCAGTTCTTTTCTACTTCCACACTTTTAGTTTATTGGCTTAGTTGTATAATAAAAATTGGGGAATGCCCCTGAGACGATTTTGTGTTTGACTACCAAGTATTGAGTTGTTCTAGTTGTTTTCGCTGCAGTTAAGAAAGAAAACAATTCAAGAGCATTGGGAAGCTGGATGGCGAGCTTTGGCCACTCGAGCAGGTTGAGCGCAGTAGCAAGCAGTTGGAGATAGGAGGACGCATCCACATCGGATAGCTCCACACCGACGAGCTACAGCTCCGGTCGAGGCGACAATGCCGGTCTACGGTGGGACAATACGCTTACCGGAGGCGGAAACGCCAGCGAGGGGCTCGAACTCGAGGGGCGTAATGGGGACGGAAGCGGCGAGGTGGCCGACCGCGGATGTCGAGTGGCAACGACCGGGAGGGAGCAACGATGGTGGCGGCGCCAATGTTGGGTCGGGCGGGGCGGACGGGGAAGACAGAAGCCTGATCGTGCTCAAGAGAAAGAACGGGTAAGAAAAAAAAGAATAACCGGTAACTTTCTTTCTCTGCCCAAAGTGGCACCCTGCTGGTAAATAAATCGTAAAAGCAACACAGCTAATCGTTTTGATGCTGAGAAGCTCGGAAAGCCGTCTAGAAGTTGTGTTACCCTGGCTTCCCGCCCCCCCCCCCCCCCCCCCCCCCCCCCACCCCCACACACCCACCGACTATGAAGGATGGGCCGAATCAGGCTGCCCTAGGAAATGGCTCAAAATCCATTTATGTTGGGTTTATGCCTTTTTTCACCTCTAAGTTGCTGAGAAGCTCCCAAAGAATTGGGCCTTACTACGTGTACGGGACCATCGATCGCCATTCACCGCCTACCGTGGCAGCAGGATGGATTGCTAGCCTACTTTTTTGTTTTGCTTGTACGTTTATTATTGTTAACAAATTGCACTGTAGAATATATTTAACTGACACATGTTCAATCCATGCTTACGGCTAGAATCATTAGTTGATACTTTCATTTTACACCACTATTTTGTATTTTATTTGCACTTACTTATTGATATATTTCATATTAGGATGCAATTCTAGTGTTGTTTATCTAATATTGTATGTTTTACAACAAAGAGGGGAAAACACCGGAGTCCAGTTAATAGAAGAAAAATCACCCGAAGATATACCCAATTTTCATCGCTAAGAAAACCAGACAAAACCACAAAATTATTTTGAAGCAAAAGCAGGGGAGCTAGAAGATGGACGCGAGGAGGGCGACAAGGCACTCCTGCACGTCAGGCTTGACCCACGGCCGACACCTGCGTGGGTCCACGTGGATCGCTCCCGACACCATTTGACGTATATTTTTTGTTTGCCCTAAACTTATGAGAAGGCCTTCACATTATTTTCGCCGCCATCTTGGGCCGAAACTCGAGGGAAACTTCTCTCCCGGAGGTGGAAATCATAGCCATAGTCATCACACTGGGCATCATCGGGATCATCCTCTCCATCACCACCACCGTCTCCACCGCCGTCTCCACGCATACTCGCTTTTCAATCTGGATCCATAATTTGTTTCCATCATTGAAATTGCGTTATTGGCATTGACTATTTTTAGTGGTTGATGCCATTGAGTTCTATTAGTGCGGTATTCACGTCGTCACAAATGAAGATCTCACGATTCTCTGGGGTTTTAAAGATCCACACTGCTTTCAGCTTCTCCTCTTGCGAGATTTTCATTGTGCTTAGCCCAGCAATGCAGTTCTTGATTGAGAACTCATCCACATTCATCAAATCATACTTTCCATCCTTGATATGCGTAGTCTTCATTTTAATATACCTTTCCATTACTGTAACTACATCTCCATTTGTTTGGCGGTTCTTGGGATTCCTTCTCAGTGCTTGTTGTTGATGGTGCATCAATCACAGTTGGTGAGTCTCATGATGCCCAACAATGTCGCCGCCTTTTGCATTCCTCTACGTGTACCATCATCAGCCACAATTGGGTGAATTTCATCATGCCCAACAATGTTGACGGGAGGCCTTGGCGACTGCACGGTCGTTGGCCTTGTTCGGGTTCCAAGCGAAGCAAGCGCCCGTGTCGCGCCTTGCAGAGAAGGAGTCATTGTTGGTGAAGCCCCTGGTTGTTGCAGGCATTGCCGTTCCAGTTAATTGTTGGACATGGGGCAAGTTAAATAAATATAATTACATCAAACTTACATATTCAAGTTTTTTGCTATTATGGTTTTAACAAAAAAAAATCGTATACTCATTTAGTATTGTTAGCCATACAATATTGTTTTACTTGTTGTCTATTATATAGTTGTAATGTTTATGATGGAAATATTTATGAGTTACACAAAAAGTTTAATTTTGTGGGATAATGCCATTAACAAGACACAAATCATCTTAAATGGGAGAACAAACAAAAAAGGAAAAACATATGCATATTATAATGTGTTGTTCTTATCTATTTTAGTATTACAGTTTATTTCGGTGCAGATTCCAATGCGCAAAACCTAAACTATGTTAAAAGATATGCGTAGTGTATAATTATCTAACAAAATTTATTGAAACTTCTAGAAGATAAGATGACCTAAACATTTTTTTTAATTGGTCAAATGTGTCTTACAAGTTACCAAGGATTTAATAATAAACTGATAATATGTTTATGATTTATACTTGTTACTAAAATAATATCCCTTATAATAATCACCGACAAACATAAAATATTACAGGCCCTACTATACTGCACACACATAATCAGTTAGTATATATTCTCACGACAATGTCTCCCTGTATACAGTTGCTTCTCCGGTGAGACGATACTCGTACGCGACTCCTTCCCGACGGGCAACTAGGGCACCGGCCTGGCATACTGACCGTGACCCAAATATAAAATCGTGCAGTCCAGCGTATCAAATAACCCAAAATTGCATAGAAAAAACTCTATAAGATGCATAAAAGTAATCACCCACACATAACAATGTTGGCCTCATCTTATCTGCTCACTGCTTTTCGATCTAGTCGCTATTCTAGCCGAATTTGCAAAGACATGCTGGCGCATATGGAACCTAATTGATGTTGAGAATTCGTCATTTTTTTTGCGAAACACAGTACAAACGTAGACGTTTAAATATACGCGCATACACTTACCCCTATGAACGCACACACGCACACCCTACCCCTATGAGCACCTCCGAGAGACTGAGCAGGCGGTTGGGTCTTGAGATTGACGAAGTCACCACGTGCGCCTCGCTGTTGACGGGAACGTCGCCTCCCACTGAAAAATATTCCGTCTAAATGAAAAACACCAGTGTACTTTAAGATTTAATTCGTTTCCTCAACACATAGAACAGATCGGAGAGAGTAGAATGCATCAAACCAAACAAATTATTGTTTTGAAAAAAGCATCACTTTCGCACAAGATCACCATCCCCACACGAAGATGCCCACATAAATGGCCATCGCGACGGATCACAAACGGGGAGCCAAATTAATGTTCCCGGACCCAAAACAAATAGTGACAGGAACGGGACGGCAACGCACCGATTCCATCTCCGGGGTAAAGACGAACCAAAATAGAAACACCAGCCAATGACTGCCCAGCTAGCATGAAGGATGCCGATGCCTAGGCGGAGAGGGCGCCAGGTGCCATCGGCATCGGGTAGGGTGGTCTCGCGTTCTCGCTCGCACGTCGGCCCCAAGGCCCCCACCGCCCATGCGACGCGGATCTACCACTGCACAGGGTTCTTCGCGTACTTGCGTTAACGAATTTACGCCGTCCAATCCACACACGCTGCATCATAGTACATTGCTTTGCGCCTATATATAAAGGTTTTGGGTTACTGTGTGCTGAATACTTAGAAACGAGTGAAGAACCAAAACCCTCGGTAGAGGCAGAGAACCATCTGGGTGCTCCAGTGGGCGACATGGACCTAAGCTTCGATTTCTCTTGGGAGACGCCGAGCTTCTTCGAGGCCGCCGAGGTGCTCGAGCTCGGCGTCGTTGACAGGTGAGCACGCATGCAGCATCAACCTAGTTCACGATCAAGCCGCACTCTGTTTCTTGATCTGGTGATTGTTCCTTCTTTCCTGCGTACTCACCGTTTGATTAAGCCTGGTTCGATTCCTGCAGTATGTACTTGCCGGCCGAGGACTCGCCGTCCGGTCTGTACTCCTCCTGCTACGACGACTCGAGCTCACCGGACGGCGCAAGCTCCTGGGCGACGGCCACCACGTGGGCCACCAGGGCGGGCAGGAACATAATCATGGAGAGGGACCGCCGCAGGCGGCTCAACGAGAAGCTCTACACCCTCCGAGGCGTCGTCCCCAACATTACCAAGGTCAGCGCGCGCCCCTCCAGCTAGTGTGCAGTTGATCGATCGACTCTTGTCTGTTCAGTTGTTCAACTGGGTTTGTGCGAACAGATGGACAAGGCGTCCATCATCCAGGACGCCATCGCGTACATCGAGGAGCTGCAGGAGCAGGAGCGGCAGATCCTCGCGGAGGTATCCGACCTCGAACCCGCTAGCTGCACCACCGTGGTCAAGACGGAGAACGTCGTCGAGGCCGGCAGCCGGGCCGAGGAAGACGGCGTCGGTTTCCCGCAACGGAAGAAGATGAGGAGGACAACCTCAGCCTCCTCCATCAACGTCGACGCCATCTGTTCCCCTGCCACTCGTCCTGTGGAAATCCTCGAGGTATTATTGACGACCTACTGGCACTGTATACTGTTAATGTTGCTGATTGCTGACTCAGCCAATGCTGCTGCATAGCACGTTGACTTGTCGGGACAATGGCTGTCTTGCATAATTTCTGTTGCAAATAAAACAAAGAAAAAAATGTCCGGTAAAGGTAGTATTATCTCTCTGTTCCACAATGTAAGTCTTTTAAAGAAAAATGTAAATCTTTTTAGCGAGCTAAACTAAGTTTAAAATTTGGAATAGAGGGGACATAATATAAGCTATAGAAGGGATTTTCAGAAATGGACAGGCATAATTCCGTGTACAGACATAGGATAAAGTTCACATTCCCTCCGTTCTAATATACTAGGGGATTAAGCGCGGCCTTCGCCGCACCCGTGGGCAAAATTATTGAATTTTTTTTTAATCGTAAAAGTGTTGAAATTCATTTAGAAACGATATGGAAATTTGGAATTTAAATTAGAAACGATATGGAAATTTTAAATTTAAATTTTGGTTGTGCATATGTAATTTTATGTGATCCCGTTGATATATTTGTCATTTTTTGTATGAACATGTTTGAAATTGATGGTTTTCATTATTTAGAATTACTTTAAAATCATATGGATAGGTTGGATTATTTTTCAAAAAAAAATGGAGTATTTTTGAAATTATTAGTTTGCATTGTTTTGAATTATTGCAAAATCATATTTAGAACTACTTACAATTATTCAAAAAAAAATGTCCACATTTTTGTTGGATTGTTTTCTATTTTTTTAGTTTGGAATATATTTTTTTTGGACTATTTTCAAAAAACAAAAAATTTGGGCATTTTCAAATTGTTAGTCTGCATTATTTAGAATCATTGCAAAATTATATTTAGAATTGTTTACAATTATTTCCGAAAAAATGTCAACATTTTTGTTGCAATGTTTTTTATTTTCTTAGTTTTGCCCGTGGCCTAAATTTTTTCACCGCACCCGTGGGCAAAATTATTGAATTTTTTTGATCGTAAAAGTGTTGAAATTCAATTAGAAACGATATGGAAATTTGGAATTTAAATTAGAAACGATATGGAAATTTGAAATTTAAATTTTGGTTGTGCATATGTAATTTTATGTGATCCCGTTGATATATTTTTCATTTTTTTGTATGAACATGTTTGAAATTGATGGTTTGCATTATTTAGAATTACTTTAAAATCATATGGATAGGTTAGATTATTTTCCAAAAAAAAAAAGGGAGTATTTTTGAAATTATTAGTTTGCATTGTTTTGAATTATTGCAAAATCATATTTAGAACTACTTACAATTATTCAAAAAAAAAATGTCCACATTTTTGTTGGATTGTTTTCTATTTTTTTAGTTTGGAATATTTTTTTTTTGGACTATTTTTCAAAAAACAAAAAATTTGGGCATTTTCAAATTGTTAGTCTGCATTATTTAGAATCATTGCAAAATTATATTTAGAATTGTTTACAATTATTTCTGAAAAAATGTCAACATTTTTGTTGCAATGTTTTTTATTTTCTTAGTTTTGCCCGTGGGCTAAAATTTTGAATTGTTCGATCGTAAAATTGTTGAAATTAAAAAAATTTCTAGGTTGTGAAGGTGTTCAAATTTTTGAAATGTCCATATTCAAAAGTTATTCAGATCTGAAACTGTTGAATTTTAAAAAAAAATACATGTGTAAATTGTTTAGTTTTTGGAATTTGTTAAAATTGGTAACTTATTTGTATGTGAATTCGTTTTTTTTAGTTTGTTAAATATTTGAATTTTGTAGGAATGCACGATTTTAGTATATGCAAAATTGAATTTTGATCGTACCGTGGGCTAATTTTGAATTATTCAAACGTGGAATTTGATAATATTTTGTAGGTAGGTGTTTTTTATGTGTGTGTCCATGTTGACATATGTGTCATAGTTCGTCCACCAATTAAATTATTCTTGAAAGTGTCCGCATTTTAAAATTCACAGGTTCGGGAATTAATGAAATGAAAATGAGATTTCGGTTTTAAGATTGCCCGCATTTCAGAAAATCTTTCAAATTCGGAAGTCATTCATTTTGTTATTCATTTTTTGAATAGTTTTAATGCATTTGAATTCCTTTTGCCGTCTTCGAAAATACACAAATTTGGAAGGCGCGTGAAAATTTGAAACTTGAATCACATTCAAATTTGAGTTTTGATCGTACGACGTGAATAAAAGGGATGCATTTATGAATTATTTGATTTCCAAAAGTCGGGGAGATAGTCATATTTGAAAGAGAGCTGAAATTTAAAAATCCACAAATTCAGACAACGTTTTTCGGTGGTGAAATCGGAATTTGAGGACGCTTAGATTCTGAAATTGTGCAGCTTTACAAATTGTTGGAGTTGTTTGGAAACATATAAAAGTTATTAGGAAAAGGAAAGTAGAATAAAAAGAAACATATAAAAGTTATCAGAGGAAGGAAATTTGAATAAAAAGGAAAAGGTAAGGAAAAAAAAGAGGGAAAAAAGAGCCAGCCGCCGGCCCAGCCCACAGAGCGGCCCACGGGCTAGCTGATGGCCGGCGTGACGTCACCGGCGGGCCGATCCGCCGCAGCAGCGACTACGGCGACGCCGGCGCGCCACCGCGTCCGGGGACGCGCGACCTACCGCGTCGGGCGCGCCTCGTCGTGCGCTGTCCCTAGTTGGCGGCGCCGCCCGTAAATTGTCGCCGGAGCGGTTGCCGGCGGCGCGTGAACGCGGCGGACGCCCGCGGGTGCGGCGGCGGTGATTGCGCCTACCTCGCGGCGCCCCGTCATGCGGTGGTCGGCAAGGAAGGAGAGGCGGCCGCGGCGGAGCTGGCCGTCGCCTTCGATTTGTCCGGGAAGGCGTACAACGACGGCGGTGCGTGCCGGCGCCGGCGGCGGAGCCGCGCCCGTGCGCGAGAGGAAGGAGAGGAAGGGGATTGACGTGGACGGTTTTGCAAAAAAGTCCCTGTAGTTTTCGTAAATTACAATCCAGTCCTTTGCGCGCGTTTTTTGCAAAAATGCCGCGCCAAAATTCGTGCGCACGGGTGACCGGCCGCGACCGGGTGGACGGGATGGTGACCGACACGACGTGGCGCTTCCTGATTGGAAGAAAATAGCTTCTACAGTGTTACGTGTTGTGGGAGCGCATCTGGGCCGTCGGACGTCGCGATCGGACGGCTCTCATTTTTGGAGTGACGTGGACGAATGAGAAGCTGCGGATTTTTCCGCCTGTTATATATAGTAAGATGTGGCGTCCTTATTTTTCATGTTTTAAATTTTATCACTAATTTAACCAATAATATGTATAACATCTTATAAAAAATATAACATGAAAACTTAGTTAGAATACAAATACGAATCCGTCGATATAAATTACGTGATATATAGTCTCGTTGGCAAAATTAACGGTCAAAGGTAGACCTGTAAAAAAATTGTGGAGGGACTATGCCACTGCTAACTTTGTTCTATGTAAAAAGACACCATTAAAAAAGTCGGTTACAAAAATGCCACAACTAATACGTGATTAATACTAATACATGACCTCAAAATAGGTTGCGTATACTATTTGGTCGAAGTCAAATTTATAAACTTTGACCAAGTATGTACAATAGTGTACGAACATTTACAATACCATATGCATATAACATAAAAATATCTTTCATGCTTATTATAATAATAACAATTTTTTTAAAGAGTGTGGTAGGGGAAGCCCTGCATCGATTTTTTTCTTCTAAATAGTAAGAACCCAAATCTACATCCGTGAGGATGTACCTGGGCTGGGTGTGCATTCTCTTTCCTAAGAAAGTGAGCACTTTCTTTCTCAATTTAGCATTATAAATGTTTGGTCAAGATTTGAACAGTCAAAAAAAATGTACGCAACCGAATTTGGGCATGATGTAGTATTATATTTCGCGTCAAACATTTCAAGTTCTTTCTTTGTGGGGTGTTATTTTTGATGATTTGCCCCGCTTTACACCTGAAATTTGATTATTTGCCACATGACTACCACATGTCAGTGACACAGGATGTGGCAAATAATCAAACTGCAAAATAAAATGGGGCAAATCGTCAAATCCCCCGATAACACTTTAATGGTCAAATAATGTTGCTCCTACGTGACAACTTTTCCCATCAAAAAGAAGAAAAGAAAAACCTGACAACTTCACAGAAAGAAACCAATAAACATGTAACAGAATAAGGGCCCAATATATTATGTTTTATTCTAGAATGGATATTTATTATGTTTTGTGCAGCTGGAAGTGACGGATGTAGGCGAGAAGCTGGCTATGGTGAGCGTGAGGCACGGCAAGCTGAGGGGCGACATGGTGACGGTGTGCAGGGCGCTGGAGTCGCTCAGTCTGAAAATCATCACGGCAAGCGTCACAACCGTGGCCAGCAGCATCGTCCACACCATCTTCGTCGAGGTAACCATCAACGATATGTTGCCTCTCCCCGTCCATTTAATTCATCTCGTTCTCCCGATTTCATCATGAACGAAAAGGATTTTTGCTCGCGTATCTTTCGCTTGGTTGCTGCTGAATTATGCTGGTGACGTCAGTTTTAATGGCGTCATTCAAATGACGTCACACGACAGATGGCACGTTTCAGATAGAGGAGTTGTCTTTTACTACTACTCCTACTTGAAACGGAAAGCTTGGAGGTCGCCGTCTTCGGGATCTTGTTCATATGCAACTAATTCCACTCTGCATTTTTTCTTTATTGGACGACTAGCTTATGAGCATAACCGTAAGAGAAATCCCTCGTGTTCTATAGGCTGGAGTATATACGAAACGTAGGCACTTGAATACACACATGATTTCACAAAGTTTATTTCGTATGCCAACGTTAGCATCAATTTATTTTTCCCCAACAAAAATCTTGTTCCAATTTTTCAGACGGATGGAACAGATGATGCTCAAACGATCAAGGAGATGGTACAAGCTGCAATCGGTCAGCTCGATGTGAGAAGAAGCCCGCTGAAGTCCACGAGTTACTGATGAAGATTATCTATGTGTTGTGAAGATGCACCGATCGGCATCCTAATCACATATGTTCCACCATGTTTATTGCATGAGAAGCCTGTGCTGGTCCACTTCAGTGCTACGTCTTTTTGAATAACCCTACAACCCTTGCGATTAAGTATATCGTCCAATAAATGGATGGTCCTGATGCAAGCATGTATATACAAATTTGGCAATCATGTGATTAAGAGCCTAGGTGGGTTATACGTTCTCTTAATGCAACACTTATTTCTTGGAACAGTCATGACGAGATCATGTATGTTACTTTTAACGGTGATATCTTGTTGGTTTCCTTCTACCGGAAAGAGGCAAAGTTCCGAAGAGTGCATCAACTGATGTACGCAGCCATTTGACATCTCTAAGGGCAACTCAACAAGCTGAAATACATCTTGGCTCGTAGGTATATACACATGTTAGACAAAAAATACACGTTTTAAAATTTCAAATATAACTTTTTTCTGCAAAATGGACATAGAATGTCTGAAGTTTTTTAAGATAAACCAGATTCAAAAGGAATCGGGTTTACCTTCAGACATTTTATGTCCACTGGGTTTTATAGCTACGAGCTGAAAGAAGTTGGGTTTTATATATTTTCTTAACCTTTAGTGATGCACGAGTGGGAAGATAGTACTGTATTCTGAGATCCAAAATCAATCATAACCAAGTATTATTGTTAGAAATTACTAGAGAAAAATAAATTTGTAGGTACAAAAAATAATTTGAAAGCAAATATTTGGATATCACTACACAAAGGTTGTATCATGTATTTCCATTAGAAACTAACACGGTGGTCGCGAAATATAGACATCAACCAACTAACTAATACAAGATTAAAATGCATAGTATATTAACACATTTTCTGTTATACCCCATTTTATTTTATTTTATTTTTATGGACATTTTCTTTCCATAGATACATTGTTCATAACACATGTATTTTCTTTCCATGGAGACATTGTTCATATCTTTACTATTAAATTGACATTGGTGATGGTTGGTAACCTCTAAAACAATAAACACTCAACACTGGGCGCATCTAGACCATCCAATCGTACTAAACATCTCCTCCTCAACACTGAAACAATCCAAACCACCCGACTAATCAACCTCATCAATCGAGAAATTTTCATCACTACAGTAACGGAATCTTAAATATCTTGGAAAGCAATTTTGTTGCTTCGTTAACAAACACAATTACAGGATTAATGGAGCTAAAATAGACGCTACAATAATGAAAATATAAACTAACTTGGAAAGGGATTGATTTTGCTTTCTGGTCAACAACGTCGATCACGGGATTTTAGTCGCTACAATCAAGAAAATTTAAACTATCTTATAAAACAATATCTTCTCTTCTCTCCTCTAGAGCTATGGCAAGCAGAGGAGCTGGTCTCTCGCATCTCCGTCAATAAAGCTACATCTTCGCATTCCTGGAGCTTGTGTATTCTGGTGTCATGGAGCGGTACTGTAATGTGTCCGCTTGCCATGTTGGTCCTACTTCTGAGGAGGAAGCTGCTAGGGCATATGCACAAGTTCTCCTTCGTAACTACGAGGACGAAGAAAACGTCCTTCTAATTAGTTGTTGGACCCGAGATGAGTTAAATAAATATAATTACACTAAATATTTTTAGTTTTTGCCATATTGGTTTTGACAAAAAAAAATTAGTATCTCAGTGAGCATTTTTTACCATACCATATTTTGTTACTTGTTGTCCGTTGTAAAGTTTATCATTGAATATATTTATGAGTTACGCAACTAGTTTTTATTTTGTGAGATTTTTCTTAAACAACACACAAAATCATCTTAAATGTGAAAACAAACAAGATGGAAAATCAGACGACTCCTTGATGTTCTTACAGCTAATGAAATATGTTGCATATATGCATATTATCATGTGTTTGTTCTTATCTATATTAGTATTATTATTTATTTGGGTGGAGATTCCAATGCAGACAACCAAAAAATATGTTTAAATATATTTGTAGTGTATAATTATGTAATAATATATATAGAAACTTCTAGAATATAAATTAAAGTCATGATCATTTTTTACTTTGTCAAACGAGTCTTACAAGTTACCGTAGATTTAGTAATAAGATGATAATATTTAATGATTTATACTTACTTAAATAGCATCACTTACTTCTAAAAACATATTTATACTTGTGTTAGTCATTTCATTTTATTTATTTCCTATACAATACTTTATATGTTTTCTACTTTCATATATTTTTTCAAATAAAATATATGAATACTTGTTTAAACAAATGGACATTTTCTCGAATTCATAAAGCATTTTTATTTTTAAAACACAAAAGGTTAATAACTAAATGTATTCACCTATAATGAAAATGGTTCGGGGTAGATCAAAATTGTTTCTTATGATAAGAAATTATTCACAACAAAAAATGGTTCACGATTTAAAAAGTTTTCATGTATTTCCAACAAATTAAAAAGTGTTCAATACAATAAAAAGTATTCATGTATTTCTCTGAAAAGAAACAGTAAAAATACCAAAAAATAAACAAAAAGGCAAAAAAAACTAGCAATTCCTAATGGGTCGCGTAGAGTGGTATACAATGATCACGCCGCCCACCTGGGAAACGGTTGCAAATCCTATTGTACGCTCATTGCACATCTTAGCGCGGAAACACATACCCTCTTGTACAGCCATCGAAATAAGTGGGTCCCATGTACTTTCGCTTCTCACATGTATTTTTCTATTTTTGGGCCTTTTAGTAACTTCCGACTGATTTTTCATTTTATTCGTTATTTTAGTAAAAAAATCATTTGCTCTAGTAATTTTGTATCGCTAAAAAACCAAAGTTTTAGAAATCTAGATTTTAACTGGTTCATGAATTAATAAACATTGAAATTTACAAAATGTCCAGATTGTGAAAATGGTTCATGAATGTTTTTAAAATTCGTAGTTTTTTGAATCCGTGAACCATTTTCAAATTCATGTAATATTTTGATATCCAGGACATTTTAAATCCACGAATCATTTTCAAATTCATGAACATTTTTTCTAATTCGTGAACCACTTTAGAGTTAAATCGGACTTTTTTTCAGCAGGAATTGTTTTAAACCAAAACCGAACACAGCTAATGGGCCGGTCCAGGTTGGCGAGCGTGCGGCGCCTCGCCAGCTGAAGCGTGAAGCGTAGAATAGGAGCGGCTGTCGGCTGATACGCTCGGTATCGCTCAGGTGATTCCTAACTGGAATCGCCCGCAGGAGAGCTTCGCAAGAGAGCAACCGAAAAAGTCCATGAGGCGATGCGGGAAAGCGGGTGCCTGTTCGCCAGCCCGAGCAGCATGATCGATACACGATGTGCGAAAACCAGTTAATACCTGGACCGGCTTGACGTGGTGGAATGTGGAAACACGTTCCTAGATTGAATCCTACTCACCTGATCACCTCTGATTGGTGGAGGAGGCATTGTTGTATAGATTGCTGCCCTTCTTGACGTCTCGTTGGGCACCGCATCACACTATCGCACAAGAAATAACAAATTCACCGTTGATTATAAGCACATCATTCTTCTTGTGGTAAACTGGATAAAATTAAGTCACTTCGTTGCAGTGATAGATATACAAGTATACAACTCAAGACAACGAAGAAAGAGGAAACAAACATTCCGTCAAGCTCTAGCCAAAGCGTGAATAAGTGGAGGACATGCTAGCTGATCAAGCTAGCCAGGGCTCCGTCGGGTCGGTGGCGGCGCCAGGAACTGAAGCCTGGGTATGCATCCAAAAAAAATCTTGAAAGCCAGTGGCGGCGCCACGGTCGTCGGTGCAAGGGGCGGTTGACACAACGGCGCTCGCCGGCCGGCGGCCGGCGGCGCTGCGTCCTGCGTCTCGAGGAACAGGGGGCAGAGCCGTAGAGGAACAGGTGCGGGGCTGCGGGCGTCGTGCGGGCGAGCGAGGCTGAGTGCGAGTTGCGACCTGCCGAGCGAATGAGTCGTGCGTGCAGCGTGCTAGGCCTGGCCTGGACGTGCGTTTTCTCCTTCAGGGGCTGGATGTGTGTTTTCTTCTTCATGGGCTAGGCTGACAATATATACTCCCTCCGTTCCATTTTAGTTGACTCCAAAATAGATGTATCTAAGACATGTTTTAATATTAGATACATCTATTTGAGAATCAATTAAAATGGAACGGAGGGAGTACATATTTTGTTTTTGCTGAAATCTTGGGTATGCATCGACATACAGGTGCATACACCTGCCGCCGCCCCTGCGTCGGGTCCCTTGTCCTCTACGTTGGACGATACACATGCATGCAGAGCGGTGAACCCGAGGAGTTAGCAGGACAGAGACGAGTCACCCGAATGTCCCCCTTTTAGTCGTCGGTCCCTCGATAGCTCCCGTCCCTCAGCCTACAGCAGCTTCAATTCTCCTCGGAGCTCGAGCACAAACGGACGCCGGCCATGGCCAGCCGCTGCAAAATAAGACCAGCGGCCGTAGTAGCAAGTGGGGCGCGAAAACGACGCATGCCTTCCAAACCCACAGCGCGCATGGCGGGTAGATAGAGATGTCAATGTGGCTTCTGCCGAATATATTGAGTGGAGAAGGAATGTCGGAAGATTACAAGGATATGGAGCCCAATGTCGGACGCTAGCTCTGCACACCATGCTTAAGGGCTCAAGGGGACGACACAAAATTTCCACCAGACTGAAAATTACTAGCAAATATCTTAACATTGGGCACGCCGTAGTACCTTGCTGATTGTTAGCCGTTCAAAACACTATGTAAGCTGGTATCCCCCAGCAGTGATTCTGGTTGTAATGTGTTGTACTCCTTACCGGTCGAGTGCTTTGTTAATTAAAAATCGGGCTTGTCGAGCCTTTTACCTAAGAAAAAAAAAAGATGATGCGGAAAATTTGAGCTCCTCCCAAGATAAATTATTTGCTTAGATTGCAATCCAAATTAGGATTTGGATGGCTGATAGGCTTGAAAAGAGGGGATTGCATAATTGTGAGTTCTGCCCGTTTTAAAGAGAGCCATGGAATTAGAGGCTCAACTCTTTGTCCATTGTCGCTACATTGCAAGCATTTGTGACCTCATCAAAGAGTGACTTCTCATGAGCCCTATCTTTCGAAACTTCACTCGTTACAAAGTTGGTGGCTTCTCGTGAACGGGTCTTCAATGCGTACACTAGTGGAAACAAGCCCTCTAGTCCCGGGTTGTAGACCCCTAATGTACCGGATTGCCATCCGGTACATGGAGGCCGGGACTAGAGGCCCCCCCTCTAGTCCGGGGTGGGTTACGACCCGGGACTAGAGGCCTCCACGCGGGGGCAGCGCATGGCGCATGTGTGAGGAGCTCTAGTCCCGGGTTGTAATACCACCCGGGACTAGAGATGCACCCACGTGGCGGCCTGTGGCTTTTTTCGTTTCGATTGTTGTATATTACGAATAATTTGCAAAAAATACTGTTAATTATCTGCAAATCAGAAAAAATACATATAGCATATCAAAATGTTCGTAAGAGCAAGCTTTATGAGAAAGTAAGAAATCGGAAGTCGGAACGGAAAGTCGTAAAGACGGGAAAGTATTCGGTTATTCGATTACAAATAAAAATCCCATATATAAGAGGGACTAGAACCGTCAACTATTCGATTACATGGAGATCATCAAGCTAGCCACTACTAGAGCCCGTCATCTATCTTGAGACGGCGCCATTGTATTTTCCCTTCGGGTCTAAGACATAGTTCATCAAAAAGCCCGCAATTTCCTCGCTAATTGCTCGAAAGCGGTCCTTCAGTCTCATGTCCCTCCGTTTTCTTGACATCTATAAAAGAAGGGAGATTAATATGAATATCAATCATCATAACAGAAATTATGAATGACACTCAACACAATTGATGGTTATAAAATGAAATTGTGAATTTATTTGTTCACTTACTTCGAGAAATGTGTCTCGGTTCCGCTCAGAGACTATCTTGCGAATCCACTCGCAGACGTAGTATCCACACAAATTGGTCCCTTGTGGCTGCCCATCCAACCACTACACGAGAATAGATTTCAATCAAATAATAATCAAGCATCACGATGGTATTGAAATTTTAATTGAAAGGGATGCGCGAACACCTAGCTCATACTACTTACTCTGGGGTATTTATAAGTAAGTTTCTCCGGAAAGTCACCGTCTGTACACTTTCGGAAAAGTTCCCAAACCCTGCCCAGCAAACAATTGAATAAATAAGTTATTAATTAGTTACTTCATATCTCAGGAAAGAGACCGATGTAATAAGATAAAGATTGAAATTACCGTGCGAGCACTACTTGGATACATATGTACTTCTCTTTGGGCCAGTCCAATGAGTTCATGATATCAACTTCTGCTATGTCGACTTGAATGAGTAACAGAATGTAATGACCGCTGCGCACGTTTATATATGTCAGTAACTAATCAGTTACACTTAACATCGAGTAAGCAAAAATTAACCAATGTGTACAAGACAGTAATACTCTTACCTTAAGTGGTAAGGAAACAATATCTTCCCTTTATAATGTTGGTCTCGGAGGGCCCTAAACAAGTTGTCCACCGTTTCCTCGTGGTTTGTTGTAAACATTTTGTGATTAACTAGGCTTGCGTCGACGAACCCAATCTCAAACGACCCCTTTCTGTCACATTCATCGCTCTTCATTCTGCATAATACCGTAGTGAGCATAATTAGAACAGGCAATGACCGAGCTAAGCTATAGACTTACAGACAATGTTCATCTTTACAAAAATAAATAAATGTATTGAATCACTTACAGACAATAGGTAGTGAGGATGCTCAAGTCGAGGGCGTCAAGCTGGTATAACTGATAGATTTCTTCAAGTGGAATAGTTACCTGGTCTGTACCACCGTTGAAATGTTCACTTGTAATTCTCACAACGATCATTTGTCGACCTTCCAAAACGACCTCCTTGTACCATTTATGCAGTCTTGTCATTTGTGTTGGTAGATCCTTGAGCTCATCAGGTGACACTAGATCCTTCCCGTATACCCAGGGCCATCTAGCAGGTTCAAATGTAGAGGAGAGGAGATTTTCGTTGTCCAGTTGAGAAACTGAAATGCCAGCATCTGTAGCAAATTGCGCGCGGTAAGCGGGATCCTTCTCAAGCGCAGAGTCCATATCAGTGGTCACCTTGAGCGGGGAGATGGACTGATTTGACTGATGTCCTAGCTGGGCAACATCTCTTCTCCTTTTCCCGCGGAGGGAGCTCTCCTCATTTGACGTACACAGTCATCTGGCCTATTCATCGAAACCTGCGATGGCTGAGTAAGAAAACTAACAGCAAATTGTGTTTGCTCTTCCGTATACGTTTCCTTTGGCGGGGGTTTTCTTTTCTCCCTAGATTCTGCAGCCTGTCTTCTCGCATCTGTTTGTAGCCACATGCTGGCTTCCTCTGCAGTACACGGAGGTTTGTCGTAAGGTCTCGGGGGAGGAACTTTCGGTACTTTTGGGAGGGGCTCAAGTCGGCGTTTGGGTGATCGGAAACCATGGCGGTGGTCTTCCTCCCCTTTCGAGCCTTAGCGGGCGGAGGCGGTGGAGACGGCTCAGGAGTCGGCTGAGGAGTCGGCTGACGCGGCGACTGACGCGGCGACGGAGTCAGCTGACGCGGCGACTGACGCGGCGACGAAGATCGAGATGGACTCGTGCCGTGGTGGTCGTCGTAAGTGTCGTCATGTCGACTCGGAGAAGGCGATGGTGGCCTTGGCGGTGTCCAGCCTGGAAACTTGATCATTTTCTTGGGCCATAGAATGAGTCCACCCTGGACATCTCCCAGTTTCCTCTCATCATCCTCTCTAGGGAAACAAAGGTCGAGTGATTCAAATCCGGGTTCAACGTGATCCACGCCGACACGAGCATAGCCAGCTGGAATCTCATTATCACGATACAGTGCTGTAGATTCACAAGTTAAAGCATAGCCGACCGCCGCCTTAATGGATAAGTTTCTCATTGCCTCATGTAGCTCACAAGTTTTCTTCTCAGTGATAAAATCCACGGGGTATGTTTGGTTCGATGCCTCATCAGGACCGACCGTCGTGGAAGCCACGCTGCTTTTCCGTTGAGGCGGACCACCTACTTCACCATCTTGCAGCTGCAGCTGATGAGTTGCCCCTTGACTAGCTCGCAATTCTTCTAGTTGCTTTTCCACTTTGCTCAATCGGTCGTTTTGCTCCTGCTCCTTCCTCCTCTTTGCTCTTTCTCGGCTTCTATAAGAGTCACGGTCATCGGGATACCCTTCATGCCACGTCACACCTCCCCTGCCTTTAACATGTCCTCCTTTTGGTTTATGACCGAGGGCCTTCCACAGCTCGTCGCGTTCTCTGTCGGGGACAAACCTTCCCGCATGAGCATCCTCGATTGCATTCAGAATTGTTTGCCGGGGTATAGGAGTTTCTTTCGTTTCATCAACTACTATCTCACCTAATGCGTTATACTCCGCCCCATGAGCAAGCATCCAATTTCTGACCGTACGGGGCCACCTATCTGTAACTGGAATGATTCCATTTGCGCGCAGGTCGGCCTCAATCTTTTCCCACTTAGGCTTGGCAGCTACGTAGCCACCTCCACCCAAATGATGGTTATATATCTTCTTCGATGCATTCAACTTATTCTGTGCCGATCTTTCCCTGGCTAGTTGTGAACCCTTGTATTCCAGAAATGCATCCCAGTGAGCCCGCTGCCTCTCTAGTGTTCCCGACTCAACGACTTGCCGACTGGACGACTTCCCGACTCAACGACTTCCCGACTACACGACTTTCCCGACTTAACGACTTCCCGACTGGATGACTTCCCGACTGGACGACTTCCCGACTCAACGACTTCCCGACTACACGACTTCCCCGACTTTATGACTTTCCGACTACACGACTTCTCGACTGGACGACTTCCCGACTTTCCCGACTAGACGACTCAACGACTTCCCGACCTAACGACTTCCCGACTTAACGACTTCCCGACTTTACGACTTTCCGACTACACGACTCAACGAATTCCCGACTTAACGACTTCCCGACTTTCCCGACTTTCCGACTACACGACTCAACGAATTCCCGACTTAACGACTTCCCGACTGAACGACTTCCCGACTTTACGACTTTACGACTTCTTGACTTTCCCGACTAACACTTACCTAATTTACACCTAACTAACTATAATTTACACTAACTTACCAAAAATTACACTAACCTACACTATCTAAAAAATAAGCTAGCAAATTTAAGTAAAAACTAACCTAGGAAATTTAACTATAAACTAACCTAGCTAATTTAACTTAGCTAATTTATCTAGCAAATTTAACTTAGAAAAAAAGAATAAGAAAAAAACTACCTCTAGCCGGTGGAGGAGGAGGGCGCGGAGGCGGAGGAGGAGGTCGACGGCGCGGTGCGGGTCGACGGCGCGATGGCGGAGGAGGAGGTGGGCGAGGCGGTGCGGGTGGACGGCGGCGGCGGCGGAGACGGTGCGGGCGCGCGAAGGGCTCGGGCGCGCGGATAGGGAGCGGCGGAGTCGCAGCCGGAGGCGCGGGCGCGCGGCGGAGGGCTGGCCGGAAAATCCGGCAGCCTAACGACATGCGGAGGCGGCGGGCGAAGGAGAAGAAGGTCTCCCGGGTCGTAGCTCGACCCGGGGTCAACTCCCTGGCTTATATACCAAAGGAGCTTTGGTCCCGGGCGGTGCCACGGCCCGGGACAAGAGGTCACCGTTTGGTCCCGATGGTGCCACGACCCGGACCAGAGGTCTTTTCGCAGCGCGCGCTCAAAGTGACCTCTTGTCCCGGGTGGTGCCACGACCCGGGACCAGAGGTCCCTTTTTTCGTTCAAGCACCCAAAATTTCAAAATTTAGCGCGCAAATTTTCGAAAGTTATTTTCAATATGAATTTGAATAGCTTCTGCATACTTTCGAATTTGAAAAAAAATACAACATGAAAAGTGTTTGAATTTGCAAAAATAATCCAAATCAATTTTCTGTTTTCTAAAATAATTATTCTAACTATTCAAACTATTAACCATTTTGCCATTTTCAATTAAAAATGCGTTAAGTAATATTGTTTATATTTAAAGACATCTTTTTATTTTAAAAACATCTTTAACAACATCCATTAGACTTACATAAAAGGATACATTATTACACATCACTAACAATTACGTTACTACATAAACGGACTTGTTGCTCGGAGGTTGTAGGATTAGGGGGAACGGCGGGAGGAGCCATCCCCGTTATCCCTCGCACGTTGTCGACGGAGGGCACGAGTCATTGAGGATGAGTCTTTCAGCGCCCAAGCTAGCTCGGAAGCCTCCTTCGCCATTTTCAATTAAAAATGCATTAACTAATATTTTCAGAACACAATTATACATAAAAGTTTAATACATTATTACACATCACCAACAACATCCCTATCTAGTCTTCACTTTTTCTTCGTGTGTGTCCTTGTCGGAGAATGACTCCCACGAAACAGGGATAGTCAAGCTCACGAAGAGAGTTCGTGTAAGGGGCTGAACACGTTGGTCAAACAACCCTCAACCTGCACGGCGACGGTGCTCGTCGAGCAAGTGGAGGGACATCACGACAGAGATGAACACCAGCCCGTACCCAGGTTCACGGCCCTCGTGTGGAGGTAATACCGCTACTCCTGCTTGTCTGTATTGCACTGCTTGTAGAGGTTACAGTACAATGAGCTTGCCGAGGGCTCTCTTTTGGCAATGGTGTATACAAGGAAGGGAAGCAATGGTCTTCTTCTTCCTTGCGCGTAAGTGGCTATGCTGGAATGAGAATGCGATCCCTTGCTACGGTGCACCTTGTCCTCCTTTTATAGGCGCCCCGTGCTCCCTCCTTGCACTCGCACTGTGGTAGGGCTGTCACGTGGCGCAGAAGGTGGAGCGCGGTGCATCGCAGCCCGGTTGTCCATGGACGCGGTCCATGAGCGTAAAGCTGACTCCTGTAGCAGAGTACCCACCGTCCATGCAGGACGGCCAGCTGGGGCCGCAGAGGAACGTGGGGGTGCCCACGGTGACGTTGGCCTTGGAGCGTAGCGCCGGCCGGTCCCCTTATCACCAAAGAGGAAATCCTTGTAGTCCGGAGCGGGTGGCACAGCTTTATTGACCCCTTTAATCACCAAAATGGCAACTGCGGCGTCGTCGTCACCGCGCGCAGGGGCGCGCGTCACTCTGCGGCCGCTGCAGAGCCCATGTGCGCTCTGCAGAGGTTGCTTTGCAGCGAAGCGATCTCCACGAGGGCTTGGACGCCCTGTAGAGAATTCGGCGTTGACCTCTCCCCAGGGGAGATTTCCTTGAAGAGGGGGCAGCAGTGGATATGGCCTCCGCAGGCCTCTGCTGCCTCAAATGCCCTCGCGAGGCAATGCCTCGCGAGGCTCTCCAAGCCGTAGGCTTGGTCCTTAGCGAAAATTCGCCATCAAGTGTCGAGGGCCGTAGAGGACAGGCCCAGCACACCCTGGATTTCACTGGGCCGACAGTAGCCCCCGGGCCCATGATGGGCACGATGTAGTCCAATGGACGCAGGCGAATCGTCATGGGCCCAAAGTGTCCGGCCGGCCTGAGACACGTGCAGGGCAGTTACGCCGCGACGACACGTTCTCCTCGGAGATGATGGGCGTAGTGGGGGGTCCCACCACGTCTCGGTAACTGCTCTGAGGGGAATAAAGCCTGCAGCGCCGGTTCAGGCAGCAGTTACTGCATCATTTGCGCGCCCGTCTCCTTGCTCTTGACGCCTGCGCTCCTGTGTCTCCGGCTCCTCCTCCTTCACCGAGCTCCGCCGCCCTTCTCTCTTCGACCATGGGTCCCAAGAAGGGCAAGGCGGCAATGGCGAATGTACCGGCCGAGGCGCAGCAGGAGGACGAGCTCGCGCCGGCGCTGGTGGGGACTCGCATCCACACTGCGGAGGCGCTGGACAAGATCCGGCTGATGGCCGCAGGCAAGAACAACGAGCACGGCGCCACCGTTCTCAAGGCGGCGCGATTCGGCAAGCTCGCGGCGGGGCTGTATCCCATCTTCTTCCCGACCATTTTCGCTGGTTTGGTGCCGCCATTTTCTCCTTTCCTGGAGGAGGTTCTGGCCTTCTATCAGATCCAACTCCTGCATCTGCACCCCAACTCCATCTTGATCCTCGCCATCTTCGCATATCTTTGCGAGGCGTATTTGGGGGTGATGCCTTCCGTGGCCTTCTTCCGGAGCTTCTATGCGCTCCGCTCCACGGCGCCTGGCGAGCGGTCTGGTTGTGTGTCCTTCCGCATCGCGGATGGGATGGGAGGTATCTACATCCCCATGTCCTGGGACGGCGACAAACCCGTCACACGGGTGACGAAGAAGGTGGACGATTTCCGCCAGCGGTGGTTCCTCGTGGACGCCAAGACGCAGAATTCCTTCTTCGACGTCCCTGAGGCGCCGCCCTGAAGAACTCGAATTGGTCGAGTGCACCCTTCAGAGCCCGAAGATTGCGACTTGGTCGCACGCATGAAGCTCGTCCGCGACGCTGGCCTCACGGGGCAGATGGTTGCTGAAGACTTCGTGAGGCGCCGTATCGCCCCTCTCCAGAAGCACACAAAGCCGATGTGGATGTATTCAGGCCCGGCGGACGCAATGCGGCTGCACTGCAGCTCCCACCTCCTGAAGTCGTAGCTTCCATAATGGGCATCCTCTTCACCGCCCCGGAGGTTCCTGTGCCGCGCAGTGAGCTCGCGAAGCCACTCCATCAGATTACCCGAAGAAGCGCCTCGCGATCCTGGAGCTGATGCCGGAGTTCACCCCTCAGGGCCTGGCTGGGGAGGAGAAGAAGGAGGACGCGGCGCCCGTGGTGGAAGAGGACTGGGCCTCGGAGTCACCCGCCGCATCTGACGGATCTGGGCGTCACCTGTGGAGGGGCGAATCCCTCGGCAGGGGAGGCGAGCTCTTCGAAACCTGCTCCTCCAGAGGGAGATGTTCTGGAATTTCGTCCAGCGGGGACGAGGATTTCCTTGTGGCCCCTTCGCGCCAGGTCGCGGAGGGGGAGGAAGACAGCGATGAGGAGGCCGTAGCGGGACGCTGCGATCCCCGCTCCAAGGCTTTTCACGACAGGGCCGCCAAGAGCCCAGTGGGCACCCCTCTCAAGAGGAAAGCTGAGACTGCTCCTGAGGGGCCCGGCTCTGGAGCTGCTTCGTCGAGGTCGTGGCGGTCATCCACTACGATGTGGGTCGACTCACGCGCCAAGTCATCTGGGTAAGCGTTGGCCCCTGTTTTGCATCTTTCGAGAGTTTTCTTGCTCTCCTATTGATGGCCTTCCTGTTTGTTTGTTAGGGATCTTGTGACGGCAAAACGCCGGAGGCTCCGCAAGGCTGCGGAGGTCCGGGGCCTGGCCTCGGCAACCGTCGAGGAGCCTGTGGAGCCCTCAGCTGAAGAGGTTGCTAAGCCCGTAGTGACCGAGGCCTCGGAGCCGGTGGCGGAGGAGGCCACGAAGCCTGTGGCGGAGGAAGACGTAGGGCATGTGGTGGTTACGCCTCTGGCCGGAGCAGCTACTTCGTCTTCTACCGCGGAGGCGCGCCCCGAGGAGGAGGCGGTGGTGCGGACACCGACACCACCACGTCCCGTCACTCCACCAGAGCGGCAAGAGGAGGTCGCCGCGGAGAAACGGGGAGCGGCTCGCCGGCGAAGGAGGCGCTGACGTTGAGATGGGGAGAGGATTACTCCGCCGCCCCAAGGCACCGACGCCGCGATGGAGGAAAATGTCCCTCCGCCGCCCCCGCCTAACGCAGATGCTGAGGGGGCGGCGGCTTCTTCTGGGTCGCAGCGGGCTCGGCGGCGGCGGACCCCACGGTGGCTGGGCAATCTTCCCCTGCCCCTGAAGCTCGAGAGGAGGCGCCGGTTGAAGACGACGGTGCTGGAGCCCATGGCCCCAATGACGGAGAGGGCTCGCACAGCCCCCAGGCCAGGTTGACGCGGGCCCAAGCTTGGAGGTTCCCACCCTCGAAACTAGTGCGCACGAGGGAGCCTCCATGTCTCGTGGGAGTTCCGGGCTCTGGTCCTGGGTGGCACGAGCTGGAGCGGCGCTCGCCGCAGCTCTACCTTCCGCCTGGCGAGGGGTGCACTGGATGGGCTGGAGGCCCAACTCGCTCTCGAGGAGGCCGAGCTCGCCAGAGAGTACGACGAACTTGAGAGGGCGTGGACCCGCTTCTTCGAGGTCGTGGAGCAACGCCGCCACGACAACGAGGCCATGCAGGCGCAGCGAGAGGAGGCGCTGCGCTTCGCCAAGGAGGTCCGCGAGAGCGCGGTTCGCGAGGCTCAAGAGACCCTGGAGCCACTCCAGGCAGAGCGCCAGGCCGCTGCAGAAGATCGCGAGGCGGCCGCGGTGGAGCGCCAAGCCGCTGCCTCAGAGCGCGCGACCCTCGAGACCACGCTAGCCGCTCAGCGCCAAGAGCTTGCCGACCGCGAGGGGAAATTTGCTGCGGAGTCGGAGGCTACGCGGAAGTCTTTGGACCAACACCGCGTGTCCTTGGATGCCCGTGAGCAAGTACTGGCGGCGCGTGAAGCGGAGGTGCTCAAACGCGAGAGCGCAACTGCAGGCTGACAAGGAGCTGTCCACGCAGCGCGCGGATCTGAGGCGCGGGAGGGCAAACTGGCCGAGGCCATAGGCAAGCATGACGAGGAGGTGGCCAGGCACAAAAAGCTTGTAGAGAAGTCCAAACGAAAGCTTGCCGCGAGGAAGGAAGAGGCTGAGAAGGATGCCGCCGCCAAGCAAGAAGAATATCGCTCCGCCGTCGCCGAAGAATATGCCGGGAAGTCAGGAAGCAGAAGGACCGCTTCAAGAAGAAACGCGCGGACGACAATGCCCGCATTGTTCAACTGGAGCACCAGAACGCCAACCTGAACTCCCGGTGAGGCGCGCCAGGGACGGTCGTCGCCGCGCGGAAGAGGCTCGCGAACGTGCTGATCAAGACCTCGCCTCCCTGATGGCTGATATGAGGGAGCTGGCGCGCAGGCGGCCCTGCTGTGGAGCGTGCTGCAGAGGATGAGCACAGCGTGCAGGCGGCGCGGTCCTGACGCAGCAGCGGGAGCGCGTGTTCAAGTCCTTGGTGACCCGGGGGAACACTCTCGCGGGGCAGCTAGGAGTGGATGCTCCTGTTGTTCCCGTCAATGGGAACGCTGACGCCGCCACATACCTCGCCTACTTCGATCAGCTCTTCTCTGTGCTCGAGGGCCCTGTGGCGGAACTTGGCGACGTTGTTGATGAGGAGTGCCGCAAGCTCTTGACCGTGGCGATCGATCGCGTCTTCGCCAACCTCCAGCGCCTTCACCCCGGCTTCGACTCCCATCGAGGGAGATCCGCCTGGGAGCTCTCCAACTTGGTTCGAGAAGAAGTCAACGATTACGTCGACCGCTTCAAGAGGGTTGAGGCGGAGCAGGCCGCTGAGGAGGATGAAGGCGCCGAAGAAGAGAAGGCTGAAGAGGACGGCGATGGTGAACCCTCTGCCTAGGCCACTCCTGCAACAAGATGCGCTTGGCGCAATTATCTTTGTTTTAAGACTTGTTTTAATTCACGCTGGCTTGTAAGATACTTTGATCGTATGCAAACATGTGTGTGTGTGCCCCTCGAAGGGTCCTTTATCCCTGTTCCATGTCTTTCTTCGCTCTACGTCGTCAGGACCCATCTCTTTGCGCTATGACACCGCCGCTACGGTATGCCGGAGCGTGACTCGGCAAGGCCGGGGGGTGTTTAAGGCTTGGAGAGGTAAGGGCTCTCGAGTCGCGGTGCTCGAGGGCTCCCCTTTGACGCACAAGCAGTCCATGGAGTGTGAGAGAGAAAAAACCGCTCGAGGGGCGACAGGTGCCCGTGAGAGGGAGAAAACTTCTGAGGGCGCGAGCGCTAGACTTAGCTTGGCGAGACTTTGGCCTCGTAGAGGGCGTTGGCTTCCCTGATGGTGCGCTCCCTCTAGGGGTCGGAGCGTGACTTCTCGACCTTGGGGAGGACTCTTGTTCCCTGTATTGGTTAGAGAGGCAACCCAAAGCAGGCACATGGTAGTAAACACCATGCGCGCTTATAGGCTTCCTCATGGGTATCTCGCGAGGAGAGTAAGTACCAAGGTCCTTTGGTGAGGTGGCGTGTTTTGGGAGCAAGCCCATGGGCCAGAGCTCTTTGGGGAGGTAACAGGCGTGAGAGCGTGCTCACGTGCTAGAGCTCGGATCCTTTGGATTTTGCGGTGCTGTTGGGGTGCTCTTGAGGCACAGTCACCGTACTCAGCCCCCGCTCGCGAGGTGCGCATGGGGAAGAATATGAGCGCGAAATGAACTAAGATGATGAAAAGTAAAACTCACCACCAAAATATTACATAGCGGCGCCTCAGCGCAATGTTTCATCGAGAAACGAATTGGTTCATTACACTTGGTGTGACCAAGATAAAGTTTTCCATGTCGAGGCATGGGGACCACATTCAGTGGCTGAGACTCTTCACGGCCTGCGGCGGCACGTAATCAGGAGAGCTCAGAGGGGCTGGCCCTCGGGAGGAGAAGCTTTTGTGAAGCTTGGAGGTGAAGTTGTGTGCTTCCCTCTAGAGACAAAAAATGTCTGGCGTGACTATGATCACGGGTAGAACTTGCGTAGATGCGCGATGTTCCATGGATTCTTGACCGGAATGCCGTCCTCCGTTTCGAGGCGTACCGCGCCAGGCCTGGCGATGTGTGAGACCCTGTAGGGGCCTTCCCACATTGGCGAGAGCTTGTGGAGACCTTCCCTGGAGAGGATTCTCCTGAGGACGAGGTCGCCTGTCTCGAGAGTGCGCGGACGTATGTGGCGGCTGTGGTAGCGTCGCAGGTCTTGCTGGTACTTGGCTGCCCTGAGGGCGGCACGGCGGCGCAACCCGTCAAGGAGTAGCAGGTCGTCGCTGTGGAGGTCTGCTTGATCGTCCTCGTTGAAGGCAAGGACCCGTGCGGATCCATGCTTGATCTCTGTGGGGAGGACTGCTTCAGCTCCATACACGAGAGCAAATGGCGTCTCACCAGTGGGCTTCGTGGGGTTCGTGCGGATGGACCAGAGCACGGACGGGAGTTCGTCTATCCAGCCCTTGCCGTAGCCCTTCAGGCGATTGAAGCTTCTTGTCTTGAGGCCCTTGAGGACCTCAGCATTTGCTCGCTCGGCTTGGCCGTTGCTCTGTGGGTGAGCCACCGAGGCGAAGCAGAGCTTGGTGCCGAGGCTCTCGCAGTAGGCCCTGAAGATGCCGCTGGTGAATTGTGAGCCATTGTCGGTGATGATGCGATTAGGCACACCAAAGCGGCAGACCAGGCCTCTGATGAATTTTACTGCCGCCCTGGCCGGTATGCTGCGCACTGCTTCAACCTCTGCCCACTTGGTGAACTTGTCGACTGCCACGAAGAGGAAGCGGTAGCCCCCTTGTGATCTCGGGAAGGGTCCCAGAATGTCAAGGCCCCAGACCGCGAAAGGCCACGAGAGCGGGATGGTTTGGAGTCCCAGTGCAGGCTGATGAACTTGCTTGGCGTGGAACTGGCACGCATCGCAAGACTGGACGATGGTGGTGGCATCTTGAAGCACTTGGGGCCAGTAGAAACCGCTCCTGAAGACCTTGCCTGCCAGGGTGCGTGCAGAGGAATGGTGGCCACACTCTCCACTGTGAATGTCTCTGATCAGCATGCGGCCTTCCTCGGGGGGGACGCACTTGAGTGCAATTCCATTTGGGCGCTTGCGGTACAGGTCTCCCTCGAGGATGTAGTATGACTTGGCTTGTCGAGCCACTCGTTCTGCCTCCGCGTCTTCTTCAGGAAGGACTCCCTTCAGCAGGTAGTCTTTGAGTTCGTCAACCCAGCCTGTCTCTTGGTGCACCATAGCCAGCAGCAGACGCTCCCCTGAGGATGGACCGCAGTTGGGTGCCCCACCTATAGGAGGTGGTGGGAGTACTTCGTCTGTGCTTGCGGCTGCTGCTTCTTGTGGCTGCTTTATGGACGCCTTGGAGAGTCTCTCTTCAAACACGCCGGCCGACTGGGCCTGCCTTCGTGATGCTCGCTTGGCGATGTCATCTGCCTCTTGGTTCTCCTTTCGCGGGATGTGCATGAGCTCCATGCCCCTGAAGTGCTTCTCGAGCTTGCGACCTCTTCAAGGTAGGCGGCCATGTGGTCGTCTTTAGGCGTGTAGCTCTTGTTGGAGAAGTTAACCAGGAGCTGGGAATCACCCTTTATGAGTAAGTGCTTGACGCCAAGGGCGATTGCGGCTCTGAGCCCGGCGAGGAGGCCCTCGTACTCGGCGATGTTGTTGGAGATCTTGTCTATTGTGAAGCACAGCTGGATGGCGTAGTAGAGCTTGTCACCTTTTGGTGAGGTTAAGACAACGCCAGCCCCACCATTGCGGCAGGCGAAAGCTCCATCGAAGTGCATGGTCCAGTGGCTTGGCATTGTATCTCCCGATGACGCGGTTTCTTCTTCGCGAGGCTCTTCAGGAGTTGGGTCTGTCCACTCGGCGACGAAATCCGCCAGCGCTCTCCCTTTTATGACTCTTGTGGTGTCGAAGCGCAAGTTGAATGGCTGCAGCTCAATGTTCCATCCTGCGACGCGGTCAGTAGCGTTGGGGTTGCGCAGGATCTGCTCCAGGGGGAAGGACGTGACCACCGTGATGGGGTGACCCTGGAAGTAGTGGCGCAGCTTCCTGGAGGCGATGAGTAGCGCGAGGAGGAGCTTCTGCTGCACTGGGTACCGCTCGCGAGCATCTCGCAGTACAGTACTGACGAAGTAGACTGGATGCTCGACGAGGGTCGTTGATGGTGCGGCAGCGTCGGCTCCCTCGAGAGGCTCCTCAGGACCTTTGGCGAGGTTTGCCTGTGGAGGAGCCTCGGCAGGGGCGCTCGTGGAGGACTCGACTTGAGGCTGTGGGCCTGGCACTGGGTCTGGAGAGACTGTTCCTCGTCGGGAGGTTCTGGACTTGGTGTGGCAGTGCTTTTCTTGGGAGAACTGGCTCTTCTCTTTCCACCACCAGGACGGCGCTAGCAGTTTGTGGAGTGGCTGCTAGGTACAGCTTCAGATGCTCGCCTGCCCTGGGGGCTACCATGACTGGTGAGCTAGCCAAGTATTTCTTCAAGTCCTCAAATGCTTTGTCAGCCTCTGGAGTCCACTTGAAGGTGCCGGATTTCTTCATGATCTTGAAAAATGGCAAGGCTCTCTCGCCGAACTTGGAGATGAAGCGGCCTAAGCTGGCCATGCATCCTGCTAGGCGCTGCATGTCCTTGAGGCGGCGAGGTGGCTGCATGTCTTCTATAGCCTTGATCTTGTCAGGGTTTGCTTCTATGCCGCGGTGGGACACGAGGAACCCGAGGAGCTTGCCTGAAGGCACCCCGAAGACGCACTTGGCGGGGTTTAACTTGATGTTCACCTTGCGCAGGCTGGCGAAGGTTTCCTCGAGATCCTTCAAGAGAGTGTCTCCCTCGCGAGACTTGACCACGATGTCGTCGACATAAGCTTCTGCATTTCTTCCCATCTGAGCCCCCAAGGCGATCCTCATGAGCCTCTGGAAGGTGGCGCCGGCGTTTTTTAGGCCAAAGGGCATGCAAGTGTAGCAATACACACCACAAGGGGTGAGAAATGCTGTTTTCTCCTCGTCTTCCTTGGCCATTTTGATCTGGTGGTAGCCTGAGAAGGCATCCAGGAAACAGAGGAGATCACAGCCGGCGGTGGAGTCCACAATCTGGTCTATCCTTGGCATGGGGTATGGATCCTTGGGGCAGCCTTGTTCACGTCTGTGTAGTCGATGCAGAGCCGGCCTCCTCCATTGGGTTTTGGGACAACCACACCGTTGGAGAGCCAAGTGGGGTGGGCAACTTCTCGAATGATGTCTGCTGCTTTCAGCTTCTCTACTTCTTTGATGATGAACGCTTGCTTCTCGGGGGCTTGTTTCCGCGCTTTTTGCTTTACAGGGCGTGCGTCTGGACACACGGCTAAGTGGTGCTCGATCACCTCCCTTGGTACACCGGACATTTCTGACGGAGTCCATGCGAACATGTCAGAATTTGCCCGAAGGAAGGCGACGAGCGCGCTTTCCTATTTGGGAGGCAAGCCAGCGCCTATGGTGACGCTAGCCCCCGAGCCTCAGCCCCCGAGCCGCTGGTGCTCAGCGACACCTTCTTTGTAGATGCTTGCTCTTGAGTGAACAGTTGTTTCTTCTTCTTGGGCCTCTCGAGAGGCTCCATGTCCTCGTCAGCGGGGAATGCCATGGCAGCGGCCTTGTAGGCGATCTCGACGCGCGCGTGGCGTCCTGTACGTGACCACGTATGGTGATGGTGCCACCGCTGCCAGGGATCTTGACCATGTTGTAGGCATGGTGCGTGACGGCCATGAACTTCGCGAGGGCGGGGTAGCCGAGGATGGCGTTGTAGGGCAGGCCAATGTGCGCGACGTCGAAGTCAATTAGCTCGGTGCGGTAGTTCTCCTGCGTGCCAAAAGTGACCGCGAGCCTCACTTGCCCCAGAGGCGAGATTGAGCCGCTGGTGACCCCGGTGAAGGGCCTGGAGGGCATGAGCCACTCGTAGGGCACTTGAAGCGTCTCGAAGGTCTCGACAGAGATGACGTTTAGGCCTGCACCCCCATCAATGAGCGTCTTGCCGACGGCGATGTTGTTGATGGTGGGGGTGCACACCAACGGGAGGGTGCCCACAGTCTTTGTAGACTTGGGGTGATCTTTGGCGTCGAAGGCGATGGTGTACTGGGACCACTTGAGGGGGCGGGACGTCTCGACCCCGGGAAGCGCTGCGTTGAGCTCGCGAGCGAACTGCTTGAACTGGTTGTTCGACTTGGGCGCCTGGGATCCGCCGAGGATGCATGCCATGGCACCCTTGGGGGCCTGGTAGCCTCCAGGCTCTTCGTCGGGCAGATTGTTGTTTTTCTCGGCGGCATTCGCCTGAGTTCCCTGAGGCCTCTGGAAGTTGCCCTTGCGTCCACCTTTGCGGTAACCACGGCCTCTGCCGCGGCCACCGCTGCCTCTTCTTGCTCACGCTTCTTGCTCAGTTGCTTGAGGTCATAGCAGTTCTCTGTCGCATGGCCGCGCCTGTTGTGGTAGATGCAGAACGGGCGGTTGTCCACCTCTTTCTTGCCAGCCTCTGGAGAGTCCTCGCGAACATGCTTGGCGTCGGGTTCAGCTGCCAGGACTGCGGTAGGCTTGCGCTTGTCTCGTCACGCCTCTTCTGGGTCTTGGATCCCTCGACAGGGTCGTCTGTCGAGCCCACCTTGACGAAGAGGAGCCCTTCTTCCGCCTTGGCGCATTGTCTGCGATGTCGAAGAGCTTCACCACGGAGGAGAGGGTATCATGGATGCCGAGCTTCTCGAGCATCCTGTGGTTGGTGACGCCCTCTCTGAAGGCCGCAATGACGTGCGAGTCCGGGATGTTCGGGATCTTGTTGCGGACTTGGCTGAAGCGCTGGATGTACCTGCGGAGGGTCTCGCCAGGCTTCTGGCGCACAGCTCGCAGGTCGTTGTAGGTGAGGGCGCGCTCGTACGTGCCCTTGAAGTTCGCAACGAACTGCTGGCAGAGCTCCTCCCACGAGTCAATGGAGTCCTCGGGAAGGTTCAGGAGCCACGACAAGGCGGAATCCTTGAGAGCGTGGGAGAACCAGTTGGCCATGACCTTGTCGTCTCCCCCCGCAGCTTGGATGGAGGTGGTGTAGAGCTGCAAGAACTCGATGGGGTTGTTCGTGCCGTCGTAGCCCTTGGGTAGGTCAGGCCTGAACTTCTGTGGCCAGACGACGCGCCGCAGGTTGCGGGTGAAGGCCGCGCAACCTGTGGCGTACGAGGCGATGCCACCCTGAAGAGCACGGCGGTTCTGTCGCCCTGCCTGGCCGATTTCCTCCACGATGCGCTTCTGGAGGTCCTTCTGGCGCTCCATTTCCACCCGCGCGTCTGGGGGTGTCCGCTGCACGATTTGACAATCGCGCGGCGACGCGTGGGATGCGGCCTTGTGCGCCGCGGCTGGAGGCGGACCTGGCGGAGGCGGAGGCGGCGGCGGAGGTGCGCCATGCGCGGTGGTTCCAGCGCGTCCGGAGTTGTGGTGCACCAGAGAGCGCGACGCCGCAGGAGCAGCGCGCGGTGCTGCCGCGATGTCGACGAGGTGCTGGAGGCGGCCGAGCCAGTTGTCGTGCGCCTCGCGTGGGGCGGTAGCGGAAGAGTTCCGCGGCCATGAGCAGCGCGGTGTTTGGGCTGGGCGCTGGACGCCCAAGAGTGGAGGCGCTGTGGCGCTGGGACGGATGCGAGGACTCAGCGTCCTCGCCGTGCCCGTGGTCGACGTCGTCGTCGAAGCGGTCGTCGTGGTGGCCGTCGTCGTCCTCGGGTGCTCCACGCGGTTCAGCGGTGTTGCGCCCCGTGGCACGGCTGGCGCGGGGACGGCCGCGAGGGTTGGTGGTGTTGGCAGCGGGCTCGGTGGTGCCCTGCCTGATGCCCGCCGGGTGGCGCGAGCTGCGCGAGTGTCCGCCATGGTGCAGAGGTCGATGAAGGTTGAAGACGCGCCTCAGCCCCCTACCTGGCGCGCCAATTGTCGGAGAATGACTCCCACGAAACAGGGATAGTCAAGCTCACGAAGAGAGTTCGTGTAAGGGGCTGAACACGTTGGTCAAACAACCCTCAACCTGCACGGCGACGGTGCTCGTCGAGCAAGTGGAGGGACATCACGACAGAGATGAACACCAGCCCGTACCCAGGTTCACGGCCCTCGTGTGGAGGTAATACCGCTACTCCTGCTTGTCTGTATTGCACTGCTTGTAGAGGTTACAGTACAATGAGCTTGCCGAGGGCTCTCTTTTGGCAATGGTGTATACAAGGAAGGGAAGCAATGGTCTTCTTCTTCCTTGCGCGTAAGTGGCTATGCTGGAATGAGAATGCGATCCCTTGCTACGGTGCACCTTGTCCTCCTTTTATAGGCGCCCCGTGCTCCCTCCTTGCACTCGCACTGTGGTAGGGCTGTCACGTGGCGCAGAAGGTGGAGCGCGGTGCATCGCAGCCCGGTTGTCCATGGACGCGGTCCATGAGCGTAAAGCTGACTCCTGTAGCAGAGTACCCACCGTCCATGCAGGACGGCCAGCTGGGGCCGCAGAGGAACGTGGGGGTGCCCACGGTGACGTTGGCCTTGGAGCGTAGCGCCGGCCGGTCCCCTTATCACCAAAGAGGAAATCCTTGTAGTCCGGAGCGGGTGGCACAGCTTTATTGACCCCTTTAATCACCAAAATGGCAACTGCGGCGTCGTCGTCACCGCGCGCAGGGGCGCGCGTCACTCTGCGGCCGCTGCAGAGCCCATGTGCGCTCTGCAGAGGTTGCTTTGCAGCGAAGCGATCTCCACGAGGGCTTGGACGCCCTGTAGAGAATTCGGCGTTGACCTCTCCCCAGGGGAGATTTCCTTGAAGAGGGGGCAGCAGTGGATATGGCCTCCGCAGGCCTCTGCTGCCTCAAATGCCCTCGCGAGGCAATGAGCCTCGCGAGGCTCTCCAGGCCGTAGGCTTGGTCCTTAGCGAAAATTCGCCATCAAGTGTCGAGGGCCGTAGAGGACAGGCCCAGCACACCCTGGATTTTACTGGGCCGACAGTCCCTTTCTTCTGATTGCGCCGTAACCATGGACAAGGTTCATCATTTAACTTCAGGCTTGGGTCAGTGTTCACTTTGAAGGGCGGAATTTCATGAAACTTGTCGTAATCTTCTGACATATCTGTCTTGTCCTCCACTCCCACGATGGTTCTTTTCCCTGAAAGAACTATATGGTGCTTTGGCTCATCGGCTGATGTATCTGCTTGCTTATGTTTCCTTTTTTGGGTTTGGTAGACATGTCCTCACATAGAAAACCTGAGCCACATCTTTTGCTAGAACGAATGGTTCGGTGTCATACGCAAGATTCTTGATATCCACTGTAGTCATTCCGTACAGTGAGTCTACATTTACCCCGCCTTCTTTCAGATTGAACCATTTGCACCAGAACAAAGAGACCTTCAAAGAAGGTCCATAGTCAAGTTCCCATATCTGCTCTATGTAACCATAATATGTGACCGTGACCTTTCGCCCATTGACGTTTGTTGAATCATCAAAGCGGACACCACTGTTTTGGTTGGTGCTCTTTTATCTTGGGCGTTCGTGTAAAATGTATTCCCATTTATCTCGTACCCTTGGAAAGTACAAATAGTCGAAGATGGTCCCTTAGACAACAAGTAAAGCTCATCTGAGACTGTGTTGTTATTGTTCAAATGTGTTTCCAACCAACCGCCAAAATTCTCCATGTATTCCTTTGCAATAAAGGATACATCCTTCCCCGGGTTGTTGGAGCGTACAATATCCTTGTGTGTCTGGATATACGGAGCCACCAAAATTGAATTATGTAGAACGGTGTAGTGGGCTTGTGTGAAAGAATGCCCGTCCCTACATATTGTTGATTTACTTCCTAGGGTGGCTTTTCCACTCAATCTCCCCTCATGTTGCGATTCAGGAAGACCAATCGAATTAATGCCAGGAATAAAGTCAACACAAAACTCAATGACCTCCTCTGTTCCATAGCCTTTGGAGATGCTTCCTTCTGGCCTAGCACGGTTATGAACATACTTCTTCAAGACTCCCATGAACCTCTCAAAGGGGAACATATTGTGTAGAAATACAGGACCCAAAATGAGAATCTCGTCGACCAGGTGTACTAGGAGATGTGTCATAATAGTGAAAAAGGATGGTGGGAACACCAACTCAAAACTAACGAGACATTGAGCCACATCCTTCCGTAACCTTGGTAGAGTGGCTGGACTGATTGACTTCTACGAAATTGCATTGAGAAACGCACATAGCTGAACAATGGGTAGTCGAACATTATCCGGTAGAAGCCCCCGCAATGCAACCGGAAGCAATTGGGTCATAAGCACGTGGCAGTCATGAGACCTTAGATTCTAGAACTTTTTTTCTGCCATATTGATTATTCCCTTTATATTCGACGAGAAGCCAGACGGAACCTTTATACTGATCAAGGCTTCAAAAAATATCTCCTTCTCTTCTTTGGTAAGAACGTAGCTAGAAGGTATTAGACGTCCTTTATCCGTTTTCATTGGATGCAGGTTGTTTGGGTCTTTCATACGTTGCTGGTCCTCTCGTGCTTCCGACGTATCTTTTGTCTTCCCATACACGCCCAGAAAGCCTAGCAGGTTCACGCAAACATTCTTCGTCACGTGCATCACATCGATTGCAGAGCGGACCTGTAGGAGTTTCCAATAGGGTAGATCCCAAAATATAGACTTCTTCTTCCACATGGGTACGTGTCCGTGAGCGTCACGCGGAACAGACTGTCCGCCAGGACCCTTTCCAAAGATTACTTCTAAATCCTTGACCATATCATGTATAACATCACCATCTGGGACGGTTGTCTTTGTGTGAGAAATCGACGATGCCCAAGGTACACATTCTTGTTACCTAAATATATACTTTCAGTCTTGTCTAAACAGTGCGTGCATGCTTTGTATCCCTTGTTTGACTGTCCTGAAATGTTACTAAGAGCAGGCCAATCATTGATGGTTACAAACATCAACGCTCGTAGGTTAAATTCCTGTTGTTTGTACTCATCCCACACACGTACACCTTCGTCAGACCACAGCTGTAAAAGTTCATCAACTAATGGCCTCAGGTACACGTCAATGTCGTTGTTGGGCTGCTTCGGGCCTTGGATGAGAACTGGCATCATAATGAACTTCCGCTTCATGCACAATCAAGGAGGAAGGTTATAGATACATAGAGTCACAGGCCAGGTGCTATGACTGCTCCTCTGCTCTCCAAAAGGATTAAAGTCATCCGTGCTTAGACCAAACCTTATGTTCCTTGCGTCCCTTGCAAACTCCTCGTACTCTGAATTGATTTTTCTCCACTGCGACCCATCAGCCGGGTGTCTGTACATCTTGTCGTTCTTGCGGTCTTCTTTGTGCCATCGCAACAACTTGGCATGCTCTTTGTTTCTGAACAAACGTTTCAACCGTGGTATTATAGGAGCGTACCACATCACCTTGGCAGGAACCTTCTTCCTGGCGGGCTGGCCCTCCACATCACCAGGGTCATCTTGTCTGATCTTATACCGCAATGCACCGCATACCGGGCATTCATTCATATTCTGGTACTTCTCACCGCGGTAGAGGATGCAGTCATTAATGCATGCATGTATCTTCTGCACATCTAATCCTAGAGGGCAGATAACCTTCTTTGCTTCATATGTACTGTCAGGCAATTCGTTATCCGCTGGAAGCTTTTTCTTCATTATGTTCAGTAAACTCCCAAATCCCTTGTCAGATACGCCATTCTCTGCCTTCCATTGCAGCAATTCTAGTGTGGTACCGAGCTTTGTGTTGTCATCGTCGCAAGTTGGGTACAACTTTTTTTTGTGATCCTCTAACATGTGATCCAACTTCAACTTCTCAAATTCACGTTCTACTTCGTTCTGTGCATCAACGATGACCCCACGTAATTCATCGTGTATGATGGGCTCATCTGGCACCTCTTGATCATCTTCATCTTCCCCACTTGCATTACCATCGTATTCAGGGTACATGTAGTTGTCATCGTTCTCTTCTTCTTCGCTGTCTTCCATCATAACCCCTCTTTCTCGTGTTTGGTCCAACAATTATAGCCGGGCATGAAACCAGACTGAATCAGGTGGATGTGAATCATGTCTGTGCTAGATTAATCCTTCTCATTCCGACATTTACTGCATGGACAACACATAAAACCCTTCGGCCCCTTGTTATCCTCAGCCACTTTGAGGAAAGACTGCACGCCATCCATGTACACTTTAGAGCGTCGGTCAACGTACATCCATGGATGACTCATCTGCAAATCACCGCTAAAACCCATTACGGTAAACGAACATAATAGACAACTGACCATATAATAATTATGCAACTAATAAAAAAATACAAATAATAATTATGCATCTAAATCAGACAACTAAGATTTTTAAAATAAAAGTTTCAAAAAATATGCTTACCGAGGTGGTGCCGGTGACGGGACAACCGGCGCGATCAACGGCGGTGAGCACGACACTAGAACACACAAATAATATTTTAATTTAGCTTAAATTGCATATGAAACAAATAAACTTCCTAACTTAGGCATTCCATCAAACACCTACCAAGCACTACAAAAATGAAATGAGCTAAGCTAGTAAGGAAATGAGCTAAAATGGGCAATGACGGATGAAAGGATCAAGTTGCTAACCCTCGGATAGATGGTTGCCGCTAATCTTGACAATAGTGAAAACAAAATGGGGATAAACTTGAGCTAGAGAGAGGAAACAATGAAGGAAATGAAGATGAACTCGAGCTGAAAAATGGAGGGGCTGCTCGGGGTGGAAGATGATATAGGGCGAGCAATGGTCCCGGGTGATATCACGACCCAGGACAAAAGCTCCACCTCTAGTCCCGGGTTGTATTACCACCCGGGACGATATGTTCTCGCGTGGCCCACGCCCTGGGCAGCCCTGCCAGCGCACCTCTGGTCCCGGGCTGTAATACCACCCGGGACTAGAGCCCCCTTACGACCCGGGACCAATGCTTATTTATTGATCCGGGACTAGTTCCCCCCTCTAGTCCCGGGTCGTAAGCCACCCGGGACTAGAGGCAATATCGGCCCTCGACCAAAGGTCTTGTTTCTAGTAGTGGTAGTTCCTCTACGCGTAATACACTAGAATATCGAGATAAATATTGGCTAGTAATTGTGAAGGCCCAATTCTTGACTGAACGGACATCAAAGGTATGTGCCCTCCGAAAAGTCTGAATAGAGCCCGAGCTACATGGATCTCGATTTTTAATAAAAATTAAATTGGCATTTTTTAGTTTCCAAAAATTCTGAAAAAATCTCAGTGGTACATAATGTATAGATCTAAACGCGTGCCAAATTGTAACTCAAAATTCGTTGTAGTTTTGGTCACACAAAAAAATCTCTGGGCAAAAATTTCAATTTTCCGAATCTGTTTACTATTCACCACCCAGATCCACCCATTTGTCATTTTTTCCAGCCCAAAATAAAAAAAAATCGAGTTAAAACTTTGCACACTTGTAGATCTAGGTGTTATCTACCTCCGGGTAGGAGTTTTTGAAGCTGAAAAGTGTCGATTTCGAGTTTTTCAAAAAACGAGCTCTACGCACGGGCTACAAAACACCTCACTAATGTGCCCTCCCTCTATCTATCCCAGAGATGGAAGGGTGTTTTTTTTGGTGTTTTCATCTTTTGATTAAAGAGTTGAACAATGAAGATAGAAGGCAAGGGCGATGTTTTCATCTCTGAGGAACAAAGTTCAAATCGTTTGTCCGTTAGGATGTCTTAGCTGAGTACAACACCGCACCTTTGGAAAGTAATCGCCTCTCTCACCCTTCTCACTTTGCGGGAGGTACGGAATGAGAGAAATGGTAGGGTCTTTCACAACAAACACTCGCCGGCCATGGTTCTTTCGGAGAAGATCATTAAAGAGGCGAGACTTTGGGTCACCGTTAGGGCCAAACGCTAGAAACTTCAAAGATATATCATGCCGGGACAGTTGTCCCTTATAAACCACTATTACATTTATATAAACTCTTTTTAATTAATAGACCAAGGTAAAGTTTTCCTCCGTTCGGAAAAAAATACATTTTCTGGTAACTAGAGTGGCTGGCTTCTGCCATCAAGGCTGTTGCTGGTCTTGACCGCGAGACTGTAGAACACAGTAGGATTGATCGAATTCTTGAAGCAATATGCATGGATCAACTTTCCTGGGCAAAATTGACAAAACTGACCTATGTGGCGCAAAAAATTCACGAAATGACCTATGTGCCAAAAAATTTCACTGAACTAACCTATTTTTGCCGCGCCATCCTCCGTGGCGCTGCATCCCATGCGGCCGCGCCGTGCGCCATGGCGCTGCCACCCTGCCAGCGTGGCGTAGTGGGCCCCAGGCCGGTAAGTGCGGCGCCACGGCTTGTGGCGCTGCTACTTGAAGTCCTCTCTGTTACTTGGCAGCGCCGACGACGACGGCGTTGCCTGGTAGGCCGCGCCACGGGCCAAGGCGCTGCTGCACGGGAGGCCGCGCCAACCATCACGGCGCTGCCACTCCAGTCCTCTCTCTGTTGCTTGGCAGCGCCCCCGACGACGGCGTTGCCTGGTATGCCGCGCCACGGCCCACGGCGCTGCTCCACGGGAGGCCGCGCAATCCTCACGGCGCTGCCACAACAAAAATAATTGACTGAACGACAACAATTGTCACAGTTGTCAAAACAAACATATATATGTAATAGAGCAACATGACAAGAAATACAATACTTCAATACTTCAAAACAAAACAAAACGACAATAATTTACAGAACAACATGACAAGAAATACAAGACAACTTCATTCGTACCACCAATACTTCAATTGTCAACAAAATAAAACGTGCGCACTTAGGTCTCACTACAAACAAACAAATGTCCATCACATTGGTCACAGAAACACGACTAAAATGTCAAGTTCACCTACAGCATACAAGAACAACTTTACTTCTTTCCACGCTTGCTTACTTTTCCTCCCCTCTTTGCAGGAATCTTCTCCCGCTGTTGGTTGATGAACAGCTCTTCCAACGGTGTGTCCTCATATGGTGGATCTTCAAACATGTCCTCGGAATCGGACTCGACAATCGCAGGTTTCCTTGCCCTCTTCTTCTTCACTGCCTTCTTCCTAGCTAGGTCCGGTGAGAACTTGTCACCGCGAGGATCCAGAACTTCCTTATTCCTTGGCTTGAGCTTGATAACGGACCGTCTCTGCACTCGCTTTTCAGCGATGATAGTGTTGAATGGTGTGTTCTCACCAAGTTGTGCCTTTAAGAAGGACTCAAGTTAGTGTTTACAATTTTTATTCTTCAAATGAAAACAAAATAGTGTTGTGTACCAATGGCATACCTCTCCCTCATCCTCAGCACTGCTGCCGCGGCTCTCATCAACCCGGTCTGACCGTGACTGAGATCCTGAATTGGTCGGAGAAACTATCTCCGGGTCACGACATCCGAGCACGTTGGATAACCGGCGAAGCCTCTGCCCAGCACGCTGCAATAGCAAAAAATGTTGAAAACTACCCCAAATGCCTACGAGTTTATAAGTGTGTGAGCTCAAACCTTAACAAATTGTCGCAATATGTCATACCCCTCTTCAGGACCAGTGACAGACTGCAATGTTTCCTCATGTTCACCCGCCACCTTCTGAATCTCGTTGCGCTGTCATTCGACGGTAATGAACAAATTTAGCTAATAAGTGACGGATCGAAGGGAGCGTTAGACAGCTATTTTCTTACCACATAGTTGAGTAGCCGACCATGCGCAGCTTGGTGCCCTTGCCTTGTCCGAAAGTTGTACTCCTGGGTTGCGATCTGCTCATATTCCAATGGCTCTTCCAAAATATCTTCCGCATAAGCATCGGGAAGGACTTGCACACGATAGTTGGACAAAAACCAGCGGAGGTACACGTTGAAAGCCTCCTCATCATGGGGTTGCCCGGCGACAACTTTAGCTTTTTTCGCCTCCTTCACTCGCTTGACAAACTTGGCGATATGTTTCTTGTGGGTCTTGTCCCAGTCTGTTTTATGCTTATTACCGGGGTATCTGCGTACGATGGAAGCACAATGTCAAAACCATAAGTAAATGCAAGATAATATGAAAACACTTATGCACAATTATCTTACCCATGGAGCACAATGTCAGTGTCCTTGTGTGCCGGCGGGCACTCCTGTCTCAACCCAAATTGTCTCATGACCCGTTGCGGCATGTGATGCTCAACAATCCACATGCATACCAACGGGACTCGGATATTCCAAAGTGTCCGCTCAGCCACGCACGCTGGGTTAATTCTAAATTGAGAATTGTAGCCCACATCCTCTCCGGTCCCATATGGCTCCCAGTCCACCTACATCAGTTCACATTCGTGTCAACACTACATGATACTGCACAACAAGTGGACAACAAGCATTGTGAGAATTAGATGGTCATTTTACCTGCTCCGGGGTTAAGTTGTCAAACTCGCTCATGTATCTTCCATACCCCGCTATAGGGTCACCAGTGGGAACAATTGCCTCGTCGTACATGTAAGCCCAGGTTGGTTGCCGCACGGACATGCCATTATCTCCATAGTCTGTTGGTTTTCTGCACTTGGGTCGTCCAACAGGGAAGCGACACCAGCTCCATACTGACAGAAGAAGTAACGGACCACCAATGTTAGCCTGACCTCCAATCCTACAACAAGCCTCGTCCAACTGCAAATGAAGGCACATAATTGGTTACCTCCTTCAGCCATAAACACTTGCTACTAAAAGCTACTAAAAGCATGCATTCTTCACCTATAGGGACGTTGAAAAATTGGATTACCTGACGGTACAAGAAGGCCAATGCCGCAGAACCCCAACTCCATTTAGTCTTCATATTGGATAACATCTTCAGCCATAACCACTTGGCGGTTGTCCCACTACCGTCAGGAAAGAGAGTCCGCGTGATAATATACCACACATAGACACGAGCGTACTGCTCCACCTGCTCCTTCGGGCATCCTCCGGCAATTTCTCTTTGAAGTTCTCTTGGATCCAAGTGAAAGTAGCTCCGGCAGATGGCCTTAATTTCTCCCCGGCAGTGTTGAACCTTTCCGGAGGACACTTCCCAATCATTTCTTCCATCTGCCCACGCCAGTCGTCAAGTTTCGTGTCCATGCACACTGGCTTCCCCTCAATCGGGAGTGCGAGTATCATAGACATGTCCTGAAGAGTGACCGTCATCTCCCCGGTACGGAGGTGAAAACTGTGCGTCTCCGGCCTCCATCGATCGACAAGCGCCGTGATCGCCGAAGGGTTCATAGGTGGTGTCGACCGGGTCACCATATGGATGAACGGGAGGAGCCCAGTTGGCTCGATGAACTCCGTGTACCGCTCATCGTACGGCAACTTATTTGAGGACACCGAGTGAGCCCTTAGTCGGAGAGGTTGAAGAACCTGCACACATAAAACATTTATCAGTCCATGTCTACCACCCCAATACACGTACATACATATATGTTCAATTACCTCCTTCTCGTCGGCAGAGAACATCGCACGGTGTCTAACGTCATAGTGAGGATCTAAGAGAGCCATCCTACACAAGGGATTCCAACATCAATTAAATAGGGTAACATAAAACACAACAATAATTTGGAGTATATGAAAAATCATATCATGGAAATTCACGGAAACAACTAATCTGCAAGTCATCACATGTAATTTTAAAAAGTCAACAATGCAACACGAAGCTTGAAAGCTACCCATTTACACAGCAATGTAGATGTCAAATTCTAGTAATATTAAGATCCAGCTTTAATTCTTTATTTTTCAGGCACTATTTTTCACAAACTGCTAATCAGGTAAAACTAATCCAAACTTTTCTAAACATCAACAATGGCGAGACAGTCGGAATTTGCACATGGAAATAATCGCCGCGGGGGGAAGGGGAAGGGAGCTAACCTGAGAGGGGGGGCCACGGAGCAGGGCCGCCGCCGAGCACCGCCGCCCAGCCGCCGCCGAGCCGCCGCCGAGCCGCCGCCGAGCACCGCCGCCGAGCCGCTGCCGCCGAGCACCGCCTCTGGTGCCTCCCGCCGCAACCGCCAGTCGCCGAGCACCGCCGCCCAACCGCCGCCGAGCCGCCGCCGAGACGCCGCCGAGCACCGCCGCCGAGCCGCTGCCGCCGAGCACCGCCTCTGGTGCCTCCCGCCGCAACCGCCAGTCGCCGCCGCGCCACGAGAGAAAGGGGAAAGGGGAGAGGCAAGTGTGGCTGGGTCGGGCTCGGGCGGGCCTTGGCGCCTTACAAACCCTAGGCGAGCCGCGCCTTGGGCCGTGGCGCGGCCAAAATGGGAGCAGCGCCACAAGCCGTGGCGCCGCACTTACCGGCCTGGGGGCCCACTACGCCACGCTGGCAGGGTGGCAGCGCCATGGCGCACGGCGCGGCCGCATGGGATGCAGCGCCACGGAGGATGGCGCGGCAAAAATAGGTTAGTTCAGTGAAATTTTTTGGCACATAGGTCATTTCGTGAATTTTTTGCGCCACATAGGTCAGTTTTGTCAATTTTGCCACTTTCCTGCATGCGGGAGACGATCCAGATATTCTTCATCGTGTCGGGAATCTTTGATTGAGAAAAGGCCACCTAAAGTCACTTTACACGGTAACAGTACCATGCACTACACTATACTAGGAGGAGCTAGTAGCGCTGCAAACTGTATGGCTCACGCGAACAGGCCATTTCCTCTGAGCTTTCTGCTTGCATGCACCCCATAACATTTTGCAGAACACCTTTCATATTTTGGCTACTGTGCGCATGCATGTAGGAGTAGGAGTTTTTCGACCTTTTTACCCAACGAAATGCAGCCAGTATATACTTTTACCGCTCCCGCCCAGCAGGCAGACAGGGGGCCAGAACCAAAGCCTAAATCCACGCTCATCCGACGAGGCGACGACGACTCGTCTGCTGCTGCATATAGGTGCCGTCCCTGCTTCGGACGTCCCCAATTCATCGACATCCATTCAGGAGTAGCTGCTGGGCTGCTGGCTACCCATAGCTTGCCTCAGGAATGGTCAGGAATCGGAATGGCACATGTTGCACAATGCAGCACGGGCAAAGAAACAATCTGCATGCTGCTGATCTGTCAAGAATTTGCAAGCATGAATGCATGATCATCAAGAATGAAAAGCCTAATCCCAATCCCCATCCAGTCTGCCGCTGGTCCTCTTTCAACCCGGCCTGCTGGTCCAGAGCCCTTCGTCCCTAGCCGACCTGCAGTTTTGTCAAGAGTTTGCAACCAGCAGCAGGGACAAACATACATGCATACATGCCTCGTTCTTGGCGAGAATGCCGCAGCAGCAGCTGAAAGCCTGCCTGAGAGCGAGCGTCCACGGTATCGTCCACCTCTGAAGCCTGCCACCCTTCTTGCTTATATCTGCATGGCGTTTCCTTCTCATTCCGTGATGCCTCTGCACCCTTTCTGCATGGATCACTCGTCGCTCTCAAAGCACCACAGTTGCAGTGCTACCAATACGTGCGTGGCGTCCTCACAAGGGATGCGGCTGTGGGGCAAAACATTCTTTAGCCAGGAGATGTGTAGACCGGAAATGAACAGGGCATTAGGGCTTACTAGTTGAATTTGGGCGCGGCGTGACGCCGCGCTGTTTGTTCCCTTTGTCTAATTATATTAAAGAATGCATGATATAAGCATTTAGTAATTTTAACTCCATAATTATATAAAGTTTATTTTGATTGCATCCAAATATTAACCAAATTAAAATGTTCAAATATGTTTTTTTTTCAGTGATATTTACTTTAAGACCATAATGAGTGGGAACGCGTACAAATATTCACAAAATTGGAATGTTCAAATATGTTTGCATTATGCCGTAGGTAGGTAGGATATATTTTTGTGAGTTTGGTGGTATATTGTAGAGTATCTCCATTTTTGTTTAACAAATTTGAATGTTCGAGTATGTTTCTATTATTTCAGTAATATTAAATCTAAGTGCATAATGAGTGGAAGTGCATATCTAGTGAATAGAATTTCATATTTAGAGAAAGTCCATCAAGATTACATCCAAATATGTATCAAATTGAAATGTTCAATTTACGTACATAATTAAAGGAAGTGCATTAGGTGGGCATTTAATAAATTTAACACCACATAATGAGGGGAAGTGCATTTGTTTCTTGTTCAAATATTCACAATTCGAAATATTTAAACATGTTTGGTGCACATTTATTGAATTGAGGTCCATATTTAGAGAAAGTCCATCTAGATTACAGACAAACATGTACGAAATTGAAATGTTCAATTTCAGTCCATAATTAGAAGAAGTGCATTATGTGGGCATTTAATAAGTTTAACTCCACATAATTAGAGGAAGTGCATTTGTTTTTTGTCCAAATATTTGCCAACTCAAAATCACTGTTTAAGATATCTTCTGATATTTTGATAAATCGGCCGACTTATCTCATCTCAGTGTATGACCGATAAGATAAATCAACCCCGATTTATCAGCCAATATGCCGATAAATCAGTCGACATGCCGATATTTCCAACATTGCTCAACATAACTAAACATGTTTGTTGTTTGGGCATGAACAGTTAGCATTTATTTTTCTGAGCAATTCGATGTATTTTCAATATTTTCCAATTGGTATTTATAGGAATACTTGAATTTTCTGATTTTCTGGTCCAAATATTCACAATTCGAAATGTTCAAATGAGTCAAAGTTTTTTAAGCATGCATGAATTTGGTTCAAATATGTAATTTATTTTTCTGAGCATTCTGATGTATTTTCCATATTTTCCGATAGGTATTTATAGGAATACTTGAATTTTCTGCATTTTTTGGTCGAAATATTCACAATTCAAAATATTCAAATGATTGAAAGTTTTTAAACATGCATGAATTTGGTTCAACTTTGTAGCTTTCATTTTTCTGAACATTTTGGTATGCTGAACTTTTTTTTTTGAATAACAGAACAAAAGATATTGAATTTACAATTTTGAATTAACTTTTGGATTTTTTTGTGGGAAAATCAGAAATCTCTGCCAGTCGGACCTGCGTGTCAGGGACGCAGAGGAACCCACGGCGAGTTCGACGGCGGCTCTGTCGATCTCGCCCTCGCCAGAGGAGGGCTAGCGAGCTCGCGTGCGGGCGCGTGACGCCTGCAGGCCGTCGCGCGGAGTCGTCTGGGCGGCGAGGCGGACCATATGGTCGCCGGAGCCGCCGGCGGCGACCATTTTCATGGCGGCGGACGGCGAGGGCGGCGGCGGCGATCCCCGCGCGGCCGCAACGTCCCGGCACGCGGCGCTCGGCCAGGATGCGGAGGCGGCGACGGCGGAGGCCGCGGTGTGGCGCGATGCGTGCGGGGAGGACCAGAGCGGCCGAATCGAGCGCGGCGGCCGGCGGTGAACTCGGCGGCGCGTGGAGAGAGAAGGAGAGAGGGGAACTGCGCGTGGCTGTTTTCAGCGGGGTCGCTAGGTTTTGCCGCAATTACGTTTAGGTCCTTCCCTCCGTAAAAGTGGAGGTCTGCGAGGCAAAATCTGGGCTTCCGTGTCTCTTTTTGCAAAATGCCCGCGAGTGGTGTGGCTGACATGTGGGGCCCACCACGGCACTATTCAACACTGTTCATTGCTACATTTAGATGGTCAACTTTCTCCCTCTTGCTAGCCCGAAAATTCCAACAAGTAAAAACTTATTTCCAACACCTTCAACCAAAGTTATTCCAGTGAGTCCACCATATCTACCTACTAGCTTTATGCTATTCCGAATATGTTTATCAGGTTATTTATGTTATCTATACCTCTGAATGAAAATGTTTATGTTATTGATTGTTATGGGAAAATTTGGTTATATAGCTCTCACGAATTTGATGCACACTTTACTTTATTGCAAAAATAAAACATGACCCATTGTGATTAAGATTATGATGTTAGTGGCTTGATAAATGTCCGAGGTTGGGAGTTAGCTCATATGTGCTGTCACATGGCAAGCTTTCAACGTGCTCTTTCACTTCATTTAGTTGATATCATGTACTTTTGTCTATGGATGCCTATCATGGTGAAATGAGGTGGAAATGAAGTAGTTTAAATGAGTTTGTATAAATGCTTAGAGAGACGCCTGGGCCGCTAATCTAAGCCATGCATCATTCATGGTGGAAATTTACTTACATACTATGGTGAACCGTCTGTGATACACCTTATAATAAAAAGCTATTCCAATGGTAAATAAAAAGGGTGTTGAGGTTGTTCATCTTGTTTGTTTGTCTTGTCATTTTGATATGGGCTTGTTCCATATTCTGGGACAAGAGGTACCCCAGTTGACGCTCTTGATGATACTATTATTACTTACAATGATATATAACTTGAACTTGCTTTGCTTTCTAAGTTGAATAACTCATGGTGTAGGTACTTGTATTCAAGGGGCATGAGACACCTAACCTTTACTTTGTCAAGCACACTACTCATATTTGCTTTCACATTAAACTTTAACCATTCAAGATGCTATGATAGGGGTAATGAGATCTTGACATCGAGGATTCCACATTGCAATCATTAACTTAAGTAGAAGAGTTTGGAACTTAGATGAAACTTATGCATGCTTTACCTCTACTCATATATATATCTTCTCCAAAGTGTCCACCTTTTATATTCAGATTTTCATCTACACTCTATGACCAATGGAGGACGTTCTTACTTATCATTATGCATACATGTGGTCCATATTACTTTCTTTCATGTTACACTTTGTGAGCTATCATTGAACATCCTTGCATTGAATACTTGATATCACTTCATAAACTATCTTGCATATTGCTACTCCTTTTAAGAATGAATCATTTGACTCTATGTAGCAATAGTAATTATCTTTGATATCCATTGTTAGTATTAAATTGCAAAGTCCATGTTAGTTTTATCACCTTCATACTCGAGGACGAGTATTGGTTAAGCTTGGGGATGTTGATGCATGTAAAATGGATACATGAACTTTGCACTATATTACTTATATTCCAATCATATTTGCATCATATAAGGGTTATATCACTGTTTTATAATGATTTTGGGAATATTTGGTATGTTTCCTATTTTTATGGAATTAACCATGCACGGTAAGAAAACATCTTTTTTTTAGTATTTTGGTCTTTCCGGGAGTTTCGGGACTCCAAAAAGGGCAAGGTCAGAGAGCACGGTTCAGAATTTTCGAGACGAACGCAATGGGCTAAAAATAAAGACCAGAAGCCCAACCAGCTGGGAAATAGAGGGCCCCAGCCCCTGTACCTGGCCGCGTGGGACCACCTCTTTTGCGCCTCGAGTCTCCGCTGTCGTCGATCTTTGCTCCACCGACCTAGTCCTGACCTAAAAACTCCTATAAAAAAGGTCCCCTGACGTTCTCTAGAAGGAGCGCCGCCGAAACACAGAAACACCGAAAGAGAGATCTGGAGCTACAGATTGGAGGGGGAAAACTCTGGCGGGGCGCTGCCGGGGTGGTCTCCATCTTCTCCGACGACTTCTCCACCGTCTCCATGATGAATGGGGAGTAGTCCACCCTCTGGACTATGGGTTTGTGGTGGTAACTTATGTATCTCTGCTCTCTTTGAGCTTCACTAATTAGTACCGTATGAGCCGCTGAACATGATTACGGTCATCTATGTAATTCTTATGATTGATATTGTGGTATGATATGATTTGTTATGCATTTACTGTTGTGTTGGAACTTTTATGACTTGTCATGCTTTGATAGAATATTGTTCTTTAAGAAGTATGATGCATGTGGGTACGGGATGGCCGATGTGACACGACATAGATATTGAGTGACACAGTACCGCCCAACATCCTTTATCTGGGGGTAAAAAGGAAGAGTATGATGTGGGAGTGACAGCAACCACGCTAGCCTTACGAGGGTGACCTAGCAACACAAATGAGTACCTCTTTCAACTATGTGTTTTAGGACATATATGTGGTAACCTATGTATCTCTGCTCTCTTTGAGCTTCACTAATTAGTACCGTATGAGCTGCTGAACATGATTACGGTCATCTATGTAATTCCTATGGTGGATATTGTGGTATGAGATGATATTTGTTATGCATTTCCTCTTGTGTTGGTACTTTTATGACTTGTCATACTTTGGAGATATTTTATGATGCATGTAATGGTTTGATTTATTCATAATGCCTTGTTTATCCTTATCATGAGGTGATTGACACCACCAAGTATAGATAGATGAGAGAGATGTGGTCACACACGAAATATAAATCATTGCACTAGCGTTTAGAATATTGTCCATTAAGAAGTATGATGTATGTAGGTACGGGATGGCCGATGTGACACGGCATAGGTATTGAGTGACACAGTGCCGCCCAACATCCTTTATCTGGGGGTAAAAAGAAAGAGTATGATGTGGGAGTGAGAGCAACCACACTAGCCTTACGAGGGTGACCTAGCAACACAAATGAGTACTTCTTTCAACTCTGTGTTTTAGGACATATAGCCGTTATAAAAGCTACCATTAAAACATGACAATTGTGTGTACTTTATCTACAACATGATAATCACCGTAGATGAGAGAGAGGATTAAGTGAACCCATGAACCCATGTCCATTGTTCCTATAAGAGAAAACCTGTGTCTTGTCCTCTTGCATTGAAGAGGATTGGGACACTTTTACATTCTTGTTTTGTTACACTAAACTTTCATCCATTAAATCAACCACCTTGTTCTTTAAACTTGTTTAGTGCATAATCAACTAAAACTTGTGACACTTTAGTTGTAGGGAATAGATAACTTATCCTTCTTGCTCCTGCGGATCGATACCTTACTTCCACATTGAGAGGTGCTACAGTGATCCCCTGCTCTTGGGGGTTATCAAACACTACACAGGCGACCAAACACCGTGCGGAAAAAAATTTGCACCCAGCCGAACGGACCTGGCCAGCACATTGTGGGCAACCAAATGGGTTGAAGATGTTGGCTCAGGCCACGTTTCTTCAAGCCAGGCTGAGTTGGGCCACGGAGACAAAAGACTCAAAATGCATGCAGGTTAGAGCATCTCCACCGGGGCCTCCAAACGACCCCCAAAAGGCCCTTTAGGGGGCCGGACAGCAAAAACCGCCACCAGCGGCACCCTCCAAAGCCTCGCCCCGAGCGATTTTGTGTCCGGCAACCCCAATCGGGCCTCCAAGTTTGGAGGCCCTCCTGGGGGTGCCGGACATCGCCTCGGCCATGGCCCTGACAGCGCTGGCCCGCCCGTCATACACACGACGCGCCGCGCCCGTGTTAATGAAGGCGCACAGGAGGCCGTTCCGCCACGTTAATGGCGGTCAGTCGTCGGGCAGTCTCCCAAGCGATGGGACTGGACGGGAGGCGATGCGACGAGACGGCGGCAGCAGGCCTGCCGTCACGCGTCGCATTAACACCGGCGACAGCGTGCGCGGCAGTCCACGCGCCGGCGTCGCGGCGTTTCCACGCAACGCATTTACGCCGGCGCGGATGCTCGTGCGCCGCCCAGCTCCCCTCCTCTGCCGCCCTTAAATCGCCTCTCCCACGGCGCCCTCTCTCCCACACTGCCCTCTCTTCTATCCCTCTCCCACACCCTCCGTCGCCCCGTCTCCCACTGTGTCCATGGCGAACAACTAGGAGGGCAGCAACAGCAGGTGCAGCGGGCGCACGGTCTCCACCGAAGAGGCGTGGGACCTGTACCGCTACGTCCTACTGGTGCCACCGGACGCGAGTCTGCCCTTGATGACGTGAAAGTCACACGTTCGTTGGGAACCCCAAGAGGAAGGTATGATGAGTGCAGCAGCAAGTTTTCCATCAGTAAGAAACCAAGGTTTAATCGGACCAGTAGGAGATCAAAGTCAGTTCTGAAGGTTGTTGGTGAAGGAGTGTAGTGCGGCGCAACACCAGGGATTCCGGTGCCAACGTGGAACCTGCACAACACAATCAAACTACTTTGCCCCAACTTAACAGTGAGGTTGTCAATCTCACCGGCTTGCTGAAAACAAAGGATTAGACGTATAGTGTGGAAAATGATGTTTGTTTGCAGAGAATGAAAATGAACAATGATTGCAGTAGGTTGTATTTCAGATGTAAAAGAATGGACCGGGGTCCATAGTTCACTAGTGGTGTCTCTCCATAATAAATAACTAACATGTTGGGTAAACAAATTACAGCTGGGCAATTGACAATATTGAAAAGTGCATAACATGCATGTGCAAGTTGTGGTGTCTATTATGAGATTCATTTGGGCATTACGACAAGGTACACAGATCGCTATCCAGCATGCATCTGTGCCTAAATAGTCCACCTTCAGGTTAGCATCCGCACCCCTTTCAGTATTAAGTTGCAAGCAACAGACAATTGCATTAAGTAAAGTGCATAATGTAAACAATAAATTTATCCTTAGACAAAGCATCATTAGGTTACCCCTAGTGGCAACATCACATCCACAACCTTAGAGGTTGCTGTCACTCCCCCAGATTAAATGGAGACTGAACCCACTATCTAGCATAAATACTCCCTCTTGGAGTCACAAGCATCCACTTGGCCAGAGTATCAACAAGCAACGAAGAGCATGCAAGATCATAAATAACATAGACATAATATTTCAGCATTCAACTTGACATGGTATCAATATTCATCGGATCCCAGCAAACACAACATGTAGCATTACAATAAGATGATCTTGATCATGATAGGCAGCTCACAAGATCTAAACATGATGGCACAAGAGGAGAAGACAACCATCTAGCTACTGCTATGGACCCATAGTCCAAGGATGAACTACTCACACATCACTCCGGAGACAGGCATGGCGATGTAGAGCCCTCCGGTGATGATTCCCCTCTCCGGCAGGGCGCCGGGAAGAGCTTCAGAACCCTCCCGAGTTAGGGTTGACGGCGGCGGCGGCTCTGGAACTTTTCGTGGAAATTGACTCGGGTACTTAGGGTTTTCCCGTCAAAGTTGGCCATTTAAGCAACCTTTCTGTAACTTAAAGACAAAATTTTATTTGGTTTAATAGTAGCACTTGGGAAATATTATCTATTGTACTAATGTCTAACCGCAGAAAAGAATGGGAAAGTTTTTGTGTTGAAGTTTTTTTCACAGAGAATGAAGGAACACCAAATTGTGAAATGTTGAAGAATGGCCAAAGTCATAAGCTTGGGGATGTCCCCACATCCCTCTTCATCAACAACCCCTCGGTTTGCAAACCTTCAAACTTTTTTTTTTGAGCAACATATGAACTTTACTAAACTTGAAGCGGCTGTATCTTATTATCTTTTTATCTTAGCATCAAACACTGGTTACATTAATAAGTGGATCCTCACATATTTTATTTATCTTCTGTTCTCAACATTTACTTGGTTAATGGATTATTTGATGAAACTTAAAAATGATGTGTGAATGATATTGTTTAGTGGTTATATTTTCTTATGGTTAGTTTCAACTAGCTAATAGTGTATATTATGATATTTTGATGTTAACATGCATTATGCTGTTCATAAGATGGTATGGTATTGTGGTATCCTCCTCTGAATAATTCATTTGAATTGACTTGGCACATGCTCACGCATGCATATGACTGAAAAACAAAAAGTCAATTAAGCCTTGATGATTTATTTTGTTTCAGAGTTCTTGTATCACTTTTATGCCTAAATTAATTTCATTTTGTCGCAAGCATGATTATGACGGTTATTACTCTCTTGATTGTCGCTTCCCAGTCTATTGCTAGCCTCCACTTGTACTGAGCGGGAATGCTGCTCGTGCTTCCAAATCCATGAAAACCAAGTTATCCCAAAGTGTCCACCATAAATACCTATGCATGGCATTTCAAACCATTCAAGTAAATTTTCATGTGCTACCTTTAAAACCTTCAAATTACTTCTCAGTTTGTGTCAATGTTTTATAGCTCATGAGGAAGTATGTGGTGTTTTCTCTTTCAACCTTGTCATTACTCATGACAGACTTTCAACCAATGGACTAGTGGCATATACATCCGCTTATCCAATAATTTTGCAAAAAGAGCTGGCAAATGGGGTGCCCAGTCCCAATTAATTACAACTTTCATTAATAATTCTCTTCACATGTTTTGCCCTGATTTATCAGTAAGCAACTTAATTTGCAAATAGACACTCCTCCATGGTATGTGAATGTTGGAAGGCACCCGAGGATTCGGTTAGCCATGGCTTGTGTAAGCAAAGGTTGGGGGAGTGTCATCCATAATGAAACTAAAATACATGTGTAAACAAAAGAGAAGAGGGATGATCTACCTTGCTGGTAGAAATAACGTCCTTCATGGGAGCCGCTCTTGAAAGTCTGGTTGACAAGGGGGTTAGAGTGCCCACTGCCATTCGTTGACAACAACAAACACTTCCCAAAACAATTTTGCTTCTGTTTTAAAAATGAAAAGCTCTAGCACATGATAATCCCTGCTTCCCTCTGCGAAGGGCCAATCTTTTATTTTCATGTTGAGTCACCATCCTTTCTTTGAGCACCTTCTCGAGAGCATAGTTGTCATTCTTAGTGTAATGTGCTTGTCCCAGAATGCGGTTAATTGTGGTATAACTTTGATGCTTTTATCTTTGATATCTTTACTTCTAGTCTTCCCTTGAACTTCAGAGGTGCCTGGGCATTTATGTTTTGCTGTACAAATACGGGCAAGCGAGATACCACTCTACCATGCTTTATTATGGTCATTACAATCTTGTCGATGTTTATAAATTTCATATTATAACTCTTAGTTCGTTGATACTTTTCATTAGGAAACATGATTGCTAAGTTTTATTATCCATACATCATGCAATTGTTAAAGACCTGATCATAGCATTTACAATCAAAAATTATTTTGTTATCATTTACCTACTCGAGGACGAGCAGGAATTAAGCTTGGGGATGTTGATACGTCCAAAACGTATCTATAATTTTTGATTGTTTCATGCCATTTTTATGCTTTTAGCACTTGTTTTATATTAAGTTTATTATTTATTTGGACTAACCTACTAATAGTTGCAAAAGTGCACAATGTTCTTGTTTTACTCTTTGATGTGTAGAAATTATCAAGAATACAAGAGTAAACCTTGTTGGAGTCGAATTGGGACTTTCCTGAAATCTGTCTGAAACTTTTTACGAAGATTGCCAGTTTGACCCTCGAAGATGACGTTATATGGAGACCTGGCTGTTACGAAAGTTGTCACAATTTTCCATACGAAGATTTTAAGCCCAAGATCAGCCCAATCGGAGTTCGGACGCGGCCTGGAGGCCCGTTTTGGTGGAACCCTAAAAGGGGGTGACGGAAATCCGAGAAGATATATAAAGGGAGGAAACCTAATTCGTGGAGGACTCCTCCACCCACGAATTTCCAGCCACCAAAGCCACGTTTTTGCCTCCCCCATGGATCCCATCTCCATGGGGGAGGGCTCCCTTGAAGCCATGAAGGAAGAGGGCTAAGGGGCGGTGCTCCCCCATGGAACCGGCGGCGCAGGAGGAGCCCCCTGCGCCACCGCCGGTGCCGGCGCCGCCCTGCGCCTCTCGCTGCCCTCTCCGCCGTCTTCACCTCCATCTCCATCACCAACTCCTCCTTGTATTCAGTGGTTCATCCTCCCACAAACCTCTGTACCGTCCTATGTAAACATGGTGTTTGATGCTATAATATTTATCCTATGATCTATGTCATGTTTATGTAGTTTATTTGTCTTTCGATTGCTTTGTTGAATGTCTATGGTTCATTAGAGTTGTATGTTGATATGGTACTGTCCTTTGGTGTCCATTATACTTGTGCACGCATGGATCAACACCATAGGGTTAGTAGTATGTGCAAAGGAAGGGGCGTAGTTCTGCCGGAGTGACAGAAACCTAAGGACTCAAACCGGTTAGTTGCACGTATGGGAGTAAGAGGACCATAAACTTAAGGCTATGGTTGGGGAAACCTTAATGCATTGTTAGTATTTACGGATGTTTGCTAACAATCCAATCATATAGTACTTGTAATCCCAAGTAGTGGAGTGCATGTATATTTAGCCTCTCCCACATTGAAAACTGCATCAAAGACAATGAACTAGATGTCTTCACTAATTAATCTTGGACAAAGCCACCACAATTACCATCACTTTTCCACACTCATGGTACTGTTAGTATATGGTTACTTAGTGTACTTTATTGCTGCAGCACTAACTTTTACTTTCTTGTATTTATTATCCTGCAAAACTATCTCTCATACCCGTATTGCTACCGTAGTTTTATTTTCTAGATAATGCAAACGTTTAGTGTGCGTAGAGTTGTATCAGTGGTTGATAGAACTTGAGAGAATACTTATCCTACCTTTAGCTCCTCGTTGTGTTCGACACTCTTACTTATCGAAAAGGCTACACGCGATCCCCTATACTTGTGGGTTATCACGCCACCAGGTGGTGAGGACGGCCCACGGCCCCCCTTCGTCTCTTCTTCGGACTCCGTGTACGTGTCAGAAAAATAGGGACTTTGGCTTTTGTTTCGTCAAATTCCAAGAATATTTCCAGAACAACTTTTCTGAAACCAAAAGCAGCAGAAAACAGGAACTGGCACTGTGGCATCTTGTCAATAGGTTAGTCCCAGAAAATGCATAAAAATGATATAAAGTGTATATAAAACATGTAGCAATTGGCATAATATAAGCATGGAACATCAGAAATTATGGATATGTTGGAGACGTATCAAGCATCCCCAAGCTTAGTTCTACTCGTCCTCGAGTAGGTAAAACGATAACAACAAAATAATTTCTGAGGAGACATGCTTCACACAATCTTGATCAAATAATATTGCAAGGCTCATGTCATGAATGAAGTGACTCAAGGTAATGGTCTATAGTTTGCTAACAAATAGATAAAGAGTAAAACACTGGAATCATATAAGTAAAAACTTTTCATGAATAGTACTTTCAAGACAAGCATCAAAAACCTTTGCATAAGAGTTAACTTATAAAGCAATAGATTCTAAATAAAGGCATTGAACCAACACATAGGAAGATTTAAGTTTCAGCAATTGCTTTCAACTTTCAACATGTATATCTCATGGATATTGTCAACACAAAGTAATATAACAAGTGCAATAAGTAAGCATATAAGAATTGATGCACACAAAGTTGACACAAGTGTTTGCTTCTGAGATAGAAAGGAGTAGGTAAACTGACTCAACATAAAGTAAAAGAAAGGCCCTTCGCAGAGGGAAGCAGGGATTAAATCATGTGCTAGAGCTTTTTAGGTTTTTGAAATCATATAGAGAGCATAAAGTAAGTTTTTGAGAGGTGTTTGTTGTTGTCAACGAATGGCAGTGGGCACTCTATCCCCCTTATCACCCAGACTTTCAAGAGCGGCTCCCATGAAGGATGTTATTTCTACCCAAGGGTAGATCATCCCTCTTCTCTTTTGTTTACACATGCATATTTATAAATTGGTATGACACTCCTCCCAACCTTTGCTTACACAAGCCATGACTAACCGAATCCTCGGGTGCCTTCCGACAATCACATACCATGGAGGAGTGCCTATTTGATATTGTTTAACACTTTGAAATTTGCTTTTGATAAATCATTGGCAAACATGTGAAGATAATTAAGCAGTTATAGTTGTAATTAATTGGGACTGGGCACCCCATTTGCCAGCTCTTTTTGCAAGTTATTGGATAAGCGGATGTATATGCCACTAGTCCATTGGTGAAAGTCTGTCATGAGTAAATGACAAGGTGATAGAGTAAACGCCACAAACTTCCTCATGAGCTATAAAACATTGACACAAATAAGGAGTAATAAGTTTTGAATAGTTTAAAGGTAGCACATGAAGTATTTACTTGTAATGGCAGGAAATACCACATAATAGGTAGTTATGGTGGACACAAATGGCATGGGTTTTGGCTCAAGGTTTGGATGCACGAGAAGCATTCCCTCTCAGTACAGGGTTTAGGCTAGTAAGGTTGTTTGAAGCAAACACAGGATATCAACTGGTACAGCAAGACTTACATGAAAACATATTGCAAGCATTATAAGACTCTACACTGTCTTCCTTGTTACTCAAACACTTTACCAGAAAATATCTAGACCTTAGAGATACCAAACATGCAAACCAAATTTCAACAAGCTCTACGGTAGTTCTCCACTAATAGGCTTTAACTACATGATGCAAGAGCTTAAACATGATCTACTTGAGAGCTCAAAACAATTGCAAAGCATCAAATTATCTAAGACAATGATCTATAAGAATAAGAATGAGTATGTCTTTTCAATATACCATCTACCACATGTAGCATTTTCTGTTTCCAACCAAACACCAATCAACTTATTTCAACACAAAACTCTCCAAATAATACAACAATGAAACAAGAGATTACTTCTCTATAAGAACTAACAGTTCTGAACAAGAGATGCATGAAAAACAGGAGCTAAAAGCATTGCAGTAGCTAGTCAAGAATACTCAACAAATATAAGTGAAGAATACGAGTATTCACATGAAAAAGCGGAGCGTGTCTCTCTCCCACACAAGAATGCTAGGATCCAATTTATTCAGAAAACAAAGCAAAAATAAAAGCACACAGACGCTCCAAGTAAAGCACATAAGATGTGAAAGAATTAAAATATAGTTTCACTAGAGATGACCTGATAAGTTGTTGATGAAGAAGGGGATGGGGATGCCTTGGGCATCCCCAAGCTTAGACGCTTGAGTCTTCTTGAAATATGCTTGGGTGACCCATGGGGGCATCCCAAGCTTAGGCTTTTCACTCTTCTTGATCATATCATATCATCCTCCTCTCTTGATCCTTGAAAACTTCCTTCACACCAAACATAGAGTAATTCTCATTAGAGGGTTAGTGCATAATCAAAAATTCACATGTTCTGTGATGACACAATCATCTCCAATACTTCTGGACATTAGCTACAGCCACTGATATTTTGTGGAGCAAAGAAATCCACTCAAACACAGTAAAAGAGAGAATGCAAAATAAAAGGCAGAATCTGTCAAAAACAGAACAGTCTGGAAAGACGAATTTTTTCGAGGCACTTAAGTTGCTCAGATGCGAAAAGTCAAAACTAATGAAAGTTGCGTACATATATGTGGATCACGCCTGAATGTTTTCAGAATTTTTAGATTTTTCTGGAGTGCGTACAGCTCAAAACGGTGGATAACAAAAATCTGTCTCTGCGCAGAAATCCAAATCTAGCATCAACTTTCTATTAGAGGCTTTACTTGGCACAACAATGCAATAAAATAAAGATACAAAGGAGTTGTTACAGAAGTAAGCAAACTCCAAGACTCAAAGAAAAGAAAAATTACAGAAATAAAACATGGGTTGTCTCCCATAAGCGTTTTCTTTAACGCCTTTCAGCTAGGCGCAGAAAGTGAAAATCAAGTGTTTCCAAGTGAAGAAGCATCCAAATCATCAAAGGCTTCATCTAAAACACAACTTGTCACAATAGGTACTTTAGGTATCCCTGAAGATGTTCCAATGTGTAAGTCACCATTAATTGTACTAAAGGTTTTATCAATTTTAACGCACTAGGAAGCTTTGGCTTAGGCATCTTGGGACATAAATGAACTTTTGCTCTTTCCCACAAAAGCTTTCTCCCTCTTAGTTTTAAGAGAAGAAAAAGTCGAACTTAACGTTTCCATAGCCTCCTCTAACTCACCAATTCTATGATTTTGAGTATCATGAGTATTACTAGCCTCTAAAACAGCGATTCTTTCATTGATGCTCACTATTGATTCATTAGCCTTACTAACATTATCAAGAAAATTTGGCAAGTTTTTCTCCATAGAATCCAACTTCTTTATAACATCTTCCAAAGTGATCTCAGCTTTAATATCTTTGTAGGTGGTATCCCTACCAAATTTCAATTAAATTGCAAGCTTCCAAAGCAGGAGTACCCAGAAAATTACCCCTATAAGAGTGTAAACATACCTATACCAGCTAGTGACACCAACATAAAAATTCTAAGAAGGATCAAGGTAGAATATTTTTTAGTACATCTATGATGAGCATCACTTATCCTATACCAGGCATCTTTCAAACTTTCTCCCCCTGTTGCCTAAACGAACGAACTTCAACTTCAGGAGTATTCATTTTAGCAAAAACAAGACTAGGCCAAAATAACAAAATAAAACAAGTAACTAATTTTTTTTTTTTTTGATAAAGAGAGCAAACAAGACAAAATAAAAATAAACTAAGCAAGACAATAACAAAGTAAAGAGATTGGAAGTGAGAGACTCCCCTAACAGAAGGCTTGACCTCCCCGGCAACGGCGCCAGAAAAGTGCTTGATGACGTGAAAGTCACACGTTCGTTGGGAACCCCAAGAGGAAGGTATGATGAGTGCAGCAGCAAGTTTTCCTCAGTAAGAAACCAAGGTTTAATCGGACCAGTAGGAGATCAAAGTCACTTCTGAAAGTTGTTGGTGAAGGAGTGTAGTGCGGCGCAACACCAGGGATTCGGTGCCAACGTGGAACCTGCACAACACAATCAAACTACTTTGCCCCAACTTAACAACGAGGTTGTCAATCTCACCGGCTTGCTGAAAACAAAGGATTAGACGTATAGTGTGGAAAATGATGTTTGTTTGCAGAGAATGAAAAAGAACAATGATTGCAGTAGGTTGTATTTCAGATGTAAAGAATGGACCGGGTCCACAGTTCACTAGTGGTGTCTCTCCATAATAAATAACTAACATGCTAGGTAAACAAATTATAGCTGGGCAATTGACAATATTGAAAAGTGCATAACATGCATGTGCAAGTTGTGGTGTCTACTATGAGATTCATTTGGGCATTACGACAAGGTACGCAGACCGCTATCCAGCATGCATCTGTGCCTAAATAGTCCACCTTCAGAATAGCATCCGCACCCCTTCCAGTATTAAGTTGCAAGCAACAGACAATTGCATTAAGTAAAGTGCATAATGTAAACAACAGATTTATCCTTAGACAAAGCATCATTAGGTTACCCCTAGTGTCAACACCACATCCACAACCTTAGAGGTTGCTGTCACTCCCCCAGATTAAATGGAGACTGAACCCGCTATCTAGCATAAATACTCTCTCTTGGAGTCACAACATCCATTTGGCTAGAGTTTCAACAAGCAACGGAGAGCATGCAAGATCATAAATAACATAGACATAATATTTCAGCATTCAACTTGACATGGTATCAATATTCATCGGATCCCAGCAAACACAACATGTAGCATTACAATAAGATGATCTTGATCATGATAGGCTGCTCATAAGATCTAAACATGATGGCACAAGAGGAGAAGACAACCATCTAGCTACTGCTATGGACCCATAGTCCAAGGATGAACTACTCACACATCACTCCGGAGACAGGCATGGCGATGTAGAGCCCTCCGGTGATGATTCCCCTCTCCGGCAGGGCGCGGGAAGAGCTTCAGAACCCTCCCGAGTTAGGGTTGACGGCGGCGGCGGCTCTGGAACTTTTCGTGGAAATTGACTCGGGTACTTAGGGTTTTCCCGTCAAAGGCAATTTATAGGCGAAGGGGCGGCGTCGGTGGAGGCCCGAGGCCTCCTCACCACGTGGCGGCGCGGCTGGAGGTTGGACCGCGCCACCAGGTGGTGAGGACGGCCACGGCCCCCCTTCGTCTCTCCTTCGGACTCCGTGTACGTGTCAGAAAATAGGGACTTTGGCTTTTGTTTCGTCCAATTCCGAGAATATTTCCAGAACAACTTTTCTGAAACCAAAAACAGCAGAAAACAGGAACTGGCACTGTGGCATCTTGTTAATAGTTTAGTCCCAGAAAATGCATAAAAATGATATAAAGTGTATATAAAACATGTAGCAATTGACATAATATAAGCATGGAACATCAGAAATTATGGATACGTTGGAGACGTATCAGCCCTCAGGGTGGCGCACGTCCCCCCACGACGGGCTCCCCGTGCCGGCGCTGCCGGAGACGCCGGCCCAGATCCGGCGCGACATCGCGCGTCGCCGGTCCTGGCTGACCCCGCACGAGCGCACCCTCCCCGAGTACGACGACAACAACTGGGGAGCATGACTGCGGCGGTTCGAGCGCGAGCAGACGGAGGCGCTCGCGTTCTACGACGGCCCGAGAAGGCCGGGCCGCCACAAACCGGAAGGCCGCCACCGGTGGTGGGACGGCACAGGCCACATCGTGGACTCCGCCATCGCCGCCGCGCGCCTGCACGCAAGGGCGGGGAACACCACCCCGTTGCGGCTGCTGTCCGTGCGGCCACGGTACCAGGAGGTGCAGCAGCAGCAGCGCCGCGGCTGCCGCCCGGTGTAGTGAAGGAGGAGCCGTGCTCGCATCCGCGTCGTCGAGGAGGCACCGACATTGTCATCCACGAACGCCGCGAACAACGGCGTTCGCCACCACGCGGACGGCTCTACCTCCGCCGCCCTAGAGCCAAGACGCCTCCACCTTCCGTGGAGACGATCCCGTACGGGTACGCCGTGCCGTCCCCGCTGCGGAACGAGCACGACGGCGACGCGCCGGGGTTCCTGGCTGCCATCGCGGACTCGGTGACCACCATTGAGCGCGACAGCCCCGGCTACATGGCCGCCATCGCCACCTCGGTGGCAACGGCGGCAGCCTCGTCCTCCTCCGGCGGCGCCTCCTGCAGCCATGCACCGCACCGCCAAGACGGCGCGTCCACCAGCCGTGGCGGATCCGGCTCCTCGTCCGCCTACGTCGTGGTCGACGACGACGATAGCGACGAGGCGTGGCTGGACGACTTCAGCGACTATGGGCTAGGGTTTAGGGTAGGGCGCCTAGGTCGCCCAAGTTCAAATTCCATTCAAACTCTTTGTAAAATATAAGAAAAATGAATGAAATTTGAACTTTTTAAATTTTATGCAATCTATTTTGAATGCCCCGAGGTGTTTGATAATTTGCTCGCGATTGGGGGTGGGCCTTTGGAGAGTACCGCTGTGGGCAGCCTCTAAATGTTGCCCGGACACATGTCCGGCACCCCCCCCCCCCCCCCCCCCCCCAAGGAAGCCTAATTGGGGGTGTCGGACATCGATTTAGAGGCCCCGGTGGAGATGCTCTTACCAAACACGCCCTAAGAGGACTGGAGAAGATGAGGCCAAGTACATTTGGAACAATGGAACCACGAGGCAGGAACATATTCAGGGTCATCTGTCTTGCAGCATCCACGTCCATCACCCAAGATTCGCCCATGCATGAAAACCAAGCGGGGAGGGTTCTGCGTTGCATGTGTGTAGTGTAGTGCCACGAATCTTCACGTGGCACAAGATAAATGGGATTCCGAGCCATGTTTGCCACACGAATCTTCCTGAGTCCTCTATACCAGATATTCTAGCAGAACACCCGAGTTTTGAAAAGCTGATATGAATTTCAGATGTGGCATTAGGCATACAGTACGATATTCTCCCGAGCTTTGAAACCTTTCCCTCACGCGGAATTTTTGCAATTTGTGTCTTGTGCGTCATGGCCCATGAACTTGATCCATGGGCCTTCTGTGGAAGTGGAAGCAACCATGCATTTAGTTGGTTTTTGCAAGTTTTTATCTGGAAGCAACACCATCATGGAATTTTTTCAGACTCTTGTGTGTCTTCTGTTCCCCAGTAAAACAGTTCGTAACCTAATTCAGGTATTCACACAGTGCAGGTCCAAACACACCCCTGTGCTGTTCTGCTCGTCATATAGGAGTAGCTCCGATGGAATTACGCACCAGCTAGCTCCAATGCTGATGGTCTAAACAGAGCTGCGACCCCAACTCGAGCGTGTTTCCCGTCTGCCAGCCGGCTTGGTGAAGAGATGACAAATCCTATGCTAATAACCTAATTAGGCCAGATACGCTACCCTTAGCTCGCAGTACATGCTACGAGGGCAGCAGCTACATTAGCCAACGAAGGTCTCGTCCTACAAGGCTACAAAGACTACAATGGCGAGGGAGAAGCAGAATTATTGCCTAGAGACAGAGAGAGGGTTGATGTCTCCTCTCTTGCGGGAGTGCTACTATTCGAGCTCAGGGCGACATGCTGTAGAATGGAATCGACACCTCCTCGCAATGTCTTGGGTGCTGCTGCTACCTTACAAGAAACTGGTTCCAACAAGGCACATTTTTGTAAGAAAGTCCAAGGAAAGCTAAACACTTTCACAGCTTTTTAAGAAAAGAAACTGGTCAAAAAAGCCAGGTCACAACGAGAGGAATGGAAAGCGTGACCGGTGCCATAGTTTTTGGAAGATTCACCGTCGCAACAAACTTATTAAGTTTTTCATATTTTTCAAAAGCTTAGAAGATGTAACGGTGCAGCTAGCTACCAGCACATTCCGAAAAAAAGTTTTTTTTTAATGGGAGCAAAGCGACTCTACATCATGATGATGCACACAACTTTTATATTATAGAAAAAAATTCAAGAAGTATCCAAGTAGCAAAGTATGCAGCAAAAATATTACAATCACAGATCAGCAAAGTGGCAACATGAATCAGCTATCTAAAAAAGCTCGAAACTAAAAGACTACACATTTTGAAATCTTCTATTATGCAGCCATCCACCTTGGTCCAACGTAGCCCGCACCACAGCCAGCAACCGGGTGCAGCCAGTATCCAAAGCGTTTGTTGGTCCTCCGGACGAAGGAGACACCACATGTGGATGCAGTATAAAGCCTTGTCAAAAAATGAGTAACTCCGACCTTATTAAAAACAACATCATTTCTATAATTCCAAATAGCCCAAAAAATGCACAAATGCAAATGCAAATATGAGATTTTGTTTTCTTATCTACTCCACATAGCGCTAAACAAGTTATCAATACTTGTTGGATCGGAGATATTAAAGGTAAAATGAATAAGTCTTCAAATATTTTTAGTGAAAGAGCACGAAAAAAAAAATGGTCCACCGTCTCTTCTGACCGACAAAAAGCACATTGTTTACATCCATTCCATTGTCTCTTTAGCAGATTATCTTTGGTTAACAAAACTTTCCTATATAAAACCCACATAAAGATGTTTATCTTCAAGGGAACTTTCAGTTTCCAAAAATACTTGTGCAAGAAGGGGGTATGATCATGCATACAATGCAAGTACATTGACTTAACAGAAAACCTCTCCATTAGACGTTCAACAAGTTGAAGCCAAGCGTTACACTTATCTCGGTATACATGGAAAGCCTTTTTTTTCCCCTCCTACCATTACTTTATTAAACTAATGCTGGCTCAACATGATTATATGGAGTCTTTACATAGTCATTATGCACATGCACTCACACCAAAGTTGAGAGGAAAAAAGAGCACGGTCTATGCAGCTACCCTGCTGCTGCAGTGACAAACGAGAAATTCTTTAGTGCCGTTTTTGGGGAAGGGAGCTCAAACGAAAGAAAGGCAAGGCGTGGCTTAAGCACCGGAATAAGTTCTGCCTGTGTTTTCCCTTTCGCCCCTTTCGATCAGCTAGAAAGGCCTTGCTCCGTCCACTAAACCATAGGTATTTTTTTATTAGTTGATGCCATATTGATTTACCATGCTATTGTTAGACGACAGTGGACATTATAGAGAAAAGTGTGTATTAGTACGGTCCTTAGTTCAAATTGTGTAACACATATAGATTAATAGATATAGTGGGCTTCGTCATTGCGACGACGTTCTCTCCAGCGTCGAAGTGGAACACATGGGACGTCCAGTAGTACGCGCGGATGATAGCTGAAAGATGGTGCATCTTGTGTTTTTTTTTAAATGGTGCATCTTGTGTTGAGCTCGTAGCTGGAGGTTGACATAACTGATTCCCTACTCTGGAGGCGTTGTGTGGGAGGTGTCAGATCTGGAGTTCGATGACATGTCCTTGGTCGTGTGGCGCCGGTCTGATTGTTTCTACATCAATAGTTTTGCCTCTGACAATTTACTTTGGAGATCCGTAAAGTTGATGATCAACGCGTAGAGATCGGGTGAATAGGTGATCTATACAATTTCCTTTTGGTGGCTAGTACGGTGATGCCGAAGGAGAGGGACATATGTTGGTTTTTTGCGTAGGTTTCTCCTATCTTTTAAATTATGTAAAGTGGGTATTCACGTGCCTTATAAGTTGATATTTATTTATATAATGACATGCATACTACTAGCAAAAACATATCCAACCATATACTCGTGGGTATTAGTTTTCTTAGCGTGTTGCATACTATCACCTGAAAATGGCCCAATTTATGTATCACCTGAAAATGGCCCAATTTATGTAAATCTGCGAATGCCGACCAGAACCGTCGGATCAGCCATAAGTGGTCAGATTTTGTCTTACCCCTCAATCACGGTGCACTTTATAGAAAAAAAAACCCCTATACATATGTAACTCTCTTACTTCAGTCCTTGTCCTTTTCTCTCTATTGATGTCAGGTGAATAAATTGAAGTATTGATGTGTGATTATTACACGTTGTAATATAAATCAAGGTACTATAGTATTTCTAATACTTGAATAATTTGATCAAGACTCCCTCTTTTCCAAACTCTGAAGAGAGACATGCCTTTGGGAGAGGGGCAGCGTGAGCTAAAAGGCTAAAGTTGTACAATCACACTCAGTTCCAAAGGTTGCCGATCGAATTTGACGTGGTAATTAATGGAAGGCCGCTTTTTGCTCCCCTCGATAACTACGAGCTCTCACAAGGAGCATGCCCGGGCGGCTGCCCGGGCTCCAGCTCCAGATCTCCTTTAAAATATGCCGGGAAGATCTAGCTTAAAAAAGACTTCTTGGGGCAAATTACCATCAAAACAGCCATGTGTAGACCTTGCCCAGGCTCAGCGATTGGGCTGGCTCCGCCACTGGTGGCAGACATGGCACATTGGTGAGATTTTGCAGGATAAACTTTGAAGAGCACGCCCCTGGCTCATGCTTGCCTTTGGGCTAACCTCAAATGTAGAAGCGCTTCAGTTGTACGTAGGGAGAACGGGGCAGTAGCCCAGTGGTTAGTGTGGTTAGTGTCGCAGTGCGACTACCGTCGCGAGCAGAATTTTTGAAATTTTCATAAGGATGGGTGTCTAATAGCGATTGAGAGGCTACGCAACGAGTATTTTAGATGATACTCAAGTTGATTGAAGATAGGGGCATTTAGCTATATGCCTTCTAAAACATTTGGTTATTTCTCAAGTGTCAGAAACACTCCGGAAGTCCTCTCTTTCTTTGATTCCTTTCCCTGGCTAGAACATAAAGGGTATTTTAACATCATTAGATATTGTTGACGGTTTAATAAAGGGAATCATCGTTCCATGGTCAAGGTATATCGACCTTTTTCCCCACAAAAGGGGCAAAAGAGAAAAGAAACCAGATTACAAAAGCTCGTATAAAGCACTTGATCATGCCAATAGATTAGATAAAAAGAAGTGTAACCCTAAGAGCCTCAAGCACAAAGCTCATCCAATTTCTGGTGTTTAAAGGTCTGATCGCCTACCACGCGCTGCCCTTCTTTTTACGAAACTGAAAAGGAAAAAACAAAAGAAAAGAAAAGTTGGAGGTATCAAGTACTTGTAGGGATAACGATTCTGATGTATATACATTGCAGATATACGTCGATACGTACAGCAGCCTGCATAAACTACTGTTGGTAAAAGCTGGCGGTAGAGGCAAGGTGATAAAGGTACAACGAAATACAGTATATCGCAGACTCTGACTCCAACTGTTGCGGTGCAGTACAAAAGGCTACCCCCGTGGAAGACAGGGATAAGAAAAATTAGCATAAAGAAATAGTAGACATCCTATAAAATAAAAACCAACATTTGATCTCAGTCTCTCACGTTAAAATGCAGAAAAAAAAAGTGTGTACATCTTTGTTTGTACACACAAATTTTCATGGAAAAATTGAAGATTTTGTTTCAAGTGTTAAAAGCAATTTGGTGCTTGAAACATAGTTTTTGTAGAGCCCGGGGTTATTAGGCCACTGCACAACATAACTTTTATCCATGGAACTTTTCACACACATGAACATGTATATTGTATTTTTTATATTATAATTTAAACATTTATAATGATTCTACTTTCATCGTGGGAGGCAAAATGCCACCCTAGTAAATAATCCTTACAAAAAAATACCACTCTTTGGCACTGACAATACTGCTATTTTTTATCTTGTACTCAAAATCATCATTCATCTCGTTTCATCATCCTAGTCATTTCTTTTTGGACGAACATGTATCCTAACGTGTCACACCACACTGGTTTTTATTGTAGAAGTAGTTAGGAGCTCCGCTAATATATAATTTGTAGAAGATAAATAGTTGTCTGGTTAAAGTTGAAAGTTGGGCGAATACCGAGCCACGATGGCACAAGAAGACCCAAACTGGAACATGCTATTGAGAACCACACCATGTCACAACGTCATTGTCATCACCCCTCATTGACTCAGTGGCTAGCAAAGGAAGAATTCGACAACAGTCGCTCAAACGGCGTACCCTCCAAGCGCAACATACACTGAATACAAGAGCGAGAGACATACCTGACTCCACTGAGGTGTTTCTGTTGTCGCCTTTCCAACGACCACCACCATAGGTACCTAGCAAGACACAGTCACCGTCAGACCCAACTATATCGCGCGACCACCGGCCAGGTTTGGGTGCCACCGAGATGAAAGATCGATATGTCACTTAAAAGGGTCAATAGGCATTTTATAACAATTAAAGATTTTTCTTGAACACCGGAAATAAACAATGAATCACAAGTGATAAATAATGTACAAGAGAAGTTATATGACTTCAAGTCTGAGGATATCTCAAGGAAATAAACTCGAGTATAGAAATAACCAAAACATGTGGAGACGAATATGTATCCCAATGATCATTCCTTAGTAAGGAAGATATGTTGGAGATATAGCCCTAGAGACAATAATAATTGATTTTATTATTTATCTCCAAGTTTATTATTAATGTCTATATCTTTATGCTATAACTGTATTGGGTACTTGTATAGCAAATACAACGTATGCAAGAGGAAAATCTCCAATACACGTGTAGAGATATGAACGGTAAAAGCGTTCCTGGTCTTGTCTCTAAGACTGGCCTATCTTGTTGTTTGATGATCATGTTTTTCTGATCATGGACTTTGTATAAGTCATACAACTATAGGAGTATATTATCGGAATAATAATAGTACTGAACCGACCCACCATATGATCTTGCTATGAGACTAATCGTCAACGATGAAGATAGCAATGATCATATATTTAGTTATCGTTAGCTATATTCCTATGCTATGAGAATATCTTGTGACCGCTTATTCAACACTCAAGATTTGATTGTCACCAACCATCTTGCAGTAACATGGGACCATGATAGGTGGCTTTTGGGCTTGAACTAGAATAATGTACTGGAACAGAGATTGTTCAAGAATAGCACTTATTCCTCCAGGCGATGGAAAGATACATCCTCTAGGCCATCGCAGTATTAATGTTGTCACTCAATCGTCTGGCCAGACACAACGTGATCAATCACGGGACAACATATATACAGATTGAGAAAAGAGAATGATATTGGTACAAGAATTATATGTGTTATGATCGAATGGTTTGATCACACTAGAGAACATTGTCTCAATCTCGAGATATCATTGGTATCGTGTACGTAAGGGGATAAAGCGTAATGAGTAACACACAGGTTCTGTCGTTCACTCATAAACACAAGGGAGCCAGTACGAATGCCTAACCCACTTCTGGTTATTGTTCGGTAAGTTCCCGAACATGAATTTGTGTTTACTGAACCTATCGGGTCACACACTTAAGCTGTAGGTCAATCTTTTATTGAGAGAATAAAGTTGTAGTCTTAGTGGTAATGAGATTGTGTCGGAGTAGCTCCGATGTCACTGGGACTTGTTCCGGTGAATTATAAGTTAGAGAGAAGGCGGACATCTAATGTCCCGGGATGATAGAAATAGTTTCTATCATCAGCGGATTTATTCCGAGTGTTTATAAAGAAGGAAATATTGTTCCGATAGTTTTGTCAGTGGATACTTGGTATCCCGGATCATATAAGTATGAGATATATGATAAGTAGATAATTCCGGGAATTTTCTATAAAAGGAAATATTCATTTAGGAATTAATTTGACAAAACAATTATTTAATTAATTATATTGGAAAATATAAAAAATGATTTTATTTGGAGCCCAATAAAAGGAGGCTGCCAAGTGGGCCCATGGGCCCACAAGGCAGCCGCACCCCAAACGGAAGTGGGGGTGTTGGCCGAGTCCGAGTTGGGGAGGGACTCCCCCCTCCCCGGCTAGGGCGGGCCCAAGGCGGGCACCACGTGGCCAGGGCGGCCCCACGGGTAGCGGCGGCGGACGGCCCGGGTGGGCCCCACCTGCCTAGGTCGGTTCGACCGAGGGTGGGCCCCACCCGCGGCGGCGCACAAGGAAGGAGGGGAAGGAAAGGAGAGGGAGGGGAGTTGGAGTCCTACTCCATCTCCCCCTCCCAAGCCGAGTTGGGCAAGGGGACTTTCCCCCTTGCCCAAGCACCTCCACCTCTTGTCCATCTATATAAACACCACAAGCCCCTAGGGTTTGATACACAATGTTGCAAAGCTCTCTCTCTCTTGTAGATCTCATGTGTTGAGAATTAGACGTCTCTAATCTTCTCATATAGATCTAATCTAGTTGATTAGATCTACCACCTAAACTACGCCGCAATGCTGTCTCTCTTCACCACGTGCTAGTAGCTAGGCGGTGAACGCACTTGGTGGGTTGACACGGTGTATGTGTGGATACCATTAGAGCGGGACTTGCGCCAGCAGTTCCTCGACGACGGAACAACTTCATCAGCGACTACGTCGACGTACGTCAACCATCTCACCTCCCGGCGTGGACGTGAGATTCTTCATCAGGCTTCACCGGCATCTACTTCGACAAACACAAGATCTTCCGCATCGGTGTTTGTAAGTATCTTGATCATCGCATTATGGGGTGCAGCATATCTTCATAGAATAGATCTTGGCGGCAAGGTTACGGATAATTTTAAAGTTTTACCCGCAACCCAATAAGATAATCATTGTTTGAGAGGTGTGGATTAGCACGAAGGACACCCGGACACCACGAATTCTCACATTTTTTTCTGAGCCCCTCCATGAAGTTAGGTCCCCATTTTTCAATGGCTAGATTTTCCTTTCACCCGGGGTAGGCAATCCCCACAACCTCTTCACAAACTCTACGAAGGAGAAGCCAAGACCTCTTCACAATCTCCATGAAGATGTTACCACTGACACAAAATATTAACCCAATGATGTCTACGCACGCTTCTATTCTTGTAGACAGTGTTGGGCCTCCAAGAGCAGAGGTTTCTGAACAGCAGCAAGTTTCCCTTAAGTGAATCACCCAAGGTTTATCGAACTCAGGGAGGTAGAGGTCAAAGATATCCCTCTCAAGCAACCCTGCAATTAAGATACAAGAAGTCTCTTGTGTCCCCAACACACCTAATACACTTGTCAGATGTATAGGTGCACTAGTTCGGCGAAGAGATAGTGAAATACAAGTAATATGGATGATTATAAGTAGTAATTGCAATCTGAAATAAAAATGGCAGCAAGCAAACATGTAGCAGAACTTGTTGTAAACGGTGTTTCAATGCTTAGAAACAAGGCCTAGGGATCATACTTTCACTAGTGGACACTCTCAACAATGACAACATAATTGAATAAATAAATGCTACTCTCAAACACTCTCTTGTTGGATAACGAACACCATTCATTGCGTAGGGCTGCAAAAGCACACCTCAAGTCGGAGTAAACAAACGCCACAACGTCATAAAGGAGTCACACACGATGCGCACACTGTCACCTTCACACGTGGAGAGTGAATCCGGAGTTCATATTAAAGTAACCTCTAGAGTGGCATAATAGATAAAGAGTAACATCTACTTATTCAACTAGATTACAAAGCTCATGATCACATAAAGATCACACCATGGGAGAGAGAGATAAACCACATAGCTACCGGTAGAGCCCTCAGCCTCGGGGGAGAACTACTCCCTCCTCATCATGGGAGTCAGCAACGGCGATGAAATGGCGGTGGAGTCGATGGAGATGGCTCCGGGGGCACTTCCCCGTCCCGGCAGGGTGCCGAAACAGAGACTTATGTCCCCCGAATTAGGGTTTTTGGTGGCGGCGGAGCTACGGAACTCTACTGGAGAAATCGTCGATTCCCCTAGGGTTTTCGAGGCAGGGGGATTATATAAGCGAAAGGGCGGCGCGAGGGGGTGGCCGAGTCGTCCTCCCCACCTGGCGGCGCCACCCCCCTACTGACCGCGCGACCGTATGGGGAGGAGGCTGTGGGCCTCTCTGGACTTGCCCTTCTGGCTCCGTGGGTCTTCTGGCGAAATAGAATTTCTGTAATTTTTCTGGATTTTTCCGAGCACTTTGGTTTTTGGGCCTTTTCTGCAATAAACAGACATAATAAACAGAAACTGGCACTGTGGCATCTTGTTAATAGGTTAGTCCAATAAATGCCATAATATGATATAAAGTGTATATAAAACATGTAGCAATTGGCATAATATAAGCATGGAACATCAGAAATTATGGATACGTTGGAGACGTATCAAGCATCCCCAAGCTTAGTTCTACTCGTCCTCGAGTAGGTAAAACGATAACAACAAATAATTTCTGAAGTGACATGCTACCAACATAAACTTGATCAAATAATATTGTAAAGCATGTGAGCTGAGATCAAATCATTCAAAGCAAAAGTCTATAATTGATATTAAATAGAGATAACAAAGCAAGTTAGTTAAACAAGCTAAAAGTTTTCATGAATGATTGCTTTAAAGACATGAAACCGTACAAGGTTCATTAAAGATGTTTTAAGTATCCAATGTAGGAGTTCTATCCTTCAATTCCAAGCATCAAGCAATTTTTCATAACATAGAAGGATTCAGTCAAGTAAAAATAAACATGAACGTCATGAATCAACTGTTTCGAAGCCTACTCAACCGGTGAGCGTAAGCATTTGGTATTGGCACCAGGATGTTATGGCTAAGAGAACATTAATGGGGGTTTGGAAGGCCAATGGAAGAAAGTCTCACAAAGCTATAAGTGATCATTAGACAAGAGGAAGTCTTATAATCGAAGCTATGTAAGGAGTAGTGATTGCCATGCAACGGATGCACATAGAGCTATATGTGTATGAAAGCTCTCCAATGGAACTAGTGGGGGTGCATCCAACTTGGTTGCTCATGAAGACCTAGAGCACTTTTGAGGAAGCTCATCATTGGAATATACAACCCAAGTTCTATAGTGTAAATTCCCCACATAGTTATACTAGTAAAACATGAAAACTCTCTCACATGGAGTATAGGTGCTAAACATGAGCACAAATGATGACTATGAATACTGCAGGTGCTGAAACATGAGCACAAGTGTGGATAAAGGATAGTAATGTTGCCCCCTTTTTCTTTATTCTTTTTTTTCTTTTTTCTCTTTTTTCTATTTTTTTCTTTTTCTGTTTCTCTTTTCGATGGCCTCCATGGCTCTTTTCACTTTTAGGGGCAACATCCTAATATGACAACACACTTTTTGGTACAAATAACTCATAATGAACAAAACATGATGTATGAAACTGTATGCCTCTGCCAGTGTAGCAGGATATGCAATGATCTAGCGTAACATGGGTAAACCACATCAGCTGTATAGAATCATGCAAAGCAATATATAAATGATAAATGACAACAAGTCATGTAATGTAAGATGGAAGTTGCATGGCAATATATCTCGGAACAGCTATGGAAATGCTGTGGTAGGTAGGTATGGTGGCTGTTTTGAGGAAGATGTATGGGCTTATGTGTAGGAGAACAAGAGAAAGTCCTCCCACGGGTTTGGATGTACTGGCGAAGTATGCACAACTCTCAATGTGAGCAGAAGGCAATGCACACACCGAAGAGGCTAGCAAATTTGGATGGTGGAAGTGCCAAAAACCGTAGCTTAACATTAGTCAAAAAGAACTCACAAGCTTATTGCAAACAACTAGCAGGTTCAACATTAAGAGCATGATTAAAATTCACTCCAAGAAGGGCCGTTCACGGCGGCACAAGTACCCCGCTAGATCCCTCGACCTTCAGCACAACTAGTTATTACGAATTACCTTTAGACATGGAAAGCTATCAAGTCCAACTACACCTTCAACAATTTTAGTAGAGTTTGTAGTACGGTACAAGCTTAAAGACAACAATCCACTAATGATTTTAACTTAATTAACCAGCAAGCTTTACCATCTAAATATCTCAAAACGTTTGCAAAGAATCAAGTTATCAAAGTTCAATGATCTACAAGATTATGCAAGTTATTACTATACCACTACCACATGCAACATTTTCTGAACCAACACATCAACCAAGCAACACTCCAAGTAATTTACAAATGAAACAAGAGAGTACTACTCCACAAGAATTAACAGCTCTAAAAGAGATGCATGAAAAACAGGAGCTAAAAGCATAGCAGTAGCTAGATAAGAATACTCAAAAGATATAAGTGAAGAATATGAGTATTCACATGAAAAAGCGGAGCGTGTCTCTCTCCCACACAAGAATGCTAGGATCCAACTTATTCAGAAAATAAAAAAACAAAGCAAAAATAAAAGCACACAGACGCTCCAAGTAAAATACATAAGATGTGGAAGAATTAAAATATAGTTTCACTAGAGATGACCTGATAAGTTGTTGATGAAGAAGGGGATGCCTTGGGCATCCCCAAGCTTAGACGCTTGAGTCTTCTTGAATATTGCTGGGTGACCCACGGGGGCATCCCCAAGCTTAGGCTTTTCACTCTTCTTGATCACATCATATCATCCTTCTCGCTCCTTGAAAACTTCCGCCACACCAAACTCAAAGTAATTCTCATTAGAGGGTTAGTGCATAATCAAAAATTCACATGTTCTACTGTGACACAATCATTACCAATGCTTCTGGACATTAACTACAGCCACTGATGTTTTATGGAGCAAAGAAATCCAATCAAACATAGTAAAAGAGGCAATGCAAAATAAAAGGCAGAATCTGTCAAAAACAGAACAGTCTGGAAAGACGAATTTTTTCGAGGCACTTAACTTGCTCAGATGCGAAAAATCAAAACTAATGAAAGTTGCGTACATATATAAGGATCATGCGTGATTTTTTCAGAATTTTTCAATTTTTCTGGAGTGTACAGCTCAAAACGGTGGACAGCAAAAATCTGTCACTGCGCAGAAATCCAAATCTAGCATCAACTTTCAACTAGAGACTTTACTTGGCACAACAATGCAATAAAATAAAGATACAAAGGAGTTGTTACAGAAGTAAGCAAGCTCCTTGACTCAAATAAAAGAAAATTGCAGAAGTAAAAACATGGGTTGTCTCCCATAAGCGCTTTTCTTTAAAGCCTTTTAGCTAGGCATGAAATTTTGATGATGCTCTCATATGTATAAGAGTTGAATATAGAAGAGCATCAAAAAGCAAATATCAAACACATTTAAGTCTAACCCACTTCCTATGCAAAGGAATCTTGTAGGAAAATAAATCAATGAAGCACAAAGTGACTAGCATAGGAAGGCAAAACAATTGCAACTTCAAAACTTTCAACATAAAGAGAGGAAATTTAATAACATGAAGATTTCTATAACCATATTTTCCTCTCTCAAAATAATTGTCAGTAGCATCATGAATAAACTCAACAATATAGCTATCACATAGAGCATTCTTATCATGATCCACATGCATAAAAGTATCATTACTCTCCACATAAGCATAAACAATATCATTAGTAATAGTGAGAGTAAAAGTATCACATCCATCATTGTAATCATCATAAATAGGAGGCATAGAATAATCAAAATGATTTTTATCCTCAATAGTAGATGGGCTGAAAATATCATATCCATCATTGTAAACATCATATATAGGAGGCATATCATAATCAACATAAACTATATCCTCAATAGTAGGTGGGTGAAATATCACAATCATTATAATCATCATATATTGGAGGCAAAGTATTATCAAAGCAAATTTCCTCCTTAAAGCTTGGGGGACTAAAAATATCATATTCATCACAACCAGCTTCCCCAAGCTTAGACTTTTCCATAGCATTAGCAATAATGGTGTTCAAAGAATTCATGCTAATAACATTACTACCACTATTATGCAAACAAACTTCCATAGGTTTTTTAATTTTCTCTTCAAAAGCATCATGTCCTAATTCAATATAAAGTTCATAAAGATCTCTAATTTTTTTGTTGTTTTCCATTAAGCCTAACTAGTGAAAATAAAAACAAGAAACAAAAAGAAATAATTGCAGAATCTAAAGGAGATACCTTCCAACACTTACCTCCCCGGCAACGGCGCCAGAAAATAGCTTGATGTCTACGCACGCTTCTATTCTTGTAGACAGTGTTGGGCCTCCAAGAGCAGAGGTTTGTAGAACAGCAGCAAGTTTCCCTTAAGTGAATCACCCAAGGTTTATCGAACTCAGGGAGGTAGAGGTCAAAGATATCCCTCTCAAGCAACCCTGCAATTAAGATACAAGAAGTCTCTTGTGTCCCCAACACACCTAATACACTTGTCAGATATATAGGTGCACTAGTTCGGCGAAGAGATAGTGAAATACAAGTAATATGGATGATTATAAGTAGTAATTGCAATCTGAAATAAAAATGGCAGCAAGCAAACATGTAGCAGAACTTGTTGTAAACGGTGTTTCAATGCTTAGAAAAAGGCCTAGGGATCATACTTTCACTAGTGGACACTCTCAACAATGACAACATAATTGAATAAATAGATGCTACTCTCAAACACTCTCTTGTTGGATAACGAACACCATTCATTGCGTAGGCTGCAAAAGCACACCTCAAGTCGGAGTAAACAAACGCCACAACGTCATAAAGGAGTCACACACGATGCGCACACTGTCACCTTCACACCGTGGAGAGTGAATCCGGAGTTCATATTAAAGTAACCTCTAGAGTGGCATAATAACTAGATTACAAAGCTCACGATCACATAAAGATCACACCATGGGAGAGAGAGATAAACCACATAGCTACCGGTAGAGCCCTCAGCCTCGGGGGAGAACTACTCCCTCCTCATCATGGGAGTCAGCAACAGCGATGAAGATGGCGGTGGAGTCGATGGAGATGGCTCCGGGGGCACTTCCCCGTCCCGGCAGGGTGCCGAAACAGAGACTTCTGTCCCCCGAATTAGGATTTTTGGTGGCGGCGGAGCTACGGAACTCTGCTGGAGAAATCGTCGATTCCCCTAGGGTTTTCGAGGCAGGGGGATTATATAAGCGAAAGGGCGGCGCGAGGGGGTGGCCGAGTCGTCCTCCCCACCTGGCGGCGCCACCCCCTACTGACCGCGCGACCGTATGGGGAGGAGGTTGTGGGCCTCCTCTGGACTTGCCCTTCTGGCTCCATGGGTCTTCTGGCGAAATAGAATTTCTGTAATTTTTCTGGATTTTTTCGAGCACTTTGGTTTTTGGGCCTTTTCTACAATAAACAGACATAATAAACAGAAACTGGCACTGTGGCATCTTGTTAATAGGTTAGTCCAATAAATGCCATAATATGATATAAAGTGTATATAAAACATGTAGCAATTGACATAATATAAGCATGGAACATCAGAAATTATGGATACGTTGGAGACGTATCACCCAACTAGGAGAGGAAGAACAAATGAAGTGGTCAACCATGCAATGAACCCAAGATATTGATATAAACATGCTCGGGGAGAAGATATTGATATAAACATGCTCTTCACATAAAAAATAGATAGATTTGTGAATGTGTAGATCAATATCACATATCTCTTTTCTGTTAGAAAGTTTTAAGAATAAATGGAGAATATGGGTCAAAACCTTTTGCCTCGCTCGGGGAGAAGACCTTTTATTATAGTGTAAATGGAAATCCTCTAGTTATATATGTCCATTTTCGTGACGCCCTCTACAGATTATGGATTCTCTACCGGGATCAATATCGGAAATTGTACTGAACAAACTTGAAAACATTCGGGGATGTGTATCGGACCATTCCATTCTAATTTGGAATCTATTTGACCCGCCTTGTATTAATCTCAATAACTACTAAGAAAATTACCAAACTATAAGTTCGAAAATTTGAAAATTCTGATCTAAAAAACAGACTTCCAAAATAGCAAAATCACTCATTGATAACCTTTGAAAGATCCTGCTTACGACATCCAATTTCAATGACAATAAGATGGTTTATTAAGCAAACAAGAACCCATAGCTTTAGACACAAAGAAACAACATGATATAGAAAACAAGCCACCAATGAAAATACGCGACCTTTTTGTAACTGAAGAGGAGGGAAAATCCTCCTATATCAAAAATGGGATAAGCTTTTCATTTAATCTTTATTCTTATCAATCATTGATTTTTGTGAAAACAATAATGAGCTCTAGACTCTCACATAGAGAAACACCAAATACAAACAAAAGAGGGAGGTGCAACGTGTGCAATGGTTTGAGATCTCTATGACGATGTGATCGAACTACTCAACCAAATACTCTCTTGATAGTTCGTGTATCGAGTCTATAACCTGGACTCCCACCAAACACCTTGAGACCGGTATAAGTAGGAAACACTAGAAAGTCATAATTTAAAGTTGCACATTCCGCTTATTCTTGCGTCAAGTCAGAAACTTCACTTGATCATTCTTACTTCGTGAAGATCATTACTTTCTCCTTACATACGCTACTATGGGGAAGCTTCACCAGATCGTATCATATCATCGCATGTTCGTATAACCAAATGGACGCCAAAGTTCTAGCATTTGATTTCTTCGAGATGCTCGTCTTCAAGTTGCACTTCTCAACCTTAATGAACATCCCCACACGATGTTATCATTTCACGGGCTCTATGAAATCTTCCTTTGGTTCCAACCCCATGGAAATATATCTAATCCATGTTAAAACGATAAACACATAGAATATAGATGATGGCTTAGTTCACAAAAGTTCATTGACAAATGCTTAAAGTAGTAGGAATTTGATCCTATGTGGTACAACATTTTGATTTGTTTGTAAACCAACTTGAATCCAGTCCTTTGCACTTCGATTTGATCTACCTGCGTGTATGGAGCTGAAAATAGAGACAAAAAATAGTTATATGGAGAAACAAATAGGCAATATGTAGTCAGCATGAATCTCTCAAACTGATAATTAGCAGTGACTGATGTGGTACGCATAAAATCAAATTAGCAAGGCAGGCAGGCAGGCAGTTGGAAACAGAACAAGAAGACGCCTAGGGATCGGCATGGCCTACGTACGTACGTACGTACAGCGCATACCGGTGTATACCACTGCTCCTCAGTGGCGGAGCTCCCCTAAGGGCAAGGTAGGGCAGCCGCCCCACCTTGATTTTTGGGAAAAAAATTACATATATGTAGGCATTTTCATATTTGTATACTCAAATAGCTATTTCCTGCTCGTCTGGAAAAAAACGAAGGTAAAAAAGACCAACTGGGCCAATTAGTAGCGTTCTTAGCCGACCTGGGCTTTTCTCGGCCGCGCGGGAGGCACCTGGGAGGGTTTATTCTGCTCCTAGCAGGCTGGCACGAGATTGGAGACGACCAATTGGGCCAATGGTAATATAGTTTTGTGACAAAAATCCAAAATAGTTTTATGGAATATAGTTGTGTGCCCCGTACAATTACTTGATTTATGGTATATAGTTTTGTGATAAAAATAAAAAATATACAAATATACAATGTATTTTGACTTCCAATGCTCCCTTTATTTTTTTTTGAAAATAATAGTTCTGCATCCCAAAAAATTCTGAAAAAAATCATAAGTAAATATACATGTCTAATATGTACTGCCAAATTTTAGAGAAATATACATGCATGATTTGTACACAAAAGACAAATATAGAAAGTAAAATGAGTTCTTTTTTATTTTATAGAAATATATTTTCGAGCGAAACTATGCATAAATGTAGATAAAATGTAGATGTATCGCATAATTATTTTTGGAATATTTTGTAGCTTTAAAATACCACTTTCGAATTTTTTAAAATACTGGGATCACTAGAGCTCGGAAGCCAAAATACTCTCTCCAATTTTACCTACTTCTAAATGAGTCTCGATCTGAAACAGAGGGATTTGACGGATTGTTTTCAATTTATGGTATTAGGGGCGGATTGTTTTTAGGGCCAAATGAGTCCAACATGTGCAAAATTCACATGTTTTGAAGTTCGTGGGAGAAAAATATACAGACTACATTAAGTAATGGTGGGAGTATAAAGTATTAATGTGTTTAAAAAAATATTTTTCGCATCAATTTGATGTCACTTTAGAGTTCGCCCGACCTTGAATTTTTTTCGTCCTCCGCCACTGCTGCTCCTGCTACCTGACGCCGGCTGCGTATGAAGCAAGAGATCGATGGGAGGGAGGGACACACAAGCTTTTGCATGCATTGGCCGCTGTGTGCGGAAAGGGAAAGATCCCTGCCGAGAAAACAAAGGCATATGCAAAGGTATGTATGGGAGCATGCATGGCGGAATGAGCCTGTGTGTATGGGAGCGGAGCAGAGCGGTGGGAGCAAAGCCTGACGAGGCTATGCAAAGCCCTCGATAAAGAGACAAACCATGGAGCGAGCCTCTCCACAATACTCTGCTGTAAATAAAGAGAAAGTAAATAACATTCTATTCTATCTGCTGTCTTTATAGGGATTTTCCCTAGTCTTAAACTCTGTAAATAACATTCTATTCTATCTAATCGGATGGCGGATACGACCATCTTAAAACTTAAAAAAAGAGAAAGTAAAGCGGCCAGAAAAGAAAGGCAGCAACAGCTAGCTGAGCTGAGCTACAGTGAGCACACCTACGGTAGACGGCTAAAACTGACCGATAAAGAGCGGTGCAGTCACGCGCCCTCACCACTGCATTTGCCACTCTCGTCTCGCCACTGACCGATAAGGAGGCGGCGGCGGCGGTGACACGAAGAAGAAGAAGCCGGCCACACGTCCGAGGAGTGGGAGCGTCTTCTTCATTCGTGGGGTGTGGGGGTGGGGGACGGACTGCACTGCACCACCGATCGGAGTGATGCGCGCCGGGGTGTACACCATCCACCAGTCGCTGACCGCCGAGGCGGCCGCGGTGCTCAAGCTCGCGCTCGCCCTCGCCAGCCGCCGCGGCCATGCGCAGGTCACGCCGCTGCACGTCGCCTTCGCGCTCCTCGGCTCCTCCTGCGCGCTGCAGCAGCATCCGCAGCCGCCGGGCGGAGCACGCGCCGCGGCCTACGGGCTGCTCAGGCGCGCCTGCCTGCGGTCGTCGCATCCCGCGTCGGCCACGGCTGGCGCGGCGCAGCAGCACCCGCTCCAGTGCCGCGCCCTCGAGCTCTGCTTCAACGTCGCGCTCAACCGCCTCTCCACCTCCGGCCCGCACTCGCCGCCGCCGTCCTCCTCCTCGGGGGCGCCCTTCGCGTCCTCCCTCATCCAGCCCAGCCCCACGCTCTCCAACGCCCTCGTCGCCGCGCTCAAGCGCGCGCAGGCCAACCAGCGACGCGGCTGCGTCGAGCTCCAGCAGCCGCCGCCCGTCACTCTCCAGCAGCAACAACAACAAGGCGCATTGCAGCAGCAGCAGCCGCTCCTCGCCATCAAGGTGGAGCTCGACCAGCTCATCATCTCCATCCTCGACGACCCCAGCGTGAGCCGCGTCATGCGGGAGGCCGGCTTCTCCAGCGCCACCGTCAAGGCCAACCTCGAGGAGGAGAGCGCCGCGCTCATGTGCATGAACTCGTCCTCTTCGTCCCCTCCCCCGCCGGTGATACCTCCGCACTTCTTCCTCGACCACGGCGGCATTGGCAATACTGGCGGCAGCAGCTTCGGGATGTGGCCGCCGCAGTTCCTGAGCTCGCCGCCTCCGTACTGCAACGAGCACGATGTTCGGGCGGTACTGGAGGTGATGGTGCGGAAGCAGGGGAGGAGGACCAACCCCGTGGTCGTCGGGGACTCGGTGTCGATGGCGGAAGCCGTCGCTGGTGAGCTGCTGCGGCGGCTCGAGCGCGGCGAGGTCCCCGAGGAGCTGTCCGGCGCGCACCTCCTCAAGCTCCAGCTCTCCTACGTGCACGTGCGGCTCATGACCCGCGCCGACGTCGACGCCAAGGCCTCCGAGCTCCGCCGCACCGTGGACGCCGTCCAGCTCCAGCGCGGCGGCCTGGTCGTCTACGTGGGCGACCTGCGCTGGGCGCTCGACGAGGATCCCGCCAGCGGCGCAGACCACACCTCCTCCTCGTACAGCCCCGTCGAACACATGGTGGCCGAGCTCGGCCGACTCCTGGACGACCTCCGCACCAGCGGCGGCCGCGTCTTGCTGGTGGCCACGGCCAGCTACCAGACGTACATGCGGTGCCAGCAGCGGCGCGGGCAGCCTTCGCTGGAGACCTCCTGGGCCCTGCAGGCCGTGGCGGTCCCGACGGGCAGCGGCACTGGCCTCGCCCTGAACAATCTCCATTCTTCCTCCTCTCCAAGGTGAGCAACCAAAACATGTCTCACCCCACAGTACTCTCCACCATCGATCGAGCTCGTAGTACCATTCCTTTGTCCTGCATGTGTCGCGCCTCCTTTGTTGCCTTCTCTTCTTGCTCACTGTTGCACGCAGCCTTCCTCGTGTGTTGCTGTCTGGAACAAACACGGGGGAGGCCGGGCCACTTGGTCAGATCAGATGTTGCAAAAACAAGCTACCGCTGCTGCTCCTACACACACTAGCTAGTTCTGCACAGTGCCCTACAAAGTATAAAACCATTTCGTTCATCTTTCGACATTAATGAGGAGCTTGAGCTTTCTTGTCACCTGAACCCAAGCATGCATGGGAGCTCGCAGCTGCAGGGACTAGAAATTAATGGAGGAACTCTGTAGAGGTAGAGTTTTTTTGTTGTAGTTTTTGGGGAATGCAATGCTTTTCTTGCCTCTGCAGAGATTCCATCTGATCCGATCAGGTTCTCTGCATGCTCGGCGCAAAAGTCTTCCACTGATGCAGTAGCAGCAGCTGCAGTGCCTGCCTACCCTGCTCTCTTTTGGTACACAAATGCGTATGAGACTGATCCGATGCTGCCGCATTGTCCCTTTTCCCTTGCAATGATGCGCTTTTCATGCGTAAGATCAATCATATTTATCCCTGAATATAATCAGAGAGTTCTCCGCTTCACATCTTGAATAAAATCTGCAGAAAGTTATTCAAAACAAAGGAAGAAAAAAATTCTGAAGTTGATCTTTTTGCTTGCTCATTTTGTACGTGTATAGAAACTTTAAACAATTCTATCCCGCAATAGAAACTTTTTGCATGATCCTGTACTGCTATACGGCTAGTGCGCATCTGCTTAACATTGTTTTGTTTGTCCCCCGATGTTCCAACAGTGCAACGGCAATGCAGCAGGCCATGACGACAGGGCAGCAGCTCGCCCAGAGTCCTTTGGCAATGGCAGCTGAGGCAATGGCGTTGGGGGGCGAGCACGAAGACAAGCTGTTGCTGTGCAGCGAGTGCAACAGGAACTACGAGAGGGAGGCGTCGGTCGTGAAGCCAGAGCCTGTCGAGGAGGGCCCACGCCTCGGCCTCCCAGCCTGGTTGGTACTGGACAACAAGCCGCCGGTTGATCATCGGATGCCACACAAGGTAATTACTAAGATGAACAGAGAGATCAGTTAGAACATTTCTTTGCAGTTCTTGAGTTGAATGTCATCTCATTTTCTTATTTGGCGATTCAGGACACGTCCTATCTGATCGAGCTGAAGAGGAAGTGGAGCAGGCTGTGCAGAAAGCTTCACCTCTGGAACAGCCAGCAGCATGATCCATACTCTGCTTCTTGCTTTGGTTCTGGGCTATCTGCATCTCCAAGCTCGTGGTGGCCGAGTTCTTGCTTGCCACCGATTAGCCAGAACAGGCCAAGCATTGCAGGGTTCTTGGGCTTGGAGGGGCTGATGGAGCACGGCAGGAGCAGCAGCCGGTGGTCGCCTCCATCGCCGCTGCCTTGTCCGGGCCTAATGCAGCCGGAGTGCCAGGACGCCAAGACGGCGCTCGGTCTTGGCACCTTCCCGCTCTCGGACACGGCGAGCTCTGACGGCCGCGCTCGGGGGAGTGACGACGGCCTGGCGCGTGAGCTGGAGCGGCGGCTGCGCAAGAACATCCCGTGGCAGCCTGCAGGCACTGTCGCAGAGATCGTTGAGGCGGTCGCTGGCGGACGGAGCTATGGAAGGAAGGGCGTTTGGCTGTTCCTGAAGGGTACCGACCACGCCGCGCAGCAGCGGGCGGTTGCAGTGATCGCCGAGACGTGCTGTGGCTCGGCCGATCAGATCATAGCCGCGGATCCGAGGAAGTTCAGCTGCGCGGAGGATTTCTGCTCTGATGTTGTCTCAAGGGCGTGCAAGATAGGCTCCAACAAGTTCGTCCTCGTCATCCACGACATCGAGCACGCACCGCGGCACTTTGTCGAATGTCTGGTGGCGGCATCGGCGCGCGGTTCTTTCAAGGGCCATTTCGGCCAAGAACTCGATCTCTCGGAATCCGTCGTCCTCCTGACATCGTCAGAGTTTGCCAATGGGGCGAGCGACGTCATCAGCCTGCGGTTGCGGACGTCCTCGTTGTACGGCAATGTCAAGAGGAAGGCGGAGATCGAGCCACCATCAAGAGAATGCAAGAGGGCACGGCACGACGCCGGCAGACATGGCATCGACCTCAACCTCTGCGCCGGCAACGACAGTGATGACGACGATGGTGTTCCGAGCGACATCACCCACGAGAGCGGCAACAAGGAGCACGGGCGCCCGCATGGTCTCCTTGAGTCTATCGCCGCCGTCGTCCTCACCCTCGACAAGGGCGCCGATGCTGACGAGCGCGCAGTGGCGGCTATCCGTGCGGTACTCGTTGGGGCCCTCGGCCGGGAGGTGCAGCTCGAGGACGAGGCGGCGGAGGCCCTGGCTAAGGCGTCTGGATACTTTCTTGGCGAGGTGCTGGAAAGGTGGGCAGCGGAGGTGTTTGAACCGGCGGCGGCGGCGGTAGTCGAAAGTGGCGGGAAGGTGGTGATATTGGGGATTGGGCCAGGGGGTGGGGCCCGAGTGTCAGGATTCATGGGCTCGGCTCTTCCAAGCAGGGTCCTCGTAGACTGAGCTCACAAAGTTTTGCTCCCTTGCGGTGTACTGTGTCCTTACTTGTAGGCTAAAATTCCTGTATGTAGAAAAAAATGATGGACTTGAAATGGAGTCTTGGGGTGGGGTTTAATCGTTCAGTTTCCACCGATAATGTGCCCGTGGTGTTCAGTTTCCCTGCCCAATTGCACTCCGTATCAAATAAGACTTCAGCTTTTGCGATAGCAAGCTCAAGACTCTTAACAAGCAAATAGATCAAAGCATGTAAATGAGGGCAACTAAAATTTATTTTTCAATCAATCATTTCGCCACAACAACCCCCCACATGATATGTGCACTTGTATTTTGAAATCAATTCTTAACTATGTACATGTTTAAGGGAAATTATTTTATATGATTGACATTAAAGCCAATGTTCTTTTCATGTTCTTTGTTTTTATTACATGTTTTCATGTTTTTTGTTGAAGCTTCCACTCTATGTGAAAGTACCTCTAGTCCATCTTATAGAATTTGGTCGATTAATGACAAAACAATTAAGAAAAAGGGTTTTAAAGAAGGTTCTAATCCCTATGCTAGTTGGAAGAAAGTCAATGATGGCCGCCAAAAATAAGAAAAAAAACAGCTTAAATATTTGTGTAGGCTTTCACAAAAATCTTCCAAATAGAGCCACTAGATATGTCGTACTCTCAATATAGGTGTGGTTGAACTGAAGGACTTGAAATTCTTGCATGTTTCTCAAAACTATCTCTCGACATTCCAACACAAAATCTCCCATTCTCCACAATTTCACTATACGGGGAAACAAATCGATTACTTGGTGGATACCTCTAAACCTAGTGGGAAGAGAGTTGGTGCGAGATCCCATGTGGGTAAGTAACTATCGAATTTGGTTCTCGATACCGGCTGACTCAATTTTTATTTTACTTGGTGTTCTGTTCTAATCGGTAGCTCGGAGTGGACGGTGTATGATACCTCTAGGATTTAGTCGTTTGTATCCTATGCGTTTTCAAAGGTTGATCAATTAGCTCCAAAACTTCTAAGCGATTTTTTTTACTACGGGTTGTTGTTATTTTGGTCCAAAACCCATGAGTATTCACGCCCACTAACTTCGAGGTGTCATGGTTCTTGAGGTGTTTTCGAACAGGTAGGTACCTCTACCTGTTGATGTAAGATCTTCTTGGAAATGTGTTTTCTTGATTGTTCAATTTTTGATCATGTCATGTACTTTTGAGGGTGTTGTTTGTACTTCCTCGGCGCATTGATTTTTTGTCCAACAGTCGTATTTTCAGCCTTGACTTTATAATTTTAGGAAGTTTTTTTCGTCCAATTGTTTTTTCGAGGAAGTTGTGAGGCTACTTGAAACATCGCTCATTGTGCTTTCTACTTTGTGCTTGAGAGCTCTCATCTACTCTATTCCAATCTTTTAAGGAAACGTTGCAAGAGATTGTAGGGGCTTTAAGAAATGCCTTTGAGAAACCTTTCAAGACCAGGCGAGAGCACCTACTTGTTACGTGTAGGTGTCACTTGGAAGCCTTCAAATTCGTGAAGAAGCCAAGACGCGTGTGTACGCATGGAGATTGTCTACTTGGAAGCCTTAGAACTTGTGACAAAGCCAAGAAGTGTGTGTAGGCGTGGAGATTATCTACTAGGAAGCCTTCAAACTTGTGAAGAAGCCACGAATCATGTGTAGGCGTGGAGATTGTCTACTTGGAAGCCTTCGAACGTGTTAAAAAGCCAAGAAGCGTGTGTAGGCTCCGAGTTTGTCTACTTGTGCGGAGGTCTAACACGGGAGATTGAGAGTGGATTTATGACCAAAGCTTAAGGAGATAAATCTTGGACTTTGTGGCTGAGACGTTGGTTGTGTTGGTCGAACCTCTCTAGCGTAGACATATGATTGCACCAACAGTTCAAACCTGGGGGGGGGGGGGGGGTCTACATCCTTGCATTTGCGATCTTGTCAACTCAAATCCTTTGTACAGTCTACTTTTATGCGGGTTTATATTTCTAGAAAACCATATTACGGTGTTCGTAGGAAACTCGTAGAAAACAATGTGCTGAAATTTTCGAACTTTTGTTAGGTAATTTTAATCATCCATTACCCCCTCTCAAGTCAATATCTCACAATCTTTCGGTGTTAACATAATTTTTTAAAATAATGAGATTGGAAGTGTCTCTATACCCCTTCATGGCTTTTCAGTGATTTGTGACAAAACAATCAAGAAACTAGTGATTCTACATGCATTTGATGTTTTAGTACCTATGTTTGGTTGTAATAGATTCAGTGTTGACCCTAAAAGTATGAACTAGTGATTATTTCTTAGATTTTATGCGAATCTACCTTTTGAAATTGAGTTTATATGTTTTAATTTCAGCTCGACATCTACTTCTATTTTCATAGTAGTATAATTTTAAGACTTGGAAATATGAGTGAGATTTAAAAAGTGGGTTTTACTAGAATCTACTCACTTCGTCCAAAAATAAGTGTCTTAGATTTACCCAAAAGTGAATGTATCTACACATGAAACATGTATAGTCATTTTTAGAAAAATCTAACACTTTATTTAGAACGGAGTGAGTAGAATCCATTGAGCATTTTCAGGACCAACACACTACAAACTGACATCATGCAATCCGGAGTTCCAAACTCCGATGGCCGTGTATTTCCGATGCAAGACAAGACCCATCGCATGATCGCTATCACAATAATTAGCACCAAGATTTAGTTACTAGAGTAGCAAAGAACCGAGAGAGAGCACCTGCATTTGGAGCAGCACATAGACGACGGACATGATGAGTCGACGGTGTAAAACGCCAACGGGTGATACTGACAGAAAGATGGGGACGTGAAAGAAGAATATCGCTGGTTCCGATGACGCCCTGCTTGCTTTCTTTCTTTCGCTTTCTTCTTTCTTTGGTCCTTGGGTTCATTCACACTCAGACTCCGCCTTTGCGCTCTGCAGTACGTTGCTTTCCCTCACTCCTCCGCTGCCGCCGCTTTGGCCGCATGCACGCCGGAAAAGACCGCCGCGCCTTGGGCCGGCCGCCGCCGGTCGAGCTTGGATGGATGGGAAACTGCAAAGAGAGGAGGGTACTGGCTGCTTTCTTGCGATTTCGTGTTGGCGTAAAAAAGTGACTTCTCCCTGGCCTCCCTCCAGGCACGGGATTTCCCATCGTTCACTCATGAACCACGTCCGTGCGTTCCAGATTAGATGGCTGATGACAACATGTGGAGCTCTGTTGCTCTGGGTTTCAGCACACCCAGCAGAGCAGGTGCCACGGATTAGGGCGTGGTTCATGACGTTCTGTAATGCTTATTAGACCAATAATAACATGTTTTGGAAATTTACCACGATAGTCGATAGTAGAGCACTAGATGATGACTTGGAATCAGATGTTTTGCTCTTTAGATAAAGTATTTGTTTCCCCTGCCGGGTTTGCTCCTGATGGCTATAGGGTCACTTTTGAGCCCTTTTATGGCACTTTTAAGGACGATCGATCGGTCTCGCCATGCATATGCATGGTCAGTCGCTGTTAAGCACGGGGCGGGAAAGAGCCTACGATCGATCGATCCGTCGCCTTTCTCTTTTCTTTTCTTTTCTTTTCGCCCTTTTACGCTTACCCGATTAGATAGACTTTAAAGTTTAACCCCACTTTGACTTTCTGACACCCGGTAAAAATACCCAAGGAAAGCAAAGCAGCTGGCCAAGAAAAGTGAACCAAAACCTGTGTAGCTCCCTCACTCCGTCATAACAGTATGCGTATAATTTTATTAACATATAGTAGTACGTAACATATTTTATGCTTTGTCGGGAACGGTAGGCGAGAAATTGTACCATCAAAATGAACACCAATATAATGGTTTTGCGTATGTTTAAATAATCAATCACTCTGTTTAACAACAAGGAAATCAATCATACATGCGCTCGTTCTTTACCAACTTCGTCATGCGGCATTTTATTGAAGTACTTCGTCACACATGCGGTATTTTATTCAATACAAGTAGATATGTGAATTCCTTTTTTATCTTCCGGGCTTCGTGACCTCAGGTTCTATCTTATTGTATCTCTGAAAGAAATCATGTGCCCGGGAGTCAAAAAAAAGCTCGACTCAATCATACGGCCCATACTTCAGCGAAACCGCTGATTTCCTTTCGTATCTTCACTGTTCAAATGCCTCATCTTCACTGTTCAAATGCCTCGCTTGACGTTCAATTCTATCACACAGCACATCTGCAATATGGGTCGACTGACACAACTCAATTTTGGTTCTTCGTCTTCAGTAAGCGTTCATACTTGCCTCAACTCAACTAGTTCTTTATATAATTGTGCACATCGTGAAGCCAGGTTCGGAAAACTGATAATGCATAACTTGACATTCAGTTTTGCCATTGCAAAAAATATGCATTTTGATATTTCACATAGCCGAAGTACCACAAACTGAAAAGGGAATATAGGGCGTGTTTTGTTTATTTCCAAGTTGCCCTATCAAAATTTGGCTAAGGAAATTTTTTGGTTAAGATTTTTCTTGCTCACTGCAGGTTGATCAAGATTGGCTAAAAAAATGAGCTAGACTTGGTAGTGAAGCACTGGAATGCCAAATGGTTAGCGTTTATTCAAAGAAGAACCAAAGTATATGGTCATGACAAAAAAAAATGGAGGGTGTGTTTTGGTCACAATCCAAACATATCCATACTTCGAAGATTCAAAAAATAAAAACTCCACGGCCAGAGGTTTCTTGGTTATTCGATAGTAAAACTACAGTGTAGATGTTCATTGTCGCATCAATCAACATCTCGCACCCACATAGAATAAAACAACAGCGGAGCATGTCACACACATCAAAGATCAAACTTTCCCTACAAAGTGTCAGCTCAACAGCGAACAATTTCCATCCCAACAACAGTCAAAAAACATCCTGCTTGACAAAGTAGTCCTCTTAAAGTGCTCCGAATATAATAGTTCACTAACAGTATTCTTGATAAAGAAGAATAATGGAAGCGCTCCCATATAATTATTATTATAGACAAGGCTTATTTGAACAACAGATATTATTGTTTGTAGGCCTCTTCAAACAATTAGTGTACACTGCCAGCCCAACTATGCCCAGAAGCTTATGAAAGAATGGACTGTGATATTTATGACATTACAGGGGACAAAGGACAGATACAGACTATTGTACAAAGAATCCTATGGACCTAACTTACCTCAAAAGGGTTGGAACTCTACAGTGTGTGTGTTAACAAGACCTCTCTAATCTGCCGATGTAATATACAGAGCATGACACTTACTCGCGAAGGTAGAGGTAACTGCACCTCCTGCCGCCGTTTCTTACAAGTTCAACACTGCACATGATGAAACTTTTAATCAGTCACCGACCCGTCATCAGAGACCGTTTCAAGGGAAGGCTGAGGTTCCTGCAATCCATCCTCAGGCATGCCAAGTTCAAGCAATGGCTTCAACTGTTTCCCAACAGCATCTTGCTGCAACTTCATCTCTTCCATAACCATGGCCTCTGCCGCCTTGCAAGTTTGCTCATCTCTAAAGGCAAGGGTCCATCTCCCGTCAACAAGATACTTCTTTGTCTTCCCTTTAAATTTTTCCGGATCAAGGAAAGGAGCAGTTGTCGGACGAATACGTAAATGCAACCACTTGTCATGTTTTTCATCTATTCTTGGCTGAAATAAATTAAGGCCCCATCAGATGCATTACTCACAAATAAATATTGGATCTAAATGCTAACAAAATCTGTATGACTTTGGCATAGCAACTAAACACAAGATATTTGATAAGTCCATAATTCGTACATGGGCTCCAGCCAAGGGGGCAGTGACGCGGACAATTCCATGCTGTTGTTTGAGAGGCAATTCTTCTAGAAGAAGAATCCATCCGGAAGTTCCATTAGATAGAGCTAAAAAGCAGAAGTGGCGTTCTTTGCCCCTCTCAAATGCTATCCGGCAAGGGACAGCATCAGCTGTAAGAATGGCGAGATAAATCATTTAGAGAAGAATTAAGGTACTGCAATTTCTATGATGGCAACATTCGACCTTTAAGAAAACTCCCCCGAAAAAAAAACTCAGACCTAAGTTGACTTCAAGCCCAGGCTTGGGTACTGAACCATCGAAACCGGCTGCACTTGCTCGTTTATTTACAGGCAGATCCACTGGAGAGTGGAAAGGTGGTTGGTCAGTGAAAGTTTCTCCAAGGCAGAAGAGTATAACTTGACGCTGTAGCACAAAACCCTGCAAAATTGGTACACAGAATTCAGCTACATAGAAACTTTAAACATTAACTTCAAATGCAAGACATGATTTTATAGGACACCTAAACAGTATACGAATTCAGAGACAGACGAGTTAATTTAGAAGATTCGAAATCAAGTCTGAAATAGACTATTCGAATTCGACGGATCCAGATAGGGATTGCTAAATTGCACTCTCGCCAAAGCAACCACAGGAGACAGTGGCACCAAGAGACTGACATAGTACAAAAATCCCTGTGTAGTGGCTCCACAACTCTTGACATCAATTCCAAATGTGTGGCCGTGCAATCAATTGCTACTTGCATTTTTATCTCCTCTCCTGGTTGGTTGCGGGCACTGTACATGGAGATGGATGAAGGTTTTGTGGGCTTTGCTTTACTGGTGGCGTATAAATTGAGTGAAATTGTCGATGTTTCCTAAGTTTCGCCAATTATATATTATAAAAATATGAGGATTTACGATACCTAATCAATATCAATAGATCCACCGTATGATATATTTTCAGTTTTCATAATATATTTGTTCAAGATCGTAGTTGTTGATATTCCGATAAAGTAGTTTTGGAACCCAGGTGTCATAGAGCCCTTCGCATGAAAAATTAAAAACTTCATTTTGAAAGCTCAAAAAACGGCTGTGTGTTTGACGGTGAGAGGCTTTCGATCAACAACCTCGTCACCGGCATCAAGGATGAGGCCACGCTCTGGGCAAGAGCTGGCGCCGCCAGGCTGCGCGTTCTTCTACCGCAGACCTGGGATGTGCAATGATTTTTGAGTTGTAAACCTGTACTCTGAACTTTCTGCCTTTTCAATGGAATGAAACGCAAAGTTTTTTTGCGTTCTCTCGAGAAAAAAACTTTAACAAGGATTGACATTTTGATCAAATTTATACGGAGGGAGCATCTGTGTGGGCATTAGGCGTGGTGATCTTCTTTATTTGCTCTACAGCTAGTGAGAGTACAGCGCTACATATATGGAAATTCTAACACGTGCTTTTGTGTTCTGATCATCTGTAGTTGTCGGATAACAAAACAAACCGTACCAAATTGGGTCCTCATCCTTTTGAGACGCAAATTGGTTCCAAATGTTCCGAAGATCGAACATGTATTCAAACAATTAACAGAGAGCGGTTCATAGTCGTGTTTTTATACATCCAGAACCTTGCATCAAAAATGTGTTTCCCCGTTATGTGGTCAAAATGGACAAAACGTACCAATCAGCAGTGATAAAATGTACCTGAGTGTGCTTAATATTTTAATGGTGCTGGGAATTGAGCAGCAGCAGATACCAGCTACGGAACGAAACAACCCAGACATGACAGGACAGAACTGAAAAGTTTGGAAGCACTTCTGCCCATCTCAGATTTAGAGATATAGAGGATGGCAGGATTGTGATAGCAACCATGGCAAACTAAAACTACTTCTTTATGGAGGACTGATACATGCAGGGATAAGCGTAACTACAACATCCTATGTGGATACATCTCCTGAACATATCGACAGGGCAATGGAGAATGTAGCAATACGAACAAATGATGATAGTTCAGAAACGTTCTGGATACCTCCCTGATACGTGATGGTTACGGACCAGCCCAGCAAGGGCATATGTTATCCCGATTAATCCCCACTGCCCCTGCCTCTCTCTCCGGAAGCATTCGGCGGCGACCAGAGGCAAGTTCCTTTGGTCCTTGCCCTCCCACGCTCCAGTAAGGTAGCAAGGTAAATCTCCTATTCATCCATATATCTTTCCTGCAACCTGCAGATCTCCTAATGGTTGGTCCCTCCTGATGGCTGCTCCGGTTCTTTCTCACTGCAGATCCTTGCTCCTTGTATCTAGGCTAGAAGACGTCTAGTGGTCTCCTCCGGTCCATGTCATCTCCTCTTCCCACCTCTCTCACTCCTGCGACCTGCAAATACCCTTAATTGCTGCTCCGGTGCTCCTCCCAGGCTTCAGATTTTGGGTTTGCTTTTGCTGGAAACTTGGAAACTGGAATCCCTCTTTTTTGTATTTATTTATGCAGATTGCAGACTCGTTCAATAAAAGTCTATAAGAAGAGAATGGACTGCAATCGACAGTAGTCAATACTTTGGTGGTGTGCTTCACTAAACATAAGAAAAGAGAATAAAAATCACAAGGCAATCTGCTGCTGCTACTAAGGCGCAAATTATTTTATTAAAAATGGTCACGCGTATTCCCGTATTGGTGTTCTGAAAAGGCCGTATCCCGTATCAGTGCCCTGCAACGCCGGTGGCATACTTGTATTCTACTCCTTCCGTGTCAAATTATAAGATGTTTAAGATATCTCAACATGGACTAGATACGGATCGAAATGAGTGAATCTAAAAAACCGAAACGTGTCTAGATACATCCAAATCCTAAAAAAGCTAAAACATCTTATATTTCGGAACGGAGGTTGCGCGCACAAGAAACGAGGCTACTTTACAGCATCGTTTTTAACACCAGAACCTGACTGGTTTGCTGAAAAGACCGATCTGTGAAAAAATTGGTCTGAAAAATGCATTTTACTAAGAAGTTCAAATTTAAGGGTCGAACACCTGGTCTGCAAGGAATCCACGCGCCTAAAAGACCCAACTAACTGGGGTAGCTGGTAGTTGTCAAAACAAGCAGTATGACAACCTATCAACAACACATACAAAATTGCGCATGATTTAATTTTACAATATTAAAATACACACAGTTTGAATTGCATATAATCAGCAAACTGGTGAAGTATACATCACAGGTACTATATTGCAATTATCATGCATGGGTAACCAATTTTTGTTTGGCTGAGCATCAGCACAACAGTAAGTTGACTGATACGTGTGTCACGCTTCCAATAAAGTTGGGTGCATGCAACTTATAAGAACAAGAGTCATGGATATCCTTATGGTTGCACATTGGATATTTTGATCAAATTAAGTGGCACTTTTGAGTCACTTGCCATTCTGTTTATGTTAGGAATATTAGAATGATAATAACAAAACAAGCAAATGAAGATCCAGTCAATACCTTAACCTTCTCATAGATTTTCTCTGCAATAGCAATAGAAGCATCACCTGGAATAAAATGCTTATATATCAGTCCATCATGTGTTTCTACTTGTAAAACACAAGAGTTTAGTGTCATTAGGAGTCCTGACCTCCAGATGAAGAGGGATCCAAGGGTGATATAATAGACTTGGATCCTTGGGTGGTGACGATGCCTCAATTGCTGAATCCAAAGGAAAAATGAAGAACATTAGTATGTATTCTCATTTATAACACATAAAACACAGAACTTCCACTCTAAAACTGAAATATACCTTTCTTGCAATTCTCCAAGCTTCTCTAACGATAGGAAGAAGCAATTCACACCAACATCCTTCAGATTCTTCCAAAAGCTTTGCACTGCAATCCTTATGCGAATCCTGCATGAACAAACATATAATCAGCATGACACAGACAAAAATATATAAATATCTGCGCATCAGACCCAGATGATATCAGATGTTTCAGCAATACCATGGTGCATGAAAGACCGCAATTCCAACCACATCTGGCATGAGCCATACCCAGGAAAGATTTCAGTTGTTATTCTAGATAGGCAAGGAGTACAAATGAGAGACAGTATAAGAAAGTACTTTCTCCATAGCTTTAAATCTAGCTGGATTAGTTTCAAAAAAGGCACTGCCATAAAACGTAATTTTAGGAACAAGCCTGGAGCTTTAGTTCAGTTGGAAGAAAATAGGACTGTTGGCAGGTAGTTCTGGACTTCTGGTACAGCAACTAGGCAGTTTTGGAACAGCTGGAGAGCGTAGCCGAGCACAGAGATAATCACAGGTCCTTCCCATGCAGTGGGACACCGATATGCATTGCAGAATTTTGCAGACTGCTGAGTAAGGCGCTAATAATTTAAACATAGTACACCGAACTGGGGTCAGATCTCCCTCTGAGAAGAGGTGACCTTGCCAATTTTACACCTCGTTATGTTTCTATTGCTACCCTCTGTGGTCGATCCTAGCTCTCAAATGACATACAGATCAGCAACAGAAAAAATATCAAGTAACACAAAACGTGCACTAATTTGTCGCGTGCTATGAATGGTACCGGTCCTAGGACCAATGAACGTGAACTAGTTGGGGGTACAGCTCCGAGTAGCGAATGTTGGCCGGCCATGGTGCCGGGGATGAGAGGGCGAGAAGGTTGGGAACGGGGATTAGATCTTTACTAGTTTATTCTTATTCATTGGATAATCCATATGGAGTACATGGTGTCCCTCTTATCGGGAAGACTCGACTTGATGCCCAAGAATAGAATCCTAACTTTCCTAACAAACCATATCTCCGTCTTTCTAATTAAACCGATCTATTCCCTAACTAAATAATATATCCATGCCTGTAATAATTACTAGTCAAACATTAGGTTATCAGCACCAAACTTATACAATCTCAAAAAAAAAAAGCACAAACTTATACCAGTACTGTATACCAATCGCACCACCCTTAATATATGTAACTACAATATGTCAATCACGCTACAGTAGCACACAAACACACAATTGTACACCAAAACATACTGTGATAAAGGAATAATAGTGCAATATGTGTCTACCTTCAGCCGTTTCAGATGAAAAGCCGTAAATTCTTCCTCGCCATGAGGCAGCAGTTGCCTAAAAAGCCAGCCACCAACTAGGCGAACATCTGCTGACACATTAGACCTGCAGAAAAGGGCAACTAATGCGTCGAGCACCTACAAAACAATCAATGCGCACAAGAAAAAATAAGAGTAAGCGTCCAAATATGAGAAAGCATGAATGAATGACATAATGCAATAAAAAAACTTAAATTTGACTATCTCACATGTGTATCACATCAACCTTCAATTATAAAATAAAGTTGAATGTGAGTGACCAGATATGATAGTAATTAATCATGTCAAGGAGACTAGCATGCTGTATCAGATTGTGTATGATTGCACCAATCCTCCCTATGAGTCTAATGCAGTAAAATATGCACCAACAGTAATTAGACTAATTTGTGCACTAATACAAAACCAATTGAATAAAGTAGCTAATCCCACACCCTCCAATTATCAAACCTGAAATCCTATGACGAAATTTGTTCAGTTTTGGCTTGCTGTGATTCTACGTGTTGAGGTTTCACTAACATGGCATCCACATGGTAGCAAGGTTCAGTTTAAAAAATAAAAATGGTCCACTAACTCTCTTATTTATCTTTCTACGACCACGAAGCCCACAGTATTTATCTATTGCAGGATGCAAGATAGTCATAAAACACATGCCGTATCAGTCAGCCACCGCTCAGCTGACCACCCAGGCTCAGCAGCAACTCATCCTCCTTCAAAGGCTTCCGTGTCATGCCCCACGTCCTCGACAGCAGAACCTCCCTCCACATCATTCATATCCCCATGGATTTCAATCTTATTAGCCCACTCCAAGCATAACAAACTAAACCCAAAAAATCTACAAGAAGCGAGCCAAGACGAGAAAAGTGATATTGTGGTGGAGATGGTGTACAGATGCTAAATGGGTGGCTCCCCGAGGATTCTGGGAAGAGAGGTGACTGAAGAGATGAGCAGGTGAGTCGCTGATTAGAGCTGGAGGAGCAATAAAGGATGGCGGTTGTGGTTTGCATCGAAGATGGCAAAAAGGGGTGAATGTACACAGCGTCACCGGCGGAGCTGCATGAAACCAGCCGGGTGCACAGGCACCCGGGTAGGTTTCGTTTTTACCTTGTAATTAGCTCAAAAATCACTTTGTGCACCCCTGTAATCAACTATTAGTGCACCCTGGTGAGCTAAATCAGTACATATTACATGTTAGTGCACCCTGGCTGAGTTTGCTCTAGCTCCGCCACTGCACAGCGTGGGGCACAAGTTGCACACGGGCGAGAAAAAAGATGAGAGAAGGGAACTTGTTTACTCAGCACCTACATGTCCATTTAGCTGCTGTGGACACAAAGCCGCCTCTAAAACAGCAACCAGTTTTTTAATTACCAGGTAAAACATGGACTAGGAGACGGCTCAGGGGGTAAATGGAAGCACGATCAGAAAAAGTGTATGATTTTACTTGTAGAAAACTGTATTCCACAGATAAGAACTTGAATAGGTCGCGCGTATAAGGCTCAACAAATAAACCTGATATCTGTGGACTTTGGAAGTCATTTGCCGTGGATGATGACACTGCAGCCCATAATTACTCTGTGCAAACAAGAGAAAAAAAAAGGTGTAGTTATATAAAATACTCATGATAGACAAGACTACAAGAACTGAGCAATTGAAAGAATACAGGAGGAATATGTCAGGAGAACATGGCTTCAGTCCAAATTTTATAACATCAACTATGAATATCATTTTAAGTATTTAGACTGGAAATATGAAAAACATATGCATAGATTTGTCTCGGAAAGTGCTTCTAGAATCTTATGATCTTTTTGGTTTTCTACATATATACAATAGGATCTTGAAGACCGTGTCAGTGCCCAAAACTTCAAGTTCTAGTGATACAAAGGGAGCAAGAACATATTTGTAGTCGTTTAGCAAGGCGAAGGCTATATGTTATTATAGGAAAATGTAGGACTCAGGTTGTGCACCAGAAAGTCAATTAGACACATGCTGGAAAGTAGCCGACTGCGAAAAAATGTGTTATGTCCAATGTTTGGTGAAAGAACCAGCAGTACCTGAAGCTTCCTTATATAAATATCAAAATCACTGCTGATGCTGTCATCTGCAACACCACTACTGGATGAAAATAGCTGCCTTTCAGCTATATCTTCACCAACTAAAGCTTGCTACAGGTAGAGGATGCAGGTGTTAAAAAATTAAATTAAAATGCAGCACCATAAGAAAGTTATGATATACAATCCAAGGTGTGTCCTACTCATCCAATCCACACACACTTGACATTAACAGAAAGTTGTGAGCTGACAGGTGACTTAAATTAATGAGCAATATCAGATTTTAAGTTCGCAAAGGAAGTCCAAAACATTAATGCATATCAACATTGTAATAAATTGTGTACGCCACCAAGCTGTCAGTAGTGTGTGGGCCAGGAAATCGTCTTTGTAGTGGACTGCACTTAGTCGTACCAACATTACATAGATACCTCAAAAAACAAGGGCACCAGGATCGGATACCAATACAAATGAACTACTCGACAAAGTATCACACAGTATTGGTGAATGTCCTGTTGAAACATCTTGTGGGATATTATGGTCTATATTGTTCAACAAGGATGTAAAATTATAGCCTTATGGGCCTTCGAAGCTAATTAGCTATTTGGACCTGAAGTTAATTAGCTATTCCTATACCATCAGTTAGCTATTCTTATATGCACAAATGTATACTGTTATGTTTGCAAAGATATTAAGTAAATCAATCAAACGGGATTCTGGAAGTAATACATCCGAAGTAAGATGCACAATAATAACTATTGCAACTTATTTATGTAGAGTGGATGTACAATCTCGCATACAGGTTCAGCTTCTCATAAACAGGAAATTGGGTCCTTACTCTTTCAAAAAAAACTGGACTATTGGTTAGTTTATTGTAATAACTATATAAGCGTAAATCATAATCCTAGTTGGAAGCATTATTGAATGTCAAAACCATATAAAAAATAACAAAAAAATCACATATCAACTGGAATTCTGAAATCTTGATAAATATGCATAAATAAACCTTCAGTCATCCACCATGCCTTGTTAAGTTTATACACATGATGACTGCTTTAAACGGACATCTAAAAAGGAGTATATAGGAATTCTGGGTGTGATTATAGCAGCAGGGTCCTAATGTTGATGATGACTGCTTTAAACGGACATCTAAAAACGAATATATAAGAATTCTGGGTGTGATTATAGCAGCAGGGTCCTAATGTTGCAGAAAATATGGATGCCCTCCAGAGTTCAGACGTGAATCCATATTAGAAGAATTAACCAAATTTAATTTTCCAAACAACTAGAAAGTGTAAATAAACAGTACTCACTAATAGAAGCTTCTTATGCTGCTTTCTTTGAGGCAAAATTCCAAGTGCATCTAGCATTGATTCATCAAGTTCTGTAAATCCGACATGTTACTTGAATAATTGAAATTTTTGGGAAAGCCACAGTAATGAAATAATCAGGTGAGTGTATGCTTAAGAAACCTTTTGTCTGCAATAATGTAGCAAATAAACACAAAGAACCCAAAGCTTCGAAAGAATCCCCGCCTGTGATATATGAGAGCAAGTGTTCCCTGAAAATAACAAAATAGACTCATATACAATTATCTCAATCTCTTAGAGCATCGCTTCAACATCAAACAACAAAGCAGTTTAAGAGTATTACAACGTAAGAAAATGTACTTCTACATGCAAACATACACAACATGAAACGTACAGAAAAGCTATTCATTGTTAACATCTACGATAATTCCATTACTTCCAATACCAAATAGGTGACATACTCGAATACATCCAACAACATATTTGTGAATATAAGATTGACCACACTAGAACATATGAGAAGATTTGTCTGCGTAATGCTTCACCACTATAGTGTAACTTTAAAGGTTTTACTTCTACAAATGCATATAGCATAAAACAGTAGGATTACAAGATATGCATTCTGGAGACCACGTTAATGTTGAAAACATAACTTATAGGGAGTCCAATTAAAATAGCAAGACAGAGTTTGGTTCTGTCCTGTTTGTGGACCAAGTCTGCCGTCCTACAAGAAGGTACTACAGGGTAATCTTTCTATCAATCAATGAATAAACAATAGTTCAACGCAGCGAGCACGAGCGTGCTCACCAGTCTTAGGACCATTACCCAATTTAACCAGGCAGTACGTTGGGGGAGTCTTACAATCTGGAAGACCTCCAGACATAAGGTTGGAACTACCAATTCAACAGTCAAGGGCTCAAAGCATAACCATGTGAACCTACATCAAAGTACACACTGGGACTCACCACCCCTACTAAGACTATCAATGATTTTTATGCTTAAATGTTTTCCTTAGAATGCCGTGTACCTCTCAAAAGGCTTCACAAATTAGGAAAAGAATGTTAGCATAGAAACTAATTTTCATTCCCTAACCCCTCTGGCATAAACAGGCAATGAGTGCTTCATAGCTAAGTATATGTCAATAACAAGTATATGGCATAACAAGTATACCAACTGGATTCATATTTGAAAGAAGTTTCCAACAATGTAAATCTTTGTGACAAGCAAAACATGTTTTGTTAGTTAATTTTATGGTCAAATTTAGGCTTGAAGTTCAAGGGGGGTTTCTAATCCTGAACGGAAGTAGTATGCCCTTACACCCAATTAAAAATAGCAAATACCATGTTGAGAACAATTTAACATTGATGGTACAAGTCCATCCTGATAAGAACTGGAAACAAGTAGTCTGCGTTATAGGTACTCATATACAGGAACAGCAGCATACCTCAGTGTGTTGCCTTGACAGAATTCACTTGCTGACGGATGATTAGGCAAGCATTGCAAATGTGCAGAAGACGAAGATGTTGACTTATCTCCATTTGACTGATCATGCACAGAGGTGCTGCTGACCTCTTTCTCAGATAGACCATTATCATGCTCAGAAATACAACCATTAGGTGTCCCTTGTTTCCCATCAGAGCAATCAGGCTGATGGAAAAGAGCAGCTGCAACAGTGCTTGCCATATCCTTGTCCTTGAAGATGTGAAGTATGCAGCAAAGCAGATACATTGAAGTACTGACACTTATCCATAAATCCTAGGGAAGAAAAAACGGAACATAAGAAATTATAACAAATAAGAAGCCTAGGTATCAGATATGCATAAGATAATACAAAAGGTATTGCTCACTATACTCACAGTGCGCTGCCTTTGCAATGATGGGAGTACAATCCGAAATACCAAAAGTTGCAGGATATTTTCAGTGATGAAATTTCCTAGATCAGGAATACCAGAAGACATAACATCACTGAAATAGTACAGGGCATCTTCAATTTGCACAACTGCATCTTCAATAGAGGCCGTTGCCGCAGGGGAGTTTGCATTCCTACAGATCAGAATACAGACAGAGGCATAAGAATTGCGTTTGAAAGTTGATACTTCTGCTGATCTATTATACCACAAGCTTACTGTGCAGAACGCACGACCAACTTATCCAAGTCAATGCACTGCTTCTGAAAATGCTTGACCATGTCAGAGAAATAATCTGACAGTGGCACTCGCGAAACAAATCTATTAACAGATTCATCTCCAACTGAAAGCAAGAGAATCATGTTATAATAAGCAGATCAAGTAAGAATATAAGTCAAGTGCATGCATAGTGGACCTATACTATGTCATTGAGGCCTCAGCAACCTACCATGGTAGACATTTAGCGTCAAGGTACGTATAGCAACTCGGATCATGCTATCCTCATGAAAAGCAAACTTTAGGGCCTCAACATAAAGAGGAAAGGAAATGACCTCATCCTGCATATATACAGAAGACTAGTAAGGAATGTGAGATACACTGAACCTGACAGGCTCAACACATAAAAAAACAAAATTAATAAATAACAACGAACAACGATTCAAATAACTTGATACCTTCAGAAATAGCACATGCTTGTTACTTGGAAATGTTTGTGCATTGCAACTATTGAAATGTGCATGCATAATTAGGTTCCTAGGCTCAACAACATGTCAACATCGATGTTCAACACGGTGCCAAAAGAAGATGAAAGTGTCCCACAATGGCTAAGTCATTCAAGGTGTGATCCCGAATATCAGACATCCAAGGCACTTTGTGTGCAGCCATGTCCAGCTCATGGATGAGCAAGACTTTGGTCAAATAATCACTGGACGGACAGACAACGACATACTCAGGAAAAAAAGTCTAACAAGGAGTCAAGCACGGTTCTTTGCAGTCTCTAAGAATACTGGGCAGTGGCACTCAGCAAAGTCCAATCTCCAGTTGGCTAGCTTGCAAATACAATTGTTGGACGGCCAACTGGCTCTCTTGCTGCTGATGCCCCACATATCACCATGCTTGTTCTGCGACCACGTAACACCCTGCCCTGATTTGCTTACTACTGCCCAGCGCACCGATGGGGTGGAACCACGTATGCATAACAACCCACTTACACTTTCGTCCTCACTGGAACACGATAGTATGATGGACTAAACCTATCTAAAATATCGAAATGGGACTAATCTCACCACACAAATATGTTTGGGCTACACACTAATGGATTTGTCTTTCTCCAATTCTATTGATGAATCGAGATGTCAAATATTAACGCTTTCTTGAATAAGTAATTCTAAAGTCCAGTTTGATGAGGGCAGCATTCAACAAGGCAGTTTATAATTCCCAATAGAAATTTTCGACATTCTACAGCTATTCTACACAAGAAATAAATCAACAAGGAAGAGTATAATACAAATATAGTTTAATGACCGAAAAGGCGAGGAAACAAAACACTGCAATTTGGTATGAAGTAAAAGGTATTAGATGAGTACATCTTTTGTCGTCACAAGCAAGGAAATTGTGTTCTTGTTCAACTTTCCACTGATCGCCCTTCATGAGACAAGAATCAAGTAAGCCAATACATACATAATAATGACCAGAGGCCACAAAATAAATTATGCAAGTGATGATTCAAGACAGGATACAGACCGCAGAAAGGATATGTAGTACGATAGCATCTCGTCAATTTGAAAATCAAATGAGTAAGTTATCAAGAAGTTGATGTGCTCATTGCTGAAAATATAGTCTGTACAAAACAGCCTCAGATTAGATGATTCAACCATACAGAATTACAACCATCAGGCACATACACTGCAATAGTGATTAACTTACAAATGGAATGTTCGTTTCTTAAATTTTGGATCATGATACTCATTGTCTGGAGCAATTGTAGTGACACTGTGGACAGTTTAGAAATCCTCAAAATACGAGCGAATTCACCCATGATCTGATTCTCCATGAAAAAACTGAAAGAAAGATCAATTGATCAGTTAAATGAACTTTTAGGCTTCTATAATGTCAGCCAGACACCTGACAGTATATAGCTGATTAGCTATGCTGTCAGGTACTGTCTGCTCTCTGCCTAACACTTACTCAAAAAATGATGGATCATGCTGGTCGCCATATATCATTAGTTCCGCGATTGACCTCAGTGCTTCAACCACAAAATCCTTCATAAGAAACATGAGAGCTGACTGATCAACTGACTATCTCCCAAACTGTGATAACACGGATGGCCAGCTCCACCTACCTTATTAGCTTCATAAACAACAAGAACCTTTTGCAGCTGATCTGTTAAATACCTGCAGCAGGAAGGCTATCTTAGAATAACATATGAAGCGACTATACAAATAAAAATAACACGAGACTTCCATGAAGCACTAATATATAACCAAGAAACAAGGACTTTTGACTTAGTGAACAGTAGGCAAAATGTGGGTGTTGGTTTCACAAATATATCAAATGTGAACAAACAACAGATATTAAATTTAAAGGTATATAGCAAGACAATCTGCACCTAAATACTCACAGAAAAACACAAGAAACATCTTTTGAGTAAATTTTACTTTCTTTCTACCAGCAAATACAGGTCTTATAAGTAAACAGAAAAAAAAACTGCGCTTTATGTGGTATGTAGGGAGTAGTGTTGCTAATTGAAATGAAAATGAGACGAAATGAACTTTCCACACCTGACTAGCAATTAGCAATGCTGATTATATATGCTCTTCAGTTTGCACATATCATCTGTCTATAATTCCTATTTTATTTTATTTTTGCTCTACGAGGAGAGTAACTCAATTTCCTTTTGAAATTGGAGGCTTTTTAGCCCCTAAAAAAAATGTTTCTTCCGTTGCAGCTCACATGGTACTGAAAGATCTTTCATTGTGATTAATCCTCTGGTTTATTGAACTTATGTGAGAAGAAGAGAAGACAAACTCCAAAGTAGTTACCGCAAACGTTCTACTTGTATTTCCCATTCTCCTTTGTGAGTGGCAAATGCATGTAGCAATACTTGGATGAAGATATCTCCATACTCTCAAGTTAGAAAACTGAAGAATACTTGGATGAAGATACCCATACTCTCATGGCTGTGCTTAGCATTCCGGTGGATTATGAAAAATCACGTTTGCCTAGGTCGATTTTGCCCAATCACAGTGCTTGGCTAGCCAATTTTTTTTCTACTTGTGTGGCTACTCTTTGCAGTTAATCATAAAAAATTCAGGGAAGCACAGTTCAGCAATCACAAGCTTGTGCACGTCATGCTATGTAAGCAAGGAATCGAAAGGACACGATGCCTCCATTCTACAGGTCGGGACATCATATGTATTCGTTAATACCTAACGAATAGCTAGCCAAGGAATCGTGAACTGGCTCCTCCGGTGGCACAGATCTGCGGGCGGCCCGGCGGCCTCCGAATACCTAACGAAGACCGGGAAGGGGAAACTGGAAAGGGGGGCACGCACCGGAGCTCCTCGATGGAGAAGCGGTTCCTGCTGCGCCAGAAGAGCCACATGGCCGCGAACCCGCGGGCGTCGTCGGCGCGGGGGGCGGACGACTCGGAGGCAGCGCCGACGCGCGGGGGACCCTCACCCTGCGCGGCCCACAACGGTGCCGCCCCGGCCGCCGAAGGGGGAGCGCATCGCATCCGCGGCGGCGGCGATCGCCGGCGGTCGTTGGGCGGGGGGATCGGGGGCTGGCTTTTTGCTTCTTCTTTTTTTCCTCTCGCTTCCGAATTCCGATGGGTTTTTTCGCCGTCCGGGTTCGTCGTTGGGCTGTCGCGCTGGCGGCCGCGGCTCGGCTGGGTTATGGTTACGGGGTGGCCGACGAGGAAGGCAAACAATACAATTTGCCGCGGTGGCGGTGGAGCAGCCGGTATTTGCCAGCGGTGGTTGCGTTTTCCGTTTCGGGTCCCCTACCGTTTTTTTTATCGGTTTCATGAAAGGAACCGGTTGCCATGGTATGCCATGCCCATGGATGAGCTGGCGGGAAGTTAAATTGTGGATCTTTCTAGAGTTGATGATCAAACGCTATTTGCATTAGTAAAAGGGTGTACCCCGTTTTAATAGAGATGATAGTGTGTCTTACTATTGTTGGTTTCTGATAATCTATGCATCAGCCGTATATGTTTTTAATTCCCAGTAGTTATCAAGTCTCATCTTATTCTTCCCCGCCTCCATGAAGGCGGAAATCCACGATCAATTACGTGTTCTCCTCCAAGGTTTTGCAATCCAATCATTTGCAAACAAGGAGCTATCTCATACAGTGGCGGACCCAAGAATAATTTAAAGCATGTGCAAACAGTAAAATTAAACCCTTATAACACTATTTTTATCAAACTTGCCAGGAAATTAGGCTGTGCCGGCCGGCCGAAAGCCCGAGCAAGCGCCCGGGCATAGGGACGGTTGGATCTATCCCTGATCTCACACACCTTAAAGGGAGGCTTCCAACAATATCCCGAAACTACTCACCACCATGGTCAAACTCCAAAACAATCACTTACGTCTAAGGTTTCAATAAAGCCAAGAGTAACCAGAACAACAAAGTATTAGGTTGGAATCAAGTCCGTTTGGTGCAACCCTAAATCTAGACAAGGCTAAACTTGTGCTTAGCATGGTATATCATTAGTTTAACCCCATAGTTTCGTTATAGAGTAACTCAATGCTTAATTTGTCTACCTTCGCCCCTGGATCTAGATCTCTTCCTTGACCCTCAAGGAATTGACAAGTTTGAAATGAAGTCATCCCTTTTTCATGGGAATAAGAGGTCTATTTATATGAGTCGACAAAATCCAACTGTTATGATACGTAGGTTACGAGCATACATAAAAATGTAAAATGTGCAAGCGTAGCTTGGAATGTTCTCTATGAGTGGTCTTCACATGGCCGGATCAAAGCTATTCTAAAAACGAGATCCATTGGAGTGGAATGTTCTCTATGAGTGGTCTTCACATAGCCAACCCTGACCGGAAGTTTTCCCAAAGAAACTCTGAAGGTCTGAAAATCTGAATGCCCAACCAGAATTCGGATTATCCGTGCCGAATCTAGAACATCCGGACCAAGATCCGGCAAAATGTCTGGAAGCACCTAGACGGTTCCACCCGCATTCACTTTGGGTTTTATCTTTCGGATCATCGCCAGATCAATCGGGTCCAGATTACCCGGGCTCTGACAAGATGTTCGGGTAAAACAACCAGCAACATGATATATGAATAAGCAATGATTTCTCTCTACTTATGGAAATACTTATGATGCTTTTAGTGGATTTATGAACGTGATTGGCTCCACGCATACCATTTCGATATGGACCCCTCTTAGTAGTATGGGTTTTCCATGGCTCAGATAACAAAAAAAGTCGATTAGTATGCAATTATGCTGTCACTAGTTGAATGCCCGTGCGTTGCTACGGGTATCTCAAATTTTTTTTTTTGCAACACATGAAAAAATAATGTGCATATAAAGAGATATAGCCAAATACTATTGCAAAACAATAAGATTCTACTTTTCCAAAATTAATTCGATTAAAACCTATAAATTGAATCATATGCATAGAAACAATAACTATCTTGTTGGCTAAGATTACACTTCCATATTATGGATATGTCTTCAAGTAGAAACTCCTATATAGATCACCCCCACAATGTATAGGTTGGCATAACGATAGTTCAAGTAGAAACACTATGAAACTCGATCGGCCTATTACGCTTAGCCTTAGTCACGTGACTCGCTCGGTCTGTTGTTCTTCACATTCCAACTGAATAGAGTCAGCTCCTCATCATTGACTCCACACCTGTCTTGCCCTGTCTCTTCATTTCTATTTACCCGTTTTCAATTTCTCCACCAAATTTGTGCAAAACCGAACTCTACATACATGCCCCAATTAAGTGACTAAAACCTATAAAGTTAAACTATTAAAATTTATATTTCAAAATATAACCGAGTGGGGTGAACATATTGCTCCCTTGCAAGCATCACTAATGTGAAATTCTAAAGGCTAGATCGTATCTACTAAAAGTGTGTGCACTGAGAGGTAAAATAAGATCCATTTTATAGCCCGTGCGTTGCTACGGCGTCCTGATAAATCAAATGAACAAACTTTTATATGTTTAAAGCCGTACAACAGTCGATTCAGATGGTGCGGAGTTCTGGGTTGATCTGTCTTTTGTACCGACCATAGGTAGTACATCAACCCTTACGTATGCTATACAACTGATCCAATGAATGTCAAACCAACTGCATCTGTTCATCGGACAACATCTTGTGCCAAACAACAAACATTCTTCTCATTATCACGCACCGAAAACAAATTACTTTTAGCCAAGGACAAAGGCCAGTGGACAATGACTGTTGAAGAACGCTCCTCGCCTTGTATGACGGTATCATCCCTAAATGAGAAGCTGGCCTCCTGTTTGGCACCAGAGAATGAGAACGCGACATGGTTTGGCCTGCTGGTCAAGATTAAACAACTTGGTTATATCCCCAAAATATTCGTCAAATATTAACTGTTGGAACCCAATTCACCATCTTGCTTGTCAGGACATCCTTGTAAGATAAAATTAATATAATATAAAATTAGTGGATAGAACAAAATAGAAAATATAATATCGGTGCATACATGTCCTGGTCCTATTGATCATCCTTGTGAGAAAAAAAACAGCTATTATCTAATCTGAGTTACAAATCTGATGCTTTCAAAAGAATTATGTATAACATGCAATTCAGCAGAAAGATTGATTTAGCTTGTATACGTAAATTTACAGGACCATATTATCTTGTACAAGTCATTAAGAATATTGTCAAGGGAGTCTTGAGCTTCATCATGACAACGGCGACGTAAGGTTCTTATCGCTTCGATGGCCTCTTTAGTCCTATTTATTTGTTTCAGTACCGTAACCACGTCCTTCTGTGCATTCTCAATTCGTTCAACATTGTTAATAGCCGCCCAGAACAATGGAACTGCTTTGTTAAATCATTTCCAACTGGAATAATAGAAGCAAGGTGATGAAGCAAAAAGAACCACAAATTTCTCTAGCAACAACTTGTAGAATCAAGAGCTTGAAGTACTTGAAAGGAAAATTCAGATTACAAAGGAAAAATAGCTACTGTCTCAAGTACTTGAAAGGAAAATCAATTTACCAGGGAAAAGGAAGCGGAGGTCTAACGGCTGGAGCTGCAGGATGTCTAGCAACAACTTATTCAATCCTTTCCAGTTAACTGGAATAGTAGAAGCAAGGTGATGAAACAAAAAGACCAACAAATTTCTCTAGCAACAACTTGTAGAATCAAGAGCTTGAATGCATCTTGGTTTACAAGACTGTAAGTGCTACAGAAATACAAATACACTTGAAAAATAAGGGGCAACATGTACAGAAGTATTTCAGCTTCTAACATGTTACGAAAAGCAAGACTTCAGGCAGAATGAGCATCTGTTGCAGATAACTGTCAGTAACAAACATACGGTGTTACACCATCGCATCCTACCAAATTGTTTCAATGCAATATTTTGATACAAATTCATTTTTTTCATAGGAAACCTAGTCATTTAGAAGGGTCAACCCTTTCGTGCCACTTTTTTTCAAAAATTATCCTATGGGTGGCATTATTTGTGTGAGGAAGAGTCTACCTTCAGCTCTCTCTGTGCAGTTCAAAGATATCCTGATGCAATGGAAGATTTCTCCTGGTATAATTATTTTTCACTGGAAGACACTAAGATTCAAGAGTCAATTTAGCATCTGACAAGATTAAGCAAGCCGCAACTAACAGAACAATGTTACGTTCATTGAAAATAGAAGTCAACACAAATTGACTCACATGGATCATGTACATATCGTACATTTATTGATATATCCCCAAAAACTGGATGCTAACAAATTTTCACAAGAGAACGTTGTAGACTTAACAACTAAGGCAGCCTGGTAGCAACTGTGCAAGTCAAGGAAGCTAAAACTGATTGTTATCAGTGGTACACTGAGGGGAACACCCTAGTAGCCAATCAAATGTTTTCAGATATTTCAGTTCCATGTCGTTCTGTCAAGAAGAGGCATCACATCTCTACACCAACCCTAGACCAGTAATACTGGAACCGTAAGTACTTATGGACTGAGTGCAGCAAAGGAAAATTTGATCACCGCCTGAATATTCATTCATGAACCAAAATATTAGGATCAACGCTAGCCACTTGTTTAATCTGTCATACCATATGCATCTACTTAGCCACCTCGACGGAGAATGACATGAGAATAGCAGGTAATTCGTCGATGCTAGTATCACAAATCAGTAAACAAAATACTTAACATGTATTTAAAAATCAATTGATGATTGCAGAAAATTGACATTGCCAGTATATATGAACCTGCTCACCTAATAACAGAATAACAGAGCAAATTCAGATTCCAAAGAAAAATAGCTACTGTCTCAAGTACTTGAAAGGAAGATCAATTTACCAGGAAAAAGGAAGCGGAGGTCCAACGGCTGGAGCTGCAGCATGTCTGACACATCACTTCAGTTTCCAGGAAGCTCCTCTACGATAGTAAAATTTGGATTATTTAGCTATGAATGAGACGCACTTACAGATTTAGCATGCAAGCTATACTTAATACATACAAATCAAGATCTTCGCTTCTTCTCTTTTGTGCAGCACTACTCTTTATAACACTCAGTATTTTATTCGAGGCCACACCGATTTATCAAAATATTGACCACATAATTAATCATGAAAGAGCACGATGCCCAGAAAAAAAAACATTTGCATTACCACGATGAAGCAAGCTCATGGGAATAGATCAAGTATTTCTTTCCAATAGTAGCTGAAATTAAATAACCTGAGAAGCAGGACCTTCTGGTTGGCCTTGAGGATCAGCTGATTCCGTTTGGTGATGAAGACCATGGCCTTTTATAATCAATCACCAAATTCAGGTAGAGCTCCTCCTAAATGTAATCCCAGGTTAGATAAAAGGATGCTCTATGGACACAAAATTCACGTATAGACATAATGCATTAGAGCAAACACTGCCTCAAATCGCCAAAAGAGCTGATATCGCCCTTCTGATGTTAACCTGTGCAGGAACCATCAAATAGACTTGAATTATTTACTGATCAAGTATTCCAGCTACCCAAAACTCTGCTCCACAACATGTTCACTGACAGCTCGATGTAAAGCATTTCATCGAACATGTGCAGGGGTATTCCATGCAAATACGGTTCAGGACAAAGAGTTTCATCTGAAACGGAAATTGAGGCGCTTGGAGAACGACGATGGGGGATGAGAGACACAGCAGATTGGGTGGCTTCATGCGAGGTGGAGTTGGTACGATAGGACACCGCGACGGCCGCCAGCTCGGGATGCAGGTACGGGGAAGGGCGCCGCCACCTCAGCTTGCAGGGGCGGGATAGGACGCCGCCTGCGGAGATGCAGGGGAGGGGCAGGGAGCCGCCGCCTCGTCTTGTTGGGGTGGGACAGGGCGCCACCGGCGGAGATGCAGGGGAGGCGTACGCCAAGAGTCCATCCATGGCGCGCTTGCGCTCAAGGCGAGGCGAAATCTTCCGGCGCGGCGGCGGTGGAGCGGGCCCTAAGGCGAGGCGCAGGCGCGCAGCCCTCCTGCGCGGCGGCGGCCGCGAACGCTGGGGAACGTTGGGACATGGAAACTACAGAGAGAGAGAGAGAGAGAGAGAGAGAGAGAGACGTACTGCGGATCGAAGTGCAGCGCGCCGAGCTCCTGCCACCATCGGCTCAAGAGGAGGAGATGCTCCGCCCGCTCCTCCGAGATCCGCTCCTCCGAGATGGGATCCACGATGATAGCAGCGCCAATTGCTTGGAGGAAGCGCCGGCACGCGGTCCTCGAGGGGGCGGTGAGCGGCGAGCTTGGGGAGAACGCTGGCGGCGGCGGCCCTCCTAGGCGATGAAGCGAATCATTACCTCGACCCGGCCGCTGTATTCTCGCCGCCGCCACCGGCTGCCGCTTCGTAGACCACTGCGCGCTTCGATACACACGACCTCTTTCTCTACCGCCCCGTCATGCAGTCCCACTCTACCGCCGCGAGTACGGGGAGAGGCCTGGCGAACGGCAGGAGCACGGGGAGGTGCTCGCGGATGTCAACGCCGCCGAGGTCGACGATTTCTGGGTAGACCGGCGTAGGTGGGGTGTTGGCAGGGACGGGCCCAGCTCAATTCAAGGGTATTCACTTGAATACCCATTATTATTGTCAAAAAACTAGGTATATATCATATAGATACTGTCTTTTATGAGGGAAAACGATACTGATACTCCAGAACGTGCTAGTTTTTTTTTTTGAGTGGACAGAACGTGCTAGTTAAGCATTTCAGCCAAAAAACAGAGGCAAGCCCATCGTCTATTTCTCCCTCACCAGTCACCACCACGACATGGCCCATATGGCCAAAATAGCTGTAGCACGCACCAGAAAAGAAAACAATCCATCTATCCGCTCCGATCAATCAGAGGACACGAACAGGCAGGCAGCGCGATCTGAACCGCCTGATCGGCACCGCACGGTGGCAAGAGCCCAGTGCTGCCATCGCCTGATCGGCGATGATCTCAGGTGCGCGTGGCATCGGTTGCAGCGCGGACACGCGCGACAAATCCATCCCTGATCCCTCGGCCCCTTTTGGTTCTGAACTTTCTGATATCTGCAGACTACACTAGGTGGCAGGCAGTAATCAGGGATAGTAATCGATCCAATTCAAAGACACAACCCAAATTCATCTATTGAAGGTATATCCGCTACTTACATGTACTAATCTTTTGACGCCAAATTCAATTATACAAAGTGTTCTAAGTGAATTAGTCTATCACTGTCATACTAAATTCAAGCAGCAGGGGCTCGGTTTTATTCTCAATTTTTTCATCACCATATAATATATTATGCGATAGCTTTTATATAATTTAGAACTAGTACAATAGGTTGCTATAATCGGTTATACGAACCAAAAGGAAGGCCATAAGCCTCTAGAAAAAAGTTTTCAAATTTTGAATACACAGTCCTCAATTTCTGGGCCCGCCCCTGGGTGTTGGCAATGGCGGCGTCGGTAGGGAGAGGCGACAGGGGAAGGGGAGAGGATGGCGGCGCTGGATAGGATACAAGGGGATAGGAGACAATGGACTGCGGGTTGATTTTCATCTTTGATAGGGGTGTTTGTGCAAAATAGCCACGGACGGACGAAACCGAGACAGGACACTCCGTATTTTTGTATAGTAGAGATAGAGATAGAGATTGAGATTAACACCAAAACCATTTAGGGACGAAAATGCACCTTTAACGACGATTCAAGAGTATGAATTTCTGGGGTGATATAGAGCAATTTCCGTCTTTATTATACTACATTTCTCTAGGGCAGAAACATGATGCACTTTATTGATCCATATTGTGTACATTGGGTATACAACAAAAATAGGTGTTGGGAGCCACGTGTGTCGTTCTACATCCAAACCTAAATCATGTTTTGCTAGGCAATGTGCCTCAACATTGGACCTCTTACTCTCAAAGATGTAAGTACATGAGCTCATTTCTCTTGCCACAGCCTTGATGTCCTTAATGATGTTGATGTATTGACCACTTGAGGAATTAGTAATATTGTGGTCACACCTTTACATTCTGAAGCTATATTCATTCATCAGCAGTTAGAGCCATGGTTTCCCTGCATGTTAACGCCTCCAGCGTCGCAGTATCTGTAATCCCATTATGCTAAAGCATTGCCATCAGGTAATCATGAATCCTAATCCATATGCCCATGTGGAAAAGTTCAGTCGAGAACAATCTGATGAAATAAGTCGTAAGGATCCATTAGAATCGGGTTTACTCGAAAAGCCCAAGACCCCTTCCATTACCCTATCACAATCAACCAGAGACATGATAACCGGAAGATATGCAGATTGCCCTCCAATGAGCGAGTCGTCACATCTCACGCCAGATACCATGCATCTCTCTTGATCTTGAAGAGGCAGAATCTCGAGTACTCACCTTTTGTGAAGACCCCAACAATCATCATCCAACGTGTAGTCTCGGTCAACGCCGACCCCTCCTCCCCCTCAAAAACCACATCGTCCTGATCTTCCTCCCTAATTCGCAGCCACCGCATCATTAACTCGATAGGTTTATCAACAACAGTTGACGAAGCACTAGATCGATCCATCGACGCGAGGAAACTCACTTAGGCCTTGTTTACCTCAAAGGTTTTTTAGGGGATGGGAGGGGATTTGGTGAACACCCAATCCCCACAAATCCCCACAGATACTCTTCCCCTAAAATACACTAGCATGGACTAGAGTTTTTGTCTTAGTAAAAAATGAGAGGGATGGTAGGGGATATTTAGTGATTATCCCCTCCCATCCCATAAATATACTAGAAGTAAACAAACTAGTGGGGATCCGGGATAATCCCCTCCCATCCCCTAAAATACACTATAAGTAAACAAGACCTTAAAAAGTGACATGAGCTCTAAACCCTCCACCGATCTATTACAACATGCCAATGCGGGAAGTGATGCTAGATCACCTCTTGGTCAAACCAAGCACTATCCGTAGCAGTGCGGGTAGCGGGAGGTCAGGGAAGATAATCTCAACGTCGGCGTCACCGCGAGAGGTCAAACCCTAGCGAGGGAACAACTTTTTTTTATAAGACTACAAGATGCCCTACCCTAACCCTATCGGGCTGTCTTTCATCATTTTCCACTCCCAACGTGGAAGCCCGGCCCAGTACGCTACAGCCCACGGTGCACCCAGAATCCCCCAAAACCCACGTCGCACTTTCTCTCCGTTCCTCTATCGCTTTCCCTCGAATGGAAGCCGCGCCACGCCCGCGGCAGCAGCAGCAGCAACAGCACCACCGGCGGGCCCGGCATCCCTAAATGCGCCGCCCTCTCGCCGGCGCCGCCGCCGCCGCCGTCCTCCGCCTCCGCATCCTCTCATCCTCCTCCCGCCCCCTCGTCCCCTCCCCTCCCCGCTCCACCTTCTCTGCCGCGGCGACGACGACCGCGAGGACCCACACCCTAGGCCTCCGTCTCCCCCATTCTCCCCTCGCCCGCTCCTCAGCTCCGCCTTCGGCGCCCGCGGCCTCCTCGGCCTCCGCGGGTGGCGGACGCTACCTCCGGCTGCGTCACCGCCCCGGGGCGGCGTCGCGGACGCGCCTCCTGTCCTGCTCACCATCTCCCGCAGTAAGAGGAGTTGCCCCTTTCGCGCCTCCTTTCCGTCTCCTTGGTCAGGGGTTTGTTAGGCATCTTACGTTTTGCGTTGTTGCTTTTGTTGTTCTGCGCAGGTTATTCTTTGCGTGTCGCCAAGAGCAAGAAGCAGACACACTTCGACGATGAGCACAGGTGATTCGGATGCCCCCCTTTTGTTCGAAACAGAAATTGTACAATTGGCACAAAGATATTTAATCAATTGATTGATGGTTTTGTGTCTTTTGGCCATGCTTTCCTTAAGTAATGCTCTTCGGATATAGGGCTATGATAGGACAGAAATGCTATTTGCCTCTATGTTGTGATAGAACCTGGATAGGACACAAATGTTATTCCATTTACAAAATTGGAAGATATGAGGTTATCTAAGCTTGAGAGGACTGTACCTTATCCTTTTTGTAGGACAGTGAATGTTATTCCTCCAATTAAATGAGTATAAGAAGGTCTACTCTGAATAGTTTTTTCATTTCTGGTGAAGTATTAATTGTGATGGTCTCTCCTTCTTTTTGGGGGAATGATGGTCTCTCTCTCTCTCTATGAAACACTCATTGCACAGTTATTAAGGGTATTGGATCTTATTGTTAGTTATTTCAAATGTACATTGGCAATTTTGTTGAGAAATGTGACCATTATTTTATCATTGCATGCTTGAATTATTTCTCACGGTTCTATATTAATATACATTTCGTCTATTGGTTTGACCTCAGCCATCGAGCGGTTAACACGGCACTTTTGTGTAATTTCCTTGTCTTCACGCTAAAGTTTGGTGTGTGGTTCTCAACATCTAGTCATGTTATGCTAGCTGAGCTAGTGCATTCGGTTGCAGACTTTGCAAACCAGGTAACTTTACCCTTTGCAACTTAAGTTGCTGTCTTTTTTCTCCTTGTCTAATTCTTTACTTGGAGTGAAGTATCACACTCAAGGACTAACTTCCAATCAAACTTCAGGCTCTTCTTGCATATGGTTTGAGAAGTTCAAGACGTGCTCCAGATGCTCTACACCCGTAAGTATAACTCGTCAATTCTAAGTGCATGCTTTGTTAACAAATATGTGCCTGTTTTACCGTACTTTCTTTAGTTTTACCAATCATCCTTTTTATCAAAAAGTTCAGCCATTTACTTGGTAGTAAAATTTCTTTAAATTGACCATTTGTGGTAAGGAAGGATCCTAGTGTTAATTATCATATCACATATAGTAGTCACTGGAGAACCAGTGCTAAGGTTATCTGATTTATGCCATAAATCGAAGTGGTCCCCTATGTCTTGACTCAACTATTACTTACCATAGCTTAATCTCTTTTCCAGCTATGGTTATTCAAAAGAAAGATTTGTATGGTCCTTGATATCTGCGGTTGGAATATTTTGCTTGGGGTCAGGTGCTACTATTGTGCATGGAGTTCAGAACTTATGGAGTACTCAAGTAATGTGTCCTTTAATTCAATATAAAAATTTGCATGTGCATTCCATTTTATTATCGAATTTTATTCCCAAGTACAGTTTTCATATCTTAGTACTTCTATTTCACAGCATCCCGAGAATATTCACTATGCTGCATTAGTGATTGGCGGATCAATCCTAATTGAAGGTGTTATACACGAACACTCGTTCTCTTTATTTATTTTATGTATGGTTCTAGTTGAGTAATCCTGTTGTCTATTTAGGTGCTTCACTTCTTGTCGCTATAAAAGCTGTTAAGAAAGGTGCAGCAGCAGAAGGAATGAGTATCAGAGACTACATCTGGCGTGGTCATGATCCAACTTCAGTTGCTGTTATGACTGAAGTGAGTAATTTGTTCTGAACTACTTCAGCACCTTCTTTCTGTACTCCAATCACTTCCTGCAGCTGAAGTACTGAACTTGCATCAATGCCATTTTTGATGATCACTTATAGTTTCTCGTAATTGCCATCTTAATCTTTCATTACCACTAATTCCTTAGCTTAACTTCCTTGATTTCTTCTCATATCCCAATATTGTTCGGCAGGACGGTGCTGCTGTTACAGGTCTTGCTATTGCAGGAGCATCTTTGGTGGCTGTTCAAATGACTGGAAACCCTATCTATGATCCAATTGGTTCCATCATTGTTGGTAACTTACTTGGAATGGTATGCAAGTTTTTGTTGGTTCATATTTCTTTTGCTTCCATTGGCTTATGTTAGTTCTTTCCTACAAATGAATTAGTCGGCACAAATGAATATTGTATTGTTTTTCGCTTAAGATTCCTGGTTCTGACAAACTTGTTAACTTTCCGTACAAATTTCATGGGAATCTGAAACAAATCAAAATGAATATCATGTTTTAGTGTTGAAGCAAAGCTGCCTATTGTGCCATTTGAACTCCCTACTCTATCATATTTCCTTATTCGATTATTTTTGTTATTGCATGGACTCATCGTGATCTGTTACCAGATTGTAGCGTTTGCTCATCTCTTTAATACTCTTATGATCTGTTGACTCTTGTCTTTTCCAGTTTTCCTCTAATTTTTCTTGTTAAAGCTTCGATCTATTGCCAAATGATTCTCTTCTGTTAGTTTATAGTATGGTCTGTCCCATTATGCCATGAAGTGGCCAATGATGCTACGTGCATCTGTGTGCAAAATGAAACAGTATCTTGGTTGTACATAACAGTCAAACTAGCAGCATGTGCTATGCGTTGAAGAGGCATCTTGTATGGACTGCATTTGGTACACATTTGTGATTTTTGTCTTTTTGAAGCAGCAAGATCAATTTTTATCGCAACTGCTACTGCTAGTCTGCTATAGTGCGGTATCTTTCTTGATGTATATTTCTTGTTGATTGAGTGAAGTCTGAAGTAGGTTTAACTTTAATTTTATCTTGTAGGAAGTGCATACTTTTATTTGACTGCTGGTTTATTCAACTTTTCTTATCACTTGGTATCACATATTTTTCTCATAATGAAGTTGTTGATGCTACCCATTCTCTAGTGAGGTAAACTAGGGATAGCTGATACTGTCAGGCAACACTTGCTATTTATTACCTGTGATAACACATGGCAACATTATGCCAAAGTAACATTTTGTTAGCATATCATTATAAACCCTTGTTTGTTTTAGTATGGGATAAAACTAGGATAACTACACCCAGTTTAACTAGAACATAAACTTACAAGCTTTGAAAACCACCATTCCCTATATTTTTATGTACAGAACTATGAACAATCTATTACAATGACTGACGACCAGTTGCAATCAATCAATGTTATCAGAAGTGAATAAGGGTTACCCAAATTTTTCACACAGATTATTTGTGCAAATTCTATCGGCCATACAATCTGAATGACCACTATGTGTTTTCATCTGGACTATGTTTGCTCCCCTGGTGGTTTGTTTAGGATTTGCGTATATTTGTTCGTTCCTGCCCATGTCTTGTCAGAGCAAGATTCAACAATTGTGCTATCTCTGTAGGTTGCGATTTTTCTCATTCAGAGGAACCGGCATGCTTTAATTGGCAGGGCGATCGATGATCATGATATGCAGCGAGTTCTTGAATTTCTGAAATCTGATCCGGTAACTTTGGGATAGACCTAATTTCATACAATATTTAGAAGCTATCTTACGAAGCTGATGTTATTGCATCTTGCAGGTTGTAGATTCTCTTTATGATTGCAAAAGTGAGGTGATCGGACCAGGTTTCTTTAGATTCAAAGCAGAAATTGGTATAATTCTTATCATGTGCTATATTCCAGCTTACAGTCATTCTATTTTATTGCCACTTTTAGATCAGAATTGTGAGGACAAGGTAGTTCCAGATTGAGGTGTTAATTGCAGTTCTATCCATCGTTCCCTAGTCCACTATGTCTCGTTTTGAAGTTAATAGTTATGGAGTACTCTTTTAGGTTAATCTTGTTCTTTTATTTGATGAATTGGCCCATCAGTCCTTAGCAGTGGCGGAGCTATGGCCCGGCATCCCCGGGCGGCTGCCTGGGCTCAGCTGGCCAACTCCATTGAAATATTATAAGAAAGTAAGAAAGGGAAGAAGAATTTGGCCGGGCAAACACTCAACAATCAGGCTGTTCTTTGCCCAGGCTCGTATTACAGCCTGGCTCCGCCACTGGTCCTTAGTCTAGGATATGGCTACTGAATTACTGCTAAGAAGGAATACACTTCAGTTAGCTAACTATATGACTTGGTGGCAGTGTGCACCAAGTCAGTTGGTGAACTGATAATTTACTGTTATGTTACTTGAGGTTATTAATGTCCAAAGTTCCCATAGGGGCAGTGACTTGCCTGCAAGGATTTTTCCCTTGGGTTGGTATTGGAGGAGTGTCCAGTACCGTTGATGGAGGATGGGGATAGGCAGCGGTAGAGTGTCAGTAAATACTAAGAGGGTACCAAACTACTGCATGCGTATTAATCCTGTATTGCAAAACGAAACAAACATTCTGGTATGCCAAACATGTATACATTATGAATGATTTTTCATGGGGTTATCTCCACATGGTGCTAATCTGTTGACTCCTCCCATTCAAATTTACTAATCTGTTGAGCTCATCTATACTTGCTTGTTGTATTTTGTCTTCCCTTTCTTATCTTGCCTTAATAATTTATTAACCTAACCATCCCACAGACTTCAATGGAGTAGTCTTGGTGCAAAATTATATGAAAAGGACTGGACGTGGAGTATGGGCAAAACAGGTGATATTTTTTTAAAACTCTGAAGTAATGTAGTTATAGTTTGTGTAGTGGCTTGTTAAATGCGCTGATATTAGTGTGACACTTATCATTACAGAGAGTTGTGTAATTAATATTTCATGGTAACTGTCCGTTGCAAAAATTGCATGTCCTTGCTGTAAAGTGGGGAAATATTAAGTGGAAACCCGCACTTAAAAGTCAAATATGTGTTATACTAGGTTTCAATAATCCTCCCCAAAAATATAGGGGCATATTGGGTGCACTAGCAACTTGAGGTGCACTAGGCTTCTAGTTCAACATTTGGAAAGTCTTGAAAATGTTCGAATTTTTTTTAACATTCATAAAACACACTCGAGCCATATCACAGATTTTTAGGTTTCAAATACGACACATAACTCAACGAACAAAAAAGACAGATTCGTCTTTGAATAGTACCACCATAATACTGTTCATTGCATTCGGTATTATCCACTGTCTGATTGTTCCTTTTTCTTTTTTACGTTGTAAGTTGAACTTAGATCTGAAAAATTGTTGCAAGGTAGTTGTGTATTATCTCGCCTTAAGTTAGTTTCAGAATTTTGATGGCTTTTAAACCTGTTTTTTTTGGCCTAGTGCACTCCCCAAAAATTGTGGGTGTAGATGAAAGAAGGAATTATAATTTTATACTCTGAAGTTTCACCCAAGTTGCTTCACATTGCAGTATGAGCTGCAGCTTTGCATTCTTCATCTTTATTTCCGTTTCACACATTTATACGAGATAAGGAGGGGTTGCACTAAGATACATTCCTTTCTGAGACGATTGTATTTGACCAACTCAGAGAACACCTCCTCGTTGTAGGATGGCAAACTTCCATTAGGATGTAAAATTTGCTCCAAATCATGAGTTGCATCTTTTGCACTGTGGTCACTATTCCTCTTCTCAGACATCCTCTCTTGGACATCAATCTCAATGAATCATTGATAGCATCTGCATATAACCTTTTATTATGCCGTTTTCACAGTTTCGTGAGGCTTCGTTGAATAAGGATGACGCAGAGTTACGAAAAGTCATGGCCAACTATGGTAAGCGATATGTTGCTCTAGTCACAGGCTATATGTATGCCTTATCTTCTTGGCCTGAAAACCCACGCACTGCTTCTACAGGTGAGGGGGTAGTGGATGCCCTGGGATATGAAGTGGATCGGTTGGAGTCGGAGATACAGAAGATTGTGCCTGGAATCAGACATGTTGACATTGAGGCGCACAACCCAGAAGGGCTTTCTGTCTAGAGCAGCAATTTTGTACATTATGGATATGCTCGGTTGATTGATCACACTTGCTGATCAGACATGTTGACATTGAGGCGAACAAACCAGAAGGGCTTTCTATCTAGAGCGGCATCTTTGTACATTATGGATAAACTCTGTTGCTTGATCACACTTGCTGATCAATGCCAATCTGATTTTTTCCATGACCTATGGATATTTCTCAGCCCTCAGTAACCCGACCACCATTTCGCATGTAAGAACGATATATGCTTATAGTTTGTCTCACAGAGGGTGTCAATGGTTACCTTATCATAGTGCTTGTGCATGCTCACAAGTTTTATATGTCCTGTAGAACGTCAAGATTTGTTGTAGACCGAAATGAGCTATCAATGCAGAATCAAAATGTCTCCACCAACCCGACGTAGTGACAATTAAACGCTACCGTGCTATTCGTGAATACCACCTTATATATCGTGTTGGTTTTCCACCCCACTGCAGATCAGCTAGCGTGGCAGTAGCAACTAACAACAACGGATTTGAACGATGTACATACTACTCGTATATATGCTGCTATACATGGGCGTTGGAGGCACTGGGAGAGAGATGAACATCAGCAGTTCCCACTGTAGGTGGGTAGTTTAACATCAGAGACCTGCTCAAAGCTCGCTAATTTTTTTTAATAATACATTTATTTAATTAAATTCGAAAAATATAACGGAAAACCACGAAATTACAGGAATAATACGGCTTCGGCCTAGGCCTAGCCGATAAGGGTCCGTCGGCCAAGATTGGGACGAAATGCCTGTCGGCCGACCCCTGCACTTGTCAGAGAGACCTATCGGCTAGTATTGGGCCGACAAGCTTCTGTCGGCCTAGGCCCAGCCGACCAGACCCAGTCGACTTAAGCTGGGCCGACTTCTGCATGTATGTTTTTTCCCGCCGTTCCCGCAATTTGTCTCCCGCCGTTGTGTTCCGGCACATATCTTCCCGCCATTTTTCTCCCGCCATCTTCTCCCGCCCTTTTTGTCCCGCCATTCTCCTCCCACCCTTTTTCTCCCGCCATCTTCTCCCGCCATGTTCTCCCGCCCTTTTCCTCCCGCCATTTTTCTCCCGCTCTTATTCTCCCGGGCGAGCTTATATATACCCCAGCAGACGTTGTGATGGAGGCGTGCGGTGCGTGGTGATTTTCTTAGTCGCATAGGAAGGATGTCTGGTAGTTCGGGTCCTAGTTTGGAAAATAGGTCATGGTGTGTTCTGTATGAAGCCGTAAGATGGACTGATGGTAGTATTAGGGAGGGTAGGCCGAAGAGATGTTATAGGGAGCTAGTTAGTGAGACTGGCAACCTTCGTGAGCTGGGAGAAACTATAGCCAAAAAATACAAAATCCCGCATATGACCCCCGATGAAATTTTAGATGAAATTGATGGGTGGCGGTGGAAGTGGCAGAGAGTGTATGAGCTAAAAGATATCGAGGCGGGTCTACGGGACATGCCTATGACTCCTAAGTCAAAGATAATCCATTTTTCGCGGGAGGCCTATGCATTTCACGTGGAGGTAACTGAGTACGAAAGTTTTATTTGTTAGAATATAATGTTATTTGTCTGAAATATTTTCCTCTGCTATTGTTCGTGTGCAGCGCTGGCCCGCAGACGCACAATTTCTGAACAAAGAGATCCCTCATTTTGGTTGGATGGAAGCTCTTTTTGGCGCTTGTCCTGATGGCCGTCCACAGAATGCATTGTACGCTGATGACGTGAAAAAGGCTATATCAAAGGCCAAAGCTGACAGTGATGATGATTTCATGTCTCCTAAACGAGGGAACCGTAGACGTAAGTTTAAGAGTGTTGGCGCATCGAAGGCTGTCGCCGATGAAAATAGTGATGATGACTTCATGCCTCCATCACAAACACGTGGCAGAGGGAAGTGAAGTCGTTGATTAGAATTAGTTATCGTTGAGTTCTATGTATTATTTACAAGTATCTTTAAGATCCAGTACGTAGAACTACTGAAGTTGTAACGGAGAGTTGTACTTGCATGTTAGATTAATGTATCGATGCAATGTGGAAGGATATGTCTCGTACATACATAATAATATGTCTCGTACATATATGTCTCACATACAAATCGAAATACATATATGTCTCACATACAAATCGAAATACGAATATGACCCAAAGATATCACTGGCCACGGCGTCGACCACAGTTGTCTATCACCATGCATGAAGAGTCAGCAGTGGCCTCTACTAGACGCGCGAAAGGTAAAAGCCAGCCCACTTCAACCTGCATGTTCAGCAAACAAATATAAATTCGTAATCATATATATGTAGCGAACAAGAAAATTAATGCAGATAATATATGACACGCAAAAATCAATTAGGCATGTATCTCTCCTCCCAAGCAGGGTGTATCTGCCAATATTCCCTCGGTCCCTCGAGTTACTAGAGGCTCGAGGCTACGCTCCTGTAATATCTTTGCGCGATGGTTATGATCCACATCCGGACTGATCAAGTATACTTGTTCCATATCTTCGCGCACCTAAATTAAAAGTCTAAATTACAGACTAATTACAGATGAAATCAAACTCTAAATTTAAAACACTGATCCACACTTATGACAGATAAAAACATACTCTAATTTAAAAACATTGATCCACACTAATTGAAGGATGCACACTAATGTGACACCAATTTACTGTTATAACCGGCAACATCTATGTACTTAATATTAGTAGCGCAATAAATACCTAGCAATATCAATATCACACTACCACGTTAACACTAATGCGTACATAATTAACAGTAAATCCTAATTAGCCAAAAAATGCATACCCTTGAAGCGTGCCGATTCAATGGACAACCACCGTCACCACCACCGCTGCACCACGACCACCACGCTGCACCACCACCACCCTACACCAACCTCCACCTAAACTACACCATTGCTCTAACCAAACAACACGAAATTGCACAAAACCTAACCCATATGTATATCTAAGCTGTCTTAACTCTCTAACACTACATGCAGGAAAATTTGCTGGCTGGATGGACAGATCGGCGCGCAGGGAGCTGCTGCAAGAAGAAAGGAAGAAGAAAGAAAGAGAGAGCACGGGAGGAAGAAGAAGACTCGGCCGAGCCTTATGCAGCGCCCTGTCGGCCAGGCTTGGGCCGATTAGTGGCTGGTCGGCCAGGCTAGGGCCGATTAGTGGCCACGTGACGCAGAAAGGCCTGTCGGCCGCAGGCCTGGCCCGCCATGCACAGCAATCGGCTTAGCTAGAGCCGACGAGTGCTTTTCGGCCCAGTTATGGCCGACAGGCCCTTATCGGCTAGGCCTGGGCCGAGGTCGTATTATTCCTGTAATTTCGTGGTTTTCCGTTATATTTTTCGAATTTAATTAAATAAATGTATTATTAAAAAAAAATAGCCTCAAAGCTCATCGTGGCGTCTCCCTGTAGAAAGCAGTAGCTGTATATGCAACCTAACACAGACGTCTGTGTCCCAAGTCCTAATCGATGGATCACACCTACATCTGAACTCTTTCCTACACACATGGACGGTGTGTAGTTCATCTGTCAAACTTTCCAAGAGGTACCCAATCCAAAGACCGAAAGACAAAACATTTGAATTCAGTAGAGATCTCTGCCATATGTGTACTCGACTGACATTACCTACAAGGAAATTCCAAAACTGGTGTGCTTTAGTACGCGGGTTTGCATCGATACACCTCTAAAAATGTTTATGACGTTCGATGTAAGTGTGAAGCGTAGTCGATCTAAAACCCTCTTTAGTCACTTCAAGATTCTTACACTATTTTTAAAAGGATGCATAAAAATGAACTCAGTGACATCATCTAGAGTAAGACGGAAGATTGCATTGCACTATTGCTCCTTGTTCAAGTGAACAAACTTTAATCTAGAAACAAGATGTAAGCTATGTCATAAGGGAGCCGATTAGATCTGTACGAAATATTGTAGTAGATTTTTTTGGGGGCAATTGTAATTGGCCCGTCATAAAGGTTACACTTGTTTCTTAGTTGCTACAATGAGAAGGAATTGTAAAATTCCTGAGACGATAATTATTAGGGATGCTTAAATATGCATCGGCGTACATGTGCAGTTTAAGCATGTCACATGGCTGTAGACATGAGCAGTAAGCGTCTCCACCGACCGCATTTACGGGTGAAATTGATCACTAAAATGTGTATTGCGCGGTACACTAACATATCTAATTTTTTTAATTTTTCGTCGTATTAGAAATCAAATATGATCAGCAACTCTAAATAATGGAAAAATTGAGCAACGTGCTGCATCAAGACAAAGAAGACTTGGCTACATTCCTGATTGATCATGGATGCAGAGATATAGTAGGGCGACAATATCTCATAAGTATGTCTCATCAATGTAGATAGCCATGGAGGCGCCGCTAGGATCAAAATCCATGGCAGTGTGGCGGCTAGCGGCGGCCGGGCGGCTCGGCTGACTGACGGCGGCGGCCGGCGCAGGTCGGCAGGAGGCGGTGGCTGCCGGCCCGATCTGGGCCCAGATGGGCTCGGCCGGGCCACGACCCACGCACCTGCTGCGCTGCGTTCGACTCCGACGACGGAAAGCGTGCTCCTGGGCTAGTCCCGCGGCACGAGGTAGCTTGGAGTTTCGGCTCCAGGCTTGGCGGCGGTGACTTCCTTCTCCGCCAGAGGTTGTCGGCCGGCTAGCTGTGTCGGATCCTTGGTCCCAAGGTTAGCCCCAGCGGCGAGTTGGGATGCGTGGTTGCCGGTGAAAACCGAGCTTTGAATTCGTTCAAGCCGGCGATGGCGGCGTCTATGCGTCGTTACCTTGATGAAGACATCGCCGCTGCAACCACCATCTACACACTCGCCCTGCTCCGGGGGGAAACCCCAGGGTCCAGGCTGACTGGATCGGACGATGGCGGCGTTTCGGTGTCGCTCTCCCTCTTGAGGGCATTGTTTTTGGAGCAGTTGCTAGATAGAGGAGGCAAGAAGTGGAGCGGTTTACATCTACTACGTTGACGACGGCGGGTCTCGGCAGCGTGGCGCAGCGGGGTCTTGGCGACGAGCGTATGATGATGGACTCGCGCAGGATGTTGGAGCTATCTGGCCTCGTGGTGAGGCTGATGGCAGGCCTTGCAAGGTCATCACATTGATCGCTCCGGAAGGTGGGATGGCGGAAGAAGGTGGCAGCGGATTCTGTTGTGCGCATGCGGCGTGCACTGAGGATCGGCTGGACCGGTTTGTGCTTCTGGTGCGCTGTCGGGCGGCCTGGTTGAAGCCTCCGGATTTAGATGATGTGCATTGGTGTGCGAGGTCAGGGCATCGGCTTTGATTGTTCCACCCCTTTCATCAGGCTTGTAGGTGTAGCGAGTTTTCGTGTAGATGGTGGTTCTTCTGGTTGATCGATGTATTTCTTTGTAAAGCATGGGGTTTACTGTTTTCTCCATATTAATAAAACTCGGCTGTGTGCATCCTTTGGATGCAGAGGCTGGGGGCACGCCCTCCATTTTTTTTTTAAAAAGATAGCCATGGAGGCACATCCTTATTGTGCACCTATGGGTACCTTTTATTTTCAGAACACAATGGTATTGCAACAACAATTCATAGAGTAGTAGGTCTGAGCGTATCGTATTAACTGTCCATCAATTTTTAGGCACACATGCACCGTCCTGCAGCTGCTCGTAGCGTGTGTATACATATATACACCACTTCATTCTTGCCTTTTGTTTCCAGCAGACCAACATAGAATATATGGACAATGTTGAAATTTTCGGAGATACGTTTGACGAGAGTGAGAGGCATCGAGGAAAAAAGCACTGCTAACTGGCTACTGGCTTCATAATTGATCCGGCATATGGGTTTAGTCATGCTTACTAGCGTTGGCATACTTGAATTGCTCATGTTCTATGAGCAGCTGATAGCAAGGCTGCTGGCCTGCTGCCACAAGGACAAGGGAATTCGGGGTTTTGCCACCATGTCCTTGTGTAGTGAAGTGAGGAACCATGCAGGTGATCGGACGCGGTTCCGCAAGCGCCAGATACTATACTTTGATTTAACGTTGGGTCCCAAACGGAATCTTGGATGCTCAAGCGCCAGCATCGGGACTCGGGAGTCAGTGGCGGCCATCCACACCTATTTCCACCTCGCTGCTAAACCGCAGCGAAGACAGGCCGGCCCATGGTAACGACGCAGCGAATTGGCTAGCAATCGTGACCGTCCAGGGTCGTGGGACATCAACGAAAGCATGTTTGGAGAAATCCTTTGAGAAAGATCAACCATGTAGCTGAGTGAGCGCCTTTACCGGCATATGTTGAATAAATGACATAAAAATCGTATGCATCTCTTTGATTCAGAGGCTGGGTCAGGTAACCCCCATTTCAAAAAAAAAAAAACATGCACGTGATTGACGGCCTTCTCCAAATGTGAAAAGTTGGATGTGCATGTGAAAGCTTTCACTAAGCCTGGAAACAAAATTTTATAGTACACGACAAGCGTACACCATCATAATCTTTTCTCTCAAATGCTACGCTATCATAATCTCGTCGAACCAATTAAGTAGTACTGGTCACCAAACCATGCATTTCTACATGCTACCAATTTTTTATTAGAATTTACTATATCTCCCACAAGTGAAAGTGATGTTCGTTTCCATAGTATCCATAGCTACGAGCATACGAATCGTAAGATGGGTTGGGATGTGTGTCTCCGGCGAATCTCACGGGATTCAGTCATTGTTTATTTATGGCCTATCCGTTTGGATTTGGTCTTCGTTCGTTCGGTTGTGTTCATGTTCCTTTCGATTTACGCTTCTATTCATCGATGACGGTTACTGGTCTGATGCGCTGGTCCTATTGGATCTTAGCATGATGAATTTCCGACTGTAAATACAACAAAGTTTGCGTGACTCCGGTGAGGGAGGGGCGATGACAGATGCGCGCCTATGACTCGCTCCAGCACTTGTAGTCGTCTCGCTAAGTGGTCTATGAATCTGATTGTAATTTTTATTACTTCTTGTATTCTTTGCACCGACTTGACAATTGATCAATAGATTGGAAGTTTTCTCCGCCGGTCACGGAGCGGATTCAAATTTTTATGGGCGTACGCCATCCATGGCTATGGCTTATATCATCTTTACAGGCCATGGCATCGACTCTTGGCGTGCATCTGCATACATGGTGGCCGGCCTTTAAAGCATGCATCGACGATGGAGACGTGAGGGTGACTGCGGCGTCGTGCTTTACCCTGACATTTTTGCCATTTAAGCGATACTGGGCTAGACCTAGACGCTGCGCGCCCGTGATGCTTTCCGGAAACGGAGCCCGGCTAGCTGAGCCATTGCGTCGTGTCTAGCCACGGTTGGCCTCCCAGCTGCTGCTGCTACTACCAATGGCCGGACCTCACGCTCTTCTCCACTACGGTTTATGGTGGTGGAACCGTCGAAGCAAAGGTGGCACGAGTCTTTTCTTCTTATTCTTGTTTCTTTTTAGCAGCTCTCTTTATGTATCTTTTGGAAGCCCGATGACAATCTTCTGGAATTTTACAACTGTACCAGGGAGGAGTGTGTACAGTATGATTTTAAAAGCCAAACAAGTATGAAAAGGGTGAAGATGAGTTTCACACTCATGTAAGTAAAAATATGAAATTATTAGCATAAAACTGCGACATTGAAGGACAAAATTTGAAAAACCGCAACAATGCCGTGTGATCACATAAACCCGCGACTTTAGTGGCAATAAACACACATTCGGCGTTAAACGCGAATTGACACCTAATCTGACGTTCTGGACAACAACTGACGTGGCATGGAGAGCCCCACTTGTCAGGACCAATTTTCATATTTTTACTGGGTCCCACTTACTAGCCCATGAGAGTCAATTAAAAAAATATCTAAAAAAAGAAAAAACGCCGGTCGCCCAAGCGACATGGACGATCTAATCACGGTGACTTCCTCGCCGGTGACGGCATGCACTGCATCCACACCAGGTCGATGCCGGTGTCGATGATGGCCGCGTAGGGCAGCGCCGGCCGGAACTCGCCGTTCCCGGCGTGCACGGGCACCTGTAGGTCGGCTTCGGCCGGCGCGGCTGCTTTGATGCTCGGCAACATCGGCACACCCGTGGTCCGAGCGACGAGCCTCGACATGCCCGTCCGCCCGCCGCAGCACGTGCGTCAGGGGCACACGCAGGCCGTTGAGGTGCCCCGGCTGTGGCGACCCGCGCGCCGCCGTGCGGCTACTCTCATGCTGGGACGACTCGCGAGCCCGCCGCGCGGCCGCCCTCCCACTCGCGCCCCCTGCTGCCCTCCCGCTCGTGCGCCCGCCGCCCTCCCGTTCTCGCCGCCCTTCGCCTCGCGCCCCCGCCGCGGCTGCTCTCCAGCTCGCGCGCCCGCCGCCGCCGACTTCCCGCTCGGTTGCGAGCAGGGAGGCTCTCATCGGCAAGCAAAAGTTCTTTTTTTAGACATTATTATTATTTTAATTGCTTCCATGGGGCTGACAAGTGGTACCCAGTAAAAGATATGCAAATTGGTCCTGACAAGTGGGGCTCTCCATGCAACGGCAGTTGTTGGGTGGATCCCGCACCCAGATTCAGTGTCAATTCGCGTTTAACAACCTATGTGTGTTTATTGCGATTTTTTCCTGCGAACGCCACCAAAGTTGTGATTTCTGCGATCCCACATCATTGTCACGTTTTTCGCAATTTGACCTTCAATGTCGAGGTTTTATGCTAACAACTCTAAAAATATGTTTACTGCTTACACTTTGCTAGAGCCTCAAAATTTCTGTTTTTTCTCTCGGCGCACAGAAAAAGTCCCTTTCTGATAAACATATTTGGAAACAACATGGAAGATTATTCAACACTATATCCGTAATGTTTCCTGTTCCAACATTTTAAATTATTTATTATTATTTTCCAAATTTCAGTTTAATGATTTTTGGGAACTTTGTATATGAACTTATTACTCACCACAAGTTATTTTTATTTATTTAAAAAAATTCATTTATATGAATTTAGTGCGGTCAACACAAGAGAACACGCTCTTAGGAGTACTTTCACCTCTCTTAATTAGTGTGCAATGTTCTTGTCTAGGTCTCCACCGTTATTCTTCCTTTGTTGGACAGAACTAATTTGCAATGTGATTCGTCTATTCTGTTGAAAGAAAGGCCTAACATCTAGGCTCCTCCAGAGTTTAGAAGTGGGATCGATAAAGGCCGCAACTATTTTAAGAATAGTGTGTTGGCCGAATCATGAACTTAACCTTTTGACTCGGATACTATACGATTTTTTTTAGGATCACACAACAACCATATTGGATTTCATGCACCAGCCAGCCTAATCAAGAGTATGAGTACTAGGCAACACTGATTACATCGAGACAGTTTTAAGATTTTTTTAACAAAATTACTTCAGAAATTTTCGAAAAAGAAATAAGTACATATAGATGTCTAGTGTGTATGTTTCAAGTTTCATCGAATTGTATTCTAAATGTGACCTATACGAAAAGGACAATCATGATGATCAAAATCAATGATTTAGCTAATTAGTGCTATAGTTTATGAATTATGTGTAGCCAAAAATACAACACATACTCAACCAAAAATTCTAGGTTCGTAGAATTTTTTTGCATGTACCTATGAAAAAAAGATCAGTTTTTATGAAAGTTTTAAATACCATTTTTGAGCTTCTTAAGAAAAATAGTTCCTTGGACATCGGGCTCCACAACACCGCTCTCCACCTTGTACCTACTATGTTGAACCACCTCGAGTAGATTGCCCAAAAGGTACGAGCTCACTTAGTGTGGACGTCTGGATCTATCTCGTGACAAACTCATTTTTATCCTAAGGTCCTTTTGGTACGTTTATATTCATCTCATTATCATTGTTGCTCGACCATTAATTAAATTTTTATCGTCCAAATTCTCTTATTTTAGCAATTATGTAGCAATATATCATATGTAGAAAAGCTACACGGAAACTACTCATGAAGAAGCACAACCGCTAAGAATAGACATGACATGAGAAGCAACACGATCCAGCCGCCGCCCATACCGAGCGGGAAACCATCTGCCCGTCACATAGATCTGTTTCGAATTCCTCATGGATGATCATGTAGCTCTTTGGTTATGCAAATCATCTTATATGAAGGGGAGAAGAGAGGAGTACGTCCAAAACGTCTATCAATTTTTGATTGTTTTAGGCTACTTCTATATTATTGCTACATGTTTCTATTATGATTTAATATAATTTTAAGACACTTTCTTAGACTAACCTATTGACTAGATGCTAAGTGCTAGTTTTTGTTTTCTGTTGTTTTGGCATTTAAGAAATCTATTAAAATCGTCGGAAAAAGCTAATAAGTTACGAGAAGTTTTTATTGCACGAAAGAAGACCGAAAATCGAAGGGCCCACGGGAGGGATCCTCCACCGGTACGATGAGTCTTCGCTCTTCGCCTATAAATTCTCTCATGACCTCCTTCACCGACACTTTCTTAGACTAACCTATTAGACAAGAGCTTGGAGGATTTTTCCAAACACACAACAGAGCCTCCGTCATCTGTAACCCTAGTTCGGAGCCCTATTTTGGCAACAAATATAGTAACTCAGAAATAGATTAAACAATGGCATAGTAGGTCATATACATACAGCTCCTCCTAATGCCAATATGTCTACCAGTTGATAATCTCAGGAATTGTACTGCCTCTCACACATTTACAATCCAAATTAAGCAGGGACATCAGGACATGGCTGGTAATAATTCACACACAGATCAGTTCCACGTACGGGCTAGTGATCCAAACGTACCGTAGCTGGCTACAGCAAGTTAAAATCTTCTCATTCACTAGCTTAGTAGAAGTAGAAAGGAAACTTAATTAATTAGTACTGGTACCGAGATTGATACCCGAAGTTAGCTAGGCAAGCTGAAGCTCCACCTCCACCACCATGGTCGCCGTCGAAGTCAAACCATCGAAACCAATGCGTCATTCCGGCAAGTTGGGTGGGTCTTTCTTGCCTGCACTGGCGCACAAGACTAGGTAGACAACGGGCTGCGCCACCAGCGTCACAACCACCACCACCGCGCACAGAGCCATGTACACCGTCGCGACCGCGAGCACCAGCAACCCGCGGCCGATTCCCACCTCCTCGTCGCCGGGCAGCACCGCCGGAAAGGTCATCAGTGCGGCCACGAAGCAGCCGTCGAGAAGGGCGAAGACAGCGGCCGCCTTCCAGGAGTTGCTGCCGCCGAGGAGCGCGCGGCTCCTGCGCATGGCACCGAGTCCGCTGGCGTCCTCGAGCACCGACACCACGCAGGCAAGATGGCACACCAGCGCGATGTACGCTGCCCCGGCGAGGCCCGCGGCACAGCCCAGAAGCTGCAGCGCCACGATGATCTCGCCCGGGGCAGGGATTAGCCGGAGCGCCCGCCAGGCGTCGCCGAAGACGGCGACGCAGCCTCCGAAAATGGCGACCGCCATGAAGAAGGTGTACAGTTGCCTCGTGCGCATGTCCTTGGTGAGGTCGACGAGGTCGACGCGGACCGCGCCCTTGGTGCGGTACAAGGTTCTGACCGGGAGCACAAACATGCTGCAGTAGATCTGGACGAAGAAGGCATCGAAGAGGACGAAGAAGAAGACACGCGAGAAGAGGAGGCGGACGAGGCTGGAAACACCACCATAGACGACGGGGGAGAAGAGGTGGGCGCATAAGGCGACGTGCGCGACCAACAGAAAGGCGTGGCCATCGCTCTCGAAGCTGGGGAGGATGGCGAGGAGGACTCGGAGGATCTCACGGCAGACGCCCGCGAGTCCGAGCTCACCAAGACGCTGCTGCTCCGGTTCCCACTTCATTGAGCTAGCTAGCTAGCTAGCTAGGACGGTGGTTGACGGTGGTGATGGAGCAGAGGAAGCAGCTACCTCGCTAGAGAGAGATAGAGAGATGTGACGGCCGGTGGCCAACCGCGTCCTGCTGTGTCGCTGTGTCCCAGACGCGCAAGCTCCGGCCTTCTTATGCCGGGGCACCGTGCTAGCTGACGGTACATGTGCGCCCGTGAGCTTCCCGGAAAATATATTCTAGTAGGAAATGAACGATATACAGTACTCTTGCTAGCTGAGGGAAATTTTTTATTTACATTTCAAATATCCTTTTGTGAATCTGGTGTTCATCAAGAGAGCACATAGTCATATATAGGTGTGACAATTAATCAACCTGATACACCTACGTCTTTCTTCACATGTTTCCTCAGCTAGCTATCGCAGCAAGGCAGAGCCTGCCTCTCACGTTTGCACCGGAATGGAAAATGGAGACGAGCCCACAACCAAGATCGAGCAGGCAACAGAGTTCACATGGGAGCCGGCCTCACCACCTCTGAGGACGCCCACGATGGAGCTTGCACCGGAATGGAAAGGTAGTAGTGTACATGCATCATGTGCACGAACATGATGCATGCAGCTCACCCTTTCTGTCATTTGAGTCCTTAGCGGGTTGATCTTGACGGTGTGGCAAGATAGTTGTGTATTGTCTCTATGCCATAAATTAACTTCAGAATTTTGACGGATTTTAAACTTGTTTTCAATTGACAAGTTGGTTCCACACCGAGCAGATGAAAGAACAAATTAGAAATTTATACTTGAAGTTTCATCCAAGATGGTTCCACACGAGCTGCATATTTGCATTGTTCAACTTTATTCCCGTTTCACACATTTATACGAGATTCAAAAAAGAAGTTAGCAGTTTGTCGGCTCTCTTTGTCTTTTCCCATCTACAGTAGTGAGCGGGTGACGAGGGAGAGAAAACGTTTTACCCTTCCTCCCGCTGGCGGATTCGTTGATCCTTGCCTCCTTCGTCCGGCGTTCCGGCGGGAGGAAGAGGAGAGGATCCCGATCTTTGTCTTCAGGGTTTCGTAGTATATTTGGATCCTCTGCTTTATCCAAGTGCTCGTGCATGCTCACAAGTTTTATATGTCCTGTAGACTGTAGCACGCCAAAAATTTGTGGTAAACCGAAATGAGCTATCAATACAGAATCAAAAAGGTTCCACCAGCCCGACGTGGTGGATGCCACCTTATATAGTTATATACGTGTTGGTTCTCCACTGCACTGCAGATCAGCTAGCACGGCCAAAGCAAATCACAACAACGGATGTATATACTATTTTCTGCCAACTGCCATACATGGGCTTCGGAGGCACCGGGATAGAGAAGAACAGCACCAGCAGCTTTGGTTGGTGGGTATTTTAACACCAGAGACCTCCTCAAAGCTTATCGCGGGGACACTCTTAACAATGTTGTAGCCGTATAATTGTATATGCAACCTAACACGCATCGTGTGTGTCCCGAGTTATAATTGTTAGATCACATCTCCTTCTGAACTCTTTTCTTGTCGTCTCACTGTCCAAAAGTATGCAATCTGAAGACTGAAAGATAAAACATTTGAATTCAGTGGAGATCTTTGCCACATGTGTAGTCGTTGACATAACCTAAAAGCAAATTCCGAAATTGGTGAGATTCATTATGTCAATGTGGGTGAGTGTGACACTGCTGGTACTCCTCTAAAAATGTTTAGGACTTTCAATATAAATTAGTAGTGTGGTGGAGATCAAAACAGACCATTTCGTTGTAAAGGTTAGTCGATCTAACACCCTCTTTAGTCACCGCGAGATTCTTACACTCTTTTGAAGAGGATGCACAAAAAACAACCCATGACATATTATATATAGGGTAAGACAGAAGATTGCATTGCACTAATGCTCCTTGTTCAGGTGCACAAACTTTAATCTAGAAATAAATGTCAGCTATGCCAAAAGTACATAAAAGAGAGCTGATTATTTCTATATGAAACATTGTGTTTGTTGGGAAAAATTGCAATTGCCCGATCATAAAGGTTAGGTGACACTTAGTTTCTTAATTGCTACAATAAGAAGGAATTGCAAAATTCCCGAGACGATAGTATTTAGGGATGCTTAAAGATGCACCGGTACATAGATGTGTAGTTGAAGCACCTCACATAGTTGTAGATATGATCAGTAAATGTCGATGCAAAATTGATCACAAATGCTTATTGCCTGATACACCATCATATTTGATTTTTTTTCTTCGTATTACAGATCAAACATCGTTAGCCACTCCAAATAAATAGAAGGAACTGAACAACGTGTTGCATCAGGACAGAAGAAGATATGGCTACATTTCGGATTGATCGGGGATGCAGAAATATAATAGTGTGACGATGTTTGATAATTATATATGTCTCATCGGTGTAGATAGACATGGAGGTACGTTTCTTCATGGGCATATCGTGTCCGCATGGTGTAGTTTACTAATACCGTCGTCTGTGCTAAACGAGTAGGGTTAGAGTTTAGCCTACTGTTGAAGGCTGGAAATACACATTTGGAGCTCTATGGACACGTGAAATCAAAACTACATATACGTACGTAAGAGCAATAAGGAGTAGTCAGATCACTGTCAGTAATTTTCTTTTGTTTATGTTCGAAGACCGAACTCTACAACTCTTTACACGCTGTGTTATTTGATTTGCACTAGGACACTCTCCATATATATGTTTCCTTTACAAGATAACTGTGAATCTTCATTGTCAATCTCACTTTGTTTTGCTCTCTAGTTTAGTAAAAAAAATCATTCTACTTTTTTAGTTATTTGAAATCTCAAAAATATATTGCAATTCAGTTCTAGCCATTCATTGCTCAACTGCAACGTGGGCAGAGGCTCAAATTGCGGTCTTCTCGTGCATCTTAGGCGGCAAATTGGGTATAAGGGAGTGCGCAAAACCATCTGGAACGAGAGGCGTTATATGATGTACTAAATGATCTGGCACGGCAGCGGGAGTTAGTGTTTTTGGATATGTAGATGCACGAGGAGTTTTTTTTTGCGTGATGGAAAGATCTGGGCCATCGCACATACGGTGCTTTGCATTGGTAAATACGTAGTTATTATTGTCAAAACAAAAGCTATGTATGGTTCTTGTCTTGAAAACGTTGTTGCAGGCATATTATTAAGAAGGGGTGTGAGACTAGCCATCTATTCTAAGTTTTAAATAAAAATGAAGGGTATGATTTGGAATTCGGATGGGTTTGGAGACACAGCAAAACATTTGGCTGTTCATGAATTTATTAAGGAGAATAAACTTGACTTTGTGGCTACTAGTTGAATGCCCGTGCGTTGCCACGGCTGATCAAATTTCTTTCCTCGTTGCACATGTAAATATGACATGTGAAAACATGTATAAAACTGATAGCTACATATTACTGTAAATACGGTGTATGGGATAAATCATGCAAGAGCAATTGGGGAAAGAAACCATTGCGCAATCACGGGGAGGAAGGAGTCACCTCGGTAGCCAGACGCCAGGGTGGGAACGGAGAGGGTCCTAGGACAGTGGGGCAGAGGAATAGAGGATGGAGGCGGCACGCTAAGTGTGGCGACGCAAAGGCGTAGGGCGGAGGTGGAGAATACCACCCAGACGAGGGAACGAAAGTCTAGTTTCTATTTTTCATGAATGCAATCGTAACTGAATAGGTATGTCTTTGTCTTACATTCACCTATCCGGTAACAACGACATACACCCTATCAAGCCTCCATTGTTCACACCATTATGTAAAGAGGTGTTCTAGATGCATTCTTGGTACATGACACTGAGTGAACATATAAAAGCATTAGATTTGAACTTAATTTTTGGTAAGAAATATTGTGTTTTAACTTCTATCAAAATTGAAGTTGCACATCCACGCACTAACAATGCAACGATGACTGGACTTGATTAACTCAGGAAGTATGCACGTATTGTAGATACATATCACAATTTGCATTGTTACATTCGTGTGCACAAAGGACAAATGAACATTGTCAAATGGCAGGCCTTAGCAGTGACTTTGCTTCCTTGGTGGTCATGCCATGTACAGAAAGTTCGCATCACTTTACATGATGGCTAGTGGCAGCAATGTTGCGTCCATTTAGTGCAAACCTGGGAACCAACAATGTTGGCAGCAAAGAAAATGTCTTGAAAGCCCATGTCCCTTCCTAAAGAACCTCGACAGTAAGTCACACTACGCTACCCACGATCGAGCCATCAACCACTACGCGTCACATTTTGAGAGGTTGTCCGGGGGAGGAGCCAATATTTCATTGTAGATACAGTCCGGTGCACCTCTTTCCTTGATTTGGGTTATTTTCATGGCTCAGTGACAGCCTTGATTTGTTTTGAACCAGCGCAACCACAAAAATAAGCATGCATGCAAGCAATGGGATCACAGCCAGCGTACCCCTGCAAAGCACAAGCGCCTGCCAAAGCTATTTGGCGTATCTGCATCACAAGAAACAATTGCCATCATCTTCATCAAGTCAACAAAGCACATGACATCTGGTAGGAGTACAAGTTAACAACACAAACAATGAAGAGTAGTAGTAAACCAGTATCTAGTGCATTTCGGACTACAGTTTGTCCTCCTCACTGCAAGGAGATTGTTGTGTTAGGGACAGTAATTGACAAAAGTGAATGAAGCGTCTGAAACATAAAGGGTGAAATAAATTTGGGTGTAAAATTTATTCAACGTGAGGTTTTGTAACAGATTTTCTTTGTTGGATGCGTTGCTTGTCCTTCACAGTGCTGATACAAATGTACAACCATCTTACAAAGTAAGCAATCATATTTTAGAAGGAATGAGGATACAGTTCAAAAGGCAGAAACCTCCAAATAAAACAGAGAACTATTGACTCTTTTCTATGGATTTTAACTGTCCAATTGAAATAGTAAACATATGAATCCCCATCATAGCTCACAAAAGGTAGAAATATACAATTAAAAAAACTTAAACCAACATCGATTCTATCCCAAGCAAACTACAAAAAAAAATCGAGAATCAACACAACAAGGTAAGGAAAAGGCCTAAGCACCCCCACATCACTGCATAATAACACACAGGCGACACCCATTACTCTAATTCACTCCATAAATGCAAGATAAAATGACATAGTGCGTTTGGCATTTTAGGAGTGGTATAACATTTATTGAACTTGCTTAATTGTAGGCACTAAAAATTAAACCATTTGTTGCGTATGGTCTGAACTCAACATTCCTGAATTAGATTGAACAACCTTCTATTTTCGAGGGCAAAGAACAACCTGTCAACCATTCCACTGGAATGTACTGTAAATTATATTCAGTGTGTTGGCAACAATTTATTTAACTCATCACATACTATTTTTTACCCTTTGTTGCGCTCAGTAATTATGTTACTCCAACCCTAAAATTGACAAACACAAACGAAATTACTACAGGTACTAAGGACTAATACTCCACTCTCACCTGGTATCTCAAGAGAGACTACTCTATCAAAGAACAAACCACCGGCAGAATGCGCAGTCTAAGACCGTGAAAGAATACATACCGACCTTACGCGAGGCCCTCCAGGACAACGACTGAGCTACTCAGTGTTAGGTACAACCTCGCAGCCGCCCTCCAGGACGACGCCAAGCTACTCAATATGAGATTGAAGGCTGAAAAAGGAAATAATAATGGTCTTTCTATCTAATACTTTCTGACCTTTGCTTTTCTGATGGTGTTTGTTATGCCACACGATTGTGAAAAATGTCTGCAGATACAAAATAATCCAATAATTATCTTCCTCTATCTCGCATAATTTGCAGTTCTGCCTTTACAAGCTGAGCCTGCGATCCCTGTCATGTGATTTAAAATTCAGATTTCTAGGTTACCGTAACAAATAGCAGAAAATCAAATTAAATGGAAAAGGGAAAGGTGTGCTCAAGTACCGTGTGGTAAGTTGGTCTAAAGATGCACTGAATTATAATTCTTTTTAACACCTCCCGACACATAAGAACTCATGGTTAGATATTTTAATTGCACATGGTTAAATGAAGATTTCCATACTTTCCAACCGAAGCACCATCCGCCCTCATCCCTGGCGCCTATGGAAAGCCTTTTTTTTTCAAATTGAATGTACTGGGAATGAATCAGGGTCACGGTGTGCTCTACTGCTGTGTCAACCTCATAATACATGTCAGTTGCCTTTTCCATAAAGACCGGATGTTTGATCAAGATCAAGCAGCTACTTGCATGAGAAAAAAAGAAGTTCCAAGCAATCTGAATGTTGGAGCTCGTAGAGAAATAAAGAAAAACAGACTTACCTCAAATTGACGAGCAGAGCAGCGCGTCCCCCGCAGGCTCCAGGCGATCTCCTTCTGATATAGGTCGTGCCGATTTTTCTTGCAGACTCGCGCCCTTTTCTCGCTCTACTCCGTCCCATTCCTCGGACTGCGGCGTGTATGCCATCGAGATGCGGCGGCGGCGGCGCAGTACGACCACGGCGGCCTCGTCGAGACAGAGTACTCCGCTGGAGCAAGGCGTGCAGGTCGTCGGGCGACCAGGCAGGCAGCGCGCACGGAGGAGCGTTGACACTCCGTGGGTGTGCGCGGAGGGGCAGGAAGGCGCCGCGCGACGCGGTTGAGCAGCCCGCGTAGAGGGAGGAGAACTGCTGCGAGAGCAGGGCGCGGCCTGCGGCCAGGGTGAGCGCGGCGCTTGCTGCTGCGGCGACTTCCGTAGGGGCCTAGCGTGCGGTGGGAGATGGACGACATGGTGGTTTGCAATTTAGGTGAGAGAAGGTATGCAGATGAGATCGTGGGAGGTGGAGGACGGGCGTGTGGATTTTTCCAGAGATTATTTTTCGTGCGGGATGGGAGGCGGGGCAGGACGTACCAACACGGACACCACCGAGTCCGCTTTAATATAGTAGAGATAATTGAGACGGGGAGGCCCTCGTTCGCCACACCTTTTCTAAATTTTTGGCTGCGGGTTCAGATTTTGTGTGGTATTGTTTACCTCCACACGGGAGGTCGGGAGGCATGCTTTTAGGATTTAATAATGCTACCCTTCTAACACAAGATGTGGTCACAGGTGACTTTTGCGTCAAAGTTCACCTAAGATCGAAGTTGGATGGGTTTAGTTGGGTGTTGGTGGTGGTATATGGGGCAGCCCAGGACAACAAAAAACCAGATTTTCTTGCTGAATTGGTGAGGATTTGCGAAGGAGAGACGGTACCGATGTTGGTCGGGGGGACTTTAATATTATAAGGAGACAAGATGAGAAAATAATGACAATTTTAATGCTAGATGGCCTACTATCTTTAATGCGATAATAGAAAGTTTGAGCCTAAAGGACTTACAATTGTCTGGACGACAATATACTTGGACTAGTAGACGAGATACGCCAACACTTGAGAAGTTGGATCGTTTTCTAGCAAGTGTGGATTGGGAGCAAAAGTATCCAATGGTCACGGTGCAAGCTCTTACCCGTGCGGGCGGATCATACACCGTTATTAATAGATACCGGGGAACATGCGTTCAAGGGTAATTCTAGTAGATTTACTTTTGAATTATCGTGGTTTCGACAAGAAGGATTTTATGACACATTGTTCGTGAATGGAATGCGGTCCAAACAGGCAACTCACCAGTTGAGCGGTGGCAAAATAAAATCCGTCATCTACGACATTTTCTTCGTGGGTGGGCAAGGAATTTGAGTGGGGAATATAAAATGTTACGAGATAAATTAATTTTACTTATCGATGAATTAGATGTTAAAGCTGAAACAACCCCTCTTACGGCAGCCGAGCGGGCAGCCAAGAGAGAGGCGGATGACAAGCTGGCCCAATTGCGTCGTGATGAGGAATCTAAGTGGGCACAACGAGCTAAAGTTAAACACATTCAGGAAGGGGGGAGTAACACGAGATATTTCCACATTATCGCGAATGGTAAACATAGGAAAAAGAGAATATTACAATTGGAACAAGAGGAAGGCACGATTGTGGGTCAGGAAAATCTTAAGACTTATATCTCTGAGTACTATAAGAAATTATTTGGCGCGCCGGCTACAAATAATTTTTCTTTGGATGAGAGTGTGACCCATGATTTGCCGCAAATTTCAGAAGAAGAAAATAAGATTTTGACTCAAGACTTCTCTGAGAAAGAAGTGTTTGAGGCAATTCAAAAAATGGAACATAATAAAGCTCCGGGACCGGATGGGTTTCCCGCGGAGTTCTATCAAAAATTCTGGGGATGTTAAAAGCTGATTTGATGGCTATGTTTGCGCAATTGCGTGCGGGAGACTTGCCGTTATTTAAGCTAAACTTTGGTATAATCACCTTGCTCCCAAAAAAAGAAGATGCGAGTAAAATTGAACAATATCGTCCTATTTGTCTCTTGAATGTGAGCTTCAAGATTTTCACAAAAGTAGGAACAAACCGTGTCACCTCTATTGCGAGTAGAGTTGTCCGCCCCACCCAAACCGCTTTTATCCCTGGAAGAAATATTCTTGAAGGGGTTGTGGTATTACATGAGACGATACATGAATTACACAAGAAAAAGATGGATGGGTCCTTTTTAAAATATATTTGAGAAGGCGTATGATAAAGTGAAATGGTCCTTCCTACAGCAAACGTTACGTATGAAGGGGTTCACGCCACAATGGTGTGAGTGGGTAGCTCGGTTTGTCCAAGGGGGAGTGTAGGAATTCGAGTTAATGATGATATCGGTCATTATTTTCAGACACTCAAAGGATTACGACAAGGAGATCCGTTGTCCCCGCTGTTGTTTAATCTAGTTGCCGATATGTTGGCTATCTTAATTTCTCGTGCAAAGGAGGATGGCCAAGTGGGGGGGGTTTAGTTCCTCATCTTGTCGAAGGGGGGGGGGGTCTCAATCCTTCAGTATGCGGATGACACGATATTATTTCTTGAGCACGACATTGCGAAGGCCGTGAACATGAAATTAATATTGGCATTGTTCGAACAACTTTCGGGGCTGAAAATAAATTTTCACAAGAGTGAACTATATTGTTTTGGGAAGGCTAAAGATGAACAGGAGGAATATCGTCGTATATTTGGTTGTGAGATTGGTTCATTACCGTTTAGGTATTTGGGAATACCAATACATCATAGAAAATTACTAAACAAGGAATGGAAAACAGTTGAGGACCGGTTTGAGAAGAAGTTGGCGGCTTGGGTGGCAAGAATGTTGTCATACGGTGACCGTCTTGTGCTTATAAACTCAGTTTTAACAAGCCTTCCAATGTTCTTACTATCGTTTTTCGAAATTCCAAAGGGAGTTAGAAAACGATTAGACTTTTATCGCTCTCGGTTTTTTTGGCAAAGCAATCAACTCAAACGGAAGTATAGATTAACTAAATGGAACTTGGTTTGTAGACCGAAGGACCAAGGTGGATTAGGAATTTCGGTTTTAGAGGTGCAGAATAAATGTCTCCTAAGTAAATGGTTGTATAAGATTTTGAATGAAGAGGGTTTGGAAAGAGTTATTAGTTAACAAATACTTAGGAGATAAAACGTTGTCTCAGGTGCAAGTTAAACCGATGGATTCACCTTTTTGGAAGGGAATTATGAAGGTAAAAGATGATTTCTTTAAGCGGGGAAGATTTTTGAGTGGTAATGGAGAACAGATTCAGTTTTGGGAGGATACATGGTTGGAACTGTTTCTTTTCAAACTGAATATCCATCCTTATATGCTATTGCGTCTAACAAGCATAGTACAGTAGCTAATGTTCTTGGGACATCACCTATTAATCTACCATTTCGACGGGTCTTGGTAGGAAATAATAGAACAAAGTGGCTTCATTTAGTTGAGAGGTTGATGCGTGTTAACCTCATAGATGAGGAAGATAAATTTAAATGGATGCTTACTTCTAATGGAACCTTTACGGTTAAGTCATATTATGAGGACTTATTAAATGGTCACACTAGATATTTGCGTAAGTATCTATGGAAGCTAAAGATCCCGTTAAAAATAAAAATCTTCCTTTGGTTCCTTAATAGAAAAGAAATTTTGACAAAAGACAACTTGATTAAAAGGCGGTGGATAGGCTGTAAGAAATGTGTTTTTTGCGATGCGGATGAGTCCGTTGAACACCTCTTCATTAAGTGTGTTTGCTCGTGATATTTGGAGACTAGTGCACTTCACGTTCAATGTTTATCCACCAACAAGCATTGCGAATTTGTTTGGTAGTTGGTTAAATGGAATAGATAAAATCACGAAAGCTCGTATTCGAATTGGTGTTGCGGCCATATTGTGGGCTATTTGGAATTGTAGAAATGACATTGTCTTTAATAAATCAAATTCAACTCATTATTTGCAGGTTATTCACAAGGCGTGCTACTGGATTCACTCATGGTCATTCCTACTTCCTGCGGACCAGCGTGGGCTTATGGATGCCGGATGTACCCGTATGTTGATGATTGTGCGAGTTATCTTCAGCCGGGGCGGATGGCTACAACCTAGACGTATTGATGTTTAGTAAACTTTTATTTGAGTGGCTGATCTTTGTAGCCACCTTAAGTGACCCATGAATCTGTGAACTTGTATTCTTGGATGTTTAAATAATTGCGGGTGGCTGTGTGCATCTTTTGGATGCAGAGGCCGGGGATCCGCACCCCCTTATCTAAAAAATATGTACTTTTCAGAAGACGGTTGTCTTGCAGCAACAAAACTAGAGTATATGTAAACATATCAAACTACCTATAAAGTATAAACCGAGTTAATGGGGAAGCAACATGCTAACTCCACTTGTCACAGTGCTTATATATATACACTACTTAAGTCTTGTTTATTATGTCCATCGTTACAAACTGTTACTAGCTAATCACCATCGAAGTATCTAGAAAGAAGTGTGATGAGAGTGAGAGGCATCGAGAAATAAGGTTCAGCCATGTGGAAGGTTCAGCCATGTCTGCTAGTGTTGGCATACTGGTAGTTGCTTGGTTCCTGTGAGCTGTAATTACCAGTGCCACCGCGGGGCATTGCCTGATCTTGTGAAATTGTCATCGTCCAAAGTGTAGCGGGGAACTATTCAGCCGACTGGAGGAAGTCTTGCAAGCACTATATGCTTTGATTCCGAGTTGGACTTCCAACAAGGTCACGCTATCAAGCGGGATCACCATAATGAACTAGAGGGAGTCCTTCCTCCAATCCGCACCTAACGAACTGTATGATTCACATGATTCCACCAACACAGGAATGTAAAAGTCTCAGGATTGCAATGTTACACCTCTTCCTATACTATATGATTTTCGCATGCACTTTGTTTGATTCCATCACACGGAAATTTTAAAATATTACCAAGAGGTTCAGGTGGATGTTAGATTTTTATGAAATGTAGCGTAAAGGATTCCTTAAGAAAATTCAAGTGGGATTAGATTCTACAAATCAAACAAATATCTTTATTATAGTACCTAAAAAGAATGGAACCTTCCGTGTTCTGCCAGTCCAATCGTTCCGTGCTAACGATCGACAACGACATGTGGGCCCAACTTTCCACCACCCGACCCAATCTCTCTAGCGGCCAGCGCCCACCCTAGGGCATGAACGAGCGCCATATCAGCATCATTGCACGAGTATTTTTTTACCGACTCTGGCCTTTTCCCAACACAAATTCTTAATCTGGCCCCATTTGAAACAAATTTCAAATCTAGCCCCAATATTTCGGTAGCAAATGCCTTGGAGCCAAGGTATGGCGTTTCGATGCTAGTGTCTTCGGCGCTGAACGTGGTGCCACTGCTTGTTAATGACATCTCTAAATGTGCTGCCCTATTCAAATAGATAGAAATATATTTTTGGACATGGTTGTTTTGACTCATAGGTCTACATGAACCCATTACCTAATATATATATTCTAAAATATCAAACAATTCACCGTAGGGTAAATCAAACAATTCCAAAATTTGTACCTCCGGCCATTCTATGTCCACACGCAAAATTTCAGAAACAGACATATTTTGTGCCATGTGTAAAAAATACAAAACAATGTCTCCTTGGAAAGTTATTCTTGAGCACCAAAAATTGTATTTCTTACACATGTACAATTTTTGTTGAGTGGGTGTATGTGCCCCTATTAGCCAAGGTGGATATCTATTTTTTGTGTGAATATTGCACAATAGTTAAGTTTGCGATGACTATACTCCGACTTGCGGCATCCAGACGACACGGATTGGACAACCTGTGAAAACCGTGCTCCGACTTCAATCATGAAGGAGGCTCATGGCGTCAATACCGTGTTGAAGGCATTGTTGTTTTAGCTATCGTCTCCTTGTTGAAGGCTCGGGTGGTCGGTGGGCACGAGGTACTTGCTACGCCGGTGAGCCGGCGATGGTTGTGGCGGGGGCACCCCGTTTTCTGTAGCGTTGTGCTAGTTGGTGATGCATTGTCACCTTATTTGGCTGCTTAGGTTTGTTGGTTGCTTTGGTTTGTACGATTGTTGTAACGTTTTTGCCAGTTTTTGTTGAATAAATAAAATAGATAAAATATGTATGCATCGTTTAATATACATTAAAATGTAACGCTATCAATACTGCATAAGGCTACAACTTTGAAGCTGTAGTGGACTAGTGTGTCACAACGTCGGATACCAGGGTACTTTTGTATGTAAGAAAACAATAGTATTGCAACAACTACTCACATAGTAGTGTAAATGTAACAAACATATTAAGTATCCAACTATATATTGGGCACTTCCTCAGGCACCCTAGTACAGCTGCTCGTAACAGTGCATACATATATACACCACTTCATTCTCGCCTTTTGTTTCCATAAGACTTACCGAGAAATAGATGGCCAATGTTGAAAATTCCGGAGATAAGTTTGATGAGAGTGAGAGGCATTGAGGAAAAAAGCACTACCAGAATGAAAACTGCTCCTGTAAATGGAAGGTTTAGCCGTTAGTACTAGCGGTGGCATACTTGCGATTGATCATGTTCTCTGAGCTGATTTTAGCAGGGCCACTGACACACCGGCATCGTTGCCAAGTGAAGTGAGAAACTATGCAGGTGGTTTGACGCTGTTCCGCAAGCGCCAAATATTGTGATTTAGAGCTGGATCCCGAACGCCGTCTTGCTGCTGAGCGCTATCGCCCTGAACTATTGCCGAGAGGGAATTCCACGTTTTATCCTCTAGTTATACATTTGTGACACTAATTACTTCCATCTAATGAAAAATTGTTAGATAGCCCATTTAGAAACTTTGGATTCTAGTTTTTTTTCATGCATTTCCGTTAGGTAAGGTGTGAGGTGGTGATTGAGCATAAAAATAAAAGAATTTCCGAAAATTGACTTTTGGACATTGTTGTTTGACACACCACATAGTTTTAAGATGCTGAACTATTCTAGCGAAACATGCAGAATGCTAATACCTTGTTAAAACTTTTATATATGATGCATTTATAATTTTGTATCACTAAATGGGGGGTAATAGGTGTCACAAAGGCACAACTTTAGAGTAAAAAGTGAAATTTACTCTAAAAAGCAAGAAAAACTAGGAGCTTCAGAAACCAATCTGCTAGACCACTTGCGTAAGGATGTGAATGGTATGGATAACCACCCCCCCCCCCCCCCCCCCCCCCCCCCCCCGCGCATCCGCATCCGTTTTGAAGGATATGGCATGTAAATCCGCCGGATACGAACGCGGATAAGGATATTCCTCCGGCGGATATCCGACGGATATGGTATACAATATGGTATTGCTATTATCCGACGGATGCGGATTATCCGTCATTTTTTGCGGATTATCCGATATGGTCTATTAGGATAATCCGTATTATTAGCCTATTTGGTTAGTAGAAATTAATAGCCAAATCATTTGGCACATTGACCTAATCACCCGTGTATGTCTGTCCGTATATAACTGATCTTATCCTAGTACGACTTACACTCATTAATCATATATACATATTCATTTTATGTCGTGCAACCATGCACTTGTATCATGTCCACGTACATTTTGATCTGTTATGTGTTTGGATAGTTCTTTTGTTCATATCTTCAGCACGGTAAAATTTTGTTTCTTTGTACATACTGATCCACTAGTTAGTATTTGTATTCGGTCCGAATCCGCTATGTTCCCGATCCGTATTCCAATATTATCAGCTTTCATATCTGCATCCGGCTCCAAATCCTACAAAACATATATGGGAAATTAGATCCGATTCGATCCTCTCCTTCGGCTGGGCCACACCCTGGGCCGGATAGATCTGGGCCCAACCTCATGGCGTTTGGTTGTACAAAATAAAAGATGCAACTAGTAGGTCATGCGGCCCACGACCCATGCTTCAACATCCGTGCATTCATGTAAAAAAAACAAATCCGTGCTATGGCTAAAAACTTGGCCGATCGCTGCGATACAACCGAAAAATTCAACGTTTCCAATTGGACAGGACTAGGCGTCCCCCGGGGGATCTTTCCGTCCGATCCCCCGGGTCGCCAGCCCGACACGTGTCCACTAAATATAGGCTAATCCCGCTTTTGCTACAAAACTCCCGCTTTTTGCTACAAATCGTCCCGCTTTTGCTGCATTGTAGCAAAAAAACGGTTCGTACACAAAACATGAAGGGAAAATTCTGGCCTCGCCGGAGACCTCACCGGAGACCTCGCCGGAGACGTGGTAGCAAAAAGTTTATGCTATTGTAGCAACAGAAAAGTTCTATTGTAGCAAAATCAACTTCACCGGAGACTCTCGCCGGAGACATCGCCGGAGACCTCACCAGAGACCTCGCCGGAGACGTGGTAGCAAAAAGTTTATGCTATTGTAGCAACAGAAAAGTTCTATTGTAGCAAAATCAACTTCGCCAGAGACTCTCGCCGGAGACCTTCTCCGGCGGCGTGTGCATGCTACGATGCTGCAATATAACAATTTTTTTTGCTATTATTGTTATGTGTTTTGCTACAATAGGATAAATTTTTTGCTACGATGTTTCCGACGAGGTCTTCGTCGATGTCGCCGGCGAAACCGATTTTGCTACAATAGCACAATTTTTTTGCTACGGGATCTCCGGCGAGGTCTCCGGTGAGGTCCGGCGAGTCCGGTGAGGCCGCCGGCGAAATCGGTCTTTTCTCCGGCGAAATTGATTTTGCTACAATAGCACATCTGTTTTGCTACGGGATCTCCGGTGAGCTCTCCGGTGAGGTCGCCGGCGAAAATCGGTCTTTTCTAATCTACTAGTTGCTTTGCACGTGCAACGCACGTCTCCAAAATACCCTCACGAAATTTCGGACATGCAATCATCGTGTTGCTTAACTTTCATAATCGACCTCTCTTAGGCATTACAACAAATACTTGAATGACCTGCAAACAGTACACATGAAAATTCATTTGATAAATGCAACGCAATCATTATTAAATTGCCTTCAACCAGCTGCAAGAGATTCACATCAGGAGTGAAATATTTTTGCAAGGAATTATTTAATAGTACGTTGCTGCTACTTTGTAACCGGGATGGGATTAGCAGCTCGGTGCATACTGCATACGGGAGGATGCAGAAGGAGAAAAAAAACATATAGCTTTATAGGGGATAATTGCAGAATATGAAGCAGTAACCTACAAGCAACAGCTCAACATCCAACTAACACTTAATTTGTCCCAAAAAGAATTGCAATTCACCTGAAGAGGCTTGCACACGCTGATGGTGAACTAACAATTTGACTTTTGTTGCAGCCCGCGATGCTGATTATGTCTATTTCTGCAAACCCGCAGCAAATCAGACCGGCTAGACAACAGAAAATAAGAAACATACCAGCCGGCCACCTGCACAAACGGGAGCAGCGGAAGTTCCGCTATGTTCAGACTTAGCACCATAATAAGTTCAGAAGTAGGGGCCGCCGCCGGGATGCACGCTTGCTGCCGGAGTGCGCGACTCTCCCGCCGCCAGCTACCTTCCCTACCCCGCGAACACGTCCACGGATGCCTCCCTGCCACTGGGAGCACCCCACCAACCAGGAGCGCCTCTTCCTTCCCTGCATCTCAACCTCCCGGTCGGCGCCCCTCCCCTTCACTTCTTGTGATTCATATCCTCCTCCAGCCCGACGATGCACGTCAGCCTCACGCCTGGCTAGCCCCTCAGCCTGTCGCACGACGGTGTGAACCGGCCCGGCGCCGGCCACGGCCTCCCCTCTCGTCGGCCACGGCTGCCGCTCGCTCGTCGGAGCCGAGGTGGTAGTCCATGACCATGATCCGCGGCGGCCGACGCGAGGGAGCTGGCGGTGAGGTGGTAGTCCACGATGCGCGGCTCCAGCTCGGCGGCGCACCTGGATGCGGCCGAGAAGCTCCGTCTTGAGCTGGCCTCCTTTGAGTCCGACCGCGCCGCGCCCGTGAGGAGGGTCCTGGTCGTGGCCGAGAAGCTCCGCCAAGAGCTCGCCGTCTTCGAGTCCGACCGTAAGGAACGTTTTGTTTTAGCGGTGACAAATCACGTAATTATCAGGAAACGAAAAGATGTGTTGAGTTGTCAAACATTGGAGAAATCTGGACCGTTGGCCAAATATTATAGGGCTCAGATTTAATGTATCAACACAAGTTTGCTCTTTTAATTGTATTCTAGTTGACATGTACGTGCAACGCACGTATTCACAATTAATGGGGTGCAATTTATATGTAGGAAAATTGAAAAGCGCAAAGGGCTTCTTAGCTACATGTAGCTCGTATTTTCAAACATTCCTACAAAACAGGAAATCTGGAGCACCATCAGACTCTAAAAAACCACATGTGTTCATCAAGTGTAATTCCCTAACCAGAAGGAAATTCTCAAGATTTTTTTTATTTTAATAGGTATTAAATAACTAAGCGTGTGCCCACGAATTACTCATATATACGAATAGATATTCTAAGCAGGTATTGATAAAAACAGGAATAGCAAGTCTATGCAGGTCTTCTTAAAAACAACAAATAGCAATGCTTAATTGGGGACGGAAGAATGACATGCATCAATGAACTGGTTCTAGGATGAGTGTGCAGTTGTGTTTGAGCTGACGAATGCACACTGGGAGGTCATCATCGCAGCCAACCGCCACACACAGCGGAGAAGACATCGGGAGGAATCAAGGAAACTGTGGCCGCACCGCTGTACAACATACTTGTCGTGCTCCATATGCGACCATTACAGTTTGAGTACTCCGCTATGAAACAAGAGTACGTATATAATTATTGGTTTGTGTTGTATTGTGAACACGCATGGCGACATACAGCTTTGATCCGCTTACCATCTCTCCATTGACTGTCATTCTCTTGCTTCCTGTTGTCTCGCCTCAATATGCATTTAACCTTTACAGCCAGTATGAGACATGATCCAAGGCTGATATCTGGTTCTGTAAATATGAATGAGGAGGACCAGCAATAGTTATTTGAGACTCTGATGAGATTACCAGCAAATGCTAGAATTCAACCTGCTACTCTGTCCCATATTCGATCTTTGTTTTTAGAAACTGTGGCATAATTGATGTAAGATAGAATGCTCCAGCCTGCATTTGGTCAAACTGTAAGAATCGAATGACATAGCAGACTTTAGCTAGAGGTTTGGACTAAAACCACAAATTCCTCCCTATTTTCAGTCCATTCTTCAGCAACTCCTCCCTATTTTCGATATTATGTAGCAACAGAGAAAACGCTGTGAGACACAGACTAATCAAATATCAGTTCGTGAACTTTGAGGGATCAAAAGCTGACCACGAAGCACTGAGTAGCTGTTAAAACAAGGAGGAGGCTCTCAGGTCGAAGGAGCGGAATCAGTTCCAGGCAGAGGGCGCTGACGCCGGCGAGCCTTGCCGGTAGTCATCACGAACTGCATGCCCACGACCGCCTTGAAAGAAGGGGACGGGGACCTATCGGGGCAGGTGATATGGTAAACGTCGTGGCGGCAGTCTTCCGAGTAGTCGCTGCTTCTCCTGTCATCCTGGGCCTCTGTCGCCTGCACCTTGCGTGCGGCTCGCCACCGGAGGTCTGGTGCCTTGGCCATCGCTGGGATCCCCGGATCTGATGCAGGGGCGGTCGCGACGGGAAAGAAATTGGAGGGTCGCCGCACCCGATGCCGGATCGATGCTCGACGCAGAGTTATTCTGTTCGGAAGGAGGGGATCCGGAGAGGACGAACAAATCGCGGAGAGCGTCGCGCTGCTGGGGCGCCCGCTGGCGCTCGCGGTCGGGGGCGGTTTCCGATCAGTTACGCTCCGGAATTGCAATCGCGGCGCGGCAGCCAGCTTCGACGTACCAGAGCTTCGTGGTTGGGTTGATCAAGGGGAGAGGAGAAAAAAAGAAACGAAACGGTACGGTGGCAATTTGGTCGTATTATGTGATTTGGTGGGAGGGTAAAACGGTCCAAAACGGACATTGTTGAGTTGTCAAACATTGGGACGATCTGGGCTGTTCGATCAGATATTGAATGGCTCAGATTTAATGTATCCCAACAAGTTTGCTCTTTTAATAGTAGTATAGATTTTCTGGACGAACCGTTTTTTGCTACATAGGAGCAAAAACGGACAATTATTTGCTACACGGTAGCAAAAGCGGGATTTGAACAGAAAAAGGGGACACGTGTTGGCAGGGGGACCCGGGTGATCTTTCCCAAGGATCCCCGGATGATTACTATACTTTTCCATTCCAATTTCGCATTGGATCGAAAGGGGAAAACTTCACACAAGCGTGAGTAGGCGAAATCGCAGATCGCCATGGCTACCCGCGGGCCGCCGCCGCCATCGTCATCCGGATCCGTGACCGTGACGGCCGACCCCTCCCCTTCCTCCTCCGCCCCCGCGGCCGCCCCGCCGCCGCCGGAGACGCTGGTGCTGCGGCTGAAGCGGCGGGCCAAGAAGAAGGTGTCCTGGAAGGAGGGGACCGTGGACAACGAGTCCCTCGGCCGCAAGAGCTCCAAAAAGTGCTGCATCTTCCACAAGGAGGTGCCCTTCGACGAGGACTGCAGCGACGACGAGGCCGACCCCGGCCGCAGGAATCCTCCGGGGGAAGGAGGCGAGGGGACCAGCGGGGGCGGCTGCTCCTCCCACGGCCACGGCCATAGACACCACCAGCACTGAGCTCCGGTTGGATAGGTACGAATCGGGGATCGTTGATGCTTGCTGATCGATTTTGTTGTGGTAGATTTTGGGATTAGATGGTTGGGAGTTCTTCCAATCTGTGATCGCTCTGGGGAGAAATTTTCGCGGGGTAGTTTAATGAACCATTTAGAAATTCGACATGTAATGATCCCTCAGTTTTATTCTTGTCCATATGCTAGAAGTGTTCATTTGATTTCAGGGTTTGCTTGAGTTTGAAGATAATGTTGCACGACATAGAGCTAAAAAACACTGTTTCATAAGTCATTAACACAACCAAGGATAATTTCCGTAGCCTCCATATTCGAAATCTTGTAAACTGGAACTTCAACGACTCTGTAGCCCCGTATATAACTCATGCTATGCAACTTGCTACACTCCATTATTTATTTACTGATCTAGGCTTGCTTGCTGTAATCTGCAGGCAACTTTTGATGGGCTTCCTTGTCTACGCGTGAAGTTGTCAAGTGAAACATTACTGCTGCGTGTCAAACATTAGGTTAAAATGTGCTCAAACTTTTAACAGAATGCGCCTTCTATAGCAAACTGTATTGTTGCTTCCATGTGATCCAATGTTATGAGCTGTATAAATGCTACACCTGTTGTCATTGATTTGGTGGCTTCAAAGATTTCCAGGTTCTTGGATACCCATTTGGGCACCTCATTAAACTTTTGGCTCACATGGCACCTTGTTGGGTGGTTGTGTAGTGATGGACTGATGGTTTTGTTTGTCTTATCAAATATCTTGTCTCATTTATAACATGCCCTGGTAATCAGGCTACATGTAACATCCACTAGTTTCTGCCATTCAAATCAACACATTGGATTTGAACAATACTTTAAATGTGAAACTGTCAGCTTTGTCTTGGTAGTCATATAATTTTGACGATTCAAAGTTCAACCTGTTTATTTAAATAACATAGTGATGGTAACTGTCAGTTTAGTTCTCAAACAAGGACGAAAGCTGTGTATGTATTTCTAATTTGACTAACTTTTTGACATGGAACATAGATGTCTGTTGGAGTCAATTAAAAGTTATTTTTGACATGGAACATAGATGTCTGTTGGAGTCAATTAAAAGTTATTCGAAAAATATAGACTTGTATTGATATCCCTGGCCTCTGATGAACATATCCAAACAATCTTCAATTCTTATGCCGACTGACTGCCAAGAGAGCATGATTTCTTTTCTGGAGAAAAATTGGGCGATATACTTACCAGATTTTGCTTGAGCTGGTAATTCTGGAGCTTGGCCCTGCAAGAGTCAGTACTCTCTAGTTGCTTGTGGAACTTCTCTGGTTCACGGTTGTGTTCTTATCTGGTAGCTATTTTATTTGCCTGTCTAGGGTGTAGCATGCCCTGATAATCAGGATAGATGTGTTATTCGAAACGTTGGTAAATGTACATTGAATTTGATATATGCTTTGAATGGTAAAGTGTCAGTTTTGTCTTGTCATTTAAATTTTGTTCTTACCATTCAATTTTGTGTGTGTGTGTGTGTGTAGAAACTGAAAACATTTGCTGTAACCACTAGTTTAGGCGTGAAACAGCGGTGGAGGCTGTGCATGTCTTTCGGTAGAAATTTTTGACATGGAACCTAGATCACTGTTGGAGTCAGTTAGAAGGTTTTTTCTTTAAGGAAGACTGTTGGTTATATCCTGGCCTCTTATGCACACCTTCAATTGTTATTCTGGCTGATTGTCAAGCAAGCATGCACTGTGTTTGTAAAATTCCAGATGTTTGCTTGACCTGGTAATTCGAGTCAATATACTCTAGTGGTTGTGGAATGACACCTTATATATACATGTTGGTAGGTTCATTGTATCACAGATGAGCTAGCAAAGGTGCAGTTGCAGCACAAAACAACGAATGAAATAAAACAATGTGTATGGTGCCGTCATCCATGGGAATGGGATGCATTTTTTTTGGGATAGTGGGTAGTAGTTGTTATTAGTTCAGTAGCTATGCACACCAAACTAAGTTTACCGCTGGTTGAAGGGGCACCACAACAGGACATGCTCTTCCAGCTTCCTGACCTCTTTGTTTCGGCGCATTGAGTCACCCTCTGGCCATCCTTTAGCTGCTAGGCATGCCTGTCATGACGTGCTGCATCCCTTTTAGTGCACTGAGGAGGTCCGTTGCTGGATCTTGCCCGTGCATATTGCTCATGGCGAGCTACTAAACCTGTGTCTGCTGTGCCCAGCACCCATACCATGATTGGCTGCACACCGTTAACTGCCATACACAGAAGCTTGGTCGCACAGCTTGACTGAGGAATAAAGTGTAAAACAGGTTCAATTCTTTCTCTTTCTTTTTCAGACTGATAGGACATTAAAAAAAATCACTAAATTATCAAACGCCTTATTATCTTGTCACGATTATAGGATTTCCTGATAATCTGGTTACATGTAACATTAATCTATCTTTGTCCAGTGGTTTCTGCTACTCAAATCAACATAATGGATCTCAACAATGCTTTGGATGTGAAATTGTCAGTTTTGTCGTTCACATAACTTTCGATGCTTACAATTTTTACTTGTCTTTATGGAAACATAAAATATTGATGGTAACTGTCATCTTAGTCATCGAACAAGGATGACAGATATGTATGTCTGACGGTAGAACTTCTATAACTTTTTGACATGGAACCTAGATGTGTGTTGGGGTTAATTAAAAGTTCTTTTGGAAACGGAGATTTGTGCTGATATCGAGGCCTCTGATGCACACAGCTAGACAATCTTCAGTTGTTATGCCGGCTGATTGCCAAGAGAACATGCGTTTTTTTCTAGAGAAAATTTGGTGATATACTTTCAGTTATTTGCTTGTGCTATGTGTGTTGGGGTTAATTAAAAGTTCTTTTAGAAACGGAGATTTGTGCTGATATCGAGGCCTGTGATGCACACAGCTAGACAATCTTCAGTTGTTATGTGGGCTGATTGCCAAGAGAACATGCGTTTTTTTCTAGAGAAAATTTGGTGATTTACTTTCAGTTATTTGCTTGTGCTGGTAGTTCTGGAGCTAAGCCCTGCAGGATACAATATTGTAGTTGGTTGTGGGAGTGCTCCGGTTCATGATTGAGTTCTTATCTGGTACTAATTTTATTTCCATATTATGCCCTGTTAATCAGGATACATGTAACATCAGAACGTTTCTATTGGACGTTTCCGACATTCAAATGGACACATTGGATTCGATTAAAGCTTTGAATGTTAATGTCAATTTGTCTTTTCATGTAAATTTTGATGCTTATAGTTCAATTTATTTGGGTAGAAACATAAATATTTATTGTGACCATTAGTTTAGTCATCAAACACTGACGCTTTTGGTAGCATTTTTTGACACAGAACCTGGATCATTCTTGGAGTCAGTTAGAAGGTCTTTTCTTTTGAGGTGAGAATTTTAGTTATATCCCGGTCTTTGATGTACACCTTCAATTGTTATTCTGACCAACTGTCAGGAAAGATTGTGTTGGTTAAATTCCAGATCTTTGCTTGAGCTGGTAATTCCGGAGCTCAGCGCTGCAACAGTCAATACTCTAGTGGTTGTGGAATGATTCATGCTTGTCTTCTCATGTGGTATTAGTTTTAGGAAACCGGAAAGTGTTTTGTTTGAAGGAAACAACTGATCATAATTTGTGTCATCTAGTTCCCTCTTGCACAATATGTTTTCTGTTCTATCAGGTGGTTTGTGCTGGGATGTTTCCCAGTCCTAGTGCCGGATTATCATAGAAACGAGATTTTGTCCCGCAAAAGGTATATGTCGAATACGCCACGTGATGGGGCAAGATATGCGAGCACCAACTGCAAGATTTGCTGTAAACCAAAATGACCTATATCTCCACCAACCTCCAACCTGATCACAATGGGGTGACAATTAATCACCACTGTACTGTCACTTGAATGTCACCTTATATATACATGTTGCTTCACCATTGCGTCCCAGATCAGCTAGCAAAGGTGCAGTAGCAACTCACAACAACGGATGAAATTAAACAATGCATATGCTGCCGTTGTCCATAGGAATTGGATGCATTGGGATAGTGAAGAACTGTTAATGGTGCAGCAGCTATGCACAATAAACTTTGTTTGTCGCTGGGTGATTGCTTTCCGCGATAGGAGATGGTCATCCTGCTTCCTGGTCTCTTTGTTTGCGCGCACCACGTGACTCTCCGACCATTCTTTGGCCGCTAGGAATGACCGCGAGTATTCCTCTGCGCGCACTGGATGGTCCTCTTACCATCCTTTGGCCGCTAGGCATGGCTGCCATGACGTGCTCCATCCCTGGCATGTGCGCTGTGTGAGCTGTATCATTTTGGTAGGGACGCGTTTGGTCGTAGTATTGGGGCAGGCTCAAGGGGCAGTGCTAGGAAGAGCCACCCCTAAAACCATGTCGTGCCTGTTGTTTGGTAGCCTGGAGTAAAAAACGAGAGCTCTCTTCGTGCAACATAACCAAACAACGAGCTTATGTTTACAGATTCGGTTAGTCTCACCATTTGCTTATAGGTGTACTTACCTCTCACCATGAAGTAGCGGTAGAACGGCGAGCATGACCATGATGCGAGCGGCGGTGGCGGAGGTAGCCTGTCTGCGAGCGGCGGCTATGACGACGGCTCGAGCGACAACGACGAAGGTGAGCAGACGACATGGCGACGGAGCTGAGTGCTTGGCCGCGGCAAGCAGACGGCATGGCAGCAAAGCTGGACAGTGAGCAAATGGCATGGTGGCTGCGAAGCTCGATGACATGGCATGACGATGATAGAGCTCGGCGAGTTAGAGCGGAGGTTGAAGAACATGGATAGACCAAGGACAGTCCAAATACGCATCGTACAATGCCAGATCTATCCATCTACATGCAACGAAACGCAAAACTTAAAACACGATAGTTATGCGGAATGACGAGATGAAGCTACTCCTTAGAGGAAATCGCAAACGGCTAACTGTGTGAACGAAAACTCATCAAAAATTCGTCTAAAAAAGCTTCAAGCAAGAACACGAAATTAGGTCCATACGGTTAACAAAAACTCGAACGGATTTCCGGAATGGAACCGCATCATCAAAGCGCATCATTTTGGTATACACCTTATTTTAAACCGAGCAGTGTATCAGTGATTAGAAGGAGTGAGACCGTTGTTATCCTGTTGTTATCCTGTTGTTTCTGTTCTTGTTCTTTCTGTTGCTTGACGATGAGTGGAGCGCAGGGACAAAGTAGTCCGAATTCAACAATTCGAGTGTATCAGATTCTTTATCATTTCGAGGAAAAGGTTCGGGAGGAAAGGGAAACAACAGAGGGATCCGGGAATTTCTAATCTTAGTAGGAGCTTTCCAAAGAAATAGCTTAGTAGCCACATTAGCTGCGCTTGGGATGATTTTAGGCCGGCATATTCCCTTTGGCTATATAATCGTGTGGTTTCTGGAAATTTAAAACCCGATTTCCTCTATAAATTCTCCGATCTAAATGGCAGTTAGTTAAGGCATGGGAGCGAACGATTTTGCAGCTGGCCGGCCTGGCCGCGAAAAAACTGCCGATTCGGCCGTTGTCACTGGGTCTGGCCCGAGACTGCTTTAAGAAGCACGCTGTGCAAAAATTGAGCTGCAGACAAGCAAACAACCAGCCTGTTTCTGCAACCATAAACGCACGTCATGGAGCGCTGTGTGATCAAAATATACTACTTATTTTGGTAATTCTGGCCTCTGATGCACACCAAACAATCTTCAGTTAACATGCCGACTTATTTCCATGAACGCATGCATTGTGTTCAAGAGAATAGCCGTGAGACCTCTCTTCTTTTTCTTCTCCACGTGCCAAAAGTGTTCAGTTGATTGTAGAGTTTGGTATACATTGAAGGATGATGTTCATAACAGAAAAAGTTGAAGAACACTGGTGCCATGTGTATTAGTAATATACGATTTATATAGCCTCCATGCTTGAAATCTTTTATCCTGAAACTTGAACTACTTTCTGGCCCAGTGTATATACTCATGTGCAACCTTCCTCCTTCTTCTTTGGGTTTTTTACCGCCCTGAATTTTTGGCAGAGATTTGTAAGACATTTGTATTGGAAAACCTCTGGTTTTTCATCCCTATGATATCTCTGTCAAAATAAAATATATATACTCATGCCAGGCAACTTGCTACACTGCATTTTCCATTTACTGATCGTTCCGTTGATAGGCATCATGCTTGAAATTGTCAAGTGAAACAGGTGAAAAGCTAGTATTACCATTTAGTCCAACTTGCAACAAAATGTGCATTCTATACCAAACTGTATTATTGATTCCATACAATCTAATGTTATAAGATGTATAAATGTTGCACTTGTTATCATTTTTCTCCGGTGTTACCATAGCGTTTTATATTCCAATATGGAGGTAGTATTTGTTAACTTCAAGGACATGATAGATTCTTGGATACTTGGACACCTGATTACAGGGACGGAGCCAGGAAGTTGATAAAAGAGGGGCCAATTGAACACCAAAATAGTTGGAGGGGGCCATGTGGGTAAATATTGTCTAAACTGAGGTCAAATCCACCAATTATAGGGGGTATTTCACAAAAAAAAATCCATCATGGGGGCCATGGCCCCTGCTGGCTCCGTCCCTCCCTGATTACCCTTGTGGCTCAAATAGCATTGTGTCATGTTGTTAACAAAGTTGATCTTTGTTTATCAGGTGTGCTATGCTAACATGTTTTCCCCAGTTCTAATAACTTGTTGCCACACAAACGTTATGCTACTCCATAGAAGGTACATATTGACTGTGTCTTTGATCGGGAAAGATATGCGAGCAACAAAATGCATTTGGTTTGATATGCATGAAACCATGCATGGTCGCCGCCTACCCCCCCCCCCCCCCCCCACCCCAATTTTTTGTGTTTTGTTATGTGTGCTATGTTCAAATGTACTCATAGACCTAGTGTGCCTTGCCAGAGAGGCTAGGAGACCAATTGCAAACAAAAATTTCATTGACCATATTATATTCGCCTGATTTTACCATGTAGCCGGATTTATGTTCATCATGTCACATTTGTTTTGCTTGTGCATTATGTTGGTGTGATTCGGCAGTCGGCACTGAAACACTATTTTTGTTTTAATGTTTTCTTCCTTTGAGCACATTGCACTGAAAAGCATCTTCATCCCCCCTCTCCGCGACCCCCTAAACATGTTGGTGTGATTAGGCCCGATGCTTTTCAGTGCCGGTTGGGTGATTGAGGCAACATATGTTGTCATCGGCACTGAAAAGCATCTTCTTCCCCCTCTCCCTGACCCCCTCGCGCCGCCGCCTCAGGGCGACGCTGGTGGAATCCAACCTAGCGTCGCCCCTCCCCTTTGCAGGCCAAGTCTGCCGTCGCTGCCGTCGGCCTTGGCCGCGGTGGTAGCGGCGCCCTACGCCATGCAGCTTAGCTGGAGGAAGTGGCGGCTAATCTGGGCGCGGCTGGGGCATCCCGGGTAGTGCGCAGGGCACAGCGGCCAGGGCGGCTCCCTGGCTGGGCGATGGCGAGCGGCGGCCCCATGGGCGGGGGCGGTGGCCGTGGATCTGGATCTCGGCCAAATCTGTTTTGGCTCGGCTTTGGCCAGTCGGGATGCGTGATGAGGCCGGTGTGAGGCGGGCGGAGGTCCTCTACCGGTTTGCTGTCAGCGTCGTCCGTCTCCACGGTGACGACTCTCGCAGATCCATCTAGTGGCGAGTTTTGGGCGACACAGCCTCCGGTGAAAACCGCGCCGACTGCGGGCTTGGCGGACGATGACGGTGTCTCCGGCGTCATTCCCTTCTCGAGGCTTCATCATTGAAGGTCACGTCACCAAGCTCGGGATGTTCCGGGGGAAACCCTAGATTTGGGTCTCCCGGATCGGAAAATGACGTCCCTTTCAGGGTCGTTCTCCCTCCCCGGGGCATCATTTTGGAGCAGCTGCTGGTTGGGATGGGAAAGAAGAGGTGGCGTGTTGAGGCATCTAACACGTCGTCGACGGCGAGTCTTAGTGGCGCGGCGCAGCGGAGTCGGCCTTGGACGTGTGATGATGGTAACGCAAAGATTGGATATGTTGTCTAGCGTCGTGACGACATCGACAACATGTATGACAAGGTTAGTACGTGCTCCCTGTCCTGAAGATGATGGGTTTTGAGGAAGACGGTGGCGGCGAATTCTGTAGCAGGTGCATCGGTGCCGCTGAGAGTCTGCTGGACTGGTTGTGCCCCTTGGTCGCTATTGGGCGGACTAGTGTGGCCTTCGGTGTTTTGATGATGTGCGTTGGTGTGTATCACCCCCTTCATCTGTGTTGTAAGTGTAGCGAGGTGTCCCTAGTTTGGTGGTTCACTTCGATTTGATCTTTGTATTCCTCTTGAAAGGTGTTGATTGAATAATTGCGGATTGTTGTGTGCATCACTCGATGCAGACGCCGGGATCCGCACACCCTTTTATTAAAAAAAAATCACTCAATCATGATTAGTTGCACACCTCTAACTTGCACCAGAACAGTTTTTCTTCCTAAGTTCTCTCCCTTCCACGTGTGGATACCATGTTGGCACAATTTGACCGAGAAACAAAGTGTCAATTGACTCATGTCATTCTAATTTTTTTCGTGCAAAACACCATGTCATTCTTATTATTCAGACAAACAACACGTAACAAACATTAATTCACTAAGTACCTAATCCAATTAAGTTTTTCAAAGCAACTGTTTACGCGGACACGATAATCTCCGGTGTGATATGATCACCAGCAGACAGCTTGTACTCCTCAAATTTCACCTCTTCGCACTCCAAGCAGCTTTCTTGCAAGCCATGATAGTTCGTGGAAAGCAGATTGATGGTCGCTCTGGTCTGGCACAATTTCCAGTTAGGAATCACAAAAATGATCGGGCAAGATAGACGGAGATCTGCTGTCACACCGCACTGAAATGGACTATATCTCCAACAACCTCCAGATGAGACGACAATTAAGAACTACTGCCTTTTCACTTGAATGCACCTTATATATATACATGTTGTTGCTTCACCACCGCGTCAGTCTCACAGATAAGCTAGCAGAGGTGCATTAGCTGCTCACAACAAAGGATGAAATCGATAGCGAATTGTTAATGGTGCAGTAGGAATTGGATGCAGAGGGATAGCAATGAATTGTTAATGGCGCAGTAGGAACTCGCTGCAAACTAAGCACATCACAGGATGGATAAAACAGTCCGAGGCTCGCTTTCTGGTCTCTTCGGTTGCACGCACCATGAGCTCAAGTACAATCTTTGGCCCTACGGTCCTCCTTCGGCCTCTAGGCACGTACGCCGTCAGTCGGAGGTGCATGGAGCTACCCTGCCATATTTGCCACAATTTAGACATGTAAACCATGTACTGTTTAACCGCACCAGATATTACAATCACACAGTGAACTTGTAGGATGTACATGTTGCTTATTCCTTTGATACTATCATGAAGTATGTGCTCCTATTTCAAAGCATGGTTGTCTTCTCATCTGGTATTAGTTTAAAAGTAGCCGGTATAGATTGATGGGGTATGTACCTGGGTCTGGCTACTCTAGGGATTAGGCGACTCCACCTGCGATCTCCTCTCCGGTGAGTTCTACGGTGCGATCGGGGGCCTCCGTTGCTGTTCTTTCCCTAATTTTCTCGAGCTGATTAAGGGGACGACTAGTTCGTTTACCCGTCCTTGGTTGATCGGGCATAGGACAAGCAGGCGGAGTCCAGATCGGTTTTGCTCCGGAAGGAGTTTTTTGACATGGCTGATCCGAAGCCTGGCAATGGGAAGGGAAAGGAGAAGCAGACGAAGATGGATCTGCAAGATCTGATGAAGAACCTGGATCTCAAAATGGCGGCCTCCCAGGTGGAGAGCCGCGCGGATCAATGAGTGTGTTGGGTTTGAACTGTCGAGGGTTTGGCATGGACTCGACGGTTCGAGAATTACGTACTATTGCGCAAACCCAACTACATCGTGACCGGGTGATGAACCTAGCTGCTACGCTAGGGTTTCAACATAGCTTTGTTGTTAGTAGTATAGGATTTACGGATTTAAAGATATAAATTATTCCATATTAAATGTAAAAAAGAAAATATAAGTAAAATTCATTTTATTGTTATTTATTCAAAATATACTATTACATAATCATTGTTACTTATTCAAACAAAGTTTTAAAATTTAAACAATGAAAAAGTGTAACATCGTAATGGATGGATCAATATGATTGATAGGATACTTATATTTATATCAGTAAGTTCTAACTTCTCATTTTGAAACTAATTTGGAAAGAACTTAAAAAAGAGCATCTCAAGTCGGGGCGCCCAAATGGCCCTCCAAAGGCCTTCCGGACAGCGCCCAAAGGCATTTGGTCGCCGTCGCTCCCCACTCGCGCCGCCCAAACAACATTTTATAAAATTCGAATTTAGGCAAATTTCATTCAAATTATAGGAAATTTTATAAATTTGAACGAAATTTGAAAAACTAAACCTAATTCTACTGGTAGCGGCTGTCGAAGGCCTAGTAGGGGTCCTTCTCCTCCTCCTTGACGCCGCTGGTTCCTGCGCCGCCGTCGTCCTCCTTCTTGACGCGGCTAGGGCCGGGGGCGTCGCCGGTGAGGTCGAGGAACGGCACGCCAGTTTCCTGGGCGTGCATGTACGCCGACCAGGCGCAGGCGCTCTGCGCGTCCATGGGCGACACGTCGTTGAGCGACGTGGCCTCTGCCTGCCGGAGGAGCTCCTCCTCGTCTTGGGCCTCCTGCGCCGCCTTCAGCTCGGCGTAGAACGACCCCGCCTGCGTCGTCCCCGGCTCCGCCTTGACCTTCATCGGCTCCGGCTTCGGCGTGAGGAGCCCGGCGGCGCGGGTGCGGGAGGACAAAGAAGACGCCCGTGATGAGGACCCCCGCGACGATGACGCCGTCGAGCGCGAGGAAGATGGCGTCGCAAGCCGCGGCGCCCACACGTGCGCTGGCGGCGCCCGAGGAGGAGGAGGCGGCGCGTAGTAGGAGGGCGTCGCGGGCCACTCCAGCAGGGAGCCGGCGGCGGCGATGTGGTCCATGACGTTCTGGAGCGTGCGGTGGGCACGCTCCAGAACGCCTCGCGCCCGGCGGCGTTCTTGTCTCTGGGCACCGGGCCGGGGCCCTCCCACCTGTTCATCTCCTCGTCGTAGAGACGCCTGAATGCCTCCTCGTAGCGGGGGCGCTGCCTGGGTCCTCCGGGTTCCAGCGCGGATCGTCACGCTCCTCCGGCGTCAGCTCACGCAAGACCTGCGCGGCGAGGAAGTCCTTGTTGGCGCGCGTGAGCGGCTTCGCCACTGGGATGCCGCGCACGGAGATCCCGTACCGATGCCCGACGCGCTTGTCGGGCGGCACAGGGTACCCGTTCTCCGCGAGCGCCTCCGACTGCTCGCGGAGAAGGGTGCACGGCGCGAAGCCGTTCGCCGCCGCGCCCCCCGTGCGTCGCCACTTCCCGGTCATCTCTTTGCGAAGCGGCGGTGTTTGCGGTGGGCAGAGAAAGAGGCGGAGGGAGAGAGATCGGTGACGGCTGGTGCGGCGAGTGGGCGCGGGGCCATCGCCTTTTATTGCCGCCGGAGAGCGGTGGCCGCATTTACGCCGTCGCCTCGAAAAGGCGCGCCGCGCATTCACTCCGGCAAGCAGTCGAGGCGACGGCTCACTGCCATCTGCGCCGGGCAGTGAAACCGAGGCGTCACGCGCCTGTGACGACGACCACCGCTTCGTGTCTCACTGCCAGGCGTGGCCCGCGCGTCGGGGGCGGCAGTTTCGTTGTGTCCGGGGCCGCCCCAAGTTGAGGGCGTGGGCTGGGCGTGCCGGACACAAAACTGGGCCGCGCCGGACCAAAATCAGATTTGGGCGGCGCGAGTGGGGAGAAAAAAAGTGTCCGGCACGCCCCAAAGGACTTTGGGCGGCCATTTGGGCGCCCCGACTGGAGATGCTCTAAGCGTGCTTTGGCTGGAGCAATTTTAGGATGGGTGACTGATGACCCACAAGTATAGAGGATCGCAAAAGTCTTCGAGGGAAATAAAACCCAAATTTATTGATTCGACACAAGGGGAGCCAAAGAATATTTATAAGCCTTAACAACGGAGTTGTCAATTCAGCTGCACCTGGAAATAGACTTGCTCGACACAGATTATCAGCAGCAACAGTTTTATAGCAGTAGCAGTAGTGAAATAATAGCAGCAGTGTAATGAAGACATCAGTAGTGATTAAAGTAGACAGCAGGATTAAAATACTGTAGGCATAGGGATGGATGAACGGGCGCTGCATGGATAAGATAATTCATGTAATGATCAAGACATGGCATTTGCAGATAAATAATAATACAGTATCCAAGTACTAAGTAACCATAGGCATGTGTTCCTATTTAGTCGTACGTGCTCGCAATGAGAAACTTGCACAACATCTTTTGTCCTACCAGCCCGTTTGCAGCGAGGACTCAAGGGAATCTACTGGTAATTAAGGTACTCCTTTTAATAGAGTACCGGAGCAAAGCATTAACACTCCGTGAACACATGTGATCCTCACATCATAGCCATCCCCTGCGGTTGTCCCAATTTCTGTCACTTTGGGGCCTCGGGTTCCGGACAACAATATGTATATACAACTTGCAGGTAAGATCTTAAAACAATGAATATCATCATGAATCAATAACATGTTCAGATCTGAAATCATGGCACTCGAGCCCTAGTGACAAGCATTAAGCATAACAAGTTGCAACAATGTCAATAAAGTACTAACAACGGATACTAGGCACCATGCCATAACAATCTTACAGCTATTACATGAATGATCTCATCCAATCCCTTCCATCCCCTTCAGCCTACAGCGGGAATTACTCACACATGGATGGGGGAATCATGGATGGTTGATGGAGAGGCGTCGGTGATGATGATGGCGATGATCTCCTCCAATTCCCCGTCCCGGCAAAGTGCCAGAACGGAGTTTCTGGTCCCGAAATAGGGTTTTCGATGGCGGCGGCGCTCTGGAGGCTTTTTGGAATAATGGACGAAAACCCCGTGGGTTTTAGGTCAGAAGGGGTTATGTAGTCGAAGGGGGACTCGGGGACGTGGCCGAGTCAGCCTCCCCATAGGGTGGCGCGGCCAGGGACCACCCGCGCCGACATGTGGGGAGGGCGGCTCGCTGCCCCCCTCCGTCTCCTCTTCTGGCTCCGTGGGTTTCTTCGTAAAATAGGGGCTTTGCAATTATTTCCACGGATTTTCTCGAAAGTTGACTTTCTGCACAAAAACAAGACACCAGGGCAATTCTGCTGAAAACAGCGTTAGTCCGTGTTAGTTGTATTCAAAACACACAAATTAGAGGTAAAACAACAGCAAAAGTGTTCGGGAAAGTAGATACGTTTTGGACGTATCAACTCCCCCAAGCTTAGCTTATTGCTTGTCCTCAAGCAATTCAGTTAACAACTGAGTGCGATAAAAGAACTTTCACGAACACATTTGCTTCATATGATGTAAATATTCTCACTATATCGACAAGTGCTTAGGCATTTCATAACAAAATACATGCAAATAATGCCACCTAATAGTTATGTCAATCATGGGAAGGTACCAACATACTAATAATAAACAACATGAAACATATCTATCAGCAGGATTGCAATGCTCATAAAAAGATATGATAAGGTGGTATCTCGCTTGCTGATGATCCCGAAGAGCAAGTCTTGATGCCTGCACAAATAAACGGGATTAGGTTGAGACTCCAAGTGCAGAGTGTGTAGTAAGTGGAAGACAGTTTTCCCCACGAGGGGTGACTCGAGGGTTTAATATCGAACTCTCGAGGAATCTGAAGTGGTAGATTTATCTTCTTATCCTTCTTTTGGTTACCTACAAAACAAGGTTAGATGTTTTGGTCCTCAACCTCACCTGTGGTTGTCAAGCACAATGTGTAAGAATGATATCAGGATAGTTATGCAATGCAAACAAGAAATAAATATGCAATGATGGTGGATGCAATGGTAAATGATATTTTTGGGTTTTTGAATGATGTATGCAAGATGAAAAGTATTTTTGTATTTTCGGATTTAATGATGGCTGAAAATAGAAAAGTGGTATATGGTGTTGGAAAGGTGTTTCTTATGATTAAAAATGGCCTGGGGTTCATGGTTTCACAAATGCACTCTCTCTTTATAAAGTGGTAGACAATGGAACACACAAAGTTAACATATGAGATTGCAACACAGGGTTTGATAACAAGTTACTTAGATATATGGGCATCACGTCCTAACATAGAGATCTTTTGGTTATTAACCTCTCTTATACTCCACCAAGATGCGAACTAAATCATAACACCTCAGTAATTAAGATAACTCAGAGTATAGCATTAAGTATCATGACATGAAGTGAAAATAAGAACGTGCTAGATCTAGTCATGGAGTAGTGGCAATGGTCACACCCACATCTCCGGTAGCATGGTATTTTAGTTTATCCCTAGTGAGGCAACAAAGTAAGGTAAAGATACCAAAGTGGATCGCAGAACTTTCTCTCACGTTCACTGCACTAGCCACCCCCCGTTACTCCAACTAATGCACACGTTCCCCCACACACGCTCTCATAAACATGCTTGATCAAAACAAGTAGACAAGAACGAGGTACATAATATGCATCTATACTCATAACTGAAACAAACATTGCAATCTCAAACATATATTAACTCATAAAGATCCACCACAAAGGTATTACAACGGTGACCGTAATCATGTTCAGCAGCTCATACGGTGCTAATTAGTGAAGCTCAAGAGAGGAGAGATACATAAGTTACTTCCACAAACCCATAGTCCAGAGGTGGACTACTCCCTCTTCATCATGGATACGGTGGAGAAGTCGATGGAGAAGATGGAGACCACGCCGGCAGCGCCCCGCCGGAGTTTTCCCCCTCCAATCTGCAGCTCCTGATATCCGTTTCGGTGTTTCTGTGTTTGTGCGGCGCTCCTTCCAGAGAACGTCGGGGGACCTTTTTTATAGGCGTTTTTAGGTCAAGGCGAAGGCGGTGGAGCGAAGATCGACGGCAACGGATCCACGAGGCCCAAACGGGTGGGTCCCACGCGGCCTGGTACTGTGGCCGCGTGGGCCCTGCTCGTTTGGCCCTCGGGCCTCCGTTTGCTCGCTTCCTTTTTCTGTAGTCCTTCTTCCTTCCAAATATTGACGCCCGTAAATTTCCAGGTGATTTCGTTGACGTTTGGGTCCCTGAAACATTAAAATACAAAACTAGGGTTTTCTGCCTGTGCAGGGTTAATTCCATAAAAATAGGAAATCATTAAGATATTTCCAAAATCATGATAAAACATTGATATAACCCTTATATGATGCAAATATGATTGGAATATAAGCAATTAAAGTGCAAAGTTCATGTATGCATTTTACATGCATCAACATCCCCAAGCTTAATCCATGCTCGTCCTCGAGTATGAAGATGATAAAACTAACATGGACTTTGCAATTTAATACTTAACAATGAATATCAAAGATGATTACAATTGCTACATATAGTCAAATGATTCTTCTTCAAAGGAGTAGCAATATGCAAATAGTTTATGAAGTGATATCAAGTATTCAGGACAAGGATGTTCATTGATAGTTCACAAAGTGTAACATGGTAGCAAGTAATATGGAACACATGTATGCATAATGATAAGTAGAACATCCAACAATGGTCATAGAGTGTAGATGAAAATCTGAATATGATAGGTGTACACTTTGGAAAGATGTATATGTGAGTAGAGGTAAAGCATGCATAAGTTTCATCCAACTTCCAAACTCTTCTACTTAAGTTAATGATTGCAATAAGGTATTCATTGGTGTCAATCTCTCATTGCCCCTATCATAGCATCTTGAATGATTAAGGTTAAAGTGAAATCAAATATGAGTAGTGTGAAAAAACTTCAAAACACCGTTTCTCCCATCTCTTTTCTGTGGGGTGCAATTAATAGTGATAAACAAATAGGTTCCTTGCTGCATATAATCCTTGAACAAAAATTCATATGACATGTCCAGAAAGTGTATAATGTTGTATGCCTACTCATAAACTCAATTGGATCAAAAAGATTCAACTTAAAAGCTCAAAGCATGCATCAAACAAAATGGGACAGAATCTGTCCAGAAAAACAGCAGCAGCAAAACGTATTTTTCTACCCTACCAAACTTTCTCGAAAAATTCCGAAAAAATTCATGCATACAGAGGATGAAAAATTTGCAACTACAGTTCAAATATGAGCTCATTCGGAGTTACAGAATAAGAATTAAAAATCATACCGTGCACTAATTCGTGCAGGAATAAAATCTCCGAACTCAATAAGCAACTTTTCAAACCAAAAAGGGCAAAAACTTGGCACTTTATTAAAAACTCCAGAACCTAACTAGACACAAAATCTCTTGTTACAGCAAGAGGACACAAAGAAAAATCACACACAAAAATAACCGGGTTGCCTCCCGCAAAGCGCTTTCTTTATAGCCATATAGCTAGGCTTCTTACTTGTTGTTTTATTGTGGACGAAGCTCATGAGGGAGCTTGAACTTTGGTGGTTCCCTCTTCCTTGGAAAGTGTTCCATGCACTTCTTGTGTGGAAACTGAAACTTTACATTCCCTTCCTTTGAATCAATGATAGCACCTATGGTACGAAGAAAAGGTCTTCCAAGAATAATAGGACTAGAGGTTTTATTCCCCATATCCATGATTAGAAAATCCACAGGCACAAAAGTCATATGTAACTCTACCATAACATCACTTACTTTTCCCAAAGCATGTTTAATAGAGTCATCAGCAAGTGCTAGTTCAATAGAGCATTTTTCAAGATTTTTCAATTCAAGCACTTCATATAGTTCTTTAGATAAAACAGAGACACTAGATCCTAGATCAAGTATGGCATGGTGTGTCTCTTTTCCAATAGTTACTAGTACCTTAGGTATCCACATATCCCCAAGCTTAGGTGGTATCATAGCCTCTTGGTTGTACCTAGCAATCTTTTCTTTCAAGACATGATTAGCAATATAAGAACCAAAACCTGCTTGGTTAGTGTTGATGGAAGGATCACTTGCAAATTTTTGTAAGATAGATATTAATTCATGCAAGCTACAATTTTCTAAGTCAAGCAAACGATCCTTGACTTCATTAAGCATTTTAACTTCCTCAACTTTCTTCTCCTTTTTAACCCATACTTGTTGCCTAGCAGGAACCTCTTTCACATGTTTAAGAGATGAATCTTTTCTCAATGAATCACTAACTCGAACCAATTTTTCCTCAATATTGTTCAGGTAAACATCTTTTTCCAGAAATTCTTTCTCACAAATTCTCAACTTATGCATGACATTAACCAATTCATTGTTTATCTTTGGAATAATGTTTTCAGAATAAGAAACAAGTTGTTCAAAATCTTCCTTACTAGGTAGCTTTTCTAACTTAGTTTCAAATTTATCCTTTGATGAAGCAAGTGCTATTGTGGTGTCTTCCAACTTTTTCTTGCTACCCACAAAGCTACCAAAAATCCTTCTAAGTGTCATGGCTGCACAAGGTGGTGTTGACAAGACAAAACTTCCACCTGTAGCCCCATCTAAAGCATTTTGATACCAAGGATCTATTCCATAATAGAAATAAAGATTTAGCTTTTCATCTTCACAAGGTGTAGGATCTTCATAATGCATCCTATTAATTCTTACCCAAGCATCTTTTAATGTTTCTCCATGATATTGCTTAAAACTAGAAACAGAATTCCCTAGAGAACTCCCTCCTTGTTTGTTTCCAAGCACCATGATAGCAAGTTTTTTTGGTATTTTTAATTTTTTATGCAAAACTGAAATAAATATGATATGATATGCAATGACACTAACAAAACAAATAAATTGCTTTGTAAGTAAAGATGGATAAGATGGTGCTCACGTAGGTGCAACCTCCCCAAGCTTAGGTGTTAGCACAAGTTGGTGACGTTGACTTTGTTGTGAGATGAATGCGATGATGCACACCCTTGGATAAATCTCTCAGCTACGATTCCCCGGCAACGGCGCCAGAAAACGTCTTGATGATCCCGAAGAGCAAGTCTTGATGCCTGCACAAATAAACGGGATTAGGTTGAGACTCCAAGTGCAGAGTGTATAGTAAGTGGAAGACAGTTTTCCCCACGAGGGGTGACTCGAGGGTTTAATATCGAACTCTCGGGGAATCTGAAGTGGTAGATTTATCTTCTTATCCTTCTTTTGGTTACCTACAAAACAAGGTTAGATGTTTTGGTCCTCAACCTCACCTGTGGTTGTCAAGCACAAGGTGTAAGAATGATATCAGGATAGTTATGCAATGCAAACAAGAAATAAATATGCAATGATGGTGGATGCAATGGTAAATGATATTTTTGGGTTTTTGAATGATGTATGCAAGATGAAAAGTATTTTTGTATTTTCGGATTTAATGATGGCTGAAAATAGAAAAGTGGTATATGGTGTTGGAAAGGTGTTTCTTATGATTAAAAATGGACTGGGGTTCATGGTTTCACAAATGCACTCTCTCTTTATAAAGTGGTAGACAATGGAACACACAAAGTTAACATATGAGATTGCAACACAGGGTTTGATAACAAGTTACTTAGATATATGGGCATCACGTCCTAACATAGAGATCTTTTGGTTATTAACCTCTCTTATACTCCACCAAGATGCGAACTAAATCATAACACCTCAGTAATTAAGATAACTCAGAGTATAGCATTAAGTATCATGACATGAAGTGAAAATAAGAACATGCTAGATCTAGTCATGGAGTAGTGGCAATGGTCACACCCACATCCCCGGTAGCATGGTATTTTAGTTTATCCCTAGTGAGGCAACAAAGTAAGGTAAAGATACCAAAGTGGATCGCAGAACTTTCTCTCACGTTCACTGCACTAGCCACCCCCCGTTACTCCAACTAATGCACACGTTCCCCCACACACGCTCTCATAAACATGCTTGATCAAAACAAGTAGACAAGAACGGGGTACATAATATGCATCTATACTCATAACTGAAACAAACATTGCAATCTCAAACATATATTAACTCATAAAGATCCACCACAAAGGTATTACAACGGTGACCGTAATCATGTTCAGCAGCTCATACGGTGCTAATTAGTGAAGCTCAAGAGAGGAGAGATACATAAGTTACTTCCACAAACCCATAGTCCAGAGGTGGACTACTCCCTCTTCATCATGGAGACGGTGGAGAAGTCGATGGAGAAGATGGAGACCACGCCGGCAGCGCCCCGCCGGAGTTTTCCCCCTCCAATCTGCAGCTCCTGATCTCCGTTTCGGTGTTTCTGTGTTTGTGCGGCGCTCCTTCCAGAGAACGTCGGGGGACCTTTTTTATAGGCGTTTTTAGGTCAAGGCGAAGGCGGTGGAGCGAAGATCGACGGCAACGGAGCCACGAGGCCCGAATGGGTGGGTCCCACGCGGCCTGTACTGTGGCCGCGTGGGCCCTGCTCGTTTGGCCCTCGGGCCTCCGTTTGCTCGCTTCCTTTTTCCGTAGTCCTTCTTCCTTCCAAATATTGACGCCCGTAAATTTCCAGGTGATTTCGTTGACGTTTGGGTCCCTGAAACATTAAAATACAAAACTAGGGTTTTCTGCCTGTGCAGGGTTAATTCCATAAAAATAGGAAATCATTAAGATATTTCCAAAATCATGATAAAACATTGATATAACCCTTATATGATGCAAATATGATTGGAATATAAGCAATTAAAGTGCAAAGTTCATGTATGCATTTTACATGCATCACTTGCCCATAATTGTACAGCAAAACATAAATGCCCAGGCACCTCTGAAGTTCAAGGGAAGACTAGAAGTAAAAATTATCAAAGATAAAAGCATCAAAGTTATACCACAGTTAACCGCATTCTGGGACAAGCACATTACACTAAGAATGGCAATTATGCTCTCGAGAAAGTGCTTAAAGAAAGGATGGTGACTCAACATAAAGTAAAAGATTGACCCTTCGCAGAGGGAAGCAGGGATTATCATGTGCTAGAGCTTTTCATTTTTAAAACAGAAGTAAAATTGTTTTGGGAGGTGGTTGTTTCTGTCAACGAATGACAATAGAGTTCTTGTTATCTTCCATACTAAACAAGTTGAGAGCGGTTCCGAAATGTTGATATTAAGCATTTATAGCATGCACTTTATATATTGTTTGACACTCCTCCCAACCTTTGCTTGCACAAACCATGGCTAACCGAATCCTCGGGTGCCTACCAACAATCACATACCATGGAGGAGTGCCTATTTGATTTACTTTTGATGTTATAATGGCTAACCAGCTCTTTGCAAAATTAGTGACAAGCAGATGAAGCATGCAAGTCGGGGTACTTAATTTAGTATGGAAGATAACAAACCCAACTACTACTTCCTCATGAGCTAAAAACAGTGTCACAAAATGAGAAGTAATTTGAAGGTTTTAAAGGTAGCACATGAAAATTTACTTGAATGGTTTGAAATGCCATGCATAGGTATTTATGGTGGACACTTTGGAATAACTTGGTTTTCAGGGATTTGGAAGCACGAGCAGCATTCCCGCTCAGTACAAGTGGGGCTAGCAATAGACTGGGAAGCGACAATCAAGAGAGCAATAACCGTCATAATCATGCTTGCGACAAAACAAAATTAACGGGGCATAAAAGTGATACAAGTACTCTGAAGCAAAGTAAATCATCGAGGCTTATCGACTTTTTGTTTTTGTCGTATGCATGCGTGAGCATGTGCCAAGTCAATTCAAATGAATTATTCAGAGGAGGATACCACAATGTCATACCTATTTATGAATAGAACAATACAAGCAAACATCTATGACATGCCACTCACTATTAATAAATTGGAACTAACCATAAGAGAACATGAACTACTAAGCATCCATTAAATGACATATACCTCACATGAACCAACTAAGCATGCTCACATGGATGAGTATATGTACAAAAATGAAAACAAATAGAGTTCATACCAGCCTCTCACCCAACTCGAGTTGTCGTAGATCGTCATTATTGCTTTTCACTTGTGTGGCTCGAATAATATGAAATGAAAACCAAGCTCCAAGGAACCACCGGAGACCGCTGAACTCTACACAAACTTTACAAAACCGAAGAAGAACGACAAATATTTTTGGTGTTTTCGAATTAAAACAAGAACAAAAGGAAACAAGCAAACAAGGCAAAATATTTTTGGATTTTTGAATATCAAACCGAAATTAAATAAGTAAGCAAACTAATACTAATACTAAAGAAATAAGTAAAGAGAAACAACAGAAATATTTTTGGTCTTTTTGTGTTTTGGAAAGCAAATCAAAAGAAAAACAACAAAAAGAAAGAAAATCGAAACATGGATATACAAAGTACCGACAGATATGATATGTAAATGAGTGTGATGTCGATATACCTCCCCCAAGCTTAGGCTTTTGGCCTAAGTGGAGATCAACCCCACGGCGCCCATGAGGTGGCGCCTCCGTAGTATGACGAAGAAGGATCCTCGTCCTGGTACGAGCTGGAGGACGCACCGGGGTAGTGACGGTGTAGCCGTCAGTGGGCTCGGTGTCCTCGGAGTCGTGCTGCTGGTGAAAGCCAAGCAGCCTCAGCTGCTCGTCCAACTCCTCCTTGGAGCGCGACCACGGCCTCCTGCGAACACTGAACAAATCGGCCTGCGGCAAAGGGACTTCCCTTTCATCCCCGTCAGTAAATAAAACTCTATAAACGATACTTCCTATACGAGAGTCAGTTGTAACAAAATGATGTCCTCTCATAGCAGCAAGATCGAGCCTGAAAGGGGTTAGCTTCTTATCACTAGGATCGACAGAAAGGCCTAGATATGCAATAACACGTGAAGCAACAATTCCTCCATAGATAGGTCCTCTAGCAGCTAGACGACGAGCAATGAGGGCACCAAGATTATAAGATGTGTTACCAGTAAGTGCAGCAGCCAGAAAGCAAGATGATAATTAGAAATGTTGCTGGTGTTCTCCCTACCAAGAATGCTAGTGGCAAGATAGTAAGTAAAATATCTAATGGCAGGGAGCTGAATGTTCCTTATCTTGCCGCGCTGAGCGGTGCGGTCATCATCGTTGGTCACCCTCGGTAAAGTTCCAACAAATCTTGGGGCGTCCCGCAATCCTCTTTGCTGTACCTGAAGGAGCAATACCTATGGCAGCACAAAAATCACTCAAAGTCATGGTAACAGGCCTATCATAAATTTTAAATTTAACAGATGGCGTGAAAGATGTGTTGCCAAATTTAAAGCTCTCAACAAAAGTTTTGGTAAGCATATAATACTGATGGCTTTCATCTCCCATATAGGTAGACAAACCAACCCTCTGGATAAGGAACAAGAAATCATCAAGGAGCCCTGCATTACGCAAAAAGTCAGTGCATGGGAAAGATGAAGCATTTGGATTCCATTATCCTCCTCATCGCCAATGCTAGGTGCAATGAGATCTTCATCGTAGGATCGCCTAACTCGAGTAGCTGCCCTTGAAGGCCTTGCCACCCTTGCGAATCCCTCTCAAACACTTCTCCAAAGGTGTGGTTATGCATTTTCCTTTTCTGAAATTTTTCAACAAACGTTATAAAAGTTGATTTTGAGACATATAAATGAGGGGAACTACTATAGGAACTTGCTAGAGTACTAAACATGCATCAAAACTAATTATTACAACTTAGAACAAGCATGCAAACTCACTTAACATGTCACCTACAGCAGCAAAATACTCAAGATATACTCAACTAAACAAAATTCTACTTGGATAAACGGAGGAGTCACATACCGGAGAACAAAAGCCCCAAATCTGAGCAGCAAAGATGGGCTGAGCAAAGAGATCGAAAATCGCGAGCAAGAACAGCAAGAACTCGGGTTTGAACAATGGTGGAGTGTTTTTTCGTGAGAGTGAGTGAGGTGGTAGGTGGCTGAGTGAGTGGAGGGCCAGGTGGGGCCCTCCCCATACATGGCGCGCCCACATGCTGGCCGCGCCACCAGTGGGGAGCTGGCATGGTGGGCCCCCTGGTCAGCTCCAGGCACTCCCACGTTGCATTTTGAAAAATAGGACCAGTGGTATAATTTTTATAAATTTTTGAAAACTTTTAAAGCACATTTTCTGGGTGTTAAGTAATATTTCAGGGCAGAAAAAGGTTTTCAAAATTTAAACACAACTAAACTTTTGCAAAACAAGTGATACTACAGAGGTAAAACAAAGGTGGAAAGAAATGTTGTTTAGTTCCTTCATGCATTTAAAATGTATTTGTTAACAAGGTTGATCAAGTCTTGCCACCAAATAAATTTTATATGACATAAGAAGAATTAAACCTCATAAAACAATCATGTTACCTTGAATTGTATTGATATGGATCCAATCATAATATTTTGATATCCCTCTTGATGATCATATATAGGACAATCAATACTTCCCACTTTGATAGCTCTCAAATTAGAAATTGTATTAACTCCAACACTTTATCAATTTCTTGGGGAAATAAACAGTATGCTCTTTGTCATTCACATTAAAAGTTACTTTTCCTTTGTTGCAATCAATAACAGCACCTGCAGTATTAAGAAAAGGTCTCCCAAGAATAATAGACATATTATCATCTTCAGGCATTTCAAGAACAACAAAATCAGTCAAGATTAGCAGTTATTAGCAACTTGAACAGGACATCCTCACAAATGCCAACAGGAACACAGTAGATTTATCAGCCATTTGCAAAGATATATCAGTTGGTATCAATTTATCCAAATAAAGTCTCTTATAAAGAGAGAAAGGCATAACACTAACTCCTGCTCCCAAATCACATAGAGCAGTTCTAACATAATTATTCTTGATGGAACAAGGAATAGTTGGTATACCTGGATCTCCCAGCTTCTTTGGAACCTTGCCATTGAAAGAGTAATTAGCAAGCATAGTGGAAATCTCCTCATTGGGAATTTTCCTTTTGTTAGAAACAATATCTTTCATATACTTTGAATAAGGAGGCAATTTAATAGCATCAGTCAAAGGGATTTGCAAGAACAAAGGTTTCATCCAATCACAAAATTTATTATAGTGTTCTTCTTCCTTTGATTTGAGCTTCTTAACAGGAAAAGGCATTTGCTTTTGAACCCAAGGTTCTCTTTCATTACCATGTTTCTTAGCAATGAAATCTTCTTTAGTGTACTTTTTATTTTTAGCATGCTTTTCAGGTTCCTCTTCAACCTCTTCTTTATCAGAAGCATCATTCTTATCATTATCATTGTCATGTTCATTACCACTTTCAGTTTCAGCATCAGAAATAGATATACTATTAGGATCATTAGCAGGTTCAGAAGATTCTACAACAGTTTTATGTTTCTTCTTCTTTTTCTTAGAAGGAGCACTAGTTTCTTTAGTTCGTTGAGAATCTTGTTCAACTCTTTTGGGATGCCCCTCAGGATATAAAGGATCCTGAGTGGAAACACCACCTCTAGTTGTTACTTCATAAGCATGTTTCTCTTTTTCTTTAGAAGTATTAACTAACATGTCATTTTGCACTTTAGTGAGTTGATCAATTTGAGTTTGAACCATATGAAAATGTTTAATAAGCATCTTAACATCATTGGAGGTTCTCTCCACAATATCATGCAATTTACTAATAGCTTGAGAATTTTCCATTAAATGATTCTCCACTCTCATATTAAAGTTATCTTGCTTAACAACATAATTATCAAATTCATCTAAGCATTGATCAGGAGGTTTAGAGTAAGGAATATCTCCCTCATTAAAGCGTTGAAGAGAGTGTACCTCAATTGTAGATGAATGGGGAATTGGCTTACATAAATCTTCTATGGTGGTAGATTCTTCACATCTTCAGATTTAATACCCTTCTCTTTAAGAGATTTCTTGGCTTCCCTCATCTCTTCATCATTTAATTCAATCATACCCCTCTTCTTCAATATTGGTGTTGGAGTCGGTTCAGGTGTAGTCCAATCATCATGATTTTGGCTTATTTAGCCATTAATTCTTCAGCTTCGTCTGGGTTCTTTTCCTGAAAACACAACCAGCACAACTATCCAGGTATGCCCTAGATTCAATGGTTAGTCCACTATAAAATATATCAAGAAGGTCATGCTTTTCCAAATCATGCCAGGCCGAGCCCTAATAAGAGAGCAAAACCTTGCCCAAGCTTCAGGCAATTTCTCTCCATCTTCCTGATCAAAATTATAATTTTCTGCAAAGCAATATGTTGAGCACTAGCAGGAAAATATTTCTGAAAGAAAACATTAAGCAAACCAGTAGGACTATCAATAGAATCAGGAGGCAAATTATTATACCAAGTTTTAGCATCATCCTTTAATGAGAAAGGAAAATTTAGCAACAAAGTAACTACGCTTCTTGATATCATCAGAAAACAAGCTACTCAAAGTAGAGAGCTCATTCATGTGCTCTACAGCACTTTCTTTTTCAGTACCACGAAAAGGTGTTTTCTCAACAATAGATATATGAGATAAATCAAGAGAGAAATCATAATCCTTATCCTTAATGTTTATGGGAGAGTGGCAAATTTAGGATCAGGAGACAGTTTATATCTAACAGCATGTTGTGCAAGAAGGCTTTTCATACCACTTGCACTAGTAGTAGCATGACATTTATCAATAAAGTCATCATCAAGTTCCACATAAGTTCATCAAGATCATCACTAGAGTGTTCTCAGACTCAGGTGAAAAAGGTGTAAAAGGATTTTCATTAGGTGTTTCATCATTTTCAAGTTGTTTAGATTTAGCAATAGCAGCATCTAAAAGAGGACCTAATGGAATACTCTCATCAAGCACAGTGAAGCATCATCAAAATTTTCAGAAGTAATTTCAGATTCAGCAGAAGTAACACGTGAAGCTTGTGGTGGTGTAACAAGTTGACTCATCACAGATGGTGAATCAAGAGCAGCGGCGTACTAAGAGTCGTACCTTTCCTTGTAGTGGATGGCAATACACGGACTTCTCAATAGGAGCTTTACCCATGATGAAGTAGTTGCAGCGAACAATATCAATATCAGGTGAGCTTAAATAAAGCTATGCTCCCCGGCAACGGCGCCAGAAAATAGTCTTGATGACCCACAAGTATAGGGGATCGCAACAGTCTTCGAGGGAAGTAAAACCCAAATTTATTGATTCGACACAAGGGGAGCCAAAGAATATTTATAAGCCTTAACAGCGGAGTTGTCAATTCAGCTGCACCTGGAAATAGACTTGCTCGACACAGATTATCAGTAGCAACAGTTTTATAGCAGTAGCAGTAGTGAAATAATAGCAGCAGTGTAATAAAAGCAGTAGTGATTAGTGACAGCAGGATTAAAATACTGTAGGCATAGGGATGGATGAACGGGCGCTGCATGGATAAGATAATTCATGTAATAATCAAGACAAGGCATTTGCAGATAAATAATAAACAGTATCCAAGTACTAAGTAACCATAGGCATGTGTTCCGTATTTAGTCGTACGTGCTCGCAATGAGAAACTTGCACAACATCTTTTGTCCTACCAGCCCGTTTGCAGCGGGGCCTCAAGGGAATCTACTGGTAATTAAGGTACTCCTTTTAATAGAGTACCGGAGCAAAGCATTAACACTCCGTGAACACATGTGATCCTCACATCACAGCCATCCCCTCCGGTTGTCCCAATTTCTGTCACTTTGGGGCCTCGGGTTCCGGACAACAATATGTGTATACAACTTGCAGGTAAGATCTTAAAACAATGAATATCATCATGAATCAATAACATGTTCAGATCTGAAATCATGGCACTCGGGCCCTAGTGACAAGCATTAAGCATAACAAGTTGCAACAATGTCAATAAAGTACTAACAACGGATACTAGGCACCATGCCCTAACAATCTTATAGCTATTACATGAATGATCTCATCCAATCCCTTCCATCCCCTTCAGCCTACAGCGGGAATTACTCACACATGGATGGGGGAATCATGGATGGTTGATGGAGAGGCGTCGGTGATGATGATGGCGATGATCTCCTCCAATTCCCCGTCCCGGCGAAGTGCCAGAACGGAGTTTCTGGTCCCGAAATAGGGTTTTCGATGGCGGCGGCGCTCTGGAGGCTTTTTGGAATAATGGACGAAAACCCCGTGGTTTTTAGGTCAGAAGGGGTTATGTAGTCGAAGGGGGACTCGGGGACGTGGCCGAGTCAGCCTCCCCATAGGGTGGCGCGGCCAGGGCCCACCCGCGCCATCATGTGGGGAGGGCGGCTCGCTCCCCCCTCCGTCTCCTCTTCTGGCTCCGTGGGTTTCTTCGTAAAATAGGGGCTTTGCAATTATTTCCACGGATTTTCTCGAAAGTTGACTTTCTGCACAAAAACAAGACACCAGGGCAATTCTGCTGAAAACAGCGTTAGTCCGTGTTAGTTGTATTCAAAACACACAAATTAGAGGTAAACAACAGCAAAGGTGTTCGGGAAAGTAGATACGTTTTGGACGTATCAGTGACCGAACGAGAAGTTTGACTAGGGTTAGTACTTTGACCTATGATTAAGTGTGTAATTAGTGATTAAGTATGTAGCTAAGTGGAAAATTTCGAAATAGATTAAAAAATAAAAACAAAGTTAAAATAAAAATAAAAAAGTTTTTTTAATAAAAAATTAAAAGTAATGGAAAAAATTGCAAAGACCGTCGGCGTAGACCTATGCCGACGGCTTTTGCTAAGCCGATGATTTTCTGGGCTAGCCCTACGGCCACCTAAGTTGACCGACCTAAGCCGTCGGCACAGCCTATGGCGACGACATTCAAGGCTATGTCGACAGCAACGTCGGCTTAGAAGCCTGTTCCTGTAGTGAGATCAGAGAGAGGTAAAGCCTTCGGCCAAGTGCGTTTTGTTAGCCTTGATGAAGGCCGCCATGTGTGGCTGAGTGATCCACCGATTGGATCTTGTATCCCTTTTACTTTAAACATTGAATAAAGTAGGGTACTTAGTCTAAAAAAAATCTGGTGTTAGTTTTGAGAGACGGGATGTGTTATGTTAGAATAAAACAACGATCATATTTCGTTTCTTTTAGTTTCCCTCTTGAACAATCTGTTTTCTGTTCTAATAGATCACTAGTTAAGTGCCCGTGCGTTGCTACGGAATCATAATCAATTATATCGTGACATTTTTTGCCACGTAACTTTCATTCACGATAAAAAACAATTTGACGAATTAAAATAATATTCTACATGATTATATTCCTGTGTGAATTAGACTTCTACAAATGAGACTGCTAGTCCATTTCACCATAAAATTGAGCTTTGAACCTTTTTTGTCATGCAAAAATGAACAGTTATGAGAGATTTTCGGAGGTCAACTTTACGAAACATATCTATAATACCTTGAATTGGTATTGTTTTCAATAAATCCACCGTGTTAAAACCCCAAGATATATCTGGCACATCACAACCAGAGCTAATTCAAAAATGAATCAAGTGGAAATATGAATGTCGACCTTTACGTACATTAGTGGAAGTGTTTAACAATACATTGAATAAGATGCATGCATGCTTAGAAGATGATGTGCATTCATCGGACACTTTCCTACAGATTTCAGTTGTGTACTAAAATATCTATGGAAGCTTCAGTCTTTGTTATGCAAAAGAAAAAAAGGTAAGATGATTTCGACATTCAAAAGTTATGTAGGTAAAAGCATTAGGATATTTCTCCATTGCAATTCACCAGCATTTTTGAATTGCATTCTAGATCTAAATATGTTAACCTGTGGCAATCACACGGGCATTTTGCAAATATTTATAGATTTTCTTCTTCTTTAATCTTAATGGAAACTTCGTTGCTTCGTCAGTTCGTCTCAACCTGGGGTGCACTGTGATGAGTACTATTTTTTTTGACGACAAGGTGGTCGTACCACCGCTCGATTAGATAGAAAGAATTGACCCAGTTTATAAGGAAAACCGGGTCCAAAAACCATACAACCTGTACAAAAGAACACACAGACGAAGCGACCTGTCGCCCACACGACACAAGCCGGACAAACGCCACAAACACACACCACCCGCTCCGGAGCCGCCGCTCCGGCGTAGCAACCAGATCGACCTCCGCATTGCCCGGAAGCGATCCAGTCATGGTCGACGAACCCTCTGCCCACGCAGTCTCTATCCAGGTTGCCACCAAAACCACCATGTTCCGGGGCCGCTGCCCCGGTATAGCAACCAGATCGACCTTCGCGTTGCCCGAAGGTGATCCAGTCAGGTCGACGAACCCTCTGCCCGCGCAGTCTACATCCAAGTCGCCACCCAAACCCACACAGGTAGGGGTGGGCATTCGGTCATGACCGAAAATTCGGTCATTTTATTTCGGTCTTATGTAATTTCGGTCCTCCAAAAATGAAGACCGATTTTGTCTCAACAATTTCAATGACCGAAAGATTCGGGTACCCGACAATTCGGTCTATTATTCGGTCATGACCGATCGACAAGTCAACTTCAAAGGAGACCAAAATTAATCAAGATTTTCAACAAAATTGGCATTCCAAAGCCCCAAATCACGAATCTCTAGGAAGACAAACATGACGACATGGTACTACAGCTTAGAAATAGACTGCAAATCTGTTGCCGCTTCCCTGCCTGAGAGGAGAGGATGCACAAGTTGGGGGGCGGCAGGCGGCTGTGTAATTTGTGTAGAGTGGCGATGTGGTGCTGGATCGAGAGGAGAGGAAGTAGGCTCTAGCGGTTGAGGGCTGCTTGCGGCGCGGCCCTGACCGGCGTCCAGCGGTGGCTGGTTGAGGGCTGCTGGCGGCGCGGCTCCTTCCGCCTGTGGTTGCGAGTATGCTAGGCACATAGAGTCATAGAGAACAGGGGCGGTGGGAAGGGCACAATGCCACAGGCCCACAGGGGCTAAGGTACACGTACGGTGATAAAGAGGCTAATGGGCCTTGGGCTATGTGTTGTATCGTGGATGCTTTACTATGTCTGTTTAACGTATCGGTCAGTTCGGTTTACCTCTAGTCAGTGACCGAATTCACCGAAAGTATTTCGGTCTTTAAATTTTCATACCCAAAATTTGTATCGTGGAGCTAGAGGTGGGCAGAAAAACCGATGACCGAAAACCGAAACCGAAAAGACCGAGACCGAAACCGAAAAGACCGGACCGAAAAGACCGATACAAATTTTGGGTATGAAAATTTAAAGACCGAAATACTTTCGGTGAATTCGGTCACTGACTAGAGGTAAACCGAACTGACCGAACTGACCGATACGTTAAACAGACATAGTAAAGCATCCACGATACAACACACAGCCCAAGGCCCATTAGCCTCTTTATCACCGTACGTGTACCTTAGCCCCTGTGGGCCTGTGGCATTGTGCCCTTCCCACCGCCCCTGTTCTCTATGACTCTATGTGCCTAGCATACTCGCAACCACAGGCGGAAGGAGCCGCGCCGCCAGCAGCCCTCAACCAGCCACCGCTGGACGCCGGTCAGGGCCGCGCCGCAAGCAGCCCTCAACCGCATAGAGCCTACTTCCTCTCCTCTCGATCCAGCACCACATCGCCACTCTACACAAATTACACAGCCGCCTGCCGCCCCCCAACTTGTGCATCCTCTCCTCTCAGGCAGGGAAGCGGCAACAGATTTGCAGTCTATTTCTCATCTATTTCTAAGCTGTAGTACCATGTCGTCATGTTTGTCTTCCTAGAGATTCGTGATTTGGGGCTTTGGAATGCCAATTTTGTTGAAAATCTTGATTAATTTTGGTCTCCTTTAAAGTTGACTTGTCGATCGGTCATGACCGAATAATAGACCGAATTGTACCGAATCTTTCGGTCATTGAAATTGTTGAGACAAAATCGGTCTTCATTTTTGGAGGACCGAAATTACATAAGACCGAAATAAAATGACCGAATTTTCGGTCATGACCGAATGCCCACCCCGGGAGCAACGAGGGAGGGGTATGAGGGAAATGCAGTGCTGAGCTGAGTTGGTTCTGTGATGAGTACTATCGCCCCAGGCCTTAGCTTATACTGTACTCCCTCGACCTGTCTCTTGCTATTCTTTTCCCCATCGACCTGCAACACAGAGCTCCGTCCCCATTATTATTTCTTCCTTCTTACGACATCACCTAGTTTAACTTCCCTGAATCCAGCAGACCGACTGCATCCGCCGTCACCGTCCACGCCGGCCGGCTGGACGTCGTCGTCGCCGGTGTTCTGCTCGACCTCGCTTTCTTCAGCTAGCAGCTCCGCCCGATCCGACGGCACCGGCCAAGTCGGCTGGTCCGTCATCGGCCTTGGTGCCTTGGATTTCTGCACTGTCTCAGCTGTCGGTTTCTCCCCTTAGATTTGTGCTTCAGTTCGTCGTTACTCGCCGAGCCGCCGGCCGCCTCAGATTGCTGCCCGCCTCGGAATCCAGAAGGGGAGAATGACACTGCTGCCGGAGCGTAGCGCCGCCGCTGACCGTCGGGCGAGGAACTCTGTCGCGGCCGCCCGTCGGTACTGTACGCTGCTGTCAATGGAGATGTCCCATAGCTTTCGTCATGGCGCATCAATGGAGATGTCAGGAACATGTACGCCGCTGCAGAGAACGAGCTAGGAGGGGGATTGGGGATTTTCTATTTTCACCGAACATGTACGTTTGACTTGGCGGTGGCAAAGGCTGTAAATATTTCCTAGATCGGCTTAGCAACGAGGGGTAAAACTGGAATATAAAGAAAACACACTATCACCTCAACCCGTATTATATAGTAGAGATTTGTTCTGCGATGTTTCCCAGTCCTAGTGCCAGATTGTCATAGCAAGTTAGAAACGATATGATGTCCCACAAGGAGTATATGTTGAATACGCCATGTGATCGGACAAAATATGAGAGCATCGAATACAAAATAAATGAGCTCTATCCTCTATCCCCACCAACCTCCATCCTGACCACAGATGGGGTGAAAATTAAGCATCACCGCCTTCAACTTGCCACACCTTATATTGTTGGTTCACCACTGCGTCACAGATTAGCTAGTAGAGGCGCAGTAGCAACTCACAACAACGGGTGAAATTAAAGATTAGTTAGGAGAAACGTGAAACGTTGGTTCAAGTGGATCATTCTTTTGTGCCATATCATGTGTTTCCCTAACAAAGATTAGTAACACAAAAATAACTTAGCTAGGACATTTTTTGTTTTCTAAGGTCTCAGATATAGCATGCCCCGGTAATCAGGCCAGTTTAATACTGTACTTCTTTGTCTACTGGTTTCTGCCATTAAAATCAACACTGAATTTGAACGATGCTTTGGATGTGGATGCAGTTTAAGTTTTTTAGACAAAGACTTCTTTTCATATGCTGGCCTACGATGCACACCAAACAACCTCCAATTGTTATGTTGACTGATTGGCAAGAAAGCATGCGTTAAGTCTAGAGAAAAATTGCGAATAATACTTCTAGATCTTCGCTTGAGCTGGTCGTAAGATGGTTCTACTCCAGTAGTCTTGGAACTGCTCCAATTCATGGCTTATTGGTTGTGTTCTTATCTGGTACTCAAGAGATACGTGTTGTTTTTTATGCATACAACTGATACTGTTTCTTCTCTTTTAGTTCCTTCTTGCACAATTTTGTTTTATCGGTACATGAGCTAGGATGTTTCCACATCCCTAAAATATGCCATGTTAGATTTGATATAAATCAGAATGAACTATGTCTTCGCCAACCTTCAACCTGGCCACAGATTGGGTGGGTAATAATTAAGGAATACCCCCTTTTCACTTGAGCTTCAGCACCTTATATAGACATGTTGGTTCATAACTCGCATCACATAACGGCTACTAAAGTTACATCAGCAACTCACGAATAACGGATTAAATTAAACAATGTATACTGCCGCTGTGCATGGTGTCAATGTATGCGGAAAGCGATGCCCCTATTGGGGTCGCGGGTTCATGTTAGTGGTGCCGTCATCCTCTGGCCTCTAGGCACTTTTGCCGTGAGTCGAAGATCCTTTAATGGATCCTGCAAGCACACTGGGTGCCAAGATAATGTACCACATTCTTCTTTGGAGATGCAACTAACTAACTATTTCCCACAGACCACACATACGCGAAAGGTGACAAGGATGGTTGTAAGGGATGCTGCCTGGCGTAGACTTTTGGACGGTGGAGCACGAACACGACGGATATAGCGCGTGAAGCTACCACACTTGCTTGCAGTGCGACCATATGAGCCCTATATGCAACAACCATGTGGCGTTACCTTCTGTAACACGCTAGTGTGATTCAAAACTGATGTGTTAATCTTTTTCTAAAATTACTTCTAACTCGTTTTCTCTTTTTCACCAATAGAACTATCATGGAGGAAATGCTCCTCTTTTAAAGGATGAACATAAGACTCAAGAAGCTGCAAAACGCGGGCACAAATGCAGCAGCGACAGCGAGTAACATGAAAAACGTAGTCTCCAATGCATCTTTTTTTTTTTGCGTTCTGACATATGTTGCCTCAATCCCTCAATCATGATTAGTAGCACACCTCAAATTTACACCACAAAAATTTCTCCTCCTAAGTTCTCTCCCTTCCACGTGTGGAACCATGTTGCACAATTTGACCGAGAAACAAAGTGTCAACTGACTCAAGTCATTCTTATTCAGAGAAACATCACGCATCAAACATTAATTCACTAAGTATCTAATCCTTTAAGTTTTTCAAAGCAACTGTTTTTTACGGACTCGATATTCTCCGGTGTGATACGATTACCTACTCAAACTTACGCCTGTTCGCACTCCAAGTCTCCAACGCAGCTTTCTTGCAGGCCCTAATAGTTCCTGGAAAGCAGATTGATGGTCAGCTTTGGTCAGGCACAATTGGCATTGCGAACAATTCTTCCAGTTTGGAATCATAAACATGACCGGGCAAGATACACCTAGATCTGCTGTCACACCACACCGAAATGCACTAGATCTCCAACAACCTCCAGATGGGATGACAAATTAAGAACTACTGCCTTTTCACTTGAATGCACCTTATATGTACATGCTGTTGCTTCACCACTGCATCACCGATAAGCTAGTAGAGGTGCATTAGCTGCTCACAATAAAGGATGAAATCGAACAGTGTGTATGCTAGTATCGCCGTGCATAGGAATTGGATGCATAGGGATATCAACGAGTTGTTAATGGTGCAGTAGGAACTCGCTACAAACTAAGCACATCGCCGGGTGGATAAAACAGTCTGAGGCTCACTTTCTCGCCTCTTCGCTTGCACGCACCGTGAGCTCATGTATGATTTGTGGCACTCCGATCGTCCTTCGGCCTCTAGGCATGTACGCCGTCTGTCAGAGGTTCTTCTGCTGACCCTGTTAGCGCATAGGGAGCTGCCAAGATGTGAACGCGGTGCATATAGCGCGAGAAGCTATCACGCTCGCAACGAGGCCATCTATGCCCCGATATCAGGGACAGCCATGTATACGGTGAACTTTTAGGTTATACATGTTTTACTTCTTCCATTTATACTATCATAAAGCATGTGCTCCTATTTCAAAGAATGACCATAAGATTCAAGAAACTGTAAAATGCTGGCACAAATGCGGCAGCGAGAAACCGGAAACAATAGGTTCAAGTGCATTATTGTTTTCTGCTGTACCAGATCTTGCCTCAATTATGAGTACCTCCACAGTCACTGCCTTACGATAGAACATAAATTTGACCCAAATCTCACAAAAGACTTCCACAGTTCCACGTATGGATAGAGTGTTGCACAATTTGTCAAGGAAACAAAGTGTCAAATGACCCAATTCACTATTTTTCAGACCAACAGCATGACACAAACACTAATTCACTAACTATATCTAATCCTCTAAGTTTGTCAAAGCAACTCTTTACCGACTCGATAATCTCTGGTGTGATACCATCACCAGCAGACAGCTTGTACTGCTCTTGCAGCTTACTTGCAGGCGATGGTCAGCTCTTGCCGGGCACAATTGGCCTTGCAAACAATTCTTCCAGTTAGGAATCACTAAAATGATGGGCAAGATACACTGAGATCTGCTTTAACACCGCACCGAAATGGACTATATCTCCAACAACCTCCAGATGGGACGACAATTAAGAACTACTGCCTTTTCACTTGAATGCACCTTATATATACATGTTGTTGCTTCACCACCGTGTCAGTCTCACAGATAAGCTAGCAGAGGTGCATTAGCTGCTCACAACAAAGTATGAAATCGAACAGTGTGTATGCTAGTATCGCCGTGCAAAGGAATTGGATGCATAGGGACAGTAAAGAATTGTTAATGGTCCAGTAGGAACTCGATACAAAATCGCTCGGTGGACAGTCTGAGGCTCGCTTTTCTGGCCTCTTTGCTTTCAGGCAGCATGAGTTCGTCCGGTCGCGGTGCTGCTCCCGGTCATCCTTTGGACTCTAGGCACGTATGTTCAAAGATAATGACAATTCATGATCCAAATACCCAAGAAAAACTCATTGACGAGGCTTGAATAAACACAGATCACTTAGGCAATCAGTCTCAAGTCATTACACTAGAAGCTACATTGCTGCTATGAACCATTGAACAATGCCATAATGGATGATGTTCTGCTCCCACGGCCATATACTCAGAAAACAGAATAAAAATTTGCGCAGCAAGCATTCGAGCAAACCCCGGGCCATAAATAAAACGCTTATAACTATCCCAAAAAGTATCCCATGCTTTTAAAAAGGCATGGCTTGACTGCACAATTATACAGAAATTTCAACGCAATACTTCATATTCCAACAAACTAGATTAGACATGGCAAAAACAACACATAAGAGCATCTCCAACTGGTTCCCCCAAATCTAGCCCAAACGTCCGGGCGGACAGCCCGGACGGCCTTTGGACCAAAAACAGCCACCCAGCCGCGGTCCCCAAGTCAGCCCCAAACGACCGGGCGGTACGGCACACCCCAAACCCAGCCAAATGTAGGGCGGGTTTGGGGCGGCCCGGACGCGCCCGGACGCGTCCGCGTCTTAGTCGCTGGCACGTCGGGCCCGCGTGTCGGATGAAGGCTGACCGTGGGAGAACACTGATCGGCGGTGTCCACGCGTCGAGTGGTTCGCCCGCGTAAACAAAATCGGACCGCCCCGACCCAAACCCTATCCCCATTCCCCATTCCGAAATCTCCAATCCATGATGAGCTCCTCCGACAGCTTCGACTGGGATGCAACGGAGGCGGACGCGTAGAGCGCGGCGCCGGTCGAGCAAGGCGAGCCACTCGATGACGACGAGCTCGCATTCCGCCTCGGTGTCCTCCGGTCGCTGGTCCGCTCCAGCTCGTAGATCGGCGCCGCCCCAAAGCGCCAGCCGCAGGTCAACTCCGCCCCCCCCACAGGTCAGCTCCGTCCTCGGCGACACCGCCGCGTGGCCGTCTCCCACCAGTGCAGGCCCCTCCTGGATGGAGGATCCTTCCCGATGGGGAGGGGTGGAGGCTTCTGCCGGTGTCGCCGCCGCGGGCGCCGGAGACGGTGGGGCGCGCGTTCCGCCAGGCGAAGCGGGCGGGCCAATCGGTGAGCATGGCGGCTGCCGTCGCCGGGGCTGACGCGGACCTCCCCCTCCAGATGGTGGCCAAGTCCTTCATCTCCGCTGAGACCGACGCCCGTCGCCGCCGCCGCAAGGACCAAGAAGCGCTGGAGGCGACCATCGCGCTGTCGCAGGCGGAGGAGGAGAAGAAGAAGAAGGCGGCGGCCAATGCGAGCCGCCACGCGGAGGAGCAGGCCCGCGCCGTGCGGATCCTCGCCGGCCAAGTCGACGACAACCGCGACGAGGAGGTGGATCCGTACTACGTCTTCCGCAAGCGCTCCAAGGGAGACGACGGCGGCGGCTCCGGCAAGGGCGGAGATTTGCCCATCTCTAGTTTACTTTTGTATGTATGTATGTCAATCCGGCAACCTATTGTCGGATGAACAATGTATCAACGTTCTATATTTACGTTGATCTGCATGGGTTTGTATGGATTTGGGGTTTCTTTTGAGGGGAACGGCTGGAGCGGCACGTATTTTGGGTCCTCCGGTCGCTGTCCGCGGACACGTCCGGACGTGTCCGCGGACAGTTTGGGGGCCAAATTTGGCAACTCCGACTAGAGATGCTCTAATAGAATGGGGATACAAAAAGATTGTACTACCAAATTAAATCGATGGTTTTGGTACACTTCAGCATTACATGACCTAGAAGAAGAACATGCACCTTCAAGAAATTGTATTGCTGGTTTGCCACGACATGTAAATGATGAGAAATACTATGGCAAGATGGTTAGGAGGGTGGTTGTACCCAGCCCATCAGAGTTCAAACCCCAGGTTTGACGCTGGTGTTTCTCATTTAGGCGGAATATTTTTTGGTGGGAGGCGACGTTTCCGTCGACAGCGAGGCGCCTGTGGTGACTTTGTCAATCTCAAGACATGACCCGCCGGCTCGGTACTTCGGAGGTGCTCATAGGGGTAGAGTGCGCATGCGTGCGTTCATAGGGTGAGTGTGTGCACGTGTATGTGAACGCCTGTGTTTGTACTGTGTTTTGCAAAAAAAGAAAGGAAAAAACTGGCCAAACTGAGGAATGAAGATATCGCCTCAGACAGGCTAGACTACTGCTTCACGGGGATTGAGGTATGAGTCGTGGGGAAATCACCTGTTGGGAACTCGACAAGCAGACGCGGGGAGGGCCGGAGCACGGCCGCGGACTGTCGCGGGGGACGCGTATGGAGCGGCGGCGCTGCGTAGCAGGGGTGCTCTGCGTCTGGCGCGGCGCGTGCGAGGCAGCCATGCAGGGTCTTTTAGACCAGTGCTCTTCAGGATGCGTCGCCCCCTCGCTGTCGGCGGCCAGCTGTCCAGCTTTTTTTCTTTTTTTTGAGAACACCACACTTTATTAATCAACAGTAGAAAACGGGATACAAAGGCCATCAGGTGGCTCAGTTAACCAGATCCGACGACCAGGATCTAGAGACGACGAAAACCTGGCAAGATTGTGAGCTTCCCTATAGGAGCTCCTGTATTCATGAACAAACTTTGCATCCTGCAAAGAAGAAGCCCTCCCCCGAATTTCTTTCAGGACAGTATTGAATGCCCCAAGGCATGGTTGCTGTAGACTTTTGATAACTTCCAAACAGTCACTCGCAATGCAAACTCGTTGCTCGCCCAGATCGGTGGCCAAAGCTAGTGCTTCCCTACAAGCAAGAGCCTCAAGAATCGCTGAGTTCAAGTGTCCACGAAAGGTGACCGAAGACGCTCCCAGGAAAATGCCTGCGTGTGACCTGCACACCGCTCCAACTGACCCTGCTGTGCCATCTCTTCTCACAGCAGCATCAGCGTTCAGTTTAACAAAACCCTCCGGTGGAGGGATCCAAAGTGGCGTCGACACCCTTGTTGCCTGTCGCCGCGCCGCTGGATTTGCCTGCTCGACCAAGTTCAGATCAAGTAGAAATCTCTGAACAAACATATGAGTACTTAATGGGCTCTGATATTCCCCATCATGAATGATCTTCCGCCGGGCATACCAGATCGCCCAAAGAGTAACTACCACAGCCGTCCACTCCTTGTCAGGTAGAGCTGCTCGAACTGCTGCTAGCCAATGTTTGGCACTCGGCTCCTGAACTGAACAAATGAGTTGAACAGTGTCTTCATCTGCAAGACCCCAGACGCATCTTAAGGCCCTGCAATCAAGCAAAGAGTGCCTCCACGAGTCCTCACCCCCGCAGATACTGCAATCACTGTTTTCTGACATTTTCCTATGATGGCGTACATCGCCTGTCGGCGGCCAACTGTCCAGCTGCGGCGGTGGGATGGGGAAAACCTATAGGACGCGTAGAGTCATGGGCCTGGCCCAGTTAATGTTCTCGTGAGTGTTTAGCGTAAAACTACCACTTTACAAACTAAATCACAAAAACATACCACTTTTGCCCACAATCACAAAAAGCTACCACATTTCGTCCCAAATCACAAAAAGCTACCAAATCGCACTGATCGTGAATTGAACAAAGATTGACACTGAATCCGACAGCTGGGACCCATTTGTCCGTGCTGAGGTGGCAGAAAATGAGCAATTTGCTGAGGTGGACAGGGACCTACTTGTCAGCAGAACAAAATATAATATCAAAATTTCTAAAAAATAAAAAACAGAAAATCTAGGAGGTGTCACCGGCGGCCATGGGCGGGGGGGGGGGGGGGGGGGCGGCGGCCATGGGCGGGCGGCGGCAGTGCGGTCATGTCGGGCGGACCGCCAGGCCCATCCGCTTCGCCCACCCCTCGAGCACCATCTCTGCCCTCTGCCCTCGCGCGCTCCTTCTTGTCCCTTGCGCCCTCCCGTTGTCCTCAGCGAGTCCGGCGGCCAGAATAGCCCGATGGCCCAGATCTACCTTGCCATCTAGCTTAGAATAGCGATTTACATATGGTGGCGTGAGTATTTGAGCTTTGGTAAAGTAGTTTGTCGGGAACGCGAGCGGCATGATGCGCGAGACGGTCGGCTCGGCGGACACCAGGACGCCGGTGTGTGCCGGGCAGCAGCAGCTTATGCTGGGCGTCGCTGCGGCGCTGGCCGCCCCCTCCGCTCCAAGCTAGCAGGATCAGCTCATGCTGGGCGTCGTTGCTGGCTGCCCCCTCGCTCCTGCCGGTCGTCACGCTCCAAGCCGTCACGCTCCAAGCTAGCAACGATTTCTACGGCCGGCCGTCACGCTCCAAGCTAGCAACGATTTCTACGGCCGTCCACGTAATTGATATGTTAATCTTTTTTTTTTCTGACAAGTGGGTCCCTGTTCATCGGTTGCCACATAATCACTTACATGTGGGCCCGCTATGTCAGTTTGAGTGTCAATCTTTGTTCAATTCACGATCAGTGCGATTTGGTAGCTTTTTGTGATTTGCGACGAAATGTGGTAGCTTTTTGCGATTGCGGGCAAAAGTGGTATGTTTTTGTGATTTAGTTTGTAAAGTGGTAGTTTTACACTAAACACTCTGTTCTCGTAATGCTGCGTTTTGTTTCTTTACGTTGCCTTTTCTCCTTTTTCTTCCCTTTCTATTTCTTTCACAATTTAATTTTTCTCCATTTCCATTTTATCTACATGTAGTTTTCTTATATGGTTTTCACTTTCACTTTGAATATTTTACTTATTTTTGAAAATGGCAAAATTGGTTCAGGTTATTGAAAATGGTTTCCATTTTCGAAAATGTATCATTTTCAAAAATGGTTTTGACATAAAAAATAGTTCCTGATTATGTTTCCGCTTATTAAAAAATGGTTACCGAATTTTAAAAATGGTGGAAAAAAATCGACTTTGAAAAATGCTTTCGATTTAAAAATGGTTCCCAATTTTTGAAAATGGTTCCGGTTGTCAAAAATGGTTCTAGTTACGGTAAATGGTTCCGACTTAAAAAATGGTTCCGACTTAAAAAATGGTTATGTCTTTTTTTAATGGTGAAAAATGGTTCCGGCTTTTTAAAATGGTTCATTTTAAAAAATGTTCCGATTTAAAAAATGGTTCCGGTTCTAAAAAATGGTTCCAGTTTTTGAAAATGGTTCCGACTTAAAATGGCTCCCGATTTTTTATATGGTTCTTGTTTTCAAAAAAAGGTTCCAGTTTTTGAAAATGGTTCCGACTTAAAAAAAATGGTTCTGATTTTTTTTAAATGGTGAAAGTGGTTCTGGTTTTTGAAAATGGTTCCATTTAAAAAAATGTTCCGATTTTAAAAATGGTTCCGGTTCTAAAAAATGGTTCTAGTTTTTAAAAATGGTTCCGACTTAAAATGGCTCCCGATTTTTGAAATGGTTCTTGTTTTCAAAAAAAGGTTCCAGTTTTTGAAAATGGTTCCGACTTCAAAAAAATGGTTCCGATTTTTAAAAAATTATGAAAAATGGTTCCTGTTTTTGAAAATGGTTCCATTTTAAAAAATGTTTCGATTTTAAAAAATGGTTCCGGATCTAAAAAATGGTTCCAGTTTTTGAAAATGGTTCCGACTTAAAAGGGCTCCCCATTTTTGAAATGGTTCTTCTTTTCAAAAAAAGTTTCAATTTTTGAAAATGGTTCCGACTTAAAAAAAAATGGTTCTGATTTTTGAAAATGGTGAAAAATGGTTCTGGTTTTTGAAAATGGTTCCATTTTAAAAATGTTCCGATTTTAAAGTGTAGAACATTATTTTTTTCCTCATTAATTTTTGGTGCAATTTTTTTATTTTGGTTCCACATCATTTTATTGGCTCATAAGGATGTACAGTTTACTATTAATTATGGTTCATCCCACATATATTGTTTCGTGAAAACGGTCTTTTTCCCCGAAAAGTAGACAAGAAACAGTAAATAGAAACATCCAATTTTCGTGCCTCAAATAGAAACAGCAAGAATAAATAGCGCTTCTAAAATAATCGTGCCGAAACAGGGAATCGAACCGCTACAGATATGGAGAGAAAGGAAAACAGAAACAAAACAAAAGATAAATGGGCCAAGCCCATAATCGTCCACGCTACGCTGGGGGCACGCGATGGCAAGCAGCCTCCGCGTACTGCGCTCTATACGCGGATCCTATATGCCGCCCGTTGGCGCCCCTAAACTCAGGGGCGCATGAAGAGTTTTTCGCTCGTGACGCTATTGGGCTGGCCCGTAACACTTCCTCAAGTCCCTAAACTCAGGGGGGGCGCCTTTGTGCCGCCCGTTGGCGCCCCTGATTCAGCGCCGCCTGAAGAAATCACAAGTTGGGCCGGCCCAGATATGCTGCGCGCTGGCTGCTTCTTCTATTTTATTGCGCGCTGTTTGAATTCAACAACCAGGGTTAGTCTCCCAGGTTCTGAACGAATATCGTCTGCTTTTTTCTGTTCTGTACGGGTTTTCGTTGGGTTTTACTGTTTCGCGTCTGCTTCTTTCAGTTTGACTATTTCAACTTAAAAATTGTGTACTCTCGCTTCGCATGGTTGTGTAATTTTTTCTCACATGGTCGTGCCTTCCGGTGTACTTGCTGTACACAGTCTAACATATACTTCATCTCACACAAAAAATATTTCATTTCAAAAACCTTATACACGAAATATGTGTGCGTTCACGATTAGGTTCCATTCCCGTGATCGGTTTCGAGTTTCGTGTAATGTAACTTCTTAAATTTGGACCAAAGTTTTCAATTTTTTTAGATGAATTTTGTTAAATTTGTTACACTTAGTCGACGGCTTCAAAATTCCTTTCACGGGTATATGAAAATGGCCGTTTTCCACAACTTTTGTGTTATAACTTTTTCGTTTCAAAAGAGATATGAATAGATCTTTAAATTTGTCACACTTAGCCTCTTCTTGTTGAGGACCATTTTCTTTTCAATTCCCGTTTTCATTTAAAAAATGAACAATTTTCGAAAATTGGAACTATTTTTAAAATGAAACCATTTTAAAAAATCAACAATTTTCAAAGTTAGAACCATTTTAAATGTTGAACCATTTTAAATTCGAAACCATTTTTAAATGCGGAACTATTTTTAAAATGGTTCCATTTTCAAAATTGGAACCATTTTTAAGTTTGGAATCCATTTCAAAACAGAACAATTTTAAAAAATGAACAATTTTCAACTTTGGAACGATTTTCAAATTTGGAACCATTTAAATTTTGAGCCATTTTAAATTTGGAACCATTTTTAAAATTGGAACCATTTGAAAAATGAACAAATTTGAAACGATTTTTAAAATGGAACCATTTTTAAATTTGAACCTATTTTAAAAATGGAACAATTTTAAAATTTGGAACCATTTTCAAAAATAGAACCACTTTTAAATTTTTGAACCATTTTCAAAATGGAACAATTTTTAAATTTGAAACCATTTTCAAAACGAATAGTTTTCAAAGTTGAAACCATTTTCAAATTTTAACAATTTTTTTATTTTGAAATCATTTTTAAAAACTAATTTTTTTAAATTTGGAACCATTTTAAACATTAGAACCATTTTTAATTTTTAAACCATTAAAAAAATCGAATTAGAACCATTTTCAAAATGGAACCATTTTTGAATTTGGAACCATTTTAAATTTTCAAAATGGAACCATTTTAAATTTGGAACTATTTTTCGGTTCGGGACCATTTTCAAAAAGGAACCATTTTTTTTGGTTTGGAACAATTTTCAAAAATCGAAACCATTTTTTCAGTTCAGAACCATCTTCAAAAAGGAACCTTTTTCGAAAAATCGGAACTATTTTTCCATTCGGAACCATTTTAAAAAATCGGAACCATTTTAAAAAGGAACCATTGGTTCAGAATCATTTTAAAAAAGAAACCATTTTCAAAAAGGAACCATTTTTTTTTGTTTGGAACAATTTTCAAAAATCGGAACCATTTTTTCAGTTCGAAACCATCTTCAAAAAGGAACCTTTTTCGAAAAATCGGAACCATTTTCCCATTCGGAACCATTTTAAAAAAGGAACCATTGGTTCAGAATCATTTTAAAAAAGAAACCATTTTCAAAAAATCAAAACCGTTTTTTGGTTCGAAACCATATTCTATAAAAAGAACCATTTTTTCGGGTCGGAACCATTAAAAAACATTTTCAAAAAATCAGAACCAATTTTTAAAAATAATTATTTTCCAAAAAAGAATATTTTCAAAATAAGCGAAAACTAAAAGATAAAATGGAAAAGTGAAATAGAAAAACGAAAACACAAAACCAAAAAATAAAATAAAAACTAAACAGGAAAAGAAAAAGGAAAAGAAAACATAAAATAAAAAGGTAACAGAAAAGGAAAATATAAAAAAGAAAGAATAAAACGGAAAACAAAAAAGAAAGAGAAAAGAGAAGAAAGAGAAAGAGAAAAAGGAACCTGAAAAACCAAAACTAAAAATAAATAAAAGGACGGAACTATCTACGATCAGAAACATGAGCATAACGTAGTGGTAAGGTCCTTGTACAAGCACGATTAGGTGCTGAGTTCGAATCACGTAGTAGTGTTATTATTATTATTTGTAGCTGCTGACGAGCGGTAATGGGCCGGCCCAGTAAAGCGTTGCGGGGAATTCATGTAGGCGCCGCGGAATTGAGGGGCGCCTACGGGCGGCGTATAGGTTTCGCCACTCAGGGGCGCCTGAAGAGTTTTTCGCTAGTGACGCTATTGGGTCGGCCAGTTAACACTTCCTCAAGTCCCTAAACTCAGGGGCGCCTGAAGAGTTTTCACTCGAGATGCTATTGGGCCGGCCCGTTAACACTTCCTCAGGTCTCGCCAAAAAAGAGGTCGCTCCAATGGGATTCGGACCCGCGACCTTTGACTTGACCCGCTCAACTAACGGGTCCAGATCCTTTATGAGGATCCGGGTATCCCGAACCGGCATCCCTAGATAAGTCACTGGGAATGTAGCCAACTTGCAGTTGAGGTTGTCCGCAATCCGTTGTTGGTCCTCGGCTGAGTAGCCCAAGATTATCGCCTCGTTTTTGTCAAAGTTAATCTTGAGGCCCGACATGGCCTCAAAGCAGAGGAGAAGAAACTTGAGATTGATGATATCCAGTTCGGATCCCTCCACCGTAATCATGGTGTCGTCCGCATACTGGAGATGCGTCACACCACCCCCTGGGATGAGGTGTCTAACCATACTTGATATGTGGCCAGAGGTCTTAGCTCTCTCTAAGACCTCTGCAAGGATGTCAACCGCAGAGTTGAAAAGCAAGGGGGAAATAGGATCCCCTGTCTAACCCCACAAGTCGGCCTAAAATAGGGACCCACTTCCCTATTTATGTTAATGGCGGTGTTGCCACTCATAACTATCTGCATGATCCAACATATCATCCGATCGTCAAACCCCTTCCGTTCCGGCGCCAAACGGAGGAAGGCCCAGTCCAAGCGGTCGTATGCCTTTTGAAAATCTAGCTTAAGAAACACGCCCTTCTGGCGTTGAGACTTAACCTCACGGATAATCTCATGAAGTGCTAGGATTCCATCATGGATATACCGCCCCTTAAGGAAGGCGAACTGGTACGGGTGCGTTATGCGCTCCATAACAGGAGCTAACCTAGTTGCGCACACCTTTGAAAAGATCCTATGGATGACATTAAGGACTGTGATTGGTCTAAATTGGCGGATGTCCGTGGCCCCCACTATCTTGGGGATCAAGGTCACCATTGCATCACAAATAAGCTAGCGGAGGCGCAGTAGCAACTCACAGCAACGGGTGAAATTAAAACAATGGAGAATTGGATGCACTGGGATAGTTGAGAATTGTCAATTGTGCAGTATCTACTCACAACAGACTGTGTTTATCGCTGGTTGAAGGGCCACCATGACCGGGAATGTGCATCGTGCTTCCGGGCCTCTTTGCTTGCGCACGCGGAGTGACCCTCTGGCTATCCTTTGGCTGCTAGGAACGCTCTATCTCTTGCATCTGGACTGTAGGAAGTCCTTTCATGGAGAATATTTTGCAGGGTAGTTTTATGATCCCTTAAGAACTTCGACATGTTATGATCCCTCGATATGTTTCTTTTCCAGATGTTGAACCTTTTTCCGAAGTTCTATCTACAATACACTTTCCATCCATCCATGGATACCATATTGCACAATTTGAAAGAAAAATAAAGTGTGAACTAAGTTAGTTCACTTTTTTTGAGACTAACAGCACGAAACACACACTAATTCACTAACTATCTAATGCTCAGTTCTCCAAAGCAACTCTTTACAGACTCGATAATCACTGGTGGTATCGATCACCAGTAGAAAAAAAAACAAGATCCAAGGCACTAGCACCCAGGACTTTCATGGTGAGGAAACTCCACTGCGTTTGTGTGCTCTCGAGCACCAGTAGACAATCTGTACTGCTTACTTCGTCTCTTGGCACTCCAATGCGGCATCCCGCAGGCCCTGAAAGTTCCTGAAAAGGATATCGATGGTCAGATCTACTCTAGAACAATTGGCCTGGCAAACAATCTACCCCTTAGCAATCTCAAAATAAAACAAAAACCTGTTACAATTGAGTCAAATGCCAAACAATATAAGGACGACCATCAAAACTGTACATTGAGAAACATCATCAGGTCAAAGTTTGTGTGCTCTGTTCTCGTATCAATTTTACGAGATAGAACTGATCAGATGATAACTGATGACTGTTGTGTCTGAAAAAAAAAACATAATATGCACAATTTGTATTTTGTTTTATCAGGTTTGATTGGTGTGCTGGGATATTTCCCCTATCCTAATGCTGTGTTGTCAGAGAAACCAGATGTTGTCCTATAGAAGCTCAAGGCGTACATTATCAACCAGTGTGTTCGCATGCTGAATATGCCATATCAATGATCTGGCAATATACGCCGAGATCTGTAGCAGCACACCGAAATGAGCTATATCTCCAACAACCTCCAACATGACCACAGATGGGGCAACAATTAAGCACTACTGCCTATTCACTTGAATGCACCTTATTATATATGTAAATGTTGTTGGTTCACCACTGCATCACAGATAAGCTAGCAGAGGTGCAGTAGCAACTCGGAACAATGGATGAAATACTGTATACTGCCTCCGTGCGTGGGAATTGGATGCATAGGGATAGTCAAGAATTTTTAATGGTGCAGTACGAACTCGCTACAAGCTAATCTCATCGCTGGGTTGACAAAGCAATGTGAGGGTCACTTTCTGGCCTCATCGCTTGTACGCACTGTGAACACTGCCGATTCCGGTGCTCCAGTCATCCTTTGGCGTACACCGTCTGTCGGAGGTTCTTTGGCGTATCCTGCCAGCGCACAGGCCTTACCAATATGCAGGTGCGGCGGATGTAGAGCGTGAAGATACCACGCCCTCAACGAGGCCATTTATGCATGTAACTATCATGGAGCATGTGCTCCACTTTCAAAACATATAAACATAATATTCAAGAAACTGCAAAACGCTGTAGAAACAGGAAAACATATGTTCAACTGCGTCATCCTTTTGCCCCGTACCAGATATTGCCTCAATCATGATTAGCTACCATTGGCTTATGATGGAACAATTTTTTTCTCCAAAGTTCTCTACAGAATAGACTTCCACGCATGAATACCATGTTGCACAACTGGACTGAGAAATGAAGTTTTAACCGACTCGATTTGTTCTTTCTCGGACTAATGGCACGAAACAAACATGAATTCGCTAACTATCTAATCCTCTAAGTTTGTCAACGAAACTCTTTACGGACTCTGTAATCTCTGGCGTGAGACGATCACCAGCGACCAGCTTATACTGCTCAAACTTCGCCTCTTCGCACTCCAGCGCAGCTTTCTTGCAGGCTCTGATAGTTCCTGGAAAAAGGAAATTGATGGTCAGCTCTTGTCTTGACACACTTGGCCTTGCAAACAATTCTTCCTGTTAGAGTTTACAACAAACTAGTACAATATGAGTCGAAATGCCCAACAATATGAGGCAGCATCAAAACTATACATTGCGAAACATCCTCATGCCAGAACAAAGTTTGGGGACTCCGTGAGATAATTTTCTGGGATCTCAGTGAGATAAGTAGTTTTAACAAACTAAACAGCATACACCCATGCAAACGAATCAGAAGTTGTGATTGCTAACAGAACTTCAACTTATACTGAGAAGTTAGCGTATACCAGAAGAAGCAGCCATAAAGAGGAGTGTGTTTTATTAAGAACTTCAATCTAAAAAGAAACATTTGAGCAATTTGATAATGCGATTAGCATATCATCTTGTGAAAACATGATAGTGCATCCAATAATTTTTTGTAACACTGCAAGGCACAAAGAGGCTAATGGCTCATGCTGCCATGGGGCAGACATGCATTTAGGATCCCACTTGCACTTCTGTTCTCGCTTCGTGCTATGAATTAACCTGGCTACCCGGAATTGTTACCCCTTGGGCCAACAAGGGTTTGATGCATGTGTAACTCAGGTTAAACTTGGCAATGCCGTATGAAGGTGGGAGCGCCACATTGATAACACAGCCATAAAACAAAATGAGATCACATACTGAATTCATCTATGAAGAATAGACTCATGGTGCATCAAACAAAAATAAAAAACCTAGAGTGATGTGGTTCCATCATCAATAATCCACTCACCGCTCACATCCAAGAGGTTGAACGACACGGGGATCTTCCCAATGCTCCGCACCATTGTGATAGCAGCCCACACTCTCTGGTGATCTTCACGTGACACTCGGATTACGCAAAGCTTTGTCAGAGGATTTACATACTTCACTGCAGATGACCATTGACAAGTGCTCAGAAGTACTACTAAAGTCCAAACTAAACTGGGTATCACATTAGAGACATATATGATGCCGCCTAGGGGGTCTAGGATTGCTTTAGAAGTGATAAGCACCTTGCAATGATCCGAGAGATGCAGCTAGGCCACACTCCCCAAAGTTGAGCTGGATGCTGTCTCTGATCACTTTGGTTATGTTGAACTGAGTGAGGATGACGGGATCAACCTCTCCTTTGCTTGCGTCGATGAAGACCTCTATCACCATGTACCTGTTCTTGAAATGAACCATTGTCTGAGAAAACTTGCGCTCTTTATCACAGCCTGGATTTTCATGAAGATGAACAACAGTTAAAATTTAAACTAAGACACCTCTCAAGAGAACCAAGGAAGTGAAGACTAAAAAAACAGAACCACGGAAGTGAAGACTAAAAGAGGATTAGTAACCATTTTACTAAAGAACTTCACTTTACCACTATACCATCAAAAGAGCGCAACGCTACAATTTTCGGAGTGAGTATGTGAAGTTACACTTTCTTTTTCAGATCACCACCCTTATTCTCCATATTCTACTCCCACTATTTACATTACAGAATAGATAAAAAAACATCCTTCACAATTTCATGTGTTCAGAACTATTATAAATTAACTTACTATATCAAACACAATCGCATCACTCACCAATATGTTCAAAGCTAATGACTATTTATGATCCAAATACCCAAATAGAACACCTTCATGGGGCTCTAATAAAAAAACACTTAGGCACTCAATCCTAAGTCCACACCACTAGGAGCAAAGTTGCTGGTATCATCAATGAAGAATGTCATAAACTCATAATGGAACATGTTCTGCTCTCATGGCCAGATACTCAGATGGCAGAAACAAATTAAAAAGGTTAGAAAATTGTGGAGCCAACATTCGAGCAAACCCCAGCGCAAAACTGAAGTCCTTACAACATCCCATAAGGTACCCCCAGCTTAATAAAAAAATATGGCCCGACTGCACAAATATACAGAATCTGAACTGAACACTTCATGTTTTAACGGAGTAGATTAAACATGGCAAAAACAACACATAATAGAACAGTGATACAGATGATAATACCAAAGAAATCAATAATTTCGGTTGACCTGAGCCTTAAGTTACCTAAATTTAACTTACACCTTCAAGAAATTGTACTGTTACAAAATGAAATTGACAAGAAGAACTTCAATTCAAGCTGCAAGAAAGAAAAAAATGGCCTAATTGGGGAAGTCACCTAGCCAGGCTAGTCTACTGCTTTTGTGCTTCATGGGTATTAGGTTTTGAGTGCGTAAGTCCAATGGCGGAGCCACGACTGGAGCAATCCTCAGGCGAAAAACTTGGCGCTTATAACTACTCCAAAAACACCCTCATGTCAAAGCAATAAATTTTTTTTGTTCGATTTGCAAAGATGAACATACAATGTAAACTTAGTTGTTAACGATCCAACAAAGTGCATAAGAGATCCTCGAAACAGGCTTTCGCCCCGCTTTATAAATAAAGCAACCGCCCACAAGTCATACAGAGATCCAGTAACAAGTTCAAAGAAAAACGATAAGTCCGCTAGGGCCACAGCATAGCAAAGCCCAAGGCTAAAGCGAAACGATACAACTCCTCATGGGAGTAACTCAGTGGCTGGAGGATGTAGATAGAGGCCGTGCCACCCTCAGAAACTTCTCGATCAATCCATCCAGCCGCTCCTTGTCCCGCTGTCTACATAGCGGGTGCCACTGCTGCAAGAATGCCAAAAATTTGAAAACAGAGTCAGAGGCACGCCTCAGAAAGACACGCTCGATAACCATCTTATTACGTATCGTCCATAGTGTCCAGGTCATCGTGGCAAACACCAACCAGAAGAGGCGCCTCCTCCTACCAGTACGGTTTGCCTGCACTTCTAGGAACTCAGTAAGGTCATGGGCCTGCCACTCAGGCCCAAGCGCCTCAGCCAAAAATCTCCATAGAAAGCGAGCAGCGGGGCAAGAGAAAAGAATATGGGTCCCCGATTCGGGGACCGCGCATAAGGGACATAAACCATCCCCTAGGCCAAAGCGCTTGACCACCTCCACACCCGAAGGGAGGCGGTCTCGCAGCAACTGCCACGTAAAGATCTTAATCTTCAGTGGCATTGGGGCCTTCCACAAGTGGGAAGTCCACGCTAGTACGGGTCCTCTAAATAGGGCCCGGTATGCGGAGCCAACTGTAAAGCATCTCGAGGTCGAGAGTGACCATGATACACTATCCGGGGAGTCCGACAAGGAGTACGGAAGGGAGGCCAATAAGTTCTCCCAAATGTTGGCCTCGACCGGGCCAAAAGTGCGACGGAACCTAATGTTCCATTGCCCATTATTGGCCGCCTCCACCACCAGGAGCATCGGGTCAGAGCAGATAGCAAAGAGCTCAGGGAACTCCTGCCTAAGTGGTCTTCCACCAATCCATGTATCTAGCCAAAACAGGGTACTCTCTCCGTCGCCTACGGAGAAAGTAGCCCCAAGCCGGATCTCATGTTTGATGTCTTGGATGGATCTCCAAAACTGAGACCCCTCCTTCCTCTCACAGGCCATGAGAGGACAACCACGTAGGTACTTGGCCTTCACTAGTTGAAGCCAAAGTCCCCCATCACCCCTTAGAATCCTCCAGACCCACTTCAACATTAGAGCCTTGTTCATGTGACGGGAAGCCAAAATACCTATGCCCCCAACCTCCTTGGGGGCGCAAAGTTCTGCCCATTTCACCATATGATACTTTTGGCGTCCGTTAATCGCCTGCCAGAAGAAGCGGGACAACTCTCTATCAAAGCTGCCATGTACTCCTTCCGGTAGGATATATAACCCCATCATAAACATGGGGAGACTAGATAGGCAGGAGTCAATGAGGGTGGTTTTGCTTCCCTTAGAAGCAAACCTCCCCTGCCACGGCGCGACCTTTGACCTGACCCGCTCAACTAACGGGTCCATATCCTTTATGAGGATCCGGGTATCCCGAACCGGCATCCCTAGATAAGTCACTGGGAATGTAGCCAACTTGCAGTTGAGGTTGTCCGCAATCCGCTGTTGATCCTCGGCTGAGTAGCCCAAGATTATCACCTCGCTTTTGTCAAAGTTAATCTTGAGGCCCGACATGGCCTCAAAGCAGAGGAGAAGAAACTTGAGATTGATGATATCCAGTTCGGATCCCTCCACCATAATCATGGTGTCGTCCGCATACTGGAGATGCGTCACACCACCCCTGGGATGAGGTGTCCAACCACACCTGATATGTAGCTAGAGGTCTTAGCTCTCTCTAAGACCTCTGCAATGATGTCAACCGCAGAGTTGAAGAGCAAGGGGGAAATAGGATCCCCTGTCTAACCCCACAAGTCGGCCTAAAATAGGGACCCACTTCCCCATTTATGTTAATGGCGGTGTTGCCACTCATAACTATCTGCATGATCCAACATATCATCCGATCGTCAAACCCTTCCGTTCCAGCGCCAAACGGAGGAAGGCCCAGTCCAAGCGGTCGTATGCCTTTTGGATATCTAGCTTAAGAAACACACTCTTCTGGCGTTGAGACTTAACCTCATGGATAATCTCATGAAGTGCTAGGATTCCATCATGGATATACCGCCCCTTAAGGAAGGCGAACTGGTACGGGTGCGTTATGCGCTCCATAACAGGAGCTAACCTAGTTGCGCACACCTTTGAAAAGATCCTATGGATGACATTGAGGACTGTGATTGGTCTAAATTGGCGGATGTCCGTGGCCCCCACTATCTTGGGGATCAAGGTCACCACATCAAAATTAAGGCGAGACATAACCAATGTACCAATATAAAATTCTTGGAACATTGGCATGATGACCCCCTTAATCTACTCCCAGAACGTCTGGAAGAAGACCACCGGAAGACCATCCGGTCCAGGAGCCGAATTCGCCTTCATCTAAATTATTGCCCTCGCCACCTCTTATGGCAAGAATGGGAGTGTGAGTTCCGCATTCTCCAGTTCAGAGACCCTGGCCCTCGCTGGCCAGAGGTCGCCTGACACGGTGACCCCAGAACGGGGACTCGCCGTGAAGAGCTCCTTATAGAAGGAGTATATGTGGGAGGATATATCTCCTGGCGCCTCCAGGAGATGATCCCCTTCCCACAAGCAAGGTATAGAACATTTCCTACGACGCCCATTGGCGATCGCATGGAAGTAGGCCATATTCGCCTCGCCTTTGAGGATCCAGTTCTGGCGACTGCGCTGTCGCCAGAAAGTCTCCTCACCCTTGTAGATCTCCATAAGGGAGTTCTCCCGGGCGTATCGATGAAGCCACTCCTCAGCGGTAAGGCCAACCGAATCTGAGGCCTGATCCAGGGTCTGGATCTCCTCTAAGAGAGAGGCCTTCCTATGTCTCAGCTCCGCTCCCAAATTTGCACCCCAACCCCTCATGAATTGACGTGCCATCTGAGCACAGTGGTGTGATGTCTACGCACGCTTCTATTCTTGTAGACAGTGTTGGGCCTCCAAGAGCAGAGGTTTGTAGGACAGCAGCAAGTTTCCCTTAAGTGAATCACCCAAGGTTTATCGAACTCAGGGAGGTAGAGGTCAAAGATATCCCTCTCAAGCAACCCTGCAATTAAGATACAAGAAGTCTCTTGTGTCCCCAACACACCTAATACACTTGTTAGATGTATAGGTGCACTAGTTCGGCGAAGAGATAGTGAAATACAAGTAATATGGATGATTATAAGTAGTAATTGCAATCTGAAATAAAAATGGCAGCAAGCAAACATGTAGCAGAACTTGTCGTAAACGGTGTTTCAATGCTTAGAAACAAGGCCTAGGGATCATACTTTCACTAGTGGACACTCTTAAGAATGACAACATAATTGAATAAATAAATACTACTCTCAAACACTCTCTTGTTGGATAACAAACACCATTCATTGCGTAGGGCTGCAAAAGCACACCTCAAAGTCTGAGTAAACAAACACCGACAACGTCATAAAGGAATCACACACACGATGCGCACACTGTCACCTTCACACCGTGGAGAGTGAATCCAGAGTTCATATTAAAGTAACCTCTAGAGTGACATAATAGATAAAGAGTAACATCTACTTATTCAACTAGATTACAAAGCTCATGATCACATAAAGATCACACCATGGGAGAGAGAGATAAACCACATAGCTACCGGTAGAGCCCTCAGCCTCGGGGAGAACTACTCCCTCCTCATCATGGGAGGCAGCAACAGCGATGAAGATGGCGGTGGAGTCGATGGAGATGGCTCCGGGGGCACTTCCCTGTCCCGACAGGGTGCCGAAACAGAGACTTCTGTCCCCCGAATTAGGGTTTTTGGTGGCGGCGGAGCTACGGAACTCTTCTGGAGAAATCGTCGATATTTTTAGGGTTTTCGGGGCAGGAGCTTTATATAGGCGAAAGGGCGGCGCGAGGGGGTGCCCGAGTCGTCCTCCCCACCTGGTGGCGCCACCCCCCCTCCAGGCCGCGCGAGCGTATGGGGAGGAGGCCGTGGGCCTCGCTGGACTTGCCCTTCTGGCTTCGTGGGTCTTCTGGCGAAATAGAATTTCTGTAATTTTTCTGGATTTTTCCGAGCACTTTGGTTTTTGGGCCTTTTCTGCAATAAACAGACATAATAAACAGAAACTGGCACTGTGGCATCTTGTTAATAGGTTAGTCCAATAAATGCCATAATATGATATAAAGTGCATATAAAACATGTAGCAAATTGGCATAATATAAGCATGGAACATCAGAAATTATAGATACGTTGGAGACGTATCAAGCATCCCCAAGCTTAGTTCTACTCGTCCTCGAGTAGGTAAACGATAACAACAAATAATTTCTGATGTGACATGCTACCAACATAATCTTGATCAATAATATTGTAAAGCATAAGAGCTGAGATCAAATCATTCAAAGCAAAAGTCTATAATTGATATAAGAGACAACAAAACAAGTTAGTTAAACAAGCTAAAAGTTTTCATGAATGATTGCTTTAAAGACATGAAACCGTACAAGGTTCATTAAAGATGTGTTAAGTATCCAATGTTGGAGTTCTATCCTTCAATTCCAAGCAGCAGTAATCTTTCACAACGAAGGAGGATTCAGCCAAGTAAAAATAAACATGAACATCATGAATCAACTGTTTCGAAGTCTACTCAACCGATGAGCGTAAGCATTTGGTATTGGCACCAGGATGTTATGGCTAAAAGAACATTAATGGGGGTTTGGAAGGCTAAAGGAAGAAAGTCTCACAAAGCTATAAGTGATCATTAGACAAGAGGAAGTCTTATAATCGAAGCTATGTAAGGAGTAGTGATTGACATGCAACGGATGCACATAGAGCTATAAGTGTATGAAAGCTCTCCAATGGAACTAGTGGGGGTGCATCCAACTTGGTTGCTCATGAAGACCTAGAGCATTTTTGAGGAAGCTCATCATTGGAATATACAACCCAAGTTCTATAGTGTAAATTCCCCACATAGTTATACTAGTAAAACATGAAAACTCTCTCACATGGAGTGTAGGTGCTAAACATGAGCACAAATGATGACTATGAATATGCAGGTGCTGAAACATGAGCACAAGTGTGGATAAAGGATAGTAATGTTGCCCCCTTTTTCTTTATTCTTTTTTTTCTTTTTTTCTTTTTTCTATTTTTTTCTTTTTCTGTTTCTCTTTTCGATGGCCTCCATGGCTCTTTTCAATTTCAGGGGCAACACTCTAATATGACAACACACTTTTTGTTACAAATAACTCACAATGAACTAAAACATGATGTATGAAACTGTATGCCTCTGCCAGTGTAGCAGGATATGCAATTGAAAGGGCATGGCGGATGGCGCCCCCATGTGTGGTTTTGGTAATTAATGACAATCCCTATGGACTAATCGTTGCATTGAGTTATACTTGTAGTGTTTGTCCATAGACCATGCTTGAACTCCATATGTTGGATTCAAGGTTGATGCCTTGAATATATTGATATAATGAAGTATTTGGCATCAAGATTATCGAGGTGTACGGATATATACTTGATGTGATCAAGAAGAAGAGTATGTGATGACCAAGTTGTTATTCGAGGAGTTATCCGATGTTTGGTCATATGTGAAATGAGCATATTGCAAGTATGTCTTGTAGAAAAAGATTAGTGATCATTCATGGTTATCTTCAAGACATCGTCTATTGAAAAGAGAAGAAAAGATACAAGGTTGATCAAGATTGATCAATACACAAAGCTCCTAGATGTACCCAGTGGGATAATGTAGCTCTTGGTATGGTAAGCAATTGTCCATGTAGCTTTGTGAACTAACCCATGATATGTGTGTGGCATTTATATGTATGGTTAGGTATCTTTCTATGGGCTAGCATCAAATGAAGATTTCATATAGCCCATGAAGGATGACGTCAAGTGGTGATCGTCATCAAGCTTGAGTTGTGCAAGTTCAAGAGAAGTATCTCGAAGATATTATATGTTTGAAGCTTGCCACCCATTTGGAGATAATGGTCAAGTGAAGATGTGCCGATGAGAGGATCTCCCATAGTGGAGTATGGGGGAGAAATATGTGGATCTTCACTAAGCGAAGCGCAATCAAGAAAGGTGGTCCACTTGAGAAGATCAAGATCGTCATCATCCAGTCAAGTGGAATGCGCAAGGCAAAGGTATGATCTTGATAGGGTTTCTATTTTGCCGGTCTCATGTTGTTAGTCGGGAGACCGGGTTATAGGATAGATACCGTACTATCAAGAGGGGCTCTCGACTAAAGCTTAAGCGTATCAGTTGGAGAGAGCTCAAACCTTTGCATACTTGGCATCATCATCTTTCTTGGTTCTTATATGGCTTTTCTCCTTGTTGGGTTTTGGTGCTTGTCGTGATCTTCATGACAAGCCCAAGTTCTTCGAAAACGGATTTCATTTGGAAAACTTGTAATATTTTCGTGTTGAAAATATTACCGGTCCACCTTCGAGTTAGGGTCCACACCTCCCCAAGTGTGGTATCCCTCTATATTTGTGACCCTTAATATTTGTGGGCTTGCACTCGTCGTTATCTTTCCAACGAAGTTGGTTTCATCTCATTTGGAGTTCGAACGAGAAAGTTATCGCATTTCAGGCTGTGCTGTTTTGTTGCTGCTTTTCAGGCCGGAGTCTCCAGTCTACACGTCCGGAGTCTCCGGACCCAAGGATTTTCGTCGGAGTCTGTTTTTCTTGTTCAGCCCCTGGTGGGGTCGGAGGTTCCGGCCCAAGGGGCCGGAGTATCCGCCCCAGACCGGAGTTTCCGGCCCCAGGGGACCGGAGTTTCTGCCGAGCTGCTTGATGCATGTAAAATGCATACATGAACTTTGCACTTTAATTGCTTATATTCCAATCATATTTGCATTATATAAGGGTTATATCAATGTTTTATAATGATTTTTGGGAATATTCATTTATTTCCAATTTTTATGAAATTAACCCTGCACAGGCAGAAAACCCCGTTTTCTTATTTTATTGTTTCAGGGACCCAAACGCCAACGAAATCACCTGGAAATTTACGGGCGTCAATATTTGGAAGGAAGAAGACCTGTGGGCGAAGGAAGCGAACAAACGGAGGTCCGAGGACCAAACGGGGGTGGCCCACGCGGCCAGGTACTGTGGCCGCGTGGGGCCCACTCGTTTGGCCCTCGTGGCTCGTTGCCGTCGATCTTCGCTCCACCGACATTGTCTTGACCGAAAAACGCCTATAAAAAGGTCACCCGACGTTCTCTGGAAGGAGCGCCGCACAAACACAGAAACACCGAAACGGAGATCAGGAGCTGCAGATTGGAGGGGGAAAACTCCGGCGGGGCGCTGCCGGCGTGGTCTCCATCTTCTCCATCGACTTCTCCACCGTCTCCATGATGAAGAGGGAGTAGTCCACCTCTGGACTATGGGTTTGTGGAAGTAACTTATGTATCTCTCTCTCTTGAGCTTCACTAATTAGCACCGTATGAGCTGCTGAACATGATTACGGTCACCGTTGTAATACCTTTGTGGTGGATCTTTATGAGTTAATATATGTTTGAGATTGCAATGTTTGTTTCAGTTATGAGTATAGATGCATATTATGTACCCCGTTCTTGTCTACCAGTTTTGATCAAGCATGTTTATGAGAGCGTGTGGGGGGAACGTGTGCATTAGTTGGAGTAACGGGGGGTGGCTAGTGCAGTGAACGTGAGAGAAAGTTCTGCGATCCACTTTGGTATCTTTACCTTACTTTGTTACCTCACTAGGGATAAACTAAAATACCATGCTACCGGGGATGTGGGCGTGACCATTGCCACTACTCCATGACTAGATCTAGCATGTTCTTATTTTCACTTCATGTCATGATACTTAATGCTATACTCTGAGTTATCTTAATTACTGAGGTGTTATGATTTAGTTCGCATCTTGGTGGAGTATAAGAGAGGTTAATAACCAAAAGATCTCTATGTTAGGACGTGATGCCCATATATCTAAGTAACTTGTTATCAAACCCTGTGTTGCAATCTCATATGTTAACTGTGTGTGTTCCATTGTCTACCACTTTATAAAGAGAGAGTGCATTTGTGAAACCATGAACCCCAGTCCATTTTTAATCATAAGAAACACCTTTCCAACACCATATACCACTTTTCTATTTTCAGCCATCATTAAATCCGAAAATACAAAAATACTTTTCATCTTGCATACATCATTCAAAAACCCAAAAATATCATTTATCATTGCATCCACCATCATTGCATATTTATTTCTTGTTTGCATTGCATAACTATCCTGATATCATTCTTACACCTTGTGCTTGACAACCACAGGTGAGGTTGAGGACCAAAACATCTAACCTTGTTTTGTAGGTAACCAAAAGAAGGATAAGAAGTAAATCTACCACTTCAGATTCCCCGAGAGTTCGATATTAAACCCTCGAGTCACCCCTCGTGGGGAAAACTGTCTTCCACTTACTATACACTCTGCACTTGGAGTCTCAACCTAATCCCGTTTATTTTGCAGGTATCAAGCCTTGCTCTTCGGGACCATCAAGACGTTTTCTGGCGCCGTTGCCGGGGAATCGTAGCTGAGAGATTTATCCAAGGGTGTGCATCATCGCATTCATCTCACAACAAAGTCAACGTCACCAACTTGTGCTAACACCTAAGCTTGGGGAGGTTGCACCTACGTGAGCACCATCTTATCCATCTTTACTTACAAAGCAATTTATTTGTTTTGTTAGTGTCATTGCATATCATATCATATTTATTTCAGTTTTGCATAAAAATCAAAAATACCAAAAAAAACTTGCTATAATGGAAAAAAGAACCTTTTGGCCATTTAGTGTTAGGAACTTTCCTCAAGATATGAATATTCCAGTTGTAGAATTTGAGGTAGATCCTAATGTCTAAAATGATTTATGAACACCGTTTTTCTGGGAAACCGAAAGAAAATGCTCTACTCCATCTTAACAAATTTAATGAAAGATGCAAAGTGTTAAACTTGACTCATGCCAATGCTAATGTGATCAAAGTAAAGCTTTTTCCTTATTCCTTAGCTGGAAAAGCTTTAGATTGGATATTAAAATGGCACCTAAAAATTTTAGCAATTGGTTTAACCTAAAAGCTTCATTCATTGAAAGGTTTTGTTTTTCAGAAATGGTTTACAATATTAGACAAATAGTTATCACCTTTAAACAAAAAGAGGATGAACCTATGGTAAAAGCATGGGAAAGGTTTAGAGGTATAGCTTATGGAATGGAACATGGCATGAGAGATTGGATGCTCATGCATATATTTTATAGAGGATTGTCTGAAACCTCTAAACTCTTTTTGGATAAGGAATGTAAGGGTTCTTTCATAAATGTTACTATTGCTGATGCTTACATTCTACTTGATGGCTTGCTTTTGGAAGTGAAAATTAAAGAAAGTTTAAAAAAGCCCAAGTACCTGAAGATGTCTTTGATGACCGTTATGAAATATTCAACCTATACAATAGGGAAAAGAAAGTTGAGGAAGTTAAAATGCTTAATGAAGTCAAGGATCCTTTGCTTGACTTAGAAAATTGTAGCTTGCATGAATTAATATCTATCTTACAAAAATTTGCAAGTGATCCTTCCATCAACACTAACCAAGCAGGTTTTGGTTCTTATATTGCTAATCATGTCTTGAAAGAAAAGATTGCTAGGTACAACCAAGAGGCTATGATACCACCTAAGCTTGGGGATATGTGGATACCTAAGGTACTAGTAACTATTGGAAAAGAGACACACCATGCCATACTTGATCTAGGATCTAGTGTCTCTGTTTTATCTAAAGAACTATATGAAGTGCTTGAATTGAAAAATCTTGAAAAATGCTCTATTGAACTAGCACTTGCTGATGACTCTATTAAACATGCTTTGGGAAAAGTAAGTGATGTTATGGTAGAGTTACATATGACTTTTGTGCCTGTGGATTTTCTAATCATGGACATGGGGAATAAAACCTCTAGTCCTATTATTCTTGGAAGACCTTTTCTTCGTACCACAGGTGCTATCATTGATTCAAAGGAAGGGAATGTAAAGTTTCAGTTTCCACACAAGAAGTGCATGGAACACTTTCCAAGGAAGAGGGAACCACCAAAGTTCAAGCTCCCTCATGAGCTTCGTCCACAAAAACAACAAGTAAGAAGCCTAGCTATATGGCTATAAAGAAAGCGCTTTGCGGGAGGCAACCCGGTTATTTTTTTATGTGTGATTTTTCTTTGTGTCCTCTTGCTGTAACAAGAGATTTTGTGTCTAGTTAGGTTCTGGAGTTTTTAATAAAGTGCCAAGTTTTACCCTTTTTGGTTTGAAAAAGTTGCTTATAGCGTTCGGAGATTTTATTCCTGCACGAGTCAGTGCACGGTATGATTTTTAATTCTTATTCTGTAACTCCGAATGAGCTCATATTTGAACTGTAGTTGCAACTTTTCATCCTCTGTATGCATGAATTTTTTCGGAATTTTTCGAGAAAGTTTGGTAGGGTAGAAAAATACGTTTTGCTGCTGCTTTTTCTGGACAGATTCTGTCCCATTTTGTTTGATGCATGCTTTGAGCTTTTAAGTTGAATCTTTTTGATCCAATTGAGTTTATGAGTAGGCATACAACATTATACACTTTCTGGACATGTCATATGAATTTTTGTTCAAGGATTATATGCAGCAAGGAACCTATTTGTTTATCACTATTAATGCACCCCACAGAAAAGAGATGGGAGAAACGGTGTTTTGAAGTTTTTTCACAGGGATTGGAGGAGATGCACCAAGAGCTATCCAAGGATGGTGAAGACCATAAGCTTGGGGATGTGAAGACAACCCCGCTGGACCTACACACTCTCGGTTTGCACACGTCCAACTTCTGTTTTTCGATCGAAACACTTTATCGCATAAACTTGGAGCGTCTTTTTTGTTTTTGTTTGAGTCTTGAGAGACCACCACACTATCAATTTATATGAGAGAGCTACTGGAAATATGGGTTGAAATATGTTGGATGCTTTTATAAGATTGGGAAAAGGGATGTTTGACTTGATTTTTAATGATACATATAGTTGCATGATTCATGAGCTTGTTTATGAGTAATAGTTTGCAAATTCTTTTTGTAGAGCTATCACTTATTCATGTTTTGGTGCTGATTGTTATTTACTTGGTTTAACATGGATTAGTTAGTTCTATGGACACTCATGCATGCATCTAGATGGTCAACTTTCTCCCTTTTGCTAGCCCAAAAACTCCAACAAGCAAAAACTTGTTTCCAACACCTTCAACCAAAGTTATTCCAGTGAGTCCACCATATCTACCTATTGGCTTTATGCTATTCCGAGTATGTTTAACATGTTGTTTGTGTTATCTTACCTCTGAATGAAAATGTTTATGTTATTGATTGCAATGGAAAAAATTGGTTATATAGCTCTCACGAACTTGATGCACAATGTTCTTTTATTTGCATAATAAAACTTGACCCATTGTGATTAAGATTATGATGTTTGTGGCTTGATGAATGTTTTGGGTTGGAAGTTAGCCCATATGTGCTGTCACATGGCAAGCTTTCAACACGCTCTTCATCTCATTTAGTTGATATCATGTGCTTTTGTCTATGGATGCTTATCATGTTGAAATAAATGTGGAAATAAGTGAGTTTAAATGAGTTTGTGTAAATGGTTAGAGAGACGCCTGGGCCGCTAATCTAAGCCATGCATCATTCATGGTGGAAATTTACTTACATACTATGGTGAACCTTCTGTGATACACCTTGCAATAAAAAACTATTCCAAATGGTAAATAAAAAGGGTGTTGAGATTGTTCATTTTGTTTGTTTGTCTTGTCATTTTGATATGGGCTTGTTCCATATCTTGGGACAAGAGGTACCCCAGTTGACGCTCTTGATGATACTATTATGCTTACAATGATATTTAATTGAACTTGCTTTGTTTCCCAAGTTGAGTAACACATGGTGTAAGTACTTGTATTCAAGGGGCATGAGACATTCAACCCATTCTTTATCAAGCACACTACTCATATTTGCTTTCACTTTAACCTTAATCATTCAAGATGCTATGATAGGGGCAATGAGAGCTTGACACCAATGAATACCTTATTGCAATCATTAACTTAAGTAGAAGAGTTTGGAAGTTGGATGAAACTTATGCATGCTTTACCTCTACTCACATATACATCTTTCCAAAGTGTACACCTATCATATTCAGATTTTCATCTACACTCTATGACCATTGTAGGATGTTCTACTTATCATTATGCATACATGTGTTCCATATTACTTGCTACCATGTTACACTTTGTGAACTATCAATGAACATCCTTGTCTTGAATACTTGATATCACTTCATAAACTATTTGCATATTGCTACTCCTTTGAAGAATGAATCATTTGACTATATGTAGCAATAGTAATCATCTTTGATATCCATTGTTAAGTATTAAATTGCAAAGTCCATGTTAGTTTTATCATCTTCATACTCGAGGACGAGCATGGATTAAGCTTGGGGATGTTGATGCATGTAAAATGCATACATGAACTTTGCACTTTAATTGCTTATATTCCAATCATATTTGCATCATATAAGGGTTATATCAATGTTTTATCATGATTTTGGGAATATCTTATATTTCCTTTTTTATGGAATTAACCCTGCACAGGCAGAAAACCCCGTTTTCTTATTTTAATGTTTCAGGGACCCAAACGTCAACGAAATCACCTGGAAATTTACGGGCGTCAATATTTGGAAGGAAGAAGACTGTGGGCGAAGGAAGCGAACAAACGGAGGCCGAGGGCCAAACGGGGTGGCCCACGCGGCCAGGTACTGTGGCCGCGTGGGCCCACCGTTTGGCCTCGTGGCTCCGTTGCCGTCGATCTTCGCTCCACCGACATCGTCTTGACCTAAAAACGCCTATAAAAAAGGTCCCCCGACGTTCTCTGGAAGGAGCGCCGCACAAACACAGAAACACCGAAACGGAGATCAGGAGCTGCAGATTGGAGGGGGAAAACTCCGGCGGGGCGCTGCCGGCGTGGTCTCCATCTTCTCCATCGACTTCTCCACCGTCTCCATGATGAAGAGGGAGTAGTCCACCTCTGGACTATGGGTTTGTGGAAGTAACTTATGTATCTCTCCTCTCTTGAGCTTCACTAATTAGCACCGTATGAGCTGCTGAACATGATTACGGTCACCGTTGTAATACCTTTGTGGTGGATCTTTATGAGTTAATATATGTTTGAGATTGCAATGTTTGTTTCAGTTATGAGTATAGATGCATATTATGTACCCCGTTCTTGTCTACTTGTTTTGATCAAGCATGTTTATGAGAGCGTGTGTGGGGGAACGTGTGCATTAGTTGGAGTAACGGGGGGTGGCTAGTGCAGTGAACGTGAGAGAAAGTTCTGCGATCCACTTTGGTATCTTTACCTTACTTTGTTACCTCACTAGGGATAAACTAAAATACCATGCTACCGGGGATGTGGGCGTGACCATTGCCACTACTCCATGACTAGATCTAGCATGTTCTTATTTTCACTTCATGTCATGATACTTAATGCTATACTCTGAGTTATCTTAATTACTGAGGTGTTATGATTTAGTTCGCATCTTGGTGGAGTATAAGAGAGGTTAATAACCAAAAGATCTCTATGTTAGGACGTGATGCCCATATATCTAAGTAACTTGTTATCAAACCCTGTGTTGCAATCTCATATGTTAACTGTGTGTGTTCCATTGTCTACCACTTTATAAAGAGAGAGTGCATTTGTGAAACCATGAACCCCAGTCCATTTTTAATCATAAGAAACACCTTTCCAACACCATATACCACTTTTCTATTTTCAGCCATCATTAAATCCGAAAATACAAAAATACTTTTCATCTTGCATACATCATTCAAAAACCCAAAAATATCATTTATCATTGCATCCACCATCATTGCATATTTATTTCTTGTTTGCATTGCATAACTATCCTGATATCATTCTTACACCTTGTGCTTGACAACCACAGGTGAGGTTGAGGACCAAAACATCTAACCTTGTTTTGTAGGTAACCAAAAGAAGGATAAGAAGATAAATCTACCACTTCAGATTCCCCGAGAGTTCGATATTAAACCCTCGAGTCACCCCTCGTGGGGAAAACTGTCTTCCACTTACTATACACTCTGCACTTGGAGTCTCAACCTAATCCCGTTTATTTTTGCAGGTATCAAAGCCTTGCTCTTCGGGACCATCACTGCTCCTCGTTTTTTGTGGTTCAGCCCCTGGTGGGGGCCGGAGTTTCCGGCCCAGAAGGCCGAGTTTCCGCCCCTGACCGGAGTGTCCGGTCACTAGGGCCGGAAACTCCGGTGTGAAACTGGCTGCAACGGCTCTTTTTCTGGGAGGGGTATAAATACCCCTCCACCTACCTCCAGCCAGCCAGCTCTGCCCAGCACGTTTTGCTTTCTCTCTCCTCCATTGTTGCAAGCTCATTTACTTGATATCTCCCAATCCCTCCACCCAAACTCTTTGATCTTTGGAGGATTGAAGGAGAAGATCTAGATCTAGTGTTCCACCAATCCATCTCTCCTCTAAGTGAGGGGAAGCCTTTGGATATAGATCTTGGAGTTCCATTTGTTGAGTTCTTCCTTGTTCTTCCTCTCTTCTCCCACCACAAGCATTAGTTGCTTTTGGTGGGATTTGAGAGTGAATGACTTTGATCACTTCTTGTGTTCTTGCCCATTGCATCGGTTGCGTCGGTTTGAGTTCTCCACGGTGATACGTGGAAATCGAAGTTGAGAAGCTTGATACTCTTGGTTACTTGGGGTGCCCTAGAGCTTGTCCTCTTGGTACTTGGAGTGCCCTAGACGGTCCTAGTTGATCTTGGAGTTTTGGTAGCTCGCGGGATTGTTGGGAGCCTCCAATTAAGTTGTGGAGTCGCGCCCCAACCTTGTGATTCTTGTGGCTTGGTAGCCGCGGGAATTCGGTGAGAGCCTCCAATTAAGTTGTGGAGTGTGCCTCATCCTTGTAAGGGTTCGGTGACCACCCTTTAGTGTCCCATAGTGGTTCGTGGCAGTCCGCATTGGTGGAGGCACGAAGGAGATTACGGTGTGCCATTTGACGGCTATTCGGGGATCACTTTGTGACTCCGCACCGCTCCAATGGAGACGTAGCTTCCATTGGGAAGTGAACTTCGGGATAAATCATCGTCTCCAAGTGCCTCGGTATTTCTATACTCGAGCTTCTTACTTATGCTATTTACTTTGTGATAGTCATCGAGCTTGAAGTAATATATCTTACTATCACATATTTGCTTATATTGCGTAGCATAAGTTGTTGGTGCACATAGGCAAACCTAGCTTGTTTAGGTTTCGTGCTTGATAAATTAAACACTAGTTTTATTCCGCATTTATTCAAGCCTAAACCATAAAGAATTTTAATCGCCTATTCACCCCCCCCTCTAGGCGACATCCGTATCCTTTCAGCAATGATCTAGCGTAACATGGGTAAACCACACATCAGCTGTATAGAATCATGCAAAGCAATATGTATATGATGAATGAGAACAAGTCATGTAATGTAAGATGGAAGTTGCATGGCAATATATCTCGGAACAGCTATGGAAATGCTGTAGTAGGTAGGTATGGTGGCTGTTTTGAGGAAGATGTATGGGTTTATGTGTAGGAGAACAAGAGAAAGTTCTCCCAGGGTTTGGATGTACTGGCGAAGTATGCACAACTCTCAATGTGAGCAGAAGGCAATGCACAACACCAAAGAGGCTAGCAAATATGGGTGGTGGAAGTGCCAAAAACCGTAGCTCAACATTAGTCAAAAAGAACTCACAAGCTTATTGCAAACATCTAGCAGGTTCAACATTAAGAACATGATTAAAGTTTACTCGAAGAAGGGCCGTTCACGGCGGCACAAGTACCTCGTTAGATCCCTCGACCTTCAGCACAACTTAGTTATTACGAATCACTTTTAGACATGGAAAGCTATCAAGTCCAACTACACCTTCAACAGTTTAATAGAGTTTGTAGTACGGTACAAGCTTAAAGACAACTATCCACTAATAATTTTAACTTAATTAACCAGCAAGTTTTACCATCTAAATACCTCAAAACATTTGCAAAGAATCAAGTCATCAAAGTTCATTGATCTACAAGATTATGCAAGTTATTACTATACCACTACCACATGCAGCATTTTCGGAACCAACACATCAACCAAGAAACTAAACAAAAACTCTCCAAGTGATTTACAAATGAAACAAGAGAGTACTTTCCACAAGAATTAACAGCTCTAAAAGAGATGCATGAAAAACAGGAGCTAAAAGCATAGCAGTAGCTAGATAAGAATACTCAAAAGATATAAGTGAAGAATATGAGTATTCACATGAAAAAGCGGAGCGTGTCTCTCTCCCACACAAGAATGCTAGGATCCAACTTATTCAGAAAATAAAAACAACAAAGCAAAAATAAAAGCAAACAGACGCTCTAAGTAAAATACATAAGATGGTGAAGAATTAAAATATAATGTCACTAGAGATGACCTGATAAGTTGTTGATGAAGAAGGGGATGCCTTGGGCATCCCCAAGCTTAGACGCTTGAGTCTTCTTGAATATTGCTGAGATGACCCATGGGGGCATCCCCAAGCTTAGGCTTTTCACTCTTCTTGATCACATCATATTATCCTTGTCGCTTGATCCTTGAAAACTTCGGCCACACCAAACTCAAAGTAATTCTCATTAGAGGGTTAGTGCATAATCAAAAATTCACATGTTCTACTGTGACACAATCATCACCAATGCTTCTGGACATTAACTACAGCCACTGATGTTTTATGGAGCAAAGAAATCCAATCAAACATAGTAAAAGAGGCAATGCAAAATAAAAGGCAGAATATGTCAAAAACAGAACAGTCTGGAAAGACGAATTTTTTCTAGGCACTTAACTTGCTCAGATGCGAAAAATCAAAACTAATGAAAGTTGCGTACATATATAAGGATCATTCATTATTTTTTAAAGAATTTTTCAATTTTCTGGAGTGAATACAACTCAAAACCGTGGACAGAAAAAATCTGTCTCTGCGCAGAAATCCAAATCTAGCATCAACTTTCTATTAGAGACTTTACTTGGCACAACAATGCGATAAAATAAAAATACAAAGGAGTTATTACAGAAGTAAGCAAGCTCCTTGACTCAAAGAAAAAAAAATTACAGAAAATAAAATAACATGTTGTCTCCCACAAGCGCTTTTCTTTAAAGCCTTTTAGCTAGGCATGACAATTTTGATGATGCTCTCATATGTATAGAGTTGAATATAAAAGAGCATCAAAAAGAAAATACCAAACACATTTAAGTCTAACCCACGTCCTATGCAAAGGAATCTTGTAAGAAAACAAATTATTGAAGCATGAAGCTACTAGCATAGAAAGATAAAACAAGTGCAACTTCAAAAATTTCAACAAAAAGAGAGGAGACTTAATATTATTGAGATATATGAAGCCATGTCTCCCTCTCTCATAAAAACTTTCAGTAGCATCATTGATAAAATCCACAATATAACCATCACATGAAACATTCTTACCATGATCCATATGCACAAAAGCATCAATATTTTCCACACAAGAAAAGTTTTTCTCATTAATAACAATGGGAGCAGGATCATCATAAAGAACTCGAACATGATAGACAAGTTGTATATTAAAGGATGGTTTTGGGTAATCCCTCCATAACTTGACAAGTTTCATGAGGATGATTGTAATTATAACCTATGTCATAGTATTCTTTATAATAATTATCAAAGACTGGAGGCATAGTATCATCATAAGCAATAGAATAGTTATCTTCCAAAGTGTGTTCATCTGTAAACATATCATCATTTTTACTAGAATCACTAGGAGGAGAGGTCTCAGATATATATTATTACTAGCAAAAGGATTTTCAAACACCTCATCCCCAAGCTTAGAGCTTTTCATATCATCATTGGAAGAAACATGGATAGTACTAATAGTATGGCAATTATTAACATCATCATTTTCAGAATTGGTACCCCAAAGATTTTCAATATCAAAAGTAGTTTCATTTTCCCAATCATGATCACTACAATAAATAACAGGCATAGGAATATCATCTAATTCGGACTCATCAGCAAAAACTACAATAGGAGCAACATGTTTAGGGGAAGATACCGTTTCCTCTCTCCTTTTACTCTTCTTCTCTTCTTCTTCTTCTTCTTCTTTCCCCTCTTCTTTTTATCTTTAGGAGGGAGAGGTTTAAAAGGAAGCTTCTCCACATAACCTAGTTTATTGATAGAAGCAAGAAGAAACTTGGGAGGATTCCTCTCTTTCATTAATACGAACAAAACACATATTAGTCCTGTCATATTTTGGTAAAGTCCCATCTTTTATAATATTTTGTATGTAAGTATTTGCGTGGCAATTATCAGCACAATATAGATGACATGCATGCAGGACACTATTTATATCAAAACCACTCATATCTACCAAAGAAGTTTTTCTTGATAACTCTTCACACCCCAAAAATAATGTAAGTTCATCATGCTAATTAGGAGTGATCATGTCATCACAATATAAACTCGCAGTACTCATAGGATTCAAAAGACTATTATCATAGCCCGAGCATTGAAAATTTAAATGACCCACTTTATAGCAAAGTTCACAAATAAAAGGATAGAGGGCACAAACTTTTTCACCAAGATCATCAAGAGCTCTGTTCCACGTTCTAGTTTTTTCATTCCTATGATGGATACAATATTCATCTTCGATTTGATTTTTTTCACAAGGTCTAAGTGCTCCACAAAAATTAACATGCTTATAGGAAATAGTATTTTCAGAAGTTTGAGCATGTTTATTACAATCATTAATAACGGTATCATTTTTCATGCAGTGTCTTTGAAAGGTTCATGATACATGTCCCAACTTTCTTTAGGAACATTAATATGAGAAGCAAAGGTTCTACAACAATCAACAATAATTTGAGAATCAAGACCATAATTATCACTAAGCTTTTGAAAACCAGCAGTTTCAATGAAAGACTTAATGCATTCATATTCATAGTTTATACCTGATCCTTTACCTTTGTCGTTCTCCCAATCTTCAGTATTGCTTTGAATTCTTTCAAGAAGATCCCTTCTAGCTTCAACCATCTTACTTGTGAAAGAACCCTGTGAACATGCATCTACATAATCCTTGTAATGACCTGAAAGCCTTGCATAAAAATTAGTAACAATTATTTCCTCAGAAAGCTCATGGTTAGGACATTTGAGTATTAATGTTTTCAGCCTTCCCCAAGCTTGAGCAATGCTTTCTCCATCATGAGGGTAAAAATTATAAATGTAATTCCTATCTAGATGCACTTCATGAAGAGGATAAAATTTAGAGTAAAAGAGAGATTCAAGCTGTTTCCAATTCGAGGGTTGCTCATCCAGCAGCCTATACCATTCCTTTGCTTTGTCCTTAAGTGACAATGGAAATAGTTTCCTCGTGACATTTTCTCTTGATAAACCTGCAACCTTAAATAACTCACAAAGTTCTGTAAGTTTAGACAAGTGAGCACTTGGATGGACTGATCCATCCCCTGCATACTGATCATTCATAACCCTTTCAACAATTTTCATAGGAACTTTAAAAGAAATATTTTCAACAGGTGGATTTGGAATATCACAAGCATCATTCGAATTATCACATATGGGGGACAAACTATCATCAGAGCAAATTTTCTCCTCTAAAGATGGGGAACTAAAAAGATCATTTTCATAAAAAACTAGCTTCCCCAAGCTTAGACTTTTCCATGGCATTAGCAGTAATGGTGTTCAAAGAATTCATACTAATAACATTACAACCACTATTATGCAAACAAGGCTCCATAGGTTTTTTAATTTTCTCTTCAAAAGCATCATGTCCTAATTCAATATAAGTTCATAAAGATCTCTAATTTTTTGTTGTTTTCCATTAAGCCTAACTAGTGAAAATAAAAATAAGAAACAAAAAGAAGCAATTGCAGAATCTAAAGGAGATACCTTACAACACTTACCTCCCCGGCAACGGCGCCAGAAAATAGCTTGATGTCTATGCACGCTTCTATTCTTGTAGACAGTGTTGGGCCTCCAAGAGCAGAGGTTTGTAGGACAGCAGCAAGTTTCTCTTAAGTGAATCACCCAAGGTTTATCGAACTCAGGGAGGTAGAGGTCAAAGATATCCCTCTCAAGCAACCCTACAATTAAGATACAAGAAGTCTCTTGTGTCCCCAACACACCTAATACACTTGTCAGATGTATAGGTGCACTAGTTCGACGAAGAGATAGTGAAATACAAGTAATATGGATGATTATAAGTAGTAATTGCAATCTGAAATAAAAATGGCAGCAAGCAAACATGTAGTGTACCTCACTTAGAAATTGGCAAGGTACCTGTGTATAGTGCAAACCCCTGGATCGTTTCATTTGCACACACAGTTTAAGACGAATATCACAACATTGTATCATTATTACACGAATGATCCAGAACTTGATAAATAAATGGTTCGTTACATCTTTGCATAGCCCAGGGCTAGCTTGAAATAATAAAGCAGCGGAAAATTATTCTTCATGGAGTCTCCATCATCTTCATGCGCCACAGGCGAGCATGTTGGTTGCAGACTCGAAACCCTTAACGTAACTCACTCGTTGTCAGAACAATCTGCAACAAATAAAAATTTGCAACAGAGTGGGTCAGAACCATTAAAAATGGAACTGGCAAGTGACACTATGTGGACACTTAGTGGAATAACTCTAATAACCTATATGCTTATTTGGCTGGTGGAGCTCACAGGCTAATTTGCATAAAGCTAGTTTTATCTTATCACTTTGTAAAACACTTTGCATCTATTAGATTGGTAACACTGGTAAAACCCCAGTGAACCGTGACAACACATGGTAAAACCCCAGTGTGTCAAGTGACTATCTCCGGTAAAACCCGGGGAGTCCCTAATGTTGTTTACTAACAGTTTTATTTTGAAGTTGGCATGTTGGGATCCTCCGTTGACGTCCTTGATCAACTGCTCAGAATTGTCCGTAACCGGGGACACGGCTAAGTACTTAGTTTGACACTCTCGAGAGGTGGTGCACTTTCACCATTTGACCCAATCAACCCAAACTATCCTCTACACTCATTTAGTGAAAAGGAAAAGGAGAAGATCGAGACGAGACTTTTCAGAAGTTGTGTTCCCATGATCACCAGGAGACCACCGCCCACCTATCATCTCTACATCTGTCGATCTCCGGACCCAGGTTCACATCAACATACTCCATCAAGACAGAGCCCATATGACAAATGGTTGCACGCGAAGCAATCTTCACTTGGAGTTCTTCAGATCCCTTTGTTCCTGGGTGGCCATCCACAAGTGAATATCCCTCAGGTAAAACCCCTGGGGACAACACTCAACTCTCAACAGCCAATCAAGCCCAAATCCACCCAGGTGTTCATTTAACTTAGTAGAATTTAAGTTTTTCAATAAAACGCTTTTGCATAGCATCAATAATTCTACTAAGTTATCATAGGATTCTAGACACAACTAGTAAAAAAGGAGATAGTAGTTTTAGCATAGCAATACTATCCAACACATGCATATAATGAAATAATTCTAAGTCATGTATAGAAAATACTAGGAAATTTATGGGGGTGTGCCACTTGCCTTGGCAACAAGGAGAACAGTAGTAGCAGTTGCAATAATCCTCGTTTCCCTCCGAATATTCTAACACATAGAAACATCACAAATAAACATACAAGCATTCCAAAAATTTCTAAGGGAAATATGACATGCAATATGAGATGCAAAATTTTTACTAAGTGTTTTCTAAGTGCAACTCAACTCTTCTAAAAATACTAAGTCATGCATGTATGTGTGCAATGCAAACAAATTTTTATCTACTGTTTTAAGTTATTTTCTATATGCATGCAAAAGTGGCAAGGTTTTATTTAATTTTTAATAACCAAGTTAAACATTATTTGGGCAACAAAAAGGTTATTAACACAATTTAAAAGTATTCTGCAGCGATGACGAGGCGATGATGAGGCGACTTGGCGACGTGGCGTACTCCCATTGGTTCATACCCCTTCGCGTAAGTGATCTAATCCTAACCACTGGATCTAGATCGGACGGCCTAGATCTACTGGACCAAATGGTCACCGACGCTTCCGCCGGAGTTTCGCCGGAAACCTAAGTTCTGCAGTGGTGCCATCGCCGGAATTCACGAGCTTGACGAAACAAGGGGTTTGGGAGGGGCTTTTGTTACCACGCGATGCAGGACGACGTGGCGGAGGCAGTGGCGAAGTGGGAGGTGGCGGAGCTTCCTGGTTCCCCCGTGATTCCTCGCCGGAGTTGAAGACAGCGGCCGGAGCTTCGTGTCGATGAAGGATCGCTCGATCTGGGCACACAAAAATTACCGGACCTTGTCAAAATTAAGCGCAAGGAGGAAGTAAGAAGAAAGGAGGGCAGGGGAAGGCTTGGGGCGTCCTGTACTCGCCGGAAAATGAAGAACTCGCCGGCGGCCGTGGCGGAACGTCGGGGGCTCGTGTGAGCAGCCTGGTGGCGCTCGAGTGGTGTGGTCTGGGGCAAAAGAAGGAGGAGGGGGTGGTAGTTATGTAGGACAAGACGGGAGCGAGAATCATGGCCTTAAACGCACGGATTGATGGAGGATCGCCGGCTGTCTCCTGCCGTTTCGCGAGCGTGATTTGAGGACGAGGAAGAAGACGTTGACCTGGGGCTGTCGGTGCTGACATGCGGGGCCCGCATGTCAGTGAGAGAGGAGAGAGAGATGGGCTACGGTTGTTGCTGGGCTGCTGGCTCGCGCGCGCAGAGGAAAGAAGATGGGCTTGGCCCAGTTAGCTCGGCTAAGTCTTTTTTTTTGTTCTTTTTCCTTTTTCTTTTTCTGAAAACTTTTATAACTTTTAGAATATTCATCCAAATGGGTTCAAACAACTTTGTAAAAATTTGTAAAATCAAGCTTTACCAAACTAAACTATTTGGTAACACTTTTGAAATATTTGAACTACAAAAGTTTTTATTTCTTTGAAACTTTGAAGACAAGTGCAAATGCAAAATGCAAAGTGATGATGCATGCCATGTATGAATTTTTAATTTTTTTGTGAAAATTGGGATGTTACAAACCTAACCCCCTTAAGATGAATCTCGCCCTCGAGATTCGGATTGGCTAGCAAATAGGTGAGGGTGGTCTTCCTTAAGATCATCTTCTCTTTCCCAAGTTGCTTCTTCCTCGGTATGATGATTCCACTGAACCTTGCAGAACTTAATGGTCTTGGTTCTGGTAACTCATTCGGCTGTCTCCAAAATTTTCATAGGCTTTTCTTCATAAGTGAGGTCACTTTCTAGCTGGACTTCCTCCAGTGGTACAGTATCCCTCAGTGGAGTTTCTGCCATTTCTGGGTGACACTTCTTCAACTGGCTGACATGGAACACATTATGAACTGCGGAAAGAGCTTCCGGTAGTTCCAACTCATATGCCACTTCTCCTTTGCGTGATAGAACCTTATAGGGTCCAATAAACCGTGGTGCTAGTTTTCCTTTGATTCCAAACCTTTTCACCCCGCGTAGAGGTGAAACTCTAAGATAGGCTCTATCGCCCACCTCGTAGGTGACTTCTCTTCGTTTGGAGTCAGCATAACTCTTCTGCCTGGATTGTGCTATCTTTAATCTGTCTTTAATCAGCCTAACTTTCTCTTCCGCCTCCTTGATTATGTCAGGTCCAAACAAACTACGTTCACCTACGCCACTCCACAATAGTGGTGTAGTGCACTTCCTTCCATATAGAGCTTCAAATGGAGACATCTCTATGCTGGCTTGATAACTATTGTTGTAAGAGAATTCAGCATATGGAAGATTATCATCCCAGCTAGATTTATAGTCTAGAGCACATGCTCTCAGCATATCTTCTAGGATTTGATTTACTCTTTCAGTCTGCCCATCCGTCTGTGGGTGGAATGCAGTGCTAAACTCTAATCTGGTCCCCAATGATTCATGTAACTGCTTCCAGAAATGAGAAGTAAACTGAGTACCTCTATCAGACACAATCTTCTTGGGAACTCCATGTAGACACACAATTCTCTTCATGTAGATATCAGCTAGTTTGGCGCTGGTATAGGTAGTCTTCACAGCACAAAGTGAGCTACCTTCGTCAGACGGTCAACAATAACCCAAATAGAATCATACCCTGATTTGGTTCTGGGCAGACCAGTGATGAAATCCATCCCAATCTGTTCCCATTTCCAATCCGGTACTGGTAAGGGTTGTAGCAATCCAGCTGGCTTTTGGTGTTCTGCCTTCACGCGACTGCACACATCGCACTTGGCAATATATTCAGCAATATCTCTCTTCAGATTGTTCCACCAAAATCTTTCCTTCACATCCATATACATCTTGGTGTTACCCGGATGTATGGAATAAGGTGAGTCATGGGCTTCTTGAAGTATCAACTTCCTGAGATCGACATCTTCAGGAACACATATACGTTCCTTATACCACACAGTTCCGTTTTCATCCTCACAGAACCCTTTAGCTTTGCCTTCACTCAGGTTCTTCTTAATTTCTTCCATCACTCTGTCACCTTTCTGGGCTTCCTTGATTCTGTCCATCAAAAGAGGTTGCACTTCTAACGATGCTAAGAATCCTTCAGGTACCACTTCCAACCGAAGGTCCTTAAATCCCTTGCATAGGTCTTCAGGCAATTCACCTGCCGTAAGTCCATTTACAAAGGGCTTGCGGCTCAAAGCATCAGCCACCACATTGGCTTTTCCTGGATGATACTGCAGACTTAAATCATAGTCTTTGATCAATTCCAGCCATCTCCTTTGTCGCATGTTCATTTCTTTCTGAGTAAAGAAGTACTTGAGACTTTTATGGTCTGTGAATACTTCACAACGCTTTCCCCATAGATATGGCCTCCAAATCTTCAGGGCATGCACTACAGAAGCCAACTCCAGATCATGAGTGGGATAATTTATTTCATGTTTCTTGAGCTGCCTCGAAGCATAAGATACCACTTTACCATTTTGCATCAACACACTCCCGAGACCTCGATGTGAAGCGTCACAATACACTTGGAAATCTTTCTCTAGGTCTGGTAGACATAGGACTGGTGCTGATACTAAGCGCTTCTTCAGTTCTTGAAAACTAGTCTCACAGGCTTCTGTCCACTCAAACTTCTTACCCTTTTTCAGTAGTTCAGTCAATGCCTTGGCAATCTTGGAGAAGTTTTCAATGAATCTCCGGTAGTATCCCGCTAGTCCTAGAAAACTGCGGATTTCTCCCACATTCTTGGGTGATTCCCAGTTGGTTATGGCAGAAACTTTTTCAGGGTCCACTGCTATTCCATTCTTAGACACTACGTGTCCTAGGAATCCCACTTGTTCTAACCAAAACTCACACTTGCTGAATTTGGCATATAGCTTATGCTCTCGAAGTCTCTGCAAGACTAGGCGCAAATGTTCTTCATGCTCTTTGTGGCTTTTGGAGTAGACTAAGATGTCATCGATGAAAACAACGACAAACTTGTCTAGAAAATCCATGAACACTTTATTCATCATATTCATGAAATAAGCTGGAGCGTTGGTCAACCCAAAAGGCATTACTGTGTACTCATATGAGCCATATCTGGTGACAAATGTGGTCTTGGGTATATCCATCTCTCTAACTTTCATCTGAAAATACCCTGATCGAAGATCGATCTTTGAAAACACAATAGCTCCTTCTAATTGATCGAAGAGCTCATTGATTTTGGGCAGTGGGTACTTATTCTTGATTGTTTGCTCGTTTATCTCTCGATAGTCCGTGACTAGCCTCTGCGTACTATCCTTCTTCTTGACGAATAGAATTGGTGCTCCCATGGTGATGAACTTGGGCGAATAAAACCTTTCTGCATATACTCCTCAAGTTGTTTCTTGAGTTCTTTCAATTCATCAGTGGCCATTGGGTATGGTCTTTAAGCAATTGGTCCTGTACCCGGTTTTAGCTCAATGAGAAACTCTACATCTCTATCGGGTGGCATCCCCGGTAGTTCGTCTGGAAATACATCTGAATATTCCCTTACTATAAGGACATCACCTAGGCTAACCCCCTTAAGAGAATTTAGCCTAACTTTCTTCAGTTCGAACTTTGATCTGAATTTGATCTTCTTTTTCTCCGGGTGGTGAGAGTGATAGCTCTATTTGCACAGTCTATGATTCCTTCGAAACGAGTCATCCAATCCATCCCTAAGATAACATCCAAGCCTTGGGTTTCTAGGATTATTAACTCAACTGGAAAAAGATGTTTCCCTATACCGAAGGTTAGGTTTCTACACTCATTGCTTACTAGCATTTCCCCTCTGGGGGAGCTCACTCTAATTGGGTTCAACATGGTTGAGTTGGCTAGATTATGTTTGTTAACAAAAGCTCTTGATATGAATGAATGCGATGCTCCGGTATCAAATAAGACTAATGCTGGACATGAATTGAGCAAGAACGTACCAATCACAGCATCGGGTTCATCAAAGACCTCTTCCACGTTGACGTGGTTCACATGTCCTTTCTGGAAAGGGTTGGGCTTGGCAGCTACTTCGGCCTTCTTTTCTGGGCAATCATTGGCATAATGACCCTTGTTATTGCACTTGAAGCAAAGCACTTGGCTAATATCCTTCTTGAGTTCATGATTTGGACGGTGCTGTCCATTGTTATGGTTATGGCCAGCATGTCCAATTCCCCTGTGACCTCCATTATTTCCTCTGAATCCACCATTTTGGTTATGACCATGATGTTTGTGGCTGCTTCCTCCACTAGGGTGGTTCCCATGTTTATGACCATGGTTTACATCATGAGGAAAATGCTTCTTGAATGAAAGCTCAGAATGATGCTTGTTGATACTCAGTTTCCTCTTCCTGCTTTCAGCTTTCTTGATGTTGTCTTCCAGTATGATAGCTTGATCCAGGAGGGCCTGATAGTTCGGGGCGTAAGCGACTGACAGAGGAATCTTCAGCTCGTCACTTAGCCCTTTGAGGAATTTTGCCTTCCTTTTCACATCAGTATCAATGTCTTCAGGGCATAACGTGACACTGCTTGGAAGTCATCCATATACTCCTTAAGTGTCTTGTTCCCTTGCCTCAGGTTTCTGAACTCTTCTTGCTTCAAGTTCATAATGCCCGAGGAGATATGAGCATTACGAAAGCCTTCCTTGAAGGTATCCCAAGTCAGGGTGTCCAGGGGGTGGGTGATTTGGTAAGTTTCCCACCATTGAGCAGCTGGTCCTTCCAACAGATGAGTGGTAAACCTTACCATTTCAGGGTCAGTACACTCACAAGTCACCAGATCCTTGTGCACAGAACGCAGCCAGTCATCTGCCACAATTGGTTCCGTTGCATTGGAGAACTTGTTAGGCCTAAGCCTCAGGAATCTGGCAAGCCTGTCCACTTGGGGAGGAGGTGGTGGTGGTCCATTCTGATTGGCCATGAATTGAGCCATCATAGTCATCAGCTGAGTTTGCGCTGCCATCAATTGTTGCATCATAGCTTCGGAGTTGTTGTTGTTGTCGTCGTTGTTGTTGTTGTTGTTGTTGTTGTTGTTGTTGTTGTTGTTGCTTTCAGGTGCACGATGGGGAGGCATCTGTGGTTTTAGCATAGATGAGTAAAAGATAGACAGATCTAGGAGATTTTTTTTTTTTACCCAAACAAGCATTTAACAAAAACACAACAATAAAACCAAGCTCAACTTTAACTTTTTGAATAAAAGTATGGTCTAGTCGAAAGGAAATCAAACACACGGGTTTCTGAAAATAAACATGGGTACTGCCATACCACAATTTGGTAGATCAGTACAAAATCGAAGGATAACGTCTAGGTGGACAGATAATGGTAGTCTCACTAACTATCCTACCCCTCAACCATGGTATCATCAACTTCTTCAACCTCCTGAATCTCGTAACCTTCCTGATCAAACATCAGCTTGAGTTCTTTCACTTCCTTCTCCAGTGCAGAGTTCTTCTCCTGCAACTCTCTCTTTTCTGCACGAAGTTGCTTGATCAAGTCACGGTCTGCCTCCAGTTCTACTTAATTGCTTTCAAGCTCCAACTTCATTTCTTTTATCTGCTTGTTCTTCTGCTGGACTCTCTTCTCTTGGTTCTTGTACTTCTTGTCTTGCTCCTGGAACTTCTCTTCTAGGGCCTTGGTCTCTTCTTCTTGTGCCTTCACCTTCTCTTCATTCTCCTGAAGTCGGGCGCACAGCTCATTGGTGGCTCTAGGTTGACGAGGGAATATCTCCCCGGCAATAGTGCCAGAAACAATGCTTGTACGTCACACGTCAGTTGGGAACCCCAAGAGGAAGGTATGATGAGTGCAGCAGTAAGTTTTCCCTCAGTATGAAACCAAGGTTTAATCGAACCAGTAGGAAAACGAGGTTTGCTTCGAAGGTGTTGGTGAAGGAGTGTAGTGCGGCGCAACACCAGGGATTCCGGTGCCAACGTGGAACCTGCACAACACAATCAAATTACTTTGCCCCAACTTAACAGTGAGGTTGTCAATCTCACCGGCTTGCTGAAAACAAAGGGTTAAACGTATCGAATGGAAATGATGTTTGTTTGCATAAAACAGTAGAGAACAATGATTGCAGTAGATTGTATTTCAGATGTAAAAGAATGGACCGGGGTCCACAGTTCACTAGTGGTGTCTCTCCAATAAGATAACTAACATGCTGGGTAAACAAATTACAGCTGGGCAATTGACAATTGATAAGTGCATATAACATGCATGTGTGAGCTGTGGTGTCTACTATGAGATTCATTTGGGCATTACGACAAAGTACATAGACCGCTATCCAGCATGCATCTATGCCTAAATAGTCCACTTTCCGGTTAACATCCGTACCCCTTCCAGTATTAAGTTGCAAGCAACAGACAATTGCATTAAGTAATGTGCGTAATGTAAACAATACATTCATCCTTGAATAAAGCATTGCTGTTTTACCCCTAGTGGCAACAACACATCTACAACCTTAGAACTTGCTGTCACTATCCCAGGTTAAATAGAGGTTGAACCCAACTATCATGCATAAATACCCCCTCTTGGAGTTACAAGTATTCACGTGGCCAAGGCTTCAACAAGTAACGGAGAGCATGCAAGATCACAAATGACATAGACATGATAATATAATATTCAGCTCCACATAGGTATCAATATAAGTCAGATCCCAGCAAACACAACATGTAGCATTACAATAAGATGATCTTGATCATGATAGGCAGCTCACAAGATCTAAACATGATGGCACAAGTGGAGAAGACAACCATCTAGCTACTGCTATGGACCCATAGTCCAAGGATGAACTACTCACGCATCACTCCGGAGGCGGGCATGGCGATGTAGAGCCCTCCGGTGATGATTCCCCTCTCCGGCAGGGTGCCGGGAAGAGCTTCAGAACCCCCCGAGTTAGGGTTGACGACGGCGGCGGCAGCGAATATGTTCTGGATGAAAGGCTCGGTGTTTTAGGGTTTTCGCGTCTCGGGGAATAAATAGGCGAAGGGGCGATGTCGGCGGACCCCCGAGGGGCCCAAACCACCAGGCGCGGCTGGGGCCCACCCGCGCCTGGTGTGGTTTGGCCACCTCGTGGCTCTCTTCGTCTCTCCTTCGGACTCCGTGTACGTGCTGGAAAAATAGGGACTGGCCTTTTGTTTCGTGCAATTCCGAGAATATTTCCAGAAGTAACTTTCTGAAACCAAAAACAGCAGAAAACAGGGAACTGGCACTGTGGCATCTTGTTAATAGGTTAGTCCCAGAAAATGCATAAAAGTGATACGAAGTGTATATAAAACATGTAGCAAATGGTATAATATAAGCATGGAACAGCAGAAATTATGGATACGTTGGAGACGTATCAAGCATCCCCAAGCTTAGTTCTACTCGTCCTCGAGTAGGTAAAACGATAACAACAAATAATTTCTGAGGAGACATGCTTTCACACAATCTTGATCAATATATTGCAAGGCTCATGTCATGAATGAAGTGACTCAAAGCAATGATCTATAGTTTGCTAACAAATAGATAAAGAGTAAACAATGAATCATATAAGCAAAAACTTTTCATGAATAGTACTTTCAAGACAAGCATCAAAAAGTTTTGCATAAGAGGTAACTCATAAAGCAATAGATTCAAAGTAAAAGGCATTGAAGCAACACAAAGGATGATTAAGTTTCAGCATTTGCTTTCAACTTGTAACATGTATATCTCATGGATAGTTGTCAACATAAAGCAATATAACAAGTGCAATAAGTAAATATGTAAGAATCAATGCACACAAAGTTGACACAAGTGTTTGCTTCTAAGATAGAAAGGAGTAGGTAAACTGACTCAACATAAAGTAAAAGATAGGCCCTTCGCAGAGGGAAGCAGGGATTAAATCATGTGCTAGAGCTTTTTAAGTTTTCGAAAGCATATAGAGAGCACAAAATAAGTATTTGAGAGGTGTTTGTTGTTGTCAACGAATGGTAGTGGGCACTCTAACCCCCTTGTCAACCAGACTTTCAAAGAGCGGCTCCCATGAAGGACGTTATCTCTACCAGCAAGGTAGATCATCCCTCTTCTCTTTTGTTTACACATGTATTTTAGTTTCTTTATAGATGACACTCCTCCCAACCTTTTGCTTACACAAGCCATGGCTAACCGAATCCTCGGGTGCCTTCCAACATTCACATACCATGGAGGAGTGTCTATTGCAAAATTAAGTTGCTTACTGATAAATCAGGGCAAAACATGTGAAGAGAATTATTAATGAAAGTTGTAATTAATTGGGGCTGGGCACCCCGTTGCCAGCTCTTTTTGCAAATTATTGGATAAGCGGATGTATATGCCACTAGTCCAGGTGAAAGTCTGTCAGAAGTAAATGACAAGATTGAAAGATAAAACACCACATACTTCCTCATGAGCTATAAAACATTGACACAAATAAGGAGTAATAAAGTTTTGAATAGTTTAAAGGTAGCACATGAAATATTTACTTGGAATGGCAGGAAATACCACATAGTAGGTAGGTATGGTGGACACAAATGGCATGGGTTTTGGCTCAAGTTTTGGATGCACGAGAAGCATTCCCTCTCAGTACAGAGTTTAGGCTAGCAAGGTTGTTTGAAGCAAACACAAGTATAAACCGGTACAGCAAGAATCACATAAAAACATATTGCAAGTATTATAAGACTCTACACTGTCTTCCTTGTTGCTCAAACATTTTACCAGAAAATATCTAGACCTTAGAGAGAACAAATATGCATCCCAAGTCTCAACAAGCTCTACGGTAGTTCTCCACTACTAGGCTTTAACTACATGATGCAAGAGCTTAAACATGATCTACTTGAGAGCTCAAAACAATTGCAAAGCATCAAATCAAAACAAGACAATGATCTACAAGAATGCATATGTCTTTTCCAATACCAACTACTACATGTAGCATTTTCTTTCTTCCAAACAAACACCAATAATTTATTTAAACATAAACTCTCCAAATGATAATATAATGCAGCAAGAGAGTATTTATAAACAAGTGCTAACAGCTCGAAGAGATGCATGAAAAACAGGAGCTAAAAGCACTGCAGTAGCTAGTTAAGAATACTCAACAAATATAAGTGAAGAACATGAGTATTCACATGAAAAAGCGGAGCGTGTCTCTCTCCCACACAAGGATTGCTAGGATCCGAATTTATTCAAACAAAAACAAAAATAAAAACACACAGACGCTCCAAGTAAAGCGCATAAGATGTGAAAGAATTAAAATATAGTTTCACTAGAGATGACCTGATAAGTTTGTTGATGAAGAAGGGGATGCCTTGGGCATCCCCAAGCTTAGACGCTTGAGTCTCTCTGAATATGGTTGGGATGAACCACGGGGGCATCCCCAAGCTTAGGCTTTTCACTCTTCTTGATCACATAATATCACCCTTCTCGCTTGATCCTTGAAAACTTCCTTCACACCAAACTCAAGACAGTTCTCATTAGAGGGTTAGTGCATAATCAAAAATTCTCATATTCTGTAATGATACAATCAATCCCAAAGCTTCTGGACATTAGCTACAGCCACCAATGCTTTGTGGAGCAAAGAAATCCACACAAACACAGTAAAAGAGCGAATGCAAAACAAAAGGCAGAATCTGTCAAAAACAGAACAGTCTGGAATGACGAATTTTTTCGAGGCACTTAAGTTGCTCAGATGGATCTGGCCTAAAATAATGAAAGTTGCGTACATATCTCAGGAATATGCGTGATTTTTCTCAGAATTTTTTGAATTTTCTACAGGGAGATAAGCTCAAATCCGTGACAGCTAAAAATCTGTCACTGCGCAGAAATCCAAATCTTGCATCAACTTTCAATATAGAACTTTACTTGGCACAACATTGCGATAAAATAAAGATACAAAGGAGTTGCTACAGAAGTAACAAAACTCCTTGACTCAAAGAAAACAAAAATAACAGCAAATAAAAACGATGGGTTGTCTCCCATAAGCGCTTTTCTTTAACGCCTTTCAGCTAGGCGCAGAAAGTGAAAATCAAGTGTTGTCAAGAGAAGAAGCATCAACATCATAACTTGCTCTAACAATAGAGTCAAAAGGTAACTTCATTCTCTTCCTAGGGAAGTGTTCCATACCTTTCTTGAGAGGAAATTGGTACCTTATATTACCTTCTTTCATATCAATGATGGCACCAACAGTTCGAAGAAAAGGTCTTCCCAAAACAATAGGACAAGATGCATTGCATTCAATATCCATAACAATAAAATCAACGGGGACAAGGTTATTTTTACTGTAATAAAAACATCATTAACTCGCCCCAAAGGTTTCTTCATAGCATTATCAGCGAGAAAAACATCCAAATAACAATGTTCCAAAGGTGGCAAATCAAGAATATCATAAAGCTTCTTGGGCAAAACGAAACACTTGCACCAAGATCACACAAGGCATTGCAATAAAAATCATTCACCTTTACCTTAATGATGGGTTCCCAACCATCTTCTAATTTCCTAGGAATAGAAGCTTTAAGTTTCAACTTCTCCTCCCTAGCTTGCAAAAGAGCATTTGTAATATGCTTTGTAAAAGCCAAATTAATAGTGCTAGCATTGGGACTTCTAGCTAATTTTTGCAAGAACATAATAACTTCAGAGATGTTACAATCATCAAAATCAAAATCATTATTGTCAATGGTGGTGGAACCATTGTCTCCAATAGTTTGAAAAATTTCAGCACTTTTATCAGAAAAAGTTTCAGCAGTTTTAGGCAATTTCAAACGCTTTGCAGAAGTAGTAGAGACATTACCAACACCAATAACATTACCATCAATAGTAGGAGGTTACTAGCATGTAAACATTAGCATTACTAGTGGTGGTGATAGTACAAACTCTAACTATACTATTCTCTTTTTCAAGTTCTTCCTCTTTTTCCCACCTAGCATGCAATTCAGCCAACATCCTAATATTATTATCAATTCGAACTTGGATGGCATTTGCTGTAGCAAATGACTTATATCTTTAACTTCATTAGGCATAACTTTCAGTTTTAGAATTTCAACATCATGAGCAAGACTATCAACTTTAGAGACAAGATCATCAATTTTTTCAAACTTTTCCTCAACAGTTTTATTGAAAGCTTTTTGTGTGCTAATAAATTCTTTAAGCATAGCTTCAAGATCAGAGGACACACTTCTATTGTTGCTGTAGGAATTACCATAAGAATTGCCATAACCATTTGAAGGATAAGGCTTATAATTGTTGCTACCAAAATTATTCCTATAAGCATTGTTGTTGAAGTTGTTGTTTTTAATGAAGTTTACATCAACATGCTCTTCTTGAGCAACCAATGAAGCTAAAGGAACATTATTAGGATCAACATGAGATCTACCATTCACAAGCATAGACATAATAGCATCAATCTTATCACTCAAAGAGGAGGTTTCTTCAACAGAATTTACCTTCTTACCTTGAGGAGCTCTTTCGGTGTGCCATTCGGAATAGTTGATCATCATATCATCAAGTAGCTTTGTTGCTGCACCTAAAGTGATGGACATAAAGGTTCCTCCAGAGGCTGAATCCAATAAGTTCCTTGAGGAAAAATTTAATCCTGCATAAAAGGTTTGGATGATCATCCAAGTAGTCAGTCCATGAGTGGGACAATTCTTCACCAAAGATTTCATTCTTTCCCAAGCTTGAGCAACATGTTCATTATCAAGTTGTTTAAAATTCATAATGCTACTTCTCAAGGATATAATCTTAGCAGGAGGATAATATTTCCCTATGAAAGCATCTTTGCATTTTGTCCAAGAATTAATACTATTTCTAGGCAAAGAAAGCAACCATTCTTTAGCTCTTCCTCTCAAGGAGAAAGGAAAAAGTTTCAGTTTTATAATATCCCCATCCATATCCTTATACTTTTGCATTTCACAAAGTTCAACAAAGTTATTAAGATGGGCAGCAGCATCATCAGTACTAACACCAGAAAATTGCTCTTTCATAACAAGATTTAATAGAGCAGGTTTAATTTCATAAAATTCTGCTGTAGAAGCAGGTGGAGCAATAGGAGTGCATATGAAATCATTGTTGTTTGTGCTAGTGAAGTCACACAACTTAGTGTTCTCAGGAGTACTCATTTTGAAAAACAAAATCAAACTGAATTAAACAAGTAACTAATTTTTTTGTGTTTTTGATAAAGAAGCAAACAAACTAAATAAAAATAAACTAAGCAAGACAAATAACAAAGTAAAGAGATTGGGTGTGAGAGACTCCCCTTGCAGAAGCAATTCGGTTTTCCCCGGCAACGGCGCCAGAAAACGTGTTGGTGGCTCTAGTTGACGAGGGAATATCTCCCGTGCCAGAAACAATGCTTGTACGTCACACGTCAGTTGGGAACCCCAAGAGGAAGGTATGATGAGTGCAGCAGTAAGTTTTCCCTCAGTATGAAACCAAGGTTTAATCGAACCAGTAGGAAAACGAGGTTTGCTTCGAAGGTGTTGGTGAAGGAGTGTAGTGCGGCGCAACACCAGGGATTCCGGTGCCAACGTGGAACCTGCACAACACAATCAAATTACTTTGCCCCAACTTAACAGTGAGGTTGTCAATCTCACCGGCTTGCTGAAAACAAAGGGTTAAACGTATCGAATGGAAATGATGTTTGTTTGCATAAAACAGTAGAGAACAATGATTGCAGTAGATTGTATTTCAGATGTAAAAGAATGGACCGGGGTCCACAGTTCACTAGTGGTGTCTCTCCAATAAGATAACTAACATGCTGGGTAAACAAATTACAGCTGGGCAATTGACAATTGATAAGTGCATATAACATGCATGTGTGAGCTGTGGTGTCTACTATGAGATTCATTTGGGCATTACGACAAAGTACATAGACCGCTATCCAGCATGCATCTATGCCTAAATAGTCCACTTTCCGGTTAACATCCGTACCCCTTCCAGTATTAAGTTGCAAGCAACAGACAATTGCATTAAGTAATGTGCGTAATGTAAACAATACATTCATCCTTGAATAAAGCATTGCTGTTTTACCCCTAGTGGCAACAACACATCTACAACCTTAGAACTTGCTGTCACTATCCCAGGTTAAATAGAGGTTGAACCCAACTATCATGCATAAATACCCCCTCTTGGAGTTACAAGTATTCACTTGGCCAAGGCTTCAACAAGTAACGGAGAGCATGCAAGATCACAAATGACATAGACATGATAATATAATATTCAGCTCCACATAGGTATCAATATAAGTCAGATCCCAGCAAACACAACATGTAGCATTACAATAAGATGATCTTGATCATGATAGGCAGCTCACAAGATCTAAACATGATGGCACAAGTGGAGAAGACAACCATCTAGCTACTGCTATGGACCCATAGTCCAAGGATGAACTACTCACGCATCACTCCGGAGGCGGGCATGGCGATGTAGAGCCCTCCGGTGATGATTCCCCTCTCCGGCAGGGTGCCGGGAAGAGCTTCAGAACCCCCCGAGTTAGGGTTGACGACGGCGGCGGCAGCGAATATGTTCTGGATGAAAGGCTCGGTGTTTTAGGGTTTTCGCGTCTCGGGGAATAAATAGGCGAAGGGGCGATGTCGGCGGACCCCCGAGGGGCCCAAACCACAGGGCGCGGGGGCCCACCCGCGCCTGGTGGTTTGGCCACCTCGTGGCTCTCTTCGTCTCTCCTTCGGACTCCGTGTACGTGCTGGAAAAATAGGGACTGGCCTTTTGTTTCGTGCAATTCCGAGAATATTTCCAGAAGTAACTTTCTGAAACCAAAAACAGCAGAAAACAGGGAACTGGCACTGTGGCATCTTGTTAATAGGTTAGTCCCAGAAAATGCATAAAAGTGATACGAAGTGTATATAAAACATGTAGCAAATGGTATAATATAAGCATGGAACAGCAGAAATTATGGATACGTTGGAGACGTATCACTCATCATTTTTGAAGAGTTCTTCGCACCTATCTTCAAAAAGTTCCTTGACTTGGTACTCCAAGTCCTGAAAGTATTTGCCTACGAACTCGGCCTTGCCCCTATCCTTGGTGTCGAATTCATAGGGTTCTCCTTCTTCATCACGTCTTCCAAAAAGAATGGAGTAGTGTCCGCCCAGTTCCTTGTAGTAGCGTCCACAGAGACGCCCAATCAAATCTTGCATGATGATGTTGAGTCCCTTCTCCATGGAGTCGCTCACCACCTTGATCTCTATGTTGTCCTCGTCCTCACGTCCAAGCTGCATCGCCTTGATTCCCCAGCAACCTTCCTTGTGGAAATTCTTCAAGATGCAGCCCTTGATCCTGGGTACGGGCAACTTCAAGCGATCAAGTAAGTCGAGGAGGTAGAAACCAAAGCGAGTTTCCACGAAGTCCTCCCCCGCGGTGTAGTCGAATCTCTTCATCCTTAAGTTAGAAAGAACAAGGTATGAGATAAAATGCACAAGTCAAGATATTACGAGTACTTAAAAAAACAATCAAGAGAAACTTTGTATGTTTTGATACTTAGCAAAATAAATTTTTGGCCAAGCTATTTCTATCCAAACTCAGGGGTTTCGAACCTACAGGCAACACAGTGCTCTGATACCATCTGTAGTGTACCTGCACTTAGAAATTGGCAAGGTACCTGTGTATAGTGCAAACCCCTGGATCGTTTCATTTGCATACACAGTTTAAGACGAATATCACAACATTGTATCATTATTACACGAATGATCCAGAACTTGATAAATAAATGGTTCGTTACATCTTTGCATAGCCCAGGGCTAGCTTGAAATAATGAAGCAGCGGAAAATTATTCTTCATGGAGTCTCCATCATCTTCATGCGCCACAGGCGAGCATGTTGGTTGCAGACTCGAAACCCTTAACGTAAACTCACTCGTTGTCAGAACAATCTGCAACAAATAAAAATTTGCAACAGAGTGGGTCAGAACCATTAAAAATGGAACTGGCAAGTGACACTATGTGGACACTTAGTGGAATAACTCTAATAACCTATATGCTTATTTGGCTGGTGGAGCTCACAGGCTAATTTGCATAAAGCTAGTTTTATCTTATCACTTTGTAAAACACTTTGCATCTATTAGATTGGTAACACTGGTAAAACCCCAGTGAACCGTGACAACACATGGTAAAACCCCAGTGTGTCAAGTGACTATCTCCGGTAAAACCCCGGGAGTCCCTAATGTTGTTTACTAACAGTTTTATTTTGAAGTTGGCATGTTGGGATCCTCCGTTGACGTCCTTGATCAGCTGCTCAGAATTGTCCGTAACCGGGGACACGGCTAAGTACTTAGTTTGACACTCTCGAGAGGTGGTGCACTTTCACCATTTGACCCAATCAACCCAAACTATCCTCTACACTCATTTAGTGAAAAGGAAAAGGAGAAGATCGAGACGAGACTTTTCAGAAGTTGTGTTCCCATGATCACCAGGAGACCACCGCCCACCTATCATCTCTACATCTGTCGATCTCTGGACCCTGGTTAACATCAACATACTCCATCAAGACAGAGCCCATATGACAAATGGTTGCACGCGAAGCAATCTTCACTTGGAGTTCTTCAGATCCCTTTGTTCCTGGGTGGCCATCCACAAGTGAATATCCCTCAGGTAAAACCCCTGGGGACAACACTCAACTCTCAACAGCCAATCAAGCCCAAATCCACCCAGGTGTTCATTTAACTTAGTAGAATTTAAGTTTTTCAATAAAACGCTTTTGCATAGCATCAATAATTCTACTAAGTTATCATAGGATTCTAGACACAACTAGTAAAAAAGGAGATAGTAGTTTTAGCATAGCAATACTATCCAACACATGCATATAATGAAATAATTCTAAGTCATGTATAGAAAAATACTAGGAAATTTATGGGGGTGTGCCACTTGCCTTGGCAACAAGGAGAACAGTAGTAGCAGTTGCAATAATCCTCGTTTCCCTCCGAATATTCTAACACATAGAAACATCACAAATAAACATACAAGCATTCCAAAAATTTCTAAGGGAAATATGACATGCAATATGAGATGCAAAATTTTTACTAAGTGTTTTCTAAGTGCAACTCAACTCTTCTAAAAATACTAAGTCATGCATGTATGTGTGCAATGCAAACAAATTTTTATCTACTGTTTTAAGTTATTTTCTATATGCATGTAAAAGTGGCAAGGTTTTATTTAATTTTTAATAACCAAGTTAAACATTATTTGGGCAACAAAAAGGTTATCAACACAATTTAAAAGTATTCTGTAGTTAAACACATATTCAAAAATTAAAAAAAAAATACTACTGGACAGAGGGCATTTGAACAAATTTTCTGCAATTGGATTCACTCAAAAATAAATTTTATAACTAAAGTTATGTCAAAAATACTCAAACTGCTCACTTTGAAATTTGAATAATTTTAAGTTTGACAAAACAGGAAACTAATACAGCAGAAAGTTTCTACTCGTTCTAAGGATTTCAAATATATAAAAATATTTGAATTTGGATAAACAGAGAAAAGTATTGATAAAACTAAGTTACAGGGGTTTTTCTGCAAAAACTGTTAAAAGAAAATAAAACAGAAAATCTTCTCCACGCTGGCGCTGACGAGGCTTGACGTGGCGCTGACGAGGCTTGACGTGGCGCTGACGCAGCGATGACGAGGCGATGACGAGGCGACTTGGCGACGTGGCGTACTCCCATTGGTTCATACCCCTTCGCGTAAGTGATCTAATCCTAACCACTGGATCTAGATCGGACGGCCTAGATCTACTGGACCAAATGGTAACCGACGCTTCCGCCGGAGTTTCGCCGGAAACCTAAGTTCTGCGGTGGTGCCATCGCCGGAATTCACGAGCTTGACGAAACAAGGGGTTTGGGAGGGGCTTTTGTTACCACGCGATGCAGGACGACGTGGCGGAGGCAGTGGCGAAGTGGGAGGTGGCGGAGCTTCCTGGTTCCCCCGTGATTCCTCGCCGGAGTTGAAGACAGCGGCCGGAGCTTCGTGTCGATGAAGGATCGCTCGATCTGGGCACACAAAAATTACCGGACCTTGTCAAAATTAAGCGCAAGGAGGAAGTAAGAAGAAAGGAGGGCAGGGGAAGGCTTGGGGCGTCCTGTACTCGCCGGAAAATGAAGAACTCGCCGGCGGCCGTGGCGGAACGTCGGGGGCTCGTGTGAGCAGCCTGGTGGCGCTCGAGTGGTGTGGTCTGGGGCAAAAGAAGGAGGAGGGGGTGGTAGTTATGTAGGACAAGACGGGAGCGAGAATCATGGCCTTAAACGCACGGATTGATGGAGGATCGCCGGCTGTCTCCTGCCGTTTCGCGAGCGTGATTTGAGGACGAGGAAGAAGACGTTGACCTGGGGCTGTCGGTGCTGACATGCGGGGCCCGCATGTCAGTGAGAGAGGAGAGAGAGATGGGCTACGGTTGTTGCTGGGCTGCTGGCTCGCGCGCGCGCAGAGGAAAAGAAGATGGGCTTGGCCCAGTTAGCTCGGCTAAGTCTTTTTTTTTTTGTTCTTTTTCCTTTTTCTTTTTCTGAAAACTTTTATAACTTTTAGAATATTCATCCAAATGGGTTCAAACAACTTTGTAAAAATTTGTAAAATCAAGCTTTACCAAACTAAACTATTTGGTAACACTTTTGAAATATTTGAACTACAAAAGTTTTTATTTCTTTGAAACTTTGAAGACAAGTGCAAATGCAAAATGCAAAGTGATGATGCATGCCATGTATGAATTTTTAATTTTTTTCTGAAAATTGGGATGTTACAAAACATGTAGCAGAACTTGTCGTAAACGGTGTTTCAATGCTTAGAAACAAGGCATAGGGATCATACTTTCACTAGTGGACACTCTCAACAATGACAACATAATTGAATAAATAAATACTACTCTCAAACACTCTCTTGTTGGATAACAAACACCATTCATTGCGTAGGGCTGCAAAAGCACACCTCAAAGTCTGAGTAAACAAACACCGACAACGTCATAAAGGAATTACACACACGATGCGCACACTGTCACCTTCACACCGTGGAGAGTGAATCCGGAGTTCATATTAAAGTAACCTCTAGAGTGACATAATAGATAAAGAGTAACATCTACTTATTCAACTAGATTACAAAGCTCATGATCACATAAAGATCACACCATGGGAGAGAGAGATAAACCACATAGCTACCGGTAGAGCCCTCAGCCTCGGGGGAGAACTACTCCCTCCTCATCATGGGAGGCAGCAACAGCGATGAAGATGGCGGTGGAGTCAATGGAGATGGCTCCGGGGGCACTTCCCCGTCCCGGCAGGGTGCCGAAACAGAGACTTATGTCCCCCGAATTAGGGTTTTTGGTGGCGGCAGAGCTACAGAACTCTTCTGAAGAAATCGTCGATATTTTTAGGGTTTTCATGGCAGGAGCTTTATATAGGCGAAAGGGCGGCGCGAGGGGGTGCCCGAGTCGTCCTCCCCACCTGGTGGCGCCACCCCCCCCTCCAGGCCGCGCGAGCGTATGGGGAGGAGGCCGTGGGCCTCCGCTGGACTTGCCCTTCTGGCTCCGTGGGTCTTCTGGCGAAATAGAATTTCTGTAATTTTTCTGGATTTTTCCGAGCACTTTGGTTTTTGGGCCTTTTCTGCAATAAACAGACATAATAAACAGAAATTGGCACTGTGGCATCTTGTTAATAGGTTAGTCCAATAAATGCCATAATATGATATAAAGTGCATATAAAACATGTAGCAATTGGCATAATATAAGCATGGAACATCAGAAATTATAGATACGTTGGAGACGTATCATGGTGCCACACATCTACCGCATTAAAAGCATGCGGCGGATGTGCCGCCGCCACCGACTACTTGAGTCGAACCGCTACTTGAAAACCTAGCTGACCAAGCCAGAAGTTCTCAAAGTGAAACCGGTTCAATCTCGGCGGTTGGGCTCCTCCTGTTGAGAGGAGGAGAGGAGTGTGATCCGACCCAATCCTAGTGAGAGCCTGAAGGGAGCAAAGTGGATAGGCAACCTCCCAATCCACCGATACTAGGACCCTATCGAGCACACTCCAGACACAGTCCACCCGGTTATTAGTCCAGGTGTATCTTGCTCCCACACGTCTGATCCCTCTAAGGGCGAGATCAGCAATACAATCATTAAAAATCCGCATCCGCTGTAGGTCGACATTTGCTGAGCTCTTGTCATCCGGGGATCGAATCAAATTAAAATCCCCAGCAACAATAAGCGGCGTGGAACATCGTTCCACCTTCGCACTAAGCTCGGCAAGGAACGCCGGGGACCTACTATGGTCCACGGGGCCATAGATGATAATGACCTCCCACTGAAAGGAGGTCCGCCTATGAGTGAGCAACATGCTCACAAAAAATTTCCCGCGGTCCATATCCTCTACCTCGAATGTATCCTCCTTCACCCCAAGGAGGATACCACCCGAGTGTCCAGTCGCTGGAAGCCATTGCCAAGCAAACTTATGCGGACTAAGCCCCTGCAGCTCCTGGATAGAGAAGTCCTGTCTAATCGTCTCCTGGATGGCAACAATATCCACGTCTTCCCGCCGCATGTACTCGCGCAACTGATTACGCCTTTCCTCCTGCCCAAACCCCCTCATGTTCCAGTCGAATAACCTTATAGGTGTATTGATGACGTGAAAGACACACGTTCATTGGGAACCCCAAGAGGAAGGTATGATGAGTGTAGCAGCAAGTTTTCCCTCAGTATGAAACCAAGGTTTATCGAACCAGTAGGAAGTCGGCGATGCTCTGAAGGTGTTGGTGAAGGAGTGTAGTGCGGCGCAACACCAGGGATTCCGGTGCCAACGTGGAACCTGCACAACACAATCAAACTACTTTGCCCCAACGAAACAGTGAGGTTGTCAATCTCACCGGCTTGCTGAAAACAAAGGATTAGGCGTATAGTGTGGAAAATGATGTTTGCTTGCAGAGAATGAAAAAGAACAATGATTGCAGTAGGTTGTATTTCAGATGTAAAAGAATGGACCGGGGTCCACAGTTCACTAGTGGTGTCTCTCCATAATAAAATACTAACATGCTGGGTGAACAAATTACAGTTGGGCAATTGACAAATAGAGAGGGCATAACAATGCACATACATATCATGATGATCACTATGAGATTTACTTGGGCATTACGACAAAGTACACAGACCGTCATCCAGCATGCATCTGTGTCTAAATAGTCCACCTTCAGGTTAGCATCCGCACCCCTTCCAGTATTAAGTTGCAAGCAACAGACAATTGCATTAAGTATGGTGCATAATGTAAACAACACTAATATCCTTAGACAAAGCATTGCTGTTTTACCCCTAGTAGCAACAGCACATCCACAACCTTAGAACTTTCTGTCACTGTCCCAGATTAAATGGAGGCATGAACCTACTATCTAGCATAAATACTCCCTCTTGGAGTTACAAGCATAAACTTGGCCAAAGCCTACACTAATAACGGAGAGCATGCAAGATCATAAACAACACATATATGATAGATCGATAATCAACTTGACATAGTATTCAATATCCATCGGATCCCAACAAACACAACATGTAGCATTACAATAAGATGATCTTGATCATGATAGGCAGCTCACAAGATCTAAACATGATGGCACAAAAGGAGAAGACAACCATCTAGCTACTGTATGGACCCGTAGTCCAGGGATGAACTACTCACGCATCACTCCGGAGGCAGGCATGGCGATGTAGAGCCCTCCGGTGATGATTCCCCTCTCCGGCAGGGTGCCGGAGGAGAACTTCTGAACCCCTCGAGTTAGGGTTGACGGCGGCGGCAGCGGATGTTTTCTGGAATAATGGCTCGGTGTTTTAGGGTTTTCGCGTCTGGAGGAATAAATAGGCGAAGGGGCGACGTCGGTGGAGGCGCGGGGCCCGCTCCCCATAGGGTGGCGCGGCAGGGGGCCCACCCGCGCCGCCATGTGGGGAGGGCGCCCTGCTGCCCCCCTTCGTCTCCTTTCGGACTTCTGGAACGTGTCGGGAAAAATAGGCATCTGGGATTTTGTTTCGTCCGATTCCGAGAATATTTCCAGAACAGCTTTTCTGAAACCAAAAACAGCAGAAAACAGGAACTGGCACTGTGGCATCTTGTTAATAGGTTAGTCCCAGAAAATGCATAAAAATGCTATGAAGTGTGAATAAAACATGTAGCTATTGGTATAAAACTAGCATGGAACATAAGAAATTATAGATACGTTGGAGACGTATCAAGCATCCCCAAGCTTAGTTCTACTCGTCCTCGAGTAGGTAAACGATAACAACAATAATTTCTGAAGTGACATGCTACCAACATAATCTTGATCAATAATATTGTAAAGCATATGAGCTGAGATCAAATCATTCAAAGCAAAAGTCTATAATTGATATAAGAGACAACAAAACAAGTTAGTTAAACAAGCTAAAAGTTTTCATGAATGATTGCTTTAAAGACATGAAACCGTACAAGGTTCATTAAAGATGTGTTAAGTATCCAATGTAGGAGTTCTATCCTTCAATTCCAAGCATCAAGTAATCTTTCACAACATAGAAGGATTCAGCCAAGTAAAAATAAACATGAACATCATGAATCAACTGTTTCGAAATCTACTCAACCGGTGAGCGTAAGCATTTGGTTTTGGCACCAGGATGTTATGGCTAAAAGATCATTGATGGGGGTTTGGAAGGCCAAAGGAAGAAAGTCTCACAAAGCTATAAGTGATCATTAGACAAGAGGAAGTCTTATAATCGAAGCTATGTAAGGAGTAGTGATTGCCATGCAACGGATGCACATAGAGCTATATGTATATGAAAGCTCTCCAATGGAACTAGTGGGGGTGCATCCAACTTGGTTGCTCATGAAGACCTAGAGCATTTTTTAGGAAGCTCATCATTGGAATATACAACCCAAGTTCTATAGTGTAAATTCCCCACATAGTTATACTAGTAAAACATGAAAACTCTCTCACATGGAGTACAGGTGCTAAACATGAGCACAAATGATGACTATGAATAATGCAGGTGCTGAAACATGAGCACAAGTGTGGATAAAGGATAGTAATGTTGCCCCCTTTTTCTTTATTCTTTTTTTTTCTTTTTTCCTTTTTTTTATATTTTTTTTCTGTTTCTCTTTTCGATGGCCTCCATGGCTCTTTTCACTTTCAGGGGCAACACTCTAATATGACAATACACTTTTTGTTACAAATAACTCACAACGAACTAAAACATGATGTAAACTGTATGCCTCTGCCAGTGTAGCAGGATATGCAATGATCTAGTATAGAATCATGCAAAGCAATATGTATATGATGAATGACAGCAAGTCATGTAATGTAAGATGGAAGTTGCATGGCAATATATCTCGGAACAGCTATGGAAATGCTGTAGTAGGTAGGTATGGTGGCTGTTTTGAGGAAGATGTATGGGTTTATGTGTAGGAGAACAAGAGAAAGTCCTCCCACGGGTTTGGATGTACTGGCGAAGTATGCACAACTCTCAATGTGAGCAGAAGGCAATGCACAACACCGAAGAGGCTAGCAAATATGGATGGTGGAAGTGCCAAAAACCGTAGCTCAACATTAGTCAAAAAGAACTCACAAGCTTATTGCAAACATCTAGCAGGTTCAACATTAAGAACATGATTAAAGTTTACTCCAAGAAGGGCCGTTCACGGCGGTACAAGTACCCCGTTAGATCCCTCGACCTTCAGCACAACTTAGTTATTACGAATCACTTTTAGACATGGAAAGCTATCAAGTCCAACTACACCTTCAACAATTTAAATAGAGTTTGTAGTACGGTACAAGCTTAAAGACAACTATCCACTCATAATTTTAACTTAATTAACCAGCAAGCTTTACCATCTAAATACCTCAAAACATTTGCAAAGAATCAAGTCATCAAAGTTCAATGATCTACAAGACTATGCAAGTTATTACTATACCACTACCACATGCAGCATTTTCTGAACCAACACATCAACCAAGCAACTAAACAAAAACTCTCCAAATGATTTACAAATGAAACAAGAGAGTACTACTCCTCAAAATTAACAGCTCTAAAAGAGATGCATGAAAAACAGGAGCTAAAAGCATAGCAGTAGCTAGATAAGAATACTCAAAAGATATAAGTGAAGAATATGAGTATTCACATGAAAAAGCGGAGCGTGTCTCTCTCCCACACAAGAATGCTAGGATCCAACTTTATTCAGAAAAATAAAAACAACAAACAAAAATAAAAGCACACAGACGCTCCAAGTAAAATACATAAAATGTGGAAGAATTAAAATATAGTTTCACTAGAGATGACCTGATAAATTGTTGATGAAGAAGGGGATGCCTTGGGCATCCCCAAGCTTAGACGCTTGAGTCTTCTTGAATATTGCAGGGATGACCCACGGGGGCATCCCCAAGCTTAGGCTTTTCACTCTTCTTGATCACATCATATCATCCTTCTCGCTTTCCTTGAAAACTTCCGCCACACCAAACTCAGTAACTCATTAGAGGGTTAGTGCATAATCAAAAATTCTCATATTCTACTGTGACACAATCATTACCAAAGCTTCTGGACATTACTACAGCCACTGATGTTTAATGGAGCAAAGAAATCCAATCAAACATAGTAAAAGAGGCAATGCAAAATAAAAGGCAGAATCTGTCAAAAACAGAACAGTCTGGAAAGACGAATTTTTTCGAGGCACTTAACTTGCTCAGATGGAAGAAGCCCAAACTAATGAAAGTTGCGTACATATATAAGGATCATGCGTGATTTTTTCAGAATTTTTCGAATTTTCTGTAGCGCATACAGCTCAAAACGGTGGACAGCAAAAATCTGTCACTGCGCAGAAATCCAATTTTAGCAACAACTTTCAACTAGAGACTTTACTTGGCACAACAATGCAATAAAATAAAGATACAAAGGAGTTGCTACAGAAGTAAACAGCACCTTGACTCAAAATAAAATAAAATGACAGAAAATAAAAAGATGGGTTGTCTCCCACAAGCGCTTTTCTTTAACGCCTTTCAGCTAGGCGCAGAAAGTGAAAATCAAGTGTTATCAAGAGAAGATGCATCAACATCATAATTTGTTCTAATAATAGAATCAAAAGGCATCTTCATTCTCTTTCTAGGGAAGTGTTCCATACCTTTCTTAAGAGGAAATTGATACTTAATATTCCCCTCTTTCATATCAATAACAGCACCAACAGTTCGAAGAAAGGGTCTTCCCAAAACAATAGGACAAGATGCATTGCATTCAATATCCAAAACAACAAAATCAACGGGGACAAGGTTATTGTTAACCGTAATATGAACATTGTCAATTCTCCCCAAAGGTTTTTTCATAGAGTTATCAGCAAGATGAACATCCAAATAACAGCATTCCAAAGGTGGCAAGTCAAGCATATCATAAAGTTTCTTAGGCATAACAGAAATACTTGCACCAAGGTCACATAAAGCATTACAATCAAAATCATTCACCTTCATTTTAATGATGGGCTCCCAACCATCTTCCAACTTCCTAGGGATAGAAGCTTCAAGTTTTAATTTCTCTTCCCTAGCTTTTATGAGGGCATTTGTAATATGTTTTGTAAAAGCCATGTTCATAGCACTAGCATTAGGACTTCTAGCTAGCTTTTGCAAGAACTTAATAACTTCAGAGATGTTACAACTATCAAAATCAAAATCATTATGATCAAAAGTAATGGGACCATTGCCTCCAATACTTCGAAAAATTTCAGCACCTTTATCAGAAACAGTTTCAGCAGTTTTAGGCAATTTTGCACGCTTTATAGTAGAAGTAGAAACATTGCCAACATCAATAACATTACCATTGATAATAGGAGGTTTATCAACATGTGAAGCTTCAGCATTACTAGTGGTGGTGATAGTACAAACTCGAGCTATACTATTCTTTCTATCAATTTCAGCTTCTCTTTCCCACCTAGCATGCAACTCAGCCAACATCCTAATATTGTTGTCAATTTTAACTTGGATGGCATTTGCTGTAGCAAAAGACTTAGTATCTTTAACCTCATTAGGCATAACTTTCAGTTTCAAAAGATCAACATCAAGAGCAAGACTATCAACCTTAGAAGCAAGAACATCAATTTTACCAAACTTTTCCTCAACAGATTTGTTAAAAGCAGTTTGTGTATTAATAAATTCTTTAAGCATGACTTCAAGATCAGAGGGTACACTCCTACTATTGTTGTAAGAATTACCATAAGAATTACCATAACCACTACCATTATTAGAAGGATATGGCTTATAGTTGTTATTACCAAAATTATTATTTTTAATGAAGTTCACATCAACATGCTCTTCTTGAGCAACCAATGAAGCTAAAGGAACATTATTAGGATCAACATGAGATTTACCACTCACAAGCATAGACATAATAATATCAATCTTTTCATTCAAGGAAGAGGTTTCTTCAACAGAATTTACCTTCTTACCTTGAGGAGTCCTTTCAGTGTGCCATTCGGAGTAGTTGATCATCATATCATCAAGAAGTTTTGTTGCTGCACCTAAAGTGATGGACATAAAGGTTCCTCCAGCAGCCGAATCCAGCAAATTCCTTGAGGAAAAATTTAATCCTGCATAAAAGGTTTGGATGATCATCCAAGCAGTCAGTCCATGGGTAGGGCAATTCTTTACCATAGATTTCATTCTCTCCCATGCTTGGGCAACATGTTCATTATCAAATTGCTTGAAATTCATAATGCTACTTCTCAAAGATATAATTTTAGCAGGAGGATAATATTTTCCAATGAAAGCATCTTTGCATTTTGTCCATGAATCAATACTATTTCTAGGCAAAGATAGCAACCATTCTTTAGCTCTTCCTCTCAAGGAGAAAGGAAATAGTTTCAGTTTTACAATATCCCCATCTATATCCTTATACTTTTGCATCTCACAAAGTTCAACAAAATTATTAAGATGGGCAGCAGCATCATCAGTACTAACACCAGAAAATTGCTCTTTCATAACAAGATTTAATAGAGCAGGTTTAATTTCATAAAAGTCTGCTTTAGAAGCAGGTGGAGCAATAGGAGTGCATATGAAATCATTATTATTTGTGCTAGTGAAGTCACACAACTTGGTGTTCTCAGGAGTACTCATTTTAGCAAAATAAAAACTAGGCCGAAATAATAAAAGTAAAACAAGTAACTAATTTTTTTGTGTTTTTGATATAAAGAAAGCAAACAAGACAAAATAAAAATAAAGCAAGACAAAAACAAAGTAAAGAGATTGGGTGTGAGAGACTCCCCTTGCAGAAGCAACTCGACTTCCCCGGCAACGGCGCCAGAAAACTGGCTTGATGACGTGAAAGACACACGTTCGTTGGGAACCCCAAGAGGAAGGTATGATGAGTGCAGCAGCAAGTTTTCCCTCAGTATGAAACCAAGGTTTATCGAACCAATAGGAAGTCGGCGATGCTCTGAAGGTGTTGGTGAAGGAGTGTAGTGCGGCGCAACACCAGGGATTCCGGTGCCAACGTGGAACCTGCACAACACAATCAAACTACTTTGCCCCAACGAAACAGTGAGGTTGTCAATCTCACCGGCTTGCTGAAAACAAAGGATTAGGCGTATAGTGTGGAAAATGATGTTTACCAGACTATAGTTGCTGGCCTGCAGGAACAATGCTAGTGAACAAATTACAGTTGGGCAATTGACAAATAGAGAGGGCATAACAATGCACATACATATCATGATGATCACTATGAGATTTACTTGGGCATTACGACAAAGTACACAGACCGCCATCCAGCATGCATCTGTGTCTAAATAGTCCACCTTCAGGTTAGCATCCGCACCCTTCCAGTATTAAGTTGCAAGCAACAGACAATTGCATTAAGTATGGTGCATAATGTAAACAACACTAATATCCTTAGACAAAGCATTGCTGTTTTACCCCTAGTAGCAACAGCACATCCACAACCTTAGAACTTTCTGTCACTGTCCCAGATTAAATGGAGGCATGAACCTACTATCTAGCATAAATACTCCCCTCTTGGAATTACAAACATAAACTTGGCCAAAGCCTACACTAATAACGGAGAGCATGCAAGATCATAAACAACACATATATGATAGATCAATAATCAACTTGACATAGTATTCAATATCCATCGGATCCCAACAAACACAACATGTAGCATTACAATAAGATGATCTTGATCATGATAGGCAGCTCACAAGATCTAAACATGATGGCACAAAAGGAGAAGACAACCATCTAGCTACTGTATGGACCCGTAGTCTAGGGATGAACTACTCACGCATCACTCCGGAGGCAGGCATGGCGATGTAGAGCCCTCCGGTGATGATTCCCCTCTCCGGCAGGGTGCCGAAGGAGAACTTCTGAACCCCCCGAGTTAGGGTTGACGGCGGCGGCGGCAGCGGATGTTTTCTGGAATAATTTCTCGGGGTTGTAGGGTTTTCACGTCTGGAGGAATAAATAGGCGAAGGGGCGACGTCGGTGGAGGCGCGGGGCCCGCTCCCCATAGGGTGGCGCGGCAGGGGGCCCACCCGCGCCGCCATGTGGGGAGGGTGCCCTGCTGCCCCCCTTCGTCTCCTCTTCGGACTTCTGGAACGTGTCGGGAAAAATAGGCATCTGGGATTTTGTTTCGTCCGATTCCGAGAATATTTCCAGAACAGCTTTTCTGAAACCAAAAACAGCAGAAAACAGGAACTAGCACTGTGGCATCTTGTTAATAGGTTAGTCCCAGAAAATGCATAAAAATGCTATGAAGTGTGAATAAAACATGTAGCTATTGGTATAAAATCTAGCATGGAACATAAGAAATTATAGATACGTTGGAGACGTATCATGTATTCATTTGGAAGATGACACAAAACTAGAAACGGTTGTGCGGGAATATAAAATCAACGGTTTAGTTGGGCTCCGGTTCAGTTCCGGGAGTTTACTCAGTTTAGGGAGTCGCTGATTGGTTGGGTATTGAGATTGACGGATAACTCTCTTTATCTTCTATTTTGAAAACATGAAATCCATAACAAAACCGTTGAATGAATGAATCAATTCAATCAGTCGGCTTGCGAGGAACAGAAATTACCTAGCCCTTGGGGCTTTCCTGACTGCTTGGGGAGGCAGAGCCGCAGCCAAACCGGGCAGCAGAAGCTCACTGTCGCGCAGAAGGAGGAGGCGCAGCCGCGCAGGCCTCGGTCGCGCTGAGTCAGAGCAGTGCGCGGAGGAAGCAGGACGGGAAGACGAGCCAAGGCGGCAGCACAGCAGCGTAACGGGGCGCGGCGGATAAGGACCGCGCGACGTCGGGGAACGGGGTCCGGAGGCGGCGAGCCGTACAGCCGGTGACGACAGAGTTGCGGTGTGGCGGCGCGCGCGTCCTGCTCTCGATTCCTCGTCTGGTTGTTTGTCTTGTTTCTTTGCTATATACTAGAAGAGTTAGGCGCGCTTTGTCGCGCCCGTTTGTACAGTGGACTCATTTGTAAAGTGGCAAAAAAAATGGAAGTTAATGTTCACGATAAAAAATCGTCTCAAATGCGATAAGTTGTGGCGAGCACACTCAAATACGAAACCGCTACACTGCTCATCACGCCGACCAGTGAAAATTCCTTGTCTCCGGCCAAAAGCTCACGCATTTGTGCCTTCTTCGTCTCAGCCGTCATGGAGTGGGCATTTGTGCCTTCTTCGTCTCAGCCGTCATGGAGTGGTGTACAGTGGCAGCGCAACCAAGTACAAGCTGGAGTTCAGGCCAAAACTGACAGAGGACGAAACAGTTGCAAAAGAGAAGATCGTTAGCAACAGCAATGGTATGGCCGGGAAAGTTTGGACGACTCGCATGAGCCGTCACCATCTGCGATGGGTGATGCTCTCGAAATAGGGATTGTTAGGGAGCACGAGCGCTAAGAATGTTGGTTGCTCTAGTTGGTCGGTGGCCACTTTGCTATCGGAGGTGATACTGGATAGAGAAGAACTGCGGCGCCAAAGCCGTCCAAGCCTGGGACAACAGCGTGGAGGACCGGTCCGAGATGAAGCATGGTGTCGCTGTCGACTCGTGAGGGTCAACATCCTTTTTACCCACACAAAATCAACATGTATACACCCATCAAAGTAAGAAAACGGTACTAACACTGATTATGGGTAAAGAAAAATCACTCACTTACAAGTGGGGCCACACATGTTCACACCTAGGAGCAACCACATCCCTATGTCTTTAATCAACTTAGTAGTTTAAATGAAAATCACACTCACTTACAGGTGGGGCCACCCACATTCACACCAAATAGTAACCACAAACCTATATTTTTTTTAGCTTGCTCACTTACATGTGGGACCACCCATGTTCATACTCAATCAGGAGTTTAGTTCTTTATTTTATATATATCAAAACGATATATCAAATTTCTGATTTAGCAAATAAAGCATACAACTAATGTACGTACGTGCTTCATAAGTTTTGTAAAAATAATATATTTTTATTTAGGCTACACAAAAAATAGAAATCAAAATTTTAAGTGGGAAATGGAGCTATTTTTTCTCACCATAATTTTCCCTTTTAAGTAGTTGGAAATTTTATTGAAAATTTGGCAAATATATTCAAAACATGTGTATGTATCCAATAATTTTATTTTGTTTAGGTGTGAACTATAACGTGTGTATGTACCCAACAATACTTTAATATGGTGTGAACTATAAAAAAAGATAGGAGTGGGGTCCATCATATGGTGTGGTATCACTACACTATTGAAGGAGATGAGAAGCAAGGAGAAGGCAAGAATTCTAGTGGGATTGATATATGTAGAGATGTTGGGCAGTACATGTGGGTTAGTACTGGGCGACCAGCCTACCACCACAGGCCCAATCTCAGAGCTACATAGGGAATTTTTTCAATCCACTCGTTAAATATGCATTCTGTTTGTGTACAAACTAGCGTTTGATAATCCCCAAGAGCAAGGAATCACTGTAGCACAATTCGATAAGTATTGAGTGTCGAACCCACGAGGAGCTGAAGGTAAACTATCTATTCTCTAAAGCCCTATAACCCTCTTATATGGCCGTTTATGCAAAGCAATAAATATGAAAAGATCTAACTAATGAAAGCAAGTGATGTGGAATGGGTTTTTCTAGTAACAAGTTTCTCAAGCAAGTTTCAGACACAGTTTCTTAGAGCAAGTTTTCTCAGCAGTTTTCTCAAGCAAGTTTCTCAAGTAGCAAGTATCAAATATCTCAAGTAGCAAATATCTCAAGGGAGCAAATGTTCTAGCAATTGTTATTTCATTCGCGTGGTTGTCACAATTAGTGAAGCACATGTTTCAGTCTTAGTTGTTTCTTTTAGGTGGGAGCCATAAATAGGTGTAGCCAAGTAAATGAGCAATAACACAACTCTTATGATGGATCTCATGGCCAAATAAATGTGCAGCACAAGAATTATTAAGACATAATTGTCCCACCATAGCCTTAAGTTCTAGGGTCCCCCATATATATCCCCCATAAAGTAACTTCAAGTCTCAGACACCGGTTTCTCTCTACTCCGACATGTCCTACTCAATCCATTACGCTACGGTGATCACCTTACATGCATTCCCCAACATATGCGTGCACTCATATATTGTACATAAAGACAATCATAAAAGATAACAACACTTGTATGCAACCAATCAACGAACTATTTCACAAGTGCCATGAACAAATCACTTCTCAAACACAGATGGGAGACACAATAGATCAAGGGAATAGTATATTGCATCACATCATGTTTGCCAAGAGTTTACAGTGGGGAGATGGAGATGATCTTGCTGTAGATGTTGATGATGAACACGCCGGAGGGGGGTGGAGCCCTCCGGAGGTGATTCCGGCGGCGTTTCCCCCCTCCGATCTTCTCCGGCGGCAGCCTTCTGACTCTCTGTTTCGTGGTTTTCTGTTTCTCCGCCGCCTCCTTTCGCGAAACGCCAGGAGACCTTTTTTATAGGCGTTTTTAGGTCAAGACGAAGTCGGTGGACGAAAGATCGACGGCCACGGAGCTCCGAGGTGGAAACGAGATAGGCCCACGCGGCCATGTACTTTAGGCCGCGTGGGACCCTCCCATTTCCAGCCTGTTGGGCTTCTGGTCTTCAATTTAAGCCCATTGCGTTCGTCTCGAAAATTCTGAACCGTGCTCTTTGACCTTGCCCTTTTTGGAGTCCCGAAGCTCCCGGAAAGTCTGAAACACTAAAAAAGACGTTTTCTGGAAAAACAGGGTTAATTCCAAATAAATGGGAAAACTATGAAGTATTCCCAAAATCATTATAAAACATTGATATAACCCTTATATGATGCAAATATGATTGGAATATAAGCAATTAAAGTGCAAAGTTCATGTATGCATTTTACATGCATCAACATCCCCAAGCTTAATCCATGCTCGTCCTCGAGTATGAAGATGATAAAACTAACATGGACTTTGCAATTTAATACTTAACAATGAATATCAAAGATGATTACTATTGCTACATATAGTCAAATGATTCATTCTTCAAAGGAGTAGCAATATGCAAATAGTTTATGAAGTGATATCAAGTATTCAAGACAAGGATGTTCATTGATAGTTCACAAAGTGTAACATAGTAGCAAGTAATATGGAACACATGTATGCATAATGATAAGTAGAACATCCTACAATGGTCATAGAGTGTAGATGGAAATCTGAATATGATAGGTGTACACTTTGGAAAGATGTATATGTGAGTAGAGGTAAAGCATGCATAAGTTTCATCCAACTTCCAAACTCTTCTACTTAAGTTAATGATTGCAATAAGGTATTCATTGGTGTCAAGCTCTCATTGCCCCTATCATAGCATCTTGAATGATTAAGGTTAAAGTGAAAGCAAATATGAGTAGTGTGCTTGACAAAGTAAAGGTTGGATGTCTCATGCCCCTTGAATACAAGTACCTACACCATGATTACTCAACTTAGGAAACAAAGCAAGTTCAAGTTATATATCATTGTAAGTAATAATAGTATCATCAAGAGCGTCAACTGGGGTACCTCTTGTCCCAGGATATGGAACAAGCCCATATCAAAATGACAAGACAAACAAACAAGATGAAAAACCTCAACACCCTTTTTATTTACCATTGGAATAGCTTTTTATTGTAAGGTGCGTCATAGATAATTCACCATAGCATGTAAGTAAATTTCCACCATGAATAATGCATGGCTTAGATTAGCGGCCCAGGCGTCTCTCTAACCATTTATACAAACTCATTTAAACTTCTTCATTTCCACCTCATTTCACCATGATAGGCATCCATAAACAAAAGTACATGATATCAACTAAATGAGATGAAGGAGCATGTTGAAAGCTTTGCATGTGACAGCACATATGGGCTAACTCCCAACCTCGAACATTTATCAAGCCACTAGCATCATAATCTTAATCACAATGGGTCATGTTTTATTTATTGCAATGATAGTAAAATGTGCATCAAGTTCGTGAGAGCTATATAACCAACTTTTCCCATGGCAATCAATAACATAATCATTTTCATTCAGAGGTATAGATAACACAAATATCATGATGAACATACTCGGAATAGCATATAGCTAGTAGGTAGATATGGTGGACTCACTGGAATAACTTTGGTTGAAGGTGTTGGAAACAAGTTTTTGCTTGTTGGAGTTTTTGGGCTAGCAAAAGGGAGAAAGTTGACCATCTAGATGCATGCATGAGTGTCCATAGAACTAACTAATCCATGTTAAACAAAGTGAAATAACTTTCAGCATCAAAACATGAATAAGTGATAACTCTTGATAAAGCATTTACATATTATTACTCATTAATAAGCTCATGAATCATGCAACTATATGTATCATTAAAAATCAACTCAAACATCCCTTTTCCCATCATGATAATAGCATCCATCATATTTCAACCCATATTTCCAGTAGCTCTCTCATATATAATTGATAGTGTGGTGGTCTCTCAAGACTCAAACAAAAACAAAAACGACGCTCCAAGTTTATGCGATAAAGTGTTTGATCGAAAAACAGAAGTTGGACGTGTGCAAACCGAGAGTGTGTAGGTCCAGCGGGGTTGTCTTCACATCCCCAAGCTTATGGTCTTCACCATCCTTGGATAGCTCTTGGTGCATCTCCTCCAATCCCTGTGAAAAAACTTCAAAACACCGTTTCTCCCATTTCTTTTCTGTGGGGTGCATTAATAGTGATAAACAAATAGGTTTCTTGCTGCATATAATCCTTGAACAAAAATTCATATGAGATGTCCAGAGAGTGTATAATGTTGTATGCCTACTCATAAACTCAATTGGATCAAAAAGATTCAACTTAAAAGCTCAAAGCATGCATCAAACAAAATGGGACAGAATCTGTCCAGAAAAACAGCAGCAGCAAAACGTATTTTTCTACCCTACCAAACTTTCTCGAAAAATTCCGAAAAATTCATGCATACAGAGGATGAAAAGTTGCAACTACAGTTCAAATATGAGCTCATTCGGAGTTACATAATAAGAATTAAAAATCATACCGTGCACAGATTCGTGCAGGAATAAAATCTCCGAACTCAAATAGCAACTTTTCAAGACCAACATGGGTAAAACTTGGCACTTTATTAAAAACTCCTGAACTAAACTAGACACAAGATCTCTTGTTACAGCAAGAGGACACAAAGAAAAATCACACACAAAAATAACCGGGTTGCCTCCCGCAAAGCGCTTTCTTTATAGCCATATAGCTAGGCTTACTTACTTGGTATCAAGATGGTTGAAGTGAGGTGGCTTGGCATCCCCAAGCTTAAATTCTTGTACTTATTTGATATATGTAGGGTGAGCCTAGGGGTACATCCCCAAGCTTGAGTTTTTGTCCCTCTTGATCTTGTTCATCACCCTCAATTCTTCCACCTTAAAATTCTCTTTACACAACACTCGTCACAAACTTGATTAGAGGGGTTAGTGCCTTCATAAATTAAATCCACATAGGCACAGCAAAGACATATCATGAATTGATTTTAAACATTAGCTACTGTTACTATGGTTATGTAATGCTCCTTGATCAAAAGAACCGCACAAAACACAAGTAATGAGAGTAATGCAGAATAAAGACAGGATATGTCAAAAACTGGACAGCGAATTACTATTATCACTCTTTTTATTTGGTTTTAGCTTTGGGAAAAGTTTAAATGATAGAGATTTTGCAATGGTTCCATTGGCATGAACAACACATGTTCAAGGTCGACCCCAACTTCTCCATTACTCATCCTTCTCATTTACTTTCCCAAATTTCATATAGAGTGAAAATCTTAAACTAATTGTTAGAAATCAGTAGGTAAAGTTATTTTGCAGGTTCTCAAGATATAAAGGTGTGCCCAAACTGAATAGGAGATAAAAGCATAGAGAGCACACCTCAAAACATTAAACCATTAACTTTTAAGTCTAACTCTTTTCCTATGCATTGGCATTTTATATATGAATAAATAACACCCATTTGAGGTAACCAATGCATATAATGATCAATAGCTTGCATTTTAAATAACATAGAAACATAGAGAGGATTCTTATCTCTTCCTCTCTCATAATAGTTGCAAGCATTGAAGTTAAATATTCCCACATGATTTTGAATAGAATCACCACATAAAGACTTATCATCTAATGAGCATATTGGATCATCAAACTCACAATCAATTTCATCCTCAATAGTAGGGGGACTAAAAATGTCATATTCATCAAAACAAACTTCCCCAAGCTTAAGGTTTTCCTCAGTATTAGCAATAAAGTTGTTAAAAGAATTAGTACTACCACAGACATGATTGTTATGCAAATAAATTTTAATTTTCTCCTCAAACACTTCATGTCCTAACTCAAGATAGATATTATACAATTCTAGGATTGTTTTGTTGTTTTCCATTTTATAATTTTTTTGTGTTTTAGATTTATATGTTAGTATGCAATGCAAACAAGAATAAAAGTTTAGCACAACGCTCCCCGGCAACGGCGCCAGAAAAGTACTTGATAATCCCCAAGAGCAAGGAATCACTGTAGCACAATTCGATAAGTATTGAGTGTCGAACCCACGAGGAGCTGAAGGTAAACTATCTATTCTCTAAAGCCCTATAACCCTCTTATACGACCGTTTATGCAAAGCAATAAATATGAAAGAACTAACTAATGAAAGCAAGTGATGTGGAATGGGTTTTTCTAGTAACAAGTTTCTCAATCAAGTTTCAGACACAAGTTTCTTAGAGCAAGTTTCTCAGTAGTTTTCTCAAGCAAGTTTCTCAAAGTAGCAAGTATCAAATATCTCAAGTAGCAAATATCTCAAGGGAGCAAATGTTCTAGCAATTGTTATTTCATTCGCGTGGTTGTCACAATTAGTGAAGCACATGTTTCAGTCTTAGTTGTTTCTTTTAGGTGGGAGCCATAAATAGGTGTAGCCAAGTAAATGAGCAATAACACAACTCTTATGATGGATCTCATGGCCAAATAAATGTGCAGCACAAGAATTATTAAGACATAATTGTCCCACCATAGCCTTAAGTTCTAGGGTCCCCCATATATATCCCCATAAAGTAACTTCAAGTCTCAGACACCGGTTTCTCTCTACTCCGACATGTCCTACTCAATCCATTACGCTACGGTGATCACCTTACATGCATTCCCCAACATATGCGTGCACTCATATATTGTACATAAAGACAATCATAAAAGATAACAACACTTGTATGCAACCAATCAACGAACTATTTCACAAGTGCCATGAACAAATCACTTCTCAAACACAGATGGGAGACACAATAGATCAAGGGAATAGTATATTGCATCATACATCATGTTTGCCAAGAGTTTACAGTGGGGAGATGGAGATGATCTTGCTGTAGATGTTGATGATGAACACGCCGGAGGGGGGTGGAGCCCTCCGGAGGTGATTCCGGCGGCGTTTCCCCCCTCCGATCTTCTCCGGCGGCAGCCTTCTGACTCTCTGTTTCGTGGTTTTCTGTTTCTCCGCCGCCTCCTTTCTCGAAACGCCAGGAGACCTTTTTTATAGGCGTTTTTAGGTCAAGACGAAGTCGGTGGACGAAAGATCGACGGCCACGGAGCTCCGAGGTGGAAACGAGATAGGCCCACGCGGCCATGTACTTTAGGCCGCGTGGGACCCTCCTATTTCCAGCCTGTTGGGCTTCTGGTCTTCAATTTAAGCCCATTGTTCGTCTCGAAAATTCTGAACCGTGCTCTTTGACCTTGCCCTTTTTGGAGTCCCGAAGCTCCCGGAAAGTCTGAAACACTAAAAAAGACGTTTTCTGGAAAAACAGGGTTAATTCCAAATAAATGGGAAAACTATGAAGTATTCCCAAAATCATTATAAAACATTGATATAACCCTTATATGATGCAAATATGATTGGAATATAAGCAATTAAAGTGCAAAGTTCATGTATGCATTTTACATGCATCAGCGTTCCACAACCAGAGTTCCCCACCCACCGCTCCCCTTCCCTCCGCTCACTGTCTTGGCGGCGCGAGGGGGAGGGGAGCTCTGACTCTTGTTGGTATGGTATTTTCGTCCTAAGTTTGTTTTTACGGTTTTGTGTTTACTCCGTCAACGTCATGTTGGGGCTGATGTCGATGGTGCTTGCAGAAATAATGGTCTTCCAGCTCTTGCTCATCCTCGTCTGAGATGTTGGTGGCGCCGACGAGAGGCTTGTGGAGTCTGAACTGTTGGAGCAGTTTCAATTTGACGTTCTGTCTAGGCGTGATGGCGGGATGGGCTACTCTTGGACTATGGCGGTGCTGAATGTTTAGGATATGCGTAACATAGTGGGGGATTCAACCGCCGGTTGAAGGGTGGGGTGGCATTGGCCCTGGATCCGATGTCGAAAAAACTCGAAGGGCTCCTCCGACCAATATTCATTATCGGGTAGATCTATCCTTAATTACGGGGCTGCTGGTGGCTACTGTGGCTCATTAATGCCTTATGGCAAGGGATTTCATCAGCGTTAATATGTGGACCAACTGCTGGTGTTGTTCTTCTTTGCGACGACAAAAGACGCGGATACGTAATAATTGCAGTGATGGGGTTTGCAGCGGTGTCATCTTATGTTTTCTCCTAATTCTTTGTTGTGTGTATTCGTGTCATATGTGTATCAGTATTTTTATCAGACAACTAATGTATGCCAAAAACAAATTCTGTTTTGTGATGACGTGTACAGCTGATTCAGTTGCTTCAAGCCCAAGAATCAGCCTGTTGGGATAATTAACATGTCCACTTCATGATGACTGCGCTCAAATAATTCATGCTGAGTCACTAAAAACACAGGTCGCTTACATTTGCACTGTGTGAACTTCTGAGGTTTGACTGCACACTGGTAGGAAAACAGCTATAAGTGGCGCACCAAAAAAAAGAAAATCTGACGCACGGTTTGGTGCGCCACAGAATCATCACCACTAATTTTTTTCTGTGGCGCACCTGCTGGGTGCGCCACATAATTCTCACATTTCTTTGGCGCACCCCACTATATGCGCCACATAATTCTCAAAAATTCAAAATATTCAAAAAATGCAAAAAAGTTTCAGAAAACAGAAAAAAAAATAAAAAATAAAAAAAATATGGAAAATACTAAATATTTGAATTTTTTGAATTTTTTCAACTGATGACTTCCCGCTATCAAGCCCAGCTCTTATGCTACCCAAGTTTTATTTATATATATATCATATGAACCCTCTTTAAACCTTTGTATGTGTATATGTGTGGTATGTGTTATATATGTGTGTTTTTAAATTTCAAAATTTGCAAAAACTTCTAAACTTTCAAAAGAAGATTCACCACACATAAAAGTTTCAAAAAATACAAAAAAAAGGAAAAAACAAAAAAAAAAAATCAAATCCTACCCCCCCCCCCCCCCCCCCCCGTCGGATCGCCTTTTCAGTTTTGAAAAAAGTAAAAGAAAATGATAAAAAATTCAATAAATAAAATCCTTTGAGATATAGTTAGGTTTTAGTGTCTAGTTGGTATAGAAATTTTGAAATATGAATTTTAACCATTTTTGCAAAAAAATAAAAAACAAATATTGACACAGCCATAACTTTTGCATACGACGTCAAAATAATGCAAAAAATATGTCAAAAAAATCGTGAAAAAAGAACGATAGGCGGACATGTTTCCTATAAAGTCCTCTCGTATCTTTACAAAAGCCAGTCAAGCCACAACGATAACTACTAAGCAAGTATAGAAAATTGTCAGACACAGCAGCCTGATTCCTATTGAAGCAGATCAAGCCTATCAGAAGAGCTGGATTTATCTAGCAATTCCTGTGTTCTTGGTTGATTCTTGTGGCCATGATACAGAATAGTAATACTTCTTCCGAGCACCGCAACATATCACTCCTCCGCGTTTTTGGTCAGCTCCTTCTCCCCTTTCCCTGGATACGAGTTCTTTGCATGGAGTACAGTTTGCTTTTGAAGTTCAGTTTGGTGCTACTCTTCTTCTTGTAGCCAATCTATCATCTTATGCAGAGTCCTATTTCTTGTTTGCAGGTCAAGGCAAAATGGTCCTCAAAAGGGTCTGGATAGCACCCCCTAACATTTCAAGCCTGATATAAATTTCCCTTTACAATCCTTTCATCGCATATATTTTCTGCCATCATCTTATCCCCACTGTCTGCATTCCGATAGTAGGATTTTCGCTTATATATTCAGGAACCATCCAGCCAAGCTCCAACCCACAAACAACTCTATCTTTTGTCTCCTTTGTTTGTTGAAACATTGTTGAAAACATTAGGTGAAAAGCTAGTATTACCATTTAATCCAACTTGCAACAAGATGTGCCTTCTATACCAAAATGTATTATTTATTCCATGCATGCAATCTAATGTTATAAGATGTATAAATGCTACACTTTTTTTCATTTTCCTCCGGTGTCACCAAAGCATTTTATATTCCAATACGGAGGTAGTATTTGTTAACTTCAAGGACATGATAGATTATTGGATACTTGGACACCTGATTACCCATGTGGCTCAAATAGCATTATGTCGTGTTGTTATTGAAGTCGATCTGTGTTTATCAGGTGTGCTCTGCTAAGATGTTAATTTTCCCCAGTTCTAATAACTTATTGCCATAAAAACGTTATGCTACCCCCATAGAAGGTACATATTAAGAAGTGAGCCCAACTCACTTGGTTAGGGAAGTGGATATACGACCCAGCCGCACCAAGGTCAAGTCATCACGGATGCATATTTTGGTTCTTATTATTTCAAAAACAAAAAACCGATGTAGGGGCTTCCCCTACCGCATTCTTTCAAAAACATGGTACATATTGACTGTGTCTTTGATCGGGAAAGATATGCGAGCACGAAATGCATAGTTTGCTAGGCATGAAACAATGCACGGTCGCCTATTCTCCCCCCCCCCCCCCCCACCCCTCAATGCTTTATGTTTTATTGCATGTGCTATGTTCGAATGTACTCTTAGACCTACTACGCCTTGTCGGAGAGGCTAGGAGACCAATTGCAAACAAAAGTTGCAAGCACTTCTGCATATTATATTCGCCTGATTTAATCATGTAGCGGGATTTATGTTCATCATGTCACATTTGTTTTGCTTGTGCAATATGTCTGTGTGATTTGGAGTCGTCACTGAAACACTAATTTAGTTTTTGGTTTTTTCCTTTGAGCACATTGCACTCGGTTTTTTTATTTAGTAGTAGAACTATCATGGAGCATGCCCTCCTCGGAGGGTGAACATATTCAAGTACATGAAAACATTGGCACAAATGAACAAGGAGAAAGGGGAACATAGGTTCAAGTGCATCATTCTTTTGTGCCATAGCATGTGTTGTGTTTCCTTAATAGAGATTAGTAGCACACAATTAACTTTTCTAGGACATTTTTTCTAGGGTCTGTCAAGAATTGCTTTCCACACACGAATACCGTGTTGCATAATTTGGCCGACGAACAAAGTGTCAACTGATTCGATTAATTTTCTTCACACTAACGCACGAAACAAACAATAATTCACAAGTACTATCAAATGATTTATTATCCCTTCTTAGATATTGCATGTCGTGCTAATCAGGCCAATTTGATACATCTTTATCCAATGGTTTATGCCATTAAAATAAACATATGGAACTTGAAGGATGCTTTAAATGTGAAATTGTAAGTTTTCTATTGTAGTCATATACTCTTACAAATTCCATGTTTTGGTAGAACTTTTAGAACTTCTAGACACATAACCTAGATGCCCCCCTCGAGTCCGTTTTTTGTTTTTTGGACAAAGACTTAGGGCTTGTTTGATTCAAAGGAAATTAATAGGATTTTTGTAGGATTCAATCCAATATGAATTTTTCCTTTCTTTCTTGTTTTATTTGTAGGATTGAATGCTATATGATTTTTCCTAAGGAATCTTTTGTACTACTTCCTATAGTAATTCTAACATCCACTCCAATCTCTTTTTACAATTCCTTTAATGGAATCAAACAAACTTTGATACAAACAAAATCCTATAGGATTGGAGTGTGCATGGCATGGCAATCCTATAGATTTCTTGTTCCTACATTTTTCCTATCATTTGAATCAAACAAGATGCTTATATCATGGCCTGTGATGCTTACCAAACAACCCCCAAATGTTATGCCGATTGATTGGCAAGAAAGCATGTGTTGCATCTAGAGAGAAACTGTGCAATAATACTTCTAGATCTTCGCCTGAGCTGCTCACAAGAAGTGTCTGCTCTAGTGGTCTTGGAACTGCCAATTCATGGTTCATTGGTTGTGTTCTTATCTGGTATTAATTTCAAGAGACAATGGTTAGTTTTGAAGCATACAACGTATTATATTTCATCTCCTTTCGTTGTTTCTTGCACATACTTTTTTGTTGTTTTATCGATACCTGTGCTGGGATGTTTCCACGTCCCAAATATCTGCCATGTTATCGGCAAGATATGCGAGTACCAAAACCAATATTCCACGTAAATTTATATATGTGTTTACCAACCTCAAACAAATAGGCTTTCGCCCGCTATATTAATATATTAACCACCCGATACGACAATGACGCCACTGCTGGGCAAACAACACAATCATGACCAAAAGAAAAGGAAGAGAAAAAGAAAAAAAACAAAGCCGACACCGGCGGATCAACGAAACCGAAAGTGACACGCAACCGCTGCACCCTCTCCGGCGAATTCCCACCATAAACCTAGCACTCTAAATCACCGCGTACCAAACAACACCTCGAAATGGAAAGCGACGACGACGTTGCTACTGCCCGTACAGACCTAGGGTTTCCCCTGGTACGCTCCAAGGAGTGGGGAAGAGGTACACCCGATGCCCCTCAAGAAGGAAGGGTGACACTCTCAAGCGTCACCACGTCGGTGTCAAAACGAAAGGGATTTCTCCCGACCCCCAAAAAACCCACGTCTCGAACAATCTGTAGCGCTCCACCAATCTTGCCACCCACCAACAAACACCACCACGGTCTTGAAATCACCATCGCCGTCTCACCATGGCAAACGTAGCAGGGCCGGCCAGCCCGAGACGAAGCAGCCGTAGACAAGGTATCCGACAGAATCACAACCACGCGGGAGGGAACAACCTCCACCGCCAAGACGGTAGCCGATTGGACGCTACGACAAGAGCACACCGAGCCATTGGAACCGGAGGGCGGCAACAGTGCAGCCACTTGGAGGACGTCCTTCACCGCCATCGGCGGGTGCCGACCAGACACGGCAGCAAGGACACACTAGGCCAAGTAGGCCCCGCCGAGCCCGGTGGCTCGTAAAGTCCCCGCCGTCATGCTGCTACACGTAGGCCGCCACCGCCGCTACTCTTAAGATCGGTCCCTAGGCTCAACCGGACACAGCTAGGCCCGTGAAGCTCCCACCGCCACGTTGCAGCAAGGGTGGCGTCACCGCTATCATCTCCATCGCGAGCCGCTCAACGGGTCAACCCGGGGCCAACGAGGCAAACCCGCCTTAACCCAGATCGGGCCCAAAGGGCTGCAGGCCTAGATCTTCACCACGGCTGCCCCAACCACCAAGGGTAGCACACCACCACCTTGGCCACCCGCGCTGCAGTAGGAGAAGCCCGCCGCCGCGCCGGACCATCGCTGCCGAGGAGCACCACCAAGGCCAGGGCTGCCCCGCACCGCCCTAGAACCATGAGGGCACAAACTGCATCACATATCGGCTTGTAGAGATGCATCAGCAACTGACGAACAAGGGATGAAATTAAACAATGTATCCTGCCGCTGTGCATGGGAATTGGACGCATTGGGATAGCCAAGAATTGTTAGTGGATCCTGCTAGCACACGGGGTGCTACTAAGATGATGTACCACAATCTTCTTTTGAGAGGCAACTAACTATCTAATTCCCACAGACCACGCGGACGCGATAACTGGCAAGGATGATCGGCAGGGATGCTGTCTCGCGTAGACTTTTGGCATGTGGAGCACGGGCACGATGGATATAGCGCGTGAAACTACCACGCTTGCTTGCCGTGAGACCATATGAGCCATATATGCAACAACCATGTGGTCTTACCTTCTGTAACACGCTAGTGTGATTCAAAACTGATGTGTTAATATTTTTCTAAAATTCCCTTTAACTCGTTTTGTCTTTTTCACCAATAGAAGTATCCTGGAGCAAATGCTCCTCTTTTACAGGATTAACATAAGATTCAAGAAGCTGGAAAACGCTGTCACAAATGCAACAGCGACATCGAGTAACATGAAAAACGTAGTCTCAAGTGCATCTTTTTTTTTTTTGGCGTTGCAACATATGTTGCCTCAATCCCTCAATCATGATTAGTTGCACACCTTTAACTTACACCAAAACAGTTCTTTCCTCCTAAGTTCTCTCCCCTCCATGTGTGGATACCATGTTGCACAAGAAACAAAGTGTCAACTGACTCAGGGTCAGGGTCATTCTTATTCAGACAAACAGCACGCAACAAACATTAATTCACTAAGTATTTAATCCAGTATGTTTTTCAAAGCAACTGTATACGGGCTCGATAATCTCCGATGTGATACGATCACCAGCAGACAACTTGTTTTTTTAGAAAATGGGTGCGGATCCCCGGCCTTTGCATCGAGTGGTGATGTGCATTCCGCAATTATTCATCAACACATTACAAGAGGAAGACAAAGAATAACCCTAAGCGACCACCAAAACTAGCGACGGCTCGCTACACATATAACACGGATGAAGGGGGTGGCCAAAAACAGGACCGAATACCCTGATAACAGACCAACACACATCATCAAAAAAACCGAAGGCCACACCATGTCGCCCGATAGCGACAAAGGGGCACAACCAGTCCGGCAGACCCTCAGCGGCACCGATACACCTGGTACAGAAGTCGCCGCCACCGTCTTCCTCAAGTCCATCATCTTAAGGGAATGACCAAAGAATTCACCTTGTCAGGCATGTCGTCGGCGTCGCCACGACGCCAGACAACATATCCGATATGCGCGCTATCATCATCACACGTCTGTCACCGAGACTCCGCTGCGCCGCGCCGCCGAGACTCGCTGTCGTCGACGCGTTCGATGCCTCGCAACGCCACCTCCTGGCCATCCCAGCCAGCCTGATCCAAAAACAATGCCCTCAAGAGGGAGAACGACGTAGAACGTCGTCATCGTCTGATCCGGTTGATTCGGATCTAGGGTTTCCCCCCGCCGGATCAGACCGAGCAAGGGCGAGAGCTGCACGGACGATGCCTTCAACAAGGGAGCGACGTTTGCACACCGCCATCATCCGCCATGACTGTAGTCGGCTCGGTTTTCACTGGCAATCCCACCGAACAGAGCTCGACGCTAACTGAATCCGTGCGGAGCCGCGCCATGGAGACGCACGCCCGCCTCCGGAAACCGGCAGAGGCCCTCCATTAGCCCCTCACCGGCCCTCAACGCGCCACCGGCCGGCAGGACGAAGCCGCGCTGGTGACGGATCTGACCGGGAATCAGATCCACCACCCACCACCACCCACCACGAGAGCAGCCGCCGGAGATCTCCGCCCCCTGCTGCTGCCGTCCCCCATGGCGGAGATGGCGACCGCCGCGCGGCCGAGGGGCGCCGCCTCGATCCCCGCCTGCAGGCATCTCCACGGGCACCGCCCAGCCGCACCCGAGAGTCGTCGCTGTGATCTTCCCGCCCAGGCGCCAACCCCAGCGCCGCCCTTGGGAGCGCAACCCTAGCGCCGCGAAGGGGTCGATGCCTGCAACTAGGGGAGCAGACAGCTTGTACTGCTCAAATGTCGCTTCTTCGCACTCCAACGTAGCTTTCTCTCTGGTCTGGCACAGTTGTCATTGCAAACAATTCTTCCAGTTAGGAATCACGAAAATGATGGGGCAAGAAGAACTTGCCTGTGGCAAAATGGTTAGGAGGGTGTTGTATCCAGCCCACCAGAGTTCAAACCCCAGATTTGACGTTGTTGTTTCTCATTGAGGCGGAATATTCTTTAGGGAGATGCAACGTTCCTGTCGACAGCGAGGCGCGAGTGGTGATTTCGTCAATCTCAAGACCATCTGCCGGCTCAGTCTTTCGAAGGTGCTCATAGGGGTAGGTGTACTTGTGTGCGTTCATAGTGGTGAGTATACGTGCGTGTTTGTGAACAAGTCTGTGTTGTACTGTGTTTCGCAAAAATGATGGGCTATATCTCCAACAACCTCTAGATGGGATGACAATTAAGAACTACTCCCTTTTCACTTGAATTCACCTTATATATACATGTTGTTGCTTCACCACCGCATCACAGATAAGCTAGCAGAGGTGCATTAGCTGCTCACAACAAAGGATGAAATCGACAGCAACGAATTGTTAATGGCGTAGTAGGAATTGGATGCATAGGGATAGCAGCGATTTGTTAATGCTGTAGTAGGAACTCGCTACAAACTAAGCACATCGCCAGATTGATGAAGCAGTCTGAGGCTCGCTTTCTGGTATCTTCGCCTGCACGCGCTGTGCGCTCATGTTTAATCTGTGGCACTCTGGTCGTCCTTCGGCCTCTAGGCATGTACGTTGTCTGTCAGAGGTCCTTCTGCTGACACTGCCAGCGCACAGCTGGGAGCTACCAAGATGTGGAAGCGGTGCATATAGCTAGCGCGAGAACCTATCACGCTCGCAACGAGGCCAATTGTGCGCCGATATCTTGGACAGCCATGTACACGGTGAACTTGTAGGTTATAGATGTTTTACTTCTTCCTTTTGTACTATTATAAATCATGTGCTCCTATTTCAAAGAATGAACTTAAGATTCAAGAAACTGTAAAACGAACGCTTCAAAAAAACTGTAAAACGATGGCACAAATGCGGCAGCGAGAAACAGGAAACAATAGGTTCAAATGCATTATTGTTTTCTGCTGTACCAGATCTTGCCTCAGTTATGAGTACCTCCACAGGCACTGCCTTACGATAGAACATAAATTTGACCCAAGTTCTCTCACAAAAAACTTCCACAATTCCACGCATGGATACTGTGTTGCACAATTTGTCAAGGAAACAAAGTGTCAAATGACTCAATTCACTATTTTTCAGACCAACAGCATGACACAAACACTAATTCACTAACTATCTAATCCTTTAAGTTTTTTTTTCAAGAACACGCACGAGGACTGCGTGTCTTTCTTATTAAGATAGAAGAAGTTTTACAAGATCAAACAGCCGAGAGAACACAAGCGAACTCCGGCCCTAGAAACAAGCTGACTACTCACGAACAGCTAAACCCACTCCACATAGCTTGGCCTTCTGCCAAAGCTCCCACTCTTCCCTAATCGACTTACAAACAACCCAAGGCATTGAAGCAACCTTGTCGAAAACCCGGCTATTCCTCTCAAGCCACAGACATCGAGCCACTAGGATGATCATCGAGTTCACATCTTTCCGCCTATCAGCCGGGACTGCATTTGAAACAGAACACCACCAGTCCGCCAACCCAGATTGTGCAGTTGGCGTGAAGCGATGGAGGCGGAGCGGGAGCAGCATGGAGTACCAGACTTCGCGCGCGAAAGAGCATTGTACCGTCAGGTGCTCCGCGGTCTCTGGCTCTTGGCAACACAGGGGGGGCACGCAGCAGGCCGATCCATCCCGCGCCGCTCCAATCTATCCGCAGTCCACAGACGGCCGCGAAGGGCGAACCACATGTGCAGCTTGTGCAGTAGCGGCGCCTTCGATGACCATAGCTCCTCCACGGCAGGGTAGCCTACTCTTCCTAGGAAGAAGAACGAGTACGCCGATCGGAGGAATACTTGCCATTTGCCGTCAGAACTTATATTCCTCTGTCCCCAACTGCTTGTCCGCTATCGATTCCCAAACATCCAGGAACTCCGCGACGGCTGGGATTGACGGCGCGCCGCGTATTCCGGCCACCCACCTGTGATCAGGCAGGGCCTCCGCCACTGTGATCTGGAGCGCGTCATTGGTCACGAATTCCATCAAGTTAGGAGCCAATTCTGCGATACTCTGTCCATCGACCCACCTGCTCGTCCAGAACCTCAGTTTTCGTAAATCACCCAGCTCGCACCGCGTGCAAGCACGACACAGTTCCTCCGCTTCCGGCGCCAACTTGAATTCCAGCCCCTGCCAAGGTTTTGCCACGTCTGTCCACTGCATCCACCGACAGCGCGCGCGCAAGGCGTGATTCATTAAGCGCAGGCTCTTGACACCAAGCCCGCCCATCTCCTTAGGCAGGCAGACAGTACGCCAGGCCACCACGCACTGTCCTCGCCTGGCTTCCGTCGACGCCGACCAAAAGAAGCCGCGCAAGATCTTCTCCGCACAAGTGAAGAACCAGGGAGGAAGATCCAGAGAGAGTGAATGGTACACTGGCGTGGCGGCGAGTGTCGTGTCGACCATGACCAGCCACCCGCTCTTCTGCAATAGTTTTGCCTTCCACGTCGGGACGTGCCCTGCGATCTTGTCCACCAGCGGCTGTAGGTCTGCCCTCGTCAAGCGGCCAATGGAGAGGGGTAAACCCAGATACTGAATCGGAAAGCGCTTGATTGGGCAACCCAGTAACTGAATAATCGGCTCCAAATCGATCCCCTCGCAGCGAATTGGCAAGGCGGAACTCTTCAGTAAGTTACACCGAAGACCCGACGCGCCTCCAAACAACTCCAGGAGCTCAATTGCCGCCCTTGCCTCGGCGACGACTGGCTTGATGAACAGCACCACATCATCCACAAACAGCGACAGGCGGTGACGCACTCCACAATCCGTCATTGGCTCAAACAGGCCATTCTCCTCTGCTAATCTGAATACTGCATTCAGAACGTCGATGACCAGAATAAAGAACATTGGCGAACTGGGGTCACCCTGCCGCAGGCCTTTCCCATGCCAGAACTGATCGCCGGCGCAGCCATTTACAAGAACCCTTGTCGACGAAGTGGAAAGCATGGTAACGAGGCGCGCAATCCAATGCGGCCCAAACCCTCTCTGTCTCAGCACTTCGACGAGGAATGGCCACGAGACAGAGTCGAATGCTTTGGCAACGTCCAATTTAGCATCAGGGCAGGGGATCGGCGCCTATGTAGATTCCTGATAGTTTGCTTCAGCATGAAGAAATTGTCCTGAATTGCAGCGTAATCAACGCCTCATTCACTCGATCGAAACCTCTACCGTCTGCGCAATCAAACCAATTGACCGCCCGCATCACCGCATCTTTAATCAGTGGCCAAACTGCTTGGTAGAACCTGGCCGTGAATCCATCTGGCCCGGGCGCCTTGTCAGCAGGCAGCGAGCGAATCACTTCCCAAATTTCAGATTCTGAAAACGGACCAGGAAAAAAGTGCAACTGGCTCAATTCATTCCTTTAAGTTTTTCAAAGCAACTCTTTAGGGACTCGATAATCTCTGGTGTGATACGATCACCAGCATACAACTTATACTGCTCAAACTTCGCCTCTTGCAGCTTACTTGCAGGCAATGGTCAGCTCTTGCCTGGCACAATTGGCCTTGCAAACAATTCTTCCAGTTAGGAATCACTAAAATGATCGGGCAAGATACACCGAGATCTGCTGTAACACCGCACCGAAATGGACTATATCTCTAACAACCTTCAGATGGGACGACAATTAAAAACTACCGCCTTTTCACTTGAATGCACCTTATATATACGTGTTGCTGCTTCACCACCGCGTCAGTCTCACAGATAAGCTAGCAGAGGTGAATTAGCTGCTCACAAACAAAGGATGTAATCGAACAGCGTGTATGCTAGTATCGCCGTGCATAGGAATCGGATGCATAGGAACTGTAAAGAATTGTTAATGGTCCAGTAGGAACTCGATACAAAATCGCTGGATGGACAGACTGAGGCTCGCTTTTCTGGCCTCTTTGCTTTCACGCAGCATGAGTTCGTCAGGTCGCGGTGCTGCTCCCGGTCATCCTTTGGACTCTAGGCACGTACGCCGTCTGTCAGAGGTCCTTTGGCCGATCCTACCAGCACCAAGATGTGGATGCAGCGGATATTGAAGCTACCACAGTCCACAGTCGCGATAATACTGATAGGTACAACACCGATACTGATAGCTACAACACCGATGTGGTGTTTAACTGCAACACATTATATAATCGCCTATGCCTTCCGTAGCATGTTATGTGGTTGGGAACTGATGCATGATATGTTGATTTTATTATTCTTCACTCGGTTTCTCTTTTTCACCAATAGAACTATCATGTAGCATGTGCTTCCCCTTTGAAAGCGTGAAAATAAGATTCAAAAAATTAGAAAACGCTGGCACATCTGCACCAGCGAGAATCAGGAAAACGTAGCCTCGAGTGCATCGTTATTTTGACCCATACCAGATGTGGCCTCACTCATGGTTAGCTGAACACAATTTTTTTTTGCGGGGGAGCTGAACACAATTTCTTTTACGATTGAAACAATTTTCCAAAGGTCTCTTCAGTATAAAGTTCCACCAATGGATATCATGTTGCACAAATGGACCAGGAAAAAAGTGCAACTGGCTCAATTCATTCTTTCTCAGACAAACAGCACGTAACAAACACTAGTTCACTAACTATCTAATCCTCTAAGTTTGTCAAAGCAACTCTTTACGGACTCGATGATCTCTGGTGTGATACGATCACCAGCAACCAGCTTATACTGCTCAAACTTCGGTTCTTCGTACTCCAACGCAGTTTTCTTGCAGGCTCTGATAGTTCCTGGAAAATAGATCTATCGTCAGTCTTGTCTGGCACAATTGGCCTTGCAAACAATTCTTCCTCTTAGGGATCACAACAAATTAACTAGGACAATTGAGTCGAAATGCCCAACAATATGAGGATAAGCATCAAAACTATATATGGAGAAACATCAACATGTCGGAACTAAGTCTGGGGTATCGGTCAGATAACTCATCATAACAAACTGAACAACATACACTCATGCAACCGAATCTGAAAAACAGTGCTGTGATTGCTAACGGAACTTCACCTTACACCAAGAACTCCAATCTAAGAGAAACATTTCAGCAATTTGATAACGGGATGAGCATATCATCTTGTGAAAATATGATTATCTTGTGAAAATATGATATTGCATTCAATAATCATTGTAACACTGTGCGGCCTGAAAAGGGTAACAGATCAGGCTGCCATGGGGCAGACATGCATTCAGCACCTCACTCGCACTTATGTTCTTCCCTTCGTGCAAGGAATTAACCTGGTTACCCGGATGTGCTATGTCATGGGCCAACATGGGTTTGATGCAAGTGTAACTCAGGTTAAACTGGCATGTCATACGGAAGGTGGGAGCAGCACATTCATAACACAATGAGATCAGATACTGAATTAATCTATAAGGAAATAAACTCATGGTGCATCAAACCATTTGTGAACAAACAAAAAATAAAACCAAGACTGATATGGTTCCATCATCATCCACTCACCGCTCACATCCAAGAGGTTGAACGACACAGGGATCTTCCCAATGCTTCGCACCATGGTGACAGCTGCCCAGACTTTCTGGTGATCTTCACGCGACACTCGGATTACACAAAGCTTTGTCAGAGGATTTACATACTTCACTGCAGATGACAATTGATCAGTGCTCAGAAGTATTACTAGAGTCTAACTAGGTAGCACACTGCAGACATATATAATGCTGTCTAAAGGATTTAAAGTTGCTTCAGAAGTTATTAACACCTTGCAATGATCCAAGAGATGCAGCTAGACCACACTCCCCAAAGTTGAGCTGGATGCTGTCTCTGATCACTTTGGTTATGTTGAACTGGGTGAGGATGACGGGATCAACTTCTCATCTGCTTGCATCGATGAAGACCTCCATCACCATGTATCTGTTCTTGAAATGAACCATTGTGTGAAACAACTTGCGCTCCTTATTGCGACCTGAGTTTTCAAGCAGATGAACGACAATAAAATTAAAACTAAGGCACCTCTTCAACAAAATGAAGGCAGTAAAGATTAAAGAGCATAGTATGCATGCCACAAAATATTTCTCTTCACCACTATACCATCAAAAGAGCGCATTTCGGTGTGGCTATGTGAAGTTACAATTTTCACCACCCTTACACTCCAGTTTTGTACATCCACAATTCACATTAGAGAATAGATACACAAAAACTGCCCTTGAAAATTTCATGTGTTCAATTTTTTTTTATAAATTCCCTAATATACTAGGCACAATGGAACCAGTCATCAATATGTTCAGAGATAATGACAATTCATGATCCAAATACCGAAAAGGAACACATTGATGAGGCTTTAATAAGCACAGATCATCTTGATCACGTTGCTGCCCAAGAAGGCGGGGGCGGAGGAAGTTCAAGACTTCCGCCCCATCAGCTTGATTCATGGGTTCTCCAAGGTGGTGGCCTGCAGGGTGGCCCCCTCCATTCCGCAACTAGTGGGAGCACATCAGAGTGCCTTTGTGCGTGGACGGTGCCTTCATGATAATTTCATGATGGTCCAGTGTACGGCGCGCAAGCTTCACAGTTCGAACACCCCAACCGTCCTCCTGAAGTTTGACATTACAAAGGCTTTTGATACCGTCAGTTGGGCTTTCCTCTTGGAGGTGTTGAGAAAGATGGGCTTCGGTGACCTCTTGGTCGCAACCATCTGCGCCCTGCTTTCGTCGGCTTCTACTAGGGTGTTTCTCAATGGTTACCCTGGTGGAAAGATCTTTAATAGACGTGGACTGAGACAGGGAGATCCACTCTCGCCTCAGCTGTTCATCTTGGTCATGGAGGTTCTACATCTGTTGATTGAGAGGGCTACTGCCTGTGGATTGCTGACGCCCCTGTCTGACACGGGTCTCAGACACCGCACGTCGATCTATGCGGACGACGTGGTGACCTTTCTTCGCCCCCTGGGGAGGGACCTCATGGTTTTTGCTCAGCTACTCGACGACTTTGGTTTGGTGTCCGGGCTTAGGGCGAATATTCAGAAATGCTCTGCGCATTTGATCCGTTGTGGTGAGCCCGAGGCGGCGTTGGTGGCCCAAGAGCTACACTGTCCGATTCTGCCGTTCCCGCTGCGTTATCTGGAGCTCCCACTCTCCCTCAGGAAGCTGACGGCGGCCCAGCTCCAGTATCTGGTGGACAGTGTGGCCAATCACCTCCCTAGGTGGCGTGCCGGGTTGCTTAACCGTGGAGGGCGTCTTGAGATTGTGAAGACTACTCTCTCTGCGGTATCTATCTTCGCTATGATGTCTCTCGACCTGTCAGTGGAGACCCTGGTGGCGATTGAGAAAATCATTCGTAGCTTTCTCTGGGCAGGGCGCAAGGATGCCCGTGGAGGTCACTGCCGGGTGGCGTGGGAGAGGGTTTGCATGCCCAAGCATCTGGGGGTCTTGGAATTCCCAACTTGCGGTTTATGAACCGCGCTCTCAGGACTAGATGGCTTTGGCTTAGCAGGACGGACGGCTCCAAACCATGGAGTGGGTTCGATATCGAGTCCCCCGCCTGGTACGACAGCTGTTTGAGACAGCCACCACGTCAGTTGTGGGCGATGGATCCTCCACCTTTTTCTGGACAGACAGGTGGCTGCCCGATGGGCGTGTAAAGGACGTGGCCCCACACCTCTTCATGAAAGTGCCCAGGGGCGCGCTCTGCTCCCGCCGAGTTAGAGAGGGGCTCGCAGGTGGATGGCTAGACGATGTTCCGCCAGACCTGGACGCGCGTGAGTTACGCGAGTTGCTGTCCTTAGCGGACAGTGTGGCAGATTTCCCTCTGACTGAAGGGGTCGCAGATGAATTCAGGTAGAACTGGGAGGGCAATCACAAGTACTCAGCGCGATCGGCTTACAGAGCCCTCTTTGAGGGCAAGATTGGGCTGGCGGGTGCGCAACAGGTCTGGTGCTCCCGAGCGCCCAACAAGTGCAAGTTATTCCTATGGCTGGCATTGAAGAACAGATGTTGGACTGCAGACCGCTTGGGGCGGAGAGGGCTGCCTAGACCGACCACCTGCCCGCTGTGCGACCAAGTGGGAGAAGACATAGACCACCTCCTCCTCGGGTGTGTCCTCTCCAGAGAGGTTTGGCACTCCTTCCTGAGCAGGTGGGGTAGGGTGGACTGGGTCCCTGCCCACGACGATCGTCTTGTGGATTGGCTACCAGCCAAGGCCCCGGAGGTCGAGATGAGAAAGACTTGTGGACGGCGATCAACTTGATTTGCTGGACCTTGTGGAGACATAGGAACGGTGTGGTCTTCGAAGGTCACATGCCTTCAGTCCAGACAGCAGTTAGTATGGTGGAGGCCGAGGCTGACCTCTGGCGGGCAGCGAGGATGTTTAGGGGTAGTTTAGGCCCTGTAGACAGGTGGAGGGTTGGCGAGTGATCCTCTTTCTTTTTGTTGGTGGATTGGCGTTTTTTGGCGCATGTGCCTAAACGCGTTGTAAAGGTCGCTTGGCCTCTCCTTCTTGAAACCGATGCGTCCGCTTGGACGTATCCTTAAAAATAAGCACAGATCACTTAGGCAACTAGTCTCGAGGTTTCGGCACTAGGAGCTGAATTGCTGCTATGAATCATTGAACAATGCCATAATGGAAACAGAATACAAATTTGTGCAGCAAGCATTCGAAACAACGGGCCAAAAATAAAGCGCTTATAACTATCCCAAAAAGTATCCCATGCTTATAAAGATTTTTTTTTAGAAAAGGGGGAATACTTCATATTCCAACAAAGTAGATTAAACATGGCAAAAAAACACATTATAGAACAGGGATAAAAAAGATAGTACTACCAAATTAAATTATACTCCCTCCGTTCACAAAAGAATGTCTCAGTTTTGGCCTAAGATAGGCCAAAGTTGAGACATCCTTTCGTGAACGGAGGGAGTAATAGCTTGAATTACTTCAATTCAAGCTGAACGAAGTAAAAAATGGCCAAATTTGGGAAATCACCTAACACAGGCTAGACTACTGCTTCACCGGGATTGGGGTCTGAGTGGTGGGGAACTTACCTGTTGGGAACTCGACAAGCAGACGGCTCGCGGGGGACGGCCGGAGCACGGCCGCGGACCGTCGCGGGGGCGCGTACGGAACGGCGGCGCTGCATAGCAGGGGTGCTCTGCGTCTGGCGCGGCGCGTGCGAGGCAGCCAGGCAGGGCCTTTCAGACCAGTGCTCTTCAGGATGCGTCGCCCCCTCGCTGTCGGCGGCCGGCGGTCCAGCTGCGGCGGTGGGATGTCGGTGAACTCGCGAGGACGGGACGACTGGTTCAAGTTTGGCCCGGGCCTAGGAGGCAAACCCAACTGAAAATCTCGGGGAGTTCCTGAAAGAAATAACCGATTGATTACACACTCTGGCCCAAGGCCCAAGTTACATTTCGTTTCATTTAGTTTCCGTATTGCACACTCTGTTTCCTTCATGTTCTATAAGGTGATTTGTGCTGGGATGTTTCCCATTCATAATTAATGCCAGATTGTCATAGAAACGAGATGATGTCCCACGTAAGGTATATGCTGAATCGCCATGTGATCGGGCAAGATATGCGAGCACCAAATGCAAGATATGCTGCAAACCGAAATGAGCTATATCTCCACCAACCTCCAACCTGGTCACAATGGGGTGACAATTAAGCATCACTGCCTTATCGCTTGAATACCTTGTATATATACATGTTGGTTCACCACTGCGTCACGGATCAGCTAGCAGAGGCGCAGTAGCAACTCACAGCAACGGGTGAAATTCCAACAATGCATGCTGCCACTGTCCATAGAAATTGGGTGCACTGGGATAGTTGAGAATTGTCAATTGTGCAGTAGCTACTCACAAGAAACTGTGTTTATCGCTGGTTGAAGGGTCACCATGACACGAGATGCCGAGATGGTCATCCTGCTTCCGGGCCTCTTTACTCGGGAACACGGAGTGACCCTCTGGCTATCCTTTGGCTGCTAGGAACGCTCCATTTCTTGCATCTGGACTCAGTGGCGGAGCTAGGGCATGTAGCACCAGGGTGCCTACCGGTGCATCAAGCGTGAAAAATCATCTTTTAAGGGGTGCATATATGATGAAAATTTAAAGAAATTTCGTTTTATCGGTGTCCTGTGCACCCTGTTGGCCCCATGTAGATTTGCCGGTGTCTGGACTGTAGGAAGTCCTATCATGGAGAATATTTTGCAGGGTAGTTTTATGAACCATTTAGAGCTTCGACATGTTATGATCCCTCAATATATTTCTTGTCCAGATCTTGAACTTTTTTCCAAAGTTCTCTCTACGATAGACTTTCCATCCATGGATACCATTGTTGCACAATTTGAAAGAGAAACAAAGTGTGAAATGATTTAGTTCACTATTTTTCAGACTAACAGCACGAAACACACACTAATTCACTAAGTATCTAATTCTCACTTCTCCAAACCAACTCTTTACATACTCGATAATCTCCGGTGGTATACGATCACCAGTAGACAACCTGTACTGCTTACACCTCGTCTCTTGGCACTCCAATGCGGCTTCCCGCAGACCCTGATAGTTCCCGAAAAGGATATTGATGGTCAGATCTACTCCGGAACAATAGGCCTGGCAAACATTCTACCTCTTAGCAGTCTCAAAACAAAACAAAAAAGGCCCTGGTAAAGTTGAGTCAAAATGGCAAGCAATATAAGGATGAGCACCAAACCTGTACATTCAGAAAAATCATCAGGTCAAAGTTTGTGTGCTCTGATCTGGTATCAATTTTACGAGATAGAACTGATCAGATGATAACTGATGAGTGTTGTGTCTGAAAGAAAACCCATGATATTTTTTTTGCAGTTCCCTATTGCAAAATTTGTTTTTTGTTTTGTTTTATCAGGTTTGATTGGTGTGCTAGGATATTTCCCCTGTCCTAATGTCGTGTTGTCAAAGAAACCAGATGTTGTCCTATAGAAGGTCAAGGCGTACATTAACATCCTGTGTGCTCGCAATGCTGAATATGCCATATTAAAGATCGGGCAATATACGCCAATATTTGTAGCACCACACCGAAATGAGCTATATATAATATATCCAACCAACTCCAACCTGACCACATATGGGGCAAAAATTAAGAATTACTTCCTATTCACTTGAATGCACCTTATATATATACATGTTGTTGGTTCACCACTGCATCACAGAGCAGCTAGCAGAGGTGCAATAGCGACTCACAAGTCACAACAATGGATGAAATACAACAATGTGTATACTGCCAGCGCCCAGCGGGCGTGGGAATTAGATGCATAGGGATAGTAAAGAAATTTTTAATGCTGCAATAGGAACTTGCTACTACTAGCTAAGATCGTCGCTCGGTCGACAGAAGGATCGGAGGCTCGCTTTCTGTCCTCTACGCTTGCAGACACCGTGAGCTTATGAGATTTCTGTGGCACTCCGATCATTCTTTGCCCTCTCAGCACGTGCTCGCGAGGCCGTATAATGATGTGGATGTGTCGGTGAAGCTACCACTGTGCCTTCATATCTTCAACTATGATATGCTGTTTTAACTGCAACACATATGATAACTGCACACCAAACATGTACTAGGATTTACATGTTTTCGTTATGCCTTTTGTAGTGTCTTAGTGCGATTTGGATCTGATGTCGTGAATCGTTTACTTTTATTTCTGCTTTCTCTTCCTTTGATACTCGGTTTTTTTTTCACTAATAGAACTATCACCAAGCATGTGCCCCCTTTTAAAAGCATGAAGATAAGATTCAAGAAACTGCAAAACGCTGGCATAAATGCAGCAGCTAGAAACAGAAAAACATAGCGTCAAGTGCTTTATAGTTTTGAGTTGTACCAGATGTTGCTTCAATCATGATTACCTCCACCACTGACTTACCATAGAACAAAAATTTCACCCAAGTTCTCTCCACACATGGATAGCGTATTGCACAATATGACCGAGAAACAAAGTGTCAAGTGTCTCGGATCATTCTTTTCTCAGACTAACAACACGAAACAAACATTAATTCACTAACTATCTAACCCTCTAAGTTTTTCAAAGCAACTCTTTACGGACTCGATAATCTCTGGTGTGATACGATCACCAGCAGACAGCTTGTACTGCTCAAACTTCGCCTCTTCACACTCCAACGCAGCTTTCTTGCAGGCTCTGATAGTTCCTGGAAAAGAGATTGATGGTCAGCTCTGGTCCGGTACAATTGGCCTTGTAAATAATTATTCCTGTTAGGGGCCACAACAAAATAACGAGTAAAATTTGAATCAAAATGCCAAACGATGCGAGGATGACTATCAAAAGTATACATGGAGAACCATCATCAGGTCAAAGTTTGCAGTGAAAATATCCGGAATCAGAACTGAGTTTGGGATCTCGGTGAGAAAAGTAATTTAAAAAAACTGAACAACATAAATGCATGCAAGAAATCAGAAAGACAATTTGCTAACGAAAATTCTCCTTATATACAGGAAAAGGGAGTATGTTTCATCAAGATTTCAATCTATAAATGAACATTTGAGCAATTTGATAATGAGATGATCATGTCATCCTGTGAAAATATAGTATTGTATTAAATAATCATTGGAACACCGGCTCAAAGAGGCTAACAGCTAAGGCTGGCATGAGGCAGACATGTATTCAGCACCTGACCTGCAATTATGTTCTCGGCTCGTGCAAGGAATTAACCGGGTTAACCGGAAGTGTTACGTCTTGGGCCAAGAAGGGTTTGATGCAAGTGTAACTCATGTTAAGCTGGCAATGCCAGATGAAGGTGGGAGCGCCACATTCATAGCACAACCATAAACACAATGAAATCAGATACGCAATAAATCTTCGAAGAAATAGACACATGGTGCATGGAATCCTTTGTAAATAGACAATAATAAAAACCAAGACTGATGTGGTTCCATAATCAATAATCCACTCACCGCTCACATCCAAGAGGTTAAATGACACTGGGATCTTCCCAATGCTTCGCACCATTGTGATAGCTGCCCACACTTTCTGGTGATCTTCACGCGAAACTCGGATTACGCAAAGCTTTGTCAGAGGATTTACATACTTCACTGCAGATGACCATTGATCAGTGCTCAGAAGTATAACTAGAGTGTAAACATAACTACTAGCACATTACAGACATATGTGATGCTGCCTAGAGGATTTAAAGTTGCTTCAGAAGTTATTAGCACCTTGCAATGATCCAAGAGATGCAGCTAGGCCACACTCCCCAAAGTTGAGCTGGATGCTATCTCTGATCACTTTGGTTATGTTGAACTGAGTGAGGATGACGGGATCAACCTCTCCTCTGCTCGCATCGATGAAGACCTCCATCACCATGTATCTGTTCTTGAAATGAACCATTGCGTGAGACCTGGATTTTCAAGCAGATGAACGACAATCAAAATTCAAAATAAGGAACAATTTCAACAGAACCAAGGCAGTAAAGACTAAAGGACATCGTAGCCATGCCACCAAAAGATTTCTCTTCACCACTACTATGCACGCCAGGACCAAGAGGCTCACTGTCGAGTACGGGGGGCAGGGCTAGGGCGCGACCTCGTGCCAGCGACGGGAAGCTCGTGGCAGCGGCGGCAAGCCTGTGGCGGCGGCGAGCTAGATTATGGAGCTACGAGCTCCGGCCGATTCAGGCGGCGGCGGGGTTGATACAGCTTGATGGGCTTGATTAGGTCGGAGCGGAAATCGATTTGGCGGCGGCTGGACGATTTGGCGGCGGCGCAGATAGAATCGGTGAAAGCTCTAGGGTTCTGGAGCTGGGATAGGTGCTCGGGAGAGACGAAGGAGAGCAGAGAACTTGGATCCAAGTTCACTGACGGAACAAATTTGGATTAGAGATTTGTTTGAAAACTCAGAAACTATTACTGAAATTTCACCGAAAGGTAAAAACTAAAAAACTTCAAATCGGCTGGACAAATTAAGGTGGCATTTCCCGGTCTACTCACTATTGTATCGTTTGTATTACTGGATTTTTTCCAGCTTTGGAAAAGAAAGAAAGTGTTACTCCCTCTGATCCGAATTAGTGCCATCAGTCTGCATATTATTTGGTACTACCCTAGTATTTTCCGATGCGACAGTTAAAGCGGACCGTAGGGAGTACTAATTTCGGCCAAAAGTTAAAAGTATGAAAGTTTCAAAACAATTTTCATGTCCGATGCGCTCCGCGGAAAAGCCAGAGAGAATCTTGAGATCTGGATTTGTCTAAACAACTTAACCCAAAAGTTGAGATTTTCTGGAAATCTAAATCCTTCGATTGAATTTTATGAAACCTGATTCTCAATAGTTGTGATTGTATGAAATTGTCTCTATTATATTTCTTTGGGTATTAGCTACTGTAGTAAAAAAATAAAAAAAATCACTGGGCATGTGTCGCCTATTATCATGTTTTTATTTCAAAAACGCATGATTTATCCTTTACCATTTGTTTGTCAATACAAGAATATAGACCCACCGGAAAAATATGCGTTCTGTCCGTGTACAGAGTATTTCTTTTGGTCTCTGACGTGTAGTTGCCTTCAAGCCTAAGAATCGGCCTATTTGGATAATTCAAAATCCACTTCATTCTGACGTATTCTGTGCTGAAATCACTAACTACGCAATCATACTGAAGACGCAATAAAAAGCGTGGACGGTGGCAATAATGTGAAAGGTTTGACAAGGCAACAAAGACATGGCGAACGGGACGTGCGCATGGTTATCGTATAGTATATGATTTAGTTTAGCAGATAGGAGTACTAATCAACATTAGAAAAGAAAAGACGAGTAGCTAACCAAAGTGCACTATTTATATATTACAAACGCCACTGGAAATTGCTTCTATATGGCCACCGCCCATGAATAAATTCAACAGGCACACGTTTGTCTACTCTTAAAGCCAACTGTATCATTTTCCTGGTGGTTGGGGGAAGTTACATCGAAGTCGTCGCAAGAACTCGGGTGCAAGGACCGGCCGGCGGCAGAGCAGCAAATTAAGGGGATATGCTGATAGGAGACGGCCTGGTGCAGAGCATGCTTCCCATAAGTAGTGTCCGCTTGCCTCTCGAGAGAAGTCGCCAAGACAACTATTAGCAAATACACGTTGCCTGACCAAAGCAGATATCAAGCCTCTCAGAGTTGCTAGCAGACACAGCAGCTTGAGTGTCGTTGCCAAACCGAAGCAGATCAAGCCTGTGAGAAGAGCTGGATTTCTCTAATAATTCCAGTGTTCTTAGTTGATTCTTATGGCCCTGAGACGGAATAGTAATACTTCTTCCGAGCACCGCAACATATCACTCCTCCGCGTTTTCGGTCAGCTTCTTGTCCCCTTTCCCTGGATACATACCAGTTGTTTGCATGGAGTACAGTTTGCTTTTGAAGTTCAGTTTGGTGCTACTCTTGTTCTTGTAGCCAATCTATCATCTTATGCAGAGTCCTATTTCTTGTTTGCAGGTCAAGGCAAAATGGTCCTCAAAAGGGTCTGCACTGGATAGCACCCCCTAATATTTTAAGCCTGATATAAATTTCCCTTTACAATCTTTGCATCGCATATATTTTCTGCCATCATCTTATCCCCACTGTCTGCGTTCCGATAGTAGGATTTTCGCTTCAATATTCATGCACCATCCAGCCAAGCTCCAACCCACAAACAACTCTATATTTTGTCTCCTTTGTTGAAACAAGTAGAGGAGAAGAAAGAGGAGAAGACGAAAGAGAAATGACAACTGGTGGATGTGGTCAGACAGCTTATGTCTGTAAAAACCAGATCATGCTTTCTCTCTGTGTAGTTGTAGTCTGCCTTGAAACCGTAATCCTGTCTCCAACGCAGGAACCTATAAGCCCAATCCTTCTGTCCTTCAATCTGGCCTCCTGCTATGCGCTGGCCATGGCATCCATCTTTGTACCCGGCACGATGATGAAGGGGATAGCTGCCAGGATGAGCGTTGTCTCGGCTGCACTTTCTGTCCTTCTCGTGGTGACCAGAGAGCTGGCCTGCAAAGTTCAAGCATTTCATGGTGCAAATGGAGCCTAGTCCTTCAGAAGGTTTGGTTGAAGGAGTCATTGTAGCAGCAGGTTGCCGATATAATATGTGAGAATAAATCTGTTCAATTTCTTACATAGACTGCAAGTGTTGTATGTTAAATTATTGTTGTTTCGTGATTGTGATATGGTCCACTATACTACAATGTAGCTGGGATGGTATAATAATATGTTCTAAATAATTGGTGGCATTCTAGTCTGCCCACAATACAGACATATGTTCTCTTTGCAAACTACAAGTGGTCTATCTCAAGCACACCTGGTAATAATCCTCTATTAACTGTATTGATCTCTATAGTCCCCAGCCAAGTGCTCTTATTTGAGACATTATAAGTTTCAAAAAGTAAACTATTAACAAACAAGAGTAAGCAAGTGGTCTTGTAAAAAACAATAACCAACTTCAGCCTTATGTAACAACCAGAGGATGAACTTTTTGCAGCTTACTCACTCAAAGATTAATTGACTGCTAGTTCATACAATTGCTCCATACAATGAGAAAGTCAATCGGCATTTGGATAACCTAGTGTTCTAAACTGATCAAAGATTGAGCGTGCTGTACAACTCTAATAAGCATAACTGTTTGAAAACTGAGTCCTATCAAGAAGCATCTCCAAGGCGTACTCTTACAGGCGAGGGTCTAGCAATCAGACCATCCATCACCCAGCCAGTGCCTGAACCATCATGCTTGACGTGCGTAAACTCCCTCTGAACGTAATCCAGTGACGCTTCAAGCCTTCCACCTGGTCGACACTCTGAGGCAACATTGAATGGTTTGAAACCCATATATTTCTCCAACCAGTACAGATAGTTAACATGGAATACAGATTTGAGCATATCTTCTGGGGAAGATCCCTCTTTAAGAACAACCTATAAATGACAGGTGACATGTTAGTTAGTTAGTTAGTTATCACACAACCAAATTTAGGAACTAGTTGCTTCAAGATGAACTCACACAAAATTTCCCCTTGTAATCCGTAAGAAGGTATTGCTCATTTTTGAACAAATCAACCAGCGCATATGCATCTTCCTTGTTCTCAACTATTTCGCTAAGCTTCGAACCCAACTGTAACCGTCGACAGATTCTATCTGCCGCATCTTTTGCTTCTGCTGATAAAATCTCGCTTTGCTGGTGAACGAATCAAAGGAACCAAACATAGTGAGATTCGTAAAATAAAATCAAGTAGGAGAACATTCTTCGAATCAAACATGTGCAATAAAATTATTTTAGTGTGCCCAATGAAAACAAACTGGTTGTCTACTTATAACTAATTCTGACAAAAATGGCACGATTATATACTTAGGCATCACAAAGGGCACACAGAATGTACTCCTCACTCTCTATTTTTTAAATGGAATCAACTGTTCTTTCTTAATAGATTTGTTAGTTTGGTTATTTTCTTGATTAAAACAATATCTTAGAAAGGTAATACATTAAGAACTACACACTATATTGGAAGAAGGCGGAAATGGTTAGTGCTAATCCTGATGACCTACGAAGCACCGATACTCCAGATCACAACGTATCGGCGTACCGTACTTACCCGATACGCGTATCCGGCCGATACACCCCGATACCCGTGTCCCTCGCGTCTTCCAGTTTTCCCGATTTTTTTAAAAAAGAAAAAAAGCCGATACGCAGCTAGGACGGCGGCGACACGGGCGGGCGGGCGGAGGCCAAAAAATCCCCGCCCGTTGCATGCAATGAGGAAAATTCCTACCGCCCTTTGCTCTGCCTCTGCCACACGATTTCTGCACTTCTTTGCTTTCTGATTCTGCTTGCTAGTGTGGTTGATGTGCTGCTCTGCTTGCTTGCTGTTGTTGCCCATCTCTGTCGCCTGATGGCCTGATGAGATGTTGCTGCTGTGTTGCTAGGGAGTGAGTCAGTGAAACAGACATGTCATCTGCGGGCAGTGGCATGGCAGGCTTCCAGTCTTCAGTTGGTGGAAGTTAATGCAACACTGCTAGTGCTGATGGTGAAGAGGCTGGGGCAGTATTTTGATCTCATCTCATGCATCCAAGCTTTCTGGTCTTTATTACATGACATTTTATTATTTATATATATATGCTCGCCGTATCGCCGTATTGCTGTTTTCTGAAATTGACGTATCCCGTATCGCCGTATCGGTATCGCCGTGTCCATCTCGCCGTATCGGTGCTTCATAGCTGATGACAGTAAGAAGTATTCTTGACTTACTTTAAGTTGAGCACCCACTGACGAATTCGGAAAAAGTGGTTCCTCATCATTAACCTCTTTGACTGAAGGAACTTGTCCGCTTAATAAATATTCACTAAATACCAAACCTACGGAAAAGAATCATTAAGCAAACACTTAAAAGACATCCCTGAGAACTGTTGAATGCCAAAGAAAAACATTACACAAGCATGCGCTGAGCAATATGTACAAGTCTACATGGATGCTGGCATCCTTGTCTGACAAGTAAAAGGTATTAAAACAATGTGCCATAGAGTGTAAACCCGAAATATAGGAGTAAGAGAGAAGACTGTTATCTATGGAAAGCATCAACAATAAACCATGATCGGTTTTATAACGCTAGGATTTCTGTATAAAAAGCATCAAAGGCCCAAAGCTCGACATTCAAATATACACATTTTCATCCAAAACTGGGTGCACAGAAACCAAATAGATTGACATTTTCCATGAAAGATTCCCAACACACAAAGACTATAAGAATATATTCATGTTTTGCTCTAGTTCAACAATCTATTGGACACCTGTATTTGGTCGGTTACTCCTGGCTATGACCCTAGAGCATGACGTGTTGATAAAAAGTTTCTATCCTGCTATTAATTTACATGCAGCTCTCCTTCAAGTTCTCACAAAAATATATACTATTGTATATTTCAAGTATTTTGTACTGTGATCCCTTAAGGTCAAAATATAGTGCATATTAGCTTTGTCAGTAATGCTACATACGGGAAATTCCTACGGAAAAAGCTTACGCACTGACGTGGAAGCCACCTTATTAATCCCCCTCCCTTGAGAAATTAAGGAAAAACTGCTAGCGCAAATCTTGGAAGGGCGGCGCCGGTGTCACCATGCCGGCCGCCCACAACAGGAATTGGGAGAACCAGCATGACACGCTCTTGCTCGAGCCCTTCTCCGCCCTCGGCGACCACCGACTGCCGACGTTGCCAATGCCATCAGGATAGGTGTCGATCACCGTATGCGTCGAGCGTGGACATCATGGCATGGTTGCTGGAAGGCCGTATGTGTTCCGGGAGCAGCAGCAGCAAAGGGCTGGACGCTGGAGTGGTGCATGGCAGCATGGGGTCAACATTGTTCACGACGGCGATGACGCACTAGCATCTGCAGTGCGGGCGGGAGAGCATGACGCCCGCGGCGACACAGCCGGTGCGGCCGCAGTACAGATGCCCGGCGGATGGACCAAGACAAGGAAGCTGGCTGACGCCGGCAAGCCGCCAGCGTTCTCCGCTCGCGCTCCTGCAGGTGTACGAGTTTGACTCGCTGTCGGCCCATAGCCAAGAAAGAAGGGACGGGAAGTTCATAGATTGGGCATATCCTTTTGCAGGCGTCAGATAGTTTCTCGGGAGCGAGGAGACTAGTACTGTGGCTTCCACGTCAGCCCGTAGCTTTTTGCCCGTAAGATATTTTCTGTAGGTCTTGCATTATTGTAGTTTTGTCCTAAATCGAAATTTGTAAATGTTGACCAAGTTTATATCATACCAATTCCATATGATTAGATCCATCATGAAAACATATTTTCATATGGATATTGTTTCCTCTAAGTTGGTCAAATTATGCAAAGTTTGACTTACGACAAAACTAATATGCAAAGTTTGACTGCTTAGAAAATGTAATTAGTTACATTGATGAAAACAAGATGTGTTACAGCAAACATATTTTCACTAAAAATATGCATTGGGTCATACTGTCCAGTTTTCTGTATTCTGCCACGACCAACAGGATTTGTGGTTTGTCTTCCATAAGAATCACTTTAATATCATAATAAAATTAAGAAATTTGCATACAGTACTATAATTGGAAAATCGATTCCAATATTCTGCCAAAAATATGAACACTAAACTGCAAGTGGATTTGCTTAGTTTATTTAAGTCTGACGGCTTTATACATCACAAAGATACTGATATATCTAGCTAAGAATTTTAACTTCTAGTCTCAGATAAGATGTTGACGCATGATGATTCAGAACTATGAAACATAAAGATGACATAATGTATTTAGTCAGCAGAGGAGAAAAGAAATTACTGGCACGGTAAGGATTCAGCGTCCTCAGCTGAATGGATTGATAAGACTTAAGGTTGCAGTACATATGAACTATAGTAACACCAGCAAATGAAATAAGAGCTAATGGTACTGATGAGCCAATTTGGTTCGCTAATGCTATGCCAAGCATTATTCCAAGAAACTTGCTAACCATTCCCTGAGCTTCACCCTTTGCAATGACCTGAGACATAACTCAATTGATTTCAGTCACTCAAGCGAAAATACAAAGTGACACAAAGATGTAGTTTTGACTAACTTCAAACAACTTAAGACGTAAAGGTCATATGTGCAGTTCCTTTTTAAGACTAAAATGGCAGGAGAGCAACCTAAAAGAATAATAGTACTAGACACCTATACTGATGCCACTGCAAAGTGGGGCTGATAATAGCATCCAAACCAATAAGAAAATATGTGTTTGCACATCATACAATATGCTTCCTAACATAAATGAAGAATATATAACAGGTAAGCAAGATCTGAGATAGACCATAGAAACATCTCTCTTGCAGGATTCAGAATAGCATCTTCTATAACTGTGGATTCATAAATAAAGTGAACACAAATATCAAGGTATCATCATGGGTGTTAGTGACAGGGTAAATACTAAATATTTATTATTTCTTTATATCATAAGTTATGGTGTGTAGGCTTCCACAGGTTTGACTTCACTTGTCCCTATGACTCAAACTCTTATATCTCACATCCAATTTAGACAAAGTAAAAATATCAACTTGAGATGAGATCATTAACCTCACTCAAAGTCTGAAAGATACTTTCCAAACCAACATAGATAGATCAAAAGTGAAACAAGCCAAGAGATCACAGGAATCCCGTGCAACAGTAACTTATATGAGGGCCAATGCCCATGACACTGAGGCATCAGCTTACATACGATAATCTCGTGTCCCAAAGACTGATACATGAGTACAAGAAACAAATTCTATAGACATGTGGAAACAAATGTTCAGCAAACTTTGTTCATAAATAAGGATAAATGGACTTCACCTCAGCGAAGTTTCTCTGGACAGCAAAACCAGCATAGAAACAACTTCTTGTGGCAGCCTGTACATAGAAGTGATAAAAATTTATCAAAGGAGAACTTCTAGAACTAAATTAATTGCATCATCTTATTACGAAATTATGCATACAGTGTCTACATAGTATTATGCTAAAGTTTGAGAACAGATATGAATCGGAACAGTAGTATAGAACACTCCCTCTTTTTGTGGGGAGTAATATATAACACACAGTGATGCTTCTTTATTTCAGTCAATTTGACCAGACAGTTAAATGCTCCAAGCATATACACGCCCATACAATAATTTTATGCAATTAAGAACTATTATAGACAAAATTTAATTGTTCGGAACGCCAAGTTTGAGACAGATATGAATGAAATGGTAGTAGTAATAACATATAACAATGGGTAATGTTTATTTATTTCACTCAATTTGACAGACAGATAAACGGTCCAAGCACATACACCACCATACAAACATTTATAGGCAGTTAGATACATTATAGATGTTGTATGGTACATAGTTGTTAGAAAGTTAATAAGTATTCCGTAACTAAGTATGGGCAGATCGGAAATAGCATAATTTTTTCTCTCAATGGCGAATGGTCATGTAAGACATAAACTATTCCGTGAATCGGGTAGGTAACAGATAAAGTAGATTTCTTCATCAAACAAAAAAGAAAGGCTCGCATATAAAATGCTAGAAAAAAAAATGAAGGCTAAAGGATGCAGGCCGAATCTGTGCAGCACACGTGACACAAGATATGCTAACTATTTAAGCAGTTTTAATGGTTACAAAGGATGATGTTATGACATCGTGCCTAGAACAAAATGTCCTTACATAGAACTTGGTATGGTCCTTGGTTCACAATGGAATAAATTGGGTAGGATAAAGGTCGAAACACCAGGAATAGGTGATTGCCCTCTATTACGCATGGACCAGAGGCTGTGAGTCATATTGGAACTTGTGTTTATTGACTGATTGATCAAAGGGTTACGCGCTAGTCCTTTATATGTAGGAAAACTGACTTGATCCACAGGTTGGATCTCAAATCAAATTCAAATTCAATACCGGATCATCTGTTGTAGAAATTATACTATTTTTACTTACTGGAAAATATGTAATATTGTTTATATATTGTGAGAGGAATTGCTTGTTCACCAATGAGAAGTAAGTAATTTATTTATGTGAGCATATAAAACCTCAAGAGAGATTTGTATAGTCTTAATATGTCTTAAAAATTACGAATCAAGATTGTGTATATTCAGTCACTACATTTAGTTCTGTGCACTAGATCCAAGTTGAAAGGTATGAAGAAAATAGGAGGTTCTGCCAGTGGTATGCACAGGTTAGAACTTAGGAAACATGGTGATGCTGATAATCCAATAACCCATACCACAATCAGCAGTAACAATCCTGACCTGTATCAGAGCAGCTGCTGATCGGCCAGCTCCTGCTGCTGCACCAATGGGAACAAACAGGTGAGGAAATACCGGAGTCAAAATCTCCAGCCCATAAGCTCGTTCTCCAGAAGATCTGCAAACAGCCGCCATCCCTTCGGGTTAACATCGAAATGCCGCCCGAATTTCGACAAGAGTATCTTGCTCAAGTAGCCAAGCCCATCTTTCAGCACCCAGTTCACCGCGGCAGCTGTCGGTATTGCTCCTTTCCCAAGACCAACGGCATACAGTAACGCCTGCGGAATATAGTTCAGCCGGTAAAAATGCTAAATTCTATCTGGCAGAACTGAGAACCGAACATAATTAACAGGCACATAATTCTACCTGCGTGGAGAGCACGCCGCTGATCTGGCTGGCAACACCTTGCACGCCGCGCCACAGGGAGTACTGCATGTAGTCGCTGCTCACGCTATGCGGGTACCCGTCGGGCAGCAGCAACTGAAGAGCAAAATCAGTGCACCGCCGCCATGACCGTTCAAGCTGCCTCTGCAGAGCGGCGATTTCACCATGGCCAACCCCCGCGTTTGCCATCCCCTCTTCTTGCTTCCGCTTATCGTCTCCCGCGACGAGGTACGAGGTCCCGGCCGGGTCCGGGACGAGCAGCGTCCGCGTGCTGCCCCTCACCTCCCAGACGCTCCCGCCATCGTCGCCGGCCGCTCCGAGGGCGTCGGCGAGGGCGGACGGGATGGAAGCGAAGGCGTCGGACTGGAGGAGCAGGAAGAGGAGGAGAATCTGGGGTGGAGGACTGGAGCCACCGCCGCCACCCGTCTCCGGGGTCTTCGGGAGGGTCTCCTCCGCCCCCTTGCCACCACCGCCCCCCTCCTCCCGCTCCGCCACCCCCACCGCTGCGACTTCCATCGCCGAATCCGCCGGACGAGGAGGTTGCGAGCGGCGGAAGGCAGAGCTTGGCGGCAAGGCGCGGGAGGTGGCGAGCGGCGGTGGGGCGCGAGGAGGGCGGGACCGGGGAGACGATGCGAGGAAGCGGAGGCGGGGAGAGGGGGGATGGGAGGAGGACGAGAGACTGCGACGAGGACATCTAGGAGGAATGGTTAGGTGAGAGACGGCGGGGTTTGGGACGGCCGACGGCGGGGCGGAGGTTTCTAGTGCGGAGGCGGCCGGCGCCGGCGGCTTGGAATTTTCAAGCCAAGCAGGGGTTTAGCTGCAGCGTTGAGGCGAGGGGGGAACTGGGCTGGACTACCTACCAACAAGGGCCGAACAGGCCTAAAGTGTTGAAGACTACAAGGCACGGGTCGTTCAGCGCCCGTTTCGGGATCGCCCGTGTGTCCACCCGTGCAACGATAAGGCACGGGTCGCACACCCTCCTTCTTCTTCCCCACCTCCCTTCTTCTATGCCGCCGCCTCCTCCACCCTTCTTCACCTTATTCCCGCCAGCCGCTGGCCAGGCCGCCGGCTCCCATCCCCCGCGCTCGGCACCGCTACCGCGCTGCCTCCGCGCCCTGCCCTCCTCCAACCGCAACCCACCGTCGATTCTCTGCCCCCGGCCAACCATCCTTCTAAGCCCCTCTCCCCCCGCACTCGGACCCTAACTCCGACGAGCTCGCCACCGCACCCGCACCCAAAACCTAACTCAGGCCACTGCACCCGCACCGCACCCCTTGCATTAAGTCACGGCCTCTCGAGGTCCTGACCTCACCTCCAACGGGCGCCGCGGCCGTACCCGTCGTCGGTGAGTCGCACGGGTCGTCGTGTTCTTCCTCGCACGCGGTGGACCACGGCCCATGTGGGGTGTGCGATGCTAGCCTAACGTCGACCTGGTCGATATATAGGAAATGTCGCCCGTTGAACTGGTTACCGCGAAAACGCCCGCGTGAGCAGAGTAGTGGGCCTCGGCCCGTTAACGATGGTGTCGGCAATCGGAGACGAGCAGGACGACGCGAGGCAAGTCAGTGACCACCGGGGACGATGAACACAACCGAGCCCTCAACGGCGACGACGCGGCCAGCCACGGCGACGACGGCACATGCGAGGACTGGACCTAGTCGTACACGGGGCGGCGTAGGTGGAGGCTCAGAAGAAATTTAACGAGGGGGAGTGTGGTGCGGTGGTGCTCGCCGTGCTCGAGAAGGAGGGGTAGAGGGAGGCCGGGGGCGACGGCGGCGAGGCGGTGTGGGCACGGCAGGCGGTTGCGACTGGCGGTGACGACGGTGGATCGAGGGATCGAGCAGGTCGTTCGGTGGAAGAATCGCTGGAAGAAGATGATCTGCGCCTATGTTGGGCCGGCCCAAGGTCATTGAACAGGACCTCGCACTTCAAACGCATTTGGTAGATGATAGAGAATGGAAATGCCAAGATTACTTGTTATATTAGCGGTGGAAGTCTTTCAATCTTATCGAAATTTAAGATTATGTAGACAACCGACAAAATTAAGTTTGATACAGTAAATTAAGGTTGATAGTCACATTAATATTATTGTAAAATCCAGCCATGCTGAAAAAGAGTGTACACGTGTCTATCGCGATTAAAGCATGACACTTCACGGTCTAATATGAAATTTATGAAACCAATAAATGGAGAATTTTCCACTCGGTACATGTTTTGCTATGAGTCGGTTGTGTCTGATGTATTCAGTGCTCTCAAATAGGTCGTTCCGAACACATTCATCACCATTACACAAAACATGTACATGGCTCAATGTATGTGGATTCGGCTATACAAAGGCACTCGTCGGATGTATCTATAACAAGTTCATATGTAAGACGTTGTATAATAGCATTGCATTTCTGAATAGACGGTAACTCAACCAGTCAAGCACAATCTTGTCTTAGTTGGAAATAGTCATCACACTATAAACAATAAGATGCATGAACGCATATTTCTTTATTGGACTGTGCTACTAATGGCACGTGCCCTACATTAGGAATACTTGAGCACAGATAGATTATGGCAACCAACTTATGCATGCATGCAGCTAACGTATATTCTTTTGGATTTCAAATTTCAAAGAGTTCGAAATTCAATCCGTTTTCACGGTTGTCTGGTTGTCTTTGTCACGACAAAATCTTCAAAACTAGACCATATTGATATGTTTTGACAACTTTTTTTTCTGACATCTAGTTGCCAGATTATATTCACTCGATCACCAAGCAGAATTATGTTGGTTACCAGGTTAAAATCAAAAGAATGTTTAGGTTTTTTGAACTTTGCTCGTCACCAATGTAATGTTTCCCCATGGTAATGACATAGTTTACATGTTTAAAGTGGATCAAATACTCACAATCTGTATATAAACATCATGACTATGATAAAAAAGAATGTAAAAGTTATCTGGTAACCATGTATTATTTGGGTGGCAACAGTTAACCATTAATATGGTAACTACGGCAACTGACGACAAAAAAAAAGTTTGTCAAAACATATTAAGATGAGATCTTGTTTTAAAGTACTCACCGAGACGAACGTTACGGTGAAAACGGGTCGTCAAATGGATTAACGGTTTAAGAGATAATTTATTTAGAATTTCAGATTAAGAAAAGATTATCTGCATGCATCCGTTGGTCCCTCCGCATGCGCCGGATGGAATGACCTACTAGGGCACGTCCCCTTTTAGATTAATCGTTCTTTATGTAAAGCGTCGTCCAAATTGAATCTGGCCTCGTGTTGGATCATAAAAAACAGTCAAATTACTCACAGCTTCTTGACTATTTTTATTGGCTTGCCACCTAGGATTCGAACTTTTGCGTCGGAAGTGGTATTCGATTAAGCTTCTTTTAACACGTATTTGATTAAGCTTGCAAAGATATAAGACAAATGAGTAGACAATGCGTAAACCAACATGTAGTTGGATGGTTGGCAGGGTGGTTGTACCCTTAGCCACCAGGTTTGACATATGTTTGTTGCATTTGGGCGGAATATTTTTTTTCAGTGGGAGGTGACGTTCCCGTCGAAAGCGAGGCGCCCGTGGTGAGTGGTGACTTCGTCAATCTCAAGACTCGATCCGCCGGCTCAGTATTTCGGAGGTACTCATAGGAGTAGGGTGTGCGTGCGTGCGTTTATACGGGTGAGTGTGTGCGCGTATATATGAGAGTCTACGTTTGTACCGTGTTTCTTAAAATAAAAAAAGTAGACAAAGCAAATAAGAAGAAAATTACCTATCCGGCAAATGGTCAAACATGTTGAGGCAGTCTCGGCCGCCGGTTGGCAAGATTTGCCCGGAGGAACGATGAGCGGCATGGTTGAAGAGTTGTGGCCGACAAGAAGGGTTGTAGAGAGACAGAAGAGCGATGGCAGTGGTGGGTACGAGCTGTCCATGGACGCCACGGCGAGTCGCAAACGGCGGTGGGTGCGGTGGTGAGTCGGCGCTAACGAGAAGGGCTACTAGGATGCTCAAATAGTCAAATGACCAAAACCGATGACCGGATCGAGCCAAACCCCTTCTGTCAAATCACATGATATTCGGACGTCTCAATTTCATGACGTAGCCTCCGCACATATATAGGTCGAATCAGTAGGGCGGCACGCCGACGTAGTTCCCCGGAGGGAAGTACCTGCAGACACCGACGGTGTCGCGGCTGCCCCGGCAGGTGCGGCGGGCGCAGCCGAGCTGCGTCGTGGTGTTCCACACCACCTGCCTATATGACCGGCACTCCTTCCCGGGCGCGCACGCGTCGGCGCCGTGGTCGTACCACCGCCGCTCGTACACCCACGAGCCCGCCACGGCCGCTCCGTCCTGGAACCCGCTGCCCCAGTAGGTGTTCCGGCCGTAGAACCGGTCGTTGTCCCACTTCATCGGCGTGAGCTTGCACTGGACGCCGAGCCTGCCCGCGTACCGCTTGGCGTCCAGCTCCAGCGTCGCGTTCCACGCCAGCGGCGCCACGCCAACCGCGCCGCGCGCGTCGTTGTGCACCTGCAGGAACTGCATCGCCGCGGGCACGCGGCTGGGGGCCGTGACGGCGTCGCCGTTGTTGCCGCGGGTGTCTTTGATGGCTGCAGCCAGCGATAGCGAGGCCAGTGCGACTGACAAGATGGCGACGCCGGCGAGAGGAGACATGGTCATCTGACACGCAAAACTGTCACTTGTGAGTTCGGTTCAGTGATGCTCACAGAGAAATTGCCGTGATTATATAGGACTGAAAGGAACGTTAGGTACAGTTAATATTACAGGTCACGCAATTAACTTGCAGAAGCGTTTGGATGTTAGTTTTCTGTGAACGATCGTAGCTATCGTTAGGAGTAGGGTAAAACGCACGGATACCTCTCAGGGTCCGGCTCTTGTATTAATATAGGGGATCGTGTACAAGTACAACACGGTAGACAATACCGATACAAACATAGCTACAGAAAAGGTAGTTTAACACCCTCCCTCAATCTCAACCGGTGTACAAAGGTTGAGATTGCGTATACAAGACTGAAATAGTGGTAACGGTAAAGGCTTTGTGAATACATCAGCTAACTGATCCTTGGAGGATATGAACCGTATTTGGAGCAACTTCTGAGCAACTCTTTCTCGAACAAAGTGAAAATCAACCTCTATATGCTTGGTACGAGCATGGAAAACTGGATTAGCTGAAAGAAACGTTGCTCCAATATTATCACACCATAGAACCGGTGGACTACTCTGAGACACACCAAGTTCACCAAGAAGAGCTTGTACCCAAATGAGCTCCGCTGTAGCATTAGCAAGTGCCTTGTATTCAGACTCTGTACTAGATCGTGAAACAGTGGCTTGTTTGCGAGCACTCCAAGCAACCAAGTTACCACCATAGAAAATGGCATAACCCCCCGTGGATCGCCGATCATCAGGATTACCAGCCCAGTCCGCATCAGAGAAGGCGGATAAAAGATCAGGAGACGTAGTAGGACGTCTTAACAACAACCCATGTGATAGTGTGGCTTTAACGTAGCGGAGAATACGTTTGACAGCCGACCAATGTGTACACCGAGGAGCATGAAGGTATTGACAGACCTTGTTGACAGCAAAGGACAAGTCCGGACGTGTCATAGTAAGATACTGAAGACCACCAACAATGCTGCGATAACGAGTAGACTCCTCATCAGAAAGAATGGTACCATCAGTAGCAGTCAACTTGTCAGAAGAGGTCATGGGTGTAGAAACAGGAGTACACTTCAACAAACCAGCACGACGCAAGAGTTCAGAGGCATATTTGCGCTGACTGAGTAAAAGAGAACCATGGGAATGCTGAACCTCAATACCCAGAAAATAATGCAAACGACCAAGATCCTTGAGAGCAAAAGAATCACGTAGCTGATGAATAAGGCGATCCGTAGCTGTAGGAGAAGAACTCACCACAATAATATCATCCACATAGACCAATAAGTATAAAGTCACATCAGGTCGACGTAGGATGAATAGAGAGGTATTAAAACCAAGTCCAATGAGAACAGTACTGAGGCGAGCATGCCACGCTCGAGGAGCTTGTTTCAGTCCATATAGAGCCTTATCAAGACGACATAAGTGACTAGGCTGATGAGGATCCATAAACCCAGGAGGTTGGCGCATGAACACTTCTTCCTCAAGAACTCCATGTAAGAAAGCATTTTGAATATCTAGTTGACGAAGATGCCACCCATGTGTAACCGCCATGGAGAGAAGAAGCCGAATAGTAGTGGGTTTAACAACTGGACTGAAAGTATCTTCGTAGTCAAGGCCATACCGTTGTTTGAAGCCCTTGGCCACAAGACGTGCTTTGTATCTCTCAATGGAACCGTCAGACTTCTGCTTAATTTTGAACACCCATTTAGAGTCAATAATATTCACGCCAGGCACGGGGGGAACTAGTCTCCAAGTTTTATTAGCTTGAAGCGCCTCAAATTCAACTTCCATGGCAGCACGCCAATGTGGACAAGCCATGGCTTCTTTGTGATTCCGAGGTTCGGTACGAGCTAGATCAACCACATGAGCAAGACGGACTGCTTCCCAAGCGACAGTACCATCCGTCCATTTTTTAGGTTGACGAATTCCTTGCTGTAGTCGAGTAACTACACCACGCTGAAGTGGTTGTGTTGGCAATGTATGATCAGAAGCATCTGCACGTTGTTCAGCGACCGGAGAGAGCGGCCCAGTATCAGCGAGCAGGGACGGCAGTCCAGTAGCAGAAGAGGCCGTGCCAGGGGACGTATCAGCGCCATCCAGCGCGTCACGTCCAGGAGAACCGCGCGCATGCATGGGAGTGGACGGGTCCCCATCTGCATGATCAGCTAATGCACCATGCACATGATCGATGGAAGTTGGATCAGCTGAATCCACGTGAGTTGTATCAGCAACAGTAGCCTCATCCAATAATTCCAAACGAGCTCCACGACCTGCACCATGGTTAGCCAGCAATAACGGAGTATACGCAGCATCATCAAATTGGTCAGAATGTAAAATGGAAGTGGACAAGGACGGTGGTGTGGAGGGCAACGTCATATGAGAAAACGGAAAAACGTTCTCATCAAATACAACATCGCGAGAAATATAGACTCTATTAGTGGGGACATGGAGACATTTGTATCCTTTATGTAAAGAACTGTAGCCAAGAAAGACACATTTTTTTGATCGGAATTCAAGTTTACGATTATTATATGGACAGAGATGTGGCCAACAAGCACACCCAAACACTTTGAAAAAAGTATAGTCAGGAACTTCACCTAAAAGGCGTTCAAGGGGAGTTTGCATGGAGATGACGCGACTAGGAAGTCTATTAATGAGAAAACATGCAGTCGAAAAGGCATCACTCCAAAAGCGATAAGGAACCGAAGCATGTGCTAACAGTGTAAGACCTGTCTCAACGATATGACGATGTTTGCGTTCAGCAGTGCCGTTTTGTTGATGAGTATGGGGACAAGAAACACGATGAGAGATACCAATGTCCGAGAAAAATTTATTTAGCCTATGATATTCACCACCCCAATCGGTTTGTACATGTAAAATTTTCTTATTCAGAAGACGTTCAACATGTTGTTGAAACTGAAGAAATATCTGGAACACATCAGATTTATGCTTAAGCAGATAAAGCCAAGTGAAACGACTATAAGCATCAATAAAACTCACATAAAACTGATGTCCACTAACAGAGGTCTGGGCAGGACCCCATACATCGGAATAAATAATCTCAAGTGGTGAAGTAGTAACTCTAGTGGATAAAGAAAAAGGTAACTGATGACTTTTGCCTTGCTGACAAGCATCACAAATGACATCTTTATTATTGGACACTGATGGAAGTTCATGACGATGAAGAACATGCTGGACAATCTGGGTAGCTGGATGACCTAAGCGTGAGTGCCACCTCTCACGCGACACCTTGACACTGCTGAAGACTTGCTTGACGGACGAGACATCAATATTATAAAGACCGCCACGGCATCCCCCTCTAAGAAGAACCTCTCTCGTACGTCGGTCCTTAACAAAGAAATACGAAGGGTGAAACTCAAAGAACACATTATTATCTAAGGCGAATGTTTTTACAGAGAGGAGATTACGTGTAACAGAAGGAACATGTAGAACATTTTTTAGGTGTAAGGGATGTGAAGAACTAGGAATAATGGATTGACCAATATGAGTAATGCGCATACCTCCGCCATTAGCGGTGTGAACATGATCCTTGCCGTGGTATTGCTCTTTTGTAGTGAGCTTGTCTAGCTCATTAGTAAGATGATCTGTCGCTCCGGTGTCAGCATACCAACTAGGATCGATGGGGTAGGATGGTGTAGACCCATGTGAACCATGTGTGACGGAGAACGCAGCAACTTGACGATCCATGTAGCGCCCATCATTGCCAGCACCAAGAAAATTGCGTTGAAAACGCTTAAAACAGCAAGAAGCAACATGTCCAACTTTCTCGCATATTTGGCAGATGGGACGATTGCCCTGTCCTTGAGATGAAGATGCACCGGTGATTGAGAGCCTGGCCTGGCCATTACCCGGCCTGCTCTGGCCTTGGTACGAAGACTTGGACAGCCCAGCTCGCTGATCTGGACGGAAGGCAGGTTGGAAGGCAGGCTGAAACGGCAGCTGCTGGTATCCTTGAGGTGATTTGCTCCCACCAGAACGGGAAGCATAGTTGGCCATCTGAATATTGGCGCTGAGCTCTGCACGACGTGACTCCACACGTTGTTCAGTAGCTAACAGCTGCGCATAAACATCTCGGATGGGCATCGGATCTGAGAGAGCTCTAGCAGAAACCATCTGAACTAAAGCATCGTATTCACTGTCAAGGCCCTGGCATAAGTAGCCGGTAAACTCATCAGGACGCAGAGGTTGTCCAATTGATGCAAGCGTGTCGGCCATCGTCTTGATTTTGTTGAAGAAAACAGTAGCCGTAGAGTCCAATTTCTTTGCCTGATTGAGTTGGCCGCGAATCTGCATAGCTCGCGCTGTAGACTGCGATGCAAAGCTGCCCGCTATAGTTTCCCATGCTTCACGAGACGTGCTCACCATCGTCATCATCCCAAGAACACTCTCGGTGAAGGAACAAACGAAGGCGGTAAGTATAGCCTGGTCTTGCTGATGCCAAGCCGTGTATTGGGAGTTGGGTATAGTAGTTGCAACGCCGCCTTCCGTCGCAGCCGCAGGATTGGGAATCATCGCGGGCGGACACGGAAGGGATCCATCGACGAACCCGAACAGGAGGTTGCTGCGAAGTATTGGAACAACCTGGGTGCGCCAGTAGAGGTAGTTGTCGGAGTTGAGCTTGACGATGATCTGATTTGTGAGGTTGATCGGTGATGCGGGGATAATCGACGCCGCCGTCGCTGCGACTCCTGCCATCACGGACGCACCGGAGGCGGAGTTGAACGAGGAGAAGGAGGCGTTGGTGTAGAGGCCTGAGACGGCGCTGGCTGTAGCTGACGAAGTAGCCGACGAAGTTGTCATCGGCGATCTGGAGAGCGGAAGAGCGGAAGCTAGGGTTTAGGAGCCGTCGGCTCTGATACCATGAACGATCGTAGCTATCGTTAGGAGTAGGGTAAAACGCACGGATACCTCTCAGGGTCCGGCTCTTGTATTAATATAGGGGATCGTACAGATCGTGTACAAGTACAACACGGTAGACAATACCGATACAAACATAGCTACAGAAAAGGTAGTTTAACATTCTGAGCGTTAGTTTGGACTCCGGAGAATTCATTTGAAGCGTTCGTCGATCTTTCGATAATGACTTTTTTGCGAAATACATACGTTCAGATACACTCACTTCTATAAACGCGCGCATGTACACCCTATCTTGGTGAGAACTCCGGATACTGAGCCGGCCTATCGACTCTTGAGACTGAAAAAATCATCACAGGTGCAACGTCGCCTCCAACTGAAGAATATTTTGATTAAACGCAACAAACAGATGTCAAACATAGGTTTTGAACTGTGATAGGCTTAGCATACAACAACCTTGCTAGTCATCCAACCATATGTTAGTTTGCGCTATCACTACTACTACTGAGTAGTTACAAAGTGGTCATTTCTAACTCCTACGATATAGAAAATGGCAGAAGTTTTTATACCAATTCCGAATCCGAGTTCTGTTGATAGGATGTATTACATACATACGACGATATAGAAGAATCTTATTTTCTTTCTGGATAATCTGAACTTTAAAATATGATTATCCAATTTATTGGCAATATATATGGTTATCCTATTTATTGAAAAGATAGGGATTAATGAATAGTTGTACGCAGATGTTGTCATTGTCTGTGAGGTGACGCAAAGGCTTCTTAATATTTAGGATTTTTAGAATACCTTCTAGTGTTTTATTTTTTTAGATAAAGGGCTTTTATTACTTAATAAGTTTAAAAATTACACCCGGTCTCTGCATAGCTAGGATGCACACAGCCATCAGTTCACCATCTCCCAAGTCGATACACAGAAGGTAAAAAAGGCGAATTACATATCAAAATGAGAAATTGCAGATCCGCCTAAGATGCTGGTAGGTCTATCCGGAGTCTATGTTGCCACCCATGCCGGAAAATAACTCCCTGGCCGCAGCCTCCAGTCTCGACGCCACCTCCAAAAATAAGTCTCGGTGCTCCACACGCTGCAGGGATGACCATGCTCGTAGCGACGATGTGCACCGGTAAATAACCTGCATAAGAGAAGCATTTTTATCATTAAAAACTTTGTCATTTCTACATAGCTATAGCGACCAAATCACAGCAATCGCTCCCACCCTACTAAATAGTTTGAACCTAGGGTCCACCCCGTTTAACCAGTTGTCAAAAATGTTAGCAACAGAGGTAGGTGGATGTAAGGTAGAACCTATCTGGATGGCTGACCATATAGACCTAGCGAACTCGCACTGAAAGAATAAGTGCGTAATGGTCTCGTCATGTTGACAGAAAACACACTTTTTACTTTCGTGCCAATTGCATTTGGCAAGGTTATCTTTGATGAGAATTACTCCTCGACGTAAATACCACGCAAACACTTTCGTTTTAAGTGGTATCTTCATCTTCCAAAGTTTGTTATTATTGAAACTATCGACTGGAATTTCGGGTAGAATAAGCGCTCTATACATAGAATCAACTGAGAATTTGCCGTTCTTAGTGAGATTCCATTGAAACTTATCTGGACCTTTCGACAATTGGATTGAATCCAATCGGATGAGCAAAGCATTCCAAGATGCTTGTCTTGTTCCAAGTAAACTTCTTCTGAACGAAACATCTGGTGGGAAAGTACCCAACACCTTCGCGATCGTGTCGCTTTTGTTTCGAACAATAGAATATAGAGTCGGATATTGTTCTTTGAGGGAAGATTGACCAAGCCAAATATCCTCCAAAAACGAATTTCCGATCCATCCCTAATTGAGAAAGAGCCATGTGGAAAAAAGAACTTCTTTGTAGCCATGAGGCCAGCCCAGAAGTGTGAATCGTCAGGCTTCCAAAGAACCTGGGAAACAGCTTGATTTCCGACATATTTTCTCCTAAGGAGGGTTTGCCAAACTCTGTCTTCAGAAAGAAGTTTAAAAAGCCATTTACCTAGCAGCGCTCTGTTCTTGACCTCAAGGTCATGAACTCCGAGCCCTCCTAGGTCTTTAGGGCAGCAAACCACACTCCATTTGGTCAGTCGATATTTTTTCTTCTCACAATCCCCTTGCCAAAAGAATCTAGATCGGAAATAATCCAATCGTTTTAAGACCCCTTTAGGCAGTTGGAAGAATGAAATCTTATACAGTACCATGTTAGTTAGTACCGAGTTTATGAGAACCAATCTTCTACCCAGGGATAGGAGTTTGCCTTTCCAACTATTTAAACATAATTGAAGCCTTTCCTCCACCCTTTTCCATTCAGCATTTGTAAGCCCCCGATAGTGAATCGGAACCTCTAGTGTTTTATGTTTGCTTCAGTATTACTTCTTGGCAATATATATGATTATCCTATTTATTGAAAAAATAGGCATTAATGAATAGCAATACGCAGATGTTGTCTTTGTCTGTGAGGTGACGCAAAGGCTTCTTAATATTTATCTAGATTTTTAGAATAACTTCTGGTATTTTATGTTTGCTTCAGTATTCTTGGTAATTATTTATGTATATTTTTATTTTAACATCTCAACTGAAATGCAGATTCTTACTTTGCATTGTTAAAACTATTTTCTTTCTACACGTGCATCTCTTGAAACATGATTTCGCTCTGCTTTATGAATAAAGCAACGACCACCATACAACATTGCAACTTCTAGTGTCATATGGGTCTTCAGTCATGTACCTTTTGTTGATAATATGTTCCTCGTGTATGGATGTGATATAAGTATGTTCAGATCCCACTATGAATCACTACATACCATATCTGGATTCCACACAAACCGGTAGTGGGATACACATTCATCCCCCTTTTAAATCCAAAATTATATATGAAATAAGATATGGATTGAGCACTGTCCGGTCAAATAATGATCAATATAACTTTAATAATGATGGTGACAGTTAAGGAGGGGCTTGCAAACTACAAAATTTATAACCAAAGACATGTTATCGGCTACACGGTTCACCATCAAACCATCTACAATTTTATCGCGGACTGATTACCCCCAAGAGCAGGGGATCACCGTAGCACCTCTCAATGTGGAAGTAAGGTACCGATCCGCAGGAGCAAGAAGAAAAATTTATCTATTCCCTACAACTAAAGTGTCACAAGTTTTAGTTGATTATGCACTAAACAAGTTTAAAGGACAAGATGGTTGATTGAATGGATGGAAGTTTAATGCAGCAAAACAAGAATGTAAAAGTGTCCCAATCCTCTTTATTGCAAGAGGACAAGACAAAGGTTTTCTCTTATAGGAACAATGGACATGGGTTCATGGGTTCACTTAATCCTCTCTCTCTCATCTATGGTGATCATCATGTTATAGATAAAGTACACACAATTGTCATGTTCTAATGGTATCTTTTTATGACGGCTATGAGTCCTAAAACACATAGTTGGAAGAAGTACTCATTTGTGTTGCTAGGTCACCCCTCGCAAGGCTAGCGTGGTTGCTGTCACTCCCACATCATACTCTTCCTTTTTACCCCCAGATAAAGGATGTTGGGCGGTACTGTGTCACTCAATACCTACGCCGTGTCACATCAGCCATCCCGTACCTACATACATCATACTTCATAATGGACAATATTCTAGACACTAGTGCAATGATTTATTTTCGTGTGTGTTACCACATCTCTCTCATCTATCTACACTTGGTGGTGTCAATCACCTCATGATAAGGATAAACAAGGCATTATGTATAAATCAAACCATCACATGCATCATAGAATATCTCCAAAGTATGACAAGTCATAAAAGATCCAACACAACAGTAAATGCATAACAAATATTATCTCACACCAAAATATCCACCATGGGAATTACATAGATGACCGTAATCATGTTCAGCAGCTCATACGGTACTAATTAGTGAAGCTCAAAGAGAGGAGAGATACATAAGTTACCACCACAAACCCAAATCCAGGGGGTGGACTACTCCCCCTTCATCATGGAGACGGTGGAGAAGTCGTTGGAGAAGGTGGAGACCACCCCGACAGCACCCTGCCGGAGTTTTCCCCGTCCAATCTGCAGCTCCAGATCTCTGTTTTCGTGTTTCTGTCTTGTGGCGGTGCCCCTCTCGCGAAACGCTATGGGACCTTTTTTATAGGCGTTTTTAGGTCAAGACGAAGGCGGCGGAGAAAGGATCGACGACTGCGGAGCCCCGATGCCCAAAAGAGGTGGGCCCACGCGGCCAGGTACAAGGGCCACGTGGGGCACCCTCTTTTGGCCTTCTGCCTCCGTTTGCTTGCTTCCTTCGCTCCAAGGTCTTCCTCCTTCCAAAATAATGATGCCTGTTTTTTCCATAATTTTTGGACGTCGTTTGGTCCCTGAAACAAAAAAGGAAAGAAATAGGGTTTTCTGCCTGCGCAGAGTTAATTCCATAAAATAGGAAACAATTGATTTATTTCCTAAAATCATTAAACAACAGTGGTATAACCCTTATATGATGCAAATATGATTGGAATATAAGTGATATAGTGCAAAGTTCATGTATGCATTTTACATGCATCACGGACACCTATGAGGGATCCTAGGGTTCCAATTAGAAGGTTGGGTGAAACGAGTTTTGTACGAAGTAATTTTCAAAATGTTTTGAAAATTGAAGGTTTCTAATGCAACTCTACATGGTCACCCTACAAGAACTAAGCAACTTGCTAACAAGCCTTAACGAACAAAATAACGAGCTTCCAAACCAAAGTAACAGAGTTATGTAAGCAAAGTACAAGAAGCAACTAAAGGAGCGCAAAAATAAAGATATGTTCATGGATTTTAGAGCCTTGCGAGGATTCTACGTCTCCGATGGGTAGCCTCCAACCCATATCCTACGGTTACAAAGATCTCACCTTATTCTCCTTGATTTCGGCTATACAATCTATGCTCAACCACTACTCCACTAGTGAATGATTTCAGATAATTTTCGATACCCTTACTACGGATGCTCCCATGACTGCAATTATCTGGAGTCTGATACCATAAAAAATGTAACAAGGTTGATGTACTCTATAATCCATGTATATATAAAAGTTCGTTCGATTCAGCCTCCGTTTCAGCGTCCACGTCGCCCGGAAAACCACAGCCGTTCGATCACAACAACGGACGGTCCAAATCGCTTTAAGAATCGTGCGCACTGTAGCTCGGGAGTTTCTACCAATTAGAAGCGAGAACGTGCCAGTTTTGCAAAAAGCGACACGCGACGGCAGAATTTGCTCCACTACCCCTCACTTCTCCACATAGAAGGACCCAGACGCAATTCCGAAAAACTCCAGGGGCCCCCAGCAAAGCGTCCTCACTCTCCCCCTCCTCTCCTCTCGCTCGCGCGACCGCGGTGTCGCCGGCGACGTCGCCGCGCTCCGCCGCTGCCACATCCCTCCTCCCTCAAATCTAAGGCACGAGGAACTGCGCCGTCGCCGCCCCTTCCTCATCGCCGCAGCTCGCCGGCCGAGACGCCGCCATCGCGCGGGGATCGTCGCCGCCGTGAGCTCGGTTCCGCCGCCGCATCCGCGGGCCGCCGTGGCCGGCCCGGCGACCAAAACGGGCGGCGCCGCCGCCTGCGGCCGCCCCACGTCGAGGCGCACCCGCGCGCGTCCCAGCTAGCGCTGGTTCGCCGCCGACGTCGACGGCACCGCCGCGGCCGGCTCCGGCCAGATCTGCCCACTGTGACGTCATGACGACGTCACATGGGCCCACTCTGTCAGATTTTTTTTTTTTGAAAAATAGCCAAGCTTATTTAAATAATTTCGAAAAAAATGCCAAATGCTGCACAGCAATTTTTTTAAATATGTCCACCAAAAAAAATATGACAAATATGTCAAAGTGGTCACATAAAAATAAATAATGACTAACTATGACATACGATCAAAATTTAAATTTAAAATTTTCATGTGCCTTCGACACATTTGTTCATTTCATAGACATAAAAAGAACTCAAATACGTTAAAAAACATTCAAAAACTCGATGACTTCCCATTTGAACGAATTTCGAAATGTCGACAATCTTAAAACGTAAGCCCTATTCACATTTCAATAATTTCAGAATCTGCGCAATTTTTAAATGCGGGCAAGTGCGCACACTTTCAAAATTAAATTTAGTTAGCGGGCAAAATATGACAAATATGTCAGCATTAACGCAAAAAAAAAACTGCCTACTTACTGCATATGATCGATTCCACATTTGAACAATTCAGAATTTTAAATGTTTTCCAAATCTGCATTTAATAAACGCAAAAAGAATTCAAATACAATAAACGTGCCAACATAACCATACAAAAAAATTCTTAAAATATAAAACCAACTACTTATGTAAAAGAAAACAAACACGTTGAGAAATTCAAATTTGCTAACATTTGTAAAAAAATAAGAAGAAAAATATAACCATATTGGAGCATTTCAACCCAAATTTCAAATTGAATCCCTCCAAAAAATCTAAAATTCTTTCAAATCCGATCATTTTATTAACGTGGCAATAATTGATACCTTTATAGTTTCCACTGTAACCAAATTTTAAAATCTAAACGTTTTTAAAACGTAAGCTTTTTTTCAAATACACCAATTTTCAAATTTCAACAACCTGTAAAAGCGACCATTTTTTAAACGAAAACTTTTTCCAAATTCAACGATTTCCAAACTTAAACAATTTTAGAATGTCACCATTTTCAAATTCAAATTAAAAAACACGCACGCGGCATTTGCCGTGCCCAGATGTCTAGTAGGGATCAAAACTTTGCTTAAGCTAGTTCTTTGATTACTCCCAAATCATTTTTCCTCACTGAATGCAGACTTGAGTAGAAGAACAGAGCTCTCACAATGACATAAATCTTATGGATCAAAGAGTTCTCTAGGTTTCAGAGAGAAAGCCAGGGTATAACGTACTTTGTCTCCACACTAGTGGTTGGGCATAATCCAGGTAGCTAATGTAAATTTATATAACTTGTTTTGCTCTTAAAAATCGATCTCTTGCATTGTTTGTGAGAACATATAATGTGTTCGATGTTTATTTCCTTACGCACCCTTCTTTGGACTTTTGGCTCCATTTTGCAACCATTTGTAACAATCATAAATATGTGCATTGGTAGCTGGTGAGACATTCTTCATATCTAAGTTTCATTACTTTTTTTATTTAACCAAATCTGGGTGCCACTTAGAACATTTTTGTACTTATATCCAAAAAACATAATTGGGCACCCACAGAAATCATAAGAAATTATCTGAAATTCAGCTGAAGTTTCAGTTGAAAAAGGGAACCTTGCCCAGGATAAGGTTCATATAGCTCAACTATGTTGCGCATCGTACATTATTTGTATTTTGGACATCTATCAGGACGTTAGCATTTCGTAAAGAATCGATCAGTAGGGCAGCTCGCCGACGTAGTTTCCGGGAGGGAAGTACTGGCAGACAGCGACGGTGTCGAGGCCGTTCCGGCAGGTGCGGCGGGCGCAGCCGATGTGCTTTGTGGTGTTCCAGACCACCTGCGTGTAATCCCCGCACGTCTTGCCCTGTGCGCAGGCGTTGGCGCGGTGGTCGTACCACCGCCGCTCGTCCACCCACGCGGCCGCCGCGTGCGCCGCGGCGTGGTGCCCGGTGGCCCAGTAAAGGTTCCGCCCGTAGACGCCGTCGGTGGGCCACGCCACCGGCGAGAGGTTGCAGGGGACGCGGAGCTCGTTGGCGTACTTGAGGGCGTCCAGCTCAATCGTCCAGTTCCATGTCAGCGGCGGCACGCCGACCGCGGCCCGAGCGTCGTTCTGCACCTGCAGGAACTGGGTCCAGGAGGGAACGACCGGTGCCTCGACGGCAGCGCCATGGTTATGGCCGGGGATGCTGATGGCTGCAGCCGGCGATGATAGCGAGGCCAGTGCAAGGGACAAGGTGGCGAGGCAGGCGAGAGGAGACATGGTGAACTGTTGTGTTCCTTGTTTGGTTTGGTGAAGTTTGTAGTGGAAGTGCGGTGACTATATAGGAGGGCTTGATTAATTGTGGGCGCGAGGTTACATAACTTGCATTAGCGTTAAGTTTGTGCTTTAGGTGCAGCATGCGTCAGTTTGGACACTCGAGAGTTAATATGAAGCGTTCAGAGTACTGCTAGACTTATATCTCGGCATGAATATGTGTGTAGTCCTGACCTTATATATTTTCTTGATGAAAAGTTCATTTTAAACCTGAACTCATAAAAATAAGACGGTTTGGACCCACGAATTAAATCCCTGTCTAATTTAGACCTTAGACCAGTTTTCCATAGAAAGATAAAAAAAATTAATTTATACGCCCGCGCACTCTCCATCATCAGCGGCGAAGCTCCAAATTTTTATCATTGGGTTCATCATACCATACAAGTACAGATGATTAAGTAATTTGAGGCAAATCCATTATCCATAGGAACTACAAAGGAATTGACACAATTCATTGGGTTCAACTGAGCCCAATCGTTGTATGTTGGCTCCGCCACTGTCCAGCATCGATTCCGTTCTCAACAAGGACCGTGCCTGCCATTTCTTATGTCATCACGACATCACAGTCACTGAGAGTACTTGTATTCCCGCCTGGGATGCTTTTTCCCGGTGTGCCAAACAGTTTCAAGGTTCAGTTCAGACCGGGATTGGAGAGTTCATGGTACAAACGACCGGGATTTTGACTTGACAAGTTAAAACCTCTATGAGTTCAGGGTTCAACATGGGCATTACTTTTATTGAAGTTATAGCTTGTAATTGTAATTTCAACTTTAAACTTTCTGAATCGATTTTAAAGTCTGTCACCACGAAATAGAGACACGATCCAGGGAGATTTTTTCGTCCAAACCAGCACATTGACTGTGTTTTTACAGAAGGACACTGCACGTACGTCGGTAAATGGTGAAATGTGGAGACATTTTATTCTCGAACAATACAATTTGGACGAATCACAAGGAAGCAAATTAAAGGTGCAATGCACAATCGATGGAATTGAACTTTTATGCACAAAACGTGCATAGCGGAAGGAAAGCAATTGATTAACTTGCATGCAGGCACGGAGTGATCAATCGACACCGCGCGATCAGTACGGCGGGCCGGTGCCGTAGTTGCCCGGCGGGAAGTAGTCGCAGACGAGCAGTGTGTCGCCGGAGTCGCACACGATCGTGTTGCGCCACACCACCTGCGTGTACCTCGCGCACCCGGACATACCCGCCGGCGCCGCGCACGAGTTTGTGGCGTAGTCGTACAGCCGCCCCTCGTCCACCCACTGCGCGACCAGCTCCGTCGCGTTCCAGCGACGGCCCTTGCGCACGACCACGTTCTCGCCGAAGTTGAACAGCGACGAGCGCCTCGGCGCGCAGGCGGGCGTAGCGCTTGGCGAGCTCCGCGATCTCCTGGCTCCACGACAGGGGTTCCACCCCGACCTCCCGCCGCGCCGAGTTGTGCGCCGACAAAATGGCGTCGACGGTGGCCTTGGCGCGCGCGCGCTGGCCGTCGGTGGTATCCGCAACGGGCGTGCACGGTGGAGCCTGTAATGCAAAGGAGTAGCAAGATGGTGAGGCAGGAGATGTGAATAGTCATCCTTTTGTTCGCCATTGGCGCCGTACGTGCGTGTTTACTGGAAATCTTGGTTGTATTGAGAGGGGGTGTGCTGCATGGAAGGACCTGATTGGATTGAGAGTTCGGTGTCAATCTGTTTAGCCTGATTCGCTGGTAATTTCGTTGAACGCTCGCATGGCGGCTCGTGCTATATATCTTTGTATCCAAGCCACGAAGGATTCTTTCATATTGTTTAGCAGATATAAATCGACATGGCGAAACCGAGACGATTATGTGCTTGACCAGAGAAGCAAATGCAACTGAACAACCGGATGAGTGTGTGACATTATGCGCCGTATGTTGCTGTTTTTGGGGGACTGATCCTGTCAAACATATGCAGCCAAGATTAGGGAGGAAGCAAGAGCAGCTGCACGCTAAATTTTGCCGCCCACGGTGCGATGACTGCTGAGGCAAAGATTCTCATCAAATCGGTGCACTTTATGTTCTTATATTTGTCTGATTGTATTGCAGGTTTGAAGTATCTCTATTGCGACGAGAGCATCATGGGCATGCCTAGGTCCGGCCGAGCCTGCATGGTCTATCAAGAGGGTAGCGGTGGTGGTGACTTGCGTTACATGCAGCAGCATGGCGGTGGGAACTTACGAGCCTCTCGAGACTCGGTCGAGCTTGCTTGGTCTGGTGTGTCCCTACAGCCGTGTCCGGTCGACAACCGCCGATGGCGGTGGAGGACGTACTCCGGGTGGCTCTATTGATGCCGCCCTCCAGCTCCAATGTCCTGGTGTGCTTTTATCATTGTGTCCGGTCGGCTACCATCTCTAATGGCGGAGGTTGTTCCCTCCCACGTGGTTATAATATTGTCGGATCTTGTTTACGACTGCTTCATCTCGGCCAGCCGGCCATGCTACATTTGCCATGGTGAGACGGCAGTGGTGACTTGAAGACCGTGGTGGCGTGTGTTGGTGGATGACAAGATTGGTGTAGCGCTACATGTTGTTCAGGATGTGGCTTTCTGATAGTCGGGAGAAATCCCTGCCGTTTGACACCGATGCGGTGACGCTTGAGAGTGTCACCCTATCTTCCTGGAGGGCGTCGGGTACCTTTTTCCCGCACCTCAGAGCATACCGGGAGGAATCTTAGGAACATTCCGGGTAGCAGCGTCTTTTTCTTTTCTTTTGGACTTTGTTGTGTTTGACCCAACAGTGAACTGAAAATTGTATTGTGTGATTGCTATATTTGTATAGCGATGCGAAAGCCCGTGTTCAAATATATCTGTTGCTATAAAAACGAGCAAACTTTTTTTGTTTTATATACACGCATACACCCTAAAAAATGTACTAAACTCGTCAATTACAACCGCACGACAAGGCCCACTTTTGTTATCTAACTACTATTAAAAGAGCAAACTTCGTCGGATACATTAAATCTATGCCCTACGATCGCTGATCAACGAACCAGATCGTTCCGTCCGTGTTGAGCTAAACTCAACACATCCGAATCGTCATTTTTTCTTATTTTTTCTTTCGCTTAGGCCGAACGCGACCGACTGAGGCGTCGCTCTCGAGGCGCCGTGGTCGTCGCCAGGGTTTGCGTTGGCGCCGCCTTCTGCTCGCCGCGCCGCCACCGGTAGGCCTTGCCAAGGTTTGCGCCGGCGCCGCCTTATGCTCGCCGCGCCGCCACCGGGAGGCCGCACGGCCGCGCTCGACGCGCCACCGCCCGTGGTCGTCGCCAGGGTCAGCGCCGGCGCCGCCTTCTGCTCTCCGCGCCGCGCCCCGCCTCCGCACGGCCGCGCTCGACGCGCCACCGCCGGGGACCGCGCACCGCTCTGAATGGAGGGCAGTGGCGCCGTGGTCGTCGCCAGGGTCAGCGCCGGCGAGTGAGCCAGATACCCAGCTCTGCTCTGCTCAGTACAACATGGCCACTGACGCTGATGTGTTGGAGACGAGTTCGTCCGCCTCCGTCAGTGGGGAGGGAAGGGAAGGAGCAGGGGGGCGTGGAACAGAAGCTAAACGAGACTAAGCATTGACAACGGAAACTGAGGCGCACGGCGCCGAAGATCGCAGCATTGGGGATCTTGAGCAGAATCAGAAGAGAGTGAGTAGTCAGAGTCCATAGCTCTGGTGGAGAAGATAGGGAACGAGTGAGAGGGGAATTATGTCTTGCGTCTGCGTGTGCAAGAAAAAAACTGAATATGGAAACAAAATCCAGCCGCAGCTATTTCATCGAGGAAAAGGGAGTGCCCGTCAGCTATTTTTTTGGTCAGGAATCCTATACACCATCCCTCACGACATTGATCGAATTTGATGAGCTATATCCAGTTCCACACGGATCACAAGCGAAAAAGAAAGAAAAAACCAAAAAAAAAATATCCCATATCACCATTTACTGATTGGAATGAGAAATTGAAACAATTTTCAGAAGACATTTGATATGATTTCAGTTCTTCATCAACAAATCTATTTAAAAGTCTCAGTAAAATATCTGACTGAAATAAATATAGATACAAAAGTATGTTTATATTATTATAAATTATGATACGTGCGTTGCACGTGCACGTTCACTAGTTAGGAAAAAGAGATGAGGCTCACTTTTTTTGAGGGAAGAGATGAGGCTCGCTTAATAACATTGTTCGTCAGAATTAGTATAACCCTAAACCCTCCGCTAAAAAGATGTTTAGCGATTTCAACTAGTAGACCGCGCTCTGCCCGCGGATGAAAAGTTCCGTGCCCTGCTTCCGCCTCTCTACGTTTAATTGTCCCACGAGTTTACTGGCAAGGTTAGCTTACGGGTGACCAGTGGCAAGGTTAAATTCCGACACACTCTTTCCATGTACGATAACCAAGTTTTAGGCAATACAGTTCCCGTACTTGCGCTGCATGATCGTCCCGCTGAGAAAACAAAGGAGCTGCACCTGCACATCTTATCTGCATGTGGGTGGGCTCCGCAGGGAAAACATACCGCTACAGGCAAGGAATCTGCAATGAAAAGAAACTAGCCCCTCCTTTCCACAACCTAAAATGATTTAGATGGTATACACATATTGTTTAAAGTCTTATCTGCATGTGGGTGGGATCCGTTTGGAAAACATACAGCTACAGGCAAGGAATCTGAAATGAAAAGAAACTACTTCCTCCTTTCCACAACGTAAAATGATTTAGATGGTATACACAATTTTCTTTTTGAGAAACACAGTACAAACGAAGACGTTCACATACACGCGCATACACTCACCCCTATGAACGCATGCATACACACGCTACGCCTATGAGCACCTCCAAAATACTAAGCCGGCGGATCGAGTCTTGAGATTGACGAAGTCACCACAGGCGCCTCACTGTCGACGAGAATGTCGCCTCCCACTGAAAAGAATATTCCGCCTAAATGCAACACACAGATTGTCAAACCTGGGGTTTGAACTCTAGTGGGCTGAGGGTACAACCACCATGCTAGCAATCCAACCACTGGTTGGTTTGCAGATGGTAGACACATATTGTTTAAATTCAGACTAAAAAAGTGCATACATCCACTAAAACGTGTCTATATATATGTATATACGATTTGATTGTATGAAATATTTAGAACATTTTATATTGTGAAACGGATTGAGTACTAAGGAGTCGCACGCGCAATCAGATTCAACCTTGCCCACTGCTACCCGTAGAGAAGCGAACCTGGTAAAACCGCATCTAGAGACATCTGTCACTATCAACATTGAAGCCCCACGATGTTAGACGCTCGACAACGATCCTTCGAAGTAGGGACGACTCAACTTCAGTGACTTCATGGTCCTAAGTCTCACGGTGACTTAGCCCATTATTGGTCCTCCATTTAAGATTCGACGCGTTAGATCGAACCAGATTCGATCTAAAAAATAAAAAATGTTCGTTTTTTTTTTGAAAAACTCTTATAAACCAGAAATGTTATGTTATGGTGAAGTTTCAAACCATTTAGATGTACGGTTTGGGATTAAATAACCTTTTAGTTAAAATCGATTACATAAACAAATGTTTACTTACAAACTATATATTCAAATAATTTGAAATTTTCACAAAATAGAAAACGCAATATTCTTATTTATGAGATTTTTCAAAAATTTCTGGACACTTTAATTTTTTCTAGTCGAATTTGGATCAATATGACGTGTCGTATCTCAAATAGGAGCAGATAATGGGCTAAGTCTTCTTGAGACTTAGGACTATGAAGTCACTGAAGCTAAGTCCACGAACTAGGTATTGGTAGAACTAAAAATTCAACCGTTTGAAAATGTTGAGTAGTCAGAACTATCATGGTAGACACGGTGAGTTCTCCAACATATAGATCACTATATATCAGTACAAAGCGCACGACGATATGTAGAGGAGAAGCGAGAACCTAGCGAGAATATGCCTCTGGTGGGACGGTTAGCAGGGTGATTATACCCCTTCTTATCAGAGTTCAAACCAGTTTAACGTTTATGTTTCTTATTTAGGCGGAATATTTTTCTGTGGGAGTCGACGTTGCATTGACAGTGAGTCGTCTGTGATGACTTCGTCAATATCTCAAAACCTAAACCGCCGGCTCAGCCTCTCGCAGCTGCCCACAGAGTTAGTGTGTGCACTCTTATATTCATTGGGGAAGTGTATGTCCGTATTTGTTTGTCGGTGTCTGCGTTTTACTTGTTTCAATAAAAAGCGAGAAGCTACCACGCTGGCAGCCGAATTGGCCGGCACGTGCAGCGTGCCTCCATGACTGCCTCGGAATTACCCTGCGTCACAGCAGCACCTCTCCTTTGATTTTTTTTTTCCAGCTTGTTGAGTGCTTCCAGTGTTGCAATCCAATCGCTAGCTCCAATCCGGTGGCCGCTAGGGGCACGTTTGGTAGCTTGCATGGGCATCTCGTTTTCTTGGGGGCATGCTCTAGAGAGCATGGCCACGGAAAAACGGCCGGGAGCCAAGATGATGCTCATCTTTCGTAGCCTGCAGCCGGGTTAGTCGCATGGGATGAGAAAACATAAGCCCTTTGTTTGGTTCGATCTAATCTTGGCTCTTCGGCTGCGCTTAAACAAAGGGGCATTGTTTGGTTGCTTGCAAGCAGCCTGCTACGGTTACCACAGTTCAAACATGATGATATTACAATGTCATGATCATACACTACTACAATGATCATACACCACGATGATCATACACTAGAACAGAAGAAGTTTCACAATCACCACAACTAGGATGATGATTATGAAGTCCTTCATCCTAGAACCTACCACTTGATTACCCACGTCGAGTATGGCCTGAGCAATGACCTGATGTTCAATCACGTCGTGATCTCATAGGGGATGGTGTTCATATAGTTCATGTAGTTCGCCTGAGCCTCTTGCAAAGTCTCGAACCCTTGATAGCTGTTGTTGGAGAACCCTGTCACCTGTTCTTGGCAGCTCCGCCAAGAATTGTATACTCCTGGACTCATTCCCCTGTACACAACGTACCATTTCATCTGCAAAGGACACAAGGATGAAGGGATAGATCATATCATCATAACTAGACACATGAACAACATCAACAGAAGCTTAAGAACACGTCTCTAACATAGAACTACTGCAGCATGCATGATACTTACAAAAGTAGGATCACAAGTTCATCCTACACCTATGATGTTACACCTACCACCACATCAAAAAGTGGGTGTCATCTTACCACCAGCACCACCAACAAGTTCACCATCATCTGAGGGGTTAGTATATACCACCTCATCAAAATATACAGGCCATAAGAGTAGTTTGTAAGCCCTAGCTAAGCCAAAATATACATCGACATCATCAGTTCAACTTCTTCATGCATCTGTTGCTGCCACCCCTCCCCACCTCGACAATGCGAGATCACTCCTGGTAGTACTTGCCCATGAAGTTCCTCAGCCAGAGGGTCCTGTGCTGCTCTGCCATGTCGACGAAGTTGACACCCTGTGCCTTGTGGTCGACGAGGTGGCCGAGAGCCACCATCAGAGCCTCCTCAGTGAACCCAACAGATTCCATGACGGCATTGTACAGGTCAGGGTGCATGTCCGTCGGCTTGCTCTCCCTAATGGCCTAGGCAACCTCTTTCACAGCTTCAGTCATGCTGGCAAAGGCCTGGATCTCCTCCTCAGCAAGGGCACCTCTCTTCCTCTTCAGTCCATGGGCGTGGCTGGGTGTATCCCCCTTCCTGCCCGGAGGACCATCAAGGATCACGGTGTCAGACTCCTGCGTGTCGGCATCCTTCGGCTGAGGAGTGCCAAGGGGATTACCTGACCCCATGGCATACTTGCCGGTGGCCAAACCAAAGGAGAAGATCGTTTGCATCTGTGGGTAGTTCAGAATAGGCTTGTTAAGAAACTCAACATCCTTGGGGTGATCCTACGATTGGAAGATGAGTGTGTTGGAGCAGGAGGGTTAGTACAAGTTTGAAAAGAACCCACTGTTAGTACACAGGTGCTCACAATGATGTGGCCCGTGTAGTGTGCGTCCTCAACGATGATGGTGTGGGTCTCCTCACACCATTGAGCACCGCTCAAATCTCTGAGCTTGCTCACCTGTACCCACCTCAGCCTCCACTTCCTCAGGTGGTTGTACACCTGAGTTGAGGTCACCTCTGCCCCACAGTGGGCAAAGAGAGCCTTAGCACAAGCTTTCAGATGCACCTCTTTGAAACCCTTGTCTGTCCTAACCCCTGTCCTGATGTGAGCGATCATGTCCTTGAGCACGAAGGTTGACATGAAAGGCAGCCATTTCATGGTTGCTTTGGCCTGGGCCTTGTTCTTCGCAATCTGCTGGTTCAACGTCGTAGCTAACGAGCCTACAACGTCGCGCATAACACCGTATGTGTTGTTGGTCAGGCCGAAGTCCACCATGGGCTGAGAGTCCTCGACATACCAGGATGGGATTTGGGAGTCCCCAATTGGTAAAAGTGACGTACTAAAATCCTCGTTCTTCATCTCCTACATCGAGCACAATAACAGACCTTATGAGCCTACTAGATCTACCATTGTCAACCCCGTAAGCAAAGACAAGCATGTGTATGAACTAATGAAGTGACATCGAAGCTAACAGATCTAGAGAGCATGGCCACATGTGAGAACATAGGTGAAATCTAACATATCTGCAAATCCTAGCACCTCAGCTACAAGCATGGATCATACATACATCTTCGGAGACCACGAACACAGCTCAGATCTAGAACATACTACACACATGAACACTAGGGTAGCACGGTTTCGAAACTTACAACCATCGATGGGGACGAAGGAAGACGACCTCACTCCGTGCCGACGAAGGTGCCGCCGCCGCTCCGCTGCTGCCTGCCGATGAAGACTGCCGCCGCCGCTTACCTGCGAGTTCCAACCGAAGACCTCGAACTGATGAAAATGGTGGACTCCGAGCAGTGGTGAGAGCAGAGGGTGTATATAGGGGAGGGTTTTGGGCAGGAGGTGACGCAAACTCTCCCGCCGAGTTTTCGGCTCCACCACGCGAGCTCCCGCCATCTCCAAATCGAGCGCCGCGGCTGCAGGCGGAATGGGGAATCTGCACGAGGGGAGAAGAGAGACAAGAGGCACGGGCATGGCTCCTGGAAACGGCCGATTCAGGCGTTCCCACTGGGCCTGGCCCAAGGGTGCTTTAAGAAGCGCGCTATGCAAATTTTGGGCTGCAGGCAAGCAAACAGGCAGCCTGTTTCTGCAGCCAGCGGGCCTGGCCTGGCTGGCTGCAGGCTACCAAACGCGCCCTAGGACTTGCAAGATCGCGATGGGAAAGTGACAACGCGCTGGATCCACGCAGTTGCGGAGCTTGGGCTGAGCTCACGGGGGCAAATAGGCCACAGAGACTTGCTGGGTCAGGAATTGTGAGGGTAAATAGGCTAAATATCATTATTTTTGGACAAAACAAAAATGAAATCACACTCATATTTAGCAAAACGAAATCGTGGGCCAGGGGGTGGGTGGGGGGGGGGTAACTGCTACATCCTACATAGTTCCGCTCCTGCACCTTCGAGCCCGGTCGGAAGCAGGAAATCGGAGACGCCGCATTGACATCACACAGCTGTGCTGATCAATTTGGTTGCATCCACGTCCCTCAATCGCGAACAACATCTGCGTCCCTATATGGAAAGCCTCGCCGTCGGAACAAGATCGTGCAGCCGCCGTCGGCTTCCGGGATTCGCCCACCAGCGTCGTGACGACGAACATGACTAACTTGGAGGAGGAGCCGGAGTGGCGTAGATCAGGTTGCCACCCATGTCACCCAATTCGGACAACACAGAGCCGTTCCGCGTGCTTTTTCTTCGAAAGGAAGAATTTCACATGCTGACATCTGCACCAATTAGGGACGTACACAAACTTTTTAAGCATGAGTATTATGATTTTTATCTTGATTATCAACCAAGGTTGATCCTCGGGAATAAATTTTATGGGTATCAGGTCTAATCCTTAAGTATAAATAGGAATCAAAATTCGTGACTCTGAGGACTTGACCTCTGGTGTGTTGGGTTTGTAAGAACTTCACACCTATGGCTAGAGCAATGGTAGAACAAAAAAAGAGAATCTTCTAGCTTCAAAAAAACTGATTTCGATGGCAAATATATATGGTACATGAGTACACTAGAAACAAAGAATCTCAATTTTTTTGAATGTTGACCTTATTTTTACGGTAATCACATTTAAGACAAATAATTTGTTGGGGCCCATATACTGACTAATATGCTGAGTGGGGATTAACTCATGATGTAATGATTTTCTAGGCACTTCTATACATGCATTGTTTTTGAGATTTTTCTATACATGCATGCTAACCCTTCAACAAAGCCTCCATGTAAGCTGCAAAAAAAAAAGCCTCCATGGAATGATTTTTTGGCTTGCTTTTTTTAGCTCCACTGGACACCAATAGAGAAAAAAGCAAGATTTTTGCTGACGCTATGGGATCTTTGCTGGGGAGTGGCGACGTACGGAGATGTCAGCATGCCTTGTAGACGTCGTGTATGGTGATTGCTCAAATATAACATTTTTTAATTCTTCATATATTGATGTTTACTACTCGCTCGTACCAATATATAAGACATTTCAGCATACTATTTTAGCACGCCAAAAAGTTTCAGATTATGTTAGAGATGAATTAAGAGAATCTCCGGTCGGGCTCCCAAACGGCCGCCCAAACCCTTTTGGGGCGTGCCAGACATTTTTTCGCTCCCACTCGCGCCGTCCAAACGCGTTTTCGCTCCGGCGCGGCCCAGTTTTTTGTTCGGAACGCCCAGCTCACGCCATCAACTTGGGGAGACTTGTGGCGGCCCCGGACGGAACGAAACGCGACGCCACGTATGCCTCCGACGCGCGGGCCGCGCCTGTGAGACGCGGACTATATGTCTTGTCGTTTTCTCGTCTGCCCACTTTCCTCGTCGTCCCATTTTTCTCGTCGCCACGATCTGGAACGCCGCCCCCGCCTGCCGCCTCCACCCCCGACACAACGTCGGCGCCGCTGTTGGCTTCTCCTCCTCGCCGCGCCTGGCTTCTGGGAGGTGATAAATTGTTATGTGATCCTGCACAACATGATCATCGAGAGTGAGCGCCATAATCCAGTGCATGATCATATGCCATATGACTTTGAGGGTCCTCATACGCAGGTTGATCATAACGTGCCGGCAGATTTCGCTGATTATCTCTCAATGCATTTGGAAATTTGTGACGAAAATACTCATCATGCACTCCAAACTGATCTAGTGAAGCATTTGTGCGTGCGATGTGCATGTCAGCGGCAGACCAGGAAGGGCAAGACGTTTGAGCTGTTATTTTTTTTTTGATAACGTGGAACATAATTTAATGTGTTTCAACTATTAAACATTTATATATGTTTGAATTTTTCGTTGACAAAATATTAAAATTCAAATAAATAAAAACCTTTGGGAGGCCCCTTTGAGCGGGGGGGGGGGGGGGGGGGGGGGGGGGGGGAGTGTGCCAAATACGACAGGCAGTCCGGATGGCACCCAAAGGTCCTGTCCGGATAGGGACGATCATTTGGATGGCGCGACTAGAGATGCTCTAATTAGATTACTAGTAGACTAGTGGAAGGCAAAAGCACGGGGTTCACGTAGAAGATGGCTATGCTCTAGTTTCCAAGAAAAACTTGACTTGACTCCATTACACATATATACTACTATAATAAAGATGGAAGGATTCTAATTTTCTCCTTTTTTTGCCTATTTTCAACCTCTCGTTGGTTGACACGTATGCATGATTGTGCTACGTGTCCTTGCTAGATTGGATAGAGTATTTTGGCCTATGGTGGTTGACTTCTTCTTCTTTCTTGTTTTTTCCTCTCTCATTTGGTCAGCCGGTTGGTTTTCCTTTTCCTTGTTGTTCTGACTTGCTAGAATTGAGTCAAGCACTATTTTTTCTTTGTTTGTAACCGGTCATGGTTGGCTTTCTATTATTTTCTTATTTTCCTTTTGTTTCCTAGCCGGTCATGAGTGAGTCTTCCGGTGGTTTTCTTTCTAATTTATTATGGTGCATGCACCATTCTTTTGTTCTTATCTCTTTCTTTGCTAAACTTGGGATGTACGTTTCTTGTTTTGTTTATAGCATTTTTATTGGAGCCGGTCATGAGTTGGTCTTCTAATAGTTATCTTATTTTATTATGGTGCATGCATTATATTTTTCATTTGTTCTTATCTTCCTTTGTGAAGCTTGGCCCCTAAGTTTGTCATCTTGATTATTTGGTTGGTGTTTTTTCCCATCTAGCAAACTTGGCCTCTACGTTTGGTCTTCTCTCTCATGTATATTTCTTTTCTCCCATTTAGGAAGTTTGTCCTCTACGTTTGGTCTCCTCAATCATATATATTTACTTTTTCTACAAAGTTTGGCCCCTATGTTTCCTTATCCGTCTAAATTTTTTCTTTTACGATGGCAGGTGATTTCTCATTCCGTTCTTCATAATGCTATTATTGGTCGCCGGCGTCAGAAATCTGTTTTGGCAAGCCTCCAGTTATGGAGCGAGGTTTGTGTTATTTTTTCATATACACTACTATAATAAGGGAGGAAGGATAATTCTAATTTTTACAGTTTTTTGCCTATTTCCAGCCTCTCGTTGGTTGACACGTGTAAGGCTTGTTCCGAGAATTGGTGTTTGGCTTCTTCATTGTTTTCTCTTTTGTCCTCCCGGTTTGGCTAGCCGGTTCCTTTGTCTTCCAGCAAGTTTTGATCTCCTTTGTTTATTTTTCTTTTCCTCTCAACTGGCTTCACAAGTCTTTGGCAACGGCATTTTTTTCTCCTTTGCAGCCAGTCATTAGGTGCCTTCCCGGTGGCCTTTTTTGTTCAAAAAAAAAAACATGTGCATGCATCTTGACTTTCTTGGGCAAACTTGGTTCTCAAGTTTGTATTTTTTGGCTTATACGGCTGGGATGTTTGTCTCTTCTTTATGAGGTGAAACTTGGCCCTTGCGTTATCTATTCTGTCGGAGACTAGTCCCAGGAACTAGGGGTGTCTCTCAAAAGCCAGGAATCGAGTAAGGGGCTGAACACAACGTCAAACAGATCCTCAACAACCTCGGCGACGGTGCTCGTCGAGCTCGGTGAGGAACATCACGGCAGAGAGGGAACACGAGCCGCTACCCAGTTTCAGGCCCACCGTGAGGTGTAAAGGCCCTACGTCCTGCTAAGATGTATTGCACTGCTGTAACAGCCCAAAGTTCAGAACCTAAAAATGGGTGCTAATTTTTTTTTCACTTTTGTGTTGCATTGCATCATGGCATTCATTTTAAATGGCTAATCAACACACTAAATGGTTGGGCAACATTGAAAACCAAAATGCCACACTTGTTTAACAACTTTCAAAACAATGAAAGCACTCTAACTTGCGAAACAAAGTTCTTGACATCTTATACTTGTCAAGGAAGTTCCAAAGGTTCCAAGTTTTCAAATATAATACTTTGCACCTGTTTTGAATTTAAGAAAGGAGCAACATTTGATTTTTAGCAAAATACTCTATTTTCAATCCTATGGATAATTGTTGTCAAGAACATTTTATTTTGAGACAACAAAATTTGTGGAGCTTCTACAAGCTATGGGGAGCCTCCCCAAATTTTCTACTATTTTTGGAAAATGCTTAAGTGCCCTTTTAAATCGTTGAAGTGCTGCTGGATTCAAAAAAATAAACTAGCAGGGACCAATCTGTGGTGGAATAAAATCTGCCAGGGGCTTGTTTGGAAAATCGCCTTCTTCCTCCTCCTGTAGCGACCGAGCACGGTCGAGCTCGGTCCGCTCGACGCCGTCCCCGCCGCACCCTCTCTGCCGCGCTGCTCCTTGGTGCAGAAGGAGGACGCCACGACGCCCTGGACGCCCCACTGCTCCCATTCCCCCCTGCTCTCCCGTTTCCCTTCTCTTTCTTCTCCCCACGAGCTCACCGCCCGCGCCGCCGTTGACTTCGCGCCGCCGTCGACTGGAGCATCCCCGAGCGAATCGACGACCACAGCGAGCTTCACCTCGCTTCCCTCTACCTCCTAGCCTAAGGAATCGAGCCGGGAAGCCCGGAGTCACCGCCGCCGTCCATCTTCCTCTCCGCCCCCGACGCAACTCCGCCGCCGGAATCCGCCGCCGTCGACCTTCCTCCGGCCACCCGACCCCTCCAACGAGCTCGTGGTGAGCAACCCGTGCCGTTGCGCACCCTCCCTTCTCCCCTCTCGCGCTCGCTCGCCGCGGTGTCGCCGTCGCATCGAGACCACCGTGTCTCCCTCGCAGTTCTTCGCCTCGCTCGGTTGCCCGGTCGGGAGACCGGCTTAGCCGGGCTTGGGGCCGTCGCTCTCGGGCCCGTGACCGGCTGCTGGGCCGGCCCAAACCGGCCGAGAGGCCGGAGCCCTCTGTTGCCAGGCCGGCCTAGAAACCGGCCCAGCCGGGCCACATGCCGGCTAGGCAGTTCTTTTTTTTTCTGCTGCTGTTTTTCTTTTTCTCCCTCGTAGCGTGTGTTCCCGCTACTCTCTCCCGCACTTACGGACATCGATCCTCGATGATTCCTCCATGTGTCATCGCTCTCTCGCGAGGGCGAGTAATTAAAATATTATTCGTTGGTTTTAAAATAATTAAAAGGTAAACAATTAAAAAGAGGAAATTCTAAAAGTAATAACCTTTTATCCGGACTTCAGAAAATTGTGTTCCTTATACCAAAATGTTCAGAAAACCTGAATCCTCCGGAATCATCATCATCATGCATAATTGATCACAATTACAATGTTGCACTTCTAGGAATATTAGAATCACTAAGTAAATATGGGGTACCTCTCTTCCGAGTAAAGTAGGTCTTCGCCGTACCCCATTTAAAATGCTAGATCGTCTATGTTAAGTGCAGTGCTTTAAAATGTCATGTCATCATGTGGTTGTGCATTGCATTGTTACACATGTGTGGTGATTGATTTGTTCTTCCGTGTTATGTTTCGATAGATCAAGCAGACGGGGTTCCACCTCAATACCCGCCGAGCCGTACTACCAGCACCCTGAACAAGGCAAGCGTAACCCCCCCTCTGAGCATATCTTATCCTATTTTCCGCAATTATTTTCTCCACGATAATATTGCATGCGGTTCTAAATGTCTTTTGCCTGGATTAGAGTATCCTACTAGTTGCATTAGAATACTGTTGACATTACCTGTATCCTTCCTATTAACCACAGGTTTGAAGTGTTGGCCCGAGATAATTATACTTGCCATGTATATGCTTAGCCATGCTTAGTGAAATGCCTAGTGGTACTATGGTGGTACATGCTGGAAACAGGTGTTGACTCGTGACCGCGATGATGATGGTGGAGAAATGTGGTGATGGATAATAAAATGCTTAAAGGTGGGGATGAGAGGCCACATGGGATGTGGTGGGTTGTCTCGTTCTCGCCGCCTAGGTGCGAGTTCTGCACATCCTGAACCAAGACTGAGCGTGCAACCATGCGTGAGGCCTATGCAATTGCAGGAACCCTCATAGACTAAATAACTCGAGCGGGGCTGGCCAGGGTCCTCTAGTTTGGTTTTCCATTTGCGCGTGCGTGATGGTGGTGAACTGAGATGAGGATTGTTGTGTTAGGAAAATAAGTGTCCGCGGGAAAGGGTGTTGGAGGAGTCACCAAACCTGTCCTACCGGCACTGATGATCCTGGAAAGTCTTTAACGAGGGAGAAGTCGACACCGCTCCCACCCAGCCGGCTCTCCAAGGAAGAGAGCTAAAAGCTAGGTAATGGGCCGGACGGTACGCGTGGCGAAGGAGCTGGGGCCCTTCGGGACTCCGGGGACTTCTACTTTGTACACCCCTGCAGGGATAAATCTTTTCGAAAAGCCGTGTCCACGGTTACGGACGACTTGGGAATGGACGATGATCATAGAATAACTTTAACGGAATGATTAAAACTTGGGTACTAGAGGTACCATTTCACGAATGCAAGGTTGATTTCCTCGAGGGTGATTCGGGGAGGTGCCTTGGTTGAACAGGTATAATGATGGTGATGATGGTTGTTGTTGAGAAAGTGATCTCAAGAGAAAGTGTTACTTCTTACCTTTTTTTAAAATGTTCTGATTAGTCGATGCCATGGAGTTGTGTTTTATAAATAAAATCAGCTTTATGCAAAACAACCATATAACTTTGAAAGCCAATCATCGAGCATATATTAGCTCTTAATCTTGCGAGTTCGTCGAACTCAACGTCGTTTGCTTATTTTCAGGAGAGGACTTCACCGACCTTGAAGGTGGGTTCTTTGTGGACGTTGACGAGTAGTCTGGGGTTCCCAGGTGGCAGCTTGGGACATCTCGGAATAGCTGGCGCTGTGATGTTATCTGTAGGCCTCTTAGGCCATATTTGGTTCTTGTTGTTTAGAACAACACACTTCGCTTCCGCATGTTGTAATGTTGGGTCTGTGACCTCTGTTTGTCATTTTGCTATCTTTCTCGGTATAAGAGTTGATCTATATGATTTTGTGTCGTAGAGTCTGTGATGTGCCAGTTGTTCCACAAGTCTTGATCTTACTATTATGCTTTGATAGTTGTGCCTGTGTTGAGGCATCAATCGGGGTGTTGCGTTGTCTGGAGTGAGGTGTACCCAGCAACGCCTGCCAAAGGTTTTGGCCGGGGATTGGTAAACCCGTAACCTCCGGTTGTATCGCTTAACCGGTGACACAGCATCAATGTATAGCAGTTGGGTCAGGGCGCCACAAGTTTGGTATCAGAGCCGTACTGCCTGTAGGAAACCCTTCTACTGGTCGATGTTGAGTCTAGTGTTTGTGAAAATATTTTTAACCTAAAAATGAGTTGTGAAAACCATCTTAGGATTCTTTTTACTCCTTATCTTGTTACCCTCTAATCTCGGAGCAATCTTACCTCGATTTGAGTTTAAAGGTTTTACTCCTCGTCTGTTACTTCAAAATGATTAGAAACGGGGTTGGGTTCGACCTTTAGTGTTTTGTGTCACGTTGCTCCCGCTGCGTTGCGATCCCAGATCCACTCAGATGTTTCTACCAAATCAGATTCTTGATCATTTCTTTTGGGTTTTAACCCAAGGACTTGAACATAAGGTCCCGGATTGTGCCAACTAGAGTGTGTTAAGTTGTGATTACTTAACTCTCGCTAGTAGCACATGATGCTGATCTTCAACCCAAGTCCCATCCTATTGGTCCCTTGTTCGTTGTGGCACAAAGTATTATCGTCCCTAGTCTGAGTACTTGAGTACGTTAATGCTAATGTCTCAACCCTACCGAGGTGGATACTAACTGTGTCCTTGTCAAATCTACAGAATGGCCCAACGTCCTCCGCCCTACCGAATCGAAGCCACCCCAGGGACCCACTCGACACCCTTCGATCGGGAGAAATCCCATACGTCTCAAGCTTTGCCCAAGGAAGCTAGAGGCAAACTCAGGTGTTACACTTGTAAGGAGCGTGGACATCCGTACCGGAAGTGCCCCCTTAATTACCCCGGAAAGTGGGGACTACCACAAGGAAAGGCCTGTAGTCAGTGCGGAAGGGGTGGACATCAGGCGAGTCAATGCCCCGGCAGTTGCCCGCATTGTTGCAACAAGCATCCACTCGGCAAGTGCCCAACCGCTAGCGCCACCTGCTACCTATGCGAAGGAGATGACCATTTCCCGGCTGATTGTTCTATGGAGGTCATAGTGGGGGCAGTAAAGGATGCCCAGGAGAAGATTGCTCAGCACGCCACCACTCGCCCCACTACTTCGACATATGGGTCAAGCGGAGGTGGTTGTCGTCCTATGCTACCTGCTCCACCTGGACTTATCTGCTACACATGTGGTCAGGCTGGCCACTACTGCAGGGATTGCCCTCAGAAGGCACCTCTCACGGGAAATCCTGCACGAGCCCAAGCCACTCCAGCTGGCAAGGCTGGACCTATTGTGCGTCGTCGCCTGAACCACGTCCCTGCTGAAGAAGCTGAAGAAGACTCCGGCGTCCAATTGGGTGAGCTACTAATCAACAACTATCTCACTACAGTTTTGTTTGACTCTGCTGCATCTCGCCTTTGTTTGGGCATGGTTGTCACAATTGAGTAATAACCGGTGCATCCTCAACATCTCAGGATTTCTCCTGAGCATGTTTCGTACTCTAATCTGCTTTCCGACCTTTGTCTGTCTGTTGACAGTAAAGTTTTACCGTGCGTTGGTATGTTCCGATGCAAGTTACTCTTGTGGTCCGTCAAGATTTTCCCTTCGTCTTGTCTGGAGAAATAACTCTAGTACCTTGTCCACTTCTCGGACCAGGTCAAAGCAATGTAATCTGCAAAATAAGGGCCTCGTTTAGCTTTTGTTCTGCTCCACCATAGAGTGTCACACTCTTTAATATCAAAGTATCGTGATAAGTATCATGATCCTCTTGATGAAGTGATGCTCGCACACTGTGCTACTCTTCGTTCTCCGAGTGACTTGTTACTCGAGAATGATGGTTATGAGCAATGGTGTGGCTATCGGATATTCTCAGCAGTTCCCACTGCGCGGAAATCCAAAGACCTTTGTGTCCTCCTTAAGATGATTGGTTATCCGATCAATGAGCTGAGCTTGACTGTGTTGCCAAGTTTGTTTTCTCCGGTGCCTTCCCTCGGTCAAAGAGCTAGGTTCATGCCGAAGCTCCCAAAACCACCTCGTTGTGCCTTGGAAGGCATGATCCTCTCTCGAACTCAAGATCCACCGCCATGTCGTGATATCCTGTAGATAGATCGTGATATCCTGTTGTTCCTTCCAGAAGTATCGCCAGGTTGTCGCCTGTCCAAGCTCAACATCACGGATAACTCCTTTCTCCCCGAAAAATCGAGCTTATGAGTAAGCTGGTTCCCTGAACAACTCCCTTCTCCAAGAAAAATTGTGCTGGATGTCCTGAATTATTCGGTTGAGCTTAAACAACTTGGAGAGTTCAAAGATAAAAGCTCTATCTGATATAGTTCATTCTCAATGGGATGTCTAGTCTGTCCGTGTTGAAGCAAGGTGGTATCTCCTTTGTGGATATGCTATCCTACAAATCTTTTGATTTGAATTGGGCTATCGTTAAATCAAACTCAGGCTAACCTACTTAACGTGTTAGTCTGACCAATACTTATGCCCATTCATGTGACATATGAGCCTACCGTCGTGGAGTGGCTGGATAAGTTTGTTGTTGAGCCCATCAACTACATCCTTATTCTCCATGTTTGAGGAGATTTATATTGGATAGTGGGCGTGAGAATTGGAAACTTGTTAGCACTAACTTTGTGTCGTCACAAGGTATGTGTTCTGGAAGTTAGAAGTGACTTTCTCTGGTTCACGTGCAATTGCTAAAAGATGTCGCCGTGGATCTGAGTAAATTGTCTGGTTCCCTCGAAATCATCTTAAGTCCATCATGCATATGCAGAAGATTCGTGGAATGGTATGTTATTACCTCCGTTCCTTGAGAATTTCATTTATGCATCCAAGCCACTGATGGAATTGTTCCAGAAAGAGAGGAGTTCTGAGAACTTCTTCGTCTTCTTTGGTGTTTCCAATCAAGAACTCAATCGTGTCTCGCTACAAGGTATTCAATTGGGGCAGCTGTCTCCTGACAAGTTGCTATTCCGCGGGTTCCACAATCTCGTTCCTCCGTTGGAGTTAGATTTTGTAGTCCAACTCTTGGGGTCCTAGCAATTGTAATCCATGGATATGCTTTGCAAAGATTCCCTATCCCTACCTGTGGAGTCTGAAGTATCTCTACACCTGACCAGATCTAAATCTCCATCAGAAACTATAGTTGGTGATTCTCAAGAAGCTTGTTCCCGACGTCTAGAAAATCAAGAAGTTTTCCCGATACTAACTTCCCGGGGTTTTCTGAGGTTCTCTCGATCTAGCTTTCTGATCCTTCTCCCGTGGATTGAAATGCTCCTCCGTGAGGAAAGTTCTACTCAAGCTGTTTGGTGGAAGTTGCCTCCTCATCTGTTGAAATCTGGTGTAACATTCTTCCTCAGCAATTCAAGGCCTTGTGCAAAGTTCATATTCTGAATCTTTGAGAAACAGTTGTCTACCAACTGGAAACTTTTACCAATCTCCCGTCGAACGCTCGTGTCTCCTAACTGTCAAATCACGGGATGCTTGAAATCCCCTTTCTAAGATTCTACTAGGAGGTACGCGGTCGTTGTATCTTCACCAAGATCCATCCTTCCGGTGAGGTTTCCTTGTTTTCTATCGTGTACGTTGTTAGTAACCGTGAAGTGAAGCCGATGAAGATCTTCATGATGTCCTTGATCAACCTCTTCAACAGAGAAGCCACCTGAAGAGAGAAGATCGTGTAGTACCGTTGTAACCCTTTTCCCTCTTTCCTACTCTTAGAATCTCGGGACGAGATTCCTGTAAGGAGGGTAGAGTTGTAACAGCCCAAAGTTCAGAACCTAAAAATGGGTGCTAATTTTTTTTTCACTTTTGTGTTGCATTGCATCATGGCATTCATTTTAAATGGCTAATCAACACACTAAATGGTTGGGCAACATTGAAAACCAAAATGCCACACTTGTTTAACAACTTTCAAAACAATGAAAGCACTCTAACTTGCGAAACAAAAGTTCTTGACATCTTATACTTGTCAGGAAGTTCCAAAGGTTCCAAGTTTTCAAATATAATACTTTGCACCTGTTTTGAATTTAAGAAAGGAGCAACATTTGATTTTTAGCAAAATACTCTATTTTCAATCCTATGGATAATTGTTGTCAAGAACATTTTATTTTGAGACAACAAAATTTGTGGAGCTTCTACAAGCTATGGGGAGCCTCCCCAAATTTTCTACTATTTTGGAAAATGCTTAAGTGCCCTTTTTAAATCGTTGAAGTGCTGCTGGATTCAAAAAAATAAACTAGCAGGGACCAATCTGTGGTGGAATAAAATCTGCCAGGGGCTTGTTTGGAAAATCGCCTTCTTCCTCCTCCTGTAGCGACCGAGCACGGTCGAGCTCGGTCCGCTCGACGCCGTCCCCGCCGCACCCTCTCTGCCGCGCTGCTCCTTGGTGCAGAAGGAGGACGCCACGACGCCCTGGACGCCCCACTGCTCCCATTCCCCCCTGCTCTCCCGTTTCCCTTCTCTTTCTTCTCCCCACGAGCTCACCGCCCGCGCCGCCGTTGACTTCGCGCCGCCGTCGACTGGAGCATCCCCGAGCGAATCGACGACCACAGCGAGCTTCACCTCGCTTCCCTCTACCTCCTAGCCTAAGGAATCGAGCCGGGAAGCCCGGAGTCACCGCCGCCGTCCATCTTCCTCTCCGCCCCCGACGCAACTCCGCCGCCGGAATCCGCCGCCGTCGACCTTCCTCCGGCCACCCCGACCCCTCCAACGAGCTCGTGGTGAGCAACCCGTGCCGTTGCGCACCCTCCCTTCTCCCCTCTCGCGCTCGCTCGCCGCGGTGTCGCCGTCGCATCGAGACCACCGTGGTCTCCCTCGCAGTTCTTCGCCTCGCTCGGTTGCCCGGTCGGGAGACCGGCTTAGCCGGGCTTGGGCCGTCGCTCTCGGGCCCGTGACCGGCTGCTGGGCCGGCCCAAACCGGCCGAGAGGCCGGAGCCCTCTGTTGCCAGGCCGGCCTAGAAACCGGCCCAGCCGGGCCACATGCCGGCTAGGCAGTTCTTTTTTTTTCTGCTGCTGTTTTTCTTTTTCTCCCTCGTAGCGTGTGTTCCCCGCTACTCTCTCCCGCACTTACGGACATCGATCCTCGATGATTCCTCCATGTGTCATCGCTCTCTCGCGAGGGCGAGTAATTAAAATATTATTCGTTGGTTTTAAAATAATTAAAAGGTAAACAATTAAAAAGAGGAAATTCTAAAAGTAATAACCTTTTATCCGGACTTCAGAAAATTGTGTTCCTTATACCAAAATGTTCAGAAAAACCTGAATCCTCCGGAATCATCATCATCATGCATAATTGATCACAATTACAATGTTGCACTTCTAGGAATATTAGAATCACTAAGTAAATATGGGGTACCTCTCTTCCGAGTAAAGTAGGTCTTCGCCGTACCCCATTTAAAATGCTAGATCGTCTATGTTAAGTGCAGTGCTTTAAAATGTCATGTCATCATGTGGTTGTGCATTGCATTGTTACACATGTGTGGTGATTGATTTGTTCTTCCGTGTTATGTTTCGATAGATCAAGCAGACGGGGTTCCACCTCAATACCCCGCCGAGCCGTACTACCAGCACCCTGAACAAGGCAAGCGTAACCCCCCCCTCTGAGCATATCTTATCCTATTTTCCGCAATTATTTTCTCCACGATAATATTGCATGCGGTTCTAAATGTCTTTTGCCTGGATTAGAGTATCCTACTAGTTGCATTAGAATACTGTTGACATTACCTGTATCCTTCCTATTAACCACAGGTTTGAAGTGTTGGCCCGAGATAATTATACTTGCCATGTATATGCTTAGCCATGCTTAGTGAAATGCCTAGTGGTACTATGGTGGTACATGCTGGAAACAGGTGTTGACTCGTGACCGCGATGATGATGGTGGAGAAATGTGGTGATGGATAATAAAATGCTTAAAGGTGGGGATGAGAGGCCACATGGGATGTGGTGGGTTGTCTCGTTCTCGCCGCCTAGGTGCGAGTTCTGCACATCCTGAACCAAGACTGAGCGTGCAACCATGCGTGAGGCCTATGCAATTGCAGGAACCCTCATAGACTAAATAACTCGAGCGGGGCTGGCCAGGGTCCTCTAGTTTGGTTTTCCATTTGCGCGTGCGTGATGGTGGTGAACTGAGATGAGGATTGTTGTGTTAGGAAAATAAGTGTCCGCGGGACAGGGTGTTGGAGGAGTCACCAAACCTGTCCTACCGGCACTGATGATCCTGGAAAGTCTTTAATGAGGGAGAAGTCGACACCGCTCCCACCCAGCCGGCTCTCCAAGGAAGAGAGCTAAAAGCTAGGTAATGGGCCGGACGGTACGCGTGGCGAAGGAGCTGGGGCCCTTCGGGACTCCGGGGACTTCTACTTTGTACACCCCTGCAGGGATAAATCTTTTCGAAAAGCCGTGTCCACGGTTACGGACGACTTGGGAATGGACGATGATCATAGAATAACTTTAACGGAATGATTAAAACTTGGGTACTAGAGGTACCATTTCACGAATGCAAGGTTGATTTCCTCGAGGGTGATTCGGGGAGGTGCCTTGGTTGAACAGGTATAATGATGGTGATGATGGTTGTTGTTGAGAAAGTGATCTCAAGAGAAAGTGTTACTTCTTACCTTTTTTTAAAATGTTCTGATTAGTCGATGCCATGGAGTTGTGTTTTATAAATAAAATCAGCTTTATGCAAAACAACCATATAACTTTGAAAGCCAATCATCGAGCATATATTAGCTCTTAATCTTGCGAGTTCGTCGAACTCAACGTCGTTTGCTTATTTTCAGGAGAGGACTTCACCGACCTTGAAGGTGGGTTCTTTGTGGACGTTGACGAGTAGTCTGGGGTTCCCAGGTGGCAGCTTGGGACATCTCGGAATAGCTGGCGCTGTGATGTTATCTGTAGGCCTCTTAGGCCATATTTGGTTCTTGTTGTTTAGAACAACACACTTCGCTTCCGCATGTTGTAATGTTGGGTCTGTGACCTCTGTTTGTCATTTTGCTATCTTTCTCGGTATAAGAGTTGATCTATATGATTTTGTGTCGTAGAGTCTGTGATGTGCCAGTTGTTCCACAAGTCTTGATCTTACTATTATGCTTTGATAGTTGTGCCTGTGTTGAGGCATCAATCGGGGTGTTGCGTTGTCTGGAGTGAGGTGTACCCAGCAACGCCTGCCAAAGGTTTTGGCCGGGGATTGGTAAACCCGTAACCTCCGGTTGTATCGCTTAACCGGTGACACAGCATCAATGTATAGCAGTTGGGTCAGGGCGCCACAACTGCTTGGAGAGGTTCACAGTACAAGGGTGCTTGCCAAAGGCACAGTTGTGGCTATGGTGGAAAGAGCTGTCTTCTCCTTCAGACGAAGCTGCTTGGGTGTAGAATGAGCTGGTGAATGCGAGATCCCCCTCCTATGTCGTACACTGGCTCCTTATATACTGGCGTTGGTCCTCTTCCCCGAAAATCTCCGGCGGGAAGGGATACCACAATGCCGCAAAGATGGAGCACAGCGCACAACATCGGGGGCGTCCATAGACACGGTCCATGGCAGAGAGCACGTCGTCTGGGCAGAAAAAGCCACCGTCCATCCAGTGTCGTGGGTTTGTCACGTCAGGTGTCATAGATGACTTCGTAGGTGTGGGATTACGCGAGTCAAGCATCTCCGAGCTTGGGATCGCAGGAACAAAGATCAACACAGATTTACCCAGGTTCGGCCCCCTCAATGTGAGGTAAAAGACCTACTTCCTGCCTACCCTAGATTGGTATTGATATGATAATCGAGGTGTTACAATGGAGGCGATCCGATCTGGTACTCGCCGTATGAGCTAGGGTTTGGGGCTTGATAGCTTGACCCGCTCTAAGTCCTGCGAGTCCTCTTTATATACACAGAGGCTCGCTAGGTTACAAAAGGAAACTTCCCCATAAGGAATACATCCACAGAGGCCTACTCGGAGACTACTTGGTCTTCACGTCCTCCGGGATTTGTCTTCTAGATCTTTCTCCTTATGGCGGTTCAATATTGGGCTTGTTCCCAAGTGGGCCTTCATCCGTGCGAGTAAGTTAAGTCGCACTGGGCCGCGGGTTAATCCAGAAAGTATTCCCCCGACATTAGCCCCCAAGATTGGTTAGGACTTTACGGTGAGAATCTTCTGGCCTCTTGAAATGGTCTCTGAGCCGCACTGTAAACGTTCTGACCAATCTCCTGACTCATGCGATTCAGAGCTGTGACTCATCTGCGCGACTCATCTCTCTTCTGGAAATATTCTGTTTCCTTTAATTGCGGACCGTTACTCTTTTTGCGGGCGCAAATTGTGCCGTTGGTTGCGAGCACAGATAATGCCGTTAGTTGCGGGCCCCTTCAGTTATAAGCTGCGGCCACCTAGGTCATTATCCATTTGCCCTTGCAATCTTCTCATCCCTAGCCGCGCCGTCTTCTTCCTCGACCCGAGCCTAGTTCCCCAATTCAATCTCCCCCTCGCAATGGCGCCCAAGGCGAAGCCATCTGACAATAGGCGCCAGATCTCCTGCAACTGGGAAGGATCCTGGGTAACAGAGGAAACTCTTGCGGATCTGGCCGAGGCTGGCTTCTTGCCGCCGAAGGGGGACGGCGTCTGGCGGGCGCCAGGCGATGAAATCGAGCCGCGCCCCAAGCCCAACGAGCTGGTGATGTTCGTGGAGCACGTGGAGCGTGGATTCACGCCGCCAGGTTCTCCCTTCTTCCGCAATTTGCTGCAACGCCTAGGCCTCCGTCTTCACGACATCGGGCCCAACTCAATGCTCCAGGTGAGCAATTTTCACGTGCTGTGCGAGGATTACCTTGGCATAGCCCCCAACATCGATCTGTGGCTGGCCTCTTTCACCTGCAACAGCCAACTTGTCTCCAAGGGTGGCGCCTACGTTCAGGTCGGCGCCATCTCTCTTCAGCGCCATAGGAATTCTTGCCTTCCCAAGCTAGCCCTGGCGAATCGACCCAGGGCTTGGCAAAAATCTTTCTTTATTGCCAAGATACTTCACCGGAGGGCGAAACTCGCCTTCCCTCCTGGTCTAACACCCTCTTCGTGCCTACCGAGGCACTGAAATCAAAACCCCGCGACTCGTCCATGTCCTTCATCAATGAGTCGCTGATCAAAGTCCGCGCCTTAATAGGTCATGGTCTTACTGGCCTTGATCTTCTCTCTTGCTGGACCAAATGGCGCATTCAGCCCGTGAGTCCACGACAGCGATCTTCCTTGAGTGCACAGGCACCTCTGCTGACGTTGATCGTATCAAGGCTTCGGACTGGAGGCCTGAGGATTGGGTGGAATTTGTCACCCGCGTGACTGAGGAGAAGGACATCTCCTTCGATAAGGTGGGGCTTGCCCCTTTCAGTGTTAACAACAAGCCTTTTGAGGTAACTCCTCTTCTCTGTCTTTTCGCCTTCGTAGTTGAGTCGCATTCCTTTTCTTAACACTGCAACTTATATTTCTCTCATCCAGGCTGACGAGAACTACTGGTCGCTGCCTGCGACTGTCGCCGGCACTGCTGCTCCCAAGCGTGCCGCACGAAAGAAGCTGCTGCCCACTCTAGAGGGCAGCGAGACTGCTGATATCCCTTCTGTTGCCTCTGCGGCCTCAGATGATGAAGAGACCGAACTGGACGAGGACGAGAGTCCAGTGCCAGCCGCGAGTTCTGTTGCCGCGGCTGAACCAACTCCCCGTAGAGCCTCCAAGAGGCTATCTCGTGAAGAACCAGAGGTTGATGCTCTGGAAAACCCCGAGGCCACGAAGCGTCGCAAACCTGCTACGGGCGCGATCTCCTTCGTTGCCAGGCGTGCTTTCAAAGCCACCGCCTCTGCTGAAGAAGACATGGGTCCCCACTCTGGTAATTTCTGCTGTCTTGTCATCTTGAATGCTTATTCTTTTTCCTCTACTGACACGTAAAACTTCTACTCGTAGATTCTGGGACCCAAGGCCTGTCCTCACCATCAAGTGGTGAACTTATGGCCTTTGTGAAGATGGCTCCAGAGTTAGTAACTTTTCCCTGTGCTTTCAATACTTTTATTCTGGCTTATGTTCTTCTTCTTCACACAATGCCCTTGCTTTTTTCAGAAGTGCGGCTGAACCCGCGACTGAGCCTGGAGCCGCGGTTGAGCCGCATTTATCACCTGCGGCTCATACCGCCATGGTAGAGGGCGTGGCCACCACTGATGACCTGGCCACGGTCCCTGTTCTTGACACAGCCACCCAAGAGGTGGCTCTGGAGGATAGAACGGATCCCCTTATGATCCAGGACGTGGAGAAGGTCAACCCCTCCTCCATAGATGTAATGGCCAAGGATGCTGATACGCCAGTGGTTGAGTCGCCAGTGGCGGACAATCTGCGGTCGCCAATTCTACATGCTGAGGTTGCTTCTTCCTCCTCCACAAGCCGCGCTGAGAAACTGTCAGAGGCTATCATTGCCTCAAATGACAAGCAAGCCATGGAGCTCCGCAAGGCACTATCTGACCTGTCTGCGGCTTATAAGGTAAACTTCTATCTCCAGTTATCTGTCTCTAGCCCCCAAGGATCAAGTTTCTTCTTTGACTGTAAAGGGAGACTTGATGCTTCTCTTTTAGCTGTTGATATATACTTACTGACTGATGTTCCCTTCATAGGAGGAACTAAGCTCCATAACAGCTGCCAAAATTGCCTTGGAAAAGCAGCTGGGGGATACTCCCTCTGAACTGGAGAGGCTACGCGAGCTCCTTGGCCAGCGTGACGCTGAGCTAAAGAAGAGGGAAACCAGGATGGGCGAGCTATCTGATGAAAGCTTCAAGTTTTCTGAGCAAGCCAAAAATACCGAGCTGCGACTTAAAACTGTTGAAGAGAAATTCCATGAGAGGGTCCAGCAGCTGGAGCTCCAAGTCAGTGCTCAGAAAGACGCCATTGCTGATGTCAATGAGGACGCAAGGCTTAAGGCTGTTTCCATTGGCGAGCTTGAGAAAAAGTTGAAGAAAGTTTCTGATGCCCATAACCTGTCCACGCCAAAGTGTGCATCATGACTCAAGAATTAACTGGTATGTATTGCGACTTATCTGCATCTTTTTTCTCTACTATCTTTGCCTGTGTTGTAGAGCTGACGGAGACATGCCTTGATGTAGGTGAAGATGCCAAGGAGCAGCGCGGCAGTACTCAGAGCAGCTGGAGTATATCCGCGATTTTTCGCGAAGGGCTTGTGACGCCATGAAATCACTGTCTAAGTGCCTGCTGCCGACCAAGCCAGTCCCTGGTGATTCTGAAGGGCTGCTGAAAAGACTGCTTAGGGCGCCTCAGTTCTTTTTGGACTGGAAGGAGTCCTCAGCTCGCACCGGCGCGGCTCATGTTCTTGCTTTGGCCAAGACGTACTATCCTTCTTTTGATGCTGCCAAGGTTGCAAAAGGTAGGCCCTCGAAGAAGGTGGATGGCACCGAACTGACGGCCTCAGAATATGCGACGACTTGGAAGGATATGCGCGGCCATGCGACTGAACTGGTGGAGGGGATTGATCTTGCGACCTATATGGGCAAGTATAACGCAGATGGAAGCAGATGGGAGAAGTTACCCGCTCCGTCATCCAGCGCGGTGATTCCGCAGGACAAGAACCCCTCTCCAGGCGTATCCAGCTCTGCAGCCCCCAAGCCCGCGACTGAAGAGCCCTCCAGCGAGCCTGCGATTGCTCCTTCTGGCAAGCTTGGTAAGCCGCCTGTTCCTCCTTCCCACCGGCCAAAAGCTGCGCACAAGTGAAGAAGAGAAAACAATGGTTTGATCTTGGCCCTTAGCGGTCTGTAATAATTGTTAGAATTTATGTGTCATAAGACAATATTATGGTTTGCTTAAGTACTCTTGGCAGTACATGTTTCGACCAATAGGCTGGTCCTTATGATTTGTCTCGGTTTTTCCTCACTTAGGCCCTTGCGCGGCTCAGTATTTCCCAGGTAAAAAGTGCGTGTTCAGGGTCGAGAGCGGCCATGATAGGCAATCAAACTCGATTGACGCCGCACCCCCAGTACTTTGGCCGCATAGTGCAAGTCGCATCCAAGAGAGGTTGAGTATAATCACGATAAATGCCACTTGTTTGGCGATCCCAAGGAATAGGCCGCGCTAAAAAGCTGCCGCACCCCCAAGGGACCAATGATTAAAAAATAAAAGACTCACAGCTCAATTGGTAGTTTGAGATGCTTTATTTCAGAATCATTATATGATACATAGGGTCGGTCGCGCCTAGGTGGCGACCAGAAGTGATGCTTGGGTCGGTTGCGCCTAGGTGGCAACCAGAGATGTTACATGGGTCGGTCGCGCCTGAGTGGCGACCAGAATTGGGTCGGTTGCGCCTAGGTGGCAACCAGAGATGTTACATGGGTCGGTCGCGCCTGAGTGGCGACCAGAATTGGGTCGGTTGCGCCTAGGTGGCAACCAGAATGTTACATGGGTCGGTCGCGCCTGAGTGGCGACCAGAATTGGGTCGGTTGCGCCTAGGTGGCAACCAGAATTGGGTCGATCGCGCCTAGGTGGCGATCAGAAGTGTCATATTGGGTCGGTCGCGCCTGAGTGGCGACCAGAATTGAAATTTTTAGCCCTGAGTGGCCAGCTTGATGATGTAAACTCTTAATAATTTTGCTGCGGCTGCTGATGGCAACTCGCGACGCTTGGGATGTGTCCTTATTGGCAATGGCTCGTAGCCTTTGACTTCCTTGCCTCCCTTGCGGCTGTAATCTGAAGTCGCAAGTCAGGCAGGTGCCTCTTGGCCTTCACGATGTCATCAAAATTCTCCTGCGACTCGTGCATGGTCGCGCTCTCTGCGATGCAAGCTGCTCTGGCTATGGCCTTGTCGCCTTCTTCACACTCTTGAGCTATTCTTTTGTCGCCATTGATGGTGATGACACCTCTAGGGCCTGGTATTTTGAGCTTTAGGTACACATAGCACGGCCTAGCCATAAACTTTGCGAATGCTTCTCTGCCAAACAGCGCATGATATGGGCTCTGGAAATCTACAACCTCGAACCAAATGTACTCGCTCCTGAAGTTGCTTTGTGTCCCAAAGGCGACCTCCAAGTTAACTCGCCCCAATGGCTGGCTGATATGCCTGGCACGACACCATGAAACGTTGTTCTTGATGGGTGTAGCTGCTTTTCTTGAAGGTTCATTCTTTTGAAGGTTTCATAGTATAATATGTTGATACTGCTGCCTCCATCCATCAGTACTTTGCTCAACTTGTACCCTGCGACTTGAGGGGCAACCACCAGCGCGAGTTTTCCCTCTTCATTTATTTCTCCTGGGTGATCCTCGCGGCTCCAAATTACTGGTTGTTCGGACCACTTTAGCCATTGTGGGACGGCTGGTACTATGGCGTTAACAGCCTGATTGCGTCGTCGCAGTTTTTGTTCCCTCCTTGAAGTATTCACCACAATGGTATGATACTGACCCAACTGTTTTGGGAACTGTGGCTGATCTGGCTGCGGATTTGGGACGGCGTTGTTGCTGTTGTTGCCTCCGCCATGTTTACCTTCCTCGTTGTTTTGATGATTGAAGTTTGTGTTGAGTGGCTGTCCATCCTTCCACTTTTTGTAATGATAACACTGTGCCTTCGTGTGGTTGGGTGGTTTCCCATCTTTTCCTATATGGATGTCGCAGGGGCGGTTGAAAACCTCTTCCAAATTAACTGGATGAAAATTCCTTCCTCTGCTGCTGCTTTGTTTGTAACGAGTATTCGTATTTGCGACTAACCCAGAATTTCCTTCCTCGTTTTTGCGCTTGTTATAACTCGCATTGGCATTGCTAGCTTGCTGTTGTTGAGGCTTGCTACTGGCCTTTTTCCCTTGCCAGTGCTTTCCTCTTCCTCTCCATCAGATGCGTCCCTGGTTTTATCCGAGCTAGCATACTTGTTGGCCGCCGCCATTACCTCGCTTAGGCTCTTGACTTTATCCTTCATGCGACCTAGTTTGTGGACTAGCGGCTCAAATTTGCAATTTTTCTCCATGACAAGGACTGCTGAACTGGGTGGTATATTGTCTGAGGAATGTATGATCTCTGCGACCCTTCTCATCCAGTGGCGACTTGACTCGCCTTCCTTCTGTACACAACGCTCTAGGTCCTCTATGCTGCAGAGTCGCTTGCATGTTCCTTGGAAATTCTTGATAAAAGCTTCCTTCATCTCATCCCAAGAGTTTATCGAATTTGGTGGCAAATTTTGTAGCCATATGTGGGCTGCGCCTTCTAACATCATGTTTAGGTAACGTGCGCAGATCTCTTCGGATGCATTTAGGATGCTCATGCCCATCTCGTAATTGTTGAGCCAAGTAACAGGGTCCATGCTGGCGTTGTAGTTGGCGACCTTGCGAGGTCCTTTGAAATCTGCAGGAAACGGTTCAGACCTGATTCTTTCGCTGAAACAGACTGGGCCTTTGAGTCGCGACGATAGGTTGGACGAAGCTGGCCTTCCTATTGGGTTGGCCGCCGGCGCGGCTGCACAATCTCTATAGGTTGAACTTGCTGAGGTTGATTTTGAGCCGCAGGTTGATCTTCCCTTTGTCGCCTAGCCGAGCTTGAGGTCGCAACGTGTGGCGACTCCGCGTGGATGCTTCTCTCCGCCGTTGCTCTGCTATTGTAAGGGGTGGAGTGCAGCCGTCCTGCGTGTTCGGACATATTCGCCTGCTGTATCACTGCTGTGCTCAGCATCTCAATGGCACGCCGTGCCTCTCTGTCCATTGGCGTGTTTCCTGCTGGCGCTAATCTGGCCAAGATGTTTGTGGCTGCAAAGAGATTCTCCACTGGGCTAACATAATGCCCTTGCGGCGTGTGGAACCTTTGAGGCTGCTGTGGCGACTGCTGAACAAAGGTTGGCTGCGTCAGTGGCGGGGGCATCATGGCCCTGTTGTTAGCCGGTACTATGGCCCTTGATCCAGGTATCTCTGCTACTCTTGGTGCTGCGAAAGATGGAACCGCTGGCACGATTGATGGTACCGCGCGATTGCTTGAACCGCGGGCGCGCTAACGGGGCCACGGACCGCATAACCATGGCAGATGGTGCCATGCGTGCGGGTATCGCGACTGGAGGTTGTGCGACCCCTGACCATGCGACCGGGTGCGTCGTGTTGGTGGCGACTGATGGGACCGCAATTGCTGGTTCAATGGTGGGTGATTGGAACAGCTCCATAGGGTTCACTGTTCCTGGCTGCAGGCGACTCGCGTGACGTCTATGCGGCAAGGTGGCCTGTATTCCTTGCAGAGAATTGGTTTCCTCGATGAGTCGCAGTTGTTCCTGTTGGAGGCGCTGTTCCTCACGCGCCAGCCTGGCTCTCTCATCTGCGATTCTCTGGACCTCATCATATAGCCCGATCCTGGTAGCCTCCAATTCTGTCACCCTAGCAGCCGCGTTAACCGCAGATATTGGTGTAAACAACACGCTTCCCTGTGGCAGCGTGACCGCTGCGCTGGGGGTTACCCTTGCCCCTGATTCCGCAGGCGCGACTCCAGGTGGAGTTTCTCTGTTTGCGACTCCTGAGGCCGCGACTCCTGGCGTCATCGCAGCGGATGCCGCGACTCCTGATGCATCTAGCGCGGCTTGTTCTGCTGCTTCCGGCGGTGTGGGGGCTAAGCTGCCTGGTGGCATGCCCAGCCCTTCGTCTGCTTCTGTGGTCCTGTAGACCCCTTCCACGTGCCGATCTTCTACAGAGGGCGAGCCACTGTCCACAGGGCCTCCGCATAGCCTTTCCTCAAGGACATACTCAATGGATTGGCCTTCTTCGTCTTCGAGAGGCAGCGACTCGTGGTTGATAGATCCTTCTTCTTGGTCCACTGTTACCGCGACTCCTTCTTCTGAGTCGCCATGCTGCGATGGATCCTCTGACTCGCCGCCAATGAAGCCGACGAAGACGTTGATGGATCCAAAGGGGATGACGTGGCCGGTCTCCAAGTAATCTGCTTCCGGCCCCCAGCTTGAATCGTCGATGAGGGGTGTGCCATTGACCGTGATGATACGGCCAACAACAAGATCTTCAGCTCCCTTCATGGATCCTGCGCGGAACGTGACGCTCTTGACCGCAGGCCCCACGGTGGGCGCCAACTGTCGTGGGTTTGTCACGTCAGGTGTCATAGATGACTTCGTAGGTGTGGGATTACGCGAGTCAAGCATCTCCGAGCTTGGGATCGCAGGAACAAAGATCAACACAGATTTACCCAGGTTCGGCCCCCTCAATGTGAGGTAAAAGACCTACTTCCTGCCTACCCTAGATTGGTATTGATATGATAATCGAGGTGTTACAATGGAGGCGATCCGATCTGGTACTCGCCGTATGAGCTAGGGTTTGGGGCTTGATAGCTTGACCCTCTAAGTCCTGCGAGTCCTCTTTATATACACAGAGGCTCGCTAGGTTACAAAAGGAAACTTCCCCATAAGGAATACATCCACAGAGGCCTACTCGGAGACTACTTGGTCTTCACGTCCTCCGGGATTTGTCTTCTAGATCTTTCTCCTTATGGCGGTTCAATATTGGGCTTGTTCCCAAGTGGGCCTTCATCCGTGCGAGTAAGTTAAGTCGCACTGGGCCGCGGGTTAATCCAGAAAGTATTCCCCCGACATCCAGGACGGTGAGCTGGCGCTGCAGAGCTTTGGGGCGTGCCCCATGGTGACGTCGCAGTTGGAGCATAGCGGCGGCCGGCCGCTTTATCACCAAATTGGCAAGTCTTGGAGTCCGCTTTGCTTCCTCCAGCTCCTTTGACCGCTTTATACACGAGAATGGCAACTGCGGCGTCATCGTCACCGCGCGCAGTCGCGCGCGTCACTCTGCGGCGGGCGCAGAGCCCATGTGCGCTCTGCAGCGTGCGCAGGAGCTTGCTTCCACTTGAAGGAACCCTGCGAGGGCCTGGAGCCTCGCCGAGGCTCTTTAGCCGTTGACTCCTCGCGAGGGAATACCTCGCGAGGGTAGTGCGGAGACGCGCCGTGACCTGATGGTCTTCTAGGAGAGGCCTTCTCGAGGCAGAAGTTCCTCTCGAGGCCCCTGAGGCTGAATGTCTGCTCCTTAGCAGAAATGCTCGGCTGAGCAAAGGAACCCTCGCGAGGAGAAAATCCCTCACGAGGCTCGCCAGGCTGAACGCCTGGTCCTTAGTAGAATTTCCTGCAGAGCGTCGAGGGCTGTGGCAGGCCGGCCCATGGTACCCTGGTTTCCACTGGGCCGACAGTAGCCCCCGGGCCCGCGATGGGCACGCTGGAGTTCCTCAGGCGGAGTCGAATCGTCGTGGGCCCAAAGAAGCATGCGTAGCCCGAGATACGCGGAGCGCCGCGGCTGGACACAACCCCACGATCTCCTCTGAAGTAACGGGCGAAGTGGTGGGTCCCGCCACTTCCTGGTAACGGCTCGATGAGCCGATAAAATGCGGAGAGCTCGGCGCAGGCGGCCAGTACTCCACTCGTTCCCCTTTCATCTCCTTGCTTCTAGCGCTCAATCCCCAAGCTCCTCCTTTGCAATCTTGCTGCAATGGCACCCAAGAAGGCCACCGCATCCTCGAAGGGCAAGGCGGTGTTGCAGGGCGGCGAGCCTGCCGCGATGCAGCGGGCGGCGATTTCGAGCCGGCTCTGATTGGCTTCCGCTTCGAGAAGGAGCTGCAGCTGGACAAGGTGCATCACATGGCGGCCTTGGCGACCAATGAGCACGGCGCCACGGTGCTCAAGCTGGCGAACAACTCCTTCGGCAGCTTCTACCCCATCTTCATGCACACCTCTACGCCGGGCTCGTGCCTCCCTTCTCTGACTTCTTCCTGGCGGTTCTGGAGCGTTACCAGATCCAGGTTTTTCATCTCCACCCCAACTCCATCCTCGTCCTCGCCATCTTCGCCTATCTCTGCGAGGCGTACATCGGCATTCCGCCCTCGGTGGACCTCTTCCGCAACTTCTACGCGCTCCGGTTCACGGCGAACAGGGAGCGGTCGGGTGCGTGTCCTTCCGCATCACCGATGGCATGAAGGGCGTCTACATCCCCATCGCGCGGAACGGCGAGAACATTGTGACCAGCGTGACAAAGAAGGTGGAAGATTTCCGCAAGCGCTGGTTCCTCATGAAGTTCGGGAGCCAGAGCGCTTTCTTCGGACTTCCTGAAGCGCCTCCGACGAAGAGGGCGAGCTGGTCTTCTAAGGCACTCAAGGGCGCATCACTTGGCCCCGTGGTGAGGCGCTTGCAGGACCTCCGCGAGGCTGGCCTCACCGGCAGATGGTGGCCAAGGACTTCATGAGGCGTCGCATTGCTCCACTCCAGAGGCATGCGGACGCGATGTGGCTGTACTCCAACCAGAGGACAAGATGCGCCTGAGCGCTACCCTCTTCACGCAGGAGGAGGTGCACAGCATCATGGAGACCCTCTTCACGTCTCCAGACATCCCCGCGCCTACCGACAAGACCGTTCCGCTCCACAGGATCGATCTTGGGCGTCGCGTCTCGCACGTGCAGACGATGCCGAAGTTCGACCAGTGGGGCCTGGTGCCTGAGGGGCACGTCGGGCCTCGTGAGGACCCGGAGTCAGCGGCGCAGGGGGCACCAGCTGAGGGCGACGAGGAGACGACGGAGACGCCCGCGGAGTCTGACGCAGGCGCAACCGGCGCCTCGGGAGGCCCCGCTTCTTCGGCGGAGAACTCGAGCGCCTCGAAGAGTGCGGCGCCTTAAGTTGAGATCCACGAGATCTCTTCAGGCAGCGGCGACCAGTTCGTGGTCGCTCCCTCGCAGCGGTCGAGGGAAAGGAGGAGAGCGACGACGATGGCGCTTCGTCAGGCCACTGCGAGCCCCCGCTCCAAGGCGATCCACGACAGGAACACCGGGGCCCGGGAAGGGGCGGAGGCACGGACGAGCGCGGAGCCCAGCGCTCCACCTGCGCGGTGGACGAAGAGGAAGTGGGTCGACACCGCGGCGTAAGTTTTGCACTTCTTTTTCTGTTTGGTGTTTTTCTTGTGTAGACCTCTCGAGGGTTTTTGAGCTTTTTCCTCTCCAGGCGCCCCGAGGAGCAAAAGCGGCGGAGGCTCCGAGACTTGGAGAAATCTCCAGCGCTGCAGCGGCGTCTGCAGCACCTACGGCTGAGGAGGCACCTCTCGAGGCCACCGCCTCTTCTCCCGAGGCCGCGGCGCCGCCTCCTGAGGCGGAGGAGCGCCACGAGGAGAAGGAGGAGGAGGCGGAGGTGACGATGCCGCCGCCTGCGCGGCCTGACGCCTCTCCTGTGCGCAGGAGAGGGCGCCGGAGGAGGATGCGGCAAAGACCGCGTCGCCGGTGAAGGAGTGTGCGGCGGAGACAGCTGCGTCTGCAGACGCGCACTGACGTCGAAATGGAGGAGGCCACCGCGTCGTCGCCTCCACCAAGCGCGAGCCTTGGAGGGCCTACGGTGGATACTGAGGCTGCCGCGGGGGCGGCCTCAGCTGAGAAGGCCAACCCTGCCCCTGGGGGAGAGGAGAGCGCTCCCCAGGGGCAGAAAGATGGTGGGTTGATGGCGAGGGCGCCTCGAGCCCAGAAAGCCCCCAGCGCGGAAGACGGAGGAGCTCTCACAGAGCCCCCAGAAGGCCCCTAGCGTGGAAGAAGGGGGAGGTCTCTCCAGAGCCCCCAGGCGCGCCTCGAGGGCACCCTGAGACCAAGGCACGACGCTCTAGAGTCCTCGGCCAGGCGCTGGTGCCCCAGGCCCTCTGGTGAGTCTGGGCCTTAGCTGCGGGTCGGCGCCTAGTGGCAGCTCGCCGAAGAGGCTGTCTTCGCTCGGCGAGGGAGGTGCTCGATGGGCTCGAGGCCAGCTTGCTGAGAAGATCGCGCCAGGGCGGAGGAGGACCCGAGCTTGCGCGGGCTGGGCTTGCCTCCAGGAGACCGTGGAGCACTGCCGCCGGAAGGACGAGGCAGCCCGAGCTCAACGTGAAGCAGCGCTACGCGATGCCGAAGGATCCGCGTCAGCGTGGTCCGCGAAGCTGAGGAGACCCTCGGGACCTGAGCGCCAGCGCGAGGCTGTCGAGGCGGAGACCGAGGCCAAGCATCAGGAGCTGGCGGCGCGCGAGGGCGGCGGTCTCACCAAGCACAAAGAGCTTCTGACCGTGAGGCGGGGATCAATCGCCGAATCGGAGAGCGTGCGGAAGGGCTGTGGGAAGTTCGTGAGGACCTGCCGCATCGCGAGGACTTGATCGTGCGGTTGCGGGGTAGTAAACTTGACGCCGCGAGACTGAGCTGCGCAAGCGCGGAGGAGTAGGTTGAACTGAAATAGAAGGATCAATCGGCAGGGGAGCACTTGTCGTCGCTCGCGTGAGTGCACGGTGACCCAAAGACGTGGCGTTCTACCAGAAGGCTCCTTGTGCACCAACGAGAACCTCGCAAGAGGAGGCGAGATGGCGGAGGAGTCCGCGACCAGGGAGAAGCTCTTCCGCGACAACATCAGGCAGGAGTTCGCGGTGAAGGCCAAGAAGCAGGAGGATCGCTTCACGAAGAGACGTAACGAGCTTGACGCTCGCATCAGGGAGCTTGAGGCTCAGAAGAAGCGATTTGACTCCCGCCTTCAGGTTGCTGTGGAGGCTCGGAAGCACGCGGGCAAGACCTTGCTTCTCTTGACGCAGGACATGATCGAGATGCAGCAGCAGGTGTCGGGGGAATACTTTCTGGATTAACCCGCGGCCCAGTGCGACTTAACTTACTCGCACGGATGAAGGCCCACTTGGGAACAAGCCCAATATTGAACCGCCATAAGGAGAAAGATCTAGAAGACAAATCCCGGAGGACGTGAAGACCAAGTAGTCTCCGAGTAGGCCTCTGTGGATGTATTCCTTATGGGGAAGTTTCCTTTTGTAACCTAGCGAGCCTCTGTGTATATAAAGAGGACTCGCAGGACTTAGAGCGGGTCAAGCTATCAAGCCCCAAACCCTAGCTCATACGGCGAGTACCAGATCGGATCGCCTCCATTGTAACACCTCGATTATCATATCAATACCAATCTAGGGTAGGCAGGAAGTAGGTCTTTTACCTCACATTGAGGGGGCCGAACCTGGGTAAATCTGTGTTGATCTTTGTTCCTGCGATCCCAAGCTCGGAGATGCTTGACTCGCGTAATCCCACACCTACGAAGTCATCTATGACACCTGACGTGACAAACCCACGACAGTTGGCGCCCACCGTGGGGCCTGCGGTCAAGAGCGTCACGTTCCGCGCAGGATCCATGAAGGGAGCTGAAGATCTTGTTGTTGGCCGTATCATCACGGTCAATGGCACACCCCTCATCGACGATTCAAGCTGGGGGCCGGAAGCAGATTACTTGGAGACCGGCCACGTCATCCCCTTTGGATCCATCAACGTCTTCGTCGGCTTCATTGGCGGCGAGTCAGAGGATCCATCGCAGCATGGCGACTCAGAAGAAGGAGTCGCGGTAACAGTGGACCAAGAAGAAGGATCTATCAACCACGAGTCGCTGCCTCTCGAAGACGAAGAAGGCCAATCCATTGAGTATGTCCTTGAGGAAAGGCTATGCGGAGGCCCTGTGGACAGTGGCTCGCCCTCTGTAGAAGATCGGCACGTGGAAGGGGTCTACAGGACCACAGAAGCAGACGAAGGGCTGGGCATGCCACCAGGCAGCTTAGCCCCCACACCGCCGGAAGCAGCAGAACAAGCCGCGCTAGATGCATCAGGAGTCGCGGCATCCGCTGCGATGACGCCAGGAGTCGCGGCCTCAGGAGTCGCAAACAGAGAAACTCCACCTGGAGTCGCGCCTGCGGAATCAGGGGCAAGGGTAACCCCCAGCGCAGCGGTCACGCCGCCACAGGGAAGCGTGTTGTTTACACCAATATCTGCGGTTAACGCGGCTGCTAGGGTGACAGAATTGGAGGCTACCAGGATCGGGCTATATGATGAGGTCCAGAGAATCGCAGATGAGAGAGCCAGGCTGGCGCGTGAGGAACAGCGCCTCCAACAGGAACAACTGCGACTCATCGAGGAAACCAATTCTCTGCAAGGAATACAGGCCACCTTGCCGCATAGACGCACGCGAGTCGCCTGCAGCCAGGAACAGTGAACCCTATGGAGCTGTTCCAATCACCCACCATTGAACCAGCAATTGCGGTCCCATCAGTCGCCACCAACACGACGCACCCGGTCGCATGGTCAGGGGTCGCACAACCTCCAGTCGCGATACCCGCACGCATGGCACCATCTGCCATGGTTATGCGGTCCGTGGCCCCGTTAGCCGCGCCCGCGGTTCAAGCAATCGCGGTACCATCAATCGTGCCAGCGGTTCCATCTTTCGCAGCACCAAGAGTAGCAGAGATACCTGGATCAAGGGCCATAGTACGGCTAACAACAGGGCCATGATGCCCCCGCCACTGACGCAGCCAACCTTTGTTCAGCAGTCGCCACAGCAGCCTCAAAGGTTCCACACGCCGCAAGGGCATTATGTTAGCCCAGTGGAGAATCTCTTTGCAGCCACAAACATCTTGGCCAGATTAGCGCCAGCAGGAAACACGCCAATGGACAGAGAGGCACGGCGTGCCATTGAGATGCTGAGCACAGCAGTGATACAGCAGGCGAATATGTCCGAACACGCAGGACGGCTGCACTCCACCCCTTACAATAGCAGAGCAACGGCGGAGAGAAGCATCCACGCGGAGTCGCCACACGTTGCGACCTCAAGCTCGGCTAGGCGACAAAGGGAAGATCAACCTGCGGCTCAAAATCAACCTCAGCAAGTTCAACCTATAGAGATTGTGCAGCCGCGCCGGCGGCCAACCCAATAGGAAGGCCAGCTTCGTCCAACCTATCGTCGCGACTCAAAGGCCCAGTCTGTTTCAGCGAAAGAATCAGGTCTGAACCGTTTCCTGCAGATTTCAAAGGACCTCGCAAGGTCGCCAACTACAACGCCAGCATGGACCCTGTTACTTGGCTCAACAATTACGAGATGGGCATGAGCATCCTAAATGCATCCGAAGAGATCTGCGCACGTTACCTAAACATGATGTTAGAAGGCGCAGCCCACATATGGCTACAAAATTTGCCACCAAATTCAATAAACTCTTGGGATGAGATGAAGGAAGCTTTTATCAAGAATTTCCAAGGAACATGCAAGCGACTCTGCAGCATAGAGGACCTAGAGCGTTGTGTACAGAAGGAAGGCGAGTCAAGTCGCCACTGGATGAGAAGGGTCGCAGAGATCATACATTCCTCAGACAATATACCACCCAGTTCAGCAGTCCTTGTCATGGAGAAAAATTGCAAATTTGAGCCGCTAGTCCACAAACTAGGTCGCATGAAGGATAAAGTCAAGAGCCTAAGCGAGGTAATGGCGGCGGCCAACAAGTATGCTAGCTCGGATAAAACCAGGGACGCATCTGATGGAGAGGAAGAGGAAAGCACTGGCAAGGGAAAAAGGCCAGTAGCAAGCCTCAACAACAGCAAGCTAGCAATGCCAATGCGAGTTATAACAAGCGCAAAAACGAGGAAGGAAATTCTGGGTTAGTCGCAAATACGAATACTCGTTACAAACAAAGCAGCAGCAGAGGAAGGAATTTTCATCCAGTTAATTTGGAAGAGGTTTTCAACCGCCCCTGCGACATCCATATAGGAAAAGATGGGAAACCACCCAACCACACGAAGGCACAGTGTTATCATTACAAAAAGTGGAAGGATGGACAGCCACTCAACACAAACTTCAATCATCAAAACAACGAGGAAGGTAAACATGGCGGAGGCAACAACAGCAACAACGCCGTCCCAAATCCGCAGCCAGATCAGCCACAGTTCCCAAAACAGTTGGGTCAGTATCATACCATTGTGGTGAATACTTCAAGGAGGGAACAAAAACTGCGACGACGCAATCAGGCTGTTAACGCCATAGTACCAGCCGTCCCACAGTGGCTAAAGTGGTCCGAACAACCAGTAATTTGGAGCCGCGAGGATCACCCAGGAGAAATAAATGAAGAGGGAAAACTCGCGCTGGTGGTTGCCCCTCAAGTCGCAGGGTACAAGTTGAGCAAAGTACTGATGGATGGAGGCAGCAGTATCAACATATTATACTATGAAACCTTCAAAAGAATGAACCTTCAAGAAAAGCAGCTACACCCATCAAGAACAACGTTTCATGGTGTCGTGCCAGGCATATCAGCTCAGCCATTGGGGCGAGTTAACTTGGAGGTCGCCTTTGGGACACAAAGCAACTTCAGGAGCGAGTACATTTGGTTCGAGGTTGTAGATTTCCAGAGCCCATATCATGCGCTGTTTGGCAGAGAAGCATTCGCAAAGTTTATGGCTAGGCCGTGCTATGTGTACCTAAAGCTCAAAATACCAGGCCCTAGAGGTGTCATCACCATCAATGGCGACAAAAGAATAGCTCAAGAGTGTGAAGAAGGCGACAAGGCCATAGCCAGAGCAGCTTGCATCGCAGAGAGCGCGACCATGCGAGTCGCAGGAGAATTTTGATGACATCGTGAAGGCCAAGAGGCACCTGCCTGACTTGCGACTTCAGATTACAGCCGCAAGGGAGGCAAGGAAGTCAAAGGCTACGAGCCATTGCCAATAAGGACACATCCCAAGCGTCGCGAGTTGCCATCAGCAGCCGCAGCAAAATTATTAAGAGTTTACATCATCAAGCTGGCCACTCAGGGCTAAAAATTTCAATTCTGGTCGCCACTCAGGCGCGACCGACCCAATATGACACTTCTGATCGCCACCTAGGCGCGATCGACCCAATTCTGGTTGCCACCTAGGCGCAACCGACCCAATTCTGGTCGCCACTCAGGCGCGACCGACCCATGTAACATTCTGGTTGCCACCTAGGCGCAACCGACCCAATTCTGGTCGCCACTCAGGCGCGACCGACCCATGTAACATCTCTGGTTGCCACCTAGGCGCAACCGACCCAATTCTGGTCGCCACTCAGGCGCGACCGACCCATGTAACATCTCTGGTTGCCACCTAGGCGCAACCGACCCAAGCATCACTTCTGGTCGCCACCTAGGCGCGACCGACCCTATGTATCATATAATGATTCTGAAATAAAGCATCTCAAACTACCAATTGAGCTGTGAGTCTTTTATTTTTTAATCATTGGTCCCTTGGGGGTGCGGCAGCTTTTTAGCGCGGCCTATTCCTTGGGATCGCCAAACAAGTGGCATTTATCGTGATTATACTCAACCTCTCTTGGATGCGACTTGCACTATGCGGCCAAAGTACTGGGGGTGCGGCGTCAATCGAGTTTGATTGCCTATCATGGCCGCTCTCGACCCTGAACACGCACTTTTTACCTGGGAAATACTGAGCCGCGCAAGGGCCTAAGTGAGGAAAAACCGAGACAAATCATAAGGACCAGCCTATTGGTCGAAACATGTACTGCCAAGAGTACTTAAGCAAACCATAATATTGTCTTATGACACATAAATTCTAACAATTATTACAGACCGCTAAGGGCCAAGATCATCAAACCATTGTTTTCTCTTCTTCACTTGTGCGCAGCTTTTGGCCGGTGGGAAGGAGGAACAGGCGGCTTACCAAGCTTGCCAGAAGGAGCAATCGCAGGCTCGCTGGAGGGCTCTTCAGTCGCGGGCTTGGGGGCTGCAGAGCTGGATACGCCTGGAGAGGGGTTCTTTCCTGCGGAATCACCGCACTGGATGACGGAGCGGGTAACTTCTCCCATCTGCTTCCATCTGCGTTATACTTGCCCATATAGGTCGCAAGATCAATCCCCTCCACCAGTTCAGTCGCATGGCCGCGCATATCCTTCCAAGTCGTCGCATATTCTGAGGCCGTCAGTTCGGTGCCATCCACCTTCTTCGAGGGCCTACCTTTTGCAACCTTGGCAGCATCAAAAGAAGGATAGTACGTCTTGGCCAAAGCAAGAACATGAGCCGCGCCGGTGCGAGCTGAGGACTCTTCCAGTCCAAAAAGAACTGAGGCGCCCTAAGCAGTCTTTTCAGCAGCCCTTCAGAATCACCAGGGACTGGCTTGGTCGGCAGCAGGCACTTAGACAGTGATTTCATGGCGTCACAAGCCCTTCGCGAAAAATCGCGGATATACTCCAGCTGCTCTGAGTACTGCCGCGCTGCTCCTTGGCATCTTCACCTACATCAAGGCATGTCTCCGTCAGCTCTACAACACACAGGCAAAGATAGTAGAGAAAAAAGATGCAGTTACAAGTCGCAATACATACCAGTTAATTCTTGAGTCATGATGCACACTTTGGCGTGGACAGGTTATGGGCATCAGAAACTTTCTTCAACTTTTTCTCAAGCTCGCCAATGGAAACAGCCTTAAGCCTTGCGTCCTCATTGACATCAGCAATGGCGTCTTTCTGAGCACTGACTTGGAGCTCCAGCTGCTGGACCCTCTCATGGAATTTCTCTTCAACAGTTTTAAGTCGCAGCTCGGTATTTTTGGCTTGCTCAGAAACTTGAAGCTTTCATCAGATAGCTCGCCCATCCTGGTTTCCCTCTTCTTTAGCTCAGCGTCACGCTGGCCAAGGAGCTCGCGTAGCCTCTCCAGTTCAGAGGGAGTATCCCCCAGCTGCTTTTCCAAGGCAATTTTGGCAGCTGTTATGGAGCTTAGTTCCTCCTATGAAGGGAACATCAGTCAGTAAGTATATATCAACAGCTAAAAGAGAAGCATCAAGTCTCCCTTTACAGTCAAAGAAGAAACTTGATCCTTGGGGGCTAGAGACAGATAACTGGAGATAGAAGTTTACCTTATAAGCCGCAGACAGGTCAGATAGTGCCTTGCGGAGCTCCATGGCTTGCTTGTCATTTGAGGCAATGATAGCCTCTGACAGTTTCTCAGCGCGGCTTGTGGAGGAGGAAGAAGCAACCTCAGCATGTAGAATTGGCGACCGCAGATTGTCCGCCACTGGCGACTCAACCACTGGCGTATCAGCATCCTTGGCCATTACATCTATGGAGGAGGGGTTGACCTTCTCCACGTCCTGGATCATAAGGGGATCCGTTCTATCCTCCAGAGCCACCTCTTGGGTGGCTGTGTCAAGAACAGGGACCGTGGCCAGGTCATCAGTGGTGGCCACGCCCTCTACCATGGCGGTATGAGCCGCAGGTGATAAATGCGGCTCAACCGCGGCTCCAGGCTCAGTCGCGGGTTCAGCCGCACTTCTGAAAAAAGCAAGGGCATTGTGTGAAGAAGAAGAACATAAGCCAGAATAAAAGTATTGAAAGCACAGGGAAAAGTTACTAACTCTGGAGCCATCTTCACAAAGGCCATAAGTTCACCACTTGATGGTGAGGACAGGCCTTGGGTCCCAGAATCTACGAGTAAAGTTTTACGTGTCAGTAGAGGAAAAAGAATAAGCATTCAAGATGACAAGACAGCAGAAATTACCAGAGTGGGGACCCATGTCTTCTTCAGCAGAGGCGGTGGCTTTGAAAGCACGCCTGGCAACGAAGGAGATCGCGCCCGTAGCAGGTTTGCGACGCTTCGTGGCCTCGGGGTTTTCCAGAGCATCAACCTCTGGTTCTTCACGAGATAGCCTCTTGGAGGCTCTACGGGGAGTTGGTTCAGCCGCGGCAACAGAACTCGCGGCTGGCACTGGACTCTCGTCCTCGTCCAGTTCGGTCTCTTCATCATCTGAGGCCGCAGAGGCAACAGAAGGGATATCAGCAGTCTCGCTGCCCTCTAGAGTGGGCAGCAGCTTCTTTCGTGCGGCACGCTTGGGAGCAGCAGTGCCGGCGACAGTCGCAGGCAGCGACCAGTAGTTCTCGTCAGCCTGGATGAGAGAAATATAAGTTGCAGTGTTAAGAAAAGGAATGCGACTCAACTATGAAGGCGAAAAGACAGAGAAGAGGAGTTACCTCAAAAGGCTTGTTGTTAACACTGAAAGGGGCAAGCCCCACCTTATCGAAGGAGATGTCCTTCTCCTCAGTCACGCGGGTGACAAATTCCACCCAATCCTCAGGCCTCCAGTCCGAAGCCTTGATACGATCAACGTCAGCAGAGGTGCCTGTGCACTCAAGGAAAGATCGCTGTCGTGGACTCACGGGCTGAATGCGCCATTTGGTCCAGCAAGAGAGAAGATCAAGGCCAGTAAGACCATGACCTATTAAGGCGCGGACTTTGATCAGCGACTCATTGATGAAGGACATGGACGAGTCGCGGGGTTTTGATTTCAGTGCCTCGGTAGGCACGAAGAGGGTGTTAGACCAGGAGGGAAGGCGAGTTTCGCCCTCCGGTGAAGTATCTTGGCAATAAAAGAAAGATTTTTGCCAAGCCCTGGGTCGATTCGCCAGGGCTAGCTTGGGAAGGCAAGAATTCCTATGGCGCTGAAGAGAGATGGCGCCGACCTGAACGTAGGCGCCACCCTTGGAGACAAGTTGGCTGTTGCAGGTGAAAGAGGCCAGCCACAGATCGATGTTGGGGGCTATGCCAAGGTAATCCTCGCACAGCACGTGAAAATTGCTCACCTGGAGCATTGAGTTGGGCCCGATGTCGTGAAGACGGAGGCCTAGGCGTTGCAGCAAATTGCGGAAGAAGGGAGAACCTGGCGGCGTGAATCCACGCTCCACGTGCTCCACGAACATCACCAGCTCGTTGTAGAGCCTGTTGTAGAGCTTGTCGAGGAGGCTCGGCAGAGCGCTCTGGCCGCGCAGGTCTTGTCGCGCCAGCGGGAGCGCATGTTGGTCTCCTTGGTCAGGCGTGCGCGGACTGTCGCAGGCCGCCTGGGGGCCGAAGCCCCGTGCTTCCTGCCGAGGGGAACTCTGACGTCGCCACCTACCTCGGCTTCTTCGAGCAGCTCCTCACCAGCCTCGAGGAGGTCGTGACGAACCTCGACGACCTGGTCGACAACGAGAGCCGCGAGCTCCTTGGCGTCGCGGTCGGCCAAGTCTTCGCCAACCTTGCACACCTCCACCCCGGCTTCGACTTCGCAGCTGTGATGGAGCCGCTGGAGAACAAGCTAGCGTCGAAGCTGGACGCCTCGGTGTGGGACGACGTGGAGAAGTACATCCAACGCTTCAAGAGGGTTGAGGTCGAGGAGAGCGATGGTGAGGCAGGCGCTGAGGAGGGGGGCGATGAGGCTGCTGATGGCGACGACGACAACGATGACAGCCCTGCTGCTTAGGCTGCCCCTGCGGAGAGATGTGCCTGGAGCACCAGTTATCTTTAGGACTTGCTGCTTTACTTCGTAATGGTTTGTAAAGACACTTTTATTTCGTGCAAGTGTGAGTGCCCCTCGGGAGGCCTTTTATCTGTTCCTTCATGTCTTTTTCGCTCTACGTCGTTAGGACCCTGCTCTTAGCGCAAATAGCACTGCCGCTTCGGTATGCCGGAGTCAGGGCTCAACAAGGCCGGGGGGTGCGTAAGGCTTAGAGAGGTAAGAGCTCTCGAGGCGCGATGCTCGGGAGCTCCCCTTTAACGTGCAAGCAGCCCATGAGCCGTAATAGAGAAAAGAGAGGCTCGAGGGGCGACAAAACCAGCGAGAGGGAAAGAGCTTATGAGGCGTAAGTTCTGGACTTAGCTTTAGCGAGACGCCTGTCTCGTAGAGGGTGTTGCGTTCCTGGTGAGGGTTTTCCCTCTCGAGGCTGCCTGAGGCTGGTTTGGAGCTTTTAGAGCCCTGCAAGGCGTCTTGTTTCCTGCGTTGGAGAGAGAGAGGCGAACCCACAAGCAATGCATAGTTGTACAACTCATGCACGCTCATAGATTTCCTCATGGGTATCTCACGAGGAGAATAAGCACCAAGGTCCTTGGTGAGGTGACGTGCATGGGAGCTAGCCCACGAGTCAGAGCTCTTTGGTGAGATAACGGTCGTGGGCGGAGAGCCACGAGTTAGAGCTCGGATCCTTTGGATTTTACGATGCTGCTGGGATGCTCCCGAGACACAGGCACCGTGCTCAGCCCCCGCTCGCGAGGTGCGCATGGGGAAAAATGTGAGCGCGAATGAATGCAAGAAAACAAACTCACCAAGCAATATTACATAACGGCGCCGAGCGCAAAAGGTTCATGATGACCTGAAATTGTTCATTACACTTGGCGAGGCCAAGACAAAGTCCGCCATGTCTGGGCATGGGGTTCCACATGGAGTGGCTGAGGCTTCCCACGGCCCGTGGCGACGCGTTGTAGGAAGCTCTCAGTGGAGATGGCCCTCGTGAAGGGAAAGCTTGGTGAAGCTGGGAGGTGAAGGCGCATGCTTCCCTCTTGAGACAAAAAATGCCTGCCGCGACGTGATCACGGGTAGAACTTGCGTAGGTGCTCGATGTTCCATGGGTTTTTGATTGGATCGCCGTCTTCCGTCTCGAGCCGTACCGCGCCAGGCCTGGCGATGTGCGCGACCCTGTAGGGGCCTTCCCACATGGGTGAGAGCTTGTGGAGGCCCTCTCTGGAGAGATCCTCCTGAGGACGAGATCGCCTGTCTCGAGGGTGCGCGGACGTATGTGGCGGCTGTGGTAGCGGCGCAGGTCTTGCTGGTACTTTGCCGCTCGGAGGGCGGCACGGCGACGTAGTCCATCGAGCAGCAGCAAGTCGTCGTTGTGGAGCTCCTCTTGATTGTCCTCGTTGAAAGCAAGGATCCGTGGGGACCCATGCTTGATCTCGGTGGGGAGGACTGCTTCAGCGCCATAGACGAGAGCGAACGGCGTTTCTCCAGTGGGCTTCGTGGCGGTGGTGCGGATGGACCAGAGCACAGAGGGGAGCTCTTCGATCCAATTCTTGCCGTGGGCCTTGAGGCGGTTGAAGCTTCTTGTCTTGAGGCCTTTGAGCACTTCGCGTTCGCTCGCTCAGCCTGCCCGTTGCTTCGTGGATGAGCCACCGAGGCGAAGCAGAGCCGGTGCCAAGACTCTCGCAGTAGGCCCTGAAGATGCCGCTGGTGAACTGTGAGCCGTTGTCGGTGATGATGCGATTTGGCACGCCGAAGCGACAGGCTAGGCCTTGATGAATTTCACCGCTGATCTCGCCGGGATGGTGCGCACCGCTTCGACCTCCGCCCATTTGGTGAACTTGTCAATGGCGACGTAGAGGTAGCGGTAGCCCCCGCTGGAGCGTGGGAATGGCCCAGGATGTCCAGCCCCCAGACCGCGAAGGGCCAGGAGAGCGGGATGGTCTGGAGCCCCAGTGCAGGCTGGTGGACTTGCTTGGCGTGGAATTGGCATGCCTCGCAAGCCTGGACAACGGTGGTTGCATCTTGAAGCACTGAGGGCCAGTAGAACCACTCCTGAAGACTTTCCCTGCAAGGGTGCGTGATGATGAGTGGTGGCCACATTCTCCACTGTGTATGTCCTTGATCAGCTGGCGGCCTTCTTCAGGGGGGACGCATTTTAGTGCAACTCCATTTGGACGCTTGCGGTACAGGTCTCCCTCGTGAAGGCAGTATGACTTGGCCTGGCGAGCAATTCTCTCTGCTTCTGCATCCTCTTCAGGGAGGACTCCGTCCCTGAGGTACTCCTTGAGCTCATCGATCCAGCCCGTTCTTGATGCGTCATGGCTAACAGCAGGCGTTCTCCTGAGGGTGGACCGCAGCTCGGTGCTCCAGATGTTGGTGGTGGTGGGAGCTCTTCGTCCTGTGTCATCTCGACCGCTTCTTTTGGCTGTTTCACCGATGCCCTGGTGAGCCTCTCCTCGAACACACCTGCCTGCTGGGCTTCTCTGCGTGATGCTCGCCTGGCGATGTCGTCGGCCTCCTGGTTCTCCCTTCGCGGGATGTGCCTGAGCTCCATCCCCTTGAAGTGTTTCTCGAGCTTGCGGACCTCCTCGAGGTAAGCGGCCATGTGACCGTCCTTAGGTGTATAGCTCTTGTTGGAGAAGTTGACGAGGAGCTGGGAGTCGCCCTTGATGAGTAAGCGCTTGATGCCGAGGGCGATTGCGGCTCTGAGCCCGGCGAGGAGGCCCTCGTACTCGGCGATGTTGTTGGAGACCTTGTCAGTCGTGAAGCACAGCTGGACGGCGTAGTAGAGCTTGTCGCCCTTGGGTGAGGTCAGGACGACGCCAGCCCCTGCGTTCGGCATGCGAATGCTCCATCGAAGTGCATGGTCCAGTGGCTTGGCACTGTGTCTCCAGCTGGCGTGGTTTCCGCCTCATGAGGCTCTTCTTGCTGCGTGTCTGTCCACTCGGCGACGAAGTCGCCAATGCCCTCCCCTTGATGACCCTGGTGGTGTCGAAGCGCAGGCCAAAAGGTTGCAGCTCAATGTTCCACCCTGCGACGCGATCAGTGGCGTTTGGGTTGCGCAGGATTTGCTCCAGAGGGAATGATGTGACCACCGTGATGGGGTGGCCCTGGAAGTAGTGGCGCAGCTTCCTGGAAGCGATGAGGAGCGCGAGGAGGAGCTTCTGCTGCATAGTGTACCGCTCGCGAGCGTCTCGCAGCACAGTGCTGACGAAGTAGACGGGATGCTCGACGAGCGTTGTCGATGGTGACGCAGCACTGGGCTCCTCGGGAGCCTTGTCGAGCCTCTCTTGAGGTGGACCCTCGCGAGGGTGCCTTCTGGTTGCGCGGGCTGCATGAGGCTCAGGCCTGAAGAGGGTGCTTCCTTATCGGGGGGATCTGGGCTTGGCGTGGCGGTGTCCTTCTTGGCGAGGACTGGCTCTTCCCTTTCTGCCACCAAGGCTGCGCTCACTGTTTGTGGAGTGGCTGATAGGTACAGCTTCAGATGCTCGCCAGGCCTTGGGGCAACCATGACAGGTGGGCTAGCCAAGTACTTCTTCAGGTCTTCAAATGCTTGTCCGCCTCCGGCGTCCACTTGAACGTGCCAGACCGCTTCATGATCTTGAAAAATGGCAGCGCCCTCTCGCCGAACTTGGAGATGAACGGCCTAGGCTGGCCATGCATCCCGCTAGGCGCTGCATGTCCTTGAGGCGACGAGGTGGCTGCATTTCTTCTATGGCTTGATCTTGTCAGGATTTGCTTCTATGCCGCGGTGAGACACTAGGAACCCGAGGAGTTTGCCTGATGGTACCCCGAAGACGCACTTGGCGGGGTTCAGCTTGATGTTACTTTGCGCAGGCTGGCAAAGGTCTCCTCGAGGTCCTCCATGAGGGTGTGCTCTTCGCGAGTCTTGACCACGATGTCGTCGACGTAGGCTTCTGCGTTTCTTCCCATCTGAGCCCCCAAGGCCTTCCTCATGAGCCTCTGGAAGGTGGCGCCGGCGTTCTTCAAGCCAAAGGGCATGCAGACGTAGCAATACACACCACAAGGGGTGAGAAATGCTGTCTTCTCCTCATCCTCCTTCGCCATCTTGATCTGGTGGTAGCCTGAGAAGGCATCCAGAAAACAGAGGAGGTCGCAGCCGGCGGTGGAGTCCACAATCTGGTCTATTCGAGGCATGGGGTACGGGTCCTTGGGGCAGGCCTTGTTGAGGTCGGTGTAGTCGATGCAGAGCCTGCCGCCCCCGGTGTGCTTGGGAACGACCACCGTGTTGGAGAGCCATGTGGGGTGTGGAACTTCTCTGATTATGTGTGCTTCTTCAACTTCTCTACTTCCTTGATGATGAACTCTTGCTTCACGGGGCGTGCGTTTGGACACACGGCTAAGTGGTGCTCGATCACCTCCTCGGTACTCCGGACATCTCTGACGGTGTCCATGCGAACATGTCAGAGTTTGCCCTGAGGAAGGCGACGAGCGCGCTTTCCTATTTGGGAGGCAAGCCAACGCCTATGGTGACGCTAGCCCCCGAGCCGCTGGCGTCCAACGACACCTTCTTCGTGGCTGCCTGCTCCTGTGAGAACAGCTGCTTCTTCTTCGCGGGCCTCTCGAGGGGCTCCATGTCCTCGTCAGCGGGGAATGCCACGGCAGTGGCCTTGTAGGCGGTCTCGACAGAGCGCATTGCGTCCTGGACTTGACCGTGGATGGCGATGGTGCCGCCACTGCCTGGAATCTTGACGATGTTGTACGCGTGTGAGTGACGGCCATGAACTTCGTGAGGGCGGGGTAGCCGAGGATGGCGTTGTAGGGCAGGCCGATGTGCGCGACGTCGAAGTCGATTGCTCGGTGCGGTAGTTCTTGGCGAGCCGAAGGTGACCGCGAGCCGCACCTGCCCCAGCGGAGTGGTGGAGCCACTCGTTACCCCCGTGAAGGGCCTGGAGGGCATCAGCCACTCATATGGCACTGAAGCTGCTCGAAGGTCTCGACAGAGATGACGTTCAAGCTTGCACCCCCATCTATGAGTGTCTTGGCGACGGCGATGTTGTTGATGATGGGGGTGCACACCAGAGGGATGGTGCCAACAGCCTTGGTCGACTTGGGGTGGTCCTTGGATTCGAAGGCAATGGTGTACTGCGACCATTTGAGGGGCTGGGATGCCTCAATCCCTGGAAGCGCTGCGTTGACCTCGCGAGAGAATTGCTTGAAGCGGTTGTTGGACTTGGGCGCCTGAGACCCGCCGAGGATGCAGGCTATTACCCCCTGAGGGGCCTGGTAGCCCCCAGGGTTCTCGTCGGGGAGGTTGCCGTTCTACCCGGCGTTGTTCCCCCGAGCCCTCTGCTGGAAGTTGTGGCGTCCACCTCCGCGACCACCACGGCCTCCGCCGCGGCCCTGGTTCTTCTCGCGCTCCTTGCTGAGCTGCTTGAGCTCCCAGCAGTCCTCAGTTGCGTGGTTGTGCCTGTTGTGGTAGATGCAGAATGGGCGATTATCCACTTTCTTCTCGTCAGCCGCCGGAGAGGCCTCGCGAGGCTGCTTCGCGTCAGGCTCGGCTGCGAGGATGGCGGTGGTCTTGCGCTTCTCGACAGGCTTCTTCTTGCTCCTGGACCCCTCAGGAGGGTCGTCCTCTGTTTCCTTCTTGACGAAGAGGAGGCCCTCTTCAGCCTTGGCGCACTTGTCGGCCAGGTCGAAGAGAATTGAGTCAAGCACTATTTTTTCTTTGTTTGTAACCGGTCATGGTTGGCTTTCTATTATTTTTCTTATTTTCCTTTTGTTTCCTAGCCGGTCATGAGTGAGTCTTCCGGTGGTTTTCTTTCTAATTTATTATGGTGCATGCACCATTCTTTTGTTCTTATCTCTTTCTTTGCTAAACTTGGGATGTACGTTTCTTGTTTTGTTTATAGCATTTTTATTGGAGCCGGTCATGAGTTGGTCTTCTAATAGTTATCTTATTTATTATGGTGCATGCATTATATTTTTCATTTGTTCTTATCTTCCTTTGTGAAACTTGGCCCCTAAGTTTGTCATCTTGATTATTTGGTTGGTGTTTTTTCCCATCTAGCAAACTTGGCCTCTACGTTTGGTCTTCTCTCTCATGTATATTTCTTTTCTCCCATTTAGGAAGTTTGTCCTCTACGTTTGGTCTCCTCAATCATATATATTTACTTTTTCCACAAAGTTTGGCCCCTATGTTTCCTTATCCGTCTAAATTTTTTTCTTTTACGATGGCAGGTGATTTCTCATTTCGTTCTTCATAATGCTATTATTGGTCGCCGGCGTCAGAAATCTGTTTTGGCAAGCCTCCAGTTATGGAGCGAGGTTTGTGTTATTTTTTCATATACACTACTATAATAAGGGAGGAAGGATAATTCTAATTTTTACAGTTTTTTGCCTATTTCCAGCCTCTCGTTGGTTGACACGTGTAAGGCTTGTTCCGAGAATTGGTGTTTGGCTTCTTCATTGTTTTCTCTTTTGTCCTCCCGGTTTGGCTAGCCGGTTCCTTTGTGTTCCAGCAAGTTTTGATCTCCTTTGTTTATTTTTCTTTTCCTCTCAACTGGCTTCACAAGTCTTTGGCAACGGCATTTTTTTCTCCTTTGCAGCCAGTCATTAGGTGCCTTCCCGGTGGCCTTTTTTGTTCAAAAAAAAAAACATGTGCATGCATCTTGACTTTCTTGGGCAAACTTGGTTCTCAAGTTTGTATTTTTTGGCTTATACGGCTGGGATGTTTGTCTCTTCTTTATGAGGTGAAACTTGGCCCTCGCGTTATCTATTCTGTCGGAGACTAGTCCCAGGAACTAGGGGTGTCTCTCAAAAGCCAGGAATCGAGTAAGGGGCTGAACACAACGTCAAACAGATCCTCAACAACCTCGGCGACGGTGCTCGTCGAGCTCGGTGAGGAACATCACGGCAGAGAGGGAACACGAGCCGCTACCCAGGTTCAGGCCCACCGTGAGGTGTAAAGGCCCTACGTCCTGCTAAGATGTATTGCACTGCTTGGAGAGGTTCACAGTACAAGGGTGCTTGCCGAAGGCACATTTGTGGCTATGGTGGAAAGAGCTGTCTTCTCCTTCAGACGAAGCTGCTTGGGTGTAGAATGAGCTGGTGAATGCGAGATCCCCCTCCTATGTCGTACACTGGCTCCTTATATACTGGCGTTGGTCCTCTTCCCTGAAAATCTCCGGCGGGAAGGGATACCACAATGCCGCAGAGATGGAGCACAGCGCACAACATCGGGGGCGTCCATAGACACGGTCCATGGCAGAGAGCACGTCGTCTGGGCAGAAAAAGCCACCGTCCATCCAGGACGGTGAGCTGGCGCTGCAGAGATTTGGGGCGTGCCCCATGGTGACGTCGCAGTTGGAGCATAGCGGCGGCCGACCGCTTTATCACCAAATTGGCAAGTCTTGGAGTCCGCTTTGCTTCCTCCAGCTCCTTTGACCGCTTTATACACGAGAATGGCAACTGCGGCGTCCTCTCACCAATGTCTGCTGTCCCAGCTCCATCTAACAAAAGAAACAAATTTGCCTCAACAACAATCAAAATACAATTCCTTCTCCTGCTTGTGTGTCAGACTGTCGAGTGAATTGCAACGTCTGCTCCGCCACAGGTTCAGGAAATCAGATGCGAAAACGGCAAAGATGGAGAGCAAGCTCTCAGAAGAATGCACCCGGTCGGTGCTTGACGCAGGCACGCAGCGAGCCCCAGTATCTGGCACGCTTTTCAATGCCTTGCCATTGCTCTGCGGCGAACTCCTCCTGCGATGTGGGCAGCCTCGCGGAACTTTGTCGAAGTCGAATTATGCCCGCTCCGCTGGCACCACGGTTGTGCATCTGCCCGCCCTTCTTCGACACGAGGAACCGGCACTAAGGGATCTGCGGCGGAGGAGGGCGAGCATGATCATGCGGCGGAGGCAGCGACATCTGGTCCTGTCGCTGGAGTCGGGAGAGCAGACCGGCGGTTGCCATGGGGAACACCCGGGGACGGGGTGAGAGGGCTCCGGAGGACGGGAGAGAGGGCGCTGGGGGAAGGGAGTGGGGCGGCGGGCGATGAGGAAGCCATGCGCATGCGCGACACGGGATGGGGATTGGAGAGGTCGTGGTCTAGTCGACATGGTCGTGCGCAGGGGCAGTTTTTTTTTTGAAAGGGCAGGGGCAGTTTCTTGGCTTTTCTTTATTTCGTTTTCCAACGTTTCGGCTCAGCGTAAATTTTGCTTCTACGCGGGATCGCATGAAGGGGTAGGACGACGTACCACGGAATGCCACCAGCTCTGCTTTAATATAGTAGAGACTAGTTGAATGCCCGTGCGTTGCTACGGCTTTTCCAAATATTTTCTTACAAACATAATGTATCTGAAATTGACGTGTACAAAAAAGTAGCAAAAATCATAATAAGATTATATTGTGCTTAAAATGTAATTTGATAAACAATTGTAAGTAAATGCTTTTATATACTCCACCTTGTCAGGGCTTTATCAAAAACAACTGATCCGTAGATAATTTGCTAAATATAGAAGGTATGAACTACAAGGTGAACTGATTGTATTTTTCTCCTGAAAAGCACTTAGGTTTTCGAAGATGATTGGCACCTATAAGTATGAATGATATGTAACAGTCTCCATTAAAAAAAAACTTAAATTGATTGAACCATTACACCGTAAAACTAAAAGGCTGCAACTTCAATCGATTTAGCCATGCTTCATTTTCAGCGTGGTAACATCAAAACGGTAACACCTTACCTTCAAAAAATCGAAGTGATTTCGAGCTACATTTTCTTAAGATAAAAATAAAAGTGGCATGGCCTAGACCAAGACCAATACCTACATTGATCGGGGGAAAACAACATGGAGCACACTGACACTGAAAAAAGGAAACAGATGGTGTACTGCAACTACTTCGCTTGGACAACAATTGACTGATCATAATTGCTCATGACAAAGACACAATATCTGAATTCCTGCAAACTTCAGTATGAATTCTTGCGAACTTCTGTATAGTTACACCATAATTCCATAAATCATGAATGTATTTCCTTACACCAAAGTTACACATGACTGAAATTTGTAGTACAGGAGTGCATGAATCACACCTTCCAGTGGGATCTCAATGATATGCACATGATAACCAAACACATTTGAAGAGTTACCGAAGCTTCTCCTGCACTGTGTTTCTCCTATGAATTACAACATATGCAACACCTCTAATGAAGGCAAAATTAGGTTGTTGAGCAATGTAAAGATACTGACAAGTGTCATTCTGGCGGCATCCTTTGGGCCTCCAACTCTGCTTGGTTCATTTCGATCAACGTTTATGATGGCTGGGCCTGTGGGGCCTCAATAACTTTGACATACATTAATTACACTAACAGAGAGTTACGGGCTATAACTTCTAAACTTCTGACCCTTCTCACTGATGTTATGGCATGCACCAAAGTTATCACAGCAGGTCAGGTCATCAGCATTGCCGCAAGCATGCATTGAGTGAACCATGACATGTTGCCAATAATGCTACACGCATGAATGAAAAGCATCGATGAGCACAATTACAGGGCCTATTTATTTGCTGCATATGCATTGCAAACTTTGTCGAGCCGTCACATATAAATATGAAACATGTGCTAGTATTCTCTCGCTTACGTGAATGCCGACAAGAGTAGACCTGAAGCACCAAATAAAATGTTATGCTTAGCAATACAACTGAGCACAATAAATCTTCCATCAAGCTAAATAAGCCATGAGTAATACTGAAGTTCATGTATCAAATTAATGTATTTGAGAACTAAACGTATAATCCTTCATAAAGCAGATACCTTGATATAACTATCAAGAAATGTACAAATTAATGGATTCCAGATTTTGCATGAAACAAAAAATTTCAATACCCATTTTTTTTTACAGTGTCAATCCACTCTTGTAATTGATAATCACATGCCTTACATTGCAAGACTAAAACCAGAAATTCAGAAGATTAGCTATACCAATTTCAACCTCTGAGAGTTTGGTAACTTGCATTAAGCATATGAAAACACTTGTGAAGGAACTGCATGTGAATGGCCCATAATTTGCTAGCTGGTCGTACGGAGTGACGAAATATACTTATTTTAATAAAGAAGGAACCTTGTCGGTGGAGACGATCTGGGACTTAAGGTACATGTGGAGGTCCGCGAGCTGACGAGGGAGACGTTGTCGGACCACTTCCCAAACAGCAACCCTCCGGGTTCTTGTCAATGGCCGGACGCAGGTAAACGAAGATTGTCTTAAAAAGACAGTACTCGGGGCAATCCATGGTGATATATCCTTGGACAGGACACCAAACATTAACCTTAATTATGTCAATGTTTTCTTGAAACTGAAAACTTATTGAAAAATACCTGCTATCATGATTGCATATCAAAAAGGGTTTTGTCACCTTGGAATAGTTCTCCGTAGTATGCTTGAACACATTCTGCACAAATACACATTCTTGTCAGGATCACATTATTAGCCAAATGGAAGTTCATATTTCAGCTCCACAAAGTAAATAACAAAAAAATCAACTCTTATTAATTCAGAAATTATATGGAACTGCAACTTTCATGTGAGAACATGAAGACATTGGCTTGTTCTTGGGGAATCAAAGGGCAGTATGTCTTTTGGTAGGAAAATTGCAGCACCATTCTTAACACTTTTCACAGTGCAGGATTCAGACAAGAACAAAACCAGTTGAAAAAAAATGAAATACTGTTACCTATCTGCATGCTAATTCCAAATTGCCAACCACAGACCATGACATAATTGATTTTTTTGGTAGGTTTGGTCAATGAGAATAACCAAGAAATCTATGAGAGGGTTACAGAACTGAGAGATATCACCCACAATAAGCTACTGGCCATATTCTCGCAAATAAAAAAACTACTGGCCATACTTCATAGTGAACCTGATCAAGTATTTGACATAAAATAATTTAAGAGGGCACGAGCATTGGCATCCTATATCTAGCTGAAATGGTAGAGGAGGAATCAACAACCTAGATTACATTGAAGGTATGCCGCTTAACCCAAATTGTAGACCACGAGTTTCAGGAAAGTACACAATTATAATGCCAGAGAATAAAATCAGGAAAAACCATAGGTTGTCGTGGGGAAGCTCTGTAACGGGCGGGTCTAGCTGTCGCGCGCGCGAGCGAAACGATTTTGTCGATCGATCAGACCAGGTCCTGTCCAGATTTGGAAATACCAGCCCATTCCCTTTTTGGTTACCACGCACGGACGTGACTATTCCCTTTTTTTCTTGACTTGCCTATTCCCTTTCTTTGCTATTGTACAATTGATAAAGGATCGGTCACGCTTTCCTTTCCTTTGGACATTCTCGGTCAGGAGTACCATGTACAGGTCGGGCTAGTCTATTCCCTTTCGAGGGCAGCTTTTTTTATTTTTTTGCGTGATTTTTCGAATCATTCGTTGTTGGCTTAATAGCAAAAACAATTCCCTTTTCACGCCAATACACGAAAATACTAGATTTATACTTCAAAACCTTAATAGCAAAAACTAATTCCCTTTTTGGGCTAGTGATATTTTAGGGTAAAATTAAATGGGTGGGAAATCGGAAAATCCCACTTCCAGCTAGTGTAAAAAATTTAAACAAAGAAGAGCTACCACTTCCTACTAGTATAAAAATGTTAAACAAAAAATCCCACTTTTTAGTAAAGGGTAATAAAGATTTCACCAGGAAGAAATTTATCTGCAACAAAAAAACTATTAGCAAAAAGATCACAAACTGACTTTAACAAAAAGAAATCAACACTGTAAAAAAGGGACCAATTAACCTTGATGGCAGCACAAAAAAATTATTGTAAAAAATAATCTTGATGGAAAAAATAAAATATACAATTATTGGGGAAAAAGGTATTGTGAGAAGCAGAAGAGCAAAAAACTTTCCGTTTGCTCGCTCACACCCAACCCCCCGCAGGCGACGGGCAAACCCTAGTTGCTCCTTTCCTCCAGGACCTTTTCCCGTCATTTGCCTCACCACCACCAGCGGCGCGGGCCGCGGGCAAAGCCCGCGCGATGCTGGTCGCGGTGGCTTTTCTTTTTCCCGTGCGTTTGGAGAGAGGCGTGGGGCTCCCAGCCGGCAGCAGTGTGTTGGCGACTTATCGACGGCTCAAGCGGTGGTGTGGCGTTCCGGCCGTGATGCTTCATTGCACCATGTCTGTGGTGGTGTGCGAGCACTAGTGATGATGGCGACCGAAGGTGCGGGCTAGCTCTGCTCATGGCGAGACAAGCTTCTGAGTCCTGGGCCTGATTGGGTCCAATATGGGTCTGGCGGGCCCCGGCCAGAGCATGCCATCGCCGGTTTTTTGGTACACCATCAGGACTTCGGGCGAAACCCCTTGATCATATCGGTCTCGACGACGGCGACGTACAATATCATCACCCTCTTGGGAGGTGATGTATTGTGTAGCTTTGTTACCTCTCGGTCTCGTTTCGGTGCTTTCGGTGTGCAAGATTGGATCATGCGTCAAGGAACTTTTGGCGGCATGGAGCGTTATTGGTGGCCACTTATCTTATACATGCTATTGATGAGAAAAGAACTAGTAGGATGTTACCAGTCGCATAACAAACAAGTTATCCAGTGGGTGGATACTAAAAATTATTATCAAGACCCTATCATATAAGTTACCGATGCGGGGACCTATTAAGATATTACCAATCACATATCAAACAACATATCAGGTGCATGATACTAAAGTTTATTACCAATACACTAAGATACAAATTATCAAGGAGAACATAACTATTAAGATGCTACCAGTTGCATAGATAACAAATTATCAGGTGGGGATATTAAAAATTTATTATCAATACTCTAACATAAAAGTTATCATTGGGAAAAAACTAGTAAGATGTTGCCAATACACTAGCATACAAGTTACCGACAAGAAAAAACTAGTCAAATATTACCAATCACATAACAGACAAATTATCAGGTGAGGGACACTATAAGCATTATTACCAATACACTAGCATACAAGTTATCAATAAGAAAAAAAGTCAAATATTACCAATCACATAGCAGACAAATTATCAGGTGGGGATATTAAAAATTTATTATCAATACTCTAACATAAAAGTTATCATTGGGAAAAAACTAGTAAGATGTTGCCAATACACTAGCATACAAGTTACCGACAGGAAAAAACTAGTCAAATATTACCAATCACATAACAGACAAATTATCAGGTGAGAGACACTATAAGCATTATTACCAATACACTAGCATACAAGTTATCGATAAGAAAAAAAAGTCAAATATTACCAATCACATAGCAGACAAATTATCAGGTGGGGATACTATAAACATTATTACCAATACACTAGCATACAAGTTATCGATAAGAAAAAAGACTAGTCAAATAATACCAATCACATAGCAGACAAATTATCAGGTGGGGGACACTATAAGCATTATTACCAATACACTAGCATACAAGTTATCGATAAGATAAAAACTAGTCAAATATACCAATCACATAGTAAACAAATTATCAGGTTATTACCAATACACTAGCATACAAGTTACCGACAAGAAAAAAAACTAGTCAAATATTACCAATCACATAGCAGACAAATTATCAGGTGGGCGACACTATAAGCATTATTACCAATACACTAGCATATAAGTTATCGATAAGAAAAAATAAGTCAAATATTACCAATCACATAGCAGACAAATTATCAGGTGGGGATATTAAAAATTTATTATCAATACTCTAACATAAAAGTTATCATTGGGAAAAAACTAGGAAGATGTTGTCAATACACTAGCATACAAGTTACCGATAAGAAAAAACTAGTCAAATATTACCAATCACATAACAGACAAATTATCAGGTGAGGGGCACTATAAGCATTATTACCAATACACTAGCATACAAGTTATCGATAAGAAAAAAATAGTCAAATATTACCAATCACATAGCAGACAAATTATCAGATGGGGATACTATAAACATTATTACCAATACACTAGCATACAAGTTATCGATAAGAAAAAAGACTAGTCAAATAATACCAATCACATAGCAGACAAATTATCAGGTGGGGACACTATAAGCATTATTACCAATACACTAGCATACAAGTTATCGATAAGATAAAAACTAGTCAAATATACCAATCACATAGTAAAAAAATTATCAGGTGGGGGATACTATAAACATTATTACCAATACACTAGCATACAAGTTACCGACAAGAAAAAAACTAGTCAAATATTACCAATCACATAGCAGACAAATTATCAGGTGAGCAACACTATAAGAATTATTACCAATACACTAGCATACAAGTTATCGATAAGAAAAAAACAAGTAAATATTACCAATCACATAGCAGACAAATTATCAGGTGGGAGATACTATAAATATTATTTTCAATACACTAGCATACAAATTATCGATAAGAAAAAACCAGTTAAATATTACCAATCACATAGCAGACAAATTATCATGTGGGGGATACTAAAAAATATTATCAATACTCTAGTATAAAAGTTACCGACGAGGGGAACAATTAAGATATTACCCGTCACATATCAAGGAAGTTACCAGGTGTGGTACTAATTTTATTACCGAGACATTTGCATACAAATTATCGATGAGAGAACTAGTAATATATTACCAATCACATAGCAAATAATTTATTAGGTGAGAATACTTGCAACATAGTACATCGTTCGTATTTTTGTTTGGTATATACATTATTACATTTTCATAACTATATCATCATGACCTTGATAGATATGTCGACACCATGGTAGCTGCATCATCGACACATATAGGAAGCTTGAGGTTCATCATCCTCACAAGTACAATTCAAAGTTTTTTTCCCTCACTCTCAACATGAATGGTGACCATGTCTGATTTTTTTAAAACAAATACATATTCCCATGCCATACTAGTTAGTTCTTTCTTTCTAATTGTTTATACTAGTAGAAAGTGTTCTGTTTTCCTATCACCGTCCCATTATTTCCCCTAAGAAACTCGTTCGAAAAGGAAATTTAAAATAAATTTGCCCTAAGAAAAATAATGTTTTGTATATAATGCATCATTCATAAAAATATGAGTACGATAAATGCATTTCATTTTACCGATCCTTTATATTTCACCGATTTATAAAAATAAAATAGGCCTACTCAAAATACATATTCAGGTAACAAAAAAGAAAAAACGGAATAGAGAAAATAGATAAGCATTTTGTGAGCACATGCATGGCAGCTAAAAAAGACTCGCGCCTCATACATGCCTCTATTAAAATTATGAATCATTATTCGCGTGCATTGGAAAAAAGCAAAATTATAAATCATTATTCGCATGCATGGGCAAAAAAGCAAAGAGCTGTAGTCGTGTATGCAATTATGCATGCGGGAGCAAACAGATGTGTAGCAGCGTAGGCACAAAAAAGAAATAATATGCAGGCATGCGTTGCGTTGCCATGTGCATGGCGCCCCCACGCCCGCATGCGAAAAACGACAAAGGGAATAGAGGACGATGGGGACCAGGATGCATCGAGCAGGCGAACTGAAAGGGAATAGGAGGGGAGTCGCGTGCACGACACGGACGGGAAAAGCGAGCGAGCGCTCGCGCGCTCAAAGGATAGACAATCCGCTCTGTAACAAGGAGTCAAGGACGCGTGGAGTATCCGTCTAGTCCGCCACTTACTTTCCAATTTTGCATGTTGCAACCCTTCTCTTCCTGCTCGAGCGGCCATCGGAACATAGTGTTGAGGCAATCAGATACAGGCCCTAGACTGTACGCGAGTCCTTCGAGATATGCCACTGCTTGGAGTAATCCCCGCCAAATCAATATCCAGGAGGAAGAAGAGAGAAGAGACCTCATGTCTGCCACTGTGCAGACTGGCGGTGCGGCCCTGATCCTGGCTCGTCGGCGCCGGTGTTCAGAGGGACGGGCGTGTGCGGCACGCGGAGGGAAGGTCGAGGTGGCAACGCCGGTTATCTCCAGCGTGGATCTCGACGGCGGGCAGACTGATGGTGGGGTGTCAGGGTACAGTGCCTCCGCAGCCCGTCGCGGGACAAACGCGTCCTCCAGTCGGGGCGGCAGTTCCTCACCTGGATGGATATTGGAGGCGGCGCTCCTGGGCCGCGTGGCGACGATGGACGTGTCGCCGCCGTTGGGCGTCCCGGTAGGCCTGCCGCCTCCGACATCGAGGACGCCGCGTATCTCGTTTCCAGCGTATACGGGGGCGGCGAAGATTGCTTGGCCCTGGAATTTGACGAATGATGTGGGGAGAGACGAGAAGCAGGAGGGGAACGGAAACGGGAGTCGTGCGATCGTGTGCGAGGTTTTTTTTTATTGGATGGTTTTTTTCGTGCGGGAGCGAGTAGACGACGTACCACGGAACACCACACCCGACGTACCATCACGGCAGACTGCGCTTTAATAGTAAAGATTAGTAGCTATCTGACATGAAATTGCTGTCAAGAAAAATTAACAAAAAATTGCTGTCAAGAACCAGAATTGTGTGATGTGTAGTGGCCCAGCCATTCTAAAAGAGTCAACTTTTGCTAGTGTCATATTTACCCAAACCATATCGAAATAGTTTGTTCATACAAGCTACCGTAGTGTTTTTATCACCTAACCGTATTTTTCGATTTAACCGAACGAGTTGTAACCCTACTGCCAGCCCATTGCCCTAAGGGGAGCTGCAATGAACGTTCCAAGCTTCACTTTTTTGACTGCTTAGTGGGATTTCAGAATGAGGAGCCAAATTTGAAGATTTAGTGGATGTGGATTTTTTTCCTTGTGTTTGTGGTGATGTCTACGTTACAGAGCTCCACAGATAGGGATGTCGACGCCTTGTACTGGGGGTGACGATGCTCACTAACCCTGGAGGGGGGGGGGGGGGGGGGGGGGAGGGCTCGCACCCTAGACAGCGGGAAATGTGGACGTGGAGGATGACAAACATGACGCGTGGGGCCAATGACAACATGCACCAATAGTTACCCTACTCTTTAGGTAATAGTTACCCGACCAATATTGGTTAAGTTAGCCAATGTGTTTATGATATAGTTATCACCATGATACGATGTAGTAACCCTGCTCTTTAGGTAATAGTTTCCCGCATAATACTGGTTGAGTTAGTCATGTGTTTATGATATAGTTATCACCACAATATTGATGTAGCGATCCAACTCTTTTAGTAGTATTGACTGGGTTATCCATGTGTTTATAATATAGTTATCACCCCAATATCGATGTAGTAACCTACTCTTTAAGTAATAGTTACCCACCTAGTACTGATTAAATTACACATGTGTTTATGATATAGTTATCACCACGATATCGATGTAGTAACCCTACTCTTTAGGTAATAGTTACTCACGTAATAGTGTAATTACCATGGTCTCTAGGTAATTGTTAACCACCCAACACTAATGGAGTTACTCATATGTTTGTGATATAGTTATCACCACAAAACAGTGTAGTTATCCTACTTTTCAGGTAATAGTTACCACCAGTACGGATGGAGTTACCCATGTATTTATGATATATTTATCACCGCGACATTGACGTAGTTATCCTACTCTTTAGACAATAGTTACCCACCTAGTAGTGATGGAGTTAGCCATGTGTTCATAATAGAATTATCACCACAAAGCCGCGGTGATCTCTTGGAGCGATGGCTGGACGTGGGGCTCGCCATCATGGCTTAGTCCATGTACGTGCTAAGCACGGTCTCCCTCTTCTTGCGTCCATGTTCAACGTCATAGGCAATCTGCGCCATGGAGAAACGATGAAGTACAACAATAGTAATGCTTCTCGTAGTAATAAGTGGTCACATGAACATGAACGAGGATGAGGTGAAACTCAATAAGAGTATATAAGAGCATCTCCACCGGGGGCCTCTAAATGTGTCTCCGGCACCCCCCAATTGGGTCTCCTTTGGGGGTGCCGGTGTCCGGGCAACATTTAGAGGCCGCCCACAGCGGTACTCCCCAAAGGCCCACCCCCCAATCGCGAGCAAACTGTCGAACACCTCGGGGGCGTTTTAAAAACATTGCAAACTAATATGAAAAGTTCAAATTTCATTCATTTTTGTTATATATTACAAGATTTTTGAATGAATTTGAACTTGGGCGGCCTAGGCGCCGTACCCTAAACCCTAGCCGTAGAAGTTGGCCTCCAGCCAGGCCTCGTCGCTGTCGCCGCCGCTGCCATCGCCGTCGTCGTCGTCGTCGACCACGATGTAGGCGGAGGAGGAGCCGGATCCGCCCTGGCTGGTGGACGCGCCGTCATGGCGACGCGGTGCACGGCTGCAGGAGGCGCCGCCGGAGGAGGACGAGGCTGCCGCCGTTGCCACCGAGGTGGCGATGGCGGCCATGTAGCCGGGGCTGTCGCGCTCGATGGTGGTCACCGAGTCCGCGATGGCGGCCAGGAACCCCGGCGCGTCGCCGTCGTGCTCGTTCCGCAGCGGGGACGGCACGTCGTACCCGTACGGGATCGTCTCCACGGGAGGTGGAGGCGTCCTGGTTCTAGGGCGGCGCAGGTAGAGCCGTCCGCGTGGTGGCGAACGCCGTTGTTCGCGGCATTCACGGATGACGATGCCGGTGCCTCCTCCTCCACGACGCGGAGGCGAGCGCGGCTCGTCCTTCACCGGGCGGCAGCTGCGGCGCTACTGCACCTCCTAGTGCCGTGGCCGCACGGGCAGCAGGCGCAACGGGGTGGCGTTCCCCGTCCTTGCGTGCTGGCGCGCGGCGGCGATGGCGGAGTCCACGGTGTGGTCTGTGCCGCCCCACCACCGGTGGCGGCCATCCGCGTTGTAGCGGCCCGGCCGTCTCGGGCCGTCGAAGAACACGAGCGCCTCCGTCTGCTCGCGCTCGAACCGCCGCAGCCACGTCGCCCAGTTGTTGTCGTGGTACTCTGGGAGGGTGCGCTCGTGCGGGGTCAGCCAGGAGCGGCGCCGCGCGATGTCGCGCCGGATCTGGTCCGGCGTCTTCGGCAGCGCCGGCACAGGGAGGCCGCCGTGGGGGGACGTGCGCCACCCTGAGGGCAGACGCGCGTCCGGTGGCACCAGCATGCCGTAGCGGTACAGATCCCACGCCTCTTCGGTGGAGACCGTGCACCCGCTGCGCCTGCTGCTGCTGCCCGGCTCCCAGTTGTTCGCCATGGACGTAGTGGGAGACTGGGCGACAGAGGATGTGGGAGAGGGAGAGAACAGAGGGCGGTGTGGGAGAGAGGGCGCCGTGGGAGAGGCGATTTAACGGCAGAGGAGGGGGCTGTGCGCGAGCATCCGCGCCGGCGTAAATGCGTTGCGTGGAAACGCCGCGACGCCGGCGCGTGGACTGCCGCGCACGCTGTCGCCGGCGTTAATGCGACGCGTGCCGGCAGGCCTACCGCCGCCGTCTCGTCGCATCGCCTCCCGTCCAGTCCCATCGCCTGGGATACTGCCCGGTGACTGACCGCCATTAACGCGGCGAAACGGCCTCCTGCGCGCCTTCATTAACACGGGCGCGGCGCGTCGTGTGTATGACGGGCGGGCCAGCGCTGTCAGGGTCATGGCCGAGGCGATGTCCGGCACCCCCAGGAGGACCTCCAAACTTGGAGGCCCTATTGGGGGTGCCGGACACAAAATCGCTCGAGGCGAGGATTTGGGGGTGCCGCTGGTGGGCGTTTTTGGTATTCGGCCCCCAAAGGGCCTTTGGGGTCCTTTAGAGGCCCCCGGTGGAGATGCTCTAACCGTCCTCTTCTTGCCCCCAACAACTGCATGTGGGTTTCTGTGTATTGAATATATATATACATGTTATAGTTTGGTGTATGAACAACGAGCAGTTTTGTAGATCGATGCATGACAGTGAGCAATTATTTCACTACAAATTGGAATATGAAAAATGTCATGTATGCTAGGTTGATGGTTTTACGGATCGATGTTGTTGCCATTGTCGTTAGCACTTCAGATTTTTCCATCGTCGAAAATAAGAAGCAAAACTGAGCTCTAGTTTCAAGCTGAAACTAACTGTTCACAGGGTGGGCAACTCACATATAACAGAGTGGATAATTCACGTGTTTACTGGTGGATAATTTTTATGTCCGAAAAAAGACTGCCAAAACATATCAATATGAAATCTATTTTCGAAGATCTCGTCATGACTAGTCCAACGGTGAAAACAGAATCTAAATAGGATAAGACTAGTCACAATGGGGAGTAACATAGGAGTAACATCAGTGCCACATAGGCAAAAAATCTGATGTGGCGGGTAATTAATGAGGAGAGAGATGGTTGTGGTAACTAGCTATGTTACCATAACATCACACATTTCAAGGCAAGATGAGTGTATAACCTATTAAATATGACACTACACACATGTTACTCCCCACTATGGAGGTAGTAACTTAGAGTAGTAACATATGCATGTTACTAGTCTAAGTTACTCCCCATTGTGACTAGTCTAAAGGTGAAAACAGAATCTAAATAGGATAAAGCGTTTGACCTACAAAACATTTTAAATTCTCAAATTTTCGTGTTTAATGCTAATGACGTAAGCACTTTTGTCTTTTTCTACTCTCGTGCATGCGGGCTGTTCTCCTGCATGCGCGTCCTGCTGTTCACTCCGTCTCCGTGCATGCATTAGGACCAGCATTGTGTGAGTGTTCTACGGATTTGCTTAACCATAGAACGTTCTAAGTGTAGTCCCGTCCATGTTAAAATGTTTTGAATGAAATCTTTTCAGGTGGGCAGATCCCCCCTGTTGCACGCTCAAAAAGAAAATGTAGAAGTATTTGTATGGTTTCTAAAAGAAACCGGAGTTAGGCGCACCTCCGTTTTTTCTGACTTACTGGTAGTGTGGCTTAAAATTGTTATACGGAAATCCAACTCAGCCCCCGAGCTCATATGCTCTTCGCCGAGTAGAAAATTTATAAAAAAAGTAAAACGTTTATTTGTTTTCGAAAAAAGTGGCATCAAAAGTATCCTTTTATTCCACATAAGCGCAAAGCTTCGCGATGAAATGACATCTGAGCTTGGGAGCTGAGTCGAGTTTCTGCATAGGTGAATGCATTTTTGCCTCCAAAGGTCATATCCTCCTGGCTGAGTAGGAAATTTGAAAAAAAAAATACTCTCTCAGTTCCTATATGTAGGGTGTATAGTTTTCTGGACGGGAACTAAAGTACTCTCATAGAGAAAAAAATACATCAACTTTGGATGGAATTACCTCTGACTAATTAGCGTGCGAAGAAAGAGGAGTACAAATGCGAATGCAAACATAATCAAGTCCTTAAAAAATCTGTCCAGATGAGTGGTGGAACGCAATGCACCCATTATTATGTTTTTTTATTCTAAAACAATACACCTTATTTATATATAGGAATGGAGGGAGTAGTAAATCGATTCAAAAATATGGAAAAAACATTTACATGTCTGTCCATTGTCTCAATTAAAGATTTGTGAACTCCTACTTCATGCTAGTTCGTAGTCTTAACTTAATTAATTAAATGTCCCTAGTTTAATCTGGATTCGAGTCCAACGACATTTACTAAGCCAGGAATTACAGGAGTGGAGCCAAATTTTAGGGCTACTAGAAAATAACTCAACATCGAAGATATGTGTATGTACTCGAAGGCATCGAGAAGTAATAATTAACAGACACAGGGCACCAATAGATCATTCTGATCATCCAACAATCGTCACGGCGGAGATCCAAGAATTAAATCTAATGTATGGTACTCTCCATAGTGATCATTCCTAGTCGCAAAGTTTCGCATACATTTAGAGTTTGCGTAAAAAAACTAGGACTCTGTATGAGCCAACTCAGAGTAATCAGAGTCACAGTCTCCGTGCTAGCGCACTTGGCACTTGGCAGTGAGCAACAAAAATAAGAAGTTCACTTAACAAACTGAATAAGCAAGAAGTAAGCTCATCAATCTCCTGCGCTTCCACCAATACGAGATAGTGCTGTAATTTTCAAAGGTTAGGTTTTCACGGAATCTAGGAAATCATTCTGAACGAAGTACTTTGTCAAAATAATTGCATTTATTTTTGCCTTTCCGATAAAGGCCCAACCTGCTTTTTTGGAACAATTTCAAATCCTAGCCCACTCAGCCAAACACCAGTCAAGGATTTTTTGCTTGGTAAGTCTAGCAAATAGTGGTGGAAATTGGTTAAGGCCAAAGGGGGCAATGCCGAGTCCTATCTCATCGATATTTACCATGATATTAGTGCATATATAACCCATTTTCATCCTATATATAAAAAAATGTTGTTAAATTAACCGCATCGACTCATTTTAGAGACTTAAGAGCATCTCCAACCACACTTCCCAAAATTGGCCCCCAAACTGGACAGCGACCGGGCGACCCCAAAAAAGTGCCTCTCCACCCGTCCTCCTCAAAAGAAACTCTCAAATCCATACAAAACCATGCAACGTTAAGTTCATCAACGTAGATAGATATACAACGTTGATAGATAGGTTCATCCGACGGCAGGTTGCCGGATTACATATACAAAAGTAATTAGATTGACAAATCTCACATCGGAGATTTGCCCTTGCCGGAGCCGTCGGCGGCGTCGCCCTTGGAGCGCTTGCGGAAGGCGTAGTACGGATCCGCGTCTTCCTCGTCGTCGTCGTCGACTTGGCCGGAGAGGATCCGTACGGTGCGGGCCTGCTCCTCCGTGTGGCGGCTCGCATTGGCCGCCGCCTTCTTCTTCTTCACCGCCTCCGCCTGCGACAGCGCGATGGCCGCCTCCAGCGCTTCTTGGTCCTTGCGGCGGCGGCGGCGGCGGGCGTCGGTCTCGGCGGAGGTGAAGGACTGAGGGGAGGTCCGCGTCAGCCCCGGCGACGGCAGCCGCCATGCTCAGCGATTGGCCCGCCCGCTTCGCCTGGAGGAACGCGCGCCCCACCGTCTCCGGCGCCCGCGGCGGCGGCACCGGCAGAAGCCTCCACCCCTCCCCATCGGGAAGGATCCTCCATCCAGTAGGGGCTTGGACCGGCGGGAGACGACGACGCGGCGTTGTCGCAGACGCCGGAGCTGACCTGCGGCTGACGCTTGGCGGCGCCGATCTACGCGCCGGAGCCGACCATCAGATGCATTGGCCACTGGCCGCTCCCGGCGCCGGCGTGCTCGAGCCCCGCGTATCCTCCAGCGACCGGAGGACAGCGAGGCGATATGCGAGGTTGTCGTCGGGGTCCTCGCCTTGCTCGACCGGTGTCTCTGCCGCCGGCGCCTTGCTCTCCGCGTCCGCCGCCACTTCATGCCAGAAGCTGCGGGAGCTGCTCGACATTGCGGATTTTGGAATGAGGAATGGGGAATGCGGTTAGGGTTTTCTCGGGGGCTCCGTTTTTATCACGCCGGCGAGCCACTCGACGCGTGGACACCGCCGGTCAGTGTTCTCCGATGGTCAACCTACATCCGACACGCGGGCCCGACTTGACAGCGACTTGGTGATGACAGTCAGCCTTCATCCGACACGCGGGCCCGACCTGACAGCGACTAGGGGGGCGGGCGCGTCCGGTCCGCCCCATATTTGGGCTGGGTTTGAGGTGTGCCGAACTGTCCGGTCGTTTGGGGCCGGTTTGGGGACCGTTGTTGGGTGATGTTTTTTGGCCCAAAGGTCATCAAGGTAGTCCGCCCGGAGGTTTGGGCTGGGTTTGGGGGACGCGGATGGAGATGCTCTAAGAGCCCTTCAAATCGTGTCTGAGCTCCACAACATGCTCTGAGGATCCTGACATCCTTGAAACTGTGGTGGCGAGTTTGGGTTAGAGATGAACAACATGAGCAAACCTGCTTCCAATTTTTAATACGGAGTAGTTGAGAAATTCCTTTCTGGTAGATATATACAGTTGTCTCTCGAAACAGGCTTTCGTCCCGCTTTATAAATAAAGCCACATGCAAGCAAGTCCACACACAGTTACAACCATAAGAGCGGAAAGGCCGCTTGCTGGGGGCACAGCACAAGTAAGCCCACATGAAATAAGCAAGAAAGATATATACAGTTGTGAATAGGAGAAATATAGCAAAACGCTAACATTGTTGTATTGGGCTCTCCTCTCTTGTCTTCTTTTTTTGTCTGCACAGATATTAAGTACTGTTCAAATAGCTTAGCAGCTTTGTGCTTCACACCCACCCAACATCCACATACAATATTTCTGTTCAGAACTTCTTTAGACTTAACATTCGAAGTGGAAATTTGAACATACAAAACACCATTAGCATTGAGTACACAAGCAGATCAATTCGCAGATGCCTTCAGAAGTAGGTCGGGGTTCTTGGATCAGATATGATAATCATTGATTGTGACCATATCTTTCTTTCAGATACCAGATAATTCTTGGATTGGCGTCTGCGGTGCTGTACCTCCACCAAGAATGGGACCAGTGCGTCGTCCACGGCGACATCAAGCCGAGCAACATCATGCTGGACGAGTCCTTTAACGCCAAGCTCGGGGACTTCGGCCTCGCGCGGCTCATCGACCACGGCGTGAGCCTGCAGACGTTGACGGCCATGGCGGGCACCCCGGGCTACCTTGATCCGGAGTGCGTCATCACCGGCAAGGCGTCCACCGAGTCCGACATGTACAGCTTCGGTGTCACGCTGCTGGAGATCGCCTGCGGCCAGCGGCCGATGGCGCCGCCCAGCGCCGGCGCCACTGACAACCAGGTGTTCCGGCTGCTGGAGTGGGCGTGGGACCTCTACGGCAGGGGCGCCTCCCTCGAAGCCGCCGACGCGCGTCTCGGTGGTGCGTTCGACCGGTGGGAGATGGAGCGGGTGCTGGCCGTTGGGCTGTGGTGCGCGCACCCCGACCCGAAGATGAGGCCGGCGATCAGGCAGGCCGCAGAGGCGCTGCAGTCGAGGAAGTTCAGGATGCCGGTGCTGCCGCCCAAGATGCCGGTGGCCGTGTACCTGCAGCCTTTCGGACCATCCGTCATGGAGTACGGCGACAGCACGACCACCAACGGGTCGGGAGCTACCATGCAGTACTCGTCGACGGCGACGCAGTCGTCGAATTCTAGCGTGCCAGCGGCTGTCAGTGAGCAGCTAAGCCCAAGAGTATAGATCAGGATTCAGGAGACGTCAGTTTATTTCAGTTGATGGACTGAAAGTAAAGCAAGTTTTGCTACATCAAATTTGTACTATGCCGACTTATGGTGGGATCAATGCAGTCGGTCTTGCCGGGTACGTTCGCGCGCAAGCACCACAACACATGTGAAGCAAGACATGTATCACAGCAATGAGTGTTGCGGCATGAATGATGAGCGGCATACAAGCTTCTTCCTAAGATCAAGCAAAAATCAGGTGACGAATAATGGAGTGCAGTTGAAATCAAGAGGGTGATGTGCTACTACAAGATATAGCCGAAATCATGTGGGGATTAGTGGACTAGTGTTGTCGAAATCAAGAGGATGATGTGCTACTACAAGACCTAGCCAAAATCAGGTGGGGAATAGTAGACTAGTGTGATCGAAATCAAGATGCTGCTGTTCTACTACAAGATCGAGCCGAAATCAGGTGGGGAATAGTTCTTACCGCCATGGCAGATCTGGGTGTAGAGACGAGCCACCGGTGTCTCCGCCGCCGAACTTTCAGCCGCCAGCGGTGTCTCCGTCGCCGTTGCCGAAACTTTAGCCGCCGCCGCCACCGCTCCGCCTAGGATCGAGTTTTTGTCTGCTCTTACCGCCTCCGGTCACAGACTAAAAAGGGGGTGAGAGTAGCGTTGGCGCCATATGTGCGCACCAATTTTTCGAATCCCGCCATCTCCATGGCTGCATCCCCGCGGCTCCGCGTGTACGAGAATCGCCGCTACTGTACAGGCCGAAAGGTGGCTCTGAAAAACAGCCGATTCGAGCGTTCCCATCGGGTCTGGCTGAGGAGTGCTTTAAGGTTTGTGCGCATGCGGGCTAAGCGAAATTGTGGGCAACCAAACGGCCCATTTTTGCACCCCCAGGGCCTGTTTGGGGTGGACGTGGGCTACCAAACACGCCCTAAGGTCGAAAGTGGGACCTTATGATGAGATTGCATGATCAATTCACAAAATCTTAGTTTAAGATAGTTTCCTCTTTTGGGCAATATAACATCAATCTATATCTACAGCGTCAAAAAAATTAGTTCAAAATGTAATGTATGGTTGGAGAAGCAGTAAATAAAATTCGGACCGTTAAATGTGTGATCATGCCAGCTTTGGGTGAAAAGTATTCTCACACTATTCACTAATTTGTCTAATTTTGGTTCTCTAAGATGAGTTCAGTTTTAGTTGTACTTTTATAGTGTGTGCTCTTATTTTACGTGCTATAGAAAGTGTTTACATCTTTCTAGCTTGGTGGGCGGATAATCGGCAGGCTTGGAGCAATAGCGAGTTTTTGTATGTACGGTACTCGATTAAAATATAAGATTTTCTAGCCTTTTGAAAACAATTTAGCTTTTGCTAAATGGGTGAATCAATAACATGTTTGCATACTATGGAACAGAACAAAAGCAAAACACTAAAAAATCTTACTCACACCGTTCATAAAAAAGATGTCACAACTTTGTCGAAACATGCATGCATCTACACATACTCCCTCCGTTTTTATTTAGTTCGCGTTCTGGGTTTAGTCAAAGTCAAACTTTGTCAAATTTGACCAAGAATATAAGAATGTATAGTAATTGCATATAGTATGAAAGTATAGTTTATGATAATTCTAATAATGTTTTCTAAAACATTTGATCAAACTCAACAAAGTTTGACTTTGACTAAACACAGAACACGAACTAAATTAAAACAGAGGGAGTACTTTAGTGTATAGACTAGAAGGAAAACACGCGCGTTGCCGTGTCTATCCTAATACGGACAATGATAGATAAACAAACATAAATTTAGCGAGAAATAAATAAACTTTAATATCAATATAGATAGATAAAATAGTATCACTGGCTCACTATTTATAACACGATTACTCATACATCCTCACATAAATATTGAGGAGTACAGAAAGGACACATTTATTTGGTTGTAGTAAGATTAGGAGTACACCACCAAACATAAAGACGGAGGGAGAGAAATGGTGTCGCGTGTCACAGGCCGCGCGACGCTATGGTGCACGCCGGCGGCAGAGATAAGAGAGAGAGCGTTGTCGGGTAGCACCAGTAGCTCTGGACTCACCGCATCTCCTTGTAAAAAATCGAAACGACATGTTTAGATTTTAAGTTTTTGAAACAAAACATACAACTATGTGTACGTATTGCACACACTCTAGAAGATTTTTTTTTTGTATTTCAGTCTACCCAAAAAGAGTATTTTTGAGGGAAAATAGAGTACACCACCAAACATAAAGACGTTTTCGATATAATACACGACGCTATGGTGGACGCCGGCGGCAGAGATAAGAGAGAGCGTTGTCGGGTAGCACCAGTAGCTCTGGGCTCACCGCATCTCCTTGTAAAAAATCGAAACGACATGTTTAGTTTTCAAGTTTTTGAAACAAAACATACAACTATGTGTGCGTATTGCACACACTCTAGAAGATTTTGTTTTTGTATTTTAGTCTACCCAAAAAGAATATTTTTGAGGGAAAATAGAGCTATTTGTCCTTTTTTTTACAGCCACAATTTTGTTTTTTATAGATGGAATCATTTTTATTTCACCAAAAATTTAGCCGATAAGTACAAACATATGTATATATCCAATATTGTTTCCAAACTGAATACAAAACTATTAACTATAAATAAATAATGTGAGCTATGTGGGGTCTACCATGATGTTGATATGTGGGAGAAGGAGAGGGCTCCAATCTTAGGGAGCTTAGTATTTAGAAAGATACATGTATGTTTGGACAAATTTGAATTATGGACGAAAGGACTATGTGTGTGCGCGCTGCCACCATAGCACATAAGATCTTGAACGTTCGTGGCAGCGGAGACACGGCACATATTCGCGCCAAAACCAGACAAAAATCAACCTGCCCTTCCCTCCAACACACAGTTGAAGCAGATCAAACAGGAAAAGATGCTCTTTTGACTTTGGCTCTCCACTCCACCCATGTTGATTTATCTCCTTCTCTCGCTTTTCCACGACAAATTCAAAGCTAAATCGAACCGAGTCTTAACCGCACTACTCGAAAGAACCCAACCCCACCGGAATAATTAGCAAAGAAAGAGGGTAGAGGACGAGGCAGAAGATGCCAGGGCCAGTGGAGGGATTAGGGATTTAGGATAGTGGATGGGATTGAGTGAGTCAAATAGCATTCCACCTGCTTCCATTAAGAAAGAACACTCAAAGTGCGAATGTTGTCAGTATTCCATCTGTTATTTTAGCGTAGGATACGTACACAAAGTCTCCCTTCAAGTGGTTGAAGAATTCGATGCCACACGACAGCGCCCAAGATTTAGTGGCGTTAAAATAACATGCCAACTTTCGGCTTGCTCCGTGTGCATAGCGTAGGGGTGCGTGTGGTGTCCAGCCGGCGGCGTCGGGGTGGTAGCGGCGCGGCCGGAGTGGTTTTGCGGGGGGTGGTTCTCCTCCTCGACGGCGGCGTTCTCCGGGGTGCCGGTGTCGATCCACTTCCTCCGGCGGGCTTGCAGTTCTGCGGAGTTGTTTGGCTCGTCTTCCCCATCGCCGGATGCCGCGGGACGGCGGATCTGGCCGGAGTTGATGAAGGTGAAGGTGGTGTTCACCAGATCGAGGATGACGAAGATGGCGCAAGGTGGAGGTTCTTTCGAGCCGAGTTCTGTCGACTTTCCGTCCGTCAGGGGACTCCTTCCGTTCCAGGGCTTCAGTGGAGGAGCGGCGGCGGCGCGCCGCAGTACGTCTTCGTCGACAACGTCGTTTTCGTGGCTTCACAGGACTGGATTGTAATTTCCTTTTTTTCTTTGGGTTGTCCTGTAAGTTGCCTTGTGTACACCTCTGGATCTTTCTAGCAAAAAAAAAAAAAAAATAACATGCCAACTTGCATTTCCAGTCACGCCCCATATTCCGTCCATCTTCACTCGTGCCCCCATATACCATCCGGCAACAGTGTTGAACGAGTTCTACGAGGGTACCACGCGAACTGCGACGTATAGGGTCGTTTCTTACCAGTCGGCCCCCATGGTTTTTTCCTCTTAAATTTAAAATACAAATTTATATGAAATTCATTCAAACACTTCAGAAATATAAGTAAACCAACTCTAACCATAATCTATCGCCGTCGCCTCTACAAGGGTTGTAGTCCTCCTCGTTCTTGACTTAGTGGTGCCGCTGCTGCTGGATTGTGCTTCATCCTTGTCGTCGGTGAGGTCGAAGAAGCCCCCTTTCCGATTGTCGCCGGTGAGAACCCCTCGCCACCCCACCCCCCCACACTCACGTGGAGCACGCGAGCTCACAGCACGAAGCGATGGCGTCATGAGCCCGGTTGAGAAACCAAGACACCGTCCTGAATGTGGATGACAGGCTGGCCCTCATCCCAAATTATACTACTAAATACATAATTATATGATACTACACAAATATTACTGTTATGCCCGGAGTACTCTCAGGCACGATCTACTCTGGGAACCCAAGATCACGGACAGTATTTGGATACAATTAAGAGGAGGGAGTGGTTGAGAGGAAAGTTTCAGAGTAGAGATACAAGTTCAGAGTAGAAGAAAGAGAAAAGGTTTCAGAGTTCTGATATTCGACGACTCCTTCTTCCGTGATGGCAGCTAGTTAAGGACCCAGTCGTTGGGGTCCAACAACCTGCTAGGCTGGCGCACGCGATTGGTCCTGCGTGGCCTGGGCGTAGTCTTGCTCTCTGACCGGTGGGCTGCCGAGGAGGGTGAGGCAGCGTCGCGGCTGTGTGTGCACGGCACAGGCGTGACATTCGCTCCTCCTTCAGTGCCGGCTTGACCCCAAGCCGGAGCGTCGGGGAAACGAGCACGCAGCTGGGCTTCGTCTTCCCAGGTTGCCAGCGACGCCGGCATGGACGACCATTGCACCAGTACTTGAGCACGTACCGTAGAACCTCGCAGGTACTGACGACGCTGGAGGATGCAGTCAGGCACATCATCGTGGTGAGTCGCATCACCCGATGGCGGTGGAGGAGGGAGACGAACTTGCTCCGATGCACTGGGAGGCTGGGCTCGACGCAGCAGCGAGACGTGCACGACAGGGTGAATCAGTGTCTTCTCCGGCAACAGCAACATGTACGAGACCTCCCCGACGCGCGCCTCCACCCTGAAAGGACCAAAATAGCGAAAGGCGAGCTTGTGGCTAGCTCGATCAGAAACAGAGTTCTGTACATAAGGTTGTACTTTCAGAAAAACCCAGTCCCCCACTGCAAACTGCCGATCACTGCGGTGACGATCCGCTTGATCCTTCATGATTTGCCGGGCCCGTGAGAGGTGCTGCTTAAGAAGATCCTGCATCAACGCACGCTCCTTGAGCCAAGAAGCCAGATCGGAAGATTGACACACTGTGGAATCCACAATTCCGAAATGGCGAGGAGGATGTCCATACAGAGCTTCAAAAGGTGAAGTATGGATAGCTGAGTGGTACGACGTATTGTACCAATACTCGGCCAACGGAAGCCAATGACGCCACTGCTTGGGGCAAGAATGGACAAAACAACGAAGATAGGTTTCCAAGCATTGGTTTACCCTCTCCGTTTGCCCGTCGGTTTGCGGATGTCTTGATGAGCTCATAGCCAATTCAGTCCCAACCAGATTGAACAACTCTCGCCACAGTCGACTGGTAAAGATGGGATCACGATCTGAAACCAAGACTGCAGGCAGACTGTGAAGCTTGAAGATATTGTCCACATATGCCATTGCCACTGTTTGTGCTGAAAATGGGTGAGACAGAGCAACGAAATGTGCATATTTGGTAAGCTTATCTACTACCACCATTATGCAATTGCTGGTCTTAGATCGAGGCAAGCCTTCCACAAAGTCAAGCGTAACTGTGTGCCAAGAGCTGGGTGGTACCAACAGAGGTTGCAAAAGTCCTGGGTAACGGACACGCTCATGCTTAGCCTGCTTGCAGGTAGCACATTGCTCAACATAATCTTCCACTGCCTTTTTCATGCCCAGCCAAGCAAAGTTGCGGTGGAGACGCTGATAAGTTGCCTTAATACCAGAATGACCCCCAACAGCACTATCATGCACAGATTTTAATATAGTTTGCTTCAGCATTTCGTTACTACCAATCCAAATACGACCATCCTTGCGAATCAGACCATCCTGTACTGTGTAAGCACTGACAGCAGGGTCTTGCGCTGCAATTTTTGCCAGCAGAGATTGCACTGATGCATCAGTTTCATAGCTTTCTAACACCTGAGTTAGCCAAACAGGAGTGCTGCTAGTAACCACTGCTAATTCTGACTCACCGGCCCTGCGAGACAAGGCATCTGCAGCCCCATTTTCTTTGCCTGGTTTGTACACAATTTTGTAACGAAGTCCCAGTAGCTTGGTCAGTGCTTTGCGCTGCCATGGAGTGTGCAACCGCTGTTCATCCAAGCTTGCCAAACTGTGGTGATCCGACTGAATCACAAATTCTTGCACTTGCAAATAGGGTCTCCAGTGATCAACAGCTAGCAGAATGGCTAAAAACTCCTTTTCATACGCTGATAACCCTTGATTTTTGGGGCCCAAAGCTCTACTCAAATAGGCCACATGATGTCCCTCCTGAGAAAGTACAGCACCAACTCCTCCATCAGAGGCATCCGTTTCCACTACAAAGGGCTTAGAGAAATCCGGGATAGCTAGGACAGGAGCGGAAACCAAGGCCTGTTTGATACGACAGAAAGCTGCTTCAGTCTCTTCTGTCCAGAGGAACTCTTTGTCTTTGCGCAACAGGTCAGTCAAGGCTCGAACAATTTGAGCAAAACCTTGCACAAATTTTCGGTAATAGCCGGCTAACCCCAAAATCCCTCGAACTTCCTTCAGAGACATCGGTCTTGGCCATTTCACCACTGCCGCAATGTTCTTGGGATCGGTGGCAACACCCCAGCACTGATCACATGGCCCAAGTACACTAGCTGGGGTTGAGCAAAAGCACACTTGCTGCGTTTAACCTTTAACTGATGCGTGTCGAGCAGGGTTAGCACTTGCCTCAAAAGGTCAGCATGTTCTTCCATAGTTTTGCTGTACACTAATATGTCATCAATGAACACCAGCACTCCCTTGCGCAACAATGGTGCTAAGATGGTGTTCATAGTATTCTAAAATGTCGCAGGGGCACCGTGAGTCCAAAAGACATCACCCGGAACTCAAAATGGCCATTATGAGTTTTGAAAGCCGTTTTAGCTTCGTCTTCAGGCTTCATCCTGATTTGATGGTAGCCGGCCCTCAGGTCTAAGCTAGTGAACCAACGTGCTCCTGCCAGTTCATCAATCAACTCTTCAATAATAGGCAATGGGTATCTGTTCTTGACTGTGATCAAATTAAGATGGCGGTAATCAATACAAAATCTCCATGTCCTGTCTTTTTTCATTACCAACAAGACAGGTGACCCAAAAGGACTGCAACTTGGTCGAATAATCCCTTGTTTCAACATATCATTCACTTGCTTCTCTATTTCATCCTTCTGAGCTGGGCTATATCGGTAAGGTCGCAAATTGACTGGTTTCACTCCTGGGATCAGAGGAATGGAATGATCAAAAGATCTAGCAGGCGGTAACCCATGTGGTTCAGCGAACACTGTCTCAAATTCAGCTAACACTTGAGAAATTATGTCAGGAATCTCACTGTGATCAAGAGAAGTACTGCCTGGACCATCAGCAGCAAAAACTTCCACAATTTCTTCCACTTCAGCCTGTTGTATCAGATTTAACAATGCCTGCGGCTGAATTTCCTGACAACTGCCAATCTTGGCTTGAATCTCATGCAATGTCACCAACTTGCCATTATCCCAGAATGCCAGACGCTTGCCCACCCAGTCAATGCCCATTGGATTGTGAGACTGAAGCCAATCCATGCCGATGATCACATCATAACCACCTAACGGTAACACCTTGAGATTGGATCAAAATGTCGTTCCCTGACACCACCATTCACAGTCCACAATCTCCCTGTTGCAGCTCAACATGCCACCATCAGCAATCTTAACCTGAATAGGAGTGATAGCTTTTTCAACTCCCCTCAATTGCGCTGCAATACTCTCATTGACAAAACAGTGAGAGCTGCCTGAATCCACCAGCATCAGAACCTTACTCTTCTGCAACTGCCCAACCAATCTGAACGTACTGGGCGCTTCCGTGCCAGCCACTGCTGCAACCGAGATGGCACAACTTTCCCCTGCTGCTTGCTCTTCGCACACCTCTTCCGCTAATGGATCAAGTCCCATAGCATTCAACATCTCTTGCACCACATGAAGTTGGACGGTGTTGGAACACTTGTGTGACGGGCCTCCCCATTTTTCACCACAGATGAAACAGAGGCCACGCGCTCGCCGATAATTCTTCAGTGCAGTAGGACCATCTTCGCGAGTGGGTGGTTTCTCCCGAGCCGCCTCTTGTGCTCGTTTGTCTTCTGACGAACTTGAAGAGCGGGGAGTGGAGTACGCGCCGGAGGATGTTGGTGAAGGTGTCCACGGACGCTCCCCACTGCCCGCCGCCACGACCGGCGAGCGATACGCCGTCTTCGGGTACAAGGGTGGATCCGCACGCCGCGGCTGACGACGCCAAATTTCGCACGCCTCCTCCTGCAACAACGCGAGCGAAACAGCAGCATCCAGATCTTTTGGCTGATGAACCAAAACCACCACATGGATTTCATCCTTCAAGCCATCAAGAAAACGCGAAGGAAATAACATCGGATCCCACACACTCGAATGCGCTTTCAGAGCATGCATCACCTCCATAAACTCCTGGATATACTCCGCTACGGTTCCAGTTTGTTTCATGTGAAACAGCTGCCGTAGCAACTTCTGGAACTCGTCCCTCCCAAATTGATCACACACCAACGCACAGAAATCCTCCCAAGCTAACTTCTCAACCTCAAACTCACAATTCTCCAACCACAATTGAGCTCCGCCCGCGAAATGCATAGTCGTGGTATCGACCCAGTGTTCCGCCGCCACTCCACACACCCGGAAATAAGATTCACTCTGTTTTTTCCACGATTTTGGTCTCTCACCCGAGAACACAGGGAAGTTTAATTTAGGCCGCGGCCCAAAATTTCCTCCCGAACTCGCACCTCCCCGATGCAGAAAACCACCAGACTCCACTCCGAGATCAAGGTTCGGCAACGTACCCTTGGCCGGAGGTGTCGCAAGGGACGGAGCCCCAATTGACAGCCCCCGATGTTGCTGGAACCCGCGGTGGCCACCTGGCCCGCGATCGATGTCGCCGTGCGCGCCCTCCGATCCGCTGGCGTCGAGGAAGCCAGGCGCGATTCGCGGCTGCAGCACTTCTGGATCAACGTTGAGGATGGGGTTGAGCGCCACCCGCCCAAGTTGTTGCCGCAAGGTGTTGATGTCGGAGCGCATCTCCTCCAGAGCGCCATCCACCTTCGGCTTCCATGCCACCACCTCCTTGAGGATGGACTGCGACTCGTCGACAGTGTTCTTCACCGCGCCGACCGATGCCGCCAACTCCCGCATCGCCTTCGCGAGATCCTCCATCTCCGCCTCCAGATCGAGTGGCTCTAGATACCAAATGTTATGCCCGGAGTACTCTCAGGCACGATCTACTCTGGGAACCGAAGATCACGGACAGTATTTGGATACAATTAAGAGGAGGGAGTGGTTGAGAGGAAAGTTTCAGAGTAGAGATACAAGTTCAGAGTAGAAGAAAGAGAAAAGGTTTCAGAGTTCTGATATTCGACGACTCCTTCTTCCGTGATGGCAGCTAGTTAAGGACCCAGTCGTTGGGGTCCAACAACCTGCTAGGCTGGCGCACGCGATTGGTCCTGCGTGGCCTGGGCGTAGTCTTGCTCTCTGGCCGGTGGGCTGCCGAGGAGGGTGAGGCAGCGTCGCGGCTGTGTGCACGGCACAGGCGCGTGACAATTACATAGCATACATGGTACTACTCTATACAATAAATATTACTAGAATCCTAATAACATATATAACTGTATTACATATATTTCGTATTATAGATATTGTTATTTTTCTCTTTATATTTGTTTAAACTTTTTTTTTTTTGAGAAAGGATACGTATATTTAACATAAAGTAGCAATACAAGAATTTTCACACACGCACCCCCAGCCTAGAAGCAACCCGAAGGCCACCTGTCCTGGAAAAAGAACACGAAGGACCCTAGAAAATAACAGAAATACAAAGAGGTCCCCACAGGTCCTCCAATCCACGCACCACCACGGCCGCCGCTTCCGGCCTCCAGCGCCGCCGAAACACCGCCGGAGAGGAAGAAGAACCGGCCTCCGCACTCCCACAGGCAAGTGGGGCTCGATAGCAGACACGCTGCGTTGATGTACCGCAAGATCCATCCGACCAAAGAGCCGGAATCTAAGCCGTTGATCGTCCATCGGCGGGGAAGCCTCCCCGAGCCACCACCACCTCGTCATGGCCAACACCAGAGGAAGACGAAGACGCAGGCCAACCTCCACAGAGCCCCACCAAGACAGGCCGACGGCAGCAGAACCTTCCCCGTCCCCTTCCTCGCCACCACGGCCGGCCAAGGGAACAGAGACAGCAGCAGCACCGTCGAGACCACCGGAGTTCGCGTCGCCGTACCAGCAAGGACCGAGCGGAGAAAACACACCATAGAGATCGTCACCAAGACGACCGCCACGGATAAGACCCGATCTTGCCACCAGCAACCCCAGCACCTGCACCAAAACAACGAACCACCGCCGCAGCGGACTCCTGTACACCAACCTCCACAGCTCCTCGACAGCGATGGAGCAGACGCCATCGAGACGGGGAAGGAGCGAGAGGACCAAAATCCCGCACGCAGTCGCCGCCGCCGCCCCGCCGACTACGCCAAGGAACAGACCGTCGCGAAGCTCCTCGGTGTCGCAAGAAGCAGCACCGAGATGGGGTTGGAGCTCCGGCACCATTATTGAACACGCCGCCGCCACCACCAGAGCGACGCCGCCCCAACACCTACAGGACCTATTCACACGCCGACCCAGCAGATCCAGGGTTCCCCACCATCCCGCCGCCGGAGCGACGAGCGGATGGGAGGGGAACCCCAATCCCCGGCGGCGGAGAACGAAGAGACCCCGACCCGCTCCCTTTTCGCCTCTCTCACCTGTAGCAGGGGAAAAGGCGAGAAGAAAGTGAGCGATCCTTGACCAAACCAAAACACAGGGTAATTTGGCACGAAGAAAATACATATGATACTCTCACTGAAGCTAGTCTGATGGACGATGATGGTTCTACCACCACGAGACAGATGGAGGATGCACTGGGCCTAGCAGAACCGAAATTCAACACTACTCCCGACCACATCTTTAAAGCTGGACGCCCGATTTTCAACGACACCGTTGGCGATCCAACCGAGACTCCGCTCACTATTGACCACCGGACACTACAAGGTGTGGACAGCCGCACCGCACACCAAACGAGCCGAAACAAACAAAAAGATCCAGCGCCGCACCGCACAGCCTGCTGCTGGGCAGCACGAGTCAACGACGCCGCGTTCCTTGACTGCTTCCCCCACCCGTCCCTGTCGCGCGGGCCCGGCCCTGGACCAAAAGCATAATACGCCCGTTCAACCACCTCTTTTGACCCATCTTCCTCCTCCGGAACCCGAACCTCACTGCAGTCAAAAACTCGGAGCACGCACTTGCGAATCTTCTTCTTTCCCTTGGCTACCACTCACTTTTTTTTCTCCAAAGCTCATCTACTTGTTTCTCGAGCTCTTGTTCCTTTTACATGCTGCTTGGTAGTACACTAATACATCACTGATGCGATCAAACAAAACGAAAACTCTAGCTAGTAGTATGATGGAGTAACAAAGGGAACGAGGTGACCACAGGCTACGTTAATTAACAGGTGTACGAGGAGCAGTGCACTACTACTTCAGAGCTTGTGCGGCAGCTCCGGCAGCGTGCTGGTCGCCGGGGGCGTGGCGGTGCTCGCCCTCGTACGTCACGATGAGCATGGCCGGGTCGCTCGGGTCGCGCTCCACGTGCTTCCGCGCAGGGCACCCGCGCACAGTGCTGCACTTGTAGTAGCCTCTGCATACATAATCAGGGACCAACTGCCTGGTTAGTTAGTTCACTGGAGAAACAGAGATTGCTCTCTGTTTTTTCGCTGGAGGGAGAAATTAGGGATAATGGTGGCTCACCGTGGGTAGGGGGACCCCTTGATGGGCTTCTGCCCGTACTTGCGCCAAGAGAAGTCGTCCGCCGGGATCTCCGCCGCCTTCGAGCTGATCGCCGGCACGCGGGTCATACGCCTCACCCGGGACTTCCTGTGGATTCATTCCGACCCGTTCATACTTCCGGCGGACGGAGGAAAAAGTAACACGGAGAGGAGAGAACAAGTCAAACCTGCGCTTGGAGCAGTGGCAGCGGCCACCGGCGGCGCCGGCGACGTTCTCGGAGTGCGCGTGGTCGTGGCACTTGCGCTTCGCGGAACCCAGCGGAGGCTTCCCGCAGCTGGCCGAGGGCGGCGGCGGGAGCATCAGCGAGGAGGACCCGCCCCCTCGCCCGTTGGACACGCTCCCGTCACCGGTCACCGACGACAGGAACGACGAGCTCGCGGCCGACACGCTGTACGACCCGGCGTCGACCTTACTGTTCCCGAAACCGGACGCGGACTTGCTCAAGTCCAGCGTCAAGGACCTCGACGAGGACGCCGCCATAGCCCTGACAGGCGCCGGCTCGGACACGGAGGGGCCCTGGGACTGCGCCACCACGGGCCCGCGCCGGAACCGCGCGTGGCCGGTGCGGTGGTTGAGGATAGAGATCACCTTCTTGAACTTGGAGACGGTCATATCGGTGATCTCCCGGCAGTCCACCTGCTGCTGCTCCGCTACGGCAGGGGAGCTATCGCTCTCGCCCGTGCCGGTCCGGGAGAGGTGCAGGATGAGGTGCTCCATCCCGCGCAGCCCCGCCGCGGCCGCCTCCTGGATGGCCACCTGCTCGTCCGCCCGCCCGTACCTCCCCATCAGGTCCATGGTCATCATCCCGACACGACGGACCGCCTCCCGAGTATCGGTGCTCTGCTCGCCGGACTGCCGGACAACGGGTGGAATGGGGAGGAGGAGGAGAAGAAGTGGGAGAAGTACGACGGAGGGCCGGTTATAAAAAGAGACGGGGCGGTGACCGGGAGCAGACGGTGGCGGTCAAACGGTGGACCAGTTCGGTCAAATCCGTGGCCGAATCGACGGCTGCGATCGTCTGCATGCCAAATCGGAGACTGTTGTCTGCCGGTCGAAAGGAACCTGCCGTTGGATGGAATGGACGGCTGGGATGGAGAGGGGAAGTTGACTATAGAACAGCGGCCACGCGGCGGAGGCGAGACACGGGACCAGCTTTGTCCCAACAGCAATATCAGCGACGCGCCAGCCGTCTACGCGTTCCGGCTGATACTTCACAGACATGTGGGCCCTGCTCAGAAAGAAAAAAAATGTCCCAACTGTCAGTGTTGTTTGCACTACACCGCGGTAGGGTGAACACGACATGCAATAGAGGAGACTTTTGCGTGAAGCGATTTTCTCGTGACCGCCTTTTGCACCGAAAAATAAAAAGGGAAAAGACAACAGTGATGTGAATGGTGGGAGATGCTCGTGACCCACCTGTCAGAGACTCTCTTTGGTGTTTCTTCACGTTTGATTTTGGCATGTTGTGTGGGACGGGGAGAGTGGACAAAAAGTCCAATATCTGAACTCCATGGAAATCATGAGTTTCTGACTTTTTGACGCGTCCAAATGTTTCTCTGGTCTCGGAAGGAAATGCGTGAACCGATTAGCACTCATCTGTCGTTTTGATTACGTTGAACGAGACTTGTTAGTCACGGATTCAAAATCACTGTGAGTGGAGTCGTTATTAGATGTTTTTTTCTACTCACTTTTTGCAATAGTGCATGGAGTTGCTATAATCACTGTGAATGGAATATTGACTGAGGTGAGTAGATCACATCCACGGAAGTGACGCAAGTACGCAACGCACCTATAAAAATACCGATCAAAATCAAAGTATATGAGTGCCTTTTTATGTGGAAAAATAAAATACTGGACGAATGTGATTCCCTAATTTGTCGACAAAAGTACTTGTGGGTTTTACATGAAGTTGCTCGTAACAAGTTGTCCAGTCCGTAAAAGGTATTTGTAGCCCGGGTTACATGTAACTCTATTCTAAAATTTTCAAAACAGATTTTTTAAGTTCCAAAAGATTCTAGCGAAAATTTAGGTGTAGCTTAGAGCATCTCCACCGGGGGCCTCTAAATGTATGTCCGGCACCCCCCCCCCCCCAATTGGGCCTCCTTTGGGGGTGCCGGACATGTGCTCGGACAATATTTAGAGGCCGCCCACAGCGGCACTCCCCAAAGGCCCACCCCTCAAACAGTCCGAGGTGCCGGCCATGATCCAAACACCTTGCGAGTGACATGAAATTTAAGCGATTCATTTAAACGATTCAAATTTAAACTAAACGATTGAATTTAAACCCTAATCTAATCTAAAACCTAATCTAAACCCTAATCTAAACTCCGCCGCCCTGGCCTACCTCGTCGTCGTAGCGGGGCGCCTGTCCTGCCAGGGAGGCCTTCTGGCTCTCCTGGGCTAGGCGCGAGCGGACACGCCTCTCCTTCCAGAGCACGCTCGTCGCCCGGCGCATGCCATCCATGGCAGCCCTCTCGCGCTCGGCATCCCTCGCAGCTGCTGCCTGCCTCGCCTCGTGCATCCGGTTCAGCTCCTCTTGAGCCGTCTGCTGGGCGGCCTCCATCGAGGCCGGATTCTCCCGCTCCGCGGCCACGACGTTGAGGTCCGCGTACGCCGCGCGCTCGGCGGCCATGAAGGCGCGGCAGCGAACGTCTCGCTCCGCGGTCGCGATGGAGGCCTGCAGGATGGCGGCCTCAATGGCGTTGCCAACCGCCTCGTAGCCGAGCCTGAGCTGGTTGGCCGCCTGCTCGTTGCGCCAGGTGTCGAAGGAGTTCACGGCGACCACCTGGTCGAGCCACAGCGGCGGCGGCAGCTCCTGCTCTGGCGCCGGCTCCTGCTCCGGAGGCGGCTCCTGCCCAGGGTAAGGATCCTGAGCCGTCTCCTGCTCCTCCTGCAAGTCCACGTCGATGTCGTCGATGTTCGCCCAGTCGAAGGGCGCCTCGTTGACGACAGGCTGGAGCGCCTGCTCCGGCTCCTGCTCCTGTCCCAGAGGGTGAGCGCGGCGCACTGCCTGGGTGAGGGTGGACCATGTGGTTAAGAGGCGGCGAGGCATGGTGCTTGGCGAGGCGGAGACGCTACGGCGAGCTTTGGTGTGCTGAGGTTGCATGGCGGAGGAGTGTTATATAGGCGGGGAGGGGGCGGGAAAAGGAGGGGCGGGAAGCGGTGGCGCTGGGCGGGAAGCGGCGGGTGGGTGAGCACGCGTTGCGTCGGATTTATGTGGCGGTGACGCGATTCGGCCACGCCGACGCTTGGGAAGCAAGGAAAGCCTGGGCGTCGGCTTAATTGCAAGGTGATACGTCTCTAACGTATCTATAATTTCTGATGTTCATGCTTATATTTTACCAATTGCTACATGTTTTATCTACATTTTATAGCATTTTTATGCATTTTCTGTGACTAACCTATTAACAAGATGCCACAGTGCCAGTTCCTGTTTTCTGCTGTTTTTGTGTTTCAGAAAAGTTGTTCTGGAAATATTCTCGGAATTGGACGAAACAAAAACCCATGTCCCTATTTTTCAGTCACGTACACGAAGCCCGAAGGAGAGACGAAGTAGGGCACCGAGGCGCCCACACCATACGGCGCGCCCCCCTTCTGCCGCGCCGCCACGTGGTGTGGGGCCCACGGGTGCCCACCGACGCCGCCCCTTCGCCTATAAATACATCTATTCGGGCAAACCCTAAATACCCGAGTCATATTACACGAAAATTTCTAGAGCCGCCGCCGCCGTCAACCCTAACACGGGAGGGTTCTGAAGCTCTTCCCGGCACCCTGCCGGAGAGGGGAATCATCACCGGAGGGCTCTACATCGCCATGCCTGCCTCCGGAGTGATGTGTGAGTAGTTCATCCTTGGACTATGAGTCCATAGCAGTAGCTAGATGGTTGTCTTCTCCTCTTGTGCCATCATGTTTAGATCTTGTGAGCTGCCTATCATGATCAAGATCATCTTATTGTAATGCTACATGTTGTGTTTGCTGGGATCCGATGAATATTGATACTATGTCAAGTTGAATATTGAATTATCATGTCTATGTTATTTATGATCTTGCATGCTCTCCGTTGCTTGTTGATACTCTGGCCAAGTTGATACTTGTGACTCTAAGAGGAGTATTTATGCTAGATAGTGGGTTCATGCCTCCATTTAATTTGGGGCAGTGACAGAAAGTTCTAAGGTTGTGGATGTGCTGTTTCCACTAGGGGTAAAACAGCGATGCTTTGTCCAAGGATAATTGTATTGCTTACATTATGCACTTTACTTAATGCAATAGTTTGTTGCTTGCAACTCAATACTGAAAGGGGTACGGATGTTAACCTGAAGGTGGACTATTTAGGCACAGATGCGTGCTGGATAGCGGTCTGTGTACCATGTTGTAATGCCCAATTAAATCTCATAGTAGACACTACTTGTACATGCATTGTTATTATGCACTTTCAATATTGTCAATTGCCCACCTGTAATTTGTTTACCCAGCATGTTAGTTATCTTTATGGAGAGACACCACTAGTGAACTGTGGACCCTGGTCCATTCTTTTACATCTGATAATACAACCCACTGCAATCATTGTTCTCTTTCATTCTCTGTAAACAAACATCATTTTCCACACTATATGACTAATCCTTTGTTTTCAGCAAGCCGGTGAGATTGACAACCTCACTGTTAAGTTGGGGCAAACTAGTTTGATTGTGTTGTGCAGGTTCCACGTTGGCACCGGAATCCCTGGTGTTGCGCCGCACTACACTCCTTCACCAACAACCTTCAGAAGTGACTTTGATCTCCTACTAGTCCGATTAAATCTTGGTTTCGTACTGAGGGAAAACTTGCTGCTATACTCATCATACCTTCCTCTTGGGGTCTCCCAACGAACATGTGCCTTGCACGTATCAAGCATATTTTCTGGCGCCGCTGCCGGGGAGACAAAGCACTTCGGATTTAGCAGAATCTTGACCACCCCATCAACAGCATATTTTCTGGCGCCGTTGCCGGGGAGGTCAAGCCTTCTGCAAGGGGAGTCTCTCACTTCCAATCTCTTTACTTTGTTATTGTCTTCCTTAGTTATTTTTATTTTGTCTTGTTTGCTTCTCTTTATCAAAAACAAAAAAAAATTAGTTACTTGCATTTATTTTATTATTTCGGCCTAGTTTTATTTTTGCGAAAATGAGTAGTCCTGAAGTTTAAGTTCGTTCGTTTAAGCAACAAGGAGGAGAAAGTTTGAAATATGCTTGGTATAGGATATGTGATGCTCATCGTAGATGTACAAAAAAATTATTCTACCATGATTCTTCTTAGGAATTTTTATGTTGGTATCACTAGTTGGTATAGGTATGTTCTAGACACTCTTACAGGGTAAATTTCTGGGTACTCCTGCTTTGGAAGCTTGCAACTTAATTGAAAGTTTGGTAGGGATACCACCACCTACTAAAGAAATTAAAACTGAGATCACTCTAGAAGATGTTATTAAAAAGTTGGATTCCATGGAGAAAAACTTGCCAAGTTTTCTTGATAATATTAGCATGGTTAAAGAATCAATAGTAAGTATCGATAAAAGAATCACTGTTTTAGAGACTAGTAATACTTATGATACTCAAAATCATAGAATTGGTGAGTTAGAGGAAGCTATGGAAACGTTAAGTTCGACTTTTTCTTCTCTTAAAACTAAGAGGGAGCAAGTTTTTATTTCTGTACTTTTTATTTTATTTGAGTCTTGGAGCTTGCTTACTTCTGTAGCAACTCCTTTGTATCTTTATTTTATTGCATTGTTGTGCCAAGTAAAGTCTCTAATAGACAGTTGATGCTAGATTTGGATTTCAGCGCAGAGACAGATTTTTGCTGTCCACCGTTTTGAGCTGTACGCACTCCAGAAAAATTGAAAAATTCTGAAACAATTCACGCGTGATCCTCAGATATGTACGCAACTTTCATTAGTTTTAAGTTTTCTAATCTGAGCAACTTAAGTGCCTTTAAAAAATTCGTTTTCAGGACTGTTCTGTTTTTGACAGATTCTGCCTTTTATTTTGCATTTTCTCTTTTAGTGTGTTTGAGTGGATTTCTTTACTCCACAAAATATCAGTGGCTGTAGCTAATGTCCAGAATTATTGGAGATGATTGTGTCCTTACAGAACATGTGAATTTTTGATTATGCACTAACCCTCTAATGAGAATTACTTTGAGTTTGGTGTGATGGAAGTTTTCAAGGATCAAGAGAGGAGAATGATATGATATGATCAAGAAGAGTGAAAAGTCTAAGCTTGGGGATGCCCCCGTGGGTCACCCAAGCATACTTCAAGAAGACTCAAGCGTCTAAGCTTGGGGATGCCCAAGGCATCCCCTTCTTCATCAACAACTTATCAGGTCATCTCTAGTGAAACTATATTTTAATTCTTTCACATCTTATGTGCTTTACTTGGAGCGTCTGTGTGCTTTTATTTTTGCTTTGTTATTTTTTTTTCTGAATAAATTGGATCCTAGCATTCTTGTGTGGAAGAGAGACACGCTCCGCTTTTTCATGTGAATACTCGTATTCTTCACTTATATTTGTTGAGTATTCTTGACTAGCTACTGCAATGCTTTTAGCTCCTGTTTTTCATGCATCTCTTGTTCAGAGCTGTTAGTTCTTGTAGAGAAGTACTCTCTTGTTTTATTGTTGAATTATTTGGAGAGTTTTGTGTTGAAATAAGTTGATTGGTGTTTGGTTGGAAACAGAAAATGCTACATGTGGTAGATGGTATATTGAAAAGACATACTCATTCTTGTAGATCATTGTCTTGGATAAATTGATGCTTTGCAATTGTTTTGAGCTCTCAAGTAGATCATGTTTAAGCTCTTGCATCATGTAGTTAAAACCTATTAGTGAAGAACTACCGTAGAGCTTGTTGAAATTTGGTTTGCATGTTTGGTATCTCTAAGGTCTAGATATTTTCTGGTAAAAGTGTTTGAGTAACAAGGAAGACAGTGTAGAGTCTTATAATGCTTGCAATATGTTTTCATGTAAGTCTTGCTGTACCAGTTGATATCATGTGTTTCTTCAAACAACCTTGCTAGCCTAAACCCTGTACTGAGAGGGAATGCTTCTCGTGCATCCAAACCTTGAGCCAAAACCCATGCCATTTGTGTCCACCATAACTACCTATTATGTGATATTTCCTGCCATTCCAAGTAAATACTTCATGTGCTACCTTTAAACTATTCAAAAACTATTATCTCTTATTTGTGTCAATGTTTTATAGCTCATGAGGAAGTTATGTGGAGTTTTCTCTATCAACCTTGTCATTTACTCATGACAGACTTTCACCAATGGACTAGTGGCATATACATCCGCTTATCCAATAACTTTGCAAAAAGAGCTGGCAAATGGGGTGCCCAGTCCCAATTAATTACAACTATAACCGCTTAATTCTTTTCACATGTTTTGCCATGATTTATCAGAAGCAAATTTCAAAGTGTTAAACATTATCAAATAGGCACTCCTCCATGGTATGTGATTGTTGGAAGGCACCCGAGGATTCGGTTAGCCATGGCTTGTGTAAGCAAAGGTTGGGAGGAGTGTCATACCAATTCATAAATATGCATGTGTAAACAAAAGAGAAGAGTCCTTCATGGGAGCCGCTCTTGAAAGTCTGGGTGACAAGGGGGATAGAGTGCACACTACCATTCGTTGACAACAACAAACACCTCTCAAAAACTTACTTTATGCTCTCTATATGATTTCAAAAACTTAAAAAGCTCTAGCACATGATTTAATCCATGCTTCCCTCTGCGAAGGGCCTTTCCTTTACTTTATGTTGAGTCAGTTTACCTACTTCTTTCTATCTCAGAAGCAAACACTTGTGTCAAATTTGTGTGCATCAATCCTTATATGCTTGCTTATTGCACTTTTTATATTACTTTGTGTTGACAATTATCCATGAGATATACATGTTGAAAGTTGAAAGCAATTGCTGAAACTTAAATCTTCCTATGTGTTGCTTCAATGCCTTTTACTTAGAATCTATTGCTTTATGAGTTAACTCTTATGCAAAACTTTTTGATGCTTGTCTTGAAAGTACTATTCATGAAAAGTTTTTGCTTATATGATTCAGTTGTTTACTCTTTATCTATCTGTTAGCAAACTATAGACCATTGCCTTGAGTCACTTCATTCATGACATGAGCCTTGCAATATTATTTGATCAAGATTGTGTGAAAGCATGTCTCCTCAGAAATTATTTTGTTGTTATCGTTTTACCTACTCGAGGACGAGTAGAACTAAGCTTGGGGATGCTTGATACGTCTCCAACGTATCTATAATTTCTGATGTTCCATGCTTTATTATACCAATTGCTACATTTTTTATTTACACTTTATATCATTTTATGCATTTTCTGGGACTAACCTATTAACAAGATGCCACAGTGCCAGTTCCTGTTGTCTGCTGTTTTTGTGTTTCAGAAAAGTTGTTCTGGAAATATTCTCGGAATTGGACGAAACAAAAGCCCAGGTCCCTATTTTTCTGTCACGTACACGAAGCCCGAAGGAGAGACGAAGGGGCACCGAGGCGCCCACACCATACGGCGGCGCGCCCCCCTTCTGCCCGCCGCCACGTGGTGTGGGGCCCACAGGTGCCCACCGACGCCGCCCCTTCGCCTATAAATACATCTATTCGGGAAAACTCTAAATACCCGAGTCATATTCCACGAAAAGTTCCAGAGTCGCCGCCGCCGTCAACCCTAACTTGGGAGGGTTCTGAAGCTCTTCCCGGCACCCTGCCGGAGAGGGGAATCATCACCGGAGGGCTCTACATCGCCATGCCTGCCTCCGGAGTGATGTGTGAGTAGTTCATCCTTGGACTATGGGTCCATAGCAGTAGCTAGATGGTTGTCTTCTCCTCTTGTGCCATCATGTTTAGATCTTGTGAGCTGCCTATCATGATCAAGATCATCTTATTGTAATGCTACATGTTGTGTTTGCTGGGATCCGATGAATATTGATACTATGTCAAGTTGAATATTGAATTATCATGTCTATGTTATTTATGATCTTGCATGCTCTCCGTTGCTTGTTGATACTCTGGCCAAGTTGATGCTTGTGACTCCAAGAGGGAGTATTTATGCTAGATAGTGGGTTCATGCCTCCATTTAATCTGGGACAGTGACAGAAAGTTCTAAGGTTGTGGATGTGCTGTTGCCACTAGGGGTAAAACAGCGATGCTTTGTCTAAGGATAATTGTGTTGCTTACATTATGCACTTTACTTAATGCAATAGTCTGTTGCTTGCAACTCAATACTGAAAGGGGTACGGATGTTAACCTGAAACTGGACTATTTAGGCACATATACGTGCTGGATAGCGGTCTGTGTACCATGTTGTAATGCCCAATTAAATCTCATAGTAGACACTACTTGTACATGCATTGTTATTATGCACTTTCAATATTGTCAATTGCCCAGCTGTAATTTGTTTACCCTGCATGTTAGTTATCTTTATGGAGAGACACCACTAGTGAACTGTGGACCCTGGTCCATTCTTTTACATCTGATAATACAACCCACTGCAATCATTGTTCTCTTTCATTCTCTGCAAACAAACATCATTTTCCACACTATAAGCCTAATCCTTTGTTTTCAGCAATTCGGTGAGATTGACAACCTCACTGTTAAGTTGGGGCAAAGTAGTTTGATTGTGTTGTGCAGGTTCCACGTTGGCACCGGAATCTCTGGTGTTGCGCCGCACTACACTCCTTCACCAACAACGTTCAGAAGTGACTTTGATATCCTACTGGTCCGATTAAACATTGGTTTCGTACTGAGGGAAAACTTGCTGCTACACTCATCATACCTTCCTCTTGGGGTCTCCCAACGAACGTGTGCCTTGCACGTATCACGAGGCGTGCCGCAGACGCCTCACCGTCCCGTCGCTTTGTCGCCTGCAGAAACATGTCGCCATTAACGCAGGCGGAACGACCTCCTGCACGGCGCAATTTACAGCACCTCCTCGCGCCCTACGTCTATGACGGGTGGGGCGCACCTGTCGGAGGCCATGTCCGGTCAATGTCCGGCACCCCCAATAGGGCCTCCAAGTTTGGAGGCCCTATTGGGGGTGCCGGACACAAAATCGCTCGGGGCGAGGCTTTGGGGGGTGCCGCTGGTGGCGGTTTTTCGTGTCCGGCCCCCAAAGGGCTTTGGGGGGTCGTTTGGAGGCTCCCCGTGGAGATGCTCTTATACTGTATCCTACAATCGTGCAAATTTCTATCCAAAATTCTTTATATTTTGGAATAAAAAAAAGGCAAATTCTAAAAAAATTGGAGGTGCACTGTTCCCACATCGGATCTGTAATTATATATTTTTGTGTAGCGTAGAATATAGTGTATGTCGGACTAAGATTTTGCACACTTGTAGGATATATCGGTGACTATATGCACATTTTTTTCTCATATTTCTAGACAATTTAAAATTTGTATTTCGAATGTTCAAAATAAAGGGCTACATGTTGCCAGGGTTACAAAACACCACACTTTGGACAATTCTTTATTATCATCTGCTTGCGATCTCTTGGCCTTCATGCGTGTAGCTGGCCCCTCCCCCACCCCCACTCATGAACCCTCTATTAAGAGTCTCCTCCACCATCAAGGGGCCTCTCCCCTTCTCCCTTGTCGGCCTTGCCAGCCGAGGTTGGGAGGGAGGGGCCGCCGGCCCTCCTTAGTAGCTAGGTTAGTATGTATGTTATGTTGTCTTACGCCTACATGCAGTCTGGCGCTATTCGCTTCCAAATTGTTCAGCGGGGCTGCTTTTAGGTGGTAGCATGGGCTTTGTGATGGCTCTCAGAGGCCACCTACCATGGTGGAAGGTGGGCCTCGGGGTAATCTAGTGACGCCCCTCTAAATAAGCTCGGTGGTGCTCTGCAACAGCAAGATCTCAAGCTCCATAATTGCTCCCGCCGCCTTGTTAGTGAGGGGGTGGCGGACGAGGATGCGTTTGTTGATCTGGTGCTTCGGTGTTGTGGGTAGGTGGAGTATGAGTGACGGCGAGGACGAGTGCTTGACGAGATGCTCTTGTTTGCGGAGATCCTCAACTTCTATAGTTTTGCACCGGGTCACCTCGGGCTAGAGCGGCCACTCTTTGTGCTCGATTTTCCGGTCATACCGAGTTTTTTTCTTTTATTGGAAGATCTCGAACGACCTCGGGGAGGGATCCTTCCATGGCGGTGGCCCAAGTGGTTCCGTACCCGGCGGCCGGCTTAGATGGCACTCGCGCTTGGAGTTCCAGCAACTATGGCAGCTGTGGCCAAAGACTTGATCGCTTTTTGTATTTCTTTTTAGGATCATGTTTATAATTTATGATAACTTAGTCTTTATTTGGTTATGTATTAGGGTCCTGTTTGTAACTGTGTACAAGTTGCCTTGTAATGAAGTTTCAAGGACCTTCGGGGCCATTTTCGATTCAAAAGCAAATCACAAAATTTTTGATCACCCCTCAGCAGTTGCGAGTGATGTTCGATTATCAATCTTTTTTAGATCACTGATCTTTAATCTGGACTTAGGAAAAGCAACACTAATAACATCTGCAAAACAAGAGACTCAACCAGTATCGGCTAAAGTTGAAAAAGAGAGCGTCACTGAACGGTGAAGATACCAGGTATCGTTTCGATTACTACAATCACATGCAAAGGTTGTGATGTGCAACAAGGATGACTTCTTCCCCGATATTGGATTATCCACGAGATGATCATATGAAGTAATCCAACATGTCATTGCAGCAGGAGTGAGGTAGACCGAAGAGTATAGATATTATTGAAACACATGTTACATACGGCAATGTTGTAATGGACATCACGAACGATGGCCCTCGACGTGACGTACATATTCACAAATGGAAGAAAATAGATAAGATGAGAAAACAGATAAGTGAAAAAGTCCACGACGACGCAAGGAGACAAACCTGTAGGTCTCTGCAAAGACGAAAAGGAAGTATGACCCATGTCATTAGGTAAGCATGCCTAATGGCTCCATTTTGTTGTGATATATCTAGCGGTTATGAACATGACTTCTTTCCGATCTTGGATTTTCTCAACAATGCTCATATAATGAAGTAATCCAACATGTCATTGCAACCGAAGTGACGACTATATGGATATTATAGAAACAAACGTTGCAAAGGGCAATGTTTTTGTCGACTTCGTGAACGGTGGCTCATCGCACGAGTAGTCAACTTGATGTACATTTTTAATAATGGCACAAAGCTGGTAAGATGCTAAAAAGGGAGAATCGAAAAGAAAGGTATAACACTGATATTTGTTTTGTAATGGTACAAAGGAAAAACAAAGAAAGCACAACACATGTGGCAGGTAAGCATGCCAAATGGATATTTTTGCCATGATAGACATAGTTTTGAATCGCTAGAAACACAAGGTCGCCAAGTTTCAAGTTTAAGGTACGAGATTCATATTGTGAAGGTTGTTGGAGTAAACTAGGGATCTAGGGTAAGGAGTTTTTTTTATCTCAAAGTGGTCGATATCCACTACCCAAATAGATAGAAAAGATAACCCAATTTATAAGGGAAAGCAAGTCCAAAAACCCATCATTCTGTTGTTTCACTGTATTATGAAAACAGTCCTGCACCACCTGAATATTGTCCAAACACATCGATCTACCGGTTGCTCTATCATCAATACCACATGTTATGGCAATGCCTACCACTGCCCAAAATGAAAGTAAGAAGTCCCACCGCATATAGAAACATTGGCTCTAGTTCGTGCTCCCGACTCACTGTTGGGCGGCTTGGTTAGACTTTTGGATTTGGTTGTTGGGGCTTCGGAGTGAGGTGAGGGTAATGGCCGCGATCATGGTCGCCCTATCGTCAAACTTGTAGGTGTAGTGGCAAATGTCTCCATGATGGTTGCTTCCGCTTTCTCGATGTATTTTCCGTGTAAGCTTTTGTTGAATAATTAATGCAAAAGGATGCGTGCATCATTTTGATTAGGGGCCGGGGTTTCAACCTCCTTTTCGAAAAGAAAAAATAGAAACATTGGCTCTCAAAACTCAGAGTTCAAGGAGCGACATTTAACCACAAAATGAACTATTTGACTAAGTAGCACAATTGTTTTCAAATTATCACCTAATCCTGGTAATATGACAGGCCAAGCAAATGGCCTGCCTTATAGCCTGATCCCTCGGGGTGCTTGATATCATCGGTACAAGCATAGCAGTGATATATATCCCGATCTTTACTTGTGTGAGATCCCCGGGGAAGATCGCGTCGTCCAGCTGTAAAACAATTCATGAGATATCTCACTAGTAGAAACAAGCCCATCTATCCCGGGTCCAGAGGGCCTTTGGTCCCGGGTTTACAACCGGGATTAAAGGGTCGGGCTAGAGGGGGGGGGGGCCTTTTATCCCGGGTGTCCACGATCCGGGATTGATGGGCCTCCACATGGGTGTGGCTCAGCGCGCAGGGGGAGGCTTTGGTCTCGGTTGGTAATACCAACCGGGACCAAAGATTTTTGCTCTTTTTTCTTATTTATTTATTATTTTTTAGGGGTTTTGATTTTTTGTTTTCCATTTAATTATTTTCTATGAAGATCACGTTGCGCATAAAACAAGTCGCACACATAGAGTTTACACTACACTACCGAGGTCACGTTTTGATGCATACATATATATATACATACAAAGTCGAGATCACAATTAATTAAGTTTATGTTACACACCGACATCGCGTTTCTCACGTCGAGATCACGTCAATTACATAAAATAATTTCTAGGGTGATAAAATTCTCCAGATTTCTTCAGGACCTCCTTGTTTAAAAATCCTGCCAATTCCTCTTGAATTGCTATAAGGCGCTTCGTTGGTATGAGCTTGTCCTTCTCTAGTTCCATCTAGATCAATAAGAATATGTGAAATCATCAGAAAAATTATTATTAATGGAAATGAACACAATATGGTAATAAAGTAATTGCCGAGAGTGTATACGGACCTCTGCTGTTCTGAGCTTTCTATCCCGCTGATGGACAAAAGATCGTATGTACTCGCAAACATAATATCCACATAAATTATTTCCTTGTGCCTGCCTCAGACACCACTTTACAAAGAATAAAATTTAATCAAAATAACAATCAAGCATGATAATGGTGCTGAAACTAGAATTAAAAAGTTGCGCGGACATATATATATAGTACTACTTACCTTGGTTTCATACCAATACAGGTCCGGTTTCCAGGGCCCAGTAACCTCTTTTTTAAATTTTTCCCAAACCCTGCTCGGCAAAAGAAAAAAAATCAAAGGACTTGAACGAACGAAAGAGATCGATATAGAGCGATAATGACTGAAGTTACCTCTGCAACATTGCTTGCAAGTTGATGTACTCGTCCATATCTTTCCTTAACGAGTCCAGGACTTGAACGACTGCTTGTTCAACTCTAATGTTTACCAGAATCCAATGGTCCCTTGACACATTTATATGTCCATGAGTTACACTAAACATCGAGTAAACAAAGTAGAATGTGTAGAAGGTACGGTAACACTCACTTGAAGTTGTAAGGAAGAAGTATTTCTGCACAGGTATTGTGTTTCACTAGATATCGGAGCAAGTATTTCTCGGTGTCCTTGGGATGGTTCCTTACGGTAACTTCATGAATGAAATATGGGTCTATGAACGCAATGCTATAGATTCCCTTATCTCTGCATTCGACGATCTTCATTCTGCATAATAGCGTACAAAAGAATAAAGTTAGATAATTGGCAACGAACGAGCTGAGATAGAGACTTAATTAAATTGCATAAATAAATCACTTACAAACCATAGCAGTTGATGATGACTTTGTCGAGGGAGTCTTGATTGAATAATTGAAATATTTCCTCAAACGGCACATACATCGCGTTATCCTCTAAGTATTGGTCTTTCGTATATGAAACGTGGAAAACATCATGGTTGGCCTTTACGGCTCCCTCGTACCACTCATGCAAACGTGGCAATTGTGTTGGCAGAGATTTGACCAGCTCAGGTCTGACCAAGGGCTCCCCGTAGGCATATGTCCATGCATACTTATACTCTTTGGGGTTTTCTATGCGAAAAGTGTCTTGTTGTACTTCCTTATCGGACATCACTTTGAGCGCGGGGACCAACTGGTTTGCCTGTTCTCCGAGCTGGGCCACTTGTTTCCCGGATTTCTTATTAGCTTCCCTCTTTTGGCGAAATGCAGCCTCCTTCTCCTGTTGGGCCTTATAACCTGCCATCTGCTGCTGCTCCCTCTTTCGGCGATATGCCTCCTTCTCCTGCAACTTCTCTTCTCTAATTAACTTGCAAATGGTACGATCATAGTCGCCTGGCAGAACAGGCGGCGGTGCTGGCCCAGTCGATAAATTTTTCAGAAATTGATGAACTTTTCCCGGTGGTATTACCTCCTTTTGCGGGATCCGTTTCGGTCCCAATTGTTTTTTCACATCAGCTCGCACCGACTCCTCGAGTTCCTCTGGAGTCAAGTCGTAAGATCACTTTGGAAGAGGCTTTCGCAACTCGCATTCCTCTCGAGTTTCTCGCGGGAAGTTTAAAGCGCACCTCTCTGTATATTTCGATGGGAACTTTAGTTTTTGTGAAACAGAGCGCACTCTCTCTTGCTGCGATGTCGCGGGCGATGGACTCGCGCTGGGCTCCCGACAGTCATCACGAGGTGGTGGGGGGGATGGATCTTGAGGTGGGGGATGGACCATGAGGTGGGGAGTGTGGATCTTGAGGCGGGGAGGGTGGATCTTGAGGTGGGGGATTGCTACTCGGAGGAGTCGGTGGCCTTGGCGGCGGCAAGTTTGGAAACTTGATGTGTTCCTTCTGCCAGAGAACAATGGACTTCACGGCTTCTCCCAGTGTCCTCTCGTCGTCACCTCCTGGAATGTCAAGATTCAGACCAGCATATAACGGCACAATGTCATCCACCCCGACACGAGCATAGCCAGCTGGAATCCTGGCGAGATGGTATCTCGCTCCAGGTTCATTTGGTAAAGCAAAGCCGACCGCCACCTTGAAGGACATGTTCTTCATTGCCATATGTAGATCACATTCTGTCTTCTCCGTGATATCATCCACGGGGTAGTGAGCCGCCGGCGCTTCAAGTTCAGAATGCTCTACCTGCGTGGAACCCACACTGCTTTTCCGCTGATCAGATGGGGCGGCTTCGACTTCGGGACTTTCTAGCTGCACATGAGATGCCCTTTGCTGACTTTCCTGCTGCAGTTGCTGCACCTTGTGTTCCAATGCCGATAACCTGTCTCTGTCCTCCTTCTTCTTTCTCTCACGGCTTCTATAATTATGAGCATCTGCCGGAAAACCTTGTGCCCAATTAACTCCGTATCCACAACCTCGTACTCGTCCAACCTTTTCAGGATTCCCGAGTGCGAGTGACAGCTCGTCTTTCTCTCTGTCGACCTTGTACTGTCCTTTTCGAACTTGATCTATTGCTTTCACAAGTTCTGCGGTTATAAACTTAATTTTGTCCGCCCATTTTCCCTGAGGAATAATCTTCCCCGACACAGGGTCCAACACAACCCCATGCGCGAACAACCAAAATTTGGACCTCTCGGGCTAGTCCGCTGTCTGTGGAACGACCCCGTCATCAAGCAGTTTTGCTTCAAATGCTTCCCACTTAGGCACGGCAGCCTTGTAGCCACCTGCCCCCAAAGTGTGATGATATATCTTGTTCGCAGCATTTAACTTGTTTCTTTCCGACCGGGCCACAGCGGCCTCCGATTCTCTTTCCTTCAGAAATAAGGGCCACTGGTCTTGTAACTTCACTTGTGCTCCAGTGAATACTGGAGTGAATTCTGAATCTTCTTCCTTTGCATCACAATAATTTTTCCATATAGTTTTCTTGTGGGTTCGGAACTGTTCAGCAGCCTTGCCAAGAGTCCACTCATTGACTTTCTCCATCCACCGCTCGTTTTTTGCCACTTCTGGAGGTAGGGTGACCTTTGTCAAGATCTTGTCCCAAAGCAAATCTTTTGTTTTGTCGTCGACATAAGTCCAAGGCTTGGTCTCGTCCTTCGGCTTATGCCATTCTTGATATGTGATCGGTACCATGTCCCTAACAAAAACTCCGCATTGATTCATAAATTTACGGCGGCACTCTAAGGGGCTTATTGGTTCGCCATCAGCAGAAACTATGTCGATCACTACCCTTTGACCCTCCTTCATCAGCTTCGACGGGCCTCGTTTCGACACGGCTTTCGACCCTTTCGACCCTCTAGATGCGGATGATTTGCTTGTTCTGGAGGACTAAAAGAAAAAAAGTTTCGTTAATAACCGCAGGCTCAAATAATTAATACATGTAATGTCATCGATCAACAGAGGCTTAATTAATATACCTCGCCTGAGTTTGTTAATGCTTCCTTCTCTACACAAATTTGTTCTTCCTCAACTCCTCACGGAGTCATTCAGAAATTGGGAGCTGAAATCCTCTAAATTTACCACATCGTCTTCTTCACCGATAGGCGCGGCTGCACGTCCTACTATAATCATACACATTCGCTCTTCACGCTCCTCGTCTCTAGCGCTGACGCCCGGAAAAAGTGGATCCAACTGCTCTTCATGCTCCTCGTCTCTGCCGAAGGCTCTGCAATCAATTTTGTAACAAGAATATGAATCTTAAAATTTGCATCTTAGAAAATTTGAATGCAAAATTATAGCAATTACTTAGCAAATTTAAATTCAAGGAATACAATATGAATCTTGATTTTACTTCTATTTGCTCTAAAAATGTGAACAATATGAAAAAATTACTTCTATCAATTTTGTAACAATGTTAGCATTAGCATAACCCTAAATTTTTAACACTAACCTAAATTTGCTAAGTTTAATTGCTCACATATTTTGAATAATCAAACAAAATGGGCAACAACTAATTTACAACAACTAATTCATAATTTCAAAACTATGCATACTAATCAAAAATTAGATGTGTTTTGCTAACTAATGCTAACCTAAAAAATTAAAATTAGAGGGAGGCCGGCGCAGTACCTCTCGAGGCACGGGATCAGAGGAGGCGACCACGGCGGCGCGGGGCGGGCTTCGGGGCGGCGACCACGGCGGCGCGGGGCGGGATTTGGGGCGGCGACCACGGCCGGCAGCGGGGCGGGGCGCAGGCGCAGCACCACGGACGGCAGCACGGCGGGGCGCAGCACCACGTGGCGACCACGGCCGGCAGCGGGCGGGCAGGGGCTTTACGGCGACCACGGCAGCGGGGCAGGGCTTCACGGCGACCACGGCAGCGGCGCGGGGCGCAACACAGCGGCGAGGCGCAGCACCACGCGGCGACCACGGCCGGCAGCGGTCGGGCAGGGCTTCACGGCGACCACGGCAGCGGGGCAGGGCTTCACGGCGACCACGACAGCGGGGCAGGGCTTCACGGCGACCACGACAGCGGGGCGGGGCGCAGCAGCACGGCGGGGCGCAACACCACGGCTACCACGGCGGGGCGATGGGCGACGGCGGCGGCACGGGAGGAGACGCAACACATCGGCGAGGCGCAGCACCACGCGGCGACCACGGCCGGCAGCGGGCGGGCAGGGCTTCACGGCGACCACGGCAGCGGGGCAGGGCTTCACGGCGACCACGACAGCGGGGCGGGGCGCAACACGGCGGCGGGGCGCAGCAGCACGGCGGGGCGCAACACCACGGCGACCACGGCGGGGCGATGGGCGACGGCGGCGGCACGGGAGGAGATCGAAAAATTTGGGGGAAGATAGAAAAATTTGGGGCGAAGCCACCCAAATCAACGCGGAAAAGACCTTCCATCCCGGTTCCAGCCACGAACCGGGATGGAAGACCCTTTCATCCCGGTTGGTAACACCAACCAGGACCAAAGGTCTGTCTGGGCCGCGAAAAATTTCGCGGCCCAGACAGACCTTTGGTCCTGGTTGGTGTTACCAACCGGGATGAAAGGCCTTTTTTCTTTTTTTCTTGTTTCTATTTATGTTTTCTTTTTCTTTTATATCTATTGATTTAATTGTTTTTTGTAGTTCTGTTTTCTTTTACATGTTTTTGAATTGTTTTTTTAGTTTCTTTTTTATATTTAATTTAAATGTTCCAATATATATGAAAATCGTATCTTTTTCAAAGTTTATTTTTTAAAGCATGCTTAACAACATCCCCACACAGTTACATAAAAGGTTTAATATACATTATTACACATCACTAACAGTTTTTATAAACGGACTTTTCTGGCTCTGAGGCCGTAGGATTAGGGGGAACGGCGCCGGGAGGAGCCAGCACCGTTCGCGCCCGCCTGGTTATCGCGTGCATGTTTGCGACGGAGGGCACGAGCCATGGAGGATGAGTCTTTCAGCGCCCAAGCCAGCTCAGAATCCTCCTTCGCCTTCAGCTGGCAGGCAGTCCTGCCTCGCTGTACTCGGTCGTCGTGGACGGACTGTAAGGAGGCTTCAATGGCCTCCTGCATCTGTGGCCCGCTGACCTCTTCTCCATGGTCGCTCCAGTTGAAGTCATCGTCATCCTCCTCATCGGGAGGGGGCGCGGCGGCGACTGGTGGAGGAACGCCGTATGCGGCCGCCGATCCCCAAGCCACCCCTGCAGCGTACGCATCCTCGTCGGGGTCGGGGACGTCGGAGCACGCGCGCTCGTACGCCCTCCGCACGTCCTCCGGCACCGGAGGAGGAGACCGGTAGTTGGGCATTCCTCTCCACGCCGGGCTAGTGTTCATACGACGGGATAGGCTCCCGCGGTAGCGCCCAAGCGCGCTCTGCCGAGCACGCTCGACCTCGTCCAGAAGGCGCTGCGGCGGGCGTGATGGATCCATTTCGTGTATGTGTTCGGTTCTAGGAATGGTGGATTAGGGTGTAACCTGTCGACGACAATACATATAGACCTCTAGGGCAGCGCTGGGGAGGCCACGCATGACCAGGACAACGCTGGGGTAGGACACGTACATGACCAGGGCTGCGCTGGGGAGGACATGTGGCCAGGGCAGGGATGGGGGAGGACACGAGTCGTGACCGCAAAGCCCGCCTTTAGTCCCGGTTGGTAACACCAACCGAGACTTAAGAAGCACACGGATCGCGTGTTTCTTTAAAGCGCTTGTGAGCCATTGGATCAGGAGTGTGTTTCTTTAAAACGCTTGTGAGCCGTTGGATCAGGAGTGTATTTCTTTAAAACGTTTGTGAGCCGTTGGATCAGGAGTGTGTTTCTTTAAAACGCTTGGGAGTGTGTTTCTTTAAAACGCTTGTGAGCCGTTGGATCAGGGGTGTTTTTGTTTTCGTGAGTGACATGACCCTATATATAGCCCCCCTCCTGGACATGTTCGACACTCATTGTCTACACCTTGTAATCAAAGCATTCGGATTCCCGTCATACAGCCCTACGGTGCATTTCATATGCAGGCACTCACGAGCCACCGTAGGGCTGTATGACGGGAAACCTTGTGTTTTGTTTCAACTTTCAGAACACAGTTACATAAAAGGTTTAATACATTATTACACAATCTTCTTCTACCTTCTACCCGTCACTTTCTTCTGATTGCGCCGTAGCCATGGACAAGCTTCTCCATTTAACGCGAGACTTGGGTCAATTTTCACTGCGAAGGGCCGGATTTCTTCAAAATTGTTGTAATCTTCTGACATGTCTGTCTTGTCCTCCACTCCCACGATAGTTCTTTTCCCTGAAAGAACTATGTGACGCTTTGGCTCATCATATGATGTCTTCGCTTGCTTATCTTTTCTTTTTTTTGGTCTGGAAGACATGTCCTTCACATAGAAAATCTGAGCCACGTCTTTGGCTAGTACGAATGGTTCGTTGTCATACCCAAAATTCTTGAGATCCACTGTAGTCATTCCGTACTGCGGGTCTACGTTTACCCCACCATCCAGGTTGTACCATTTGCACCGGAACAAAGGTACCTTGAAAGAAGGTCCGTAGTCAAGTTCCCATATCTGCTCTATGTACCCATAATATGTGTCCTTTGTCCCATTGTTGTTTGATGCATCAAAGCGGACACCACTGTTTTGGTTGGTGCTCTTTTTATCTTGGTCGGCCGTGTAAAATGTATTCCCATTTATCTCGTACCCTTGAAAAGCCAATATAGTCGAAGATGGTCCTCTGGCCAACAAGTTTAGCTGTTCTTCGACAGTGTTGTCATTAATGAGACGTGTGCAACCACCCGCAGAAAGTCTTCAAGTGTTCTTTTTCAATGCATTCTTCAGCCATTAATGAGCGTAAAGTATTCTTGTGTTCCTCGATATACGGAGCCACCAAGCTCGAATTATGTAGAACTGTGTAGTGTGCTCGATTGAAAGAATCCCAGTCAGAAAATATTTGTTTCTTTCCTAGTGTTCCTTTTCCACGCAATCTCCCCTCATGGCGCGATTGAGGAACACCGACCGGGTTAACGTCAGGAATAAAGTCAACACAAAACTCAATGACCTCCTCTGTTCCATAACCCTTGGAGATGCTTCCTTCAGGCCTAGCACGGTTATGAACGTATTTCTTTAAGACTCCCATGAACCTCTCGAAGGGGAACATGTTGTGTAGAAATACAGGACCGAGAACTTGAATCTCTTCGACTAGGTGAACTATGAGGTGCGTCATAATATTGAAGAAGGATGGTGGGAACACCAACTCGAAGCTGACAAGACACTGAACAACATCCTTCTGTAAAGTTCCTAGAGTCAATGGATTGATCACCTTCTGAGAAATTGCATTGAGGAATGAACATAGCTTCACAATGGGTAGTCGAACATTTTCCGGTAGAAGCCCCCTCAATGCAACCGGTAGTAATTGTGTCATAATCACATGGCAGTCATGAGACTTCAGGTTTTGGAACTTTTTCTCTGCCATGTTAATTATTCCCTTCACATTCGACGAGAAGCCAGACGGGACCTTGATACTGTTCAGGACTTCAAAAAAGATCTCCTTCTCTTCTCTGGTAAGAGCGTAGCTGGCAGGACCTTGATACTTCTCTGGATTAAGGTGGTCGTCTTTCGTCTTCTCGTGCATATGTTGATGGTTCAGTCGTGCATCCGGTGTATCTTTCGTCTTCCCATACACACCCAAGAAGCTTAGCAGGTTCACGCAAAGATTTTTCGTCACGTGCATCACGTCGATTGCAGAGCGAACCTCTAGGATTTTCCAATAGGGTAACTCCCAAAATATGGATTTCTTTTTCCACAAGGGTACGCGCTTGTTGGCGTCTTTCGGAACAGATAGACTGCCAGGACCCTTTCCAAAGATTACTTCTAAATCCTTGACCATCTCATATATAGCATCACCATCAGGGCAGGTAGGCTTCGTCCGGTCATCAACCTCACATTTGAAATGCTTGCCTTTCTTTCTTACGGGATGCTCAGGTGGAAGAAATCGACGATGACCTGGGTACACATTCTTGTTGCCTACATATATACTTTCAGTCTTATCTAGACAGTGCGTGCAAGCATTGTATCCCTTGTTTGACTGTCCTGAAATGTTACTAAGAGCAGGCCAATCATTGATGGTTACAAACAACAACGCTCGTAGGTCAAATGCCTCTTGTTTGTGCTCATCCCACACACGTACCCCTTCGTCACTCCACAACTCTAAAAGTTCTTCAATCAATGGCCTCAGGTACACATCAATGTCGTTGCCGGGTTGCTTCGGACCTTGGATGAGCACCGGCATCATAATAAACTTCCGCTTCATGCACAACCAAGGAGGAAGGTTATACATACATAGAGTCACAGGCCAGGTGCTATGACTGGAGCTTTGTTCCCCGAAAGGATTAAAGCCATCTGTACTTAGACCAAATCTTATGTTCCTAGCGTCATCTGCAAACGTCTTGAAGGTCCTGTCGATTTTTCGCCACTGCGACCCATCAGCGGGGTGTCTCAGCATCATGTCTTTCTTACGGTCTTCTTTGTGCCATCGTAACAACTTTGCATGCTCTTTGTTTTGGAACAAACGTTTCAACCGTGGTATTATAGGAGCATACCACATCACCTTGGCAGGAACCCTCTTCCTGGGGCACGGATCGCCGTCAACATCACCAGGGTCATCTCGCCTTATCTTGTACCGCAACGCACCGCATATCGGGCACGCATTCAAATGCTCGTACTTCTCACCGCGATAGAGGATGCAATCATTGATGCATGCATGTATCTTCTGCACCTCTAATCCTAGAGGGCACACAATCTTCTTTGCTTCGTACGTACTGGGGGGCAGTACGTTATCCCTTGGAAGCATCTTCTTTATTATTTTCAGCAAATTCTCAAATCCTCTGTCAGTTGTACCATTCTCTGCCTTCCATTGCAGCAATTCCAGCGTGGTACCAAGCTTCTTCTGGCCATCTTCGCAATTTTGGTACAACAATTTTTTGTGATCCTCTAACATGCTATCCAACTTCGACCTCTCGTTTTCACTTCCGCTGTTTATCCGTGCATCAAGAATGGCCCGGCCAAAATCATCATTGGGCTCATCATCATTGGGCTCTTCTTCAGCTTCGTCTTCCCCCATTGGAGTATCACCGTCTGCAGTGAACGTAGGATAGGTGTCATTATCCTCTTCTTCTTCATTTTCTTCCATCATAACCCCTCTTTCTCCGTGCTTGGTCCAATAATATAACCATCATGAAACCCTCCAACAGGTGGACGTGAATGGTTCTTGACGTAGAGTAATCCCGCTTATTCTTGCAGACTCTACATGGACAAGAATATAACCACTCGACGGCTTGTTTTCATTAGCCACACGGAGAAAACTATGCATGCCATTGATAAAGTCGAGACCGCGTCGGTCACTGTACATCCATTGCCGGCTCATCTGCATTATATAAATATATCAAAAACCATTACACTACATCATAATATATATACTGACCAAATTAATTAATACAAGTTCATCACATTAAAACCAAAGTAGAGTAGTGCCCAAATGTAATACATTGTTCTAATGAAACATACATTAATTGAACTAACATACAACTATCTAAAGAATTTAAATCCAACAACAAATGCGATCAAATCGCAACTAAGGTAACTATTGAACCAACAGCATAATGATACCAAGCCTCTCGACTAATGGCATATTTTCTAATCTTTTTAAGCTTCAAGCGCATTGCCTCCATCTTCATCTCGTGAGCACACGACGACGACCCGTAAGCATCATCGATGTCGGCAATCTTCAAGTCCAATACATCTTCTCTTCTAGGTATTGGAGACAAAGATCTTCGCTTATCTTCAATTTTGCTTTCAAATCGTCGTTTTCCTTTTTAAAAACTCGACAATAGGGTCGGTTGGAATTTCCGGTTCAACTACCTCCTAAATAAAAATATCTATGTCAAGTTGGTCGGCATGAGTGTGATAAACACGAAACGAAACAAATAGTTATGAAAATATACCACATCCGAATCATAGATCGGACGAGGGCCGACGGGGACGGATATCAAAACCATGACACTATACATATAAAAAACATAAGAAATTATACAAGAAATAAATATGCATTTAAATCATACAAGTATATGTTTTAAAAATAAAAGATAAAAAAGAGGCTCACCAAAGTGGTGCCGGTGACGGGACGACGCGGGCTATCGACGGCGGTGAGGACGGGACAACACTAAAATCCACAAATAATAAATTAATTTGAGCTCAAAATGCACATAATGAACTCTAGCTTGGGCATTTCATCAAACACCTTGCTAGCATTACAAAATTGAAATGAGCTAAACTAGCAACGAAATGAGCTAAAGTTGCAACGCCGGAGGAAAGAACGATGTTGCTAACCTTTGAATAGATGGGGTGCCTTCAATCCTCACAAATGGTGCAAAAAAATGGGGATTAATTTGAGTGGGAGAGAGGAAAATGGAGGAGAAATGGTGATGAACTCGAGCTAGCTCGGGGTGGAAGAAGATGATATAGCAGGGAGACCCTTTGATCCCGGTTTGTAACACGAACCGGGACCAAAGGTCCCCTGCCAGCGACCCTTTGATCCCGGTTCGTGACACGAACCGGGACCAAAGGTCCCAACCGACCCGGGATCAATGCCCACGGGCGCCACGACGGCTCGACCCGGGATCAATGGTGCATTGATCCCGGGTTATAATTCGGCCGGGACAAATGGAGAAAACGGATGGGCTTGTTTCTACTAGTGTCTAAGAACTATTCAACTTAGCAAGCTAGATTAATTATCTCAATAGACTTACCAGTTTGTTTCTTCCCATCAAGAAAATGGAAAGACCTGAGAGCCATTGCATTGAGTCGCCGTCCAACATGTTGCAACTCAGCAAAAACAAGCACTTTCGGACCATTTTTCTTTGTACCATTGCGAGCATTGGCATAAAAGTTCACATGGGCATAAAAGTAAGCTCCTTCATAAAATATAGCTCCCTCAATTGCCTCAACAAGCGAGCACTTAACCTGACCATTATAACAACGGAAAACAAGCTCAAATACAGTAATAACAATTTTCAGCAACTACAATTGAGAAAAAAAAAATAGAGAACGTTAATTGGCTAATACATCAATCTTATCGTTACCAATCACTCCCTCTGTGAAATGAAAGAAAGTTCAGAGGAGAGGATAGTCCTTGCTACAACTCCTTGTTAAGTCATTTCTAACCCTTCCAGACAAGTTCGATTTAACTCTATTCTAGTTGAACTATTTTTTCCTTGACTGATATGGGGTAAGTTTCCCATTCTTTGCCTAAGCAGAATGCAAACATAAAGGTTAAAAAACCTAAAAACAAACATGTACGTAAAATTATCTTTTACGTGTCAACGAAGGGTACCAAAACAGTATTAAATTTGAGTTTCACATTGGTTTCTTTGATTTAAATCAAAGGGACCATCCCATGTTTATTAATTTGACGCAAAAGGCGAGACAGAGCAAGATAAATGCATGTAATTTTCAGTCAATATGAGTACTAGAGATGATCCAAGGAACCAAAGTTGCAAAAGAAACTGATTGATATAGGATCGAGCCTAGACTCTCTTTGGTGATTTGAAATACCATTTCTGGCAAGGTATTCAGTTCAACCTTGATGTTCTAACTAAAACAGTACTTATGTTATATCTAAAACTATGGCCAACTACTTAAAGTTTAAAATCATGTTAATAAATTTGGTTCTCCGCTTTCTTTCAGAGCGAGTCGGACCGCTCCCCTTTCCCCATCTACAGTGAAAGGAGCACTTTTTCGCCCCCCCCCCCCCCCCCCCCGCATCCACCACCTCGCCGCCGGCGATCTACTCGATTCCCCGCCTCCGGCGGCCGCTCCGGCGGCGGGAGGTTGGGGAATCGGTAGATCCCGGCGTGTACATAGTGTAGGTAGTTGCAGGGAGCTTGCTGGCGGCGTTGTGGAGAAGACGGCGGCGTCGGAGAAGCTTTTGCGGATGGAGATCCTCTTCTCTGTTCTGGGTCCTCTGCCGGAGGCTCGGGGCAGGTCTGCCGTCCTCGGCGTGCTTGCGGCTCTTCGGAGCTTCGACGCGCCTTCCCTCAAGCCGGCGTTCGTGATGGCGGCGCCGGAGCTCGAAGATCTGGTGGATGGTGATTGCGTTGACCAAGTTGGTGTTGCTCATCGTGCGGGGTGGAGGCATAGCGCCGAGGACCGTCGACTTCCTTGCTGCCTGAGGGCTCCTCCCAGTCCAACGTTTGTTGGAGGAGTGGCGGCGGGATCCGCCGGCGGAGCGTGCTGCGCGAGCAGGAGGGCATCAGAGCTCAGAAGGACCTTGTTGTTATTTATCTTTGTTTCTGGGTTTGTCTGTAAGATGCTTGGTTAATGTAATCCTGTTTACCCTCGCAAAAAAAAAAAAAAAAAAATTGGTTCTCCCAGTGCTCTTCAGAGGAGCACTGAATCCACCCAGGTACGATTGGCATGTTAGTCAGCCCACGTGCTAAGTTATCTTTGTTTTTTTTTTGTTTGGTCAGCTTATGTGCCATTACTTTGTTAGCTTTAGTATCATTAGACCTGGGGATTGGGAAGATGGTTTCTCTGAATACTAATTTTATTTGCATCATTACATAGTGTTGCTCTAGCAATACAATTTTTATGTCGTATTTCATTGTGATATCGTAAATTGAATTTTCATCTTCACATGGCCTCTGCAAGACATAGCAACATGATTCTGGGGAAGTCAGTTGAGTGGCAGAAAAGGTTTAATGTTATCAGAGTTACCATTAACAAGTATTCTGACAGCGTGAACTGAGGAAATTACATTCTTGTAGGAAAGAACATTAAAAGATTAACTTTTTTTTGTTGTTGTAACGTTTCAGAGCTAACTCAGCAAATCGCTTGGTCTGCTTTTGGTAAAGCTCTTCGTTCTCTGCTTGATCGAAGTTACCTGGCTCACGTCAGTTCTCTGCCAAAACATCCATAAAGTCATCTACCAGTTCATTATATGAATGATCTTCATATTTGTCGTCGGGTTCCCTATTTGGATAAATGGTTCAGTACAAAAATACCATGATGGAAAAGAAACAACGGCAGACTACCTACTAAAAAGAGCAAGTAAAACTAATTCCAGTGTGTATGGAACAAAAATAAAAATCAAGTTGTAGAAAAGGTAAATCTGCAACAGACATTGCACTATTTATCACGAAATAGGTCATACATTTGAAGAACATACAGTTTGTTTCCTATCAATCACTATAAAACATATAAAACAGAAGTGATTGCCAAGGATGGAACTTAATTGGGAGCAGATGGACAGCTGGGATTGATATTGTTGTGCGTTTGTATCATATAGTGTGTGTGTTTGTGTATAGAAGATGATCTGTATCTTTAAATGAAGCATGCATACAAATCTGATACAGAGTTTCATAATTTATACCTGTCGCTAACCCTTGAACCATCATAGGCACCACATGTTGAATCAGGCCGACCTGGATATCAAACAAGAACTGTTAAGGATGCTCATGCCAATTGAGAAAACTGCACCACCTAAATATAGAAAATTGAGTTATACATGGCGCACCACTCTTGTTTCCAAATCGTATCATCCGATCATGCTCGTAACAATGGCTGCATCGGCGAATAGAAGAAAATTCAGACAGAGAGTCAAACAAATATTAGGTCCATACTAGAAAGATATTCACTCCAAGAATAGAAGTAGATGATCACATCGGACTGTCGGGCCAGTCAGTAGGACTCTTTCTTCCGTCATCCAGGAGAGGCGTATCGACCCGACGGGACATCCTTGACGGCAGTGGTGAAGGGGACACTAAACTGAAGCCAAGCGGATGGGGAATTGAAGGGGGCGTGGCTAGTGTTCGTGCGTGCGAGCAGATCGAAACGCTCGCACGATCCGACCAGGTGTTTAGCCCAAAAATAGCAAATTTAGGTTACGTGAAATTTCCTTATTTGACCTAAACAGAAAACGACAAGAGAGTGCGCTAGTGTTTCCATTCCCTTTTGTACGGGCACCTGAGCCATTAGTGGAAATCACTGCATGCCAGAGAACAAATTTGCTGATGTCAGCGAGATTCTTTCCTAATCTGAATATTCAAAACAATTTATCTCTTAAACGATAAATCCGACTAAAAATCCGCTTTCACCAATAAATCGGTCGCGACGAGATCTTCAAAACTAAATCCCATATTGATATGTTTCGACAACATTTTTTTCGACCTAAAAGTTACCAACCCCATCACACGTGAGTTATCAAGGGTAAACCTAAAAAGTTGCCGACCTCAAATTATATTGACTTTTCTTTCGACATCTTTGTTCGCTTAGAATCACTCGCATGTAAATGTGCAGTGTGATCCATTAGTGAAAAGTGTTACATGCATGCACTAGAGCATGCACTAAAAAAATCTCTTAAACGATGCATCCGATTTAAAATCTGATAACAAACATATAGCAAGCAAGTTATCACTCATATAACTAAACTGAAGTGTTACCAAGCATATAGCGCATGTATTACCAACTTAAAACTAGTACATGATGATACCAAACACATAGCCAGCGGGTTAGCGATACTAGGACTAACTAAAGTGTTACCAAACATTTATCACACAAATTACCAACCTAGAAACTAGTAGATGATGCTACCAAGCACATATCAAACGAGTTATCGATCCTAGGACTACTAAAGTGTTACCAACCATCTACCGTACGAATTATCAACTTAAAAACTAAAAAATAGTATATGATGATACCAAGTACCTACGAAGTAAGTTACCGATCATAGAACAAACTAAAAATGTTACCAAGCATCCAGAGTAAGAGTTACCAATCTAAATATTAGTACATGATGATACGAAGTACCTAGCAAGCAAGTTGCCGACCCTACGACTAACTAAAGTGTTACCAAGCATTTATACCGTGAATTACCGACCAAAAAAATAGTAGATGATGATACCAACCACATAACCAGCGAGTTACCGATCCTAGGACTAACTAAAGTGTTACCAATCATTTATCACACGAACTACCAACCTGAAAAGTTGTAGATGATGATACCAAGCACATAGCAAATAAGTTATCGATCCTAGGAATAATAAAGTATTACTATCTAGCGAACGAATTATCAACCTACCAAGCAAGTTACCAATCCTAAAACAAACTAAAAGTGCAAGCATCTAGAGCACAAGTTACCAATCTAAATACTAGTAAAAGATGGTAACTCTTTTCTATTCCAATTTTTTGTACTAGTAGAGAACGGAATTTTCCTATTCCCCGCTCATTTTTATTTACCCTAATAAATCAGTGTCCCAAAAAGGAAACTGAAAATTATATCGCGTATTTGTTTGCAGGCAACAATTGAGTATTTTTTAGTGTGTGTTGGTACCGATTATCCGGAGGCCCGGAGATACGCGATATATGTTCGGTCAGTAAAACGACCCATCCCGCATATGGACCAGAATTTTCCGTGTTGGGGGCTTATCCGGGATATGTTAGAGATGCTCTAACATATGTTCACATGTCTATTATGTGCCCATAAGAGCCATCATAGTTATCATTTCGTTATTTCCACTTTCTATTTAGGTTTCATTGGCTTTCATCTAAAGTCTATTTTGATCAAAATGTGTTGTAGTTTGAATCATGTTTTTTATTATTTTTATACTAGTAGGAAGCGGTAGTTCATTTCTTTTCTAATTTTTTCAACTAGTAGGAAGCAAACTTTTCCTATTCCCCACCCATTTTTATTTACCCTAAAAAACCACTGTACCAAAAGGAGAATTGAACAATTATATTGACTATTGTTTTGCAGCCAATAATCGAATACTTTGTAGCACATAAAGGGATCCCTCATTCTGTCATCATGGTCTCTATCTTTCGATATTATTGGCATTCATCTGGAATCTATTTTGATCAAAATACGCAGTAGTCTAAATTATGTTTTCTGTTATTTTTATACTAGTAGAAAGTGGTAGTTCTTTTTTATTCTAATTTTTTGTACTCGTAGGAAGTGGACTTTTCCTATTCCCCACCCATTTTATTTACCCTAAAAAATCACTGTCCCAAAAAGAAATTGAAAATTATAGTGAGTGTTTTTTGCAAGCAATAATTAAATATATTTTTGTTTTACCGCGTAAAGGGAACAGTAAAAAAAGAAAAAAGAAAGGAATAGATGGAAACCGAAGAGACCACTATAGGTAGCAGTGCTAGCATGTCGTGATTAATTAGCTGTGACTAATTAGCCGGTGACAAAAAGTAAAATAATGTCCATGCATGCGGTGCAAAAGGGAATGGAGTCACATGCATGCATGGGCCACTAGCAATAATAGCATGCAGCCAACTAGCTGATTAGGGGTAACACACGACATGCCATCGCTGTCAAGAAAAAAAGGCCAGCTAGCCGACAAAAGGGAATAGAAGACGCGACAGACCGTGCCACCGCTCGCACGAGTGAGTATAAGCAAAACTGAATTGAAGGTGCCCTAGCTTGGCTGCTTCTCCGAGAGGAAACAGAAAATAGGATATCTGTTCGATTTGGAAGAAAAGAGTTAGTGGAGGGGACGAAGATCGGATTTCTTTTCGATTCCGGTAAAAAGATAAGATTCTACTCGATTTCTGAAAAGAGAAATAGGATTTACTCGATTTCAGAAAAGATAAATAAGATTTCTTTTTGGTTTTCCTACCACTGCACGGAACGTCGACGACGACCTGGTGGCAGGCAACTGGGTTTTAGGCCTTTAGGCCGATTAACTGACTTTGCCCCGGGACATCATCTTTGGAGAATCAAACTCAGTCGTGCTGTGGTAGAACGCGCAGCCAAAGCTTGAGCTGCGGAAGTAGAACGGAACTTCCGCCCACACGTGCAAGCACCAAGCAAGCTGCTTGATGGCTAGTACACATTCCGTAACAAAATAAAAGACGTTTGCAGGTATACTTTTGCAGACGAATTTCTCTCTGAGGCTGACGGAGAAATCAATTCGGATTCAGAAGATGTTTTCCGGAGACACTAGCAAAGAAGATTACCTGCTACTCCTTCCGTTTCAAATTAAATGATTTGTGTTTGCCCACACATGAATATCTAGAAATGAATGTATTTTTACATGTAACATGTCTAAATACAGTCACATGTGAATAAATAGAAGTCATCTGAAGTAATTTAGAGCGGAATGAGTAGTTCAGAGTACTTTACTTCAATCAAAGCTTTTCTCGTATAGGATTTTATGAGTTTCTCCTTGGGCAAACGCCGTATCATCAACAAGAGATGAACTTGCAACTCCTTGTGCACAATCATCCTTATCAGTGTCTTCAGCTGCGATTATCCTCCAGTATGATAAAAAAAAATACATAGGAGAATATGGATACCATATAACCTGATATTTAAAATAATTTAGACATTTAAAAAGTTCAAAGAGTGTCGAAACTGACATTCAAGCAAACATGATCAAGTATTGTACCCTTACAAAAATATCGTAAAAAAAATAACTTTGTCCCTGCCTAAACTAAGCGTCAGTAAAAATGACCAACCCGCCATGGAATGGCCTGCTAAGCAAGTGATGCGATGACTCCGAACTTTGGATTACATCAGAGTTATAATCAGACAAGTGCATGATAGGGGCATCAATTCCTGGAACAAGTTAACGGAACTGAATAAAGAAGTGACAAAGAAAATAGCTGGCAGGACTTGCTTGTCATTACATCCAATATCATATGTACCAAGCAAAATGTCTAGCTTCATCCAAATCTGTTAGTATCTAAACAACCTGCTACGAAACCCTAAACAAGCTCAGAGGCAGTGCAATAAGAAAATCTAATAAGTGTGACAGCCATCATCAGCATGTAAAGTTCAACTCGAGGTTGCGTTGCCACTTTTACCGCCAAAAAGCCCTACTAACCATCAGAATACTCTTCATCGTCACTGGGTTGTTCGAAAATTTCAAACTCTCCATCACTTGCTTCAGCGTTATTAAGGGCATCACCAACTTTATCCTGACCATCTCGATTGAGTGGGAAGCTGCGCAGAACCTCCTCAAGGTATCCAGTGGAAAGGCCTTCTCCAACTGTGTCTGATACTTTCTATAGGAAAACAATTCCAGACCTCATCCATGTGAAGGTTATGTTATTGAGGTAAATCATTTTATCTTTTAAATACACGCAACACAACTTTGAACATTTAGAACAACAAAAAATATTTGTCCACGCAGTGCAAAGGTTCTTTAATCGTGTAAAAGTTGAATCAAGGGTTGAGGAAAACGACGGTTACCAGCCAGTAGTCTACCAAGAAGTCACAGCTGTTTACTGCAACCTAAAAAATGTAAATTCTGCTAACCCAAAATTTCAGAAGATTCAAAACAAAGGAAAACCAACTAGTTTTAGCTAAGCAATCAGTCTAGTTCCTTTTTTTGTAACCCAAACTGAAAGCAAAAACCCATACTGCATATGTGTTGTCATTGGCGCACAAACTAACTGAAACTCAATCTTATCAAGGATGTGACATTGCTGATAATATTCCAGGGGGGAGAACTATCTTGTATGAGAGATCATTAACTTTAGAAGTTACCTAGTCACACCAACTCATGAATGCACACGAATTAATTGCTGCAGAATGTGAAACTGTAGCACAACGTGATGTGATTGTTTTATTTGTTAACCAACATAATGCTTTTACTGCTTCCTCAAAAACTTGAAAAAAAGGATGAATTCGAAACAATGCAATAGTTTTTTCCTATGAGAAACAAAAAATGAATTGTATTAAGGATACAGGAATCCTGTAAGGTGAAATCAGGAACATCCTCGGCCTACACACAAATAGTAAAGAATTAGTTTTTGCAGCACGCATGTAGGAAATTGGTGCAAGTAGTGCCATACCATGGATGGAGAATCATAACCATCTGATTCCTCTTTATCCTCATCTTCGTCATCATCAACATCTTCACTGTCGGAGTTGTTAGCGTCCAGTTGATCCTCAGATCCAGCGTGTTTGCCAGGTGCTTCTGCAGAATAAATAGGATTTAACAAGTATGGGTATGCTTAAGTATCCCTCGTGAAGAACAAACATATGCTAAGCTAATCAAACACATGAGCTACCAACTGACATGAACTTGTGTCATGCCTACAAAGGTACAAATAAAAGTACAAAAACTGAGCATGCATAAAATTGGGAACTATAAATATGAACCCATGTTAGCATGCATGTATCAGTTTGTATCTTTCTAAAAAAATCATATAAAAGCATAATACTAGAACAAGTCAGAATGTCGATATGCAAAACTGTGTGCAGAAATATGATAACATGTTCACTGCAAACAAAGAGAAGATCGTGAAGATTGTAGTCACAGGTCTCTAAAATATTTTAGTACTATGAACATGGAAGAATTTCTCGTACATCCACGAGCACTCAGGCCAACAATAGCTGTACTTAAAGCTAGAATCATAAAATGAAAGTCTGCATAACGTTATAGCTTAATAGAGCCATAAAAGCAGGACAATTAACAGCAATATATTCATACTGCTTATAGCTTAGTAAGAGGTATATAAAACGTGGAACACAAACCATACATTATGTCTGAAGAGTGCCTAGAGGCCAGACCCATACTAATTGAACAAATATGCATTTGAATAATATTAAGGTAAGATGAAGCTGAACAAACCTTCATCAAGATCTTTTCTTTCCTTCAGTTGCTCAGATCTGCAAATTGCTTCCTGCTTTTTGCTCCTTTCAATAGCTTCATGGTTACTCCTCAAAATGTTTTTTGCATCTTCACTAGGACATAATGAGAGGAACCTTATGCTTAGTTGTAACCTTAAGGTTCTAATCATTGGCTTTGAAAACCAACCTGTTGAATTCTATATAGGAGTTAGTTTATGCACAAAAACGACTGTTGGTAAAAGCTATTGCACAGATTATGATACAGCAAAACTTGAGTTAGCTTGGTATGAACTCAAAGTGACCAGTGAAGGTACACAAGCAGGCAAAGTGGTTAGTGAAAGTTCATATTACTAACAGGTCTCTGCCATGTTTCGTCAAAAAGATAGTAATTAATATGATTGTACAAGGTGCTCATGAGATTAAATATTCTACAAAAATTTAGATCTCTGAAGGCCAGAACCCACCCAAAATACCATATAATGTCAATTCACCCTCACAGACACGAGTATTCATTTTTACGTTCTTCCTTTCAAACAAAGCCTCAATACAAATATTTAGTTACTCACTGAGCAAGTCGATTGATGGGAAGGTTTTCTAATTTCTGCTTGAATGAAGTCGTCCTTCAGTTCAAATAATTGCAGGAAAATGAAACTCTTTGATGGCATCCTTTCAAGCTTGCACATGTCTGACCACTTTTCAGATCTTACATGCGAGAAAAAAAAAAGTATAAGCAGAGGGGTAAAGCACAAGCAAAAATTGCAAAGGCCTTCTTATTCAAAGAAAGAAACACTTAAACAAAGTCATCCAGAAACCAAACAACAATAATACCAGCCCTGGACAACTCAATCATCTGGAGAAATTAAAGTGAGGATGGCAACCAAATATATTCCGGCAGATTCATCCCGTAAATGTTCAACTGGATTGACGCAAATGGAAATGAAGAGCTAAACATTTATTTGCCATATCACAACGTCAGGATTATAACATAGTTTCATGTAATAATCATATTAATTAATTCCCATGACCCAATAGTTCAACAGAAATCCTTGATAGAAAATTAGAAATTGAAGTTGAACAAGCATTACTACATCTATAATTAAAGAGTATTTCAATAGAAACCATTAGTAGAGAACTAAGAATACGCGAAATATAGTTTTATTTTGTGATCTGTAAGACTGTAACGAAACTTCAACACTTCACATGCATGCAAGTCTAAGTCCTGGCTGTTTGCCATCAGCTTGATTGTAACCCTACTATTTCTATTGAATGAAATGATTCTGAATCGCAAAAAAAAAAAAAAAAATAGAAACACAAGTACTAATTTCACAACAATCGAGCTAACTTTAAATATCTATCGATTCCAATGATCAAAATTATGCATACTTCTCCTGAGAAATCTATGTAACAGAAACATGTTCCTTGTTGCTCAAATCTCACCATGCTACTGTTACGAATTGGCATAGTTATTCACTTTTTTGGGTAGTATTAAAATGGACAGCCAAATATTTTAGTTCAGTTATAGAGAAATCCGTATATTAAATCATATACCCAAGCGTCCATTGATTCGCAGGAGAGATGGGTATAAATATTAGGATAAGATTCAAAAAGTTATTACCATTTGCAGGGTGTATTCTAGTTTGGACATGGGCATGGAGTAGAGCTTGAAACTTTTGACCACTATATTCTTTCAAAAGTATTATTATGAAACATTTTTACAAGAAGCCACTAATACAGGAATCAAAGGCCAGTTGAGACCCAGATCTTTAAGATGATGGAGCGATATAACATTGCCTTGAAATGCAAACTAAAAGAAATATGACTCACCCAGAGTGTTTTTTCTTCTGAAGATTCCTTAGCTCAAGAGGCATGCGGAAATCAATTCTCTGATATCTAGCACAAGAACAGAAGTTTTGAAAGATTCAAAATCAGCTACTCCCTCAATATCACAAATAAGTGACATTTTGAACATGCCTTCTTTCAAACTTTTAAAACTTTGACTAGGAGTATCATTTTAATTATTCGGATTGGAAATATAAAAATTATACGTATAGATTTGCCTCACAAAGTATTCTAGAATCTTATAATTTTCTTGGTTTTTATACATATATTAGGCTATAAATTAGTGGTCAAAGTTACACCTTGAAGACTGTGTCAATATCCAACTAGAATGAAATGCAAAGGTAAAGATTTTGGTAGCGGGAAATATAATTAGGAATATTTATTTTTTAAGGAGTTGGTTAAATGCTGCTCTAACGTCCAAGTCTGCCAGAGGACTGAAGCTGGATAGTTTGTTGCTAATCTGAATCTAAATCCAAACAGAACCTATTCAACAATACAACCCCAGACAGCAGATGCAATTCTTACAAATACTGCACAATGTGTTTCAGTTACATACTTTAAGAAGAATTCTTGTAAAAAAATATTTTCCCTTCTCATTTGCACTTTCCAATTAAGTAGCCCATTACCGCATTATTCATGTACTAAACAATCACATTTCCACCTTTAAAAAAAATGATAGCAGTAGTCTAATGATGAAATTATAAAACAGAAAAGACATTTGTAATATATTCGGAAATATAAGTATTTTCAATGTTTGACATCAGAGTTATCATTTAAAATAAATTCTTGGCTAACTCATACTTCATAGATTCTGCACAAGAACTGGTAGTTTTATGGCAATTGCTATTTGCAGCTGAAAAAAAAACATCAGAACTATTCCCTTCTCTACAATACACGCAACGCAATATGCTCTACTGTATACAGATAATCTAATGGATGTGATATGAGCAAATAGATTCACAGAACAGCTGGAGCTTACATTCGTGACTCGGGATCTTTACGAGGATCATATTCTTTTCTGATCCAGAATTTACCAAAGGGTCCAGTAGAGAAGTAGTATCCAGCTTTAAACAAAAGGCTGAGCAAGCACACACACACACACACACACACAAAAATGAATCAAGAACATCATAGTTGAAAGACATTAAGACATATCGTTAAATGATTACTCAAGTCCGCAGGAGTGAAGAAAAAACAATGAAACCTTTTGAACTGGCCTAGTGACACGTGCACACCATCATCAAGCAAACGTTCATAAAGTGACTGTCTTGGCCACACAGGACGCTCGTCAAACAATTTGCACACTGCCATCTGCCAATCCCACTCTGATGAATTCTTTGGTATGTGGTCTTCCCAGTTAATCTTCTTAGGAACAGGTGAATGCCAATTAAGGTAACAAGGACAATTAAGGTAACAGCCTTCATAGGAACAGGTAAAGGCCAACTAAGATAAAGGACAATTAAGGTAAAAAATAAATGACAACCAAGGTAAATTAAATTATGCCCAAGGTTTAAGAGGAGTGAAAATGCAATATAGCTTAAGTAAGGAGGATAAGTTGTTTTTTAGAAGAATATCTAAGGTGCATGTCTTACAAAACGAAAGTACACATGAAACGAAATCCTCTTACAAGGAAAAAATCATGGACAGTCAATGTCAGAACAACAAAGTATTGGTCTTGATGGCTCGGCAAGTTCTAAAGTTAAAAGTTCTTTATGGCAAAAAAAAGATACATACTCCCTCCGTTCCACAATACTATAAGATGTTTCACATTTTGTCTAGATTCACACTAAATTACTGTACGTACACATGTGAATGTAGAAAATAGCTAAAACATCTTATATTGTGGAACGGAGGGAGTATATACATATGTACTACCATTGCGTGTCACCACTGCATTGTTCCAGTTCCAAATATAAAAGACACATAATATTATCAGCAACAATGGATGTTTTGTTCTTTTTTGACGTGAACAATGGGTGTTCTTCATTGTTACTGCAGGTTTTTTTTTCACCAAAGTACCATACGGAAGGGCCCTACGGTGTAAAACAATACATTAATAGGGATCACAATTATTTACATGTAAAAGCATTAAGGAGTGTTGGTGTTGTTGCTGAGAATCAATATAAAGATTATACATACCTTCATTACAGCATAGCAGCCGCTAATACAAGTTGACTCATTAGAGTAAAATGTTAATACAAGGCAGATAATTAGTGGCGCCTCCAATTATTTCTAAATCAAAAATAATTTTTTTGCCCCTCAGAAGAAACATACAACATTTTTCCTCAGCACAAAATGGGACTCAGTAGAACTTGCCCACCACCACAAAGTGCGGGACTCAGCCACTCAGGTAGGACAATTATCTTTGAAACCTAAAGAAAGAAACTTAATCACTGAATGTGAAAAGTTCTCTCTCCCTTGGTCTATCACATTTTTTAAGCCTATTTTCAAAAAAAAAAACTTGACTTTTAGCTTAATTTACTATTTCATTCTGTAAGCTTTAACTATTTGAATATGAGACACTTATATGAAACTCGGAGTATGTGAAATGTTCGATCTGCCACCTTCATTTTTGTATATATGTATTTGCCACAGGAAACAGTCACTAATGAGCTGATTCACTTTCCATGGTCAACACTGGAAAAATATACATGGTCGATGATTACATAGTGCCGAACACGGCTTGATTTGAGGACAGAGCCAAACCGGCCAAAGGCCAAGCTCACCTACACCAAGGTCATGCCACACGCTCTTACCTGCCCATGGGACCCGACCTCAGACGAAGATTCCAAGTTGCACCACTAAAGTTATTTTGGTCCTTTCCTACCTTTTGACTGTTGAAAGTGGCATTGTACACTAGTGCCACATGTTTCTGATGGCAAATGCAATACGTAAACTCAGGTGGCAGATCCAAACATTTCATGGACCCCAAAATAACATGTAATTATTTTATTAAAAACTTGTACAAACTTGATGGTAGGGCGCTAAATAAAGGATATCTTGAATGTTGAAAGGACGCGCAAGGGTTGGTTCAATATCCATCTGCAGACAAAGAGAAAGAGTCATAAATAATTTAATTAACAATTCACACACAACTACAATGGGCGCATTTTCCAAAGAGAAGGCTATGGAGGAGGCGTGATGCTATTACAGTAAGACTGGTAACATAAAGAGTACCCAAGAGCAATACAAAATCGCGTTGATTGTATGTTTGCATATGAAAAAAGTAGTGCTACGAAGGCAATGTTCCAACATTCCTCTGAAAATTGATGGGACAAAGGCAGTCTATCTCACAAAAGTTGATCATACCTCCACAAAACCATCAACATAAACCAGCAAAGATATGATATAGAGTAAGTGGTCACTAACTATCTGCTTTGTAAATAATGGATGTTACAACACCAAATACAGTCGAAGTTATCACAACGTTTGAAATATTTACCTATTAAACAAATAATGTAGTGTAATACAATGAAAGATAGGAGAAATCAACATAGAAGTAACACTTTCCTAAAATACGGTCTTTGTGACCATGATAGCAGCATTATCAAGTTAGTGGTGGCCTGGCGCATACACCTTCACACTATACACAGGGGTCGAAATTTAAAGGTCTAGCCGATAGCAATTTAGCTGGACTTGATAGAAACTTAGGGGTTTAGCATTCTTAGACACGTCGTCCAGAAGAATCACTTGCTCTTTTCTGAGGCTTCCTATGTAAAATTTGCAAGGGTTTCCTTAAGAAACTATCAAAGAAGCAGGTTTGACAGCACCACAGGAGACAGATAATAGAGTAAACCCCTAGCAATGTCCTCATATGAAACAGTATAAAAATTCAGAACTCATAGTTTAATTGTGCGTCTTGAATTTCCATGCTTTCCCAGTTGTAACTCTTTCAGATATACTATTTTTAAGGGAGGTAGAAGAGGATATCTGTTATGTGGGGAATCAGCCCTGACCGCACCACCTCCTGGTGCAGCCCAAAGTGGTTAGGATTTAGGTTCAGATTCGTCTTAGGTTCAGAGTCCTGTTTAGATTCAGTTTCAGAGTCCAGATTGCATCTACTTTGAGTCGGCTTGTGAGCCAAGTTACCCCTCCTATATATTGGGCTTCTCCCACGATCAATAAAGCAATGAGAATTCAGAGTATTTACTTTATATTAGGTCTAGAGTAATTTAGTTTGTTCCCATATCATACTTCTCTTTCGGATGCTGAGCATAACATCACTCACCAACTCCATCTTCCAGGCAATGAAATCCCAATTGCACATTAATATTTGTACTTGTAACTATTAATTCAAGGCATTTTCAAATTAGGTAGCATGTTGCTAATCGCCTACTGCTATTTAGAGCATCGCTACAATTCACCCAATAGAGCAAAATGAGAAAAATGTCACTACTATGTTTAAGTACACATATTCGCGAGAACCTAGAATCACTGTAACAAAATAAACAGCAGTAACAAATAAACAACAGAAGAATCCCATGCGAGGATCATATACCTCCCACCGATGTTGTACAACTCCCCTTTGCATGCTCTTGGATACTGCAATGGACGATGGTAGGAGCCTAAAAATTTACAGTAAAGAATATTTAGCAGTATTTTCCGATATATTATTTTTCGTATATATATAATAAAAAGGTGGCCCTTTTAAGCTAGTACAGCTAATTCCAGAAACGACTTAGGTCTTCTATACACCGTAAATGATTTAAACGTTTTATATCATTCATGAGCAGGTCAAACTAACATATTTTATCTAACTAATACAAAAGGATTTGGGGCATTCTGAACAATTCTGAAAACTCTGATGCCTTATTGAAGATTAATGTGCCACAGTACTGATATCCTGAGTTTTCTTCTCTTTTGAAGGGTGAGTTGACATGAGTGTGCTAATAGCCTAATACGAGAGGGATTTTGTCTGAGGAAGGAGCCGCTTACAGGAAAATGCACCTACTGACATTCCACAAAGCTAAACAGACTCATCACTGGTGTGTGTAGTTAGCATATTGTATAGGGGATTCTTTGCTTTTTTTCCTTATGTACATGTTCTGGCCTGATGGCCCCGACTGAATAGAGAAGCTCATTTCATAACATGGTATCAGGGCTGGGGCTAGGTTTCCCCGCCGCCGCCGCTGGTTGCCGCCGCTAGCCGCCGCCGCTGCCGGTCGCCGCCGCTAGCCGCCGCCGCCGCCGCCGGTTGCCGCCGGTCGCCGCCGCCGCTGCACCCTCTCTCCATCGAGCCTCTCCCCTTTTCTTCAAGCTGCTAGGCCGCCGCCGCCGTTCCAGGCCGCCGCCGCCTTCTACCGTCCTTCCCGGCCGCCGCCGTCCTCCCTGGCCGCCGCCGCCTCCAGTCTGGCAGTTGTTGCTAGCTGTCTTCAAGCCGCTGCTGAAATGGCGCCCTCCACCACCACCGGTGCTGTAGCAGTACCCAGATGTCCTGTTATCTTCAACGGACAGAACTACAGAGACTGGGTGCAGCACATGAAGCTGCACATGAGGGGTCAGCGGGTCTGGGAGTATCTCACAGGTTCTCTGCCATGTCCTTCGCTGCCCACTCCTCCTGCTGAGGTGGTTTTCCCTGCTGATGCTGATGATACCAAGCAACGTGAGGTGCTGGATGCCTTTGAGGAGGCCACTGAAGGGTACCAAAATCAGCTCCACCTGTACAAGCAATGGACAGATGATGATGCTCGGGCCTCTGCTATCTTGGTGTCCAGCATGGATGTTGATCTCACCATGGATGTGGCGTCCCTTACAACTGGTCATCAGATGTGGGAACACCTTCGTCGTCGCTATGAGCCTATGGGGGATGCCATATATCTCTCTGTTATTCGTCAAGAGCAACAACTTAAACAGGGAGATGCCACAGTTGATGAATTTTACAAGGAGCTGTCAGCGGTGTGGCGCCAATTGGACTCTCTGGGAGCCGATGTGTGTCGCACATGTCAGTGCTGCGTGCGGCAACAAGCCAAGCTGGAGGTTCGTCGCCTCTACGATTTCCTCACTCGCCTCCGAGACGAGTTCGAGCAGAGTCGTGCCCAGCTGTTGGCACGCCATCCTCGGCTATCTACTTTGGAGGCTCTTGCTGAAGTGCGCTCTGAGGAGCTGCGTCTACGCAGTACGGGCATGTTGCCATCATCTTCAGCAGTCCTGGCTGCACACATTTCACAACCGCAGCAAGTTGTGCCTTCTACACCGGTGGCTGGGATCTCGACTAGAGCATTCTGCACCTACTGCAAGCAGGATGGTCACTTGATCATGGAGTGCATAAAGAGGAAGAAACATAATCGCCGTGGTGGCCGTCCTAATAAGGACTCGGGAGGCTCCTCTGATTCTCATGAGGGCTCCCTTGAGAAGGTTCACCAGGAGATGCTCAGCTTGCTGCGCCGCCTAGCTGCATCGGCACCCTCCTCAGGCTCTGCTGGTTCTGCTGGTCAGACATCTGGTCCGCCACCACACTCTTCTTCAGGTACAACTTTGCCTTGGATTCTTGATTCTGGTGCATCCTTTCACATGACACCACACACTCATCACTTAGGGCTGTGAACTCTGTACCTTCTCCACTTACAGTTCAGACTGCAGATGGCACTTGTCTTCCTGTTGCAGCACAAGGAACTCTTTCCACATCTTCTTTTCATGTCCCTGCTGTTTCTCATGTTCCAAAACTGACTATGCAACTTATGTCTGCTGGTCAACTCACGGATGTGGGGTGTCGTGTTATTTTGGATTCTGACTCGTGCTATGTTCAGGATCGTCGTACGGGGACTCTGGTTGGGATCGGTCCTCGGCGCCATGACTCTCAGCGCCTTTGGGAGCTCGACTGGCTGCGCCTTCCTTCCGCTGCGTCCTCCAGCCAGTCGGACGTCACCAACCCTTTTGCTTCAGCTGTCACCTCCACTACTTCCTTCGCTCAGTGGCATCATCGGTTGGGTCACATTTGTGGCTCTCGACTGTCTTCTTTGGTTAGGAGTGGTGTTCTAGGGTCTGTATCAGGTGATAGTTCACTAAATTGTACAGGTTGTAAGCTTGGCAAGCAAATACAACTCGCCTACCCCTCTAGTATTTCTGTATCTCAACGACCTTTTGAACTTGTTCACTCTGATGTATGGGGGCCTGCCCCTTTCGTTTCGAAAGGGGGTCACAAATATTATATAATCTTCATTGATGACTTTTCTCGCCACACTTGGATCTATTTTATGTCATCTCGCAGTCAAGTGCTTCAGATTTACAAGTCTTTTGCTACCATGGTTCGCACTCAGTATGATTCCTCTATTCGAGTTTTTCGTGCTGATTCGGCTGGTGAATACCTATCTCGTGCGCTTCGTGGTTTTCTTGCTGAACAAGGCACCCTTCCTCAGTATTCATGTCCAGGTGCCCATGCTCAAAATGGGGTGGCTGAACGCAAACATCGCCACATCCTTGAGACTGCTCGAGCTCTTCTTTTATCTTCTGCTGTTCCCCCACACTTCTGGGCTGAGGCTGTCTCTACTGCCGTGTATCTCATTAATATTCAGCCCTCTGTTGCTCTCAAGGGGGGGATACCAGTTGATCATCTAGGTGATGGTCCAGCTGATTATAGTGGTCTGCGTCTTTTTGGTTGTGCCTGTTTTGTTCTTCTCCACCCGCATGAACGCACCAAATTGACTGCTCAATCTGTTGAATGTGTTTTCCTCGGCTACAGTTTAGAACACAAAGGTTACCGCTGCTGGGACCCTATTGCTCGGAGAGTGAGGATCTCCAAAGATGTGACTTTTGATGAGTCTCGCTCCTTCTACCCTTAGTTGAGCCTCTCTCTTTCTTGACTCTACCTGATTATCCACTTTCACCTGCCCTGTTAGGTCCACTCACCCTTCACTATGTCTGCCCATGAGATTCAGCTTACACAGGATGAGGTTTCTGTTCCAGGTTCCCCTACCTCTGTCGAGCCATTCACTCTCTCTCCTTTTCCTTTTACCTACTCTCGTCGTGCTCAACACCCTTCTCCCTCAGATGCGCCACCTTCCACTTCCACTCCTTCCTTGTTGGGTCCGGTTCCTTCAGGGCCACCTTCTCCCTTGCTCCTAGATATAATCTGCGTGATCGCAACACTCTCAAGCGTCCTGCCTTCTATGCTGCCGCTGCTTCTACCACCGTTATTGAGCCGTCTACGTATCGTGAGGCGGCCACTCATCCTGAATGGCAGCATGCCATGGTAGAAGAGATTGCTGCGCTTGAGCGGACACATACTTGGGACCTTGTACCCCTTCCTGAAGGTGTTAGACCCATCACTTGCAAATGGGTCTACAAGGTTAAGACACGTTCAGATGGTTCTCTCGAGCGTTTTAAAGCTCGACTTGTTGCGCGTGGCTTCCAACAGGAGTATGGTCGTGACTATGATGAGACTTTTGCTCCTGTTGCTCATATGACCACTGTTCGAACTCTTTTGGCTGTTGCTGCTGTTCGGAAGTGGTCCATTTCTCAAATGGATGTCAAGAATGCTTTCTTGAACGGTGAGCTGCGGGAAGTTGTCTATATGCAACCGCCTCCTGGATATACCGTCTCTGATGGGACCGTATGTCGCCTTCGGCGTTCTCTTTATGGGCTGAAGCAAGCTCCCCGTGCATGGTTTGAGCGGTTCTCCTCTGTTATCACAGGGGCTGGGTTCTCTGCTAGTGCTCATGATCCTGCTCTGTTTATTCACACTTCTCCTCGTGGTCACACCCTTCTGCTCCTCTATGTTGATGACATGATTATCACGGGGGATGATCACCAATTCATCGATTTTGTGAAGAAACGTCTCCATGAGCAATTCTTGATGACTGATTTGGGTTCTCTTCGCTACTTTCTTGGACTTGAGATCATTTCTTCCCCCGAGGGCATTTGTCTCTCTCAAGAAAAGTACATACAAGATCTTCTCACTCGTGCCTGCCTCACTGATCAGCGCACGGCTGACACTCCTATGGAGCTTGGCCTTCATCTTCGTCCTGGTGAGGGTGAACCCCTCAGATCCTACTCGCTACCGTCATCTTGTTGGGAGCCTTGTCTACCTAGGCATCACTCGCCCTGACATTTCTTATGCTGTGCACATTCTAAGTCAGTTTGTCTCTGCTCCCACTCAACTTCACTACAGTCACCTTCTTCGTGTTCTTCGTTACCTTCGTGGGACTGTGACTCGGCGCCTATTCTTCTCTAGTTTCAGCTCCCTTCAGCTTGAGGCCTACTGTGATGCGACCTGGGCCAGCGAGCACACCGATCGCCGCTCTCTCTCTGCGTATTGTGTTTTTCTTGGCTCCTCGCTGATTGCCTGGAAGACCAAGAAGCAGACTGCTGTATCTCGCTCTAGCGCTGAGGCTGAGCTGCGAGCTATGGCGTCGGTGACAGCTGAGATCACTTGGCTACGGTGGCTTCTTCAGGATTTTGGTGTTTCCGCTGCTGCACCCACCCCTTTGCTCTCCGACAGCACCGGGGCGCTCAGCATTGCCCGTGATCCAGTGAAGCATGAGCTCACCAAGCACATCGGTGTTGATGCCTCCTACATGCGTTCTCAAGTACAAGAGAGGACTGTGGTCCTTCAGTATGTGCCCTCGGAGCTTCAGCTTGCTGATTTTCTGACGAAAGCTCAGACACGGTCACAACACAACTTTTTCCTGTCCAAACTCAGTGTCCAAGATCCCCCTTGAGTTTGAGGGGGGGTGTTAGAACAGGGTTATTAGCTGTGTGTGTAGTTAGGATATTGTATAGGGGCTTCTTTGCTTTTTTCCCTTATGTACATGTTCTGGCCTGATGGCCCCGACTGAATAGAGAAGCTCGTTTCATAACAACTGGAAGCGATTAGAAAAAAAAGACGGGATATCCCTCACTTGGAATGTTTCAGCAACGAGTCATTCAACTAGAAGCTATACACGATAGATCAACAAAGCTTGTTTAGGTTAGCAATGGCTTCACATTGTTTCAAGCCAAGGATATACCACATGATTATGTATACACATCCAGCAGATATTTGAGATATCAGCAGCCTGTTAGATACTTATAAATATTCCAACATGGATATATGTAATTTTGTATTTTATTAACAAATGTTAGGTTCAAAATTCTATTTTTACATACTGGAAAGTAATCAAGAAAAGCTGAATAAACCGATATTCGATTTTATTGCTAACTGTGAAACTCACTTACGCTATGTTTTTTTTTTTTGAAGCACAACTGTAGGGCAACCGCCCACAACATTTTCCATTTTCTCATAACCAAGTCTCACTTACGCTATGTTTGTTGGAGTATCCTTTATGGAGAAGAGTTGTGGTACCAACATCATGACATCTCCATCATCCGTTTCTAGACCTCCTACCTTATCTGCCATGAAGGAGAAAAAAGTAATGATCAGAAATGGTAATATTACACCATTGCATCATCAAAGACAGAAAGTCTGAAAGTAATGTACCACTGCCTAAATCATCTATAACGTTCGGACAATCTAACCGTTTTCTTTTTCTCACTTCAGCAGCATGCACTGGAACAACATGCTGAAAATCTGCCATACCTGCATAAACTTATACATCAGCAAAAAATACATGTACAATGTCCAGTATTCACACCAAATCCTAAGCAACTAGCTATGAACAGTTGGACAAGAGAATAATCTCTGGATACATTCGATGGGAAAGGAATCATCCTGCTCGAAGTCACAAAGCTGATGTTAGGGGTGGGTGTAGGGATGGTCAGAGACATACTGCTTGTTGCAGTTGACCCACAAGGAACCTTATACTACTTCAGTAATCTCTGCCTGCATGTAGTGGCATAGCTGCTGTCTCGGGCAGGTGCTGCAGAGTTGTTGGGTGTCAGCACGACATAGGCTGGGGAACAGTGCCGGGCATGCTTGACGCCCTGGTCCCACAACGCTGTCAATCATGGCACTCCTGGCACATTTCTTTTACGTCCTACCTTGCATAGTTTGGCATCCTACTAACTTTCCACTTAACATAGTTTATCAGGTGGAACTACCTATTCGACTCCATAATCATAATGGTGCAAATAATATGCAAGATAAGGCAGCTAGCTAATGGGCAGCTTGTGTGAGGAAAGTAATTCTATACTATTTTACAAGAAATGCAATTCATAAACTCATTCTAGACTGGAAGGATATAATATTAGGATTTGATTACGAAACAGAACTTTGTATCTTACATTCTTATGGAATGCAGACAGCCAAAAATATCTAACTTTCGCTACTAATGTGTCATAAAATAAATTCATACGGTGAGAATAGTATCAGTAGGCTTTTCATACAGAAATACTTTCATTTCATTAACATATACATAAATATCTAACGACAAAGATACATTTAAGAGACTTGGTCCCTGTCTAACACGTCATCTATTCCCAAACAGAGGGAGTATTATTTTAGTCCCACAACCATAGGCAGAAAAGATGGCAGTGTGCCATCACAACAACACATGTCCCTGCGTTATTTCTTCTAACATTAGGCTTGTTTAACTCAATTTAGATTCTGAAAGAAAGCATCAATCAAAAGGATGAAATCATGACAATCACTAAGTGGACATGATTGATGCATTTTAGAGCAACAAGGTTACCAAGTATATCTTATAGTACATTTGAGCAAGGCTTGTTAGAACTCGTCTCCGAATGTTCAAAAAAATAACAAACTGTATATAGCTTATTTTCGTTAACTGTATCGCATCGCATCAGCTCGGATGGGGAATGTGGTACTTGAACAATGGTGAAAAATCTGCTACCACGTCTACTAACTGGTCGAAAGAACGGAGTCATCGATCATGACAGTCATCTTCTATATCTAAAATAGCAAAAGCCCACTACAAGAAATTCTCTCAACATTCAGCTATGCCACCTCATCTTTGTGCCACCTCAGGCTTTTTTTTTCACCACGGCCTTCCATGTAGGCTCATTAAGCCACGAGTCATTATTAATTGGTCATCGTGGCATCAGGCAGGTGAACTGTTTTACGCATTTGTTGTTCTTCTGACTCATTGTTTCCCTTCCCCACCCACTAGGTGCTACCCCGTTGCCTTCAACTCTACCTCCCGACCTGTGCTCCTGAGTTTCAGTTATTTTAATCAACTTTGTTTTTCAGTTCATCACGCGCTGCCATCCCCAGTCAAAGCGTCACCATCTGAGCCGCTTCTTCTCTCAACCTGTACGCATTCTCGTCTAGATAATTGGTGCAGTATATATTTGCCTCCCCTCCCAATATCAACCGATTGTTGTTTTCCCATGTCTCCCCATCCTATCTTGGACCTTTCGTCCTCCTCTCTCTATGTACCCCATTCCCCAATTCTGCATACTTAACTTTGCTTTTTCTTTGTCTTGCCCATTTCAAGGCACCGGCGCCTGAGCGGCTGAGCCTCACTTGGAGTTAGATGGCGTAGTACCTATGGTGGCTGATTGTTTTCTGCGATGTCCATCTATCGAGGTGTCCTGCCCGGTTTCCATGGTTGCTCATCTATGTAGCCTGGTTAGATTCAGTATTAGTGTTTCAGTTATCTTACATGTAAGGTTCAGGGATATGGATTTGCAAGTCTCAGGCTGGGCTCCAAGTTGTGAGTTTCAGGAGAAAGATGGAAAGCTATTTTTTCTAGCTTTATCCGCATGAGCGTCCAATTACTAGCTGCAGCAGAACCATGCAATCCATAATGAAGATCAATACTCCATTGGCTGTACGCCTCAGTTGCTCACAGAAGATTCACTCAAGCCTTTTGTTGTGCAACATGGTTTTTCTCCCAACTTTAGGCTTCAATTATTTTGCAGTCAGGCTTCAGTAGTTATTTAAAAGCTACTGACTGTGTCTAAATCGTGGCAGAGCTGAAGACATTGTCAGAATAGTAGTACTGTCAGAACGCATCTAACTCAATGTATATAGGTATTGTGGTCATATTTATATTTCCAAACTACAGCATGCAATGGACAAACTTAATTATGAAATTCTGGTAATTTGTGTTAAGTTTCATTGTTTTAAAATTAAAGATTATTACAAACCAATAATCTCTACTTGCTGTTAGGAATAAAAAACAAAGATCTCTCTTGGTTCCAACCATTGGAAGTAGAAGTTTGTAATATAATTGTACAATACATATAGACCGACAATAAAGTTGTAACAGTTAAGTTAACCTTCTCAAAATTTCTAGCCATCTCAAACACGTCTTTGTTCAGGTTTATATGCTTCCGTTTTTCTCTGCACAAGGACTATATGCTCCCGTGAGTCAAAACATCGTGTACATGTTTGGTGGCCTAATTTTTTATCAGCAGTTTCTCATTCTGTTCGTGATTGTGGGCATGGCAAGAGCAACATCTGTTTAAAGGATAAAACATGGTACAACATTATAATGGATTGGGTTCCTCTCATGAATTACTTACGACTGTTCTACTTTGTGAGCGCAGTGTATGCTACCAACTCCCGCAGCAACGCACGGGGTAATATCTAGTTCCCTAAGAGTAAGAACGACAAGTCATTTCGTCGAACAGGCTGTGCTCAAGCAGCTCACCTTCGAAATGGTAGCCGTTCCGGACACGCGCCACCACCTCAGCACGCGGCGGCCCGCGACCTCCTTTGGGCCTGGAGAGGCGAAGGAGTAGGCCAGTGGTGGCGCGGCGCTCGGCGAAGGCCGGGTGGCAATAGGGGTCCTCTGGGCGGAATCGGAGCTCGATGGGGGGAACGGGGGCGGGGACGGAGGTGGTGGCGGGGGCGGGTTTGAAACTTCGGACCTACGGGGCATAAGAGAAGAAACCGAAGTAGATCATTCCGCTTGTTTTCGCTGCCAAACGGAGGCGAGAGGAGTGATGGTTTCAGGGGTACCTTCGCGATGGCGGCGAGTCCGCCAAGGGTGTGGACGGCGCGAGCGGGGGAGGAGGGGTACCCAGGGTAGTGCACGGCAAAGGCCTCGGCCGCCGGGAGTGTGCCGCTGACGGTGCCGTCCGTGATTGTGGACGACGACTGCGGCGGCGCCGCCGCCGCGGCCGCCGTGGGGTTGGGGGAGGTCATCTTGGAGCCGAAGTGACGGTTCAAACGGCAGTTTTTCTCGCTGGGGAATTTTATTTTTTACCTTGATTTTCCCTTTTTCCCAACGTATATCTCCACTAATATTAAAAGAGCGAGTCAGGCAGATCCAAACAATCCGATCCGTACACGCAGACGATCCAATGACCCAAAATGCATCCGTGATTGACGAATGCGTTTAACAAAACCATCGCTCAAAACAAAGGGAGAATTGATTTTAACCCCCTTCGTGCGCCACAGCAACATAAGCCCCTTTGTTTGCCATCCTCCCTTCTAGCCCCCTTAGTTCAGTAATTCGGTGCTGATGGCCCCCTTTGACATTGTTATCTGCTCAATAAGTTAGTAATCCTAAATTAGAGGCCAACGAAATTTTAAAATGACTAGACTACCCCTGGCTATTTCTTAGTCACGCACGCACTGGAGCCTGGGAGACGGAACTGCTAATTTTCCCCGCAGCTCGCCGCCCCCGTCCAGTGGCCTTGCCGTCGCCATGGCCGCTCGCCGCCGGGCCTGGGCTCGCCTCCGTCGTGCCTGGAAGCCCCGGTGCTGGGTCTCGCCTCCGTCACTCCTAGCCGCTCCGCCGCCGAGCCTTGCCTCCGCAGCTCGCCGCCCCCCGTCCGTGACCGTGCCGTCGCCATGGCCGCTCGCCGCCGGGCCTGGGCTCACCTCCGTCGCGCCTGGAAGCTCCGGTGCTGGGTCTCGCCTCCGTCACTCATAGCCGCTCCGCCGCCGAGCCTTGCCTCCGCAGCTCGCCGCCCCCTGTCCGTGACCGTGTCGTCGCCCTGGACGCTCGTCGCCGGGCCTGGCCTGGTCTCCATCGCGCCTGGAAGCACCGGTACCGGGACTCGCCGCCGTCCCTCCTAGGCGCTCCTCCGCTGGGCCTTGCCTCCGTCACGGCAGGCCACTCTACCGAATCTCCCTGCCGCCGACCGCCCTCCATTGTTGCCCCAAAGGTAAGAAAAGCATGGGGTAATATTGTACATTCATGTCCCAGTTTGTTGCTTATATGTTGACAAACTTGTTAAACATGTCAAAGGGGGTCATCAGCACCGAATTACTGAACTAGGGGGGCTAGAAGGGAGGATGACGAACAAAGGGGCTTATGTTGCTGTAGCGCACAAACAGGGGGTTAAAATCAATTCTCCCCAAAACAAAAGGACCCCGTCAAACAACTGTCAATCCCCTCGCCGCCCAACTCCTGCCGCTGGGAAGAAATTCGGCCGCAGCAAATCGAGACGCACTGCAGAGCTCTACACGGCGGCGACAAGCGACGCGGCGCTCCATTCTCATCGCCGCCCAACTACTGACGCTGCGGAAGAAATTCCGCCGCATCCTGCAAGCCGCCGGCAGCAAATCGAGGCGGACGGTGGCGCCGTACACGGCGGCCACAAGCGACACGGCGCCCTGCACGTCGGCCATGACCAATGCCGGCGCAACCTTCAAGGCGGCGACAAGCGACGAGCCCTGCACGCCGGCCAAGAGCGAGGCGTCGACCTGCACGACGGCCACGAGCCACGCGGCGACCTGCACGCCGGCCTCGAGCCACGCGGCGATCTGCACGCCGGCCACGAGCAAGGCGACGCGTCTTCGCCGCTCTACAACCGAACTCCGGGAACCGTCGCCGCGCCTCCCTGAACTTTGCTGCAACCGCCACACTTTCTTCAGGTTTTGCCTCATACGGCTGTTTTTCTTTTGACAAAACCTGACAGGCAATTTAGACTGAATACAGCTGCACTTTCGTAATCAGATGAGAATTGTAGTCAGATGAGGGTTGTTACGATTTGCTTCTCCTGGTCCTTTTTCTTTGTGCTAATGTACTTCGCCTTTGATTCAAATATGTACTTCACTTTTATGTGCCACATATTTGTTCATGTTAAATTTGTAATAAGTTTATTTGTTTGTAGCGTCTTTGGTTAATGATCTTGGTTCTGATTTCACACATCGTGGTGACTACACAAAAATGGTAGCCTGCAGTTCACAAGTGATAACCATTTCATCCTACCTCTACCACAAAAAATGAGTAGAGCGTAATGTGTTATAAAGTTATGATGTAAAACCCAGAGCCTCCTATAAAAAAGTAAGGACTATAACATCTGTTCATTTTTCGAAGTCATTAATCAAAAGAAAACTATACTGATTCTACAAATGAATATAGTGAACACATATACTGTTTAGGATCATGAGTTAAGCGAAGCTCACACTGAATCATGATACTTACGGCCATAACTTTTTCCTTCTTGGCTCCTTTCTAATATTCCAGTCTGCCCCCTTGAGATCCTACAAACAGATGACAGTCTAGCCTCTAGCACATGAAGGTTGTTTGGAATAAAAAAGGCTGAAGCAACCCTATTTAGTTAATTAATGCTCCCACAATTTACCCAAAACGGCTGAAGTAACTTTGAGTGTGGACAAACCAGTTAGCATGAATCTCCACATAACTATTTCTTCAGTGTGTACTTAATGAATTGGCTATAATTTTTCCTCCTGATTTTACATTTGACTTTTTTCATCACAGTTGTTGCACATGAAGAAACATCAACCAGTTGCATCTACCTCTGCATCAGGGGCGCGTTCCCCGTTTAAAGATCTAACAAACACGACAATAGAGAGGGATGCTAATCCAACAAGAGGTAATCCGATGAGAACAGAGAGGAGTACCTCGAGAAACAGCGTGTGGCACGTCAGCAAAAAAAGGCATGACTAAAAAGGCTGAAGCAACCCTATTAAATTAATGCTATGAACTCTTGTGATGTTCTAAAGCATAAATATAAGATCTAGAGGTTAATTAGATTATAATCGGTAAAGTGGAGTGGTCTCTCTGTTATATTAAATCTGTCATTTCTTGTCATATTTAATCAGTCTTTTACAGTGTGGCAAATCTACCTGACTGGACCATGTGCTCATATCATTTGGAAAATATTTGATCCAATCTTAATTTATCCTTGAGATTTTTCAGCCAGTAAAATATATTTTAGACGAATGCGATTTTCTCTATTCATGCAGGCTACTAACTGATTGTATCCCTTTTCAGATACACGGATTATTTGCAGGAGTACAATGAGAAATATGAGGTCTACTCTTACTTGAACAATCAGCTAAAGAAAACACAGTATGTGTTAGACTGAAGTTCCCTTCTGAGTTCCCCTCTGTTCTCCACATTCATCTTCATAGTCCATATATAATTTCTCTAACTGATTTGTTTGTTACACAGGTCTTGTCGGGGATGTAACCCCGGGTACCCCAGAGTTAGTGGTGCTGTTGTGTTAACAAAACAGGGTGAAGTAATAAAAGATAAAGGAAAAGACAGAGAAGAAACAGCCTGGGCCGAGACTGACAGAGCACAGGACGAAATACATGCTATGGGCCGAGATATGCCTAAGTCGGTGTCCATTATCTCGGTTTGGGCCGAGGTATTCTTCACCTCGGATCGGGCCTCTGACAGGCCAGCATGTGCTGATCTCGGTGGGCCGAGTCTTCCAATCTCGGGCAGGCCGAGGCTCCTTTAAACTCGGATGGGTTGAGATCAATTCACTTCGGGCGGACCTCACTTCGATTCGGATGGCTCAGCGCGGCTTCGCCCCGATGGTACTGTGCGTCCTCGTCTCGGAGGACCAGCTCGTCCTCGATCCCGGATCGTACCGAGATTCCCAGACTCGGAGTGGGCCATCTTGTCCTCCCGCGCTCGGCTTGGGCCAAAGTCCTAGGCAGGCCGAGGCGTGGCCATCTTGTCTCGGCTTGGGCCGAGGTCCCAGGCAGGCCGGCCTCTCCGCCTGACCTCGGTCGGGCCACTCCTGGGCAGGCCGAGTTCGGCCTTGCTCGATCGAGCCAAGACCAGCTCGCCTCGGGCTGGGCCAACGCTGTGTCGACTCGGCGGACCAGGTATCCCAGCGATCGCTCCAGGGATGGACCGGAGTGGCTATACCTCGGCTGGGCTGTGCTGTTTCTTACCTCGGACAGGCCAGGTTCGCTGTATCTCCCTGGACCGAGGTTTCTCTGTAGCTGCTTCGACCAGACCCGGACGATGGAGTCTCTACTTCACGCGATAGCAACCAGCATGCAGGGACCGAATTGATTCACAACTCGGTTGACTCGGCCTCTTCCTCAACCTCAACCACCCGGGATAGTAATCACCTGTGTACGCCGACATACCTAGCCGCATCCTCGTCAAGTACAAGATACCCCTGTCACCAACTGAAGATCCCGGAGACAAGAGCTAGAAGACAAAGGCAAGGACGGACAGGACACCCCAAGCCCATCCCTATGACGCATGCACAGTGTTGATTAGACCCCAGTAGTCACATCAGCAACAGTGTACCATGAATAGTGTATCTTGTCTGCTTGTCCCCTCACCTTGTCCCCTGGGCACCTATATAAAGGGCACCAGGGGGAAGAGGCGGGCAGACATGCGCGGGTGCGCGAGGCCCCTTGGGCTCATTTTCTCCCCGTAGTCTTCTTCTTCTTCTTCCTGGAGCCCCTCACCATTGTTGGATAATATAGCTCGAGGAGCACCTGTACCCACCGCATATGAGAGGAAAATACACCAAGTAGGCTAGATGCTGCAGTAGGGGTTTTACCTCCTCACGAGGGCCCCGAAGCAGGGTAGATCCTTGTGTTTGCAGTGTTCTTCGTATGCGACTCCATCGCGCAATCCCTCCCCGAATCCACAAGCGTCCGTTCGGCCCCAGACTAAGCCATACCCATGGCATCTGCGTGATTCCCACCACGACAGGTCTGAATTCCTAAAGGTTCAGGAGGATTTCAATGCTGCTAACCAACGACATAAGGATGATCAGTACTATAACATTGTTGAAAGAATCAGAGACATGTATCATGAATTGGGCACGGTATGCTCTTTGCCTGCCATTTCCTTATTAATTTAACCTGAGTAGATGGCTATTTTCAGTTCTCTCATAGCCTGAGCTGGTGGGTGGGTCCCCATTTCCTATTTCATACTGCCTTCATCCAAACTGAATACTTACTTTTGTTCATTCCAGTTGACAAGGAGGCTATCAGCTACGTTCTCAGTATTACTCTCAAACGTGGGCTGTTATGTTTCTTGCAGGCTAACCGATGCCCGGCCCTCAATCCATTATGAGGACGAAGCAGAGTTCGCTCCAGTGCTACTTTGCCTTTTTGGTTTTGTATTCTGCTTTGTTGCCATGGATGCACATGGTTGTTCAAGGTACTATAATCTTGTTGACCTCTACTGCCTCTGATTTCGAAGTTCGACAGAGACTCATTGTTTACTGTTTGGACTTTCAAACAATTTTGAACAAGTCCACCTTAAATTTCAATGTGACATATTAACGAATTTGTTTGTTGAATAGATTCCTGCTATTTATCCTGATAACTCTTGCTGATTGCTAGGGCTGTAATTCTGAATCTTCAGCAGCCAAACATCCCTGTCATGTTTGATGATACTCCTTCTTTTGAACTTCTATGTTGGCAGTTCTACTTCTATAATAGGATGGATGTATGGAGCTCAGATGGTTGCACGTGCAATGCAGAACGCAGGCTTTACTTCCATGTCATGTTTTGATCCTTACTCGCTTGTGCAGCAGGTTCTCAACCCACTTTTGAATTTTTTCGAGATGCACCAGTAATTCATGTGTATTACTGGTGGATTATGGCCATGCTCTGCCAAGATTTTATGGTGAGGGGTGAGAAATAAATTCAATATACTACCATACTTGTTGTTTTCCTGGAGTACAACACGAATACACATTGAACCGTGCTACAGAGATTTAACGATCCTTGTCGACATGGAAACTAAGTGCATAAACATAAGGTAAATTCTACGTATCTGAGTTTGATGGGAAAGAAATCTCCGGACCACTCCAACACCGTCGATATCGTCTCCAGCAAACGTCCTCGATTTGGGCTGGCGCGGTGGCACGCCACGCTAGGCCCACGATGCGAGGTACCACTAAACCAATGGCAGGAATATATCCATTGAACGTCGAACGAAAACCCGTCCTTGATTATGTACAGTGATTGTTTTACCCATGATCTAATTCTGGGCCATTAGGTGTGTCACCGTGCAACCCTACATCAGATGTTATCGGACCGGCATCAACCCTACCATCCCACTTCGCTGGACAGTTGCCTTGCCTCCCATTTTAGGACCATACAATGTTTACCATGTAGTAAGAAAGACGAAAGCTAGATGATGTTATTCCCACGCACACGTGGAAGGACAGTGATGTTGCCGGGGTCCTCGGTCGCACAGTCATATGTTTGGTATCCACCATGGCAAGACAAGTGTCATACTTTTCAGGTTGAAGAACGAACATCTCATAAAGGCCCGCTCAACCTTCTCCTCATCCTCGCCCTTTTTGACATGAAAGGTACACACGGATATACGTACTATGTTTTACATGGGTCTACTTTCATTAGTACGTATAGCAGTGCCTGATCTGATAGAATACCGCTACTCCGCTAGCACCGTTGCGTCTATTTCTATATATGTGTCCATGCTCATCTAATTCATGTGGTAGATTCAAAATATCTTACCCCTTTTGACCGAACAAATTTGTCAGATCTATAACATAGTGCGATCTTTTTTTTTTTTTTTTTTTTTTTTTTTTTTTTTTTTTTTTTGAACTATTCGTAAACTTTATTAATCACTCATAAGGGATACATCTTCCACAAGCTGTGGGCAGAGAAACAAAGGCGGGTCATCAACCCAAAAATTACAGTCATCTAAGGATCTTGCAACCATGTGAGCCGCTTTATTCGCCTCTCGCGGACAGTGAACTAAGCATGTCGAATCGAACCCTGCCATGATCATTCGACACTCGTCTAAATAACCTATCGCCGCTGTCCGAAAATTCCATGGCTCCTCAATTGCCTGCACCGTCTCCATCGAATCGGTTTCAATATATAGCCTGTTACAGCCGATCCTCTCGGCAAGACGGAGTCCGTCACGCAGGGCTTGTGCTTCTGCCGTGGCAACATCAATAACACCCACGATCTCCAATTTACATGCTGCCAGGAACTGACCACCTGAGTCCCGAATGATTGCTCCCGAGGAAGCTTTCCTTGTATCTAAATTTACAGCAGCATCAGTATTTAATTTCACTGCACCCAATGGTGGTTTTGTCCATCCCCGTTTTGGTATATTAGCTTGGTTATTCTTCTTTAGTTTTCCCGCGGTGGCCACCATAGCTTTGATTGACAAGGCAAGCCTGCTCGGAATCGGGGCTTCACCTTTATTCTTCAGTTCTCTTCTGCGCCACCAAATAAACCAAGCTGCTGTCGCTACAATTTCTCGCATTGGCAGCAGACCCAGACCCGGTTTAGGTTCCCATTTTGTAGTCAATATCTGCTCCATGATGGTGCTCCCTGATCGATCCACCTCACTTGCCAGCTTGATCTCTTCCTCAATACCAAGTTGTTTCCATACTTGCCTTGCGTACTCACAAAAGAAGAGCATGTGTGCTGTGTCTTCCGCTCCCACTGCACATAATGGGCACTGCCCACTCCTCTCGATGTGGCGATTGGCTAATACGCACATGCATGGTATAATTCCATGAAGCACTCGCCACAAAAATATTTTAACCTTAGCTGGCACATTTATCTTCCATACCTCCTTCCATACTGGGTTTACTTGAGAGCTCGATGGATCATCCCGCCTTCTCGCTCGGCTACCAAATTGATGTTGCCATTCAAGGTGATAGGCGGACTTAACTGTGAACATGCCACTCTTCGTGTAGTTCCAAGCTATCTCATCTACGAGCTCGCCGTCTGAACAGGATATTGCTTGAATTCGCTGCACATCAACTGGGAAAAAGTTTTCTTCTAACAGTTGAGTGTCCCACGTTCCTGTTACTGGATGTATCAGCTCTTCTACCTTGCTAATCATTATCCCTCGCTGAGGTGTGATTACTTTCCTTGTAACGCTATTTGGTAACCATGGATCTTGCCAAACATTGATATTTGCTCCATTGCCGAGGCGCCAGATGCATCCTCGCTTAAAAGTTTCTCTCCCTGCCATAAGACTTTGCCAAGTGTAAGATGCTCCTTTTTTCAAAGGTGCATTCAACAGATCACCGGATGGGTAATATTTTGCCCGCAGAACTTGAGCACAAAGAGACTCTGGTTCCAATAGTAGCCTCCAGATTTGCTTTGCAAGCATGGCGAGATTAAAACAGTGGAGGTCCCGGAACCCCATCCCACCTTGCTGCTTTGGAGTACACATCTTCCACCAAGAGTACCAATGCAAACTCTTTTTACCATCCTTCTCTCCCCACCAGTACCTTGCTATCGCTGCTGAAATGCCCTTACAGATACCCTTTGGGAGTTTAAAAACTGACATGGCATACGTAGGTATCGCTTGGGCAATAGCCTTCAACAAAATTTCCTTACCTCCGGTTGATAGATTTTTTGCATTCCAACCATTTATCAATTTACACACCCGATCCACTAGATGTTGGAAACAGTCTGATCGATCCACTCCCACATGGGCTGGTAACCCGAGATATTTATCTGTCAAGGCTTCCACATCAATATTCAACGCTGTGCACACCGCTGCCTTATCTGACGCTCCTGTGTTAGGGCTAAAAAAGACACTGGACTTTGGGTCACTCACCAGCTGACCAGAGCTGGCACAGTACATATCGAGCACCTTCCGAAGAGTGGTGGCATTTGCCGCATCAGCCTTCATCAGGATCAAAGAATCGTCAGCGAAAAGTAAATGTGAAACTGACGGTGCCCCCCGGCACACTCTGACTCCCTGTAGGCCACCAGATTCTTCCTCATGTGTCAATAGACTTGAGAGCCCCTCCGCACAAATCAAGAATAAATATGGCGATAGTGGATCCCCTTGCCGTAAGCCCCTCGTGGGCACAAAACTATCTGTCTCATCAGAATTAAACCAAACTCTATAATTTACCGTTGAAACACAACTCATTATAAGATCCACCCATCTTTGCGCAAAACCGAGCCTTATCATCATATCTCTTAAAAAACCCCACTCCACTCGGTCATAGGCCTTGTGCATATCAAGTTTTACCGCACAATAGCCATTCTTCCCTTGTCTCCTTCCCTTCAGCGTATGGAAGCACTCATACGCTACTAGCACGTTGTCTGTGATAAGCCGTCCTGGCACAAAAGCACTTTGGGACAAGCTGATAATATCAGGCAGAATTACCTTTAGTCTATTCGCGAGAATCTTGGATATAATCTTATATAACACATTGCATAGACTAATAGGTCGAAAGTCCGTAATCATCTCTGGAGTATTTACCTTTGGTATTAAAACTATCGCTGTGTCATTCCACCCGGATGGTATTACCCCAGTATGGAGAGCTTCTAGTACCTCATTCGTCACACTAGTTCCAATCAGCATCCAGAACTTTTTGAAAAATATCGCATGCATCCCATCGGTACCTGGGGCTTTAAAATCGCCAATGGCATGCAAAGCTTTCTTAACCTCTTCTTCTGTAAATGGAGCAAGCAACATCTCATTCATATCTCGTGTAACCTTCGGTCTAACCCTCTGCAGCAACTCGGGATTGGTGTCATCCACTTCCCTCGTGAATAGGCCCGAGAAATAATCGGTTATAATTGGCTTGAGCAAGTTGTTTCCCTCGTGCCAATTTCCTTCTCCATCCTTTAACTTGACAATCATATTACGTTTTTTCCGAGCTCGGGCATAGTTGTGGAAAAAGGACGAATTCTTATCACCATGAGCAAGCCAGTTTGCTCTACTTCGTTGCATCTTATAGATTTCTTCTTGCTCCAACGCTTTCTCTATTTCTTCAGTTAATTCTTCCTGCCTTCTTACATTCTCTTCTGTCATCTCTAACTTGAGCACACTCTCTAGTTGCCTTGATAAAGACCGCAGCTTGGCTTTTGGTTTCTGAAGAACTGACCGGTCCCAATTGTGTAAGGACTCGCTCACCGCTGCCACAGCCTTCACAATATTTCCATCATTTGCTCTAAGGCCATCCTCCCACGCTGCCTGGACCACATCCCCTACTCCATCTTCCTTCAACCACTTGGCCTCAAATCTTTTCCTCCTCACCTTATTAGACCTCGCCGTGTTTTTGTAAAAATCAGTGTCTAGCAGGATCGGTCTATGATCAGACCGAATCATGCCCATATTTTCTACACGAGCGTACGGGAAAAGAGCTGACCATCCTTCATTAGCACATGCCCGGTCAAGTCTCTCCCTAATTCCCGGCCTTCTCCTACTGCGCTTCCTCCTCCAAGTGAAGATATCACCTGTGTAACCAAGATCATCTAGGCCACAATCAGATAAAGCATCACGAAACGATTGCATATATTGTAAAGGCCGAGGGTTGCCCCCCTCCTTTTCAAAGCTATACATGATTTCGTTCCAATCACCAATCAACATCCATGGAATATTAACTTGACTGTGTAGTTCCCTTAATCTCTCCCACGTCTTGTATTTATTCTCCCACGCAGGTTCTCCATAGATCCCCGTCATCCTCCAATCTGTCGCTGCATTCACCCCACTAACCAGCACATCAATATAGTTAGGGTGCAGTGCTTTGAGATCAATTGTCACCCCCTCCTTCCATAGGAGGAGCAAACCACCACTTCTGCCGTCACTCGGTGCCACGAGGACGCCGTGCATCCTTGTCTTCACACGAATCAGTTCACCACCCACCTTGTCAAGGTGAGTCTCTGAGAGGAACATCACGTCAGGATCACACCGCTCCTGTATGTGCTGGAGTGCCCGACCAGACGCTGCGTTCCCCAAACCACGGCAATTCAGACCTAAAATCTTCATTGCACTTGATGCAATCTTCCCGATCTGGGCAAAAACTCCTTCCGGGACAAGAACTAGTCAGGAACCAGAGGTACAAGAAACTGCATGCACTTGATCGATTCAGGAGCAGCAGGACAACAAACGATGCCTAGCAGGCACCGGAATAGCAACGGTGCCTAGCAAGCACCGGAGTAGCAGCCGCCGTCGGCGGCCGGCGTACAAAACCTAGATCGCCCTTGTAATCGCCATAGCGATAAAAAAACGGTTCGAAAACAGCTCTAACTCCCTCTCCTCCCGTTGATTGATTGTTCTTGCTTACATAGTGCGATCTTTTTCATATAAAAGGGACCTTATTTTGGTGTTGTGACGGGATTTTTCCCATGCTTAGGTTGGGCTTGTATGTTTTGCCCACGGTCTGGTCGGACCCGTGTGCAATGACGAGTTTCCCCTTCTTATTCCTTAGAGCCTCTCTAATATCTCTTAACAGAGAAAAGCGCACATTGTAAAAGCAGTTTGAGGTACTGTGAAAAAAATAATGCGGTATTGTGAGATTCGGTCGAAATAGATCCACCAATATCGTACAATTATTATCAGAGTTAAGCTCAATATACGGTTTTGAACAAGAAATTCTCAACTTTATTAATGTTTAGCATCACACAATGCAATAATGATCCAAATTGTGAATCAAATCTTGTCGTATATCGGAATTATCCAACAAGACGACGAAGAGTCCCAATCAAAATCCATCTAGAAATAAATCGAACTCCTACGTTAAACTAAAAATCGCCCATCAAATCCAAATACAAAAAATACCTTTTGATAGAAGGAGAATGCCCCTTCTTCCTCACCGACGAGCGGTACCAAACTCACCACTCTTTCTTCCGCATGGACATGCGGCTCCAAATCAGTGGTGGCAGCCGGCACGAAGGCGAATCCGCAGGTCAATCACACCTGGAGGGCCCCCTTCCAACTGCAATGTGACATGGTGCCGAGCTCCGCAAATGGATCCATAACAGCTCCCAAGGGGCTGAGAAATAATCGGAGACAGCGGGGGAGCTAGTTGACTGAGCGACATGGCCCGAGGTGGATCCAATCGACGGCGAAATGCAGTGGCAACGACGGCCAAAGGGTGGATGTAGACTGAAATTTTAAAGTGATTGGGAAAACTGAATAAAAAGCCGCTAAATTGACATATGAGGCGTTTGGGTCGAATTTCCCGCTCCCCTGGAAAAAAAACTGGTGCAGACTGTTTTAGGGTATCTACACAGTTCATTTTTTGACGCGGAACTTAAAAATGACGGCTATTATACGGGTTGGAGCATTTTCCTGGATCTACTAAAGATGCTCTTATATCACATAACAGGTTTGACACAAGGTTACATTCATTGCCAGCCGACACCTCAGCTTGTGTAGCCTCTTGCGTTGTGTTTGGGTCAAAGGCGTGAAGATGTAGGACATATGTCGACACTGAGGTGCGCGGACATGTGGAACATGTGCCGGCGCTGGACCCATAGGCAAGAGCCTAGAGGGCAAGTTCCTGGACTGTGGTTGAACGGCAAGAGTGTCGGTGTGGCAAGGGGGCATGTGGGGGCATCGTGGTCTAGGTCTTAATAGGATTAATAGAATACCCGTATCGATATGCCTTCTTTTTCGGAAGCTCATTTTCAAAGAACTTCGAAGCTAAACGTGCTTGTCCCGGAGCAGTTTGATGATGGGGAACCGACCGCGAAGTTATTTTTGGGTATGCATGAGTGAGAACAAAGTCCATAGAAGTTACTAGTGTCAATCTGTGTGGAAAGTTTAAAGATTCTAGCAGCTGTCAGGGGTGACATGGCGGTTGCTGGTGACCGGAGGTTTCGATCTCAGATCAAGGCTAGAGCTTCTTGAGGCTTCCGCCGCCTATGATCTGATGCTTGCATCCGTAGCGTGGTCGATGCTATCACTCATTTTCGCTAGTTTGTATGGCACAATCAAAACCAATTAGTACCAAACCCCACCTTTTAGGCACAAATTTGTTTAATTCTCTCAATTATTCGTTGCTTGCCTCTCCCACTGATGCATGCAAGATTTCAGCTCAAATCCAACTATCACCTTGGGGTAAGGGCATCTCCAGTCGCCCCCCAGAGCCCCCAGGAGGCCTTTTTAGCGCCGGCGCGGCCAAATAGCGTCGTTTTTTGTACCACTCGGCCCCCAGAAGCCCAAATAGCGCCGTTTCGGCGTTATTTAGCGCCGGCGCACCCAGGCGAAACTCAGCCCGTTGGGTTCGGCTTGGGGGGACGAAATGGCGGGAAACACGACGCATGCCAGCGCTGTCATCGAGCGGCATTTCTCGGTGATGGTTTGCTATCTTTGTGATGTTACTCGCCGCTGCATTCAGCTTCTACACTCGGAAGGAAAGAAAACTTCTTTCTTATCTATTGCCCGCCCAGACCAACTCATGCTTAGAGGAATGAAAGAAGAGAAGTGCCCGTGAGCGGCCGCGTCCTCATCCTCTCGGCTCCCGCGCCGGTCAAAGGCTGCCGGAGTTAATGGCGTGGCCAGCGGCCAGTGAGCGCGCCGGTCAAAGGCTGCCGGAGTAATGGCGTGGTCGGTGCCCGTCGCTTCGACGTCCAATCGCAGGGCACGTGGCGCAGTAATGGCGCGCCACCACCACCCCTTTGCCTGGCCACCGCGCTATAAAATCCTCCGCCCTCGCCGTCCCTCCACACCAGCTCTCGCCTCTCTCTCGCTTCCTCTCTCACCGTCCCTCCACACCATCATGGCAGACGCCGCCGCCGCCGCTAACGGCTTTGGCCGCCGCCACTTCCACAAGCACGAGGCATGGGCGCTGTACCAGGGCGGCTACCCGTGCCCGCCGGACATGCTCGTCCCTGGCCCCTCCGGAGGCTAGGGATCGTGGCACCTCAGCGTGGGCGGCATCCCCCTGCCTCCCATCCCAATGGGGGAGCAGCGGGACCTCGCCATCGCCGAGGTCATCGATGCCCTCACGCTGGAGCAGACGGCGGATCCGCGCTGGAGGGCGGAGGGCAACGACGCCTTCTGGACCCTGTACTTCCAGCGCCGCCACGAGCAAGACCTCGCCGACCGAGGCAACAATGGCCAGGTGGAGGGCCGCTTCAACTCCCGTGGGCGCAAGCGCTGGTGGGGCGGCAACGGCCGCAATCTCTTCTGGGTCCTCGACTACATCGCCGCCGGCAACGAGCCCCGGCTTACCATGCCGCCGCGCACGTCGTCATGGATGCCGCGGTGGATGGGAGCCGCGAGCTCCTCCTCCGCCACCTCGTCTTCCTCCGACGCGCGATCGGCGTATCCAGGTTTGCGCGCCGCTCCTCCCTCCCTAACTCATCCCTCCCTCAACTCCGGGCGCCTTGCGTGCCGCTGCGCATCAACGAGCCGCGCTCCTCCTAGCGCCGTGTCGCGTCTCCTCCTCGCTCCCTCTTCCGCCGCCTTGTCAAGCCCAAGAAGGAGCCCAAGACGGAGTGGCAGCCACCGACGGACTACGTCAGGGCGGCGGCGACGCTGGGGGAGCAGCAGGAGGAGTGGCCCGGCCAGGGGGCCGCAGAGGAGGCCTCCTTCAACATGGTCTAGCTGGCGCCGGACGAGTTCGCCGACGGCTGGAGCCTGGAGGATTTCACGGATCTGGAGCTGGAACGCCAGCGCCAGATCCTCGCCAACCTGGAGCGCAAGCGCGCGGAGGATCTGCGCCAGGAACGCCAGAAGGCCGTCGCTACCAATGCGGGCCGCCACCGCATTCCTCCTCCTCCGGTGGCGCCGGAGATCCCCTACTACAAGCTCGACCCGAGCGATAGCAAGGAGGAGGACGACGGCTTCAAGCAAGCCTTGCTGCTGAGCAAGTGGCAGCGCGGCGACGACGGCGCAGGCCCGAGCGCTCCCCCTGGCGACGGCTCCGACGACGACGACGACGGCGGCGACTACAGCCAGGCGATGTACAACCGCCTGGGCATCAACTAGACCGCCCAGATCGCTGGAATAAAGTTTTAATTTTTAGTTTAAATTTCTACTATGTAAAATCGGCGAGTTTGCGCCAAATATGAATGAATTCGCCTTCTTCTTGCAAATGTCGTGTCTACCGCCGTTTTTTGAATTTTATGGGCCGAAACCTAGGTTTGGGCACGGCTGGAAAACGCACCCCCAGGATCCAGATTAGCGTCGTTTCGCGCCGCAGCGGCCCAAAATAGCGCCGTTTTGGGCCCAGGGGGAGGGGGCACAACGACTGGAGATGCCCTAAGATATTTGCAAATTGAGCCCTACAAATCAGAACGGAGGGAGTATTATAGAACATAGTGAGTATCTATGAAGATAATCTGTGCAAGAAACTGCAAAGAAAATGGATTATATCACCACATTCTAACCCTGGATCGAGTTCGAGATACTATCCACCGCGCGCAAGAAAAATCCCAAGACAAACACCTCGGGTGCTTGCCTATGCGGCTATTTTAAGGAAACACGGCAAAAACGGGCGGGTCCGTCCTTCCACCCGCACACACAGCTACCGTCCAAATCGCGGCATAAAATGTGGCCCGGCCATGGTGTTAACTTTCCTCTCCTCCCCTCCCCTCCCTCCTCGCCCTCGCCCCCGCATCTGGGCCAGATTAGCTCCCACATCTCCCAGCCGGAGGATTCCCCCGATCGACCCACCACCGGAAGGTGACATCCAGGTATGATGCCCACCCTCACTTCTCCCTGGCAGCAATGGCGGCCGATTCGTTGATTTCTTGGTAGCTTTTCCGTTGATGTCTGCGATTAAGTGACGGATGGGTGAGAGGGTTTCTAGATATGCATTCTTCGGTTCTTGCTCTGCGGCCTGTCGCAGGGAATAATGGTAGCTTACAGTTACAGATGAGAGGGAGAATCCTGCGGACTTTTAGTTTGTTTTTGTTGCGATACCGATTTCGTCCACTGTGCTTCCTTGTGTTTCTTGGCGACATTATGCTAATTCTTGTCATTAGCGGCAGCCATTTCTCGCTTGCCTTCTCATCATCATGTACGGGGGTTCTCAATTATAGTAGATGGTGGCCATTGTTTACATGTATTCTTAGCGAATATTTTGTTGAAACGTTCGTACGGAGTATAGAAAAGAAACCAGGAAAAAAGAATCACGGGTTGTTGGAGCCTTCACCATCAATACTTTAACCGAGAATTCGCTGCGATAAATTTGTTTTTGTCCTCCCTTTTGTTTCCTTCCCCTTTTCGCTGGAGCCGACGATTAGATGTCTCACCAAGAGCGTAATTTGATTTATTCAGTACACCAGCTTTGCACATTCTGGTATGTGCTCTGCTTCACCTTGTTCGTGCGATCACTGGGAACGGTCAACCAAATATTTTGCATATGATTCACGTCACTGATTCGGTTTATGCAATTCGGCAGCTCCAAGCCCAGCTGACCCATGCCGCTTCTTCTGCAGGTGATCTCGGGGATATACCAATGGCGACATCCAAGAAGGAGCCTCTCTACCCCAGCAGGGACAGGGCCACCAGGGTGTCCTCGAACCTGAGGCCCTCCAGCAGCGAGTCCTCCGGCTACGGTGCCCGGCGGGCGAGGTCAGTGCCGAGTTCCCGGATCGCAAATTCGGTCCTTCGGCTGCAGTGGCGGCGGCGGCGGCTCCATCTGCCTCTCCGGACACGTGCCGTCCTTCGTTGTCACACGCTGGCCGTTCCAGCTCGACACGGACAATGTCGAGCTCAGGCTCATCCATTCATGGGCGCAGGCCATCCTCTGGATCAGCCTCAAAGCCTACGCTGGCTAGAGCAAAATCAGAGAAGGTCACCGTCACCTCACAGCGGCCTCCTGCGCTAGCTGTGCCGCTAAGCAATTCGTTCAAGGACACGGCCAGGACAGTGGCAGCATCCAAGTTGTCTTCTACCTCGCTGAAGAATAAGCTTTCACCAAGGCCTTGCACTGACAAAGGGGTGGCGTCCCCAAAGCCCAACATCCAGAGGGTGCCATCGCCAGGACCTGTGAGAGGCGGGAAGCCTCTGCCGGTGTCCTCCTCGGCACGGGCACCAGGCGCCATCACAAAGAAAAGAGAAACAGCGAATGGTGGTGCTAGTGCAAGCTCAAGGCCGAAAGGTGCTCCTCAGAGGGCAGTGGAGCCATCTGCAACGAGGAAGGAGCAAGATGACGAGCCATCAATGCAGTTTGAGGAATCTGAGAGCCTAACCACACCGTCCATCGACGATCAATTACAGGAGCAGCTTCCTGACCCGGTCGACCTGAAATGCATCGACATAGCTGCTTCAAGTCCAGCTCAACTTGATCAGCTGGAGCCATACTCTGAGCAACAAGGCAACAATATGGAGGATCACTCAGAGACAGAAGATGCAGGAAGCGGTGAGCTTCATAACGGTGCTGATGCAAGCAAACCCGACACTGCAAAGATCGCTGATGAATTGGACCGAGCTGAAACGGAAGAGGCTAAAACAAAGGCGGCGAATAGGGCCGAAATTGCTCAGTCGTGGAGGAAGGATGATCTGAAGAGCAACGATGTGATCGAGGAAACCAAGAGCAAGCTCCTAGAGGAGAGGAAGAGCAGGGTAAAGGCCTTGGTAGGGGCCTTCGAGACGGTCATGTCCTTCAAGGAGTAGCCTTCAGCCTTGATTGTTTTGCTCAGTCGTGTCTGTATGTCCATCCCAAGATGAGTTGCATCCTGTCACGAGTACATGTGATCGATCACGGTTCCTGAAGCGTCGAGTGTTTATGCGATGTTGAAATTTCTGTTTCTGACTTGACAGCTGTAATCATTGATGCGCTTGCTGTTGCTGTTACTGGTGTGGAGTTGAATGAAATGTTGGTGGCTTGTTGACAGGAAGGTCCAGTGTTGAGTGCTCCCTCCTGGATGTTAAATTGTTGATGGTACATGTGCATGGTCACCATGTAGTTAGAAAGTGACGATTCTTCTTGCAAAACGAAGTGTATCTGTACCTCTAACTGTACTTAGATTGTGCAAAATGATGCATCCTGAAGTGGACGAATCTGAATGTCATCTCTTCCCTAATGTGTAAATCTAGAGCTCCCAATGCATCACCAAATGTTGCAAGACTGAGCAAGAAAATGCTCCAGACAACGATCATCTAGCTGACCACGCTGCACATGTACGCTACCAAAAATAGGATGGTGGGGGCGGGCCTGATTTAGGCCAGATTACCTAGAGGTAACGCCAGACTGTTATCACACGCATAAAGGTGAGGAAAAAAGAACTAACGATGAGGTCAATGTAGCTGAAGGTAGTAGGCTGCTTCAGTGTAACAGGGAAACGACAGTAAAGTCATTTTAAGCCATTCCATCAAGATGCATCAGCATATAAACTGGTGGACGCCGTCCAACATTATCCAGCTGGAGCCTCAATGATAGCACTCTACGACTGCACCTGATTAATGATTTACAGCTATTGTTAACGTAATACACTACTTCAAACAAAATGGTTTGTCAGTTTCTCCACATCCATTATCCAAGTAAAATTCGGAGCTGCAGAGCCAAAGGACCTGGGGTGACTTGCATCTTCTGCTGAACTTCCTCGTGGGAATACATCTGATTAGATTTCCTACCACGCCAGCAGCGCACAGAAAGGCGTTCAAAGCACGACCTCGGTTGATGCTACACATTTTACACTGATTAATCATTGCACTGATGATTTCCTTCTGAACCCATATCTTGATTGATGCTACACATGTTAGACTTAATATTTACAACGATCGCACATGTTACATTGATTGTATCTGCAAATGCTTACACAGTCAGTATTACACTGATTAATCATTGCACTGATGATTTCCTTCTGAACCCATATCTTGAGTGATGCTACACATGTTAAACTTAATTTTTACAACGATCGCACATGTTACATTGATTGTATCTACAGATGCTTACACAGTCAGTATTGGTTGTTGAGTGGAAGGCAGGTCTTCTTGTTGTATTTCTTCTGTACGTGAATGCTTCTAGACAGGTAAAATTTCGCGATTTGGGGGCTGCAAGATGGCAATTTTATACCTGTCAGGTCAGGAAAGTAAATAGACCAAAAACCCATCATATATACTCCGGAGAAAGGAGGCCCACCTCTTCTTTTCGGACCGAGGCAACAAGCTCGAAGGAAATAGCACCAAATTTTTCTGTATACCGTCTTTGTGCCATTTTCCGTACAACGACTTTGGCAGATTCTGGAGGTGGAACCATTTACAGAGTTGGTGCCGTCAGCATAACCTCCTGGAAGCTTCAAAGAATGTATGCAAACATATTAGGCTCAAGAAGCGTAGTTCTTTACCAACTCACACAAAAGAATGACAGAGATATAATCATATATATTGAACATTAGATAAAGCAGGGCGACGGGATAAAGATTCCATCTTTGAACGGCCGCTTATCCAGGTCAGTTACATCAATATAAAAAAAATCATACTATAGCTGATCACAATTACCGATAAACTTGTGAATGCGAATACTAGCACTGGTTTCCATCACAATGCAGGACTTGCAAAATGGTAATAATGTTATCCTGATTTTTGCAACTTCAAGATTCAAAATTAAAGATCACACACGTTAGCAACCTTACTTTTTACAGTACATCCAAAACACCTAGACTAGATACAAATCAAGAGAATCAGCATGCAAACTAAAAAATAAAAAGGGTTGCTAGAAAAAATGAAAAAACAATGAGCGGCAACTTCAGATTAATGATTGTAATATACACACCAACATCAAGACACTGCGGTTGGAAAGAGCACATTACAATAAAAAAGGAACTAACTATTACCAAAGTTTTCAACCTGGACAAACATAAATCAATAAAAATGTAAAACCTAAACCCAAAACAGGTATAGGAGTAGGTCAAAATAAGACTTCTGAATACAAAGCCTGACATGACGCGCACATGGGGCCCTAACCAGTTGCATTAACAGTAAATCAGAGCATATGGCAGGTGGGTTAAATCAGATTTTAGGGCAATTATTCTCAGAAACTCCTTTGGGTTATTTGCCATCTTTCATATTTCCTTCTATGCAGTTCCTATCTTTGACATTCTAACACTATTTTCAGAAAGAAATAATGAGAACATAAGGTTCAAAAAATAAATAATGAAAACATTTATCTTCATTTCTAGCCCACACCAAAGAAGCCGCTGCTGGGCCACCATCTTGCCATGAAATGTGCTTGAAAGCGTTATATTTGGTATCAGGGTCACTCACCGTGGCTTTTGATGCTCATTATCGTTTCGCCAAAGTCTAGATATGAAGGAATAGAGTTTGGACTCAAGAATATAAGAGAATGACGAAGAAGATGATGGTAGCGAGGAACAGTCGCTTGAAGTTTCAACTGCAGCACCTTCTGCTGTGGAAGCAACGAGTCCACTGATGAAAGAGAAACCTGCCATAATTTGAGTTGTGAACTATAAGATGTCTAGTTACATATTTCCTATTTACATGTTCCCTAGTTATCTGTTTCCTCATTGTATGTTTCTGTCCACTAGAGACGGGATCTCTATAAATAAAGGGGGCTTGTATCTAAATTTGATTAACCATGAGAGAAAAAAAAGTCACTAGGGTACATTAAATTACTATATTCCCCAAAGTTTCTTAGTGGCTTAAGCGACCATTGGTCCAGAAAAACATAATACGAATATAGCTACCAAGAGGTCTGAACTTCGGTTCTGAACTTCGAGACTGGGTAAGAAGAAACTACTTTTTCTATTTTGAGCCCACATCATAGGCCTGAGGAGCCTAGACGTGAGGGCGACTGTCACAGTCTAATACTGTTTGCCTTTCCATTACCATGATTTTGAGGCTTGACTCAGCATTGCAGTGGGATCAATTTACTAGCAAAGGTCGTCAAATTAGCCACAAGTGTGAGGAGTGACAGCCAATATTGGCCAATTTACTAGCAAAGGTAGTTGAAAGGCTTGCGCGGAGTTTTCGTAAAAAAAAAGACTTGCGCGGAGAGAAGACCTTCAAGGAATTGCAGGTCATGGAGCCGATATTGGCCCCAATGCTAAAACATCCACTCGTTTTGGTGTTGCCACCCCCACGGTCAATGATTCTTCCCCCAGCAATGCAAAGCTTTGGTCACACAATAGGTGGCTTCATCAAGGAAAAGCAAGATCACAATTGTGTCATGGATGTCTCCTGTCAACTCTGCTAGTAGATCTTTTTGCTCTGCCGTGTTTAGTATTCTAGATCTCGAAACATGCCAATGTTTCACTGGTAAATAGGCATCCTCTAGGTCTTGGTGACCTGTTGTGTCTGCCCTCGACTTAGCCATCATAGAATAGAAGATTTTTAACCATTGAGAAGGATAGTTCTAAACGTTAAGGGTCATTGTTGTGCATGTGCCATTGGTGATGTGGAGCTAGCGATTCTGACACAAAGGATCACAGCATCATTGCATCTCTTCCGCTACTGTCGCTCTGTAGGGCTTTCCTGCCATCAATGTATTCCACGGCATCGAGCCATGCTAAAGCATCTACAATGCCGTCGCCAACAGAGTGTTGTTGTTGTCTGCTTGAGCAACATCATGATCAGCCAACGAAGAGTCTACCAGCGACTGCAATCGTAACCACCATTCACATGGAGAGCTAATTAGGCCACAACAGCAGCAAGGCAGAGCATAATGGCACCAGCACAACAAAATCAGATATTACGATATTTGGTTTTATTTTTGTAGCTAGCCAGAATTCATATTTCCTTTTTAAGCAGTTTTCACATTTTGGGTTCTACCACCCGCGAATAAGAGGAGGCATTGTGATCATTGTCAAAAGCAGGACCCTATCAAAGTTTCCGGTCTACCTCCCTGCTCCTGTGGTGAGGCTGTGTCGAGCCCGTCATCTAACTCAGGTCAAGTAACACCTTTATTAGGCCTAAGGGCCAGTTACGCCCATGACATGTTTAACACATCAAACCACTCATCTAACTTTAACGTATATAATACGAACTATGTACAAAAGAGTACCAAAAATATGATTTAGGGATAAAACAAGAGATCAATAAACTTGCGCAAATATGAACATGAAAATAAACGGTTGCTTTCGACGTCTTCTATCAGAGTCCAAAAGATCAATTATCGAAAGAACTTGTAACAAAACAAATGCATATCATATCACTACTGGAGGATAAAGGGTTCTAATGCATGGACAACAAGATTTAGAGAACCAATATTTTTATTTATTAACATGAATACTGTGACAGGCTGACAGCAGCAACAAACCATAGAAATTGTTTAACTAAAAATCTAAACGTCTCTATAACATATTTATAACTTTGTCAGGCAGTCGTAAGAAACGGAGGCGGCTTTCCTGCGGCCCGCGTGTGAGCCAATGGTGCGCTGCGGGTGGGTGGGAGAGTCATCCAGTTGTTCCAATTTTTTCTCTGTCGACGCTTGTTTTATGGAAAAAAAACACAGCAATACAAAGGGCGCAAAGTACTTGCCCTGTTTGGCTCCCTCACCGGCATAAACTTTCCATAACTTGTTCCTTCTGTGCAAAATTATTTGGCGAACTCGATAGATTGGCTCCCTCACCGGCGGCATGCCCATGATTGACCATGGCACGTCTACGATCAGCTCAGCCTCCGTTGCCTTGCCATGATCCAGTGCTCCACACGAAGCCCCACGATTAGGCCGCCTCCACCACTTGCATTGCTGCTGGTCACTGCTTTTGCCGACTTTCCGTCGAGTGCAAGCTTATCTCCATGGAGGAGGTCGTGCAGGTGCAGCAGGAGGAGATGCTGGGCCGCTGCTGTCGTCCGTCGAGCGCCCGCTGCTGTCGTACGTCGAGCGCTAGCTTGCCACCATCGAGGAGGTCATGCAGGTGCAGTAGGAGACGATGGGCATGTGAATACGGAGGAGGAAAGGACGTATACAGTCGTATTTCAGTTTTGTTTTGGCTTTTTGCAAAAATAACGCACCAGTGGCGCACCGATGGACTCACACGCGAGGCGCAGGCAAGCCGCGTCCGTATGAAACCTAAGGATCAATGAAACCTTCGAGTGACAGTGACTGCAACTTTCATCAGATGATGTGCAGATACTCTTGTAAGATCATCTACTCGTTAAGAAAGAAGCTACATAAATATTAAGATTCACAATTTGACATCAATCTTTGGCAAACAGGGACACCTGATGCATATGTAAGTATTTGGTACGAATATAGTAGATTGCATTTGCATATATAAGTCCCCACTTTCAACCTTAATTGACTACAGATTTGGTATGTGCTACCTTCCCACAACTACAGTAGTTTCCAATTAAATTTGGTGCTAACAGAAAGCCATACAAAGTTTTGTCGTTTTATATATTTTGGCTATTAAGGAATATGTTGTGCCTTATGCAGTTTTAAAGTGGATACTCACGATCTTGACAAATTATCCTCACTTAAATGTTCCCACCTGCCAATTTCTAATTCTCAAACACCATTTATTTTACTTATGAACTGGCCTGAACTTCTTCAGAGTAAGGAAGGCAAGTGCTAACTGCAGAACCCCACCAACATTACTGCAGTATATAGCACTCAAGACTAAATAAACCCCATCGAGTAGAAAATTAAAAAAAAGCAGGTGTCACAACCAAGACATAAGGGGATCTAACAAAATGGTGTTTCCACTGTTTTATGTTACAACTTATGTGCCTCAATACTTGGATAAAAACAGCAGTTATTATTCCTTAACATTGTTCGCACCAGTTCCAAAATAAAAAGAATATTATCAGACAAGAACATTATCACTGCTTTCTGATATTCCTGACAAATAGTTTCTATTTCGAACATTTGCTGAAACAAAACTGACTGGAAATAAATCATCAGATACTATTCTATCTATGGTAGAAATGTAACTAGTGAAAAAGCACATACTAGTGCAGAACACTTACAGATTCATGGCTCCTCAATTTGTTTGGAGCCCTGCACCATAGTTCTGTGTCAAGCACTTATGCCTTTTTACTGGTGCTTAGATTGAGACAACTGATGGGTCTACTACACAGCCTGTAGCCTTCTAGAAGATAAGCAGAACTTTGCTTATTTCAAAATATTGCCCAGAAGATTAGAGACAGCATTATCAGCATACTGTACAAACTAGAAAGTCTGCCTGCCTTCTCCAGATTCAACCACCCTATGACCTGAATAAAACGGCCATGAAGCAAGAGACAGCATCAAGTTGGTACAATCTTGAAATGTGAAAACCCAACTTGCTAAATCTAGCTAGTCATGAGAATTGATCTTTTCAAGTAGCCCTGATGTGTTAACCCCAAGCAGACGAGGGTTTAACTCTGACACAGCCTTTAAGTCTTGCATTGAGATTGAGTTAGTACTGCCTGGAGGTACAATGCCACCCTGCACATTGGCATGATTTTGCACTGATACACCATTTATTAGCTTGCGGCACAACTGCTGCTTCAATGCCGCGTGGCTGAGTGTACCATGTTGAGATCTTGCTCCAACAAGCTCAACACAAGATCCAATCAATTGCTTCAAGAAAACATCAACTCCATTATTCAACAAATCAGCACACTCAACTGAGACCCCTTCCAATCCTTTCGTTTGTGCTGTTTTTTCCATTCTCTTTTTCAGTGACAAAGTATCACAAAGTTCACCATGGTCATAACAACTAACAGAGCTATCATCTGAATTAACAGAAGCAAGGGCTGAAGGTTTTCGAGTCCGATAAAAATTAGCAGCACTAAACTGAATCCCAATTGGAGCTTGCACCGGAACTTGGACATGCTCTATAGTTTCTTCTCCCAAAATTTCTCTGGCATCTATAGCAGAAGGTCCATTGCTATGCAGAGAGCCATGAAAATTTAATGGCGTCTTCCCCATACATGATCGCTTGGTAAACGGCTCAACATGCTCATTTTGTTGAACCAGTGTATGTCTCTTCATACCAATCAAATTTGGAGCACCATTCTCCCTAATAACAGTCTCACCACGAGTCAGTGATGAATGCTGCGTTAATGTGTTCACACTTCTGCTCAATGATTGTTTGTCTTTAACATGCTTGCTCGAAGCATCACCATTCCAGACAGGGGGAGCTAGTGCATGTTCCGAACTAGTGAGATCACCAGCTGTCTTGGACATATGAATTGTTGGTGGCCCACTTGCTGCACAGGCATTGAGAAGAACAGAACGGATGAGATAGTTGTGCAATGGGAGGTTCTCACGGCCAAGTGCCAGAAGACAGAGCTTATCAAACTCATTCTTGCTCAATTTTGATGACAAAAACCTCTCCAAATGTTGAAAGTACTTGTTTGCTCGGTCTGGCCCAATCGTCTTAGCAATCTTGGACTTGATCTCACAAAGGTCAATACGACTGTTCTGCCGTACTGCAGATGATGGCAATAGTTGCAGGCTTGGTGCCGGTGGCACCGATGGTGGCTTAGATGACGGCATCTCTCAGGGAGGAGATTCCATGCAAATACTGTTGAACCAGAATGTATATCTACAAGTAGAAATCCAGAGAATATTGTAATCTTCCCCCAATCCTCGATATGCAGACCACTAGCCAAAAGTTACTGCATGGAACAAGTCTCTGAGTTAGGACAATAACAACTATGGGTGTAGAGTAACAAGAAAAGCATGAAAAAAGTCAATGGGCCATGCGATTATTCAAAAATAGATAAAGTACGCACAATTGATACCCTAAAACTATGATAATAACGCAGAAAAATTCCATGATCTGACCATGCCGTCCTTTATGCACACTGCCGTATAGCAACCTTATACCTTCAGATTCAGAATCCTGAAACTCAAAGCACGACCACCTGCCGCCTGAGCAACACCACATAACATAATGCCTACAAAACCGAGCATCAAGATCTCCTTTGACTCCAGCCCAGTTGAGTGAAATGGGGGCTTTGGGCAGAAGCAACATTTTCAGACTCCGCCAAAACAGAGAACCCATGCCAGAGGGCACCGACCCCGTGACCAAAACACTATTCAAGCTATTTCACCAACTCAGACGGACTGGAGCTCCTCTCATCCAATCTGCGGGGCCTCAAACCAAATGGTAAAGGAAGCTAGGGTTTCGTACCAAATTCAAACTTCCAAGCTCATCTCCACGCACAGAGCAAGGAAATATTCATCAAGCAAAGAAGCCGCATCAGACCTCCACCAGACGACCAGACCCGCGCCACCGCGTCAGTGCACCACTCAAACTAAATCCCCAGCTCGCCCATTTGATCCAACACGGACCACCCCAATTCCCACAGGGAGCTAGGGATTCGCCCCCGAATTCGAACTCCCCGGCGCCCAAATCACCAACCACGAGCCTGGCCGATGAGTCAAACGCCGCCATTGAGCGCCTCGCGACGTGCCTCGCCATTGCCGGTCGTGGCGCGCGTGGGCTGGCGCGGATCGAGAGTGGGGGATTGGGCCGGGCGCAGTGAGCTCTCACCTTGGCTGGCGCGAGCAGGCGGGCTCCCTCTGGCGCGGAGGAGGAGAGGAGGCAGGGGTTGGTCGTTGCTTGCAAGAAGCGATCTCCAGCCGGACACCCCGCGCCGCTGCCTGCACGGAGCGTGCTGCCGAGGGGACGTGCTTCGCTTGCAGCGGCGGGGAGATTCGAGTGGCGCGCAGCTGGTGGTGGTGGTGCTGCGGCGGCGGTGGCTGGTGGCTCGCTGCTGCCACGGGGGTGGAGGTGGTGATGCGAGCGAGGCTTGAGGCTTGCTGGCTGAGCTGCTGTGTTTGGTCGGGCTCTGTCTGTGCTGTGTTGGTGTTGCTGCTGCCGTTCTCCGTTCCGTCTCGCTCGGTCTCGATATTGTACTTGTTCCTCTCGCTCGCTTCCTTGCCTCCTCCTCTCTCGTTTCCTTTTTTTTCCTGCTTATTTTCTCCACGAAGCTTTGCGTGGGAATGGGTGGATTGCCAAAATAAGCGTGAACGATGGCTTCTCTTTTCCTCACTTGGAGCAATTTGATGACCTTTGGACTTAAATTCGAGGTTTCGCGGCCTCGGCCTACCAAACCCAAACTAATGGGGGTCCTTGCCACCGACATGAAACAGATGATTTGGAAAGTTTGGTCGCCTCCTAAAGTGAAGTTTTATATGTGGATTGCTTTCAAAATAGGCTATGGACGGCGGATCGACTTGAGAAACATGGCTGGCGAAATTGCGACTTTGCCCCTAAGAACCACGGAGAAGGCGGGTCCCCTTTTTATTCATTATGGATTTACCATTATGCTTTGGGGGTCTCGTCAAGGAGTGGCTTGGGCTATATAATATTGACCTTTATCTTTGGCCATATCAATCTTTCACGAGTTGGTGGCTAAGTATGACCAGTACTTTCCAAAGCTAAAACTATAAGGTCACCGTCTCCTTCACAATGCTTACGTATTGGGAGATCCGAATGAGAGGAGCATTCTGGTTTTCCGCAACAAACTGGCCACGCCTTTGATCATCTTAACAAAAGTAAGAGCGAGGTGAAGATATGGGTTGCTGTGAGCGCTAAATGTTTAGGCGAAATAACGTCTGGAGAGTAATGCGGTTCTATGTTCAAACTTCTTGTCGGGCTCTTTCTTAAATAATAGATTGGAGCATATCGTTTGTCCCTGTTTCGGAAAAAAGTATGGAAGAGAGTGTTGTCCCAACGGCTCTATATATTTTGTACCCTTCTATATTATACGACATATGGGTCTCGTGTTCATCATGGCTTCCATACGAGACCCCACTTGCGATGACGGTGGGGCCAATGCAACCGTGTGGTTGTTACATTCACTAGTTTGGGTATGTCTCATGTTTCGCTTCTTTTGTCAATCTATTACGGTTTTATTTTTCTACGTAATTATGCTTGAATATGCCGCCATTGTTCGTGTTGTGGCAAGAGTTGGTGTTGTAGTGCATGTATTAGTTGGGCGTGGTCATGCCCTGTGGGCTATGTGTAGCGCCCTGACCTGACTGCTATACAGTGATGCTGTGTGTCACCGGTTAAGCGATACAACCGGAGGTTACGGGTTTACCAATCCCCGGCCAAAATCTTTGGCAGGCGTTGCTCGGAATTGATCATCGGCAACGCAACACCCCGATTGATGTCTTAACACAGGCGCAACTAACAATGCATAATAGAGAGATCAAAACTTGTGGAACAACTGGCACATCACAGACTCTACGACACAAATCATTATAGTTCAACTCTTATAATAGAGAAAGATAGCAAATGACAACCAGAGGTCACAGACCCAACATTACAACAAGCGGAAGCAAATTAAGTTGTTCTAAACAACAAGATCCAAATATGGCCTAAGAGGCCTACAGATAAACATCCAGCGCCAGCTGTTCCGGGATGTCCCAAGCTGCCACCTGGGAACCCCAGACTACTTGTCGACGTCCACAAAGAACCCACCTTCGAGGTCGGTGAAGTCCTCCTCTGAAACAAAACAAACGACGTTGAGTTCGACGAACTCGCAAGATTAAATATAGAGCTTTAGCTCGATGAGGCCTTCAAAGTTATATGGCTGTTTTGCATAAAGCTGATTTTATTTATGAAAACATAACTCAAAGGCATCGACTATTCAGAGTATATTTAAAAGGGGTAAGGAGTGACTCTTTTCTTTGAATCACCTTTCTCATCATCACCATCATCAACCACTGTACCTGTTCTACCAAGGCACCTCCCCGAATCACCCTCGAGGAAGTCAGCCTTCAATCTTGAGTGGCACCTTTAGTACCCAGTTTTTAATCATTCCGTTAAAGTTATTCTATGATCTCTGAATCCGTCACCAAGTCGTCCATAACCGCGGACACGGCTTTTCGAAAAGATTTATCCCTGCAGGGGTGTACAATGTGAAAGTCGCCAGGTTCCCGAGGGACCTCCCAGCTTCTTATCCATGCGTACCGTCCGGCCCATTGCCTAGCTCTTAGCTCTCTTCCGGGGAAAGCCGGCTGGGTGGGAGCGGCTACGACCTTTACCTTGCGTAAGACTAACCAAGCATCATCAGTGGCGGTAGGACAAGAGGTACCTCCAGCACCCTGTCCCGCGGCCACTTATTTTCCTGACACCACCATCCTCGTCTCAGTCTTGGCCACCACCTCAACGCACGCGCAAATGGAAAGCCAAACTAGAGGACCCTCGGCTAGCCCGCCACAAGTTAGTCGGTCGACGAGGTTCCATATGCCCACGCATGGTTGCACGCTCAACTTGGCTCGTAGGCGAGAACTCGCACTTAGGCGGCGAGAACGAGACAACCCACCACATCCCATGTGGCCTCTCATCCCCACCTTTAAGCATTTTATTATCCGTCACCACAATTCTCCACCATCATTCTCATCTCAACACCTGTTTCCAACATGAAGTAACCATCGCACCGCTATGCTAGTACTAAGCATGGCTAAGCATCAACATAGCATAGTAGATATCTCGGGCCAACAATACAAACCTATGGATATAGGAGGGAAAACAGGTATTGGCATCGAAAACTTAATGCAACTATAGGATACTCTAATCCAATAAAATTGACATTTGGAACCGCATGCAATATTATAGTGGAGAAAATAGTTGCGGAAACATAGGATAAGATATGCTCAGAGGGGGATTACGCTTGCCTTGCTCAACGTGCTGGTAGTACGGCTCTTCGGGGTATTGTGGAGTAACCCCGGCTGCTTGATCTAACGAAAAACAAAACATCGGAAGAGAACAATCAATCACCACACACGCGTTCACAAATGCAATGCGCAAACATGATGACATGACAAAAATTAAGGTACTGAACTTATTAAAAGCTCTCTAGCAAGATCGACCAAATTTTAAATGGGGAGCGAGAAATAATTATTCACCAAGTGAGGAATATTGCTCTACCTTGGTTTTAATGTTTTCATGTGCGCTAAAATGAGGTAAACATGCATGAAATGATGCCACTAGTTAGTCCATAAATTATGAGCAATTTGGTATAACACACCATTTTTATGATGCACCGTTAAAAGTTATTACATTTTTAAATTCCCCCTTTTTAATTATGTCATTTTCCCCAAACTATTCAAGCAACGAATACATTGAATAGTTAGGATTGGAAGGGGTGAAAATTATGCATGATATGTATCTTAGAGGTTAGATCACAATTTTCCGGACATTTTTGGTATATCGAACACATTTCTCGGATATACCGAGTAAAAGTTATTACTTTTATAATTTACTATTTTAAATAGATGCTTTTAATTATTTTACTTCCTCTTTTAATTATTTGCCTTTAAGAAGTTATTTTAAACAATTCTAGAATTGCTTAACCAAATTAGAAGGACATAGATGAAACAGGAAAAACTTTTGGTACTGGACCAACTCGGAATATCCGAATTCTTTTGAATCGGAAAATCCGATTGAACAGTAGCTTCGAAAATATTGGCTAAGGACAGAAGAGAAATCAGTACTGCCGTAACTCGGATTATCCGATGTTTGCAACAATCGGAAAATCCGATGCTACGAGGAGGTGGGAAAAAATTTCTAAGGACCCAAATCAAACGCGTACTGCACTGAATCGGAAAATCCGATCGTTCGTCGACTCGGATTATCCGAGCAAGCGCAGAGTACGGCGGCGCACTGCGCGTGCAGGGCGACGGCGAGCCAGAGGGCGAGGGGAGGAACGGAGGCGGTGGGGAGGTGCGGCAGCTCACCCTGAGCTCGTTTGGGAAGACGGCGAGGTCGGGGATGGACCACGGCGGCGGGAATCGTCCGGCGAGTGGCGGCGGTGGTCGGAGAGGATGAAGACGGCGCCGGCTATTCGTGACGCCCCGGCTCGATTCCTCCGGCGAGGACGGAGAGGGAGAAGCGACGAAGCCTGTGGGCTTCTTGGATTCGCTCGGGAGCGCTTCAATCGACGGCTACGTGCGGCGGCAGTGGCGAGCTTGGTGCGGCCATGGCGAGCAAGACAGTGTGGGGACCCCGGACTAGCTGTCCGAAATACCCGGTTATGCTTAACACAACGATCCCGTGATCAGTCTGTCGTTGCACATAATCCGAATTGGATACCAAAGTTTACATCCATTACAGTACCGAATTAAAAGTCTTACATAAACGGTCATTTAGACCAAGTTCTTACATAGGTGCCTTCATGGGCCAAACCAAAATATCAGCGGAAGCTACGGAGTGGTAGACATCATTCTAACGACGGCGACCCGACAGGCAGCTGACTTGTGGAGATCCTTAGTTCGCGTAGAAGTCGCCATACTCCTGCTCGGCGTAGTGCTCCTCCTCGTAGTCTGGCTAGGACAATAGCCAGGGACGAAACCAATATGAGTACATTTGAATGTACTCGCAAACTACCCCAACATGAGAATGCACTAGCTTTATTTTAACTTACAACTTTTATTTGTTTTAAAACATCTCTATATCTTTATTGAAAAAGGTAAGAAGAGTTTTATAACTATTTTTAAAAGAAATCACCATCTCATTTGTTTCTCCAAAACCCTTTCTTTTCCTGACCAAGGCTCACCATGGTCCATTTATTCCAACAACTCATACCACTCCATTTGGTATAGTTGTGTCACACCATCACCAATTTATTTTCTTTAAACTTAAAAGCTTTTCCAAAAACTTGCACATGATCTTAGGACAGCCTCCCAATTGTCCATATCCGAGGACTCGGCTATTCGAATAGTTTTGACCCTCTGCAGAGGTAGCACGCTTTTATCCCACATCCATCCGGTAACTCATCGTGTCAGCCACGTCCCGCCATACAAGGTGTATGCGAAGTTGAGCCACCGACCCTAGCCTCTCCTTTGCTCATGCTAGTATAGGATCCTACCCATATGATAATTCCCATCGACACTCAGTCCGGTCCCCGTCGGCAACCCTAAGTGTGAGGACTCATATGTTTTTCCCGGCGACCACATTTATGAAGTCTTCAATCCTCCTCCTTATCTTTCCATAGAGTTTCAGCGAGGACCCAGGTCAGGGGAGTTCACCAACCATCCCCTCATGCATAACGGAGTCATCTCCGTCGATGAGGTATCCCATACTAATAAGAGCAAATTATATGACTAAGCCCCGTTCCCATATGGGGGTAAATGTGGTCGCACAGATTAAGATTGGTTGTCATAGTACTAGGACACTGTGCATTTTTCATAAACATCTTCATCCTCCATTTCTCCACTTCAATATCGACATCTCGGCATTCCATAACCACACAAGTATTTCCAAAGGAGTTTTGAATAAACAACATTGTTTTCCATCCTAAAGTTTCATATAACTACTACATAGGGTGGCAAAATAATTTCCATACACTTTTTGAAAAGGTTTTGTAAACCATTGGTTTTAAGAGTAAATCATTTGATCAAAGTAGATGCATATATATTTAGGTGCAAGCTCAGAGAGTAGCTTGCCTTGCTCGACAAAGTGGCCTGGATCTTGATCTTCAGGTTCAACAAATTCCCCCTCCTCGATAAATCCAGCAACGTTCTCGTCTAATCGATAAACAAACAAATACAAGCAATCACTAAACTACTCAAACAACATCACAACATCACAATCATAAGCATCACAAATAGCTACTGCACACACCAACCATACCATTTGTTTCAAAATAAATGAATTAAACATTATTTGTTTATGTCCAAATTATGGCAGAAACTTGTTAATCATGTTTAATTCCACAACTTGAGTTCTGTTGGTCACAAAAATACAAACTAAATTTCTATAGAAAGCTACTGATGTGTAGAAGACAACCCCATTTGATTTGGATCAATTGGAGTTACCAAACTCCCTACACAAAGGTTTGAATTCAGTAGCTTAACAATCAAGTTTTGGCTACCAAATAAGTTCTGTTACTCCTAAAAATAAATCCCTTTAGGGGTAACTAACCATGATTAAATGTGATCCAACAAAATTGGTCCTAATTCATTTGGGTCTACCATTAAACATATTTGTTTGTTTTAGTCCAGAAGGGTTTATCTTAAAGTCAACAATTTATATTGCTTAATTAATTCTACCAAAATTAGGGGAGCTAATACAAGGCAGTACTAAGCTAGCAAAATTGGTTTGGAATTAATTGGACTAACAGAGTATCAGAAACAAACAAGTTTAGAATTTAAACCTCCTGTGGAATTTTCAATAATACTTTTTAACTATTTAATTAAATGACATGAGACCAATTGGGTTGGTTAAACAATTTCATTAGCTTTCCAGAACAATTGAGTTTGATTTATTGGAATTCCTAAATCTCAAGTTATTGATTTTACAAATTGGGTCCAGTACTGATAATTCCAGAGAAAACTAATTAGGAAATCTAACTGTTCTGGATAATGTTGAAATTGCTGACATGGGGGACCCATTGGTCAGCGGCACAGCGCACGCGGGGAAATTAATAAAACCCTGACGAGCGGGGCCCGCTCGTCAGTCTCTCTCTCTCTTTCTTTTCTATCCGAAACGGTAAGTTACCATTGGATGGAGATCCAACGGCCCGCAACGAAACCATCGGCGACGACCATTTCTGGGCGGCGCCGTGGCTCCGGCGACGGCGAGGTTGGGCAAAACCTCACCTAGAGGGCTCGGGAAGGCTCGGTGACGACGCGAATCGACGGCGGTGGTGTGGGGAGAGCTTATGGCCGAGTCCTGCTTGCTGGGATGGACTGGTTCGTCGGCGGCAACGTCTCCGTCTTCCACGGCCACGGACACGGGCTCCGGCGAAGCTTCTACGGCGCGCTTGTGCACGAAACAACGGAGGAAAGGGCTCGGGTGAGTGCGGCGATGATGGAGAGCAAGGTGGAGGGGTCAGATAGGGAAATGAGGCAGCAGCACGGCACGGCCGTGTCGTCGTCCACCTTCGGATGCGGCGGAGCGTCGAGGAAGCTCACGGGCAGCTGGAGCTTCGAGGGAGTGGCTCCGCCCTCCTGGCGGTGCACTGAGGAGTGGAGAGAGTGAGAGAGGTCGGGGTGGAGTGAAGGGAGTGCACGGTGCGGGTGGGGTATTTATCGGCCGAGGTCGGTCCATGGTGGGTCGGGTGCAGGAGAGCTCCAGAGGGGCGGAGAGCTCGCCGTAGGGGCGGTTGTGGTGTTCGAGGCGTCGAGGCCTAGCTTGGAGGCGTGGCGAGAAGCTGGGCATGCCCAATTTTGGGACGGCCGCGAGAGCATTTGGACGGCGAGCGCACGGCCGTCTCGGGCGGGAGTGGCAGCTGCGTGGTGCGAAGCAGCGATGGGGGTCCTCCCCTGGGCTGGCTGCGGTGGGAGGAGAGCAGAGGGGCAAGGGGGAGAGAGGGGGGGCCTGGGCGCGGCGATGGCGCCACGGCGACCGCGTAGGGGCGAGGGAGAGAGGTAGGGGATGACACTTTTGCAGAAAGCCCCCTGCCTCCTCTCTGCTGCTATTTTTCCTTCTTCTTTTTCTTATTTATATTCCAGTCCTTCTTCTAATTCCAGAAGCATTTCTTGATTTTATTTGAGGTACTAAATCATTTTAGAAAAATTTGTCAAAATTTGTGGGGTCTTCCCATAATGTACAGAAGCCCCACAAAATTGGCATAAAATAATAAAATGTTTTGAAACAATTTCTTTCATAAGGTTTTACTTATTGTATTTTAATTTTATTTCAATTGCTTTTACTTTTGAATTTTAAAATAAGGGTAAAATATGATTTGAGAGAGATAAGTAGTAAGAATGAAATGGGAGGGTTTGCAATACCACTCCACTAAATTTTGTTGGAAACAAAATGAGATCCTCACTTGGATAATTTGTGTGGCACTTGCCACATTTATTTTCTTGTTTTGCTTTTACTTTATTTCTCTCCTCTTCTTCATGTTTGTCTTTAGAGCAAGCAACACACCAAAGAAGAGATAAACAACACAAGCAAGAATATGAGATCAACACATACAATTTTAACAAAAGTTTTTGTTGGCTCTCATTTTTGGAACTAATGATACTTGTTGATAATTTTGGGATGTTACAGACAGGGAGGGGAGAGAGGGAGCAGGTGGCGAGTGAGGAGTGAGGGAGAGCAGGGGCCCGTTTTTCTTCTCCTGGCAGGCATAGGAGAGGGAGGAGGGGGCCCTGGGCATGCGACGCACAGGAGCACAGCACGGCGGCATGGTGGTCGCGCGTTTGGCGGGAGGTGAGAGAAGAGATGAAAGTTTTGCACATAACCCCCTGGAACTTTTGATTCCATCACGAACAGATCCTTTCCTGTTTTCTTTTTAAAACCAGCAGCTCTTTGGGGAATTAATTGGGGCATTTAGACATTTTATAAAAACCTGTAAAAATTTGGGTAGCCTCCCAACAACATGTAGAGGCACCACAAAAATTGGTGTGGCCAAATAAAATGTTTTGAACCACTTTTGTTTAGAAAGTGGGATATGGCATTTTTTTGCTAAATTCAAAGATGTTGCTCCTTTAACAATTTGGAGCAAGTGCAAAATATTGTTTTGGAGCTCTTGGAACTTCCTTGACAAATAGGAGATGTCAAAGTAATTTTAGTTTGCAAGATTGAGTGCCTTCGTTGTCTTGAAATTTGTTGAATCAAAATTAGCATCTTGTTTGAAGTGGTGCCAAACCACAACAATTCCCTAGCAACACCCACAATTCCCTAGCAACAACAACAATTCCCTAGCACAATTCCCTAGCAACAACAACATGATGCATGATGCCATGATGCAATGAACACAAAAGTGAAAAAATTTCACAGGTTTTCGGGTTCTCAAACATCGGGCTGTTACACTATGGGCTATGATAAGTGAAAGACCAAAAAATAATAACTACATGAGGTGAACATGTGATTATAAGAGGTTAATTGAAATTGTCCATTTTAGTAAATTGATTCTACTTGTTGCCTCATAACACCCTAGCGTGCAATTCTATAGAGATATACTTGTGGAGAAGTAAACTGCATGAAGTAAAGGAGATTGGATGGCAAGCACAATGATGCAAACGTGAGGTTCTTATTATGTCTAAAGCATCAGTTTGAGCTTAGAGCTTAGAGCTTGAAGATACCCTCCGTGAAGCTGAAGAGCAAGTAATTTTCCTTTGACATGGAAACGCTGCATTCCTTTAAGGGGTGTCACTCGGAGATAGACATAATCTCCGACGTTGAAGGTGAGGTCACGGCGCTTGGTGTCAGCGTAACTCTTCTGACGGGATTGGGCAGTTTTGAGGCGTTCACGAATAAGCTGAACTTGCTCTTCAGCTTCACGGAGGGTATCTGGACCGAACAATTTGCTTCTCCGGTATCGACCAATTCAGGGGTGTACGACACTTCTTGCCGTAAAGGGCTTCAAAAGGGGCCATTTGCAGACTGGACTGATAACTGTTGTTGTACGAGAACTCTGCAAACGGAAGACAATCTTCCCACTTGGAACCATAGGATAGAACACATGCGCGAAGCATGTCCTCCAATATCTGGTTCACTCGCTCAGTTTGGCCATCGGTCTGGGGATGATAAGCTGTGCTAAATGCTAACTTGGTTCCGAGGGCTTCATGAAGGGATTTCCAGAATCTTGAGGTGAATTGCGTGCCTCTATCAGATACAATCTTCTTAGGCACACCATGCAGGCTTACTATTCTGGAAATATACAAGTCTGCTAACTGAGCTCCGGTATGGTGGTCTTGACAGGTATAAAATGAGCAACCTTGGTCAATCGATCAACGATGACCCAGATTGAATCATGGCCTCGGTTGGATCTTGGAAGTCCGGTAATAAAATCCATTCCAATCTCATCCCACTTCCACTCGGGAATTTTCAAAGGTTGAAGCAATCCAGCGGGCCGCTGATGTTCAGCCTTGACTCGCTGACAGATATCACACTTGGCTACGAAAGAACCAATCTCTCGTTTCATTCCATGCCACCAAAATCTTTCTCGAAGGTCTTGGTACATTTTGGTTCCGCCGGGGTGGATTGAATAAGGGGTCTCATGGGCTTCCTTCAGGATTAACTCCTTAAGTTCCGTGACATTGGGCACACAGATACGATCATTGAATTTCAGCACTCCTTCAGCATCTTCGGTAAAACCGGGTGCTTTGCCGAGGGAATCTTCTTCCTAATTCCTTCAATGCTTTCATGACCTTTTTGGGCTTCTTTGATTTGATCCATCAGGGTTGGGGCTAACTCCAAATTGGCGAGATATCCATGGCTAACAAGTTCTAGTCCAAAATCTTCGAACTCTTTGAACAAGGCTGGTGTTCGGCTTGGATCAAGGCATTCAGGGTACAGGGTTTGCGACTAAGGGCATCGGCAACTACATTAGCCTTTCCGGGGTGATAGTGGATTCCAATATCATAATCCTTGATTAATTCCATCCATCTCCTCTGTCGCAGGTTCAACTCCTTCTGGGTGAAAATATACTTCAAGCTCTTATGATCCGTATAGATCTCACAGCGATGTCCCGCAAGATAGGGACGCCACTTTTTAAGAGCAAGGACAACAGCAGCTAATTCCAGGTCATGGGTTGGGTAATTCTCTTCATGCGGTCGCAACTGCCGGGACAGGTACGACACAACTTTGCCTTCTTGCATCAGAACGCAACCAAGTCCGAGGCGTGATGCATCGCAATACACGTCGAAACTCTGGGTGACGTCTGGCATAACCAGGATTGGGGTGGAGGTTAGTCTCTTCTTCAACTCTTGGAAACTATCTTCGCACTTCTGAGTCCATTCAAATTTCTTGTCCTTCTTCAACAGTTGGGTCAAGGCTTGGCTATACTGGAAAATCCTTCAACGAACTTGCGGTAATAACCGGCGAGTCCGAGAAAGCTTCGGATTTCAGTCACACTGGTTGGGGATAACCAGTCAATAATGGCTTGGATCTTCTCGGGTCAACAGAAATTCCTCCAGCAGATACTATGTCCGAGAAATGCCACTTCATGAGCCAAAACTCACACTTGCTAAGCTTGGCATACAGCTGGTGCTCTCGGAGGTCTCCAAAACTAGACGCAGGTGTTCAGCATGCTCTTCTTCGGTCTTGGAATAAATAAGGATGTCATCAAGGAAAACTACCACGAACTTGTCGAGGTACTCCATGAAAATCTTGTTCATGAGATTCATGAAATAGGCTGGGGCATTGGTCAGACCAAAGGACATCACGGTGTATTCAAACAAACCGTAACGGTGGTGAAGGCGGTCTTGGGAATGTCTGTCTCTCGATCTTCAACTGATGGTAACCTGTCCGAAGATCGATCTTGAAAAGACTCGGGCTCCGTTCATCTGATCGAACAGATCCTCGATCTTGGGAAGGGGACTTGTTTTTAATGGTCACGTCATTTAGCCTGCGATAATCCACACACAGTCGTGTGGTACCGTCTCTCTTGTCCACAAAAATAATGGGTGATCCCCAGGGTGAAGCGCTTGGACGAACAAGTCCTTTGCTAGCATATCTGCCAACTGCTTCTTCAACTCAACCAGTTCTTCCGGATTCATCCGATAAGGCCTTTGGGATATTGGGGCTGTTCCTGGGATAAGCTCAATTATGAACTCAATTTCCCGGTCTGGCGGCATACCAGGTAATTCCTCAGGGAAAACATCTCGGAATAGGTGAACAACACGGATCTCATCTAGGTGGGTCGAGCTATGCTCTCATGGCAGCCTGGTTGGGAGTGATTGGGTTCAGACACATACTCCACTTCTACTTCTTTGTCGGTGGTGATGGATACAGCTCTTCTGGCACAGTCAATTCGACCATGGTACTTGGCTAGCCAATTCATACCGAGTATGACATCTATGCCTTGGGTTCCTAAACAATTAGGTCGGCTGCAAATTTTTCGCCTGAAATCTCTATGGCAGTATTTGGACAAAATCTCTTGGTTTCTAGGGTGGAACCAGGGATTTGTATACTCAAGGTTTTAGTTAGGAAGCCTTCTACTAAACCTCCCTTAGCAACAAACTCCTCGGTAACAAATGAATGTGTTGCACCAGAATCAAACAGAACAGTTGCAGGTACTGAGTTGACAAGGAACGTACCCAGCACAACATCGGCGCATCCTGAGCTTCTTCAGCATTGATGTGGTGCAGACGACCCTTGACAACAGCAGCATTTCCGCGGGGTGCGGCATTCTTGCCATTACCATTTCCATTGCGGCCTTGACCATTGTTCGGTGCCGGGCATTGGGGCGCTGAACATTCCTCTTGGGATTGGGGCATTCCTGGAGTAGTGACCTTTGTTGCCACATTCAAAGCAGACAACATTGGCATTGGGGTTGAAGTTGTTGAAGTTTCCTCTGGGACGGTTATTGTCATTGGGGCGGTTGAAGTTGTTTGGGCGGTTAGGGAAATTGGGGCGTGGAGCTTGGGGTGGTCGATAGGCAGGTTTGGGGTTTGCTGAAAGATACGAGGCTTCTGACTGCTCGAACCTTCCTGAGCATTCATCCTCCTCTTGCGACCTTCAACATAGACTTGCGCTTGGTCTCCAGCTGGATGGCTTTGTCCACAAGTGACTCCAGATCACGGAAGTCATGGACAACCAAAGCACACTGCAGTTCATCATGCAGCCCATTCAGGAAACGTTCCATCTTCTTCTCCTCTTTGTCGGTGTCCTCGGAGCATACCGAGATAAGTCGGTAAACTCATCAAGATAGCCGACTACATCTCTACTTCCCTGCCTCAGCTTGCGGAATTCATCCTTCTTCCTATCAATGAGTCCACCAGAAATGTGCTTCTTGCGAAACTTCTCCTTGAACTCAGCCCAGTTGATGACGTGGTCAGCCTGCTGGAGAGCCTTGGTAGCTTCCCACCAAGCTCGTGCAGGTCCAGCAAGATAGTGGGTTGCATACAGCACCTTTCATTGTCTCCTACAGCAGCAACTTCCAGATTGTTCCCATGGTAAGAAGCCAATCATCGGCTTCCAGTGGGTGAAGTCCCTTGGAGAAGGTAGGTGGGTTGGTTTTCTGGAAATCGCCTAAGGTGGATCGCTGGTTCTCATTGCCATTGCCATTACCACCATTGTTGTTGTTGTTGTTGTTGTGCGGCTGCGAGTTGTTGCAGGGCAGTGAGATGAGCCTGGCGCTCCTGCCGGGCATTTTCACGTTCCTCCATGATAAGCGCGAGAAGTTGGGCGGGGGTTGGGTCCGGTGGTGGTGGTGCTGATCCTGATCCTCCCGTATTGTCGCGACGGGGCGGCATCCTGAAGCACACCGGGTATAAGAGGCAAGGCAAGAAAAGTTCGACTAAGGGAAAAGACGATTTCGCAAGTGGTTGATTAATTTAAGGATTATATGAAAATATTTCACACAGATCTAACAAGACAAACATACTTATATTTCACAAACATCACATCAAGGAGTTCACAACAACATCAAGCTTACAACCTCAAGCTTACAACATCACCTTACATCTAAGATACATAGCATCTGGTTTCCAAAAGAACCACTACTTCTACTCGACTAGCGATAGGGGTCAACCTAATCCTGCGGTAGTGATCAAGTCACTCGCCTACTGAGGTGGAACCTCCAGCTCTAACACGTCAGCATCTGACTGGTAGAGTGGCTCCTCGGGATCCTCCTCCTCGTCCTCGAGAACTGCCTCGAGTGGCTCCTCCTCCTCGTCAACTAACTCCTCCTCATCATCTCCTCCTCACAGTCCATCTCCTCCACAAAGTCATCATCGTCACTGAGGAAAGCGTTGTTCTCCTTGCGGAGATCCTCGCCCTCCTCCTCCATCTCGTCAGTATGGTGCTCTAGATCCTCAATCAGCTGTCCTGCTCCGCCACCTTCTTGCGGAGCTTCACGATGGTCCTCCTCAGCTGGGCCCTCTTCCGAGAAGAGCGACCTTCTCCTCCAGCAGCTTCTCCTCATTCTCGCGAAGCTCAACGAGCGACTCGCGGTCAAAGCGAAGCTGAATCCTAGTGCGCATCAGATCATCCTGGTGTGCTGAAGTAAGAGCTCCATGTCCATGATGTAGCTCCCAAACATCGGGTGGCAAGGGGAAGGAGTAGGGTGTCCGTCGCAGTTGCGCCTCCCGTAGAACCGGAAACGGGAGTCTACTAACTCCGCCTTGTGCTCCTCACAAAGTCGGGCTAGCATCCTCTGTGTAGCAGTACAGAGACCGTCAACCCAGGTGGCCTCCTTGGTGGTGAAGACGAGCGTCCTGGAACTGGGAGACTTGATGTTCCTGCGAACTGACGACCTGATGAGCCAGCTCAGCCTTCCGACACCGTGAACATCAATCTGAGCTCCCTCAAACTCTGGAGCGGGGCGACCTAACAGCTTGCTCAACTCGAACAAGTCACTCTCGAACGTCAGCTTGCTATCCTTCTCAAGCTGAACGAACTCGGTCCAGTGGAGTGCCATCTACAAATTTTTAAGCAAGTTTTAAGTTAGTAGCTGACGAGTGTATCAAAATTTTAAATGTAGTGGGCAACAAGTGAGTCGAAATTTAAGTTTAATGAGAAGTGTGCATAATTTTAAGGGTACAAAGGAATATGTAATATTTAATGAGAGTAAATTTTTGCAAAGTAAGAGGATTGGAGATAAGCAGTTTTCGAAAATACTTCACTCCTTTCTTTTAGAAATTAATCTTTTTGTAACATTTGTCTGACGACCATGCTAACTAAGGTTTCCTAAAGTCAGGATGGCTCTGATACCAAGTCTGTGGGGACCCCGGACTAGCTGTCCGAAATACCCGATTATGCTTAACACAACGATCCCGTGATCAGTCTGTCGTTGCACATAATCCGAATTGGATACCAAAGTTTACATCCATTACAGTACCGAATAAAAGTCTTACATAAATGGTCATTTAGACCAAGTTCTTACATAGGTGCCTTCATGGGCCAAACCAAAATATCAGCGGAAGCTACGGCGTAGTAGACATCATTCTAACGATGACGACCCGACAGGCAGCTGACTTGTGGAGATCCTTAGTTCGCGTAGAAGTCGCCATACTCCTGCTCGGCGTAGTGCTCCTCCTCGTAGTCTGGCTAGGACAATAGCCAGGGACGAAACCAATATGAGTACATTTGAATGTACTCGCAAACTACCCCAACATGAGTATGCACTAGTTTATTTTAACTTACAACTTTTATTTTTTAAAACATCTCTATATCTTTATTGAAAAAGGTAAGAAGAGTTTTATAACTATTTTTAAAAGAAATCACCATCTCATTTGTTTCTCCAAAACCCTTTCTTTTCCTGACCAAGGCTCACCATGGTCCATTTATTCCAACAACTCATACCACTCCATTTGGTATAGTTGTGTCACACCATCACCAATTCATTTTCTTTAAACTTAAAAGCTTTTCCAAAAACTTGCACATGATCTTAGGACAGCCTCCCAATTGTCCATATCCGAGGACTCGGCTATTCGAATAGTTTTGACCCTCTGCAGAGGTAGCACGCTTTTATCCCACATCCATCCGGTAACTCATCGTGTCAGCCACGTCCCGCCATACAAGGTGTATGCGAAGTTGAGCCACCGACCCTAGCCTCTCCTTTGCTCATGCTAGTATAGGATCCTACCCATATGATAATTCCCACCACACTCAGTCCGGTCCCCGTCGGCAACCCTAAGTGTGAGGACTCATATGTTTTTCCCGGCGACCACATTTATGAAGTCTTCAATCCTCCTCCTTATCTTTCCATAGAGTTTGAGCGAGGACCCAGGTCAGGGGAGTTCACAAACCATCCCCTCATGCATAACGGAGTCATCTCCGTCGATGAGGTATCCCATACTAATAAGAGCAAATTATATGACTAAGCCCCGTTCCCATATGGGGGTAAATGTGGTCGCACAGATTAAGATTGGTTGTCATAGTACTAGGACACTGTGCATTTTTCATAAACATCTCATCCTCCATTTCTCCACTTCAATACCGACATCTCGGCATTCCATAACCACACAAGTATTTCCAAAGGAGTTTTGAATAAACAACATTGTTTTCCATCCTAAAGTTTCATATAACTACTACATAGGGTGGCAAAATAATTTCCATACACTTTTTGAAAAGGTTTTGTAAACCATTGGTTTTAAGAGTAAATCATTTGATCAAAGTAGATGCATATATATTTAGGTGCAAGCTCAGAGAGTAGCTTGCCTTGCTCGGCAAAGTGGCTTGATCTTGATCTTCAGGTTCAACAAATTCCCCCTCCTCGATAAATCCAGCAACGTTCTCGTCTAATCGATAAACAAACAAATACAAGCAATCACTAAACTACTCAAACAACATCACAACATCACAATCATAAGCATCAAATAGCTACTGCACACATCAACAATACAATTTGATTTCAAAATAATTGAATTAAACATTATTTGTTTATGTCCAAATTATGGCAGAAACTTGTTAAACATGTTTAATTCCACAACTTGAGTTCTGTTGGTCACAAAAATACAAACTAAATTTCTATAGAAAGCTACTGATGTGTAGAAGACAACCCATTTGATTTGGATCAATTGGAGTTACCAAACTCCCTACACAAAGGTTTGAATCCAGTAGCTTAACAATCAAGTTTTGGCTACCAAATAAGTTCTGTTACTCCTAAAAATAAATCCTTTTAGGGGTAACTAACCATGATTAAATGTGATCCAACAAAATTGGTCCTAACTCATTTGGGTCAACCATTAAACATATTTGTTTGTTTTAGTCCAGAAGGGTTTATCTTAAAGTCAACAATTAATATTGCTTAATTAATTCTACCAAAATTAGGGAGCTAATACAAGGCAGTACTAAGCTAGCAAAATTGGTTTGGAATTATTTGGACTAACAGAGTATCAGAAACAAACAAGTTTAGAATTTAAACCTTCTGTGGCATTTTCAATAATACTTTTTAACTATTTAATTAAATGACATGAGACCAATTGGGTTGGTTAAACAATTTCATAAGCTTTCCAGAACAATTGAGTTTGATTTATTTGGATTCTAAATCTCAAGTTATTGATTTTACAAATTGGGTCCAGTACTGATAATTCCAGAGAAAACTAATTAGGAAATCTAACTGTTCTGGATAATGTTGAAATTGCTGACATGGGGGACCCATTGGTCAGCGGCACAGCGCACGCGGGGAAATTAATAAAACCCTGACGAGCGGGGCCCGCTCATCAGTCTCTCTCTCTCTTTCTTTTCTATCCGAAACGGTAAGTTACCGTCGGATGGAGATCCAACGGCCCGCAACGAAACCATCGGCGACGACCATTTCTGGGCGGCGCCGTGGCTCCGGCGACGGCGAGGTTGGGCAAAACCTCACCTAGAGGGCTCGGGAAGGCTCGGTGACGACGCGAATCGACGGCGGTGGCATGGGGAGAGCTTATGGCCGAGTCCTGCTTGCTGGGATGGACTGGTTCGTCGGCGGCAACGTCTCCGTCTTCCACGGCCACGGACACGGGCTCCGGCGAAGCTTCTACGGCGCGCCTGTGCACGAAACAACGGAGGAAAGGGCTCGGGTGAGTGCGGCGATGATGGAGAGAAAGGTGGAGGGGTCAGATAGGGAAATGAGGCAGCAGCACGGCACGGCCGTGTCGTCGTCCACCTTCGGATGCGGCGGAGCGTCGAGGAAGCTCACGGGCAGCTGGAGCTTCGAGGGAGTGGCTCCGCCCTCCTGGCGGTGCACTGAGGAGTGGAGAGAGTGAGAGAGGTCAGGGTGGAGTGAAGGGAGTGCACGGTGCGGGTGGGGTATTTATCGGCCGAGGTCGGTCCATGGTGGGTCGGGTGCAGGAGAGCTCCAGAGGGGCGGAGAGCTCGCCGTAGGGGCGGCTGTGGTGTTCGAGGCGTCGAGGCCTAGCTTGGAGGCGTGGCGAGAAGCTGGGCATGCCCAATTTTGGGACGGCCACGAGAGCATTTGGACGGCGAGCGCACGGCCGTCTCGGGCGGGAGTGGCAGCTGCGTGGTGCGAAGCAGCGATGGGGGTCCTCCCCTGGGCTGGCTGCGGTGCGAGGAGAGCAGAGGGGCAAGGGGGAGAGAGGGGGGGCCTGGGCGCGGCGATGGCGCCACGGCGACCGCGTAGGGGCGAGGAGAGAGGTAGGGGATGACACTTTTGCAGAAAGCCCCCTGCCTCCTCTCTGCTGCTATTTTTCCTTCTTCTTTTTCTTATTTATATTCCAGTCCTTCTTCTAATTCCAGAAGCATTTCTTGATTTTATTTGAGGTACTAAATCATTTTAGAAAAATTTGTCAAAATTTGTGGGTCTTCCCATAATGTACAGAAGCCCCACAAAATTGGCATAAAATAATAAAATGTTTTGAAACAATTTCTTTCATAAGGTTTTACTTATTGTATTTTAATTTTATTTCAATTGCTTTTACTTTTGAATTTTAAAATAAGGGTAAAATATGATTTGAGAGAGATAAGTAGTAAGAATGAAATGGGAGGGTTTGCAATACCACTCCACTAAATTTTGTTGGAAACAAAATGAGATCCTCACTTGGAGAATTTGTGTGGCACTTGCCACATTTATTTTTCTTGTTTTGCTTTTACTTTATTTCTCTCCTCTTCTTCATGTTTGTCTTTAGAGCAAGCAACACACCAACAAGAAGAGATAAACAACACAAGCAAGAATATGAGATCAACACATACAATTTTAACAAAAGTTTTTGTTGGCACTCATTTTTGGAACTAATAATACTTGTTGATAATTTTGGGATGTTACAGACAGGGAGGGGAGAGAGGGAGCAGGTGGCGAGTGAGGAGTGAGGGAGAGCAGGGGGGCCGTTTTTCTTCTCCTGGCAGGCATAGGAGAGGGAGGAGGGGGGCCTGGGCGTGCGACGCACAGGAGCGCAGCACGGCGGCATGGTGGTCGCGCGTTTGGCGGGAGGTGAGAGAAGAGATGAAAGTTTTGCACATAACCCCCTGGAACTTTTGATTCCATCACGAACAGATCCTTTCCTGTTTTCTTTTTAAAACCAGCAGCTCTTTGGGGAATTAATTGGGGCATTTAGACATTTTATAAAAACCTGTAAAAATTTGGGTAGCCTCCCAACAACATGTAGAGGCACCACAAAAATTGGTGTGGCCAAATAAAATGTTTTGAACCACTTTTGTTTAGAAAGTGGGATATGGCATTTTTTGCTAAATTCAAAGATGTTGCTCCTTTAACAATTTGGAGCAAGTGCAAAATATTGTTTTGGAGCTCTTGGAACTTCCTTGACAAATAGGAGATGTCAAAGTAATTTTAGTTTGCAAGATTGAGTGCCTTCGTTGTCTTGAAATTTGTTGAATCAAAATTAGCATCTTGTTTGAAGTGGTGCCAAACCACAACAATTCCCTAGCAACACCCACAATTCCCTAGCAACAACAACAATTCCCTAGCACAATTCCCTAGCAACAACAACATGATGCATGATGCCATGATGCAATGAACACAAAAGTGAAAAAATTTCACAGGTTTTCGGGTTCTCAAACATCGGGCTGTTACACTATGGGCTATGATAAGTGAAAGACCAAAAAATAATAACTACATGAGGTGAACATGTGATTATAAGAGGTTAATTGAAATTGTCCATTTTAGCAAATTGATTCTACTTGTTGCCTCATAACACCCTAGCGTGCAATTCTATAGAGATATACTTGTGGAGAAGTAAACTGCATGAAGTAAAGGAGATTGGATGGCAAGCACAATGATGCAAACGTGAGGTTCATATTGTTGACCCAATCCGACATTCTCGTTGGAAAAATTTAAGACACCAAGTTCTAAATCAAAAGGATCTCGGTCATAACACCCACACACCTAGGACACCAAGTTTATGACTAATCCCGCTAATGGAGGATCTTAACACAAAGTAGAGGATATCCCGCATTTGCCGACATATTGGCTCCTTCACAAATTGAACCTTTGCAAATTTTATCAATGCACCGAAGATTGGAGCGGTGTAGATGCGAGCATACAAATACAAGTACAAAGGGTGAGGGTTAACCCTTCCCGGAGAACTTGCATGGGCCAAAATGGTTAGGAGGGTGGTTGTAGCCCAACCCACCAGATTTGAAACCTCAGGTTTGACGCTGGTGTTTCTCATTTAAGGCGGTGTATTGTTCAGTGGGAGGCAACGTTCACGTCGACAGCGAGGCGCCCGTGTGGTGACTTCGTCAATCTCAAGACTCGACCCGCCGACTCGGTCTTTCGGAGGTGCTCATAGGGGTAGGGTGTGCGTCCGTGCGTGCGTTCGTAGGGGTGAGTGTGTGCATGTGTATATGAGCGTATGCGTTGTATTATGTTTCTAAAAAAACTCCCCCCTTCACAAATCTTAAAAGGATTCTCTCCGAGCACCAACGATGTCTCACAAAAGATTCAGTGGTGTATATGAGTTCGCGAACACAATTAATGAAAGTTAAGATAATATGACTAGAGGGAGCGTGAATAGGAGTTTATGAAATCTTGCTATAATATCAAACTGAGCACAATTTATGATCTAGGTGTGGATATATTAAGCACGAAGTTAACAGGTGGATCTTAAGCTGGAAATATACTACAAGAACAGCAACTAAGACTAGGAGAGCAACTACATTATGAAGTTAAGAATACTAGTCGGTAAGATCTAAGCTCAAACTGATGCTTTAGACATAATAAGAAGATAAACTGAACGTTTACCGCTGGCGGACGGAAATGGCCTACCGCTGGCGGGCAAGCGCCCGCCAGCGATAACTACGCCAATGGTAATAATTATCGCTGGCGGGCAGCAATTGTGTCCGCCAACGGTAGGTTCGACAGCAGTGGCGGGCACGGCTGCCATCGGTACTAGTTACTGGTTTGGGCTTCTGGGAGCGTTGTCCCAGCGGTATATATCCAATATAAATGCAATATATTCAGGTACAAGCGACCAAAACAACAAGAATATAGATAATTTCACATATAAAAGTTGTCATACATGAATACATGCAGATAGATTCATGCACGGAAGTTTCCAAATCAACTACTGTCATCTAAACCACAATCACATACAAGAGAATGACAATGATGATGAGTAAGAAGGGGATCACGATGAAGTTGTACTTCATGCGGTTCTTCCACTCTTCCGCAAGCAGGTGATTCAAATATCTAGATTTTGTCTCCGCTTTACTGTTGTAACTATTGTGGTTGTTCACGATGATGTTGGATTTCATCCGGTTCTTCTTCTCTTCCGCAAGAAGGTGGTTGAAGTACCTAGCTTTCGCCTTCTCTTTACTCTTGTAGCTTTTGTGGTTGTTGCCTTTGAACTTGTTCACTTGCTTTAGACAATCTTCCCACTCTTAATAGACTCCTGGAAAATGACCTTCGTACACCACATGCCACTTCTTCATTTCTCTGTACACAATACGCATATAAAAGTATAAGTCAAATAAGTGTTGTAAGAAAAAAGATTTGTGTACATAAGACAGAAGAAAGACTACAGCAAACGAAAAATTAACTAAACATGCATGTGATGACTCCCAAGTGCAGGAGATCAATTGTAGTACCTTTCGATTAGAAAAGGTTGTCGAACCCACGAGGAGCTGAAGGTATTGGTTAGCAAGATTGATAAATAAAACAATAAAAGATGCAAGTGTTTTTGGTATTTTTGGTTGTATAGCTGCAATGCAGAAAATAAATAGTAGCAAGTGAAAGCTCTCAATGAGAGAAAGCCCAATCCTCTTATGTGGCAAGAGGACAAGCTCAAGTGATGTGTAATTTATATGTGGAAAACGTTCCCGAGGGCGGCATGGATATTGCTAGGCATAGAGATTTATTAAACAACATGTTGGATATCTTGTCAAGTTTTAATCTTCTTTGGACGGAGCCATAATTCGGTATAGCTAAATAAATAAACTACAACCCCTTATGATGGATCATGTGGCCAAGTAAATGACTGCACAAGAATTATTAAGACATAAAGTGCCACCATAGCATTACACTCTAAGGTCCCCGATACTAATACCCTCATAATACAACTTCATGACTCGGTCTCAGGTTTACATGTCCTCCCAAGTCTTCGTCAATTCATTATACTACGGTGTTCTCTTATAAGCCCATATAGGTGAAGTGTTGTGCAGTCGACGTTAGCACAACACCATCATAGAATCACATAAAAGATAAACTCTTGACAAAATACCAACACATGTTATATATAAATCCTTGCCAATTCATCCTATGCCCTCAGGAACATATGGAACTACTCACAACGTGCAAACATGATGATATTCGGTGGCATAAGAGGTACAACACAATCTGAAAATATAACTTCACCACCAAATAATGACAAACATGAATAGTAGCACAAGACAAGTATATAGGGTATAGCAACTCTCAAACTACGAGGGGAACGGAGTGGATCACGGTGATGATGATGGAGATGGTGCTGGTCTTGATGGGGGTGATGATGTAGAGGCCTCCTCCCATGCCAAGGAGGAGAGGTGATGACGATGACGATGATTTCCCCCTCTCCGGAGCTCCGGAGCAGCAGGATCTGATCCCCCTCGGAGGGAATCAGGAGTTTCGCCACGGCCGCGGCCTCGGATGGACTAGGAAAAATTAGGGCGTAACTTTTCGGGCGAGACGAAGGCGTTGCTAAAAAGCCCCAGGCGAGGAGGTGCCCGAGGCCCCTTTTGGTGGGTCCCACACGGGCAGGTACATGGGCCACGTGGGCCCACCTCTTCCGGCCCTCGTGGCTCTCCTCTCTTCGGTCTTCTTCCCACTGCCTTTCTCCTGATGAAAAACTGACGTGGTATTTTTCCTTCTATTATTTGAGTCCCTGTGGCTCCTGAAACATTAAAAACAAGAAAAGGAGGTTTTCTGCCTCCCAAAAATTAAATACCAAAAATAGGGACTTTGTATGAAAGTCCCATAAATCATCTAAAACATGTAAAAACAGTGATATAATAATGTAAATAACATTCTAATATGATACTAAAAGTTGTATAAATGATGATATAAATGCACGTATCAACCCCCCAAGCTCAAACCTTTACTCGTCCTCGAGTAAGTAAGGACATAGATCATTACATGCATCAATGGACTTATGGTTGATAAATAAATCCGAGCATTGTATCATCATCATATTCAGTTGCAATGTAAGATTAATGAACTAAAACTCATACATATGAGGGCAACATAAGTAGAAGCTCTACCAATCACCCCTTACTTTTGAAAGCAAATAACCATTGTATGTTGGACAATCGAATCATATTATTTTTCACATGCTTTTGCTCTTCATGGCAAGCATTATAATCTTTTATACTTTGCTGAAATTTAAAGACAAGATAAACTCTCATTGGATAACAAGTTCAAAGAAGACAAACGAAAAGATAGATAGATATAAAAGTTGTTTTCAACCTTGCTTCACTAGTAACTAGTGCAAACTTTAGTCATGGATATCTCAATCAAGTTCCTATGCTCCATACAACCTTTTTCTTACACTTTCCATGGCTAACTGAAACTTCAGGTGCCTTCCTTTACATTCACATTCAAGAGCATAAGTATTGAAATACCCATGATCATTAATTTGCTCAAAAGATACTAGATTCCAACAAGAGTGTTTTATATCCTTTTCATTATACCTTCTCAACTTTTATCCTACAAGACTATATCTCAACTTTAAACTATTAATTCCAAGTCATATTGACTCTTTACTTATTTCATGATGAGATAATTCTACAATTGTCCAACACACTCAAGTTAATTAATTTCAAGGCAAGATGTGACTGAAACTCTAAATATGCCACGCTCATTTGCATGAGTGTTACCCATCAATCTCCAAACAAGAGAATTATGGATGACACCATACTTTAATGTTCATTGATAAACCATAAGATAGAGATACATGATAATGCTCCATGAGCTCACACACGCCTAAGAGATATTGATAACTAAACGATAAAAGCAAAACACACCATGACTAGATAGATATGATAAACTAGTAGAGATAAAGACTAGGTGGAACTCCCCCAAGCTTGACGTTCTTCCAGGCTCTCTTTTGCTGCAGCCTCCTCCTTCTCATATTCTTCCTCCCATTCAGCCATCTTCCATGGGAAAGGCCTTCCATCAAGGAAAAATGTAGGTGGATCATTATACCTGAGGGTGGCAGCAGCTGCAATCTTCTTGAAGCGTTCTTCATATTCGCAGTTCTGGTTCTCTACATCCCACATGAAGCATTGGAACTTCTCCCACTTGTCGATGACGTCCTTGTACCTATCTTCCAGATCTTCAAGCCTCTTCTTGTACTCTTCAACCTTCTTCTCCAGCTCCAGGTTCATGAAGTGGTGAGCATCAAGGCTGCGGTAAACCACAGTGCCATACCTGAAGGTCTTTTCCTCCAATTCGTCCAGCCTTTCCTCCACCGTGCCGGTGGCTTTGGGAGCCTTCACCTCCTCCACGAGCATCACGCCCTCCTTGAAGCACACGGTCTTCGGTGGTGCCATCACGGAGCTGAGGTAGCGGTTCACAACACCTTCCTTGGGAGGGCTCTCCCCATCTTGATTGGATCCGGAGCAAGACATGGCTAAAACCTGACAGACAGAAACAACAGAAAGAGAGATCGCTCGAGGACGCTCGGTGCGAGATTAGATCGGCAGAGAGGAGTATATATTGAGGGTTTTTAGGTCAAGACGAAGCGTCGGGATCGAAAACAAGGTGAAAAGGGACTCCGAGGGGCAAAAGGAGTGGGCCCACGCGGCCCCTGTACCTGGCCGCGTGGGACCCCCTCTTTCCTTCCTCGGGTCTCCGCTTCGTCCAGTTTTCTTGTCCCGCACGTTAATTTCCATAAAAAATGACTTCCGTAAAATATTATGCAATTCCGAGAAACTTTCCAACACTAAGTTACCTTCTATTGATTTAGGGTTTCTGGAACTGCACGGTTTCGCTCAATTACCTCCTCGGGTGTTTGTAAATTCAACTCTTCCACCATTCCGATGATGCTTTTTCCTGCAATGTAAGGTTTAAGGCGTTGTCCATTGACTACATGAGGTTTACCTTTCATGTCACCGTGAAGACGGATAGCTCCTGAACGGTACACCTCCTGTATCACTAATGGTCCCTACCACTTTGAACGCAACTTCCCTGCAGAAAACTTAAAACGAGAGTTGTATAACAAAACTTGATCACCTACTTTGAATTCTTTCTTCTTAATTTTCTTGTCATGCCAAATTTTAACCTTTTCTTTAAACATTTTAGCATTTTCATAAGCTTCATTCCTCCATTCATCTAGTAGGCTTAAATCAAGAATTCTCTTTTCTCTAGCAGTTTTAAAATCAAAGTTTAATTGTTTAACTGCCCATCTAGCATTATGTTCTAACTCAACAGGTAAATGACAAGCTTTTCCATAAACCATTTTATAAAGACATTCCCATAGGATTTTTAAAAGCAGTTCTATAAGCCCATAATGCATCATTAATTTTAGTTGGCCAATCAGACCTAGACTTGTTGACTGTCTTTTCCAAAGTGAGTTTGATTTCCCTATTACTTAATTCAACTTGTCCACTTGTTTGAGGATGATAAGGAGATGCAATTCTATGGTTAACATTATATTTTGTCAAAGTTTTTCTAAGAACACCATGCAAGAAATAAGAACCACCATCAGTAATTAAAAACCTAGGAAGACCAAACCTGGGGAAAATGATGTCTTTTAGCATCGTCATTGTTGTGGCATGACCTGCACTTTTGGTTGGAATTGCTTCCACCCACTTTGTAACATAGTCAACTGCAACCAAAATGTGAGTATGCTTTGTCTTTGATTCTGGGAAAGGTCCCATAAAGTCAAAACCCCACACATCAAATGGCTCAAGTGGCAGAGAATAATTCATAGGCACTTTATTTCTCCTACCAAAGTTTCCTACTCTTTGACATTTATTGTGGCACCCCGCTCTGGCACATATTTCCAGAGAGACGGTCGCCCCGTGCGCCAGCCCAAGATATCTGGCCGCACGTTACGACAATGCAACATAGCGGAAATCATTACACAATCAGGCACAAAAAGTGCTACAAATGGTTTACAAGGCCATCGAGGCATTACAAAATATCTTGCCAAGCGTGGCCCAACTCAGAGTTTAACTGGCAGCGGAAGACGGCTAAGGCAACGGCTTGGAGCGGCTCCACTCCACAGGTATCTGGCTGGGCTACTAATCCTAGCACGCTTCTGCTCCATGTCCTTGCTAAGGTAGAGGTGAATCCTCGCCGAAATCTGGCCACAATCACAAGGCCCGTGAGTACATTTGTATGCACTCAGCAAGAATCGCCACACACTACAAACAATCCAACAATCATGCAACAAGATCTTCCTTGGAAATAAAATCCTACAACATGTTCAGTGTACTCTAGATATATGACATAAAAGTAGCATGGCATTGACAACCAAACATGTCATAAGCAAGCAACGGGGGTATCACCAGTACAGAATCCAAGCCAGGTGGGGTTGGATCGTGCACCGGCAATCATACAAAGGGGCTTACCTGTGACGAGTAAACAAGTGTACCATTTGGTACCAAGTAACATAACAATATTTACCATCCTGCTAGGCCCACTGGCCTTATCTCTTTTCTCAACTCTCCTAGGCCTTCTGGCCTTATTTTTCCACGTTGGGCATGCACGGTTGATGTTGGCTCCGGCCTAACTCTAGGCTCCCAACGATCACACCGTCACCCCGAAACACGGTATCCATAGCTCAAGTAACATTCCCTGCTTCATCTTATTGTTCATTTAGTGAAATCAGGTTGTTCATCTTTCTTTCAACAGAACTTATGTTTAACCTCCTGACTCGACAAAGACACACAGTGTGACCGACACTGAACTGTTGTTCCATAACCTTGGAACGAGGCTAGACATCCAGATTTGACACTCTCGAGAGGTTGCAGATACCACCCATCTAAGTGCACCACACTCAGCCGGTACTTTAGGATGTCATCCTTAAGGCGAACTCAGCAAGATACACTCACCGACCGTTCACGCTACCAAGACACTCCTTGTATAGCTACCGACACAACTCTATGTCTTATGACGAAGTGAATCCGGCACGCCCCCAACAGATGAGCGACGCCTAGCTCCGGAACCTTCACAAGACTAGCCCCGACCACAAAGGTAACCGACTAATCTTGCCAAAATGGTAGCATCAAAGAAGGCTCAATAGGTTACGTAGGTCAAGGCCCGCCCATATGAGCGACAGTGGCAGTGCTTTCGATGTTCAGATTAGTGGCACTATGGACTGACCCTATCGATGCTTGGAGGGGTGTTTCATTTAATCAAGTTTCATCATAACAAGTCCAAACAACAAAGGATTAGTCCCGCACAACAACCATAATATCAATATAATATCAACAAACAACCAGCCATTAGCAACGTAATATTTCAATTAATAGTTTGTTTGTGTTGACTGGGTGACTATGGCGGTTCCTCCAGCCGGCGCCACCATGAATCAGTGTTCACAGAAAATAGCACAGTGGGTCAATCGGACGACTGTGGCGGTTCCTCCAGCCAGCGCCCTCGCAGATTAATTACAAAGTTGGTGAGGCATGTAACCTCCAAACAATGAACCGAAAAGCATTCATAAGAAAGAATGCATCCATTCCACTCAAGGATTAACCCGACGTGGTGTCAGCAATCTTGGCAAATGAACCAAATGGAAAGCAAATGTCCCAAGCGTCGCAGTCCAGGCAGGCTTACGCCAACCACGTTTGACGGAGGGAGAAGAAGCAAATAACTCTTTTGGCAAATGCCCCCAACTCGAGGATCATAAGACGACATTCGTCTGCTCCTCACCTCGGCGAAGAAGAAGAAACAAACAAGCATGTTTTATAGTTGACAAAGCCACGCAAGGGCGAGGCGCACAGTTGTATTATTTCCCATTCCCTTGACTGTGGCGGTTCCTCCAGCCCATCGCCTCGGGAATGGGGGTTAGGCACAGATAAGAAATTATAAAGTAATGCGACAATTTATAATGCAACAAGGCATCGCTATCTATGCTCGGAAATAAACATGGCATGAAGCATACACATGAAATCACATCGACGATCATCAACATTGATTAGCAAGCAAAACACAACAAGATACACTAGACAGGAGCTCATAGCAAGTGGTTAGCTTGCCTCGGGGTTACGTGGTTCTGCTCTGGTTCGTCGGTGAAGTGAAGACGTCACGGAATCGGGCACCGGTAGCCCTATACCGCGCCACCAGGATGGTATCACACATAAACATGGGCTACCCCAAAACTTTACTGTAAGGGTGTGAAACTTATACCACTGGATCGATCTCGCGAAGATAGGAATTTAGAAATTTGAATCACCGAAAACGGAGTTACGGTTCAAAAGATATTGACGTTTGAAAATCTGTCCAGCAGGGAAAAAGAAAAAGTTCCGCGAAAAAAACGGAACAGGCCGCAAATGGGCCGCTGCGCGCTGCGCCTGGCTGGGCCGCTGGTGGGCTGTGGGCTGCTGCGCTGCTGCTGGTCAGCTGGGCCAGAAATGGTTCGCTGGGAAAAAAAGAAAAAAAAAGCAGAGGATCGATCGATCTCCACTGAACGTCGTCTTCAACCTCCTGTGTGCGTACTGGAACTGCACAGATTGGCCGGGGACGGCCCGGGAGCGCGCCGGGAGGCCGGCTGGCGGCGGGGACGGACCCGGGGTGGTGCACCGCGGCCAGGGGAGGAGGAACCGGAGGCGGGGGTCGCCTCCCCGAGCTTGCCCGAGCTCGCGGGTGCACGACCATGGTGGCAAAGTTTTTGGAGATTTTGTGCGGCTCTCTCTCACTTGTGGGCACCGAATGAGGAGGGCAGGGAAGAGGGAATGGGTGCGTCCAGGTGAGGGGCTCGGGGTGCTCTTATATACGCAGGAGAGGAGGAGAGTTAGGTGTGGCCGTGGCGGCCATTGATGGCCCCGTGAGGTCACGGCTCACGTCCTCCGGCCCACAGGGAGGGGATAAGGAGGGGGAGGGGATGAGGCAGCCGTGCTGGAGGCACAGTGGAGCACGTGGGTGCACTGGTGCAGAGGATAAGGGCAGGAGCTAGGGTTTGCGCAGGGTCATGCCGACACCGGCATGTCCAGAGCGCGACGTGATCGACATCGTCGCGTTCCCGATGATTTAGGGCACTAAAAAGAAAACGGGTCGCGTCACTGGGTTGCACTAACAGTACACACAACACACAGTAAGCAAAACATCAAATAGGAGCAAAAGGCCAGTGCAAAGTTGTGAAAAATTCAAATGCCCTCAAGGTGTTCGATACAAAGAAAAGGGACTTCCTCTATCCCAATGGAGCTGGGATTTTTGCTGGTGGTGTTCTACTGGTATGTGAGTAAGGTGGTCCAGTTTCACTCAATTTGGAGAAAGTTTCATGTGTAAACATTTTCGGGTTTCGAAAAGGGCAGAAGGTGTTTGATGGGTGTCCTACAAGAAAAAGTTGATCCAAATGATCCCAAATTTCTTGGGGTGGCTTATAATGGGATATGAAACACTTCCTCAGGTGGTCAAGATTTACGGTGGAGGGGAGTAGGGTTTTGGTTTTAATGGCCCGGTAGTGGCAGATTTGGTAATTTCTTCAATCTAAAAAGTTGCATAGGTCATGGCGATGTTCATGCATATATGGGATATACATGAGGATAGGTGTCTCTGGATTTTTGCCGGAATTTTCTAAGCAGGATAAAGGAGAGTTTCTTTGGAGAGGCGAGATACCGGTTTTTGTTTCCTATAGAAAAAGGCATTAAGGTTTTATAAAGAAAACCCTAATGAACGGGATCAAAGGTGATCAGAAATATTCAGAGAATATTCCCGGGGTTGGGACAAGAGAGATACATCAATCACCAAAAGTTCAAATGAGTTTTGATAAAATTCCGAGAAATCCAAGTTAAAAGGTTTTCGAAAAAATTTAGTTCACCCTTTTTCAGGAAAACCGGTTAGTGAAAATCGGGGTGTTACAGATCTACCCCCCTTAAAAGAATCGCGTCCTCGCGATTTCCAAGGTTTACCTTTGGATTGACCTGTTGGTCAACCTTATTCCTTGTCCGTTTTCTCTTGATCTTCTCATCTGTCTTGACAGGGTCTTTAATCTTGACTTCAATGCCATAAGCGTGCTTTTTATTGGGCTTGAGTAACAGAAACCATAATCTGACCGGCTCTTATCTATCGTCTCAATTTTGCACTGACAACAGGGCGGTTCTCAAGCTGGGTTCAAGTTGAAATTCTTCATTGTTGTTCATTCATCACATAACTCCCGGTTGACCCATTGTGGTCATTTTTGGGATTCATGCGCCAACCGTACCATGTATGTACTTTGATCCTTGGCTGTACTGGTCCATCTTACCATCATTTGCATGAAAGATTTAGGGGCTCAATCTTTATGGAACGTGGGTCTTGTCTGGTCTGAAAGGTACCAATCTTATCATATGGTTTTCTCATCACCTAGGCATCTTCTGACGTTGATAGCCTTTCCACCGATCTGACTTTAGCCACTCGATACCCATATTAGGAACTCTGAGAAAGTTGAAGGAATCTCATGGAGGCTTGGAGCTTTGTTTGTCACGGCTGGCAATTTTCATGATGGCAAGCTGACTTTGTTTTGGTGCCACCACAATTTGCGTACTGCCATCTTGGCACATTTGTGTTTCCTCGGGGTGAGAGGAATAAAGACTTCTTGAGCTAGGAGTGATGTACTGATGGCGCCGCTTCCATCAACGGCTGTTGAAAATCCTCAAGTATGTGAACTTTTATTTCCATATTGCCTTATTCCCACTGCGTCTGCGAGAGGTTTGTAGTGATCGAACAGATCCATAGACTCCCTTATTTCCATCTTTGTTGATGAGTGAAATGTGGAGGCAAAACTTTACCAACAATGAAATTTGCATAATTGGCAAACCATGGAGATGCAACTTTAGCACTAGAAACATTAATATTTGCAAGTTGTTCATTAACAAAGCTATCATTAATAGGAATATGATCATCAGGTATATTTTCCATTCTAGAGAGATGACCAGCTACTTGATTACCTTCCCCTTTCCTATCAACAATGTGTAAATCAAATTCTTGCAATAAAAGTACCCATCTTATTAATCTAGGCTTAGCATCTTTTTTATGCATCAAGTATTTAATAGCAGAATGATCAGTATGCAATGTGACTTTTGAATCAGTAATATAAGGTCTGAACTTGTCACAAGCAAATAGTACTGCTAAAAATTCTTTTTCAGTTATAGCATAATTTCTTTGAGCAGCATCAAGTGTTCTACTAGCATAATAGATAACATTCAGTTTTTTATCAACACGTTGGCCCAAAACAGCCCCAACTGCATAATCACTAGCATCACACATAATTTCAAAAGGCAATTTCCAATCAGGAGGTTGAATAATAGGAGCACTTATTAAAGCATTCTTCAAAATATTAAAGGACTCAATGCAATCATAATTAAAAGAGAAATTAACATCCTTTTGCAAAAGATTGGTTAGAGGTTTTGATATTTTGGAAAAATCTTTAATAAACCTACGATAAAAACCTGCATGCCCAAGAAAACTTCTTATACCTTTGATGTCTTTTGGGTATGGTAGCTTTTCAATAGCTTCTATCTTCGCTGGATCAACTTCTATTCCTTTTCCAGAAATCTTATGCCCAAGAACAATACCTTCAGTAACCATGAAGTGACACTTCTCCCAATTAATTACTAAGTGTTGGTCTTCACAACACTGCAAAACTTTGTTAAGGTTGAACAAGCAATTACCGAAGGAAGTACCATACAGAGAAAAATCATCCATAAAGACTTCCATTATCTTTTCAATATAATTAGCAAATATGGCATTCATGCATCTTTGAAAAGTAGCAGGAGCATTACATAAACCGAATAGCATTCTCCTATAAGCAAATGTACCATATGGGCAAGTAAAAGTGGTCTTTTCTTGATCATCCTTATGGACAGGAATTTGTGAGAAACCTGAATAACCATCTAGATAACAAAAGTGAGAGTGTTTAGATAACCTTTCTAACATTTGATCAATAAATGGCAATGGATAATGATCTTTTCGAGTTGCTTTATTTAATTTTCTGAAATCAATACACATCCTATAACCAACAACAGTACGTTGAGCCACAAGTTCATCCTCATCATTTGGAACAATGATGACGTGAAAGACACACGTTCGGAACCCCAAGAGGAAGGTATGATGAGTGCAGCAGCAAGTTTTCCCTCAGTATGAAACCGAGGTTATCGAACCAGTAGGAGATGAAGACACTTCTGAAGGTGTCAACGGCGCCAGAAAAAGTGGTGTTGGTGGAGTGCTTCCTCTTCCTAGCACTGGTGCCAGAAAAAGTGCGGTGTCGTAGGAGAGGTCCTGGCTGTTGACTTGGAACTTGCACACAAAACAACCAAAATACTTTGCCCCAACTTAACAGTGAGGTTGTCAATCTCACCGGCTTGCTGAAAACAAAGGATTAGACGTATAGTGTGTAAAATGATGTTTGTTTGCAAAGAATGAAAGAAAACAATAATTGCAGTAGGTTGTATTTCAGATGTAAAAGAATGGACCGGGGTCCACAGTTCACTAGTGGTGTCTCTCCATAATAAATAACTAACATGCTGGGTAAACAAACTACAGCTGGGCAATTGACAATATTGAAAAGTGCATAACATGCATGTGCAAGTTGTGGTGTCTACTATGAGATTCATTTGGGCATTACGACAAAGTACACAGACCGCTATCCAGCATGCATCTATGCCTAAATAGTCCACCTTCAGGTTAGCATCAGTATTAAGTTGCAAGCAACAGACAATTGCATTAAGTAAAGTGCATAATGTAAACAACACATTCATCCTTAGACAAAGCATCATTAGGTTACCCCTAGTGGCAATAGCACATCCACAGCCTTAGAGGTTGCTGTCACTTCCCCAGATTAAATGGAGACTGAACCCACTATCTAGCATAAATACTCCCTCTTGGAGTCACCAGCATCCACTTGGCCAGAGTATCAACAAGCAACGGAGAGCATGCAAGATCATAAATAACATAGACATAATATTTCAGTATTCAACTTGACATAGTATCAATATTCATTGGATCCCAGCAAACACAACATGTTGCATTACAATAAGATGATCTTGATCATGATAGGCAGCTCACAAGATCTAAACATGATGGCACAAGAGGAGAAGACAACCATCTAGCTACTGCTATGGACCCATAGTCCAAGGATGAACTACTCACACATCACTCCGGAGGCAGGCATGGCGATGTAGAGCCCTCCGGTGATGATTCCCCTCTCCGACAGGTGCCGGGAAGAGCTTCAGAACCCTCCCGAGTTAGGGTTGACGGCGGCAGCGACTCTGGAACTTTTCGTGGTTTTTGACTCGGGTACTTAGGGTTTTCCCGTCAAAGGCAATTTATAGGCGAAGGGGCGGCGTCGGTGGAGGCTCGAGGCCTCCTCACCACGTGGCGGCGCGGTAGGAGGTGGGACCGCGCCACCAGGTGGTGAGGACGGCCCACGGCCCCCCTTCGTCTCTCCTTCGGACTCCGTGTACGTGTCAGAAAAATAGGAACTTGGCTTTTTGTTTCGTCCAATTCCGAGAATATTTCCAGAACAACTTTTCTGAAACCAAAAACAGCAGAAAACAGGAACTGGCACTGTGTCATCTTGTTAATAGGTTGGTCCTAGAAAATGCATAAAAATGATATAAAGTGTATATAAAACATGTAGCAATTGGCATAATATAAGCATGGAACATCAGAAATTATGGATACGTTGGAGTGGTATCAAACAACAGTCATTCCACCTTTTTTAGGAACACAATGAACAGGACTAACCCACTTACTATCAGCTATAGGATAAATGATACCAGCTTCAATAAGTCTTATTACCTCTTTCTTACCACTTCTTTCATTTTTGGATGGAGACGGCGTTGATAATCAACAACAGGTTTTGCATCTTCCTCCAATTAATTTTATGCATACATAGAGCTGGGCTTATACCTTTAAGATCATCAAGAGAGTATCCAATGGCTGGTCGGTGAGCTTTTAGCACATCAAGTAATTTCTCTTCTCTTCAGCTGAAAGGTTAGCACTAATAATGACAGGATATATGCTCTTCTCATCCAAATATGCATATTTCAGATTTGTAGGCAAAGGTTTTAATTCAAAACTAGGATCCCCTTTAGGTGGTGGTAGCACTCCTAAATTATCAGGTGGGATATGCAATTGTAATTGTGGTGGTTGTTGCCATAATATTTGTTCTAAAGCCTCTTTTTCCTCATCATTAAATGGTTCATCTTGATTAAGCATATAACGTTCTACAACATCATTGAAGCTACAGCTATATGAGCAAGAGTTTCAATTAAATCTTAGAAATTGGCTCTTTCAACATGTTTATCAGCAAATTTGGAAAAGTTGAATTCAAGTTTTCACCAGCACATTTAATAAACACTTTCTCTTTAGGCAAATTAATTTCAGCACCAACAGTATGTAAGAAAGGTCTACCAAAAATGATAGGACAAAATGAATCTTGAGGACAACCAAGCACAATAAAATCAGCAGGATATTTTATTTTGCCAACCAATACTTCAACATCTCTAACAATTCCAAATGGACTAATATAATCTTTATTAGCAAGTTGAATTGTCATACCTGTCTCTTCCATAACAATGGATCAATATCAGGCTTGATCTCAAGATAAAGAGAATATGGAATGACACTAATACTTGCTCCAATATCACATAGACCATGATAACTTGAAGTCCCAATAGAGCATGATATAACAGGTTTCCCAACTTGGCCGAATTACCTTTGATGACTTTAGTAGCATCTTCACATAATAAACATCAACAGGGTCTTCTTCATTTAGTTGCTTGATAACAGAAATTTGAGTGTTGACTTCCACCTGTTCATAAGGCTGAGAACATCTTTTGTTACTCTTGTTAGTAACAGCAATAAGTAAATTCTCCTTAACTTGGTTTGGATATGGAGGTGGTTCAACATACTCCTCAATTGTCACAGATGACACTGGTTCAACCTGTTTAATAACTTTAGGAACAACAATAGATTGTTTAACAGGTTCAACATAAACTTCAAACCACTTTTTGGAACACATATGATCAGCAAAACCTTTAGCTATCTCAATTATAACATAAGGATCAAGACCAAAAGTATCACTCAGATTTTTAAACAAATAGAAGTAGAGAAGTTCTCTACACATGAATATTCATAATCAAAATAGGCTCATTACCTTTATCAAGATCCCAATGACTAGTATTTTCAGAAATAGTCTCCAATAAATTCCATGCTTCTTCTTCAGTATTATTAGTAAAACTTCCACCAGATGAATTATCCAGAATTCCTTGTGCTTCATAGGTAGCCTCACATAAAAGTTTATCAATATAAGTTTCCTTGTAAGATCATGACAAGGATTCTTGCGAAGGAGTTCCTTTAACCTCCCCCAAGCTTGAGTAATACTCTCTCCCAGATGTGGCCAGAAATTAATATATAGCAGCGGTTTCATAAGCTTCTTTAGGAGTAAAATATTTAAGAAAGAAAACCTTCCTCAAGATACTCCATTCAATTGACCTCTTCATCCAAAGACCTGTACCAATCACGAGCATTACCAGATAAAGACAAATACAATAGCTTCCTTTTTACCTGATCCTCAGAAATACCAGGTAGTCTAAATAAGCCACATATGTCCTCAATTATCTCCATGTGTTCACGTGCAGACTTAGTTCCATCCCTGTAAATGGATTTTTCATAACTCTTTTAACATGACCAATGGGAATTTTAAATCCCACTTTAGGTATCTCAGACACAGTAGTTTCAACCACTTTAGTAGTGGCATAAGCACTTTCATATAGAGCAAGATGCAGCGAGGCACGATTCATAAATGCCATAGTAACAATGAGATAAACACAGCTTTCAAGTTTCCTTACCAAACTTCTTACCAATAGCGCTACGCTCCCCGGCAACGGCGCCAGAAAAGTATCTTGATGACTCCCAAGTGCAGGAGATCAATTGTAGTACCTTTCAATTAGAAAAGGTTGTCGAACCCACGAGGAGCTGAAGGTATTGGTTAGTAAGATTGATAAATAAAACAATAAAAGATGCAAGTGTTTTTGGTATTTTTGGTTGTATAGTTGCAATGCAGAAAATAAATAGTAGCAAGTGAAAGCTCTCAAAGAGAGAAAGCCCAATCCTCTTATGTGGCAAGAGGACAAGCTCAAGTGATGTGTAACTTATATGTGGAAAACGTTCCCGAGGGCGGCATGGATGCTAGGCATAGAGATTTATTAAACAACACGTTGAATATCTTGTCAAGTTTTAATCTTCTTTGGACGGAGCCATAATTAGGTATAGCTAAATAAATAAACTACAACCCCTTATGATGGATCATGTGGCCAAGTAAATGACTGCACAAGAATTATTAAGACATAAAGTCCCACCATAGCATTACACTCTAAGGTCCCCGATACTAATACCCTCATAATATAACTTCATGACTCGGTCTCAGGTTTACATGTCCTCCCAAGTCTCCTCAATTCATTATACTACGGTGTTCTCCTATGAGCCCATATAGGTGAAGTGTTGTGCAGTCGACGTTCGCACAACACCATCATAGAATCACATAAAAGATAAACTCTTGACAAAATACCAACACATGTATATATAAATCATTGCCAATTCATCCTATGCCCTCAGGAACATACGGGAACTACTCACAACGTGCAAACATGATATATTCAGTGGCATAAGTGGTACAACACAATCTGAAAATAACTTCACCACCAAATAATGACAAGTACTCAATCACAAACATGAATAGTAGCACAAGACAAGTATCTAGGGTATAGCAACTCTCAAACTACGAGGGGAACGGAGTGGATCACGGTGATGATGATGGAGATGGTGCTGGTCTTGATGGGGGTGATGATGTAGAGGCCTCCTCCCACGCCAAGGAGGAGAGGTGATGACGATGACGATGATTTCCCCCTTCTCCGGAGCTCCGGAGCAGCAGGATCTGACCCCCTCGGAGGGAATCAGGAGTTTCGCCGCCGCCGCGCCTCGGATGGACTTGGAAAAATTAGGGCGTACTTTTCGGGCGAGACGAAGGCGTTGCTAAAAAGCCCCAGGCGAGGAGGTGCCCGAGGCCCTTTTGGTGGGTCCACGCGGCCAGGTACATGGGCCGCGTGGGCCCACCCTTTGGCCCTCGTGGCTCTCCTCTCTTCGGTCTTCTTCCCTTGCCTTTCTCCGATGAAAAACTGACGTGGTATTTTTCCTTTTATTATTTGATCCTAGCTCCTGAAACATTAAAAACAAGAAAAGGAGGTTTTCTGCCTCCCAGAAATTAAATACCAAAAATAGGGACTTTGTATGAAAGTCCCATAAATCATCTAAAACATGTAAAAACATGATATAATAATGTAAATAACATTCTAATATGATACTAAAAGTTGTATAAATGATGATATCAAATGCACGTATCAGCATGCACGATTCATAACCGTTAATATATAGCATCGGTCACACAAAATCAACGACTTTTGAAACTAGGCAAGTTAATTTTTATTGTTCCTCACCTTCTCTTCGGTATCTACGGGAACTGGAGATCACCATCTAACGAGTTGAATGACATGTAATCACCCAAACATCTTATGCGCCTTTCTAGCTCGGCTTAGGTGGTGGTTTAAAGCCGAAGTACGTACAACTCTCCATCTTTATCTAGGATGTCACACATGATGATTCGCGCGATCATGTTCTAGATGTATCGAAACAGCTCTGATAACATAATCAGTGGGGTCCTTTAGTCTTTGGCACCATTTGTTGATATCACCAATAAATTGGCCTCGTCGTTGAAACTTTAAAACCCACCGCATTTGAGAGATGAGGTACCATGACTCCATACAACTACTTGAATCCTGCTTGATGCATGGGAAATAGGTTCTGTGAGAGAATTTAAACCTTCGCTCAAGTGTCTTTTTTGTTTGTAAAACCGGGCCACCCTTCAAGGCGTAGCCATTGAGAGCATCATTCATAACAATCTTGATGTCGTTGTAGTCCCTATTAGCCTTGTCATCATGACGATTCCCGCTATCGAGATACAAGGCAGTCAAGTCTACCATGTCCAACCGGACGAGGTGCCATGCTTGTCTGTGCGCAAAATATCACCATTGTAGATGCAAATTAAACGATTGAAATCTATGGAAGCATGTTATGACAGGTAGGAATGACTTACTCGGGAAATAAGGCAAGAGAAATGTGCTCGTCGGATCATTCTCGAGGAAGAGATTTTTGAGATAACTCGTCGCGTATTTCCTACCCTCATGGTTGTTCACGAACATTTCTTGCATGTAGTAGGGGTCAACCATCACGATGTCGGGGGTATCCTCCATTTTAATATGGTATGCCATTTGGAGCGCAACAAGACGGACTATGGATGGGTGGAGCGGGAGCATATGGAACATTTGCGAAGATATAATCAAATCTCACAAAGAGCAGGTATGCGCCATCTTCCGTGACAAAGCCCAACCGTTTTGGTACCTTAGCAATCAAAACTGGGTATGTTGTATGTTCTTGCTCGAGAAGTCTCGTCTCCATAACAAGAACAAGCTCATGTAGGTCCAACAAATGTCCAGACAACTTTTGGACCCAATCCGCCGGCAGGATCTATTTACCCAAGTGATGCGTCTTATGCCAGTTCTTGATGGGTATCATGTCCATAAACCGGGAATCAGTCCCCTGCTCCGGCCGGGTGTTGGACTCGTCCAAGTTACGTTTCTTGTATCATTTTCGTGCCTTCTTAGGCTTGTTCACCGCCGCATCTTCTGGTGTATCGTGATTTTACACAATAGGCATCAAATTGGTGATAGGGTTGCCGTAGCTGTAGCCGATCATGGGGTGATGCCCTGATGGGTTCGTAGCATAGAAAACAAAAAATATCCTACGGTAAGAACCACCAAGTCACCAAGATCTGTAGATGTGAGCAACGGGTAAGCCAAGTACCAAGAGAACTAACCCTCGAAGACCATAAGCGTTTTGAGAGTAATTCTCGTGGATGACGTAGTCGTTCACTTGCCGATCTCAAGATCATGAAGATGTACGCTGCAACGGGCAGCGCCTCCGTACTCGGTCTCACGTACGGCTTGATGACGACCTCCGTTTCCTCGATCCAGCGGGGCAGCGGAAGCAGAAGATCCACAGGAAAACTCCAACAGCACGACGGTGTGGTGTGGTGGAGAACTAATCGGCCATGGCTTCACCAAGCGGATGGCCGGAAGGTGGAGCAGCGGGAGGAGGGAGAGAGATGACAACAAGTGTGTGAGGAGAGGGAGCTCCCACTCCTCTATATATAGGAGGTGGTGCGGCTGCACCAAGTGTGCCCCACCTCTTCCTCTTCATGTGAGTGGACACACCCACTCATGCTCTCTTTATGTGAGTGGACTTTCCACTCAAAAATCCCAAGAGTTTTGTTTATTAAATAAATAAAACATTTCTATTTCTTTAATTCAATATTTGTTAATTTCATTAACAAACATTAACACAAACCCCCTTGGTCTATTTGTTTATTCTATTAACAACCATTTGACAATTATCCCCTTGAACTATTTCAATATTACCCGAAACAATTTCGGTGCTGTCCAAACTTTTCTCCAATATTCCGTATCTTCTCAATAGCGTCGGCAAACCTTAAGTGTGTCACCCTACGGTTCGCGAATAATGCAGACATGATTGAGACACCTCTTTGATCAATAGTCAATAGCGGAACCTGGAGATCCGTAATGACTCCTACACATTCAACAATGAATCTTGTTATCGCGTGAGCCAAAAACGTCGTAACCAATTCCTTTGGTTTCGCGATATTTTACTTGTCCGAGATCCGATCATTGGTATCGACCATACCTAGTTCGATCTCGTTACCTGACAAGTACTCTTTACTCATTCTGTGATATGACATCCTTGTGGCCTAGTCACGTGCTTGCAAGCGGTGTCGATGTGATATAGCCGAGAGGGCCCAGAGTATATCTCTCCGTCATTTGGTTGGACAATCCCACTCTTGATCCATGAGACTCAACTAATACTTTCAGAGTACCAATGTCACCTTTAGAGTCACCCTTTCACGGTGTGACGTTTGATGTCATCAAAGCACTCATCCGATGTTAGTGATTGACATGATCTCATGGTCAAAGGATTACAGCTACTTCGTATGTGAAGGATATAACAACGTAAACTAAATAACTTGATCATATTGTTATACTTTCTTTGGGTGTGTTCATCACATCATTCTTCTAATGACGTGATCTCGTTATTAACAACATCAAATGTTCATGGTCAGGAAACCTTGATCATCGGTTAATCAACGAGCTAGTTAAACAAGAGGCGTTACTAGGAACTCTTACTTGTATATTAGTCACACATGTATCAACGTTCCGATTAATACAATTCTAGCATGACAAATAAACCTTTACCATAAACATGGAATAAGATAATAACCACTTTATTATTGCCTCTCGAGCATATTCCCTCCAGTCTCCCACTTGCACTAGAGTCAATAATCTAGTCAATAAGTAAGCGCATAACACCTATGGCATTCCAATGTTATTACCATGCTTCGCATGTGGTAAACTTCATCATAAGATCTGAAATGTTTAGTTCCGTTTGTATTTGCACGTCTTAGTGTCTGCACGCATCACTCATTCTCTAATGAGATGCCTTTGTATATACAACCGGTGAGACCTTAATTCCTCAGCTTAATGTTACCAACATTCTGAAATGTAGCATCATAGTGTCAGCATTCTTGGAAATTCACCAAGTTTAGTAAAGAACTCCATGACACAGAAATACTTTTATTTGTTGTCAACACAACGATGTACTTGCCTTTGTTGTAGTATTCATCACAATACTCTAATTTTGAAACTCATTCAGAACCAGTATAGAACTTTCTTCCAACCTATTGTGTCACCCTTCAGCACATATTTAATTGAGACAGACAGACTTTGGATAGATGACAAGACTATTTGTGTAACATATTACAACGAATGGTTTGTCATTACTGAATAGGAAAACATATCCTTACTTTTTTCCACAAAACTTAAGGATATTTTCCACTATAGTTCAATCATCATATGATTTATCCTAGTATAACACTTTATAACATAGGACTTATCTGTCTGTGTACATATCATGGAACATATGACTTAGAAATCTCCATTTCAATTTTCTCAACATGTGTGAAAAGACTTGATATTTCTCAATTCTTTTCCATCGGCAAGAACCCTTTCTTGTCGTTTTGATATTGACTTACTTCAATACTTCATCTATGTACCTTGGCTCAATCTTATTAGGCGCTTCAATCTATCTCTATAGACATTGATGCCCAAAATATTGTTTGTAAGCCTTTCATCAATATGAAATCTTAACCGTGTTAATTTTAAAATACATATTTTCCAACCAACTATATATCATATACATAAAGTATTAGAAATATGTCTTAGCGCTCCCACTTATATTCTTGTAACTTTACAAGTATCTTCACTAAACACGAGGAAATCAAACTCTTTCGATAACTTCGTGAAAGTAAAGATTCCAACTTCGTTATGCCCATTTCGACCATTGAAGTTTGCATACTTTTCTAGAAACCTTTTGAATTTTACAAAACTCACAGACTGTGTCACGTACACATCCTTGATCAGCGTTCCTCGAGAGGAAAGTTGCTTTGTTATTCAACTACCATTACAGAATATGCAACTTTTTCTAGAACCATCCGTAAAGAAGAAAGTATCACTACGGAAGATAAAAATCTTTTCGTAGTCAACTCTTTGAACTTTGTCGCAAACACCTTTTTGACAAGTTAAACTTTCAATGGATGAAAACATCCATGTCTTTTTGCTAAATAGGCCCGTTTGCAATCGTGAGGATTCAAGCCTTCCGAAAGGATTACCAATTCACATACGGATACTATCTCGGATATAATGACTCATAGTCAATTTACGAAGTCGGGGCCCATCATTTGCTTCCTTTATAATTTTTAGGTTCTTTGTTGTCAAAACAACACTTCATTCTCAAACCACAAGTTGGTCTAAGTAAAAAGTTTTACAACCTTCATGGTTTAGTTTTCAAACTCGTTTGAAGTTACTACAACACATGTAGTGTCCTCCCCTTAGTCAAATTAGGAAACTCTAGAACAACTTCTAGTGTTGCGCTACTCTTGACATGATAACGATGATTCTCTAATCTCATCGAGCTGCACTGTCCTCCCACTCACTTCTTTCGCAAGAACAACTTTCTCGAGAAATCAACACTTTCTGACAACAACATTTGTCTTAGGTTTGGTGATAGGAGAAATACCCAAACTATACTTTGGGATAACCTTATAAACATATATTTATCTGATTCTGGTTGTAAACATTTTACATATGCTATGCATACCAAAATTTAAGAAAAGACAATTCGGGTCACTACCCAAGCCATAACCCGTATGGTGTCAATTTCAACAGATCATGATGGCACTCTTTTTAGTGTAAAAGCAGTAGTCTCTAAAGTACAAACTACAAAAATCTAGTGGCATTTTATTTATCTTACCATGTCTAACAAGGTTTGATCATGTCTCTCGAACACTCCATACTTCTATGGGGTTTTCAGGAATGATAAGTTGCAGAACAGTTCTGTAACTCCTCAGATGTTTTGCTAAACTTATAACTCAAACTTTATCCTTTATGATCCAATCACAAATACTCTATTCTTGTTACGATGATTTCCACTTCATACCAACAATACTTTGAACTAATTCAAAAATGTCAAACTCCCTTCTCATTAAATAGATATACTCATGTTTCTACTCAAACCATCGGTGGAATTTTATGAAGATAAATTAATCCACCACTCACGACTACACATAATTGACCATGTACATCAATATGTATAATCTCCATTAAATTAGTCGTCCATTCTTCTTTGGCCTATGAACAGAGATTTAGTCATCTTTTGGAAGAGGCCTGACAAACGCCAATTCATTCAAAAACAAAATGACCCTAAAAGTCCATCATCATGGAGTTCCTTTATGTTTTTCTTTCCCAATATGAACTAAAACGGTTGTGTCACAACTTAGGTGAAATTCTTTAATTTTTACGTCTTGCGACGTCTATCATTCAACCTTATAGATGTTTATTTTACCAACATGATTTATATTAACTCATCCATCAATTATGGAACATGGTTATAGTTTGAACAACTCATTTGTTCTCACAAGAAGCCGGAACAAAATAACAACTTATTAAGTTCTTAAAATAAATCTTCAAGGTTTCTATCGATGCGACGGTGAACACAATAACACTTTATTCTCGTTCTTGTCGTGATCTTTTTTCAAATCTTCAACTAGTTCTTTTAGGCCCTTGTACTTCTTGTATTGCGTCATTATGTATCACAATTCATACCAGCCAATCTGGTATCAAAATATCCAAGAAATAATTCGTTAACCAGTAAAACAACTATAACTTGTATATCATGCATATACTTCCGAGCCAGACTTTTACGGTCTTTCTTTTCTGCCATATAATTTTGCAATTCTATTTTCAGTATTCCCTTTCCTTTATAGAAGAATCATTCAACATCAAACAATTCCAGTCGAACTAGCACATGTTCCTTGGCATGTTAGTCATATACTATGACCCATGGAGCCATACTTTCAAGTTGATTGTTTTACTAATATCATCATATTATCAACATTCTTCTGGATTCCACTCTTAGCAATCTTCAAGCATAGTAAACGATTTTTACCCGTACTTCTTGTTGCGCTCGAAACGCGTCACACGAACACGTCCTCGTGTACCCGCGGTGCCGGGGGAGATACTCCGCAACTCACCCCGCGGGAGGCCGGCTTCCAGCGCGATACGCAAGACAGCAAGCCGGCGCTTTTTAGACCAGACGCCCCAGCCCCTCGGGACAAGCCCCGTTAGAGGAAGCCGGTGACGATTGGCTGAACTAAGCCGGACTTAGCCGCTCTCAGTTCGGTTGTCGATATCCGGTGAAATCTAAGCGAAGTCGCCGAACAACGGAAGCATGAACAAGGGTTTGAGGGTAAAAAGTAGGTTGTATTGATAGGTTGTCGATTGTTTGCTTAATTTCAATCGGCCATCACCTCTCACATATATATGAGGCGGCTGGACTTCCCGTACAAGTATTGGACTTCTATAAGGTTTATAAATCTTAGTCTAAGACGAATCCATCTCTAAACTAGGCAACTTCTTGGCCGACAACGTTGTCTTCAAACTAGTTGGCAACTTTGGAAAGCTGCCTTTTTCCTTCTGTATTGGCTTCCAACTTGCCTTCTTTCTTAGAGATGAGATATCTTGATCGGCTTCGTATCAGACCCGGACTTCAGTACCCGTCCGGCTTCTTTTAGAAAGTTGCCTTCTATCTTCCCGCCTTGATCTTGGAAAGTCGTCTTCGCCTTTTCCGCCTTGATCTTGACCTCTGTCTTGATCGGTGGAAAGTTGTCTTTCTCCCGGCTTGTTTTGACAAAGTTGGCTTCTCTCCTGCCGGCTCGTTTGGACAACATCGGCTTCTTTTGCTGCCTTTATTGGTTTCCTTTGACTTAGCTCGCTCGGTCTTCAGGCAACTTTGCACTCTCGAATCCAGCTTCCGCCTAGTTCCAGTTGCTGGACTATTGGCTGCCTTCTTCTGGCCGTCTTTTCCTGGAAAGTTTCCCAGGCCACCATTTTAGCCTTTTTCGCCGCCTTCTTTAAGCCGCCAAATCCTCCTTGAACCTGAAACTGGCAATCTGCCAAAAACGGGTGCTAACATATGCCCCCCTGTTTTCTAGTAGAGCTTGCGTACTAGAAAATATACAATGTAGAAGTTTTTGTCTAAGGGCGATGCTTAAGCTCATCGGCCATATGCTAAGGGCGATATATGTATATCGGCCATACGTGCAACTCATGCAGTCTGCCACACGCTCGGGTGGAACTTCTTCAGGTATTTCCCATTGATAGCTCTAGGCAACATACCGCCTTTCAATGTCTCCACCAGATAAGAATTGCCGGGCACTATTCTCACGACTCGCAGCGGCCCTTCCCAACTTGGGGACCATTTGCCAAATTTCCGGCTTCTGGAGCCAACTGGCAATATAACTTTCCAGACCAAGTCGCCAATTTGAAAGTCTTTCAGCCGGACCTTCTTATTGTAAGTTTTTGCCACCCGCAACTTTTCCTTCTCGATTTCTCTCAAGGCAATAACACGCTTGTCGGCTACTTCATCAATATTGTCCATCATCAAGCTGCAGTAGTCTTCAGCCGACAAGTCATTTGCTTGGCAAACCTCAAGGCAGCCAGATTCACTTCTACTGGCAAAACGGCTTCTTGCCCATACACCAACTCAAAAGGGTTGTCTTAGTTGCTCCATGCCTTGAGATTCTGTGAGCCCACAATGCTTCGGACAGTACCTCGTGCCACCTCCTTGGATGATCTTGTACCTTCTTCTTGATCAATTTGACCAAGATTTTATTGCTTGACTCAGCTTGTCCGTTGGCTTGTGCATAGTAGGGAGATGAACTGAGCATCTTGATTCCAAGTGATTCGGCAAATTGCTTCACCTCCTTAGCCATGAAGGAAGTACCTTGATCTGTGGTAAGAGTCTGCGGAATGCCGAATCGATGAATGATATGTTCTGTAATAAACTGGATCACCTCCTTGTGGGTCATGTTTTGAGAGGTACTGCTTCAGACCACTTGGTGAAATAATCAGTAGCCACCAATACGAACCGATGCCCCTTGGATGAAGGCGGATGGATCATGCCGACAAAGTCAAGCGCCCAACCCGGAAAGGCCACGGTTTTATAATTGGATTAAGAGGTGAAGCTGGCACCAACTGAATATCTCCAAACTTCTGGCAGGCTTCGCATCCCTTGTAGTATCTGAAGCAGTCATTGATCATTGTCGGCCAATAAAAACCTGCTCGCCTGAGCATCCACTTCATCTTGTGGGCCGACTGATGTGTTCCACATAAACCATCATGTACCTCTCCCATGGCAACTCTAGCTTCGTCTTCACTCAAGCACTTTAGAAGAAGACCATCAGCTGTTCGGCGATATAAGGCGGCATCCACCAATGTATACTTGAGAGATAACGCCGAACTGCTCTATCCGTTTTTCGACTTGGATCTTGTAAATAGTCAATATAAGGTTGTCTCCAGTCGTCCGCCAAGTTGTCATTTGCCTCCTTCTTAGCCGGATCCAACAATCCGACTCTTGTTTGGATTTCTCCAGTTGGCGACATTTGACTCTCCTGTAGCCGGCTCCAACAAGCCGGCTTTTTGTTTGGCTTCCTCCAAGTTGGCAACATTACTTGCTGGCTGTTCCCTGATGAAGAACATCCACGACTGACGTGATAGCCGGATGCCTGTTGCGCCAACTCATTGGCAAGCCAATTGTCTTGCCTAGGAACATGAGATATGGAAATAATCCAACGTTGAAATCATATCCAGGCATCTGTCAAGGTACATGTTGAGTGATCCGCTGTTGCATTGACAATCTTGGCCACTTGCGGACAATAAGTAACGAATCTCCATATGCCTCGACATGAGTTACCCCTGCGTCCACCAATATTTCTAGCCCGAATAGAAGTGCTTCGTATTCGGCTTCATTGTTAGTGCATAAATAGTCAAGACGACAAGAGGCTTCAAAAACAGTACCGTGTGGTGAGATGTACACAATGCCAACTCCTTGTCCGCTGCTGCAGACTGAGCCATCAAAATAAAGCTTCCACGGTACAGCCGACACAATGTTTAAGTCGGCTTCTTGCTCCAGGTCAATCCGATGTTCAACAATAAAGTCAGCTACAATTTGGCCTTTCATAGATTTTAGTGGTTCATAAGCCAAATCATATTCAATCAACCCGTACGCCCATTTGCCGATTCGTCCACTGAGAATCGGCCTTTGTATCATGTGTTTGAGAACATCGGTCTGACCAAAGACTTTGCATTCACTGGACAGCAGATAATGGCGCAACTTGGTGCAGGCAAAGTAAAGAGACAAACACAACCTCTCTACAAAGCTGTACCTTGACTCGGCATCCAGCAAACGTCTACTCAGATATGTGATGACGTATTCTTGTCCTTCGGCTTCCTGAGTTAAGGCAGCTCCGACTACTTTGTCCTCAGCAGCAATATAAAGCCGGAAAGGCTGACCACGACCGGCTTCCTGAGAACTGGAGGAGTAGACAGGCAAGTTTTTATCTGTCAAACGCCTCTTGTTGCTTTGCCCCCCAGGTGAATTCATCGTCGTTCTTGAGCCGAAGGATCTGTGTAAACGCATCAACTTTTCCAGACAAGTTAGCAATGAATCTTCTTAAATAGTTTACCTTGCCCAGAAACTTCTGCATCTCCTTTTTGCAACCCGGCGCTTGTACTTTTGGATGGCTTCAATCTTTGCCGGATCAACTTCTATGCCATGTTCATGTATGATGAAACCAAGGAACTCCCAGCCGACACACCAAAGGCACACTTCAAAGGATTCATCTTGAGCCCGTACTTCCTCATTCTTTCAAACGCCAGCCGCAAGTCGGCCAAGTGATTTGACTCGTCCGACTTAACCACCACGTCATCAATATATACTCCAGTACGACTCCCAGAAGATCATGAAATATCAGGTTCATCGCTCTTTGATATGTGGCTCCGGCATTTTTCAAGCCAAAGGTCATCACGGTCCATTCGAACAAGCCAACAAAGCCTGGGCAGCGAACGCCGTCTTAGCCGAATCTTCTTCGGCCATAAATATCTGGTTGTAACCTGCGTTGCCATCCAGGAAGCTGATGACTTTGTGACCTGAGGCTTCGTTGACAAGCATGTCGGCTATTGGCATAGGGTATTCATCCTTTGGCGTGGCTCGATTCAAATCTCTGAAATCTATACACGCCCTGATCTTGTCGGATCCTTCTTCTCGACCGGCACAATGTTGGATAACCATTCGGCATATTTGCAGGGCCGAATGAAGTTGGCTTTCAAAAGACGGCCTATTTCCGCCTTTATCCGGTCATAGATCTGTGGATTAAATTTGCGAGCCGGCTGCTTGTGTGGCCTGAAGCCGGCTTTAATAGGCAACCGATGTTCCACCAACTCTCGGCTTAACCCAGGCATCTCGTGGTATTCCCATGCAAAGCAATCCACATATTCTTGACTAGCGCGATTAACTTAGACTTGTAATCGGCCGCCAACTTTTGCTTGACAAATGTCGGCCTAGGGACAGTGCCATCCCCAATGTCTACTCTCAAGTAAGTCGGCCGACGTAAAGCCTTGTCCCAACTTGTCCATATCGTCTGGTTCTTCAATTGCTTCGCACATATCGTTCCTTTCGGCCCGATACTTTTCCAGACGCTTCCGCAGCCACTCATCGTTTTGATCCATTTACTTGAGCGGCAGCCGATTGCCACCAACGGCTTTAAGACACTGGCACGAATCCGTCCCTGGTAGCACTCAGGAAGTCGAATCCGGATAGATCACGCCCAGAAAGGCATGTAACATTGGAATGTTGCCAATCAACAATCGATTCGGCTAATGCAATGCACGCCGAATCGTCGGCATGGATGACTTCAATTTCGTCATCAACCCATTGTACAAGTTGCTGGTGCATAGTTGACGGAACACATTGGTTTGCATGAAGCCAATCCGTCCCAGCAGCACATTGTAGTTTCCCTGCACCTCAGCAACAAAGAAGGCGGTAGCCAAAGTCTTGCTTCCTACTGTGAGCTCCAAGCTGATAACTCCTTTGGCTTCTACTCCTTCTCCTCCTTCGAACCCATTCAGCACCATGTTTGTCTTCATCAGGTCGCCATCATCTAGTTGTAGCTTCTTGAAGACAGAATACGGCATCAGGTTTACCACAGCGCCGCCATCAACCATCATCCTGGTTACCGGTTTCCATCAATATGTCCTCTGACGTACAAAGGTTTGAGGTGTTTCACCGGTTTGTCAGGTTTTTCGAAGACATCATTTTTGGGTCCAAAGTTGATTTGCGCAACCTCGCCTTCTTCTTCCACAGCGCGGAACTCAGCCGGCAAGTAATAAACCATGTTGATGTCCATGCCGTCGAGTCGGCGATTCTTCATAATCCAGCAGATCTTCGTCATCGGTCATATTGCCCGATTCGCTCACTGCTGATGTTGCCATTGTGAGGTCTTCTCCCAACTGCTCCTCTATTGCAAGGTCTTGAATTGCCGGCTCCTCCGCCAAGTTTGCCAGATTTTCCTCTTGAGTTGCCGGCTCCTCTGCCACCAAGTTTGTCGAATTTCCCTCTTGAGTCGCCGGCTCCTCTGCCACCAAGTTTGTTGAATTTCCCTCTGCCAAATCTGCTGCTTCTACCTCGTCTGCCCATGACGAGTAAGTAACTGTCGGCGCACCCGCCAACACGGTATCATCGCTTGCAGCCAAAGCTGTTGTGACTGTTGCCGGAGCTGCAATAAGGACTGGCCTCGGGATCCACATTTGAGCTGGCAACATTGGTCGTTCATCGTTGAACTTGGCGTCCCTGGATCTCTCAGCTCCTTCTTTTTCTTTCTCCCGGTTCCTTGCCCTTTGCAGTTTCCGCTTTTGTGTCTTCGTTATACCCGGCGGACACCACTTTGGTTGAGTATATTTTGGATCCCGGGTCTGCACTGCTGTTGTTTGACTAGAGCTGGCTTCATGATCATTGGTTGTTGCCTTTGGGCCGATAAAAGTATCGGCTCGCTTGTTGCCGGCTCTACAACCGGGTCTTTCATCTTTATCATATGAGTTCCAACGATCAACAAGTTGCCTGCAACCAATCCACCTTCTGGCTCAGCTTTTTTAGAACCTTGTTCCTTAATCCGCCAATATGACGTGTCTCCGGGATACACAAGCCGGCTCTGTATAGATGGACGGATTGCCCTGCGTTTGACCTCGTCAGCCGGCCTCTGATGCGGCTACTTTCTTCCGCAGATGGTGACCTTGGTCGTTTCCCATACTGCCACTGGCGCGACCTTGACCCGGCCTGGCGCACGTACTTGTTTAGCAGCATGTCAAAAGTTGGCTTTGTCTTCCTTGGTCTATATTCAACCTTGTTTGTCTTCCATCTGCCAACTTCTGGGCTTTTGGGCTTGATAAATCTAGGCGGCAACTTTTCTGACCCTTGCCCCCCGAGTGCAGGATTATTGATGGTAATCTTGATGACTTCGCCTCCATCGGGTTGCCGGCTCACTGTAACTTGTCTTCCTGCCGCCTTGTTGCCGGCTACTTTCCTGGGTTCACCAATAACAACATTAGATTTATTAGCGGCTTCGGCCGCCTCTGGCCGAAGTAAAACCTTCTTTCCCTCGAGGTCTAGCGCGTTCATTGGGAACGGCTGTGTGTCAATTGCCATGCCAGCAAAGCTCAATCGTCCGTCATTGAGGGCCTATTGGATCTGTCGACGAAAAACATTACAATCATTAGTAGCATGAGAGAAAGAATTGTGATACTTGCAATAAGCCCGCCGCCTTAATTCATCAGGCGATGGTATAACATGATTGATTCTTATCACTTTATCCTTCAACAAGGCATCAAATATTCTATCACACTTGCCTACGTCAAAGCTGCATTTTAACTCATCATCCCGATTCTTGCGAATCGGCTTCAGATCATCACACATGTAAGGTTTGGCCTTGCTGGGCCAAACAAACTCGGCAGAATAAACATCGGCTTCATCACTGGAGTCGGCATCATTTTCGACAATATTTAGCCGACTCCTGTTCATCCGATGCGAGTCTTTTGACTCATTGACCCGGCTTTCTTGAGCCAAAGCTCTTTCCTAGACTTGGCCAACAGACAAGAATTCATGTCCCTCTAACCTTTCTTTTAGGTAGGACCTTAGCCCATTAAAAACCAAGTCAGCCATGTCTCTTTCAGTTATCACCAAACTATAACATCGGTTTCTAGTATTTCTAAATCTTTTGACATAATCGGACACCGATTCATCATGCTTTTGCTTAACCGATGTAAGGTGGGACAACTTGAGTTCTATTTCTCCGGCAAAGAAGTGTTCATGAAACTTTTGCTCTAAATGAAACCATGTATGTATAGAATTAGGAGCTAAAGCCGAAAACCAAGAAAACGCAATGCCAGTCAAAGATAATGAGAACAAGCGAACTTTAATATGATCATGATTAGCTTCGCCTAATTGAGCCAAGTACTGACTAATATGTTCCCATGTTGTCTTACTATCCACCCCATTAAATTTGGCAAATTCATGACTCTATAACCAGGTGGATAAGGTTGCAGATCAAAGTAATCGGGGTAAGGCTTAGTGTAAGTTCTATGTTTTGGCATCACCCCGAGTTTGTCAAAAGCTATTTGGTCCAACCTTCTCCTGAATTCGGCTAAGGAATCGTCCATGACAGCCGATTGAGCCAGCACGAAAGAAGGATTGGCGGCAGGGCCAGCTTGCACCCAAGTAGCCGAATTTTGATTCGGCATTGACTCATGACCCAAAATCCGCCTTGTTTGATCCGGCTGGCTTGCCGGATTAGGCAGACTCTGGATAGGAGTTGGACATGGCAGCGTAGGCACAAGTTGGTTTTCCCTGCTTTGACCCATCGGCTGTTTGTCCGATGACTGATCATGGAGCGTATTTTTCCTAGCCTTTTCATGTTGTAGCATAAGATCGTAAACATTGGCAGTGCCTTGCGAAACATGAAATTGAATCTCGGCTATCTGTTCAGAGGAAAAAAGGCTACTACTTACAGCGGGTTTGTCAACGTTGATGTCCAGCGGTACAAACTCCGGCTCCTTGATCGGCGAGATTACACCTTGCCGATCTACCTTGAAGCTGGACAAGTACAGGTCTTCATCTTCTTGATCCCGCTTAGCTCGCAGCGCCTCAAACTCCTCATCTCTTTTCTTCTTCCACGCCTCCAGACCTTGGCGTTGTTCTTCCGACAACTTCTCGAGAGTTGGCTTGATGATGTTGTCGGTGCTGATGCTGGCGGCGTCGGTCTTGGAATTGGTCATTGTTGTCCAATTTTTAGATCGAATTGTCCCCAGCGGAGTCGCCAAAAAGTGTGTTGCGCTCGAAACACGTCACATGAACACGTCCTCGTGTACCCGCGGTGCCGGGGGAGATACTCCGCAACTCACCCCGCGGGAGGCCGGCTTCCAGCGCGATACGCAAGACAGCAAGCGGCGCTTTTTAGACCAGACGCCCCAGCCCCTCGGGACAAGCCCCGTCAGAGGAAGCCGGTGACGATTGGCTGAACTAAGCCGGACTTGGCCGCTCTCAGTTCGGTTGTCGATATCCGGTGAAATCTAAGCGAAGTCGCCGAACAACGGAAGCATGAACAAGGGTTTGAGGGTAAAAAGTAGGTTGTATTGATAGGTTGTCGATTGTTTGCTTAATTTCAATCGGCCATCACCTCTCACATATATATGAGGCGGCTGGACTTCCCGTACAAGTATTGGACTTCTACAAGGTTTACAAATCTTAGTCTAAGTCGAATCCATCTCTAAACTAGGCAACTTCTTGGCCGGCAACGTTGTCTTCAAACTAGTTGGCAACTTTGGAAAGCTGCCTTTTGCCTTCTGTATTGGCTTCCAACTTGCCTTCTTTCTTAGAGATGAGATATCTTGATCGGCTTCGTATCAGACCCGGACTTCAGTACCCGTCCGGCTTCTTTTAGAAAGTTGCCTTCTATCTTCCCGCCTTGATCTTGGAAAGTCGTCTTCGCCTTTTCCGCCTTGATCTTGACCTCTGTCTTGATCGGTGGAAAGTTGTCTTTCTGCCGGCTTGTTTTGACAAAGTTGGCTTCTCTCCTGCCGGCTCGTTTGGACAACGTCGGCTTCTTTTGCTGCCTTTATTGCTTTCCTTTGACTTGCTCGCTCGGTCTTCAGGCAACTTTGCACTCTCGAATCAGCTTCCGCCTAGTTCCAGTTGCTGAACTATTGGCTGCCTTCTTCTGGCCGTCTTTTCCTGGAAAGTTTCCCAGGCCACCATTTTAGCCTTTTTCGCCGCCTTCTTTAAGCCGCCAAATCCTCCTTGAACCTGAAACTGGCAATCTGCCAAAACGGGTGCTAACACTTCTAATCCATCCCATCGTAACAATTTTGTGATGAAGCTACTATAGCTCGAAGGAAGGAATTTAGAGGATAATATCAGTGCCCAACTTCTTGGATGATTCAAACGCCTAGTGTCTTTAATCCTTGCATATATTCTAATAATATAACCGCATATTATCACAATAAATTACACTCAGTCATGTTGCCACAAACAGGGTTCTAGATATCAATATATCTTCTACTCCTCGTTTGTATCCGAAAAACAACTTTTTTCAGCTGCTAGATCACATTGATTCTCAAAACATTCTTTTTGAAGATCAGATATCATTGAAGCAAGCATGACACTAGATTCTAAATTGGAATTATTTTCTCTTTAGATCAATCAATAATTAATCACATGGAGATAGCTAGGTAGGTATAACCGAAAATTTACAATAGGACTCAATTAAAATACGGTACTAGTCAAAAATGGTTTCGCCAGACCAAAACAATTTTATCTCAATTAACAATCTAAGTGTAAGGTAGATCGTGGATGCCAAACACTACTACAAAATTATGCAAAAACACTTTGATAGGTGGCTTATGATAAATTTAGTTCAGATTGATTCAAAAATTACCACGTTAACTCCCACTCAAAAACAACATCCCTCTAGTCGTTTAAGTGATTAAACCAAATTCACTACACCAAAAACCGACCATCACGTGAGATAGTGCAGCTGTAAAGGCGAACATCGACATGTTCATCATATCATCCATATGACTCATGCTTTACCTTTCGGTTACATGTTCTGAGGCCATGTCTGTACATGCTAGGCTCGCCAAGTAGAACAGTAGTATTTGCGTGTGTTACGAGGCCATGTCTGTACATGCTAGGCTCGTCAACACCCATTGTATGCGAACGTAGAGTCTATCACACCCGATCATCACGTGGTGCTTCAAAACGACGAACTTTCTTAACGGTGTATACTAAGGAAGAACACATTATTATCTTGATATTAACAATGAGGGATCATCTTACAATGTACCGTCGCGATCTAAGAAAAATAAGATGCATAAAAGGATTAACATCACATGCATCAAAGGATTAACATCACATGCATGGATAATGTGATATGATATGGTCCTTCTTGCACTAGGATCTCCATCTTGTGCGTCTTGGCATGATCTCCATCATTCCAACGGCTTGGCACCAAGGTCAATGGCGCCTCCTTCTTGATTGTCCTCTAAATTACAGCATATCACATGGATATGATATTTAGCCTCAGGCCATGAATTTAAATGACAACCATTTGGCTCCTGCCGGTATGTCATAATTTACAAAGAGTATCATCTCACACATCAAAATTGTAACATTAACCATATCACATCACATGCCCTGCAAAACCAAGTTAGACATCCTCTAATTTATTTTGCATATTTTACATGGCTTAGGGCTTTCGAAGATAGAACCGTTCTTACCTACGAACATGAAACCACAACGGTGATAAACAATTTTTTTAACAACCTTTGTAGATCATATCTTAACTATAGTGGGAGAGACAGATACCCGCAAAGCCACTTATGCAAAGCAAGTTGCATGTCAGTCATGGAACAAGTCTCATGTACGTGGACATGTAAGGTTAGTCTGGGCCGCTTCATCCCACTATGCCACTAAGATTCAAAATACAACACGGAAGCAACAAATGATCATCAATGCCCACATACTCATATGTGTTCTACCCGTGCAAAAAATCTATGCATAGACACGGCTCTGATACCACTGATGGGTTCATAGCATACAAAACAAAAAATTCCTACGGTAAGAACAACCAAGTCCCCAGAACAACGCATGTGAGCAACATGTAAGCCAAGTATCAAGGGAACTAACCCTCGAAGACCGTAAGCGTTTTGAGAGTAATTCTCGTGGATGACGTAGTCGCTGATGCCCACAAGTATAGGGGATCGATGAAATCTTCGTTGGGAAGTATTACTCAAATTTATAGTTCGACTCGATGGGAACACAAGAATACTAATAAGACTTTGGCAATTGAGGCGTCACTCTCAACCACACCTGTATATCAATAAACTTGCAGCAGTGATAGTGATGGCAGTAGTATGATTCAAGTAAGCAAATAAAACAGTAGCAGTAAACAAGGGTTTCCCACTTTTCACCGGAAAAGTGAAAGTGTAACTCAGAGATTTAAAACGTAGGCATGAGTGATAGCGGGGTGTTGCATGAATAAGATTGATCATATAATAAGATATAAATAGTAATGGGACTTATCTCTAACTCGATATATGTAGATATGTATTCCGTAAATAGTTGTGCCGTTGTGCGTACTAACCAAGAGAATTTGCACAACATCTATTGTTCTACCTGCCCATTTCACCAGGGCCAACTTGGAACTACAGGTAATTAAGGTCTACCCTTTTGAATAGCCCGGAACAACGCATTAACACTTCATGAACACATAGAATCCTCAAACTAAAACATCTCCCCCTTGTTTTCCCTATATGTCACTTTTAGGGTTCGGAGGTTCAACATAATAGCAGGTGATACACTTTGCAGATAAATACCAAACTCAATTATATGATGAGGCAAAATAAGTTCAGTACTGAAATCATGCCACTCGGTCCCTAGTAGCAAGCATTAAACATAGCATAAGTGCATGAACACAATACAAAAATATCCTCAAGATAAACCCCTAAGATCTCGGACAATGGGTATCATTACATGATCAATCTCATCCAATCCCCATCCACCTCATATGCCTATAGCGGACTACTCACACATGGTGATGGTGAGGGAGCTCATGGTCGATGGAGATGAAGGCGGTGAAGATGGCGGTGAAGACGGCCTCCAGATCCCTCCACCAGGGGAGAAATCCTGGATCAATCTGTCTCCGAAAACGAAGATCGTGGTGGCGGCAGCGCTCTGTTTCATGAAAAGCTCCCTCCTCCTAGGTCAGCCACTTTTTCGTATATATGAGGGGTACGCGAAAAGCGAAGGAGAGGCGGTGCCCGAGGCCCAAGTTAGGTGGGCCCACGTGGCCAAGGAATCTGGCCGCGTGGGGCCCACTCTTTTGGCCCTCGAACGCTTCCTCGTGTCCATCTTTTGCGCGATGTCCTCCTTTTTCATAAAAAATGATGTGGTATTTTTCTCTGATTTAATTTCCTACAAAAACAACCAGAAAAGAGACTTTGCTAAAAATAGCGTCAGATTCAGCAGTTTTATTCAAATATGGGAAGATTCCGAACAATTTATGAAGCAAAGTGATTGGAAAAGTAGATGCATTTTAGGTGCATCCGTCGTTCACTCGCTGATCTCAAGATCATGAAGATGTACGCTTGAAAGTGCATGGTTGACCCCATGCGTGGTTTTGGTAATTAATGACAATCCTTATGGACTAATGTTTACATTGAGATTTTCTTATAGATCTTGTCCATGGGAAAATATAGGAGTTCATGTGTTGGACTCTTGAAGATGACATGATGACCAATGCTCTATTCAAGGGTTTATATGAAGAATGGTCATGTGTAGAGTTGAGCTCATTGCAAGTATGACTTGGAAAAGAAGTTTGAGTGAACAATCATGTTACTCCAAGCCATCATACACATCAAGAGAAGAAGATGAAGTGCAAGTTCAATATGACGCATCTCGGAAGATATCATTTGATTGAAGCTTGCAAAGGAGACATGAAGACAGAGCTTAGCGAGGCCCTCCCATAATGGAGTATGGGGGAGCATTTGGAGAAGTCTTCATCAAGCATGTGCTAGCAAGCACAATCAAGAAAGGTGTTCCAACTTGAGAGAGTCAAGATCGTCATCATCGAGCTCAAGTGGAATGCGCAAGGCAAAGGTATGATCTTGATAGGTTTTCTATTTTACCGGTCTCATGTTGTTAGTGGGAGACCGGGTTTTAGGATAGACGGCGTACTATCAAGAGGGGCTCTCAAGTGAGTAACTTGATCGCATCTTTGTGGAGAGCTCAAACCTTTGCATACTTGGCATTTCATCTTTCTTGGTTCTTATGTGGCTTTTCTCCTTGTTGGGTTTTGGTGCTTGTCGTGATCTTCATGACAAGCCCAAGTTCACCAAAAACAAATTTCGTATGGAAAACTTGTTGTGTTTTTTCAGTTTTGGAGGTTTGCGGTTATTCCTTTTTAGAGAGGTTTTACCTTTATCCATTTGGTTTTATCTTCCATTGTTTGAATATGATGTTTCTCTGCATGATCTTGTAAAGCTTTTCGTTGTGATTCCAACGAGCCCGAGATCATCGAAAACGGAGTCCGGATGGTCAAGATATGTTCGTTTTCGTGTTGACGTTTCTGCTGTTTTTGTGTAGGCCGGAGTATCCGGTGTAAACACACCGGAGTCTCTGGTCTGGACCAGAAAACTCGCATTGGTTCAGCCCCTGGTCCAGGCCGGAGTCTCCGGCCTTTGGTCTGGAGTCTCCGGTGCTGGACGGATTTTCTGCAACGGCTCTTTTTTGGGAGACCTATAAAAGGCCCCTTCTTCCCCAAAGAGCCCAAGTTTTCTGAGCACGTTTTTCTCTCTCTTCCCCACATTGTTGACCTTGTAAAGCTTTCCCCCCTCTCAATCCCTCCCATGATTCTTGCATATCTTTTAGGGAAAAGTGAGAGGAATCTAGATCTTCATTTCCACCAATCAATCTCTCCTCTAAGTGAGGGGAACCTAGTGGATCTAGATCTTGGAGTTCTTGTGTGGTTCTCCTCTTTGTTTTCCTCTCTTATTCCCCCATAAGCATTTGTTGCATTGTTGGAATTTGAGAGTGAAGGATTTGGGCACCTGTGCTCTTGACTTTTGCATTTGGTGCATCGGTGTGCTCTCCACGAGGATTCGTGGAAGTTGAAAGTTTGTGACCTTGTTACTCTTGGGTCCTTGGACCCTAGACGCTCGTGTGGTGGTTGGACCTTTGTGGTCACTTGTAAAACCGTTCGGGAGCCCCCGATCCCGTTGTGGGTTGTGACCCGGATTGTTGTTGAAAGGCTCCGGATTCCGCCTCGAAGGATTCCGATAGTGGAAGGTGAACCAAACTTTTGTGGTGCGGTTCATCGGAGAAGAAGGTGAAACCTTTGTGGTTGTTGAACCATTGTGTTGGTTCACACCTCTGCAACGAGACGTACTCCCTTAACAAGGAGGAACTCGGAAATACATACTCGTCTCCGCGTGCTTCGGTTATTTCTATACTCGAGCTTTTTACTTATGCACTTTACATTGTGATAGCCTTCGTGCTTGAAGTATTCTATATTGTTATCACTTTGTTGCTTGTCTTGCTTAGCGTAAGTTGTTGGTGCACATAGATGAGCCTAGTTTATTTAAGTTGTTGGCTTGTTAATTTAAAACACCTAGTTTTATTCTGCAATTAGCAAGCCTAAACCGGAAAAGTTTTAATCGCCTATTCACCCCCTCTAGGCGACATCATTGTCCTTTCAACGCTGCAATGGGCAGCGCCTCTGTACTCGGTCACACGTACGGCTTGATGATGACCTCCGTTCGCTCGATCCAGCGGGGCAGCGGAAGTAGAAGATCCACCGGAAAACTCCAACAACACGACAGTGTGGTGTGGTGGAGAACTAATCGCCATGGCTTCACTAAGCGGATGGCCGGAAGGTGGAGCAGCGGGAGGAGGGAGAGAGATGACAACAAGTGTGTGAGGAGAGGGAGCTCCCACTCCTATATATAGGAGGTGGTGCGGCTGCACCAAGGGGTGCCCCCACCTCTTCCTCTTCATGTGAGTGGACACACCCACTCATGCTCTCTTTATGTGAGTGGACTTTCCACTAAAAATCCCAAGAGTTTTGTTTACTACATAAATAAAACATTTTTATTTTTTTAATTTAATATTTGTTAATTTCATTAACAAACATTAACACAAACCCCCTTGGTCTATTTGTTAATTCTATTAACAACCATTTGACAATTATCCCCTTGAACTATTTCAATATTACCCGAAACAATTTCGGTGTTGTCCAAACTTTTCTCCAATATTCCGTATCTTCTCAAAAGCGTCGGCAAACCTTAAGTGTGTCACCCTACGGTTCGCGAATAATGCAGACATGATCGAGACACCTCTCTGATCAATAGTCAACAGCGGACCTGGAGATCTGTAATGACTCCTAAACATTAAACAATGAATCTTGTTATCGCGTGAACTAAAACATCGTAACCAATTCCTTTTGTCTCGCGATATTTTACTTGTCCGAGATCCGATCATTGGTATCGACCATACCTAGTTCGATCTCGTTACCTGACAAGTACTCTTTACTCGTTCCATGATATGACATACTTGTGACCAAGTCACATGCTTGCAAGCGGTGTCGCTGTGATATCACCGAGAGGGCCTAGAGTATATCTCTCCATCATTTGGATGGAAAATCTTGCTCCTGATCCATGAGCCTTAACTAATACTTTCAGAGTACCCAACACCACCTTTATAGTCGCCCTTTCACGGTGTGACGTTTGATGTCATCAAAGCACTCATCGGGTGTTAGTGATTGATGACCCACAAGTATAGGGGGTGTATCGTAGTACTTTCGATAAATAAGAGTGTCGAACCCAACGAGGAGCAGAAGGTGTTGACAAGCAGTTTTGATTAAGAATTCACTGTAAAAACTAGCAGACAAGTTTTTAGCAGTTTTTGATATAGCAGATAAATAAAGTACAAGTAAATAAAATACAGTAATAATAATTGCAGCGAGTGGCCCAATCCTTTCTACAGCAAAGGACAAGCCGGTAGGTTTACTTATGATGACCAAACATTCTTGAGGACACACGGGAATTTCGTCAAGTGCTTTCGCTTCATATAGTTGATTAATCTTCATTGTTTTGATAAGTGTTGTGTGGGTGAACCTATGCTAATGCACCGCCCTTCCTAGGACTAATACATACTTGTGATTATACCCCTTGCAAGCATCCGCAAATACAAGAAAGTAATTAAGATAAATCTAACCACAGCCTTAACCTCTGAGATCCTGCTTCCCTTATGCATCAATATACCAACGGGTGTTCAGGTTTCTGTCACTCCGGCAACCCCACAATTAATATTCGAATACACAATGCATTCCCTAGGCCCATAAAGGTGAAGTATCATGTAGTCGACGTTCACATGACACCACTAGAAGAATAGCACCACAAGTTAAATATCAAACCATTAAATATTACTCAACATAGTTCACTACTAACATCAAGACTTCTTCCATGTCCTCAAGAACTAAACGAACTACTCACAAGACATCATATGGAACAAGATCAAGGTGATATAATGATGAATAACAATCTTAAACAAAAATTGTGCGGGAAACGATGTTGTGAGATCCAACCTGGAGTGTGCAGCCTCGTTACTGAAGCCATGTACACATTTCTCCACCCTCTACCGTCTATGTATGCCCCTCTATTTTAGATCCGCGATACCGATACTATGACAAGATTTCTATCAGGTGCATATGTTAAGTGCACAAGGAGACGAGACCAATCGCTTACAACTTGTTAAAGAATCATATCATTCCGGATATGAATATTTTACAGCTAGTTGCACCCGCAACTCATTGTCAGATGCCCATCTAAAAGTTATAAAAAAATTCATTTTATGTTCATACACACAGTTTCACGGAAAAATTACATTTTTGTGTTTTGTGCAGAAAAGAGAAATCCCGCTGCTCCAAAAAGAATTTGTACGAGACATTATATAGTCTTTTTTCCACAGCCCACAGAAAATGTCTTTTTCGTGAAACTTTTTTTGCGAATGTAGAATATCTCGGTGTATCTCTGATTTTTTTTAATTGATTTTTGACATTTCGAAATGTATCTAATTTATTTTTCATAACAGGTGTATCTAGACATGAGTCAAAACATCATGTCCAAACTAAATTAGTGAAAATAGAAACACGATCAATGTTTTGTACTGGGAGATAATCTTTTTACTAAGTTTTACAATAGCATGCATTGGCTGAAAGTTTTCCAAGCCACGCTTGAACAGGCGCGTAGATGAAAATTTATCTTTTTTTTTGCGAGTGGCTGAAAGTTTTCCAAGACACACTTGCGGGAAAAACAGGCGCATAGATGAAAAATTCATCTATTTTTGCGAGTGGGCCTAAACTGAAGGGACTCGATCCTTATAAACCCCCGTCTAGCACCTCCCCGCCGCCACCATAGTCCACAGGGGCACAAATCTCCACCGCCGTGTCCTCCCATCATCCTCTTCCCTCCCCCTACCTAACTGCGCGACGCGGCCATGCCGCGGCCACCCCCACCGGCATCGGCCTCAAGATCGCCTCGCGGTGCCTGCTAATGGCTGAGAACCGCGTCCTCGTCGTGTTTCCACTAGTCGGTCAACGGTGCGCTGATCTCGTGCATCCGCCCAGCCCGCAAGGCATGTTCCGATCGGAACAAGGACGATGATCTGGTAAGCGCCCATGTCCAACTTCTCTCTCCCCACCACCAACTTCTCTAGGCCCTGCACCCGATCTAGATCGCGGACTATTTCGATTCGATCTGCTGTTTCGCTCATCCTCGTGTGTTTGTTTTGGGCGCAGTCGGAGGATTCACAGAGCAGCACAGGCACTGCGTCGGTAGGATGTTTCTTGTCGTGGCCGGGCGAGCCTTGGCCGCATGCAGGTCACAGAGACGAGGAGATTGAGTGAGCCTGGCCGCATGTAGGTCACGAAACAGGATATTGAGCGAGCCTGGCCGTATCTAGGTCACGAAGACAATGAGATTGAGGGAGCCTGGCCGCATCCAGGTCACGATGACAAGGAGATTGAGCGAGCCTAGCTTCTAACTTTTACACCAGCTCTAACAGTAAGAAGCCGAAACAAAATATCATTCTAGGCATTTCAGTCTACGAAATCAGTATGCAACTGTGACTAGTGAAGCTTGCATTTAAATAGTGAGAATATTTTCTCCGAGTGTATAGAAAATCAATGCGATGTGTTTCATTGTTCAGTGAATTTCTTTCATTTGTCATCTTGTTCTTATGTCAAACATATTTCATTGTCTTTGTATAAGGGATGAAGTTAGTGAGGGCCAGTTGCTTGTGTACTGAACAGTGAACCGGCTCATATAATTGAGGTAAGTATCCTCTTCTCTCCCAGCTATTTCTGTTTAAAACTATGCATGTAGCTCATGCGCTTAGTGTTATGCTTCGGTTTGTTGAACCAGGCTATACATGCATTGTCTTGTATCAACAAAATATGAAACAAAATATCTTGCGTACTACAATGTTTAAGGTATAGCAAACTTGTAACTCATAATTAAGTGTTAAGTCTGTTGTGGATAGAAAAGAGTGCAATCAAACAATATTTTTTTGCTAGTTTACAATGATTTATGACAACCGTGATAGTTTATTGGATCCTTTGGTTATTCCCTATTTCAGGAACTATGATTTCGACATGTGTGCTCACACTGGGGGTATTGTAAATTGGTTAGAGAATACTCTCCAAGTGCAGGTGTGTTCTGACTTTTATTTGACAATTATGATTGTGTGTGGCTCGGAAGCAGAATTTTTTTCTTGTTTATTTTGTTCAATGTGCCCTATCCTCTGGCAGCAGTAGTGAATGTTCTTCCATGTGTTAGTTATGTCATGTTTGTAGTGCAAGCTATTTTTGTCTAAATCATCGTGTATTATTGTAAAGCAGTTCCTTTTTTGACATGATAATAAGCAATTCCTCCTTGCTAAAAACCTTCCCTGTTGGATTATGTGGGCTGTACTAATGAGATTTAGCCATGTGACAAAGCATCATTGTTGCACTCAACCAATTACTAGAACATTTTTTGCCTGCTGAAATTATTTAGAGCATATACAAAACATTCGTGTGCATGCAAAGCCAGTAGCATGATAGCAGATAACATAAGAAAACCAAGACATCTACTTGTTCGATTGACATTTTTACGTACATGTAGGATGGCAATGGACATGTTGACCACATACCTGCACTATAAAGATGGAAATCAAAAGGCCAAAATTCTACTGTGGTCAATGATAAGGATCATGTTTAGTACTATGATTTAATCTTGATGATTTAGAAAGTTGGCTTTTAGGAAATTGGCGTCCTATACTATATTGGAAAGAAGGCCCAGAGGGTAACAAACTAACTCGTACTTTGTTCACCTCTTCGATGAAAGTATATTATTATAAAATGCTGTGTGACCCCTTAGATTGAAAAAAATGTCCATCTATATGTGTTTAGGGGAAATCTGGCTCTATATTGCTCCGCCTAACAATCCAATTGATATTGCTCCGCCTAACAATCCTAATGATATTGCTCCATCTAACCATCTAAACGAGAGTGTTATCTTACAGGATGGTGGTGCCTCAGCTGAAGGGCGATTAATGATATTCTGAATCATATTGTGTATGATTATTCATATATATAATATCCTTTTTCTCTTGCAGATTCAGAATATGTATGATTAAGTTGCAGTTGAATTCCTCCATTGCACCTGGAGCTAGAAGCAAATTAATATCGAAGACTTCACTTACCAATAGCTGTAGTTACATTGATAGATTAAAAGTGTAATTTATTCTCGAAGATGTTTTTCTTGGAATTGATGCAAATTTAGGGTGCAATATTCTTCATGAAGGTGTTTTTCTGGTCAAGTGTATATGAAAGTCGAGTTGTACAAATAATATTGCTATTTAATTATTTTGATATATATGTGTCCTACCCTCGTGTATATCCGTTGTATCCTGATCATTTCAATTTGTGTATGTGTGGCATCATAATGAAACAAATAATTAATCACATGCAATATTTCTATTTAAATAAATATATTAAAGAAAATATGTACCTAATTTTGTGCTTAATAATTAAAAGCAGAAATATTAATTATTTAGAGAATAGTGTGTTAGTGATGGTGTTACTATAGTTAGAAAAACGTGTTACTAGGCAGTTGACGTGGATCAGCTATGGTGTTACAGCGGTGTTACTGATGGCGTATAGTAGTGTTACTGATGGCACTGAGTAACACATAAGATGCATGTTACTGTATCTTACTTGTAACACAACTAGCAAGGTGGCCCACGCATACGCGCGGGGCAACTTCTTAGTCGTCTATTATTATTTTTTAATAGTTTATTTGAACTTCACGTATATTGTATCAATTCTTTAATAGCAGGACCTTCTCGAAGACTATCGCCGTGAAACAAAAGACTTCTAGCTTTTCATAGTTATAATTATTAGTCAATTTATAAACAACAGAGTTTGCTCCTTGATGAAATAAACAAATCTTATCCAACAGAATGCAGTGTATCATCGACTCATGAATTTAAGCACGGCTCGTGCCGAATGTTATAAAATTTTCAATTATTATTTTATGCGCGGGGCAACTTCTTAATCGTCTATTATTATTTTTTAACAATTTATTTGAACTTCACGTATATTGTATCAATTCTTTAATAGCAGGGATCTTCTTGAAGACTATCGTCGTGAAAAAAAAAGACTTCTAGCTTTTCATAGTTATAATTATTAGTCAATTTCTAAACAACAGAGTTTTTCTCCTTGATGAAATAAACGTATCTTATCCAACAGAATGCAGTGTATCATCGACACATGAATTTAAGCACGGCTCGTGCTGAATGTTATAAAATTTTCAATTATTATTTTACATGTAAATGTTGTGTTAGACTTTGCAGTAATCAAGCCTTTATTTTACAAAGCGTAGCACGTACAATATACAAGAGGAATGTATATAGTTTACCTACCTGTAGCTTCATCTATGTGTTCACCCGTCTATCATACGCATTTACAAAATAGGTGGCTTTTGGTCATCTTTTTCCCCAATATATACAAATGCAAAAATATTACGGACGCAAGTAATGGTAGACATGACGAAGTGGTCATGGAGTGTCATTGTGCAAAACTCAATACCATGGTATGCAAGGATTCTTGGCAATAGTAAGTGGTGCAGTAATTAGTGGTCTTCAGGCAAGGTGAGGAAGTCATAACCAATCATCTCTCAAGTTGCATGTAATTAGGAGGCCATTTCCTTAAGTTTAAGGTTCGACGGGAGAAGGTATAACATGAACATGATGAAAATATGGAGGATACTGGTTACAATTTATTAGAATATTACATCGGCAGTCTAGAAGAGCTCTCACATATCCATCTTTTTGGAGCATAAGAGACATCATACAATGGGTTTAGATATGTACGTCGTATATTTCGCGAAGACAATACTTGAAGAGATTCTATAATATGTGGAAATATGTGAGCTGTATCTGATTTGCAAAGATAATAATCGATTATGTATGGACCCACACACGTCTATGGAGATAAAACAATTTGGGTTTTGCTTACCGAGAAGATCCACCAAATTAATTACCAGATTTTTTGCGAACTAATTAGGTATATTTTTATACAAACTTCAAATATATTTTACTTTTGTAATGAATGGGGTAGATACATGTTTCATGTATATGCTTCCATAAATTTTCATAAAGATAATGAAAGAAATGAGGAGTAGCTTTATATTTGAAGTATGGGCCCACAAACCATTCGTGTTATTCTTAAGAACTTAAAAAGACATAATTCGTTAACCTCGATATATTCTTATGTTCCTAAGATCGAGTATGCATGAAGTACTAACTAATTAGCCAGACACGCCTGCATAATTTGTGTTGCCAAAAAGTGATCACACCTTTTCTTTATTATTCCGAAGCAACTCAAACGTAATATTTCATTTTTTTTGTAAGATCATCATGTATAAAGTAATTAATCAGCCCACCACACCTGTGTGGTTTGTTCAGCAAATAAAAGTATGGTCACCTTTATTTATTCTTCTATAGGAGCTGCTCTATCTGATTCCAAGTGATTAATGGATGAAAATATACCTAGTGCGTAGCTCACCTGGGCCCTTTTTGTGACCCGAGACTTGGTTCTTGTGAATACCGTGTGTAGTTTAGCTCCTCCTTTTTTACTACCTGCTTAATGTTTGAGCTGATTTAGCTTGAATAGTTTCTTTAACAAACAATTTCTTTAAAAACAAATTCACTTTATTGCTACAAAATAAAACCTCACAACAGAGAAATTGGCATAAAATATTTTATACATAATATATATATTTATAATGCTACCAAATGATAAGTCAGTTATCTGATTCCATGTGATTAATAGATTGAAAATACGGAAGAAAGTGGACATGCCGGGGACAGAAAATACGGCCGCTACGGCAGCGTACATATGCCACCGGATCGGAATACGCCCGTGTCGGCGGCCGCAATCGCACCGTACCTGAGGTCTGAGCTGAAGTCTCTGTGGACATGCAGCAGCATCGGAATATGGCCTTGACGGCGGCGGGGTATGGACAGCCTAGCTCAAAGTTGTACGTACATGTGCAAGTCTTCAATCGATTGATCCATATGCATGTATGATGGAAGTCCTCAATACTTGATCGATCCATCCCTTGCACTGCCACATGCAAGAGGCATGCAAGAGACGATTCCTCAATCCATCGATCAATTTTTCAGGCCTGCATGCATGCACAGGTATGAGACGCAATTGATCGATCGTATGCATGCACGCCCATACGGGGAGGAGAATCGAATTGAAAACCTGCGAGAGTATCGGCGGCAACCGTGTATGTGAGATATGCAGGGCGATCTGCCTGGGTGAGTACATCGGCGGCGGCAGCATACGCGAGGAGATTGTTCTATTTTCTAGTTTGACATCGAAAGGGTATGCGTAGAACTAATTAAGGACATTGGTGGGTAATTTCCTTACCCTTGATGTGAACGTGCTACCTCTACGGTTGAGATTTGCTAATTATTGAGAACAAGCAAGTGTCCACCCCCTGGGCTATCCACGTGGCGCTTAATGAGCGGGCATGTCGCGTGTCGACAACAATTTTTTGTCTCGGGCTGGCCAAGAGAAAGGAAGGGAAAAATAGGTCGCGTGTAGCGGTAAAAAACCTAGCCCCGTTCCATTCGTGTTCCGCCGCCGCCTCTCGATTCTCCTCCTCCGCCCCCTTTTTCTCCCCACCGCTGACCTCGCCCCGCTGAGCACGGGCGGCCGCTGGCCTGCCGCGCCTGTGCCTATTCGTCCCTAGCATCGCTTGAGCTGCTGTCTCCTCCTCGGTGCTCAGCAGGAGGAGTACGAGGAGCCGCTGCTGGTGAGAACTGAGAGGAGAGGAGGTGCAGAGGGGGAGTGGTGAAGTATAGATGATTGACAGAGGAGAAAGAGAGACCCCCGGCGGCGCACTGCAGCTTCCATCAGCCTCCATCCCAACACTCCGCCCTGAGATGGACGACGACATCGAACGAAGGTGAGGCCCCCGTCGCATCCTCTTACATGTGTATTTTCATGGGGCTCACCCTTCATGGTTGCTCAGCTGCAGGCCGACCGTGCATGCCGCGGCCAGTGAGATCTGGGAGGAAAAGGAGGAAGCGGAGAGGGATATGGAGTGGGGAAGAAGAGATGGTGAGGGGTGGTAAAGAGGAGAACTCTACAACAGCAAGGTGACACCCTCCGATTAATTCTCCCATTTTTTCCTATTGAACTGATATGTCGGATTTAATCATGCTTTGTTGATTGTTTTTCTTCTTCTAGCTAGATGTCTATTGCATAGAGGTCACCATACGTAGTACACATAGCTTCTCAGGTAATTTTATTTTGTTATGCATACTGAAATTATTAGTTTGGTTTGGTGAAATACATTAGCCTAACCAATGATTTTTGTAGTTATCATGTCTGATATAAGATCAAGAAAGATCATCATAGGATTGGGTCAGCACTGTGAGATACAGTAGCAGTTCTTTCTAGCTTCCCTTTTGGTGATACCAGACGGTAAGATTTCTTCACCTATGCTTACGTCACAGATTAGTTATACTGGATGCATCCGTGGGTTAGCACATGCTCCTACTATGATTTTACTTCCTGATATTTTCTTTGCCTTTGTGTTGTCACTTGGTCTTGCCAATATGCGATTGTGTTTATGTCAGTAGGTCCTATAGTTTCTGTTCAAATGTTAGTTTCACTAAACAATGATTGATTAAATTCATATGTGCATTTGCCCATTACATCTATTTTCCTAAAGATGGTATTTGAGTTTCCTAGAAAAGCACCGGTATCTGTCATATATGGATAAATTGCTTTATTCTCTTATTAAACACTTCAAATGGAATATAATTCTGTAAATTGTATGTGTCTATTGAATATGTAGATTGGCCTTAAGGCTTCTTCAAGATCTCTTTCAAGATCGTTACGACATTATTCTTCAAATGGTTGTGCTTATTTCACTATTTCTGTATTTAATTTATACCTTACTACCTTTAGTCTAAAAGTAATTCTGTAGGTCGCAGTTATTCTTTCCACCTTCTTATTTCAGCTTTAGCGACTTGATTATGTAGTAGCACATCTGTACTGGAGGTACAATCATGGTTAGGAATTAAAACTCTATATGCACAACTCCTTTTTACATGGATTGTTAATATTTGTGCATGATACCGTTAACCTTCCCCTTATTTTTTGTTGAAAGAGGAATGAATCGAGAATTTCTATTTTTCTATGCTGGTAGTCTTTTCGTCGTGAGACTTCTTTAATTATGTTCTTCCAATCTTTATCATATATCTGAAAGGTATCTTTTTACTTCCTGTACATGTGCTCATACCTATTTTTCGTTAGCATATTTTCTCATACATGACCTTAGGCTGCAAGTATGAGTACCTCCTGAACATGCTATTGAATTCAAACAACTCATTCAAGAGCATGGTGTTTATTCTGTCTTCTCTGAAGAAATTCTTGCTGGCTCCGAGTAAACCTACGTACAAGCCGTTTACTGCCAAGTATATGATCAAGTTCACACCTTGGATAACCGTCAGTGAGCTTAAGAACGTTGCATTAGTCGCTCCCTATATATGTGTACAACTTGGTCCGTTTATGTGACTTGTCTATACGTGTTGAGCTTCAAATAGGATCATTGCTTTAAGAGATCACAAGTTAGGTCCTTGTGTTCACTTATTCTTGCCGTATATTCTTTCCATGGACTAACGTTTATGCGTACTGATCAGGAAAACCAACAGACCTCAAACTTGTGCGTTGGGGACAAAGGGCTGCTGAATTCGACGCTAAACTTGTGTATGATTATGCCCAGAGTTTTGCTGCTGTTGGGATCTTTGTTGGTGTCCTTATGAAATCTTGATGCATTGGCTTCTCAATACACCTATTCAGTTCAAACAGTGAGTTTGTTTTTGGACTTTTATGCATTGCCTTCTTAATACATCTATTCAGTTCTGGTTAGTGAGCACATGAAGCCTGAAGGTGTAAAAAACAAATGCATTCTTATTACCCTGTACTCTCGTGTACCATGTAGATCATTAGACGCTCAGTGGAGGTTCTGCTTGCGTATGGTACCTCAATGAGGAGTTGCCTAAAATTGACTCTTGCTTTCAAAGGTAGGTGCATGTTATGTATACATTCCATTATGCTTTATCTTTTCTTTGGTCGATGTCTTTAACCATTTATCCACGTGCTGCCTCTTCTATGTATTTGTGAAGGCTGGGCGATGACTTCACGAGAATTCAGTGGATTTCCACCGGCGCTGAAACCTTTGTCGTGGCTTGCAACTGAGGTGACCTTCCGCATAAGATAGTTGCAGAACTTAGAGACCTGGACAAATTGGAAACAGAGGTGTGTATTTGTACTTTTAGTCACAATCTGATTTTGTGTATTATTGATCCTAATGGTTCAGTGGTTCACATAGCTTAAATGGTTGGGTCATTTAGTGTGTCATGGGCTGGAGTTCATATGCTTAGTGAGACTATGATCCGCACCATTCATTTTCTTAGCACCATCTTGTTTTTTGTCTATACATAGATCAACACTGATTTGCGGTAGGCTTTGTTTAGTTTCTGTTTGGAATAAGTATCTTATTATGCTCTCATGTTTTGAGGTGGTGTCAATGGTTGCTTTGTGTATTTCACTCGCGTTTCACAGAGTGCAAATTCTTTGGGTTATGGATAATTTGTCTAAGAAAATGCTAAGCTCCAAGAAGTGATAACTAAAACCAAAGTTCTATTATATAACCTATCTTTAGTGAATTTATCATTTTACTTACACGAAAGCATTTAGTGTATATTATTTCAAAGTCAGTACGGTTTCTTCATAGTTCTATTATATAGCCATTTGGTTTTTACCATATATTTCATACTTTCAGGTTACTTCAATTGTAATTATATACATCTATATCATATATTTCAAAGTCAGCCCATCAATTGTTATGAAAATATAGTGGCCTGCCACAGATTGCATGCACCAACACATCCTCCAAAAGCAAGGGGACAACTACTATCTAGATAAAAGGTAAGACAAACTTTACTTAGTTACGGGCATCTAATTCCATGATCTGATAAATGCATTGTTCACTTTGAGATTCTATATTCCACTTTTTACTCAATTATTCTAAATTGTACTCTTTTACTTATCATATGATTTGATTGTAAGTAAATAATTACTCGGAGCTTTACTATTGTGCTCTTGTTCTTGCTGCCTCGGAGAGTTCTACTGAGTTATCTATCATCTTTAAACCCTAGAGAAATTGATACGTGACTTGGATTGGTATTCGATGCAGATGCATTTACCTACCCCATTTCCATTACTAAGTTTTTACTTTCCATGTGTTGCTTACTGTATTTCCCTTGCGTTTCTAGAAGGATTATCCAATGAGGCTGTGAGATGGTTTGTTCAGCTCGTTTCTTTTCTTCTCGTATTTTGCTCACTAAATATCTATTTTCCTTGCAGACGTCAAATTCCATGGATGGTAAAGAGCAGAAGATAGTATAATGGTGAAGGACTCACAGGGGTATCGTTTATCTAAGAATACGCATATTGATTGTTGAAAGGTTCCAGCTTTTTTAAATCAACTAAAGGATATAGTTCCACCTGCTATTAGCGAACAATTCTCATGCAATATCTTCTTCATATTGGTAATATTTATTAAGCATTTCTAGATCTATTAACTGTTCTATGTCATTGTTTTATACTTTTATGTATTTGTTTGTTGGGACAGCCAACACTATTTGTTTCTGGGTCAGCCAACACTATTTCAGGTTAACCTGAACCTATAAATCTTGATCAATACTCCTGGGTAAGTTCTTGTGTGAGAACATACGCTCTCCATGATGCGCTTTGCACAAAGATTTATTTACTTTCATCTCAACTTATTTACTCTTTGGCTGATATGAACCCCTATCCAATCGTTCGCTATAAGGATTCATATGACTAGCCTTGCGATAATCTTTTGGATCATTGAACTTTGAATTTACTTGGAGGTATATCAAGCTTTAATTTTTTTGAACATTGTAGCTTGCATCAATAGAGCATAATCACAGCTTGCATCTTTCTTATTGTCTGCACATGTTGTCCTTACTCTATTGGTACTTTATTGATAACGGATGCATGCTTACTATACTTCAGGGTTTTCCTGGATAAAGCAGTGAGGGAATTAATAAAATGTTCCCTGTCTTCAATGTCAAACTCTTAGACGGAATTATGGTGGACCAGCAGATTCAGCTGCTTCCAGTCCATTTACATTACTTGTATATCCCAGCTTAGTGCAAGATAGCTGCAAGTAAGGCGGCTAACAGTAAAGAGCTGCAAGAAGTGATCTCATTGATATCATGTAGTAACATCCTATTTATCTGATTTTGGTAATGCAGCCCAATGAATTGCAGCTCTGGGACAAGATTGGCCGCGTGCTGCACTTTCCAGTTTCCATTGGTAAGAGCCTTTCACATGGGCTCATCATGTGCACCACAATTATGAACCTAATTTTGTTGTCTGAGTTGGATCAACTTGGCAATGGGTGGCTGCTCTTGGATTGTATGTGTGGAAGCAGATTGTCGAGTTAATTAAGTGTGCAGATAAATAAAAATATTGTAAGAAATAATGTGTGTATGTTAAATGATTAAGGAAACTCTTCTCATGTGTACTAGCTTTAATCTTTATTCTCTGACCTTGCATTTTTATTTATAATGACACTGTTATTCAGTAAGAAATAATTGCACTGCATTCACAAAATATTAGGGACAATGTAGATGCGATTGGGCCGCACCTGACCGTTGAGGAGGCGCCCCAGCCTCTAGTGCTAATAAACGGACAGATGTTTCTGATTATTGTGGGATTTTCTAGCCTATTTTTCTAATTTCTTGTTAGTCCATCATCTACTTTTAATATATAATAGATTTTTGACATACTGTAACAACTATTATGTGTGACAGCAGTCAGTCTCTTAGTAACACGGCCTAACGTAACAAAATGTGTTACAGTTTGGCCTAGTAACACAGTTTTGGACCTAAAGTAACACAAACCTGTGTTCCAAAAGCTATGTCCTGTTGTAGTGTCTCCGTTCGGACACCTAGTCTCCATCCAGTTCTTACGAGGGCCAATTGACCGGCTCTCTAGAAGATATCTTAAAGGGCATGGCATAATCTACATGTAATACAAAACCGGAGAAACTATGAAGACACTCATTGAAGGAAAAACAAATGACATTCCCTCGAATTTGAAAGACAATACTTACAACATCCTCTTTGTAACCGTGTTAACTCAATCGGGACTTTGAAAGTATTGGAACGACGAGTTAGTGTGGGACAGAAAGTTGCTTCGTGACGGCACATAGCACAGTAATCGACGACATCGCTATCGGAATCCTATTTTAACAAATGAAATTTAGATCAGATAAACGGGCGGAACCTGGGGTTTTTCCCCATTCCGCAAGCCAAATAGAAAATCAAATCTACTCACATATACTGAACCATTCGGGAGCTCAAACATGGAAATGAAACATGTAGAGAAGATAGCACTGACCATCGAAATGGGGTTGATGGACTGCAGCTGGAACCGTCGGCGACCAAAAAACCCCAAACGGCGAAGGCGGCCGTACAATGGCGATGGCGATGGAGCTCCTTGCTTGTCCCTCCTTCTCGACGGGCGACGGGAGACGGCCGGGCGACGGCAATGGCGATGGCGATGGAGCTCCTTTGCGCCTTCAATCACCCTGTTCTCCGCCCTCAATCCAACTCCTATTGCTCTGTTCTTGGGGGTTCCTCGGGGGTTCTATGGGCGGCAGCAGTGAGCCAGGGAAGAAAGACCACGTGGGCCCCATCGGCGGTATCCCTTCATTAAACAAGTGCCCCGGCCCCACTGGATGCGATTCCAACCGCCCCGGCCCCACTTGACCAGTCCCACTTCCAACTCACGAGCCGCGCCAGGCCGACCCCACAAGTCAGGCCAAGTTACGGTGAAATGACGCTGACCAGACGGAAACGGCCGTCTTGGCCGTGCGCGGGCCATTTGCGGCCCAGCCAGGGCACGGACGAGAGAAACTACGCGGGTATGGCACAAATAGATAAAACTGAGGTATGTAGGGCACATAAACGATTGTCCCATACTAATAACAAGATCATCCATATGACAGAATTTGCAAACTAAAATAAAGTATGCAGAAAGTAAACGATGAAACTTCTCATTAATATTCCATAACGGCCACTCACACCAAGGGATACATAGATAACCAACTAAAAGAGAGATACTTCCACACTGCAAACCATCCTATAAGATAACTTCCCTACTCATGATATGACTCTATTGAAAGATAAAAGGTAAACATAATGGTGTGATACCGCGGCACTCCCCCCAAGCTTGGAACAAGCCAAGGGGATGCAAATACCAATGATGAATTACTCCTTCGGCGGCGGTGGTGAATCCTTAATAAGCTTGTCAACCAGCTCCTTCAGTTCATCAATCTTGTGGGTGAGAATACGAATCAACTCCGTGTTGTGCTCGATACGGTTCATGAATTTGTCAGACTGTGAATCCCAGCTCTTGGAGTTGTTTCCCCACTTCTCATCAGACTTAGAGCTCTTTTTCCCTGCACTGTTAGAACGATCTATATTCTATTTATTGGGCAATTCTGCCTCAGGGATTCTTTCAATTTGATGCTTATGGATTAGAGTGTGGAAGGGATTATTGATGCCTGGAGAAGATGTCCTTGGAGCCAAAAAGCGACGTGGAACCTTCCCTCCGGTGCTCATCCGCGCGCCTCTCTTGAGGTTGAAAGGGTTTGCTACCACTCCAATGCTTGCAATGGTGGCGCGAGGGTATTGACGCCGATCTTCTTCCACTTCTTCTTCACCTTCACTCTTGACCTCCTCCTCCAGCATAGGATCTTGGGGATCATCTTCCAAAGGCTCCTTGCCCTTGTTGTTGTTGTTGGTGGAGACCATGGTGCCTCTAAAACTTGAAGATGAAATCTGGCAGAAACAGCTCGAAAAGAAAACTCGACAAAAAGGCGATATACGGACCTCGGGGGATCCGGGGGATTATATAGCAAAAAGTTTCGCAACAAAATGAAGGTACTGGAAGAAACCTGGTCGGGGACGGGCTCCGAGGCGCCCACACCATGTGGTGGCGCGACTAAGGGTGGGCCCGCGCCGCCACGTGGTGTGGTGCCCTCGGGCACCGTTTCCTACCCGGTTTGGTCTCTTAATTTTCTATATTTAATAAAAACCACGAAAATAACTCTTAGAAAGTTAAACGCGAACTTTTTCTTACCGAAACTGTTACCTATTTGAAAACAGACTCTGCAGTCCCCTGAATTTGCTTTTCAATTAAAACTTCCGGAGTCACCACTTGAATAATATCAACATCTTCATTATAAGAATCTCCGGAAATATAATGTTTGAGTCTTTGCCCATTCACCACTTGTGTAGAGTTATCTTTGAGTGAGGCAATCTTAATTGCACCTGAACGATTCACCTCCACAATAATAAAAGGTCCTTCCCATTTTGAGAGTAATTTTCCTGCAAAAAATGTGAGACGAGACCTATACAATAGAACTTTCTCACCAACATTAAACTCTCTTTTGAGAATTCTCCTATCATGCCATTTCTTAACTTTCTCTTTAAAAAGTCTAGCATTTTCATAAGCCTCACTTCTCCATTCATCTAAAGAACTTAAGTTAAGCAATCTTTTTTCACCAGCAAGTTTAAAATCTCTATTAAGTTCCCTCACGGCCCAATAAGCTTTGTGTTCTAATTTTAAGGGCAAGTGACAAGCTTTTCCATAAACCATTTTATAAGGAGACATACCCATATGGTTTTTATAAGCAGTTCTATAAGCCCATAAAGCATCATTTAACTTACTAGCCCAATTTTTTCTAGATTTATTAACAGTCTTTTGCAAGATAGATTTACTTTCTCTATTTGATAATTCTACTTGACCACTTGTTTGGGGATGATAAGCTGAAGCAATTCTATGATTAACTCCATATTTAGCAAGGTCTTTCTAAAACCACCATGAATAAAATGAGAACCTCCATCAGTCATAAGATATCTAGGCACACCAAACCTAGGAAAAATAACATGTAACATCCCAGGTTTTTCAAAAAGTTGAAAAATCAGAAAAATTTAAAACTTTTGAAAACTATTATGTATTTTGATTTAAAAAGAAAATTCATGCATGCATTCATCTGCATATTGTGTTGTTGCATTGGTATATTTCAAAAGTGAGAATTATAATTTTCACTTGAAAACATATTTAAGAAAATATATTAAAAGGGCAAGCCATGCCTTATATATTATTTTGATTTTATGAATTTATTTGTTCTGTTAATGTTTGGTAGTGATTTGATTGTATTTGTTGAAAATATATATTTTCAAATGTTTACATTTGTGGTTTTTAATTTTTTTTATTATTCAAGCCACATTAGTTTTGTTTTAAAAACCTATTTTAATTTTGACATCAAGTGTCATATGGATTATTAAAACATAGTTTGAAAATCAAAATAAATTTATTTGAAAAAGAGTGTTTGTTTTATTTAAAAGGCAGGTTTTGTTTTTACAAATTTATAGAAATTGGTTTGAATCTTTTGGAGTTTGCCTTTAAAAGATATAAATGTTTTCAGAAAATAGAAAAGGAAGAAAGAACAAAAAAAAAAAGAGGGGAACCTAGCTACCTGGGCCGAGCCCATAACCTCTCTCTCACGCGCGCAGCCAATAGAAGGCCAAGCCCAACTACCTAACTCTCGCACACGCAGCAAACGACAAGCCACGGCCCAGCTCGCTCTCTCCCTCACTGCCAGGCGGGTCCCACCTGTCATCCCTCACCACTAGCCCGTCGTGCAAGCAAAGAACTCCCGAAACCTAACCTAATCCAACCCAAATTCGTTACGATTCGCTGCGAATCTCCCGAATCCTCTGCCCTTATATAAGCTCCACGACCCCCTCTCTCTTTTGCCCCAGAAACCGAAACCCGAGAGCCCCCAGGCTGCTCGAGATCATCCACGGAGCGCCGCCACGGCCGCCGTCGTGTTCTTCAAATTCCGGCTAGTACAGGACACCCCGAGCCTCCTCATCCCTTCCGTTCTTCATAATTCTTCCTTGCGCACCTTTCTGACCTGGCGCCATATTTTATTTCGCAGCAGAACGAGCAGTTCGAGCTCGACCCGAAGCTCCAGCCGCACTCGGCGACTCCGGCGAGCAATCTCCGGCGAACCAGGACGCGAAGCTTCTCCCTGACCACGCCATCGTCTTCGCCGCGTCGATCTACGCCCCAAGGTACGACTCGCGCATCCAGTCCTCTTCTGTTTTGCGTTTAGCTCGTCGCCGGCAATGGAGCCACCGTCGTCAGAGTAGCGCCGGCAGCCGCGCCGGCGACCATATGGTCCCGTAGAACTTAGGCCGTTGGATCTGGCTTCAACGCTCAAGATTTGATCGTCTACGCGAAGCGGTACCGTCCAACGAGGAGTCGCCACGTCGCCAAGTTGCCCACGAAGGCCGCGCCGCACCCGTCCGCGCCACGTCCACGTCCGTCCACACCCGCATCTGCCCGCAAAGATGACGCGCACCAATCAGATCTCGCCGCGTGGACTACAGCCGCCAGGGACTTCAGCGCGAAGCTTTCTTTTGTTTTTCTTTACAGTTTAGCCCCTGCGCATCACGGATTAGTCCCTCATTTTAAAACTATCATTAAATTTTACTCGTTTATCCAAATTTTACGAAAAATATATTTTTGGAAAGCTTATAACTTGTAGAAACTTTTGGTATGCTTATTTTGAGGTTTTGTCGAAATTAATTAGGTTGATTTTCAAAAGTGCTTTAAATAGTATTTTGATTATAACTTGAGTTTAAAAATTGATTTTTGAGCAAACTCTTTTGCTATAATTTTGTATGCCTAAGTATTGGCCGTAGGTTCACTCTACTATTTTTGTAAAAGTATTTTTCTATGTTTTTCGTATTAATATGAATTAAATGCTTTTAGGTGGTATGTTAATAATTAAAATTGATTAAAATTAATTTTCTTCATATTTTCGACTAATAAAATGACTTAGTCATATTTTGATCACTTTAGTTACAAAAGTACTTAGAAATAATATGCCTCTCCAAACAAAGTAATTTTCTTCCTTAGAAAATATTTAACAAAATTTTGACAACACTTTTCCTTAGAAATTTCCTTAGAAAATTTCAACACCTTAAAAGTGCTAAATCTTTTCCTTAAAAAAATTTAGCATCTTGAAAACTTAGTTGTTTTAGAATATTTTCCTAAGTGTTATTTTTGACAAGTGTTTGTCCTTAGAAATTTTATCAACTATTGTCTTAAAGTATTTTTTTTTTCCTTAGAAAATACCAACACCTTATTTTATGAACCCTTACTTAGAAATTATTTTGACTTATTGTTTGACCTCTTTGGTCCTTTGTTATTTTTGGAACATCTTAATTGCCTTGCATTAACTTAGAATAATTTCATGACATGGCATGCATCTCTAGTCCTTAGAAATATTTTGCACTTCTTACATGACATTCCTCCTTAGAAAAAAATTGAGGATACATGTTAGCCCTTTTGACCCTGCTAGTTAAAAACCACTAAGTTAGAAATTAGTGGAAACAATGAAGGACCCATGAAGATTGCATTGTTATCCTTGGAGAATTCAACATGAAGTTAGAGGACCAATGAAGGACTTAGCCAAGAAAAACAAACTCCAGAAGCATCTCCACGAAGTCAAGGTACTTAGAAGAAAATCAAAGGGAAGTTCACGAAGACCAACCACCTACATTTTTCTAAGTCTTTCTTTCCCTTCTCTCTTTCTTCCTTCTTCTCTCTCCATGGTGACTAGGTTATATTCAAGACCAACCTTGATGCTGCCAACAAAATCAAGTCATCAGAACCATCAAGTCTACAGAATTAAATGAAGTCAACACACCAAGGAGAAAGCTACAAGGAAGCCTGGAGAAGATTCTTGGAAGACCAACTAATTCTTTCTTTCTATCTTATCTTCATTTCTATTTTGTCTCACTTTGGACATAGACCAAGTCCTTGGTGTTTAAGACTAAGTAGTGCTAATTGAAGACCATTGAAGATCAATGAAACTACAAAGGAGTTGAAGATATTTTGAAGATCTAACATGTGAAGACTTGAACTAGCCTTACAACTTTTCAAGTTGTTATTTCTCAAGTTTACTTTGAGCTCAACCTTGACCTTGCCTTAGGCAAATGGGATATTGTTATTTTATGTCTTTCCCTAAATTTGTTTTGTATGTCTCTCATACCATAATTCTTTGTATCATTCTGCATCTCATGCATGTCATATTTTTCTAAGTGTTGCATTTATGATTGTATGTTTATTGTGAATTGTTTGCTGTGTTAGAGATTTCGGAGAGAGACGAAGGTGGTTGCAACCGCTACTACTACACTCCTGTTTGCCAAGGCAAGTGGCACACCCCCATAAATTTCCTAAGTATTTTTCTATGCATGACTTAGTGTATTTCTTTATATGCATGTGTAGGATAGTATTGCTATGCTGAAGATACTATCTCCTTTACACTAGTTGTGTCTAGAATCCTATTGATAACTTAGTAGAATTATTGATGCTATGCAAAAGTGTTTTAATGTAAAGTTAATTTCTACTAAGTTAATTAATCACCTGGGTGGATTTGGGCTTGCATGGCTGTCAGAGTTGAGTGTTTATTCACTTGTGGATTGCCACCCAGGATTAAAGGGACCAATGTTTCTCTAAGTGAAGTTGCTTACCGTGCAGCCATTAGTCATATGGGCTCTGGCTAGATGGATTAAGTTGCGTGGACTCATCCCGACTTGACAGGTGGTGGTAGAAGGTTAGATGGGAGCGCGTCAAGGCGGCATGGGATGTGAAAATGCTTCTGAAAAGTCTCGTCTCAACTCTCTCCTTTTCCTTAGCACAATTTGGGTGCTTGAGGATAGTTTGGGTTTGTTGGGTCTAATGGTGAAAGTGCACAACCTCTGCAGAGTTAAAAACTAAGTACTTAGCCGTGTCCCCGGTTACGGACAATTCAAGCAGCTGATCAAGGATGTCAACGGAGGCTCCCAACATCTTATTTCTCTAAGTAAAATTTTGATGGGTGAACAAGGGTAGATGAGACTATGGTTTTCAAGCCATACTTGTCTTAAATTGGAAGAAATGTTTTACAAAGTGTTAGGCAAAAATTGGCTTTATGCAAAATAGCCTTGAACTCCACCAGCCAAATATGCATATAGGTTATTAGAGTTATTCCACTAAGTGTCCACATAGTGTCACTTGCCAGATCCATTTTTAATGGTATCTGACCCACTCTGTTGCAAATTTTTATTTGTTGCAGATTGTTCTGACGACGAGTGAGTTTCGTTAAGGGTTTCGAGTCTGCAACCAACATGTTTTCGCCTGTGGCACATGATGATGATGGAGACTCCATGAAGAATAATTTTCCGCTGTTTTACTCTTTCGAAACTAGCTTCGTGCTATGCAATTTGTAAAGGACATTTTCCTAAGTACTAGATCCACGTGTAATAAATGATACAATGTTGTGATATTTCATCTTAGACTGTGTGTGCAAATGAATCGATCCAGGGGTTTGCACTATACACAGGTACCTTGCCAATTTCTAAGTGCAGGTACGCTACATAACATCCTGAAGCATTTTCAATGAGGTCTCACCATCAACACTTTTTGTAGGTATGGCTTCTACCCATTTAGTAACATAATCAACAACAACAAGTATATGAGTATTACCTTCTGAAGGAGGAAAAGGACCCATAAAGTCGAATCCCCGACAGTCAAATGCTTCAATAACAAGAGATAACTCATAGGCATTTCATTGCGCCTAGAGATGTTACCAACTCTTTGACATTCATCACAAGATAAAATAAACTTTCTTGCATCTTTAAAAGAGTAGGCCAATAAAAACCTGATTGTAGAACTTTGTGTGCGGTTCTATCTCCAGCATGATGTCCTCCATAAGCACTACCATGACATTTTCTCAATATCTCTTGTTGTTCATATTCAGGAACACATCTTCGCATAATACCATCCACTCCTTCTTTATATAAGTGTGGGTCATCCCAAAAATAATGCCTCAAGTCATAAAAGAATTTCCTTCTTTGTTGAGCTGAAAAGGTTGGAGGCAAGTACTTGGAAACAATAAAGTTAGCATAATCAGCATACCAAGGACTATCTCGCGAACTTACCCTTATTGCAGCCAACTGTTCATTTGGAAAACTATCATTAACAGGAATAGGATCATAACAATGTTTTCCAATCTAGACAAATTATCAGCAACAGGATTTTCAGCACCTTTCCTATCTACAATATGCAAATCAAACTCTTGTAAAAGCAGCACCCATCTAATAAGCCTAGGCTTAGCATCTTTCTTTTCCATAAGGTACCTAATAGCAGCATGATCGTATGAATAACGACTTTCGAATCAACAATATAAGGTCTAAATTTGTCACAAGCAAAAACTACAGCTAGGAATTCTTTTCAGTGGTGGCATAATTCTTTTGAGCTGAATCAAGAGTCTTACTAGCATAATGAATAACATTCAACTTCTTATCTATTCGCTGTCCAAGAACAGCACCAACAGCAAAATCACTAGCATCACACATAATTTCAAAAGGTAAGGTCCAATCAGGTGGTTGAACAACGGAGCGGTAATTAAAGCTTTCTTTAGAGTTTCAAAAGCTTCCTTACAATCATCATCAAAAACAAAGGTACATCTTTTTGGAGAAGATTAGTAAGAGGCTTTGAAATTTTAGAGAAATCTTTAATAAACCTCTATAAAAACCAGCATGACCAAGAATACTACGAATACCTTTGACATCCTTGGGGCAAGGCATTTTCTCGATTGCCTCAACTTTAGCTCGGTCAACTTCAATGCCTCTTTCAGAAATTTTATGTCCAAGAACAATTCCTTCATTGACCATAAAGTGGCATTTCTCCCAATTAAGAACAAGATTAGTTTCTCACATCTCTGCAAAACTTTATCAAGATTGTGCAAGCAATTATCAAAAGAAGTTCCATAGACGGAGAAATCGTCCATGAACACTTCCACAATTTCCTCACAAAAACCATGAAAAATAGCAGACATGCATCTTTGAAAAGTAGCAGGAGCATTACACAAACCAAAAGGCATACGTCTATAAGCATAAGTTCCATAAGGACAAGTAAAAGTGGTTTTCTCTTGATCTTGCTTTCTCACAGCAATTTGAGAAAACCCAGAATAACCATCAAGGAAACAAAAGTGAGTTTTCTTAGACAATCTCTCTAACATTTGATCAATAAAAGGTAAAGGATAATGATCCTTCTTAGTAACTTTGTTAACCTTTCTAAAATCAATGCACATTCTATAACCAACTACTACTCTTTGAGGAATAAGTTCATCATTTTCATTAGGCACAACAGTAATTCCTCCTTTCTTAGGAACACAGTGCACAGGACTCACCCATCTACTATCAGCAATAGGATAAATAATACCAGCTTCAAGAAGTTTCAATACCTCATTTCTTACCACTTCCTTCATCTTGGGTATTAACGACGTTGATGTTCAACAACTGGCTTTGCATCAGGTTCCATATTAATAGCATGCTGACAAATAGCAGGGGAAATCCCTTTAAATCATCAAGAGTGTAGCCAATAGCTCCACGATGTTTCTTCAACACTTCCAACAATCTTTCTTCCTCTCTACCTGAAAGTTTAGAACTAATAATAACATGATATGTTTTCTTATCATCAATATGAGCATATTTAAGATTATCAGGTAAAGGTTTTAAATCGAAAACAGGATCCTCCTTGGGTGGTGATGTGGTACCCAAATCTTCCACAGGCAAGTTGTGTTTAAGTATTGGTTGACGAAGAAATATTTCGTCAAGCTCATTCCTTTCTTCCATAAAGACCTCACTTTCGTGGTCTTCCATGTGTTGCTGCAAAGCATTGTTAGGAGCAAGAGCAATAGAGGCAAGCTGAGCAACTTTAAAATCTTCATTAGGCAATTCAGTTTCATAAGGAGCTTTGGCAAATTTAGAGAAATTAAACTCATAAGATTCACCAGCAAATTTAGTAAAGATTTTCTCTTTCTTACAATCTATGACAGCACCACAAGTATTCAGAAAAGGTCTACCAAAAATGATAGGACAAGTTTTACTAGCAGCTGAACCAAGTACTAGAAAATCAGCAGGATATTTAGTCTTACCACATAAAACTTCCACATCTCTAACAATACCAATTGGAGAGATAGTTTCTCTATTAGCAAGCTGAATAACCACATCAATTTCTTCAAGTTCACAAGAACCAATTTCATGCATGATTTCCCTGTAAGCTCATAAGGAATAGCACTTGAACTTGCACCAATATCACATAAACCATAATAGCAATGATCACCTATCCTAAAAGAGCACAGGAACACTAGTTTTCCTAGAGCTTTTAGGATGTGAAACAATATTAGAAGCATCTTCACAAAAGATAATATGCCCATCTTCTATATTTTCGGTGACAAGGTCCTTTATTATTGCTACAACAGGTTCAACAGTTATTTGTTCATCAGGTTCTATAGCTTTCTTTGTACTTTTGTTAACAACACTAGCTATAATAGAATGTTCCTTTATTTTAGCAGGAAAAGGAACTTTTTCAATATAAGGCTCAGGAATAATGTGATCAACGTGTTAACTTCAATAGTTCTAGTCATAGGAGAAACAAGTTTATCTTTATAAGGTTCATGATATTTCTTAAAACCCTCCTTAGGCATACCGAAATAAGAGGCAAAAGCTTTATAGTAATTTGCAACAACTTGAGAGTCAAGGCCATAAACAGTACTAACATTTCGAAAATCATCAGTATTCATGAAAGTTTTAATGCATTCGAAATCATATTTTATACCTGACTCTCTACCTTTGTCGTTCTCCCATCCTTCAGTGTTCTCCTGAATCCGATCAAGAAGGTCCCATTTAAACTCTTCTTTATTACGAGTGAATGATCCAGAACAAGCAGTATCCAATAAGTTTTATCCTGAAAAGAAGCCTTGCATAGAAGTTATCAACAACGACATTACCAGGAAGCTCATGAATGGGGCATTTGAGCATTAGTGACTTCAATCTCCCCCACGCTTGGGCAATACTCTCTCCATCATGAGGCCAAAATTATATATGAGGTTCCGGTCTTTGTGAATCTCACTTGGAGGATAGAATTTAGAATAAAAGAGAGGTACAATTTCCTCCCAACCAAGAGAACGCCCATTCTTCAGCAGTTTATACCATTGTGCAGCTCTACCAGCAGCGATATAGAGAATAATTTCTTCTTAACTTCATCCATTGAAATACCTGCACACTTGAATAACTCGCATAATTCATGTAAAAATAATAAATGATCACCAGGATGGACAGTTCCATCCCCTTCATAGCGGTTATTCGTAACACGTTCAACAATTTTCATAGGTATTTTGAATGGGATTACTTGCACAGATGGCGCCTCCTCAACTACCTCAGCAGTGGTAGTGGTTTTTCCAAATAGGAATTCAAGAGAAGATCTCTCCATGATAAAATATAGCAGCAGACAGAAATAAAAACAGCACGTACAGTAAGAGTTTCCTTACCAATTCCACTTACCAATAGCGCTTCACTCCCCGGCAACGGCGCCAGAAAAGTCTTGATGACCCACAAGTATAGGGGGTGTATCGTAGTACTTTCGATAAATAAGAGTGTCGAACCCAACGAGGAGCAGAAGGTGTTGACAAGCAGTTTTGATTAGGAATTCACTGTAAATACTAGCAGACAAGTTTTTAGGGTTTTTGATATAGCAGATAAATAAAGTACAAGTAAATAAAATACAGTAATAATAATTGCAGCGAGTGGCCCAATCCTTTCTACAGCAAAGGACAAGCCGGTAGGTTTACTTATGATGACCAAACGTTCTTGAGGACACACGGGAATTTCGTCAAGTGCTTTCGCTTCATATAGTTGATTAATCTTCATTGTTTTGATAAGTGTTGTGTGGGTGAACCTATGCTAATGCACCGCCCTTCCTAGGACTAATACATACTTGTGATTATACCCCTTGCAAGCATCCGCAAATACAAGAAAGTAATTAAGATAAATCTAACCACAGCCTTAAACTCTGAGATCCTGCTATCCCTTATGCATCGATATACCAACGGGGTTCAGGTTTCTGTCACTCCGGCAACCCCACAATTAATATTCGAATACACAATGCATTCCCCTAGGCCCATAAAGGTGAAGTATCATGTAGTCGACGTTCACATGACACCACTAGAAGAATAACACCACAACTTAAATATCAAACCATTAAATATTACTCAACATAGTTCACTACTAACATCAAGACTTCTCCCATGTCCTCAAGAACTAAACGAACTACTCACAAGACATCATATGGAACATGATCAGAGGTGATATAATGATGAATAACAATCTGGACATAAACCTTAATTCAACGGTTTCACTCAATAGCATCAACCACAAGGAGTAATTAACACCGGGAAAGCTTCCCCTATGAACTAGACAAGATTCAACCCTAGATGTTACAGCGGAACGGAGTGGAGCGGTGGAGATGATGGTGCTGGCGGTGGAGATGGTGATGATGATGATCCCGATGAAGTTCAGCTCGATGACGGTGATGATGGCGACGATTTCCCCCCACCGGGAAGGAATTTCCCCGGCAGATTTCTCCCTGCCGGAGAGCTTTTCTGTCTCTGGTGTTTTCCGCCTCGTGGAGGCGGCGGAATATTTCCTCGATGATCCCCGTGTCTTAGGGTTTCCTGGGGATGAAGTACGCGAAAGGGGGCTGGCTGAGGTGGGCCAGCGCAGCCAGACCACGTGGCGGCGCGCCAGCATGGTGGGCCGCGCCATGGCATGGTGTGGGCCCATGGTGGCCCACCTTGGCCTCCCCTTTTGGCTAGCCTCGCCATCTGACAAAATAGGAACTTCGGGATATTTTCTGTGAATTGTTGATCTTCAGAAATATGGTGTCTTGACGGTCCTTTTTCCAGCAGAATTCTGACTCAGGTGGTTAATTCTCCAATAATCATCAAACATGCAAAATAGGTAAAATAACATAAGTATCATCTCTAAATATGAAATATATCAATGAATGACAGTAAATTATGATATAAAATAGTGATGCAAAATGGACGTATCAGTGATCTCATGGTCTAAGGATTACATCTACTTCGTATGTGAAGGATTCCGATTAATATAATTCTAGCATGACAAACAAACCTTTACCATAAACATGGCATAAGATAATAACCACTTTATTATTGCCTCTCGGGCATATTCCCTTCATGCCCTACTTGGCCTCCCTTCATCCAAGTCCCAATAAACTTACAGACGGTAGGAAACATGGATTTGAAGGTATTTGTGAGCTCGTTCTCGATGAACGCCTACATCGGATCCTCGTCTCCTATATGCTAACCCCCGGCCTCATCGTTGTCAGCCATGTTCACACTAACGAGAAAATTCGAACTTAGTAAAGTTCATAATGTAAACAACACACATGACCATAGACATAGTATTGTTATGTTATCCCTAGTGGCAACAACACATCCACAACCTTAGACGTTGCTGTTACTCGCCCAGATTACTAGAGGCATGAACCCACTATCTAGCATAAATACTCTCTCTTGGAGTTACAAGCATCTACTTGCGAAAAGCATCTACTAGTAACGGAGAGCATGCAAGATCATAAATAACATACAAAGATAGATTGATAATCAACTTGATCATAGTATTCAATATTCATCGGATCCCAGCAAACACAACATGTAGCATTACAATAAGATGATCTTGATCATGATAGGCAGCTCACAAGATCTAAACATGATAGCATAAAGTGGAGAGACAACCATCTAGCTAGCTACTGCTATGGAACCGTTGTCCAAGGATGAACTACTCACGCATCACTCCGGATGCAGACATGGCGATGTAGAGCCCTCTAGTGATGATTCCCATCTCCGGCAGGGTGCCGGGAAGAGTTTCTAAACCCTCCCGAGATAGGGTTGATGGCGGCGGCGGCTCTAGAACTTTTCGTGGAATATGACTCGGGTATTTAGGGTTTTCCAGATGAGAGGAATATATAGGCGAAAGGGCCGCAGCTGAGGGCACCCGAGGGGCCCACACCACCCCTCGACACAGGAAGGGGCCGCGCCACGCCCTGGTGTGGAGGCTCCCTGGCGCTTCTCCGTCTCCCCTTTGGACTTCGTGTACGTGACGATGAAATATTGGGGTACGTTAATTTTCGTCCAATTCCGAAAAATTTTACAGAACAATTTTTCTGGAATGCGAAAACAACAGAAAAGAGGAACTGGCACTATGGCATCTTGTTAATAGGTTTGTCCCTGAAAATGTATAAAAATGATATGAAGTGTATACAAAACATGTAACAATTGGTATAATATCAACATGGAACATCAAAAATTATAGATACATTTGAGACGTATCAGGCGCTTGGCGGGTGGGTGGGGGCGGGCGAGCTGCGAGGCAGAGCAGCGCGCGCGAGTGGGGGCGGCGGCGCACGGGGTAGGGCAGCGGGTGGGGGCGGGCGAGCTGCGGGGCAGGGCGGCGAGTGGGGGCGGCGGCGCACGGGTAGGGCGGTGGGTAGGGGCGGCCGAGGCTGCGACGCGGTGATACCCACAAGTATAGGGGATCGTTGAAATCTTCAATGTGTAAGTAAAGTATCGATCCCACGAGGAGTAGAAGGTATAAGTATTTATCCTCACAAATAAGAGTGTCACTTCTCTTATTATCTACGCACCAGACAAACTAAAATGATTAAATGATGCAAGTGTTTTTGGGTTTTTCGTTTAGAGTTTGCAATAAAGTAAAAAGCTGAAAATAAAATATGATAAGTGAAAGCTCTCAAAGAGAGAAATCCCAATCCTCTATGCAGCAAGAGGACAAGCTCAAGTGTGTGTTTCTTATAAGTGGAAAACGTTCCCAAGGGCTACTGCTTGTTGCGTGTAAAGTCACACGTTCGTTGGGAACCCCAAGAGGAAGGTATGATGAGTGCAGCAGCAAGTTTTGCCTCAGTATGTAACCAAGGTTTAATCGAACCAGTAGGAGATCAGAGTCACTTCTGAAGGTTGTTGGTGAAGGAGTGTAGTGCGGCGCAACACCAGGGATTCCGGTGCCAACGTGGAACCTGCACAACACAATCAAACTACTTTGCCCCAACTTAACAGTGAGGTTGTCAATCTCACCGGATTGCTGAAAACAAAGGATTAAACGTATGGTGTGGAAAATGATGTTTGTTTGCAGAGAATGAAAGAGAATAATGATTGCAGTAGGTTGTATTATCAGATGTAAAAGAATGGACCAGGGTCCACAGTTCACTAGTGGTGTCTCTCCATAAAGATAACTAACATGCTGGGTAAACAAATTACAGCTGGGCAATTGACAATATTGAAAGTGCATAATAACAATGCATGTGCAAGTAGTGTCTACTATGAGATTCATTTGGGCATTACGACAAAGTACACAGACCGCTATCCAGCATGCATCTGTGCCTAAATAGTCCACCTTCAGGTTAACATCCGTACCCCTTCCAGTATTAAGTTGCAAGCAACAGACAATTGCATTAAGTAAAGTGCATAATGTAAGCAACACATCTATCCTTAGACAAAGCATCGCTGTTTTACCCCTAGTGGCAACAGCACATCCACAACCTTAGAACTTTCTGTCACTGTCCCAGATTAAATGGAGCATGAACCCACTATCTAGCATAAATACTCCCTCTTGGAGTCACAAGCATCCACTTGGCCAGAGTATCAACAAGCAACGGAGAGCATGCAAGATCATAAATAACATAGACATGATAATTCAGTATTCAACTTGACATAGTATCAATATTCATCGGATCCCAGCAAACACAACATGTAGCATTACAATAAGATGATCTTGATCATGATAGGCAGCTCACAAGATCTAAACATGATGGCACAAGAGGAGAAGACAACCATCTAGCTACTGCTATGGACCCATAGTCCAAGGATGAACTACTCACACATCACTCCGGAGGCAGGCATGGCGATGTAGAGCCCTCCGGTGATGATTCCCTCTCCGGCAGGGTGCGGGAAGAGCTTCAGAACCCTCCCGAGTTAGGGTTGACGGCGGCGGTGGCTCTGGAACTTTTCGTGGATAATGACTCGGGTACTTAGGGTTTTCCCGAAAACATCAATTTATAGGCGACGGGGGACGTCGGTGGAGACGAGGGGCCCACACCACGTCACGGCGCGACAGAAGGTGGGACCGCGCCGCACGTGGTGTGGCGCCCCTCGGCCCCCTTCGTGTCTCCTTCGGACTCCGTGTACGTGACAGAAAAATAGGGACCTGGCTTTTGTTTCGTCCAATTCCGAGAATATTTCCAGAACAACTTTTCTGAAACCAAAAACAGCAGAAAACAGGAACTGGCACTGTGGCATCTTGTTAATAGGTTAGTCCCAGAAAATGCATAAAAATGATATAAAGTGTATATAAAACATGTAGCAATTGGCATAATATAAGCATGGAACATCAGAAATTATGGATACGTTGGAGACGTATCAAGCATCCCCAAGCTTAGTTCTACTCGTCCTCGAGTAGGTAAAACGATAACAACAAAATAATTTCTGAGGAGACATGCTTTCACACAATCTTGATCAAATAATATTGCAAGGCTCATGTCATGAATGAAGTGACTCAAGCAATGGTCTATAGTTTGCTAACAAATAGATAAAGAGTAAACAACTGAATCATATAAGCAAAAACTTTTCATGAATAGTACTTTCAAGACAAGCATCAAAAAGTTTTGCATAAGAGTTAACTCATAAAGCAATAGATTCTAAGTAAAAGGCATTGAAGCAACACATAGGAAGATTTAAGTTTCAGCAATTGCTTTCAACTTTCAACATGTATATCTCATGGATAATTGTCAACACAAAGTAATATAACAAGTGCAATAAGTAAGCATATAAGAATTATGCACACAAAGTTGACACAAGTGTTTGCTTCTGAGATAGAAAGAAGTAGGTAAACTGACTCAACATAAAGTAAAAGAAAGGCCCTTCGCAGAGGGAAGCAGGGATTAAATCATGTGCTAGAGCTTTTTAAGTTTTTGAAATCATATAGAGAGCATAAAGTAAGTTTTTGAGAGGTGTTTGTTGTTGTCAACGAATGGCAGTGGGCACTCTATCCCCCTTGTCACCCAGACTTTCAAGAGCGGCTCCCATGAAGGACGTTATTTCTACCCAAGGGTAGATCATCCCTCTTCTCTTTTGTTTACACATGCATATTTATAAATTGGTATGACACTCCTCCCAACCTTTGCTTACACAAGCCATGGCTAACCGAATCCTCGGGTGCCTTCCAACAATCACATACCATGGAGGAGTGCCTATTTGATAATGTTTAACACTTTAAATTTGCTTTGATAAATCATGGCAAAACATGTGAAGAGAATTAAGTGGTTATAGTTGTAATTAATTGGGACTGGGCACCCCATTTGCCAGCTCTTTTTGCAAAGTTATTGGATAAGCGGATGTATATGCCACTAGTCCATTGGTGAAAGTCTGTCATGAGTAAATGACAAGGTGATAGAGAAACGCCACATAACTTCCTCATGAGCTATAAAACATTGACACAAATAAGGAGTAATAAAGTTTTGAATAGTTTAAAGGTAGCACATGAAGTATTTACTTGGAATGGCAGGAAATACCACATAATAGGTAGTTATGGTGGACACAAATGGCATGGGTTTTGGCTCAAGGTTTGGATGCACGAGAAGCATTCCCTCTCAGTACAGAGTTTAGGCTAGCAAGGTTGTTTGAAGCAAACACAGGATATCAACTGGTACAGCAAGACTTACATAAAAACATATTGCAAGCATTATAAGACTCTACACTGTCTTCCTTGTTACTCAAACACTTTTACCAGAAAATATCTAGACCTTAGAGATACAAACATGCAAACCAATTTCAACAAGCTCTACGGTAGTTCTCCACTAATAGGTTTTAACTACATGATGCAAGAGCTTAAACATGATCTACTTGAGAGCTCAAAACAATTGCAAAGCATCAAATTATCCAAGACAATGATCTACAAGAATGAGTATGTCTTTTCAATATACCATCTACCACATGTAGCATTTTCTGTTTCCAACCAAACACCAATCAACTTATTTCAACATAAAACTCTCCAAATAATACAACAATGAAACAAGAGAGTACTTCTCTACAAGAACTAACAGCTCTGAACAAGAGATGCATGAAAAACAGGAGCTAAAAGCATTGCAGTAGCTAGTTAAGAATACTCAACAAATATAAGTGAAGAATACGAGTATTCACATGAAAAAGCGGAGCGTGTCTCTCTCCCACACAAGAATGCTAGGATCCAATTTATTCAGAAAATAAAAACAACAAGCAAAAATAAAAGCACACAGACGCTCCAAGTAAAGCACATAAGATGTGAAAGAATTAAAATATAGTTTCACTAGAGATGACCTGATAAGTTGTTGATGAAGAAGGGGATGCCTTGGGCATCCCCAAGCTTAGACGCTTGAGTCTTCTTGAAATATGCTTGGGTGACCCATGGGGCATCCCCAAGCTTAGGCTTTTCACTCTTCTTGATCATATCATATCATCCTCCTCTCTTGATCCTTGAAAACTTCCTTCACACCAAACTCAAAGTAATTCTCATTAGAGGGTTAGTGCATAATCAAAAATTCACATGTTCTGTAAGGACACAATCATCTCCAATACTTCTGGACATTAGCTACAGCCACTGATATTTTGTGGAGCAAAGAAATCCACTCAAACACAGTAAAAGAGAGAATGCAAAATAAAAGGCAGAATCTGTCAAAAACAGAACAGTCTGTAAAGACGAATTTTTCGAGGCACTTAAGTTGCTCAGATCAGAAAACTTAAAACTAATGAAAGTTGCGTACATATATGAGGATCACGCCTGAATTTTTCAGAATTTTTGATTTTTCTGGAGTGCGTACAGCTCAAAACGGTGGACAGCAAAAATCTGTCTCTGCGCAGAAATCCAAATCTAGCATCAACTTTCTATTAGAGACTTTACTTGGCACAACAATGCAATAAAATAAAGATACAAAGGAGTTGTTACAGAAGTAAGCAAGCTCCAAGACTCAAATAAAAGAAAAATTACAGAAATAAAAACATGGGTTGTCTCCCATAAGCGCTTTTCTTTAACGCCTTTCAGCTAGGCGCAGAAAGTGAAAATCAAGTGTTTCCAAGTGAAGAAGCATCAACATATAATTGTTCTAATAATAGAATCAAAAGGTACTTCATTCTCTTTCTAGGGAAGTGTTCCATACCTTTCTTGAGTGGGAATTGGTACCTTATATTTCCTTCTTTCATATCAATAATGGCACCAACAGTTCTAAGAAAAGGTCTTCCCAAAACAATAGGACAAGATGCATTGCATTCAATGTCCAAACAAAAAATCAACGGGGACAAGGTTATTGTTAACCATAATAGAACATCATCAACTCTCCCCAAAGGTTTCTTCATAGCATTATCAGCAAGATAAACATCCAAATAACAGTGTTCCAAAGGTGGCAAATCAAGCATATCATAGAGTTTCTTAGGCATAACAGAAATGCTAGCACCAAGATCACATAAAGCATTACAATCAAAATCATTCACCTTCATCTTAATGATGGGCTCCCAACCATCTTCTAACTTCCTAGGGATAGAAGCTTCATGTTTTAATTTTCTTCCCTAGCTTGCATGAGAGCATTTGTAATATGTTTTGTAAAAGCCATATTTATAGCACTAGCATTAGGACTTCTAGCTAGCTTTTGCAAGAACATAATTACTTCAGAAATATTACAATCATCAAAATCAAAATCATTATGATCAATGGTAGTGGAACCATTGTCTCCCATATTTCGAAAAATTTCAGCACTTTTATCAGGAACAGTTTCAGTGGTTTTAGGCAATTTTAAACGTTTTGCAGAGGTAGTAGAAACATTGCCAACACCAATTATGTTACCATTGATAGTAGGAGGCTTACTAGCATGTGAAACATTAGCATTACTAGTGGTGGTAATAGTACAAACTCTAGCTATACTATTCTCTTTATCAATTTTATCCTCTCTTTCCCACCTAGCATGCAATTCAGCCAACATCCTAATATTGTTGTCAATTTTAACTTGGATAGCATTGGCAGTAGCAAAAGTATTGTTATCAAGAGTTTCAGGTTTAGCTGCCATTTTATAATTAAAGAAGCTTGTGCTTCAGACATGGATGAAATACGGTTTCAGCAGTAGAAATCTTAGTTTGCAAACCAGAAATTTCCCTATTCAAATTTTCGAGTTGGTGTCCTATATTTTCAACATAGCAGATTGTTCATTCATGGTTTTAGTAAACAATTGATTTTGCTCATATTGTGATTGCATAAAGTTCTTAGTAGCCCTTTCAATTTCTAGCATCCTTTCCTCACTAGGCAATCCAGATCTACCATAAGAATTAACATAACCATTGCCACTATTTGAAGGATAAGGCTTATAATTGTTACGACCAAAATTATTCCTATAAGCATTGTTGTTGAAATTGTTGTTTTAATGAAGTTCACATCAACATGCTCTTCTTGAGCAACCAATGAAGCTAAAGGAACATTATTTGGATCAACATGAGATTTACCATTCACAAGCATAGACATAATAACATCAATCTTATCACTCAAGGAAGAGGTTTCTTCAACAGAATTTACCTTCTTACCTTGGGAGTCCTTTCGGTATGCCATTCAGAATAATTAATCATCATATCATCAAGAAGCTTTGTTGCAGCACCAAAGTGATGGACATGAAGGTACCTCCAGCAGCCGAATCCAGAAGGTTCTTGAAGAAAAATTCAGTCCTGCATAAAAGGTTTGGATGATCATCCAAGCAGTCAGTCCATGGGTGGGACAATTCTTTACCAAAGATTTCATCCTTTCCCATGCTTGGGCAACATGCTCATTATCAAATTGTTTGAAATTCATAATGCTACTTCTCAAGGATATAATCTTAGCAGGAGGATAATATTTTCCAATGAAAGCATCTTTGCATTTAGTCCATGAATCAATACTATTTCTAGGCAAAGATAGCAACCATTCTTTAGCTCTTCCTCTCAAAGAGAAAGGAAATAATTTCAGTTTAATAATATCTCCATCTATATCCTTATACTTTTGCATCTCACAAAGTTCAACAAAATTATTAAGATGGGCAGCAGCATCATCAGTACTAACACCAGAAAATTGCTCTTTCATAACAAGATTTAACAGAGCAGGTTTAATTTCATAAAAGTCTGCTTTAGAAGCAGGTGGAGCAATAGGAGTGCATATGAAATCATTATTATTTGTGCTAGTGAAGTCACACAACTTGGTGTTCTCAGGAGTACTCATTTTAGCAAAATTAAACTAGGCCGAAATAACAAAATAAAAACAAGTAACTAATTTTTTGTGTTTTTGATAAAGAGAAGCAAACAAGACAAAAAAACTAAGCAAGACAATAACAAAGTAAAGAGATTGGAAGTGAGAGACTCCCCTTGCAGAAGGCTTGACCTCCCCGGCAACGGCGCCAGAAAAGGAGCTGCTTGTTGCGTGTAAAGTCACACGTTCGTTGGGAACCCCAAGAGGAAGGTATGATGAGTGGAGCAGCAAGTTTTGCTCAGTATGAAACCAAGGTTTAATCGAACCAGTAGGAGATCAGAGTCACTTCTGAAGGTTGTTGGTGAAGGAGTGTAGTGCGGCACAACACCAGGGATTCCGGTGCCAACGTGGAACCTGCACAACACAATCAAACTACTTTGCCCCAACTTAACAGTGAGGTTGTCAATCTCACCGGATTGCTGAAAACAAAGGATTAAACGTATGGTGTGGAAAATGATGTTTGTTTGCAGAGAATGAAAGAGAATAATGATTGCAGTAGGTTGTATTATCAGATGTAAAAGAATGGACCAGGGTCCACAGTTCACTAGTGGTGTCTCTCCATAAAGATAACGAACATGCTGGGTAAACAAATTACAGCTGGGCAATTGACAATATTGAAAGTGCATAATAACAATGCATGTGCAAGTAGTGTCTACTATGAGATTCATTTGGGCATTACGACAAAGTACACAGACCGCTATCTAGCATGCATCTATGCCTAAATAGTCCACCTTCAGGTTAACATCCGTACCCCTTCCAGTATTAAGTTGCAAGCAACAGACAATTGCATTAAGTAAAGTGCATAATCTAAGCAACACATCTATCCTTAGACAAAGCATCGCTGTTTTACCCCTAGTGGCAACAACACATCCACAACCTTAGAACTTTCTGTCACTGTCCCAGATTAAATGGAGGCATGAACCCACTATCTAGCATGAATACTCCCTCTTGGAGTCACAAACATCCACTTGGCCAGAGTATCAACAAGCAACGGAGAGCATGCAATATCATAAATAACATAGACATGATAATTCAATATTCAACTTGACATAGTATCAATATTCATCGGATCCCAGCAAACACAACATGTAGCATTGCAATAAGATGATCTTGATCATGATAGGCAGCTCACAAGATCTAAACATGATGGCACAAGAGGAGAAGACAACCATCTAGCTACTGCTATGGACCCATAGTCCAAGGATGAACTACTCACACATCACTCCGGAGGCAGGCATGGCGACGTAGAGCCTTCCGGTGATGATTTCCCTCTCTGCCAGGGTGCCGGGAAGAGCTTCAGAACCCTCCCGAGTTAGGGTTGATGGCGGCGGCGGCTCTGGAACTTTTCATGGATAATGACTCGGGTACTTAGGGTTTTCCCAAAAACATCAATTTATAGGCGAAGGGGCGACGTCGGTGGAGACCCGAGGGGCCCACACCACGTCACGGCGCAGCAGAAGGTGGGACCGCGCTGCCACGTGGTGTGGCCGCCTCCTCGGCCCCCTTCGTGTCTCCTTCGGACTCCATGTACGTGACAGAAAAATAGGGACCTAGGCTTTTGTTTCATCCAATTCCGAGAATATTTTCAGAACAACTTTTCTGAAACCAAAACAGCAGAAAACAGGAACTGGCACTGTGGCATCTTGTTAATAGGTTAGTCCCAGAAAATGCATAAAAATGATATAAAGTGTATATAAAACATGTAGCAATTGCCATAATATAAGCATGGAACATTAGAAATTATGGATACGTTGGAGACGTATCAGCTACCTAGACTTCATGGCATAAATATTTCTAAAACAACAAGGTAAGCATTTTGTCAAGTTTTAATCTTCTTTTGGACGGAGCCATAATTAGGGAAAGCTAAATAAATAAACTAAACCCCCTTATGATGGTTCTTATGGCCAAGTAAATGAATGCACAAGAGTTATTAAGACATAGAGTCCCACCATAGCCTTAAACTCCAAGGTCCCCGATACTAGTACCCTCATAATGCAACTTCATGACTCGGTCTCAGGTTTACATGTCCTCCCAAGTCTCCCTAACTCCATTACACTATGGTGTTCTCCTATGAGCCCATATAGGTGAAGCGATGTGCAGTCGACGTTCGCACAACACCACCATAAAATTACATAAAAAGATAAACACTAGACAAAATACCAACACATGTCATATATAAATCAGTGGAGCGAAGCGAGATACTGCTATTGGTCAGAGCCCACACATAAACGGCGAATATGTGCTTCGTTTCGTCCCGCAGAATAGAGGTATCAATCACCGCAACGCGGTCTTCACTCATGAATGCTGGCTCATGCTGATGAATTTTCCTTTGGAGTGTTGGGAGGTAGAAACTATCAGTAGAACTATGACACCTTTTGGTAGATTTTTGATCTGGAATAAGGATGTATCAAACAAGGCACATATTCTGGTGAAAATTCGTCCTTTCAATATTCATACTCTGCCTCTTAGCATTGTTGTGATGCAAAACACTAATGATCATGGGAATGGTGACTCCTGGACCTGCCCTACGTACATCATCTTGAGCAACACTATTGGAGAACAAGGTGGTGATGAAGATGATATGCCACCGGATGCTGATTTCAACCCACACCCGATGCCTATGGCTTTTGATGATATCTGGGAAGGTGGCCATGGGCATGCTGAAGCTCATGGGCATAGTGTGCATGAGGAGCATGTGCAGCAGCATGAAGTTGCGCAAGAACAAGAGGGAGCTGAACAGAATACCATCATTGTGGAAGAAATCGTACCAGACCTGAACTAGCCAGCTACACCACCTCTGAATGAAGAACCAGTTGGGCATGCTGAGCAGGTGCCTGATCTAGTTATGGCTCTTCAAGGACTGATTGCATCTGTTGTTGCTAATGCAAATGAGATCATACCACGCCTTGGTGATACCAAGATCACTGGAGCAAGCTGCAAGATTGTGGATGTCGAAGGAGAGAATGGTATGATCAGAAAGTGTTTCCTCCAAGTGAACACTATGGATGCTGCTAAACAGGCCCCAATTGCCAAAGAAGTTGTTGAGATTTCAGATGAGGAACTTGTTGATGAGAAATTATCTACTGTTGAATAGGTGGTTGTTCAGTCTGTGCAGCCACAAGGAAAGAGAAAGAAGAGGGTTGATCTGGAGCCAACTCGCAAAAGCTTAAGGATTGCAAAAAATTAGGAGGCTTCAAGGATGCTGCTGCAGCAGGTTACGTCCCTGATGCTACTGAGATTGTTGATGAGATGGAGGATGACGTGGCTGCTAACTTTGCTCCACATTTTGAAGCCTCTGCCAGGGAAAAGGATGCACCACCACCACATATCCCTATCGATACCCTTCAGGCCATTGGTGTTGGTCTCTGTCAGATACCACGTGATGCGGTGTCTGCTAGTGTTCTGAACTATGACAGTTCCAATGACAGTGTGTGATTCTGTCAGTACCAAGGCTGTAAGCAAGCCTGTTACCAACTGCTTATTTATCCCTAGTTTCGATCATAGGCTATTTTATGCTTCTGAAGTTATATGTACTCGATATACTCCATGTTTAGGTTATCATCGATTCGATTTGGTTTGCTGTTATAAGGATTCTGCTTATATTGTGTTTTGCTTCTCTGCTTGGATTTATTTGAATCATATGATGAATGGGGATGCAATATACAGTCAGATAAACAATTTCAAACACAATGAACATTATAGAGCAAACACAAAACATATCAACAATTACATGGAACTGAGCAGAACAATTGCAGTACCTATCTTATCTCAGTTGATTATGGAAATGAACACCTTTCACTATGATCTAACATACACAAGTACTATATTGATGGACTCTCAATTGGTACACAAGCACACATATATAATTCTCAATGAATAGATACTGGTGCATATTTGATTGGAATGTGAGGGGCATTAACTCACAAACTAGATGGAATGATGTTAACAAGAAGATTGATGAAAGCAATTGTAATATCATATGTCTACAAGAAACAAAACGTGAGCATTTTGATCAGGCTTATTTGAGGAACTTTTGTGTGAGGAAATTTAATCAGTTTGCATATGTTCCTTCAGTTGGAAATTCGGGTGGACTTATTATTATTTGGATTGGTAGTCAATTTACTGGTAAGGTACTCCACCAGCATCATTTTGAGCTTACTGTTGAGCTGACTTCCAACATGAGTACATAGAAGTGGATTATTACTTATATATATGGACCCACTACTAATGATGCAAGAAACTTATTTACCAACTGGCTTCTATCTCTCAGTCATGATGAATATGAATTATGGATGATCCTTGGTGATTTTAATCTCATGAGAAGTACAAATGATAGAAATTGGCCTGGAGGTGATACTAATAATATGTTACTGTTCAATAATATTATTCAGCATCTTGATTTAGAAGAGATACCTCTAAGGGAAGAGAATATTCATGGAGTAATATGCAGAATGATCCTCTCCTAGAAAGGTTAGATTGGATTTTCACCTCGGCAGAATGGACGACAAAATACCCTGAAACAATGGCATTACCATTGGCGAATTTATCATCAGACCATGTACCTATACAAATAAAGATTGGCAGTGCGATTCCTAGATCCAATATTTTCAGATTTGAGGACTTCTGGACTGATCTTGATGGTTTTAATGAAACAGTGGAAAGTAATTGGATTAACAGAGGTGTTTATAAGAACCCGGCCCAGCACATCACGGCCAGATTCAAGAGTGTTAGAAATGGACTCAAAAAGTGGAGGAAAAATCTGTCACAACTCAGTAAGCTTATAGACATATGTTGCTATGTCACAGCTGTTATGGATGGCCTTGAAGAACAGCGTCCATTATCTACTTCTGAAGGTAATTTCAGAACTGCTTTGAAACAACATACTTTGAATTTACTTGAAGCAAAAAGAAAATATTGGAGAAAAAGAGCTAGCATCAAATGGGCAAAACTAGGAGATGAGAATACAAAATTCTTTCATGCAATTGCTACAAGGAACTATAGGCATAATTATATTGCTAGTCTTACTGCGGATGATGGCAGAATAGTCACAGAACATGAACAAAAAGCAGCAATTTTGTGGGACTCCTTTAAAAACAGGCTTGGTATTTTTGAGAACCCAACTATGCTTTTTGAGCTCAATGAGAATATATATAATAATGATCTTCTGGACTTGGAACAACCATTCACTCATGAGGAGATTGACGAGGTTATCCAGCATATGCCTAATGATAAATCACCAGGACCGGATGGTTTCAATGGTTGCTTCATGAAAAAGTGCTGGAATAAAATTAAGCCTCAATTCTACCAATTATGTAATGCTTTCTTTGAAGGAAACCTGGACCTACAGAGTATAAATACTGCATATATTACTCTTATTCCAAAAATTGATTGTCCAATAACAGCGGCTGATTTTAGACCAATATCACGGGTTAGTATGGCACTGAAAATAATCACTAAGCTACCTGCTAATAGACCACAGAGAGTTATTATTCCTTTGATTCACAAAAACCAATATGGATTTATTAAATCAAGGAATATCCAAGATTGCTTGGCATGGGCTTTTGAATATTTGGATATATATCATAAGTCGAAAAAAGAGATTGTTATTGTCAAAATTGATTTTGAAAAGGCCTTTGACAACGTTGAATACAGTGCTATTATTTCCATGCTGAAACATTTAGGATTTGGAGACAAATTCATTATGTGGGTAATCTCCATTCTCAAGAGTGCATCTACCTCTATTATCCTTAATGGTGTTCCTGGAAAAAAGATAAATTGCAAGAGAGGAGTGCGACAAGGCGATCCTTTATCTCCCATTTTATTTGTTCTGGCTGCTGAGTTATTACAAATTGCTATTAATGGAGCTTGGAATGAGGGGGAATTAAATTTGCCACTGGATAGTTCATATGGTCAAGATTATCCAGTACTGCAATATGCGGATGATACTTTAATTATTCTACCTACTGAGCCGGATAAATTACAGAAACTTAAGGAAATTCTTGATAAATTTTCCACCTCAACTGGACTACGAGTGAATTACCACAAGACGACTATGGTGCCTATCAATATAAACAGTGAGAGATGTCAAGAGCTTGCAAATATATTGGGTTGCAAAACAGAAAGTCTCCCGTTTACATATCTTGGGTTACCAATGGGGACTACAAGGCCAAAAGTTGAAGATCTGATATATCTTGCTACACGTGTAGACAAAAGTTTATCTGGAATTGTTAACTTACTCTCATACTCAAGCACATTGATGGTTATTAAGGAAACCATCTCGGTAATGCCAATCTTTGCCATATGTACATTGATGGTACACTATACTATACTGGATCATGTTGAAAAATCATGTAGGACTTTCCTATGAAACAATAGAGATATACATAAAAGTGGGAAATGTCTGGCTAAGTGGGATATTGTATGTTTACCGAAAAAATGGTGGACTGGGAGTGCTGAGCCTAAGAACTCAAAATAAAGCGTTGATGATAAAGTTTCTCTATAAGTTCTATAACAACAAAGATATCCCCTGGGTTCAGCTTATTTGGGAAGCGCACTACAAGGATGATAAAATACCTATTGGAAATCCACAAAGGGATCATTTTGGTGGAGAGATTGCACTAAGCTGATTGACATATACAAGCAACATGCATCCTGTAGTGTAAAGAAAGGTAATTCTGTGATTTGTGGAAAGACAAGTTGGAGATAAATGGGGTCCGTCTCACAATGCAAGAAAGGTTTCCACAATTACACTCTTTTGCAAAGAATACTGATATCTCAGTTCGGAAAGCTGTGACTACTGCAAATGAGAACATTCAGGAGTTATTCCACAATCCACTGTCTATTATTGCTGTGCAGCAACGTCATGAACTTGAGGGAATTTTAGATCAATATAGTAATGAAGAAGATTTTGACATCTAGTCTATCGAATGGGGAAACTGCTATTCCACAAAGAAAATGTATGAAGCCATTTTGGATGCTCTGGATGCAACAATTCCATTTAAATGGATTTGGAAATCATGTTACCTCTCAAAACATAAATTCTTCTTCTGGTTATTATTATTGGACCGGCTTAATACAAAGGATCTACTGAACAGGAAACACTTCTATGTTGAGGATTCAAACTGTGTGTTATGTCAGCATTATCAAAATGAAAATCTGGCACATCTTTTCTTCGAATGTGAATTCAGCAAATATTTCTGGAACAAAATTAAATTGTCTTGGGATACAAATATGGATCTGATTGAAATGCTTATTGATGGAAAGCGACGACAAAATTATATTTGTTTCAAGGAGACCCTTTTGGTGGGCTGTTGGAGCCTCTGGAATCATAGAAATAAGATCATTTCGACAATGAGAGCGTTGGTCAAGACAAATGTCTTTTTATGTTTAAAGAATCATTTACTCTTATCATGCATAGAGCTAAACCTAGTCTTCGTGAGAGGGATGAAGTGGATCACGAAGATGGTGATGGAGATGGTGCTGGTCTTGACGGTGGTGTTGATGGAGACTCCGGAGGGGGGATGGAGGAGCCTTCCGGAGGTGATTCCGGCAGCGTTTCCCCCCTACGATCTTCTCCGGCGGCAGCCTTCTGTCTCCTGTTTCTTGGTTTTGTGTTACTCCGACGCCTCCTTGCGAAACTCCTCGGGGGACTATTTATAGTCCGTTTTAGGTCAAGACGAAGCCACGAAGACGAAAACGGACGGCATCGGAGCCATGAGGGGGAAAAGAGGGTCCTCATGCGGCCAGGGAATCTAACAGCGTGGGACCACCCAAATCCCTCCTCGGACTTCCTTTTTCGCGGATCCTTGACTCGTACGTCTTCTTCATGTATGCATTTTAGGTCATTTGGAAATCGTTTGGGTCCCTGAAACATCAAAATATAGAAAAAGGGGTTTTCTGGTTCTACAGGGTTAATTCCAAATAAATGGGGAAACTGTGAATTATCCCTAAAATCATTATAAAACATAAATATAACCCATATATGATGCAAATAAGTTGGAATATCAAGTAATAAAATGTAAAGTTCATGTATGCATTTTACATGGATCAACATCCTCAAGCTTAACCAATACTCGTCCTCGAGTATGAAGGTGATAAAATTAACATGGACTTTGCATTTTAATACTATCAATGAATATCAAAGATGATTACTATTGCTACATAAAGTCAAATGATTCATTCTCAAAGGAGTAACAATATACAAGATAGATTATAAAGTGATATCAAATATTCAATGAAATGATGTTCAATGATAATTCACAAAGTGTAACATAGAAGAAAGCACTATGGAACAAATTTATGCATAATGAAAAGTAAAAACATCCTATAATGGTCATAAAGTATTGTTGTAAAATCTGAATATAAAAGTGGACACTTTGGAGAGATAAATAAATAAGTAGAGGTAAAACATGCAAAAGTTTCATCTAACTTCCAAATGCTTCTACTTAGGTTAATGTTTGCAATGTGGTATTATTTTAGGTTTTTCTGTTTTGTTATTACTTAGTATTTTCAAGTACAACTAGCTGGGTGGCCCGCGCATTTGCGCGGCTAGACTTTCTACGTTATATTTTTCCTCCTCATTTCCAAATTTTGAAAACATTATCTGATATATATATAAATTTAATACTTTAATAATCATTAATATATGTAATCCGCTCATTTTCTTTGTTAGATTTTATAGGAATGTTAAAAAATCTCACATTTGTCAGAATCGAACTATGCTCTTTGTCGCTTCTATCTGGTTATGTTTTAAAATCCTCCTGAAATAATATGTGTGATTTGATATTTTGAATATTGGCATTGATATTTCTTTCAAAACATAGTGAACAAATTGAAGTACTTAAGTCATGTATTTTTAATGGAAATATGGTTGATAGTTTGGTTTAAATATTTTATTATTAGTGCTAAATTTGGTAGACTATTATGATCAATATATCTCTTTGAATCTGTTCTATATAACCAAAATTTTCCTTTTTCATGGATATATTGTTTGAGAGAAGACATTTTTGTACATTGTTCTACGTAATATTGCTGATAAATTTACCTTTGTTTGTCGTTTCATGACAATTCCGCTGGTGTCCACATAATTAAGCACACGACCTCTGCTCAACTCACTTCAGTTCGTACAATCTTTTTTCCTTCTATCAGACCCACGTATGGATATATGCATCTAAAAACACATGCCGGTTGCCATATAAGTTGCTTCTCTTATCAGATACCAAAATTAAAGTTGCAAATTGAAGGAAAATATTTGGGACAATTGAGAGGAAGCGTTTACGCTACTTTCCCTGTGCTAACATATTCGGCCTGTGATTCTGTAACCACCAAACAGAGTGCTATCATCCGATGTATTTTACAGCGTCCACCACTAAAGTGGGCTGGAGTAGGAGAGTCTACCGCCCTGATTTGGAGGAAGGAGTACTCTGCAGGACAGAAGCAACAACTAATTAACCCCGAAGAACTGCTGCGAGTGAGGCTTCTGAGACGTGCCCAACCATATAATATAGAGCTCGCACGGTGCAGTTTCCCATTGAACATAAACTTCAGATATTGACATACCACGAAGAGCCAACTCCAACATTACAGCAATCAAACAACTATCTCAACGCAACTTAGTGCAATATATGAATTATTAAGCAGTCAAAGTAGGACACGAATGGAGAGAAAGCAAGAGATATTTGGACGATTGTAGAGGAGTTGTAAGTAGAAGTTTTCTTACCTGGCTATTACCATATGTTGCAGCGTCTATACTGACCTAAGTATTCTAGAAAAAATACAACTGAACCTCACATATGGGCAGCACCGCCATGGTCTGTTGACTTCTGTCGATGACACCCATCGTTCCTATAATAATCAGACAGAGTATATCAGCAAATCTCATGTATCCTGCCGATGCTTGGACGAAGAGATAGCATGTAGGATACCTTTTTCACAGCCGATGTATGACACCTTGTCAACGCTCCGATGAATACCTGAATAATGAACCTAACAGTGGGGAGGCGCAATTAATATTCCACCATCGCTGCTCATGAGGACCCCTTAAAACAGATCATGAGGAAGCTGGAGATGTAAAGATCAGGAGATATTATCTTAGATACTTAATGCATGGTTGCAAGCTAGCTTAGACCAGACATCACGCTGAAAAGCAACTGGCAATCTGTTTGAGAACGTCTAGCTATTGATCAACCAATCCCGCTTGAACACACACTATACCTAGCAAATCCTTCATATCAGGAGGTAGGGCTTCACATAGATGGGTGGCTAAATAGTCGCGTGCACCATAAACCACGAATATCCATGAAAAATAGGCAGGAAAAACTCTACAGTAAATATGAACTGCCGGTGCAATGCAAGATACAGGATCAAACAATTATAAAAAATATGACACTAAAATATCAGGAGCAAACACTGTTAGTTGTGTGATGGATGATGGAAAGTTTTAGCAATATGAATGGGTAATACTTCTAGAAGTGAATCCATGGAATCTTACCTCATTACAATGTTGGTGAAGCGAGTGACCGTAAGGGAAAACCCCTACGGTATAGATTTTATATATATTGATGGAAAAACCAGCGGTTTTCCTTACAACTTCAATGTTGGTGAAATTATTCAGAGGACAATCTCAACATCTGAAATTTGTTACTCGAGTCGAATGAGGGAGCAGTCTGAACCCACATATAAGTTGGTAAATGTACATCACAGATATCAAATAAAGAGCATATTGGCAGAATCTATCTATTATATAATTAAAACAACAAACATTGGATGGCTCAGATTGGTGGAAGATTCAACAACCACGGCGAACGGTTCAGATTTACAAGCTAAAGACGCGCAAGTAGAATCATCGAAAAGAAGGCCGGACAATGTAACGTCCCGAGTTGGAAAGAAAAAAGAGAGCCGTCACGATTCTGTCCGGATTGGCTTTCAGCTTCCATAAATTAACCAAACCAAGGACATGTTCTGCATGCATACGATTAGCTTTCAGCTTCCGTAAATTAACAAGACTCCGATCCAGAGCCCTAATCGCTCCTGTATATAAACGCGTGTACCTACATATTGGCCCAGCGTGTCTTTAAGCACTTTGCCGCCGCCGCCGCCGCCGCCGTAATTTCGCTGCTATTCTATTCCGGTGCCCTAGCGTATCTGAAGCATACCGTCGCCGCCACCGTTGCCGTCGCCGCCGCCATATTCCCATCAACGTGCTCTGTCGGTGGGCTCTTCTCATGCACATCAACGTCGTGGTATTAATCTTTACCTCATGTATACACCATACAGCCATGCAACATGGATCGATCAAGGGAATTTCACTTGCGTCATGGACTCAGTCTGATAGCCCATGTCGCAAAGTTTCGTCGGTCGCGAGGCGTGATGTGGGCGGCTCACAGTCACAGGGCACAACATACTAGATGTTCCATGCGAGCGAATCCCTACCGGGAACAGAAAGTCCGTCGGCGGCCGGGAGTCGCGGACAAGCAGGTTGATGGTGCTGGAGCTTATGGATACCAGATGGTTTGAGTACTTGACGAGCATCTTTTGATCCTGAGCCTTGGCATGTTACACGGATCTCAATTTGTACTTCACATCAAGCACTAGACGATCAAGCTCCTAGCTATAGCTACTTCTCTTACTTGAAGACAAAACTTGCCTATTTGTGTTAGTTATGATCTGTGCCGCCCGGGGATCCAAAGTACGATGCAAACTAGCACGCGCCTGCGACGACGCTCCAATGCCGATGGCTTCAAGGTATGGTACGCTGATAGCAACCCATCCACAACAGTCTGTCGCGCGCCCGGCGAATGGAAGACATGACGCTCGACCGGCAGATTGAAGGCAGGACGCTCGATCGGACGATGCCCGGCGGATTGAAGGCCCGACGCTCGGTTTGCCGGATGGATTCAGACACATCGATTGTAACACATCTGTCAGGACTCAGAGCCCACGCCCCATGACGCCCAAAGCCAAAGGACTGTTGCTCGGATGCCTGGATTAAGAAGTACGGCTCAGATTATACTGAAGATTTTGTCCTACAAAGTAAATGGATAAATTTAAGTCGAAGGAGAAATCCAAGAGAGGTACGTTCGTGCACGAGGGGGGAAACAGCTCTGTACTTGCCGATTCCAGTTCGTCAGTCAAGAAACATCTCATTGGGCTAAAAAAAGAAAACGTCGCATGACAGCTTACCTATAATATTAAGCACAAACTCGCACACTACCTCCGGTCGCCGGCACAACACACCACATGCAGAGACGCTGCGACACAATCGGTAGATCGAGGTCACACCATCAACGAATCCATACATGTCGATGTTTGGTTGGCCCGAGAAGCAAGGACGCCCAAAAATCAAGGAGCGGTTAAGATGACGTTGAAACCCAGCTTGGAAGGACAAAGTCGAAAGAACACACAATACCTATCTACGGTTAGAAGGACACGCGGAGAACAAGATTAGGTCCAGCTTTGAAATTCGGGGTCAAGCGAAATCAGATATATATTAGAAGGACATAGAGACGAAGTGATTCTCTCATGCCTAAGTTTGCTGGATACCAGGTTTCTGAAGGAGCGTACAAGATCCTATCCTCCTAGGTAAATCAACACGTCCTGGATACATTTTTCTGATTATATATATGCCAGCACCCTATCATAAGTACATTAGAAATTTAAATCCCACGTATCAACCAATTATATATTTTAGCATGTAGATGAATTCATCGTTTAATAGAAACATTATTTTACTGTTAACACAGTTGAAAATAATTTTAACTTTGGTTCATGATAAGTGTACTTCGGAACCTATAGTAGATAAATTTGTTATTAAGTGGATAAGAAAGCTTAGACTTGGCTCCTTATATGTTTGTTCAGATCTCTGACATGAGATCACCGTCGTAATATATATGTTTGTAAGATCGCTGACATGAGATCACCGTCGTAATATTTGTCGTCCTGAGATTGCCGTCCACGCCTTGAGCTCATCGGAGGTTCTATGCTAGGCCATTGCAGGGAACACCCATGGCTTTCGGATGATGTCGCCTCTCGATCAAAGTATCCATGTTGACCGGCAACCATATTATGTGTATGCTTGCTTTGATGCGTGATCACTAAGAAAGTTCTTGGTTATCAGGCGGCAAATGAATTATTCATATAAACAATTAAAGAGTACAGGTATTTATAAGAACCGCTTAGAACACACACATATATCGTCTTTGAAGTGTTGGCATATCGCTGGAAAAGTACTTTATTTGTCCCAGCTAACATACATGCAAACTGAGGAAACAAAACAATTCCACGACCACAAAACTAAATGAATGATAATAGCATATTTGCTGAAAAAGCGGGTACATCAAGAAAGGACAGGTTAGGATGAGATTGAGTCAAGTTCAAGTATGAATCATCAATGTATCGTAAAAAAAAGATGTTGATGGAAAGATACAAATGATGGAATAGTAGGGGAAGATATAGCTGCAGGAAATTAGTATATCACTGTGTTTTCGCATGCTACGCATATGCCAATCCCACTACTGAACGTAAATATAATCATTCTCAGATAAAAATAGAACCACGCTAAAGAAATGAATTGAGTTAAGGTAAATCAACTTTATATATATGATATGAAACCACGAAAAGAAACTGTACCACATACCATATAGAGTAACTCTAGCCGCGCAAATGCGCGGGCCACCCAGCTAGTTGTTTGTTATGCTCATAAGATGTCTGGATGTGCTACTTTTCAGAGCATCCATGTTGGAGTGCCTTATACCTTTTATAAACTTCAGTGAGTGATAGAGTAATGTGGCTTATATAGCTGGACAAATGCAAAAATAGAATGGATAATCAAGATAAGTACGACTTGATAAGTCGTGTTGAAGTATTTGAAATCAATTAAGTTTTTTCTGATATTTTCCAAACGTGACCATGCAACTGTACACGGTTACAAAACAATGGGGATTCAACTCCATCATTAAACCCAAAACAAATAATGAGAAAACACATATGAAGTTGGTATTTCAGTAAATACAACCTGTAAATGTCGGGGCGCAAATTTACATCATGAATGCATTCCCGGTTAACAGATTTTGGAGTTTTCTACAATGGAGTCATTTTATGCTAAGAAGAGAACAGGGAAGCTTGCAATATGCATGACACACAACAAAGTTCCAGCAGTACAAATTTCAGTATTATTCGTCCATCCTTCATGTAATGTTAATAACATCAATGACCAATTCGATGAAACAGTTGTACAGGAAAAAGGGAAACCATAGAAACTGAATGCACCAAATCACAATTATAAAAATCTGCAAGGAGGCCATATGCTATTGGCTGAAAGATAACATCATAAAATGTAAACATAAATAATTTGGAACACGGTAGTATGGCTTGGAAATAAAGCTATTTTCATACCTGAGAATTATTGCTCTTTCTCAAACTGTTCTTGTAGAGCATTGATCCTTAGCAAATTCAGTATATCAACTATATGATGATCTTTTCACCTGCTTTGCCCTTGTACCATATACACAGTAATTCTAATTTCAACATTTGCCAACCCATACTTGCACACTGTATACCTTTAAAATTCTCAAGTACACATATAGCGAACTCTCTTTACTCTTCATCTGTAGTAGCATGAACTCTATAGACCTTCAGAGCCGAAAAAAACATCTTAGTAGGAACAATGGACGAATTGATCAAATCAAATATTCTCCCTGCATTCACTTTAATGTTGCATGGTGATCATCTTATGTTCAGCTCGCTCAGTTTCTTCAGCATCATGGTGTTGTTTCCTTAAACTACAATTTAGGCGATGCATCTAGTGCCTCTTGCATGTGCTGGCTGAAGAGAACAGGAGCATGTTTGACTCGTCTTGATGATTGAGGATCTGTGAGAAGATTATTTTGTAGATTATGGATTGGACCTCAAAGGTAAAATCGAAAAATAATCAGAGACCAATGAATGGTTACCGTGATAGAGTCGAGTGCTGCTATATTTTCTGCCGTAGTCCGACTTGCCATCATCGTAGCTGTCTCCCAGACTCGTTATAGATTTATGCAGAAGGAGAACCTTGGTACTGGACCCTAATATTGATCATCTCACCAGTTCAGACCTGAGATGGAGAAGGTCGTGCAAAGCCTGCAACAGATTGTAATCTAAGATAATTGAGCTTTAAACCAAAATATGCAAGACTGGTGGATCCAAGATTTTGACGATGGGTGTAATTGTGTAACAGAACACGCATGTGATTTAATCCAATATCACATCAAGAATTCGAGATAGATTAATCTTATATTTGTTTATAGGTGTATAATAATATATAAAATTCAGAACTTAAACAGAAAAAACGGGTAGATGAATGATTACCGTCTGCATAAGGAGTGGGGTGTCATCTCATGGTCGCCGGCCGCCGGCCGCCGGCAAAGGGCGAATTCTCTGGTGTGTTGGGTGCCGGCGAAGGGCAAAAGACCATGCAGGTCCGGACCTTTGTGGTGTGCCGACGTGCAAGTTCCGGCGATCCGCTTGAACGCCTTGCTAGTACAAAGTCCCGCTATGCAATCTGATCATCATGCTGCTAGCTAGGCATGGCCGCTATCGCTCGAGACCTAGATCTGAGGATTTTGATCAAATCGAGCCGAGCAGTTGCGCCCAATCACGGAAAGCATATTTTCCTACGATCGCTACATTGGCTAGGTGCAGCCCCTGATGTCTAGATTGCAGAAAGTCCGTGACGTGCACGAATAGGAAATTTATGTAAGTCGTACGTGCCTTTTTTTCGTGTTAGCTTCTATGTACGTATTATTTGACAATGGATCTCAGCCATTAAAGTATGGTAACGTAGAAGATGATGAATCTCCACCGTCTATTGTTTGTTGTCTTAATAGTATAATAGATTGCGAATATCAAAATACGTTAAAAATACTTGAGTGCATTTACATAAATATTCACATATATCATTGTTCAACTCAGATACAAATTTAAAATAACGCACGTCTCACGCTTTTCTCTTAGCATTTGGCCGTCTTCTTGCCTTTGTTGGTCGTAGTTGCATAATTTAGCCCCACATTATGACTTCTTCTTTTGAATGGTTAAAGTTTAAAGTGAAAACAAATATGAGTAGTGTGCTTGACAAAGTATGTGTTGGGGGGATAATAACCCGGTATACTCATGACCAAGGAAGAATCAGTGGGACGGCCCAAGGCTTGGTCCGAGTGATGTGTACAAGATATGGGCCGGGTTATAGTTGGGCCAATAGGCCTAACATGACTCATCCCTGGAAGGAAGGACCTAGAAGAACTGGAGTCCGAGTGAAGGAAGGAACCGGGTGACTTGGAGGCTACGGAAGGTCTAGAAGAACCTAGAGTAGGACTCCGGGCTCGTATGTAACTCGGTATTCATTGTAAGTTCGGGAGACCCGGCGTCTATATAAACGGGCTCCCAGAACATAGATAGACAAGTTTAAGCCCTAGTTCGATATCACCGCTATCAAGCGAAACCCTTGTAACCTGTCTCGTAACCCGGCTCTGTTGTCGTAGCCGAGTTATCGAGACCTCGAGATCAATAACATAGAAGCAGGAAGTAGGTCTTTATCTCCAATGGAGAGGCTGAACCTGGGTAAACCCTTTTTCCCCAACGAGCGTGACAATCTCCTGAAGGACCAAGGCGCCTTGCCCCAATCATCAAGTTACCCTATGGTAACATCTGCCGTGATAACCCCACGACAGTTGGCGCCCACCGTGGGGCCTGCGACCAAAGCTGTCCTCATCAAGGGAGAAGCTCTGCGAGGGATGGAGAACCTCGCGATCGGCGAGGTCAGGATGGATCGGCACGGAAAGCGCATCGTCGACGATTCCGGCTGGAAGAAGAAGCAGATCTGCTGGATACCGGCCGGGTGATCCCGTTCGGTCGGATCAACGTCTTCGTAGGTATGGTTAATGCAACTCAGCAAATTGATGACGAGGTTATGTGCGACTCCGTTTCAGGGGCAGCCACCATCGTCCAATCTGATGGAGAAGAGTCAGTCGGAACAGGAGGTTTCGAACATCAGTCGGACATCCAGGCTTGCGAGCCGGAGTGCCGACGCGAGGAAGATTTGGATACAGATACTGAATCGATCTTACCGTTGTTTGACGAGAGATTTGGGTACGTGGCTGATGAGGAAGATTATGAGTCGGAGCCAAGGACCATGAAGCATGCTATGGTGTACACTGAGGAACCACAATGATGGGACAGAAACTTCAGTGAGCGAGGACGATGCCACGCGCGGCCAGAGAAAACAGAGAAAGAATTCAGCGTCTCACGACCTTTCAACCGGGTGAAGGCTCGGGACAGCCGGTTGTGATGGAAATCCCACCAGTTTTTAGGCCCTTGGACTTTGACGCGCAATAGTTACCACCCCAATCACACCAGATAACGCAGCAACCCGGGCGCAGCAATTGGATACGTTACGAATCACGCTGGAGAATCAACAGAAGGCTTTATTGGCGGAGCAGCAGCGCATGTTTGATGAGCAACAAGAGATAGAACGGGATCGAGCCCGTGTGGAGCAAGAAAGGATAACAGTGCAGAATCGCCATGAAGATCTTACAGCAGTACATCAGAGGAGGCACAGACCCGGGTGATGCCAGGCATGACCTTAGATCCAACAGATTGAACTTTGCATCACCAAACGGAGCTCCCAATGTCACTCGGCCTGAGCCAGCGCCGGTTGGAATTGGGCATGGAATCATGGTTAGAGCAAATCAGGGAGGAAACGGGGTGCCACCCAACACTCGGGCTGGAGCTCAGCAAAATCAGAACACAGCGGCTGCGGGTGGTATGCCACCACCAGCAGATCGGTTCCACACGCCCAGTGGTCACTACTCAAATCCGGCTGATAACGTGTACGCAGCAACATTAGCATTATGCCGCATGCCGATTGATCAATCGCCAGAGGGAGAGAAGCACGCAGGGCAATTGAGATGTTGAAAACGCGATCACGCAGCAGGGAAACATGCCGGATAAGAGTGGAGCGTTACATTCAACACCATACAATAGCCGAGCTAACCGGAGTCATCACGGAGAAACACCGAGGCCAGCCGGATCAGGCGTCAGGAACGGACAGCAGAATCAAGGTCACCCGGCGCCGCAGCCTCAACGTTCGGGACATCATCAGCAGAGGCCAGCCAGAATCAGCCGGGCCGAGGCCGCATCAACCGGCCCCGGCCCAGTCTGTGGCCCAAGCAATTGTCAACAGTTCAAGAGCACGGCGTGCGGCGAGCGCAAACCCGGCTTTAGGTGTCGCCGGAGGAGCCGGAGGACAACCTGAAGCAGGAGTGATGGGCCACGCACCAAATACCGGGTCAGGTTTGCCGTTAGTTTCTTCATTACTTAACCCGGTTGGAACTAAATGTCTTTCAGATGCTATTAAGAGCGAACCTTTTCCTGAGAAGTTTAAAGAGCCAAGCAAGGTGACGAATTATGACCCCAGCATGGATCCAGAAACATGGCTCAGCAGTTACGAGATGGCGATGAGTATTCGCAATGCCACGCCAACTTGTGCGCGAGATACATGTACCTGATGATGAGTGAAGGAGCAGCAAAGTTATGGTTCAATGGATTACCCGAGAAATCTATCAATTCTTGGGATGAGTTGAAGGCATTATTTGTCAAGAATTTCAAGGGCACGTGTGAGAAGTTGTTCACTATAGAGATTTGGAGCGATGTTTCCAGAAGAAAGGCGAGTCAGCGCGTCACTGGATGCGCCGGTTACAGCCATCATTCACTCATCAAAGGGAATTACACCAGCTGCGGCCGTGTCGTCAATGGAGAAAACCTGCAGATATGACCCGGTAATTCAGAAGATGGGTCGACTGAGGGCCACTGGCGAAGCAGAAACCATCACCATGGGACAGCTGATGGAAGCGGCTCATAAGCACGCATCCACAGACAAGACCCGGGATGATGATGAAGATAAGGGAAAAGGAAACGTCAACAACGGAGGAAAGAACCACAACAACAACGGTAACAACAACAATGGGAACAATAATCACAATGGTAACAATGGGAATAACTCCAAAAGGCAGCATGAGGTGGTTCAGATTGGTGGCAAACACAAACACCGGGTATAACAAGTTTCAGCGGCGAGATGATAATTATCGAGGCAATAACAACAATGGCAATTACAGGGGAAATTTCCGAGGACCGGCTAACCCCCAGGAAGCATTCAACATGCCGTGTCCACGTCATAGTAGGAACGGTAAACCGGCAAATCACTCTTTGGCCCAGTGTGTTGATCTTCAGAGATGGAAGAACGAGGAGTTTGCCAGGATGAATATGGGAGGAAACGGCCCGAGGCCGGGTAATGGAAATAACCCGGCCCACGGACCACAAGCTGGAGGAAATAATGGAGGACCACCCGGCCCGGATAATGGACCAGCCGGGTTAGGTTTCCAGCAAAACCCCAAGAGTTAAATCGAGGACAGTATCATATTACAGTTTCCAGCACTAGTCGGAGAGATCAGAAATTGAAGAAGAGAGCTGTCAACGCCGTTCTTCCCGCAGTTCCGAGATATTTGAAGTGGTCCGAGTATCCGATCACTTGGTCTAGAGAGGATCACCCGGCCGAGTAGATGCACCTGGAGCGTTGGCTTTAGTTGTTGCACCTCAGGTTTCGGGTTATATTTTACACAAGGTTCTTATGGATGGAGGTAGTAGCATCAACATTCTGTATTGGGATACATTCATCCGGATGGGTTTCACAGCCAAGCAGCTTCACCCTTCAGTACTATCTTTCATGGTATTGTCCCTGGAAAGTCGCAAGACCAGAGGGAACAATAACATTGGAGGTCGCGTTTGGAGAATCAAAGGATAATTTCAGGTCTGAGATGATTTGTTTTGAGGTGGTCAAATTGAAGAGCCCTATCATGCTCTCTTTGGCCGCAACGTTTTTGCTAGATTCATGGCGAGGCCGTGTTATGTGTACTAAAGATGAAGATGCCAGGTCCAAAGGTATTATCACAGTCAATGGCAGTCGTGAGTTGGCGTTACAATGTGAGGAAGGTGATGCTGTTATGGCAGAACAAGCCTGTGCGGAAGAGGAGTTGAATTACTACAAAGCTACCACAAACCGGATGATGGGACAATTTTGAAGAAACCAATGACCGAAGAGAGGGCGAAATTCAAAGCGGCTCAGATACCAAGATGATTGACTTCGTGCCGGGTGATTCGTCCAAGCAGTTCTCTATCGGGTCAAATCTGACTGACAAATAGGAAAGCGCGCTCATCGAATTCATCCGTGAGAATCGGGATGTCTTTGCATGGAAACCTAGTGACATGCCAGGCATACCGACTGAATTCGCTGAGCACCGCTTACATGTTGATCCTAAAGCAAGACCGATTAAACAGGGATTGCGCAGATTGAATGAGGAAAGAAGAAGGATTGTAGGAGAAGAGATAGCTCGTTTACTCGCCGCAGGATTCATTATGGAAGTGTTACATCCAAAGTGGTTGGCTAACCCGGTTTTAGTGTTGAAAAAGAACAATGAGTGGAGGATGTGTATTGATTTCACAAGTTTGAACAAGCATTGTCCGAAGGATCCGTTTGCGTTACCAAGGATTGATCAAATCATAGATGCTGTGGCAGGTAGTGATCTTTTGTGTTTCCTGGATGCATATTCAGGATACCATCAAATCAAGCTTGCAGAGGAAGATTGGGAGAAGACATCATTTATCACCCCATTTGGAGCTTTTTGTTACAAGAACATGACATTTGGACTGAAGAATGCTGGAGCAACTTATCAGAGGTGCATCCAGAGTTGTTTTGAGAAGCAGATAGATCGGAACGTGCATGCGTACGTTGATGATGTGGTGATCAAGACAAAGAAGGCTGAGACATTTATTGATGATTTGAGAGAAACTTTTGCTAACTTAAGGAGGTTTCAGATGAAGCTTAACCCAAAAAAGTGTGTGTTTGGAGTTCCATCAGGAAATTACTCGGCTTTATTGTGTCCGAGCGTGGGATTGAAGCAAACCCGGAAAAGATAGCAGCAATCAATAGGTTGGGAAAGCCGACTGAATTGAAGGAAGTCCAGAAGATCACGGGCTGCGTGGCTGCGTTGAGTAGGTTCATATCCCGACTGGGAGAGAAAGCAATTCCTTTATACCGACTCTTGAGGAAGTCAGATAAATTTGTTTGGGATGAGGAAGCTGATAAAGCCCTGGAGGCATTGAAGGAAACATTATCGAAAGCACCAATCTTAGCTGCTCCAGCTCCAAAGGAGCCCATGCTGTTGTACATAGCTGCAAATTCCCGAGCAGTTAGTGTAGTTATTGTGGTGAGCGAAAGAAGAAGGAAAGGAGCATCTGGTTCAAAGGCCGGTTTATTATGTCAGTGAGGTTTTGACTCCGGCTAAACAGAGGTATCCCAGTGGCAGAAGTTAGTTTTTGGCGTTTTCATGGCCAGTCGGAAATTGAAGCATTACTTTCAAGAACACCCCATTACAGTGGTAGTGGAGCACCATTGGCAGACATTGTGTGCAATACTGAAGCTACTGGAAGAATTGCCAAGTGGGCGATTGAGATGGGTGATTATCACATCAAGTATGAGCCTCGCACAGCGATTAAGTCACAAGCCTTGATTGATTTTGTCAATGATTGGACCGAGTTAAGCACGGCACCACCCAAGGCGCCGAGTTATAAGTCATGGGTTATGCATTTTGATGGATCCAAGCAGTATGAGGGATCAGGAGCAGGAGTGGTTCTCACTTCACCCAAAGGGGATAAGATGAGTTATGTTCTTCAGATTCACTTCGATTGCACCAATAATATTGCTGAGTATGAAGCTTTGTTACATGGTTTGCGCATTGCCAAGGAGATGAACATCAAAAGGATCATGTGTTTTGGTGACTCGGATCTTGTAGCGCAGCAAGTTTCTGGGACTTGGGACAGGAAAGATGAGAAGATGGCGGCTTACAGAAGGGCTGTTGATGAAGCAGCTGGATTCTTTTCAGGATTCCAGGTGGATCATATTGATAGAAGGAAAAACGAGGCAGCAGATGCTTTGTCAAGATTGGGATCACGTAGAGAGCCAGTTCCACCAAATGTGTTCCTGGACGAGTTATGGAAGCCATCAGTCCAACTTCCGGGTGAAGAGGAAGATGAAAGTCCAGATCAAGATTCCGAGTTAGTAGCAGCGTTGCATGAGATTCCTGAGTGGACTGAACCATATCTGGATTATATGATAAGGAAGATTTTGCCGAGTAATGAAGTTATGGCGCGACAAATTGTCAGAAGATCACTCGGTTATGCAGTAATTGATGGTGAGTTGTACAAGCGCAGTGTTTCTGGAGTTTATCAGCGATGTGTTTCATCAGTCGAAGGAAGGCAAATTTTGCAAGAGATACATGCTGGGGACTGTGGTCATCATGCTTCATCTAGGTCTCTGGTGGCCAAGGCATTTAGGCATGGATTCTTTTGGCTCACAGCTTTCAAGGATGCAGAGCAGATTGTTAGGGCATGTGATGGATGTCAAAGATATGCAAGACAGGAGCATGTGCCGGCTCAGGAATTGAGGACAATACCAATCACTTGGCCGTTTGCAGTTTGGGGTCTTGATATGATGGGGCCCTTTCAGATGACATCGTGCAAGAAAACTCATCTCTTGGTGGCTGTTGATAAGTTCACTAAGTGGGTTGAAGTAGAGCCAGTTACAAGTTGTGATGCTTCCAAAGTTGTCACGTTTCTGAAGAAAATTATCAGTCGGTTTGGTTATCCTCACAGTATCATCACAGATAATGGGACCAACATGTCACTCGGTGAAACAGAGATATTCTGCAAAGAGAAGGGAATCAGATTAGACCTTGCTTCGGTGGCACATCCACAGGCCAACGGGCAGGTAGAAAGGAGTAATCAGGAAATATTGAAAGGAATCAAACCAAGACTTCGAGTTCCGATTGAAAAGGCGTATGGAGCTTGGGTGAAAGAGTTACCTGCAGTGGTTTGGGGGATCAATACAACCCCGAATAGATCAACCAAGCGTACACCGTTCTTTCTGGTGTATGGAGCAGAAGCAGTGTTACCGAGTGATATAGTCCATGACTCGCCAAGAGTGGCGGCGTATGTGGAGTCAAGCAATGCAATTGCAAGGGAGGATTCGATTGATGCCCTTGAAGAGGAGCGTGAGTTAGCATTGGAACGGTCCGCAGTTTATCAGCAGGATTTGCGGCGCTATCATAGTCGCCGAGTAAGATCAAGAACTTTCCAGGAAGGAGATTTAGTTTTACGGCTCAGACAGAATCAGGCAGGGATGCACAAGCTAACTCCTCCATGGGAAGGGCCGTTCCTTATCAGTCGGAAATTGCACAATGGTTCATATTATCTGATAGATGTGAGAGAGAAAGGTGAAGAGAACAACACGGACCATGCTATCCTTCCTATGGAAGAGACGAAGCGGCCGTGGAACATTGCTCATCTTCGCCCATATTATACCTAGTGAACATGAACCTAGGCCGAGTTATGTAACACACGATGTAACCCCCAGCAGGTTTCAGACGCGCTCTTTTCCTTACCAGGGTACCTAAGGGGACTGGAAGGTTTTTAATGAGGCGGCTTGCTGGTGTATCTTTAATAAAGAAGAGTATTGAGAAATCTTTTCTGCTGTTTTACTTTTTATGCATAGTTTATGTTTATAAAGCTTGCCCAAAGGAGTGCTTAGCAAAAAGTCCTATAGCTGTTGCCCAAGAGAGCACGCATAGAGATGTTTGAGATCATGGGGTAATGATGCATAGTTTAAGCCTTTACTTGTAAACATTGATCCAGGGCTTGGGGACTTATGAATTATAAATTCATAAGTTTTAATCCTAAGACCCGGCTTTTAAGCCTTAATTTTGTTCTTGGTTAAACTTGCCTATCAGTTTGATGTTACTCACAATTTTATGACCAGATTGCTTACTTGTTAATTCAATCAACTATGATGCCCATGCTGGGACTTAGTTTGACCCTGTTTTAGCAAAGGAAAAAGTAGCAACTGAGAAAGTCATGTGAAAGCCGACTGATAAGAAGCTAAAGATAAACCAAAAGGGTCATCTAAACCATAAAAAGTATAAGTTATTACAAAATATTGAGTATTTCATATAGTGCACAGACGCACCATCAAATAAAAGGCAAAGTATTTCAGAGCATATTACAATGCCCATTGGCCGAATAATTGTTTTGCAGGAAAAGGTAAAGCATGAAAACTGGCTCAGATAGCCGGGTTATCGGTTGAGGTTCCCTTGGCAGCTTCAGCTTCGGCAGAAGCCGGGTTATCTTCAGGAGCTTTGGCCTGGGACTTAGCTTGTGCAGTGCCTTGATCTTCTGCAGTATCCTTAGCAACATCAGCCGGCTTTTCCATGATTGGCGTAGTAGGGGCACGGCTGGGTGCAGGGACAACTGGAGTAGAAGTACTTGGTGCTGCAGCTTTCTTCTTCTTTGCAATGGAGTCTCTCAGCTTGGCCAACAGATCAAAATGCTCGGGTTCAGGAGTGGGGATTGGAGTGTTGTTCTCATCCACTGCATCTTGGAAAACCGAGATTGAGGCCCTCAGCTATTTTGCAAGCAATAGGCCGGGTTTGGGCAGAAATTTCCTTGAACTCTTTTCCCCCAAACTTGGTGCCATCAGCGTTGTATTGAGGGAATCCTTTGACAAAAGGAGCCGGGTTAAGGCGCGGGTTGTAGGCTTTGGCTAAAGCTAAACTGCGCATTGCGCCAACCCGGCATGCTGAGCGCGTCCAGAGGTCTAACCACTCGGGGATCGTGGAAAGCTGATGCAGGGACTCGAATATTACTTGGGGAGGAGCACAGTTGCTCTTAACACGCTTCATAATCTCAGAAGTGCCAAACTGGAATTGCCGAATGATGGTGTTCAGCAGTTCAATTTCTCTGGATAGGATCTCCTGATGGCAGCATTTGCTCACTGAAAAGTATGATTGGGTTAGTATATGAAAGCCGAGTAAAGAAGAAAAAGTGAAAGAGATGGTGTTTACCAATGAGTGGATTGAGGATATCCTTGATATGGTCTTTCAGGGTGTCCAAGTATTTCTGGACACTGACCATCTTGTCAAAGCAGACCTTATATTTATCTCCAGCCTCTTCCAACTCCTTTTTCAGTTTGGTGTTTCTGCAGTTAGAGATTCAATTGTTTTCTCCAAGTCTGAAGCATGAACTTCAGTTTCTTGCGCAGCTTGGTTTCAACTTCAAGGAGTTGGTTGGTCTTGGCAAGTATCTGGTCATTATGGGACACATACCTCTGAAAAAAGAATAGCAAGTTAGAAACATGGGGGTGAAATATTTCAGTCGGCAATGGCAAGAAAGAACTAGTTGACAGTAAATTATATAGATAGAGTATTTATGCAAGTTCCGAGTGACTGAAGAGCAGATCACCCGGCACTTGGGGACTGGTATGTCTTTTAAGTTTTACAAGTTATTCAATAATGCATTTTCAAAGTTCCAGATAAATTGTGAACATATTACCCGGAACTTGGGGGTTATGAGGATTTGAAAGTATTGTTATGGTGAAAGGCAGAATTAATGAGGATTTGAAAGTATTGTTATGGTGAAAGGCAGAATTAATGAGGATTTGAAATCAGAAAGTAAAACAAGTTCCATGTTATCGTAGACTGATAACTCGAACTTGGGGACTGGGATATTCTGAAGTTTTCAAAACAAAGGTAATAAGAGATTTATATTTTCAAGTATCGAGTGACTGAGGACAGTTTACTTGATACTTGGGGACTAGGTTTGATATATAAGATATGAAGAGGAAAAGATGTGTACCTGATGTTCTTGGACAGAGAATCCACGAGTTTGCCCTCAGAAAGCTTCAGTGTATTGTATTTAGTTAGCAGCCTTCAAAGTTTATATGGCCATAGTGTGGCACAGTGGAAGCCTCGCCTTTATCAGTCGGCTTGGACTTTTCTTCAGGGGCAACAAACTTGGTTGCAGTTTGAGGGGAGAGATCTTCTCGGTAAAGCAAGTTCCTGTGATCACGACTTCAGGATCAGTCGGTTTTTCAGCAGGAGAAGGAGAAGCATTCATCTGGTCAGTTGTCTGCTCCTTATCAGTCGGCTCAGCATGTTTTTCAGGAGTATTCTTCAAGTTATCCTCCTCAGCAATGGGAGGGCTTGGAGCGTCACTAAGAGTAGCTTTTGCCCTGAAATTGCAAAGAACGAAGATAATATAAGAAAGAACAAAAGAAAACAAAGTTGATGAAAGTAAATACAAGTAATAGTTGGATGTATGTATTACCCGGTGTTGACTTGAAAGTCACGAGGGAGGTCGTTGCTGGAGCCTGAAGAAGCTGTAAGAGAGTATGATTTAGAAACTCGGATTTGACCAGCTAAAGGATAACTATCAGAGGGATGTTTTTGTGGTTCAAAGTTGGAAAAGGAAGTACCAGGACGGCGTGGGATGAAAGGTTTGGGATTCCCGGGTTAAGAGGATCTTCTCAGGGGAGGACCGGTAGCTCTCCTCTTGGTAGAGGGTTCAGCAGAACTCTGCGAAGATTTTTGAAGAAGAGTTTGGTTGAGTTTTTGCATAGCAAGATAAGAATATGGTTCTGTGGATATGCGAGAATATGGCACCTTGGCACAGATAGTGCGAGCCTTCCTTTTCCCGGTAGCAGCAGATTCAGTGGCTTCAGAGCTATGGCCGGGTGAAGGAGTGGCTACCTTTTCAGCCGGTTCTGGTATTATAAAGTGGGCATCAGTGGATAAATTGGGTTGAGTTTCGTTCTCAATTAAGCTTATGAAGAAGTGGCCAAGGGAGTCAAGTTCACCTTCTTCTTATTCCTTTTCTTTTTTCTTCTTCTTCTTCTTCTTCTTCTTCTTCTTCACTCGAGGACTGAGCCTCGTCATCATCATCTTCATCATCATCTACTTCAGGAGTGGTAGGGGGAGTCTCAACTTGCCACCAGTCATAAGATTCCTAGTGAAAAAGTAGAAGCAAAATAATCAGTTTACAATTGAGAAAGAATATGTTATTGAGATTTTTTATCAGTCGGGACTTACTGGTGGTGTCGGGTTATTCTTACTGAATGGCAGAAGGCCATTGTCCTTGATTGTCTCAACCTTTTCAGCGAGGAAGGCCTTGATAGCCTTGTTCAGTGCGGTGGTGGGATAGGATTTCTTCGAGTAACGGAGGGAGTCAGTTAGATGACCCGAGTAATCGCAAAGGTGTTTCTTGCGGATACTGTTGGGTTGAATTCTCCAGCCCATCCAGGTCTTGATCAGGTCGGTTCCACGAAGTCCATGCTTGACCAGAACAGAGATTTTCTTGAGGAGAGGCTGGAGAGCTTCTCTCTCAGTGTCAGAGGCGAAGGAGTTCATGTTGTTGTTGATAACGAGAGGCTCGACCGAGTAACCCGGTAAAGGGTGTTCACCAGAAGGTATTTTGGCTTTGCAATAAAAGTATGATTTTTGCCAGTGCTTCACATGAGTATGAAGTTCGAGTGAAGGCATAGCAGAACCTTTGCGGCGCTGAATAGAAACACCGCCACAGACTAAGAGGGGGCCATTCTTGTGCTCACGTTGAGGTTTGCACAAGAACAGCTCCAAGAAAAGAGCCAGACTCGGAGGAATGCATACGTACGATTCACAAAGAACTATATAGTTACTAATATTCAAGATGGAGTTGGGTCCGAGATCGAAGACCCGGAGGCCGTAGTGACGATGAAGATCCCTAAAGAAAGGATGACCCGGGGGACGAAAACCCCGGGTGACATGTTCCAGGAAACAGATAACTTCACCTTCCTGGAGGGAAGGCCGGGTCTCCTCTTCAGTCCCTCTCCACTCGATTTCCGACTGAAGAGGAAGAACACCGGCTTCAGCCAGTTCTTCAAGCTTGGACTGTGTAGCCATGGATTTGGCCCAGTTGGCCGTAATCCCAGATCTGGGCTTGGTGGTCTTCTTGATCTTCTTTGATGCCGATGTGGTGGCGCCATCACCGGCCTTGGCCTTGGCTTTCAGCTTCCTCGGGTCCTTGGGTGCCATGAGATCTGAAGATCTGGAAAATAACAAGAAAAGAAATGAAAAAAAACCGAGCTCAAGAACAGCCCGAGAAAAAGCAAGTCAAGATCCAGATGGAAGCAAAGCGCAGGAGTGAAAAATTTACCAGAGCTCGTGGAGATCTGGCGCGGAACAGATTCCCCGGTGTTTAGTTGCTGCAATGCGGAGCTTTGATGGCCGGCGGCGGCGCGGCGAGCTTGGGGGAACCCTAACCCTAGCTCGAGGAGAGAGAAAGACCGAGGTCCACTATTTATAGCCCTGGGTGAAACCCTAGGAGCGTGAAAAACGAGGAGATAAGATTCCGTTTTGATTATGGGTCAAAGATACGAAAGAATGCGTCAGAGAATGTTCCCTGGTCATTGACTAGAGGGTTAAGTGCGAGAGAAAAGCCGGGTTATAAGAGAACCGCCAAAAGGAGCAGGTCTGAAACGTAACCCGGCCATTCAGTGTTAATGATCTTTATTTTGTTTTTAGGAGTTTAACTCGGATAATCCCATCAGCAGCTACCCTCTAGTAATCAAATCAAGATCAAGATTATCAAGTGAAGCAACAGATGAGCTTATGCAAGTCAAACTTGGGGACTACTGTTGGGGGGATAATAACCCGGTATACTCATGACCAAGGAAGAATCAGTTGGACGGCCCAAGGCTTGGTCCGAGTGATGTGTACAAGATATGGGCCGGGTTATAGTTGGACCAATAGGCCTAACATGACTCATCCCTGGAAGGAAGGACCTAGAAGAACTGCAGTCCGAGTGAAGGAAGGAACCGGGTGACTTGGAGGCTACGGAAGGTCTAGAAGAACCTAGAGTAGGACTCCGGGCTCGTATGTAACTCGGTATTCATTGTAAGTTCGGGAGACCCGGCGTCTATATAAACGGGCTCCCAGAACATAGATAGACAAGTCTTAAGCCCTAGTTCGATATCACCGCTATCAAGCGAAACCCTTGTAACTTGTCTCGTAACCCGGCTCTGTTGTCGTAGCCGGGTTATCGAGACCTCGAGATCAATAACAAAGAAGCAGGAAGTAGGTCTTTATCTCCAATGGAGAGGCTGAACCTGGGTAAATCCTTTTTCCCCAACGAGCGTGACAATCTCCTGAAGGACCAAGGCGCCTTGCCCCAATCTTCAAGTTACCCTATGGTAACATCTGCCGTGATAACCCCACGACAGTATGGGTCGAATGCCTCATGCCCCGTGAATACGAGTACCTACACCACGGTGTTACTCAACTCGGGCCACAAAGCAAGTTCAAGTTAAGGTCATTGTAAGTAATATAACAGCGTCATCAAGAGCGTCAACTGGGGTACCTCTTGCCTCAGGACATGGAAACTAGCCCATGTCAAAATGACAAGACAAACAGACAATGAACAATCTCAGCACTCTTTTATTTACTATTTGTATAGCTTTTTATTATGACGTGCATCACTGAATGCTCACTTTGGTGCGCTGTAAATTTCCACCATGAATGATGCATGGCTTAGGTTAGCGGCCCAGGCGTCTCTCTAGCCATTTATACAAACTCCTCAAACTTACTAAGTTTCCGCATGTATTTGGCACCATGATAAGCATCCATAAACAAAAGTACATGATATCAACTAAATATAATTTAAAGCACTGTTGAAAGCTTGTCATGTGACAACACATATGAGCTAACTCCCAACCAAGACTCTTGTCAAGCACACAACTTCATAATTTCAATCACAATGGTTCATGTTAATTACGTTCAATAAAAGTAAAGTGTGCATCAAGTTCGAGAGAGCTTTTTAACCAACTTTCCCATAACAATCAATAACATAAGCATTTTAATTTGGAAGTATAGATAATACAATATAACATGATAAACATACCTGGAATAGCATTAAGCTAATAGGTAGATATGGTGGACTGACTGGAAAAACTTTGGTTGAAGGTGTTGGAAAACAAGTTTTTACTTGTTGGAATTTTTGGACTAGCAAGAGGGAGAAAGTTGACCGTCTAAATGCATGCATAAGTGTCCATAGAACTAATCAATCCATGTTAAACAAAGTCAAGTAACATTCAGCATCAAAACATCAATAAAAGATAGCTCTTGATAAAACACTTGCAAATTAATACTCATTAAAAAGCATATGAAGCATGCAACTATATGTATCTTTTTGAATCAACTCAAACATCCCTTTCCCAATCTTTTTAATAGCATCCAACTTAATTCAATCCAAAATTCCAGTAGCTCTCTCATATATAAATGATAGTGGTTGTCTCACAAATAAAAACCAAACCGAAATAAAAAGCAAATAAAAGACGCTCCAAGTTTATGCGATAAAGTGCGTTGATCGAAAAACAGAAATTAGACGTGTGCAAACCGAGAGTGTGTTGGTCCAGTGGGGTTGTGTTCACATCCCCAAGCTTATGGTATTCACCATCCTTGGATAGCTCTTGGTGCATCATGTCCAGAAAGTATATAATGTTGTATTCCTTCTCATAAACTCAATTGGATAAAAAAAATTCAAATTAAAAGTTCAAAGAATGCATAAAACAAAATGGGACAGAATCTGTCCAGAAAACAGCTGTAGCAAAACGCATTTTTTTACCCCACTTAAATATGTCAAAAAAATCTGAAAACAATCACGCTTACAGAGGATGAAAAGTTGCAACTAGAGTTCAAAATTCAGCTCATTCGGAGTTACAGAATAGAAATGAAAAATCATACCGTACACAGATTCGTGCTGGAATAAAATCTCTGAATACAAATAGCAACTTTTTCAAACCAAAACGGGTAAAACTTGGCACTTTATTAAAAATTCCAGAAACAAAACTAAAAATTAAGTCTCTTGTTACAGCAAGAGGACACAAAGAAAATCAAAAATAAAAACAACCGGGTTGCCTCCCGTAAAGCGTTTTATTTATAGCCATATAGCTAGGCTTACTTACTTGTTATCAAGATGGTTGGAGTGAGGTGGCTTGGCATCCCAAGCTTGAATTCTTGTACTTATTTTATATATGTTGGGTGAGTCTAGGGGTAACATCTCCAAGCTTGAATTCTTGTACTTATTTGATATATGTTGGGTGAGTCTAGGGGTAACATCCCCAATCTTGAGTGGTTGTCCCTCTTGATCTTTGTTCATCACCCTCAACTCTTTCACGTCCGACAGCGGTACGTGTAGCACCAGTGGCGGGCGCCGAAAATCGCCCGCCAACGGTAATAGCGTTGGCGGACGCAAATGTCGTCCGCCAGCGGTAGGCTGGTGGCTATAAGCACATTCCTACTAGTGATTTTGCTATGAACTTAATAGTTAAACGATGAAAAGGTTCAACTATATTGATAAGAACTCAAGAATCAAGCAGATCAATTAATCATAGTAAAAGACGAGATAACATAAAGCAAGAAAGTTGTGCATGGTGGATATTTCGTCTCAACAAAGGAAGTATAACATATGAATGTGATTAGATCTAATAGGTGTAGTAAGCTCAAGCTTCATATATTGACAGAATATAGTGGGCATAAATACTGAAGTAGATGAAATCAGATCAACATAAGCAAGAGTAAAATATGAGTTATAGGGACGGAAAAGTAAAGCGAACATAGAGTCCTGATTTGTTTCCCGAAATCTATTATCTATACCTAATAATAAAAGCATTAAGGTTTCTTGTGGTACGTCATTTTTTTGGACGATTTTACCCTCCCACAAATCACATATTTACCCACCACTGCCACCCATAAGGTAAAAAACGGTTCGTTTTTTTCATCAAAGGGGGGCGTAGACAGATCGCAGATCGTCGGTGCGGAAAAACGCAAAGCCCAAACCGAAACCCCACAAAACTCCAAAACAGAGGATTCATCAAGCCCTAGAAACGCGACCTGGACTCGGGGGGCGGAGGAGGGGGAGCGAAGGCCGCGTCGGGCTCCGCGCCGTCAGCGCCGGCAGCAGCCCCGAACCCCACGGCGATGCTCTCGGCCCTGATGAGCAAGCGCGCCAAGCTCCAGGAGGAGGTCCGCTCCATCGAGCGGCAGGTTAGGTCTCCTCCAGCCCCCGTCTCTTTTGGGTGTTCCCCTCTGTTTTGTTAGAATTTGTGTATCGCCAATAATTACTTGGAATTGGCATGGAATACTCTCCGTTCCTTAAGATTTCGAATTCAGATCCATTAAACGTTGCTAATCTACACTCTGGTTCGAAACGTTCGCGAGGATTATAGGATTAGAGCCACGGATATAGTACCCGCCAGCACCTCGAAGGTCAGTTCTGCTGCTGGAGCATCATGGCAGCACGTCTCTCGTCGCCCCTGCTTCTCTGATACGGCCCCACGATAAGTTCATGCGAGGAGTCGCTGGTGGCGGCGCCCTTGTGCTGTGCAATAGAATGCTCATCTAGCATCGCGGGTTTGCAGGACATGGTTCTGATGCACACAAACCTGAACTTAGATGTGGTGATGCTGGTGGATTCCTGCACATGGGAGATGGGGCTTGACCCTCCTCCTCATTTCTCCATTCAAACTACTGTTGAATTGAGTGCTGCCCGTCGAAATCATTTGATGATCAGGAGGACCGGCTGCTGGAGTTCTTTATGCAGTACTGCGTTCTACCTTCTGCGGTTCTGCCGATGGTCAAAATCACGTTCTCTGTAATACTGTGTGCAGCCCTGCACGGTTCTATGAAGTATTCCGTGCAGCTCAAGTGCTACCATGTTCCCTGGAGAAGTCCTCACTCTCAATTTTTGTGTGCTGCCATGTTCTGTATACTCTGAATTTTCCTGTCCTAACATGTTCTGTAAAATACATGTACGAAGTGGAGGAAAAGCATTGTCATTGAATCAATGGACAATGGGAATGATCGTAAGTTGGTGAATAGATGAAGACTTGAAGAGAAAGAGCCAGAACGATAGCAAGTGAATATATTCCCTGCGCCTTCAAGCTAGCCCGATCTGCTTGATAAATATTTGTCCCTAGCTTCTGTTATATGTTCTGATGTGCAGTATATATGTTCCTCTGTCGTGCAATGAGGTGGATTAGTGTGGATGTCATTTGTGTTCAGTTCTGAAATTGTGTTCTGCAATTTTTGCACTCTTTTTTCAGAGTTCAGGCTATTCGCATTTATCTTCCAACTTCGAACTGCACATGTTATTTATTTGCATATGCATTTTCTTTAGAATTTTGAAACGAATTGAACAACTCGTGGTTATTGTGGTGGAGTTGGAATAATTGCTTAGCCCAAGCAATTTTGTGCATATTGTATAGTGTTAAAGCATTCCATTGTTACATGATGAATCATCAAATGTAGAAAAAAGGTGTACTTACATTATATGAATCATGTGGAAAGTTGTCTTATATCATTTTGATAGTTACAAAAATTAATAAACACATATTGATGAAATTCAAAGAGTGGGAATTCCAGATTCCTTTGAAATGACAATGCAAATGAAAATAAACAAACTTTTTTAGACAGGCTCTACAAGTTGAATATAGTTGAATTTGACGGTTTCATTGGACTTCTTCGTTGCCCGTGCTTTGTTGGAGGACACAATGAAAAAAAAGGGCGAACAGAGGGTAGGGTCAAGCCTGGTCAATAACACTCGGGTCACGCCGATGTTTGCCTTTCAAAAGTTGATTTTTGTTCTCCCGTTGCAACGCACGGGCATGTGTGCTAGTATTATTAAAACAACAAACAATTAACGGTGAAGATTTGTCACGCTAAACTAAAGATGTAATAAACGGTAGAGATTTATTAGGCACGCAGAACCACGTATACAGATCTAACGATAGATTGAACGCAAAAGAAACGTATACAAGAAGACCACTTCAAACGAACCCATCACGGCACGTTGGAAAATAAAAACAGAAAACGTGTTGTAAAAGAAAAAGGAATACGTAATCAGAACAAACCCTATTCATGGCCCTGACATGTCGCGACCAGTCTTCCGTTTTTTTCAGCGTGCAGAGCATAATCGTTTGGTCGCCGGCGGCGCGCATGCCCAGAGACGGTACCATCGCCTTATTTGCCTCCCAGGGGCAGCGTTCCTAGCACCAAGTAAGACATGGCCGGTGGCCTCGCGCACCCGGCACATCCTGGACTAGCTGATGTCTCCATGCTTGATCATCGTCCATGCTCCGGCCAGGACCTGCATGGCTGCATGGGCGCATGCAGCACATGATCATCGACCATGTCTCCGGTCAGGGCCTGCATGGCTGCATGCCCGTAGCACATGCAGATCCATCTGAATCTTTGATGTTTTAACCGTGCCGGTTGCTGTGTAGACTACAAGTTCGATCAGTGTGACGGTGAGTATTGCTGCACCAAACAAGATTAGCTAAGGTACATCTGCCATGTTATCTGTACAGCCACCGCCATCCATGTTACCATGCAGAGGCACTAGATTGATACTTGCACGAGGTCAGGAATTGGTAGGGCAACAGTTTGCATGCATCATGCACGGATGGATTCAGGTAAGTTTTGGTAAGATACCTATGGAAGATGCATCAGTAAAATAAAATTCCCACTTTCTCTTAAATATTAAGTTACTATATATCCAGTGTACCTCCGTAATTTTTTTTTTACTCAAGGGTATCATGTTGAGTCTGCCAACAAACACTATGTTGGTGAAATTAACAATCTGGTAGCTGAAGGTTGAAGGTGAAGTGCTGGACGAGCCGGGGAGTGAAGCCAAGGTGATTATTTAATTGGTCTCTAAAACACGGATGTTTATGCAGCTTTTGATCTCTCTGATGTAAGTAATAAATCTACAGTTTCAATGCAAAATTGGTGCACGGTAAACTATCATATTTTAGGCCACTCTTCGTTAGAAGAATCGTAAATAATGTGTACAGTATTAGTTTTTTCTTTAATTCTTTTTGCAGGGATGAGCACTTATCTCCTTATCAACTCTATTTATAAATAGAGAGAAATAATATCTATCTGGATTGGTTTTCTACATTAGCGTATACCGGCAAGAAACAATACTTACTACAGTATCTATGAATCGCCGTTTCAGATCCCTGTAGGAGTTGATTGCATGGCTTTCTGTTCTCAAGTTCTACTCTTATTTTCTCACCAAAGGGATTTCTTTCTGTTGTAACAGAGATGCAAGGTCGATTTAGATGACAAATTTATGCACCTGCCTTGAATCCATGACGTTGAACAAATTATGTGGAGCCCACTAATTCAGAAGATGTCTTTATTTGAGGGAGAAAACTTTGTGCAATGAGAAGTAACAATACGCGAGCATCAAGCTGAGGTATGAGAAGAGTATGTGATATGTATTTTTGTGCATGCATCGATAAAGAATCTTGACTGTCCATATCGACAAGGTTCATAATTTATTATGGAAACTAGAAAATTACTTGAGAAGAATTTTGTTAGTATGTACTTTGAGACTTCAGGAGCTGCTATTGAGATGAATTTTCTTTCTGCTGGAGAGGCTGGTGTAAAATATACATTAGAAGAAAGGTAAGTTAAGGATTGAGGTTCTTTCTTCTCGGTTTCTACAGCATGTTGATATAGACGTGCAAACCAGTATTCCAATGATTTATACTCACATTTGATTTATTACCGTAAGAACATCATAAAAACAGATTAAGGGGACGTTCGGATGTTCTCCGCTCCACTAAATCTTCGACTCCGCTCTTCACTCCATGACATCGTGTTCCGCTTGCCAAATCCGAAGATCTGAAAAAGTTGGTCTGTAAACTCTCAAAACTCTGTAGTTCAGATTCTGAAAACGTCATCTACCTCGGCAACCACAAGGTCACCCGCAAGCTGCACCGAACGTGCAGCAGGAGGTCCATATCGAAAATCACCGTGTTTTCATCAAGGTCCTCTTCAAGAAGCTGGTGTACATCATGGGCTTGGGAAGCGCTGGAGCAGCGCGGCAACTGGTGGCGGCAAAGCATCGTGGCAGCAATTTGCAGCACTAGCCGAAATTAGCAGCGGCGGAACCATGGCGGCGTGAGGCGAGAAGGGGATTGAGGCGGCGGTGGAGCGTCGACTGGCGTGGAGTTTTCGCCTTCAACCCCGCTCCGGCAGTTCCGGGAGCCGAATTGCGGAGCGGAGGAGATCCGAACAGGCTCTAACTCAACAGATTTATGGAATATTGTCGGGTCTGCTGTATAACATCAAGAAGAGGATATTAAGGTAATGTCTATATTTTTCTCCTTAAATTAATCTCAACATACATATCTTTACAGTGAGCTTGAGTAGGAAGAAGTTTAAAAACATGGAGATCCTGAATTTTAAGAGCAGACTAAAACTTTATTCCGAGTTGTTAATATGACCAAAACTTGGATGCCGACAAATGCACCCAACAACAAGCACACAAAGAACAGATGTTTTGTCTTCATTGTTCAATTACTTTTTTATTGAATTTACTTAGGATTGGCTGCGCATTAAAAGAATCAGATACATTTCTTATCCGTGTTCTCACTTAAGCCCCATGCTCTTTAGTATTTCCGAACAAGAGTTAATTTTGTAGGGGAGAAGGTTGCATTATTTTGCTTGCTCCCAGCTGTACTTTTCAGCTGCTGCCCGCAGGTCACTTTATAGCTAAATCCTTCATGTCATTGGTCATCAATCCGCTGTACAAAAGTTATTGTGTAGAATTCATGGATAGTGTGGCTATGCAGTTTTTGTGTTGTACATTTTTTATTTTAATTGATCCTTTTTTTTTTGCGGAACATTTTAATTGATCTGATGTCCCAGTGATATTAAGATGTGAAATTGTGGAATTATAAGATGTTCCTGTTTTTTCATTGTTGCAGATGAAGTTGGTTATATTTATCGGAATGTGGGTGAGATCAGCCAATTCTTCCAGAGGAAACTGTTAAAATGCATGAATGTTGAGGTACATTTTACAATTTGGAAAATGTAATGTTTAATGCTCCCAGGATGCAAGTCGCTACAGCTTTGAGGAGAAGTTCCTCTTCTTTCATGACTCTTGAGCAGAAGTTCCACTGAATTTAATGTGCAGATTGCAAGATCGTATTTGGGTCTTACTTTTATTTTTGATTAGATTCCGCTCATGTTCAATGTTCTGAGAGATAAATATTTATATTTATTTATATGAAACACTGAGAATATAACAGATGACAAATTGACGATGGGATCTGATTTTATTTAATCTTTTGCATCAAAATATAAAGTCGTTGGCTTTGCACAACAAGCTAATATCGCAATGGCATTGGTCTTTTGGGTTTTCACATAATAGGGTTAAATTTTTATTGATGAAGGCATACACACCCAACTTTATTTCACGTATGTAATCAATAATATAAGTATGATGGCTTCGAAATAAAATGCACCGAAAGGTTTTCCCCTTAAAAGAACTCTTTGCTTTAATTCAATGATATAGGCCGAGAGCATATTAGTTCTATTATAGGAACGGATAAATAAATAGGAACATTATATAAGGACAAACATTCGATAAAGGAATAATATAATGGTAATTGGTGAATATAGCGACCATCCGAGGAAAAAAAAATCTAAAGGTGTTCGACAATCTAGCCGCGCAAATGCGCGGGCCACCCGGCTAGTTATATAAATTGTCCCAGATATACATTTTCATTCGGAGAGGCCATACACGCATGCACCAAATTTCTCTAATTGCGCATTCTTCTCTATTTGCCAAGGCCGCAAGCTTGACCCGGTCCCTTCAGTTGATTTTCGCTAAAAAAGTTAACGAAAACATCCATGGACTTGTCGCATCAATTCCACACGCTGGATGTTCAGATGGTTCACTCTTATCATTCAATGAGTGCCAATTTGCAAGAATAACAAGCAAATTTATTTGGCTTGGAAGTTCTCTTGATGTATGATCAACTATGCTCACTCTTTTTCTCTATCTCAAAGAATGTCGCTCAAGAACAGAGAGACGAAACATGCTTGACTTGCAAAGGGATGTCCTATCCAAATTTTAGCTTAAGTAGCCAACATTACCCACTGGTTTCGGGTTCTATTTATAGGCGCAGACCAACAACTAGTCGTTAAGGTAATATATACCATGACCATGTCACAACGGTTAGTCTTGGCTTCACAGCGTGCTATTAAACCAAGTTGTCCATTTAAAGGTTTGGAAAAACTAAATTTCGTCGAATGTTAGGATAAAATTGTTTTCCCAAAATAGACTTGAAACTCCACCTAGCCAAATAAGCATGTAGTAGCTTGGTGTCATTCTATTATCTACTTGAAAGCACACTTGCCAATACAAATCAGTTGTGTTGACCAGAATATTTCTGTCACCAATGCAGGTTACTCCGATTCCGAGTGATCGCGTAGGTTTCGAGACTCCACTCGACCTTTGTTTGCCTGTGACACAAACTAGAAGATTGGAGGTCTTTTATTTGCTTTATGTTTGAGACTTCAATTAAATTTGGGCTAGCTTATGCTATGCAAGTTGTAATAATTTTATATTCTAAATTAGCTAGATTTGATATACTATTGCTTTATTGTTATTTTTCTGGGTGTGTACTGTTCAACGGTCCAGGTCCAGTACTACACGCAATGGGGTAACTCGTGTTGAGTCACATCCGTTTCAACTTGCACTAGCGGCAGCTGCTGCTTCGTCCACGACTCCTCCCGTTGTGAGCGCGAGGTCCATTTGTCGAACAGGTATGCAAGGAGGCAATTCCAAGTGATACCGAGGGGCAAGGGTCTATTTCTGGTGATCGTGAAAAGATACGAGCGGGGTGCGGGCTAGGAATTTTGTTCGGTTTCTAGGCCGAGATGCCAAACACATCCAAACATTGTCACTACTACAGAAATGCCTTTCTGTGGCGCACCTTTTTGGGATTCTGTGGCGCACCCGCCAAATTGCTGGGTGCGCCACAGAATTCTCGCCACAAAAATTATTTCGGTGGCGCACCTGGCTTGGTGCGCCACAGAAATCTCACATTTATGTGGCGCACCTGGCCTGGTGCGCCACAGAATTCTCAAAAAATTCAAAAAATTCAAAAAATGCAAAAAAATATAAAAGTTTCAAAAAAATCAGAATATGAAATAATATGAAAAATCCTAATTATTGGAACTATTTTCATATTTTTTGAATTTTTTGAACTGACCTTCCCGCTAGGTCACCCATCCTCAAATTGCTCCAACCCTACCACGCTTAACTTCTAAGTTCCACCCAGTCCACCTACCCTTGTGCTACTCAAGTTCTTATTGATATATATATCATATGAACCCTCTTAAGACTTGTATATGTATATGTGTGGTATGTGTTATAAATGTGTGTTTTTAAATTTCAGATTTTTCAAAAACTTCTAAAGTTTCAAAAGGAGATTCAAAAGTTTCAAAAGATAAAAAAAAATCAAAAAACTTAAAAAAAATCCAAAAAATCAAAAAAATCCAAAAAAATCCAAAAAAGTCAAGAAAAGTCAACAATCTTCTTTGTTATACATTTATGTGTCTTTTTTGGACTTTTTGAATTTTTGAAAAAAAAATTATTTTGCTGCGAAAAATCGTCTTTTTGAGATAACTTTTTTTCTTTTGGAATTTGAGAAATCTGTGAATTGCTGATTCGAACTCGAATTTTTCTCTAGTTTTTTTGGCATATAAAACGTGTTATTTCGACGTCGTATGCAAAAGTTATGGCCGTTACAAGATTTTTTTTCATTTGTTGCAGAAAAGGTCAAAATTCATATTTCAAAATTTCTATACCTACTAGACACTCATACCTAACTACATGTCAAAGGATTTTATTTATTGAAATTTTTATCATTTTCGTTGACTTCCTGCAAGACTAAAAAGGCGATCCACCTGGGGGGTGGGATTTGAAAAAAATAATTCTGTGGCGTCTGTGGCGCACCAAGCACGATGCGCCATAGTTTTTTTTTTCAAATTTTACCCGCCCCCAGATAACTTTCTGTGGCGCACCTGGCCATGTGCGCACCAGGCTTGGTGCGCCACAGAAATGTGACTTTTCTGTGGCGCACCATGCGCCACAGAAAAGTCACATTTCTGTGGCGCACATGGTTTAGTGCGCCACAGAAATGTGACTTTCTGTGGCGCACCGGGCTTGGTGCGCCACAAAAAATATTTCTGTGGCGTACCAATTAAGGGTGCGCCACAGAATGTCAACCTACCTATAAGGGTTTTCCTAGTAGTGTGTAATTCAACCTTCTAGTACCAAAAGGTCAATACCGTGACTGAATTCTTACATCCAAACACAGTGTCGTTGTGAGATCATTAAATTCATTTCCGAGTCAGGCGCAATGGTAAAGCAAACAACACTAGAGTAGGGCTATGGCTAGCATTCCTTTTACAATAGCAAGATGGATGGAATAAGTCACCTGGTGCGAGTTCGACAATGGTGTAATACACACGGAGAAGAGGCAGAGGAGCGCGATGACATGATGAAAGGATAGTATGACACCTAGAGGGGGATGAATGAGTGCTACTTCTATTTTTAATATCTTTTGAAATTAGGCTTGACACAAAAGGTAAATTCTCTAGATATGCAACAACGATGAATTTCCCTATATGACAAGCTGGCAACTAAGCAAGATACACAAGGTAAAGGCGGTAAACAAGGATAGAAATAGCCGAAGTGAAAGCACACAGAGACACAAATGTAATGAGTGGAGATTCCCTTGTAGAGAACCGGATGAGGGGAGACATCCTTTTTAGGGGAGTACGTCTCGTTGGAGCGGTGTGAGCCACCACAAAGGTTGGCTCAACAGCCACAACAGGCTTCGCCTTCTTCTCCGATGAACCGCACCACAAAGGTTTGATTCACCTTCAACTATCGGAAAACTTCAATGCGGAGTCTGAAGCCTCTACAACAACAATCTGGGGCACAACCCACAACTGGATTGGGGGGCTCCCGAATGGCTACAATCTGTCACAGAATATAGCAAGTGAGTACAACAAGGGGCTAGGTTTTTCCAATGCCAACCTAGCAAATGGCCCCTCAAGTGAATGAGGGGGAAATGTAAATTGACTGGGTGAAGATGTAGATCCGGGCCTTATCCTTGAATCCTCCAAAGATCAACGAGTTCGGGTGGAGGGATTGGGAGATCTAGTAGATTTGAGCTTACAACAATGGAGGTCAATAAATTCTGGGCGAGCTACTTGCCTAGAGGTAGGTGGAGGGGTATAAATGTATCCGTTCGGGAGCTTACAAAAATGTATCCGTTACGGCTATCTTCACATCGGAGACTCCGTCCTACACTGGAGACTCCGACAAGTCTCCGGACTGGGTCCAGAGAGTGACACCACTTGATCTTCGAGCAGATCAGGCCGGAGACTCCGGCCTTCCTCCGGCAACACTCTGGACTGGGTCCAGGGGGTGAACCACTTAGAGCTTCGTCGACAGGGTCCCCTGAGTCCGAAGACTCCGGTCAAACAAACCGGAGACTCCGGCCTGGAAGTCTCAGCATCAACAAATCTTCGATCTTTTCCTCTCCTTTTGCCTCGATGCTTATGTAACTATTCAACTAAACCTGTATCACTTAGCAACTGTTTAGATTATCCGTAGTGTTGTCGCCTAACACACAAAACAAATAGGGAATCTATGAGATGTTCTTTCACATGCTCATAGGAAATAGAGGACGAATCCAAGAGAGGGTGGTCGATGTGGAGAAAGTTAGTCAAGTTTGGGAGATTTGGGGTGGGTATGGCCTGCCAATACAAACATGACACACATACGCAACCCCAAATTTGCCACAAAAATGGGCTTGATCTAGAGGGTCATTTTTTTTTATCCAAATCATGTCCAGATTGTCCGCCCTGGTGCATATGTTGCCAAAGGGCCGACACGAGCACAACCCGATACACGCCTAAACGGGTCTGAACTGCACACCATGCGACTGTCCATTTTATAAGCCGTCCGTGCCAGCCTCACCTCGTGGCATAGGTATGCAGACAGGGTATATGGCCGGCCCCGTTTTGCATTTAGGTTGTTTTTGGACCATTTTGGCAAATTGATTTTTTTAGAAACAATAACAAAACATACGGGTAATGCTGTGTCGGTCCACGAGCTTGCCGGGCTAGGCCCGTGATAGGCCAAACATGTGTGCCTTCTAAACTAGCTTGGGAATTACATACCCTTTGGATAATAGGGAGGAAGTTTGGAGGGGTATTTGAAGATGATGTACTTATTTTGCAGAGCTCGTTTGGCACTTATCATTTCATTTCATTTGACATAGATGAAATGAAAATTCATTTGGAAAGCGAAATGACAAGGTTAGGGATAGGAATTGATATAACACACAATTGGCATTTGCTGGACTAAATGAAATGACATGTCTAATTCCATGCCTGCCAAACAGTTGAGCATGGAATCACAAATGAATTTCATAGTTCCGGCTTAAAAATAATGACTACCAAACGACCTCTCATGGTGTCAGAGAATAGCCCCCGAGAACCAGGAATCGAGAGGGGCTGAACACGACACTTTGTCAACACTCGTCAACCTCAGCGACCAAGCTCGACGAACTTGCGAGAACTCATCACGATAGAGATGGACGCGAGCTCGTACCCAGGTTCAGGCCCTCCTCGCGGAGTAAAGACCCTACTTCCTGCTATGTTGTATTGCACTGCTTCGAGAGGTCACAGTACAGGGTTGCTTGCCGAGGGCGAAGCTTACAACAATGGTGGGACTCTTCGGGTGTAAGAGCTCCCTTCTCTCTTTGGTCTAGTAGTCTTGGGTGGAGGAATGATCGATCCCCTTGCCAGTGGTGCCTCTCCTCCTTATATAGGCTCGGGGACGGAAGCTAGGGTTCCTCCGCGATGCCGGTGTAGGAGGGCGGCGCACCCCTGGTCCAGGAGGTTGTGGACGCGGTCCACCGTGTTGGTCTTGCTGGTCTTCGTCAAGTCCTGCCACCGTCCGGCCAGAGTAGTGGCCGGCGCTCAGCGGTTTGTGGGGTCACTCCGGTGACGTTGTCGTTGGAGCGGAGCGGCAGGTTGTCCCCTTAACGCCGGAATGGCATGCTTGGTAATCCTCCCTGCTTAGGGCAGCTTTGCCGCTCCCCTTTAAGCATGGAAACGGCAATTGCGGCCCCTCCGTCATCCTGCACGGATGCGTGCGTTGCTCTGCTGCGGGGCACAGGACCCATGTGCGCCCTGCCAAGATGGTAGAGCCTCGCCAAGCACTTCGAGTGCTACGACGCCTCGAGAGGGGAAAGTCTCTCGAGGCGGTCCCCTGGCTGCGGGGACTTGGTCGCTTTCTTCGGCGTTGGAGCCCTCGTGTGGCTGTGTCCCTCGCGGGCCTCCTCAGGCGGGCTCGCCTTGTCCTTAGTAGCCTTTGCATCCGGGAGTCGAGCCCAGGGGAGGGCCGGCCTAGGATACCCTAGTTTTCACTGGGCTGACAGTAGCCCCGGGCCCACGATGGGCAAACCGGAGCCCAGCTGCGTCAGTAAAGCGTCGTGGGCCCCAACTTGGCCCTCTTGGGTTGAGACACCTGGCGCGCAACCGTCATGCGTCGAGTCGCCTCCTTTGACCAGTCCGGATACGCGGTGGGTCCCGCCACGACCGGAAACCGCTCTGCGTGGAGATAAATGGCAGGGGGAGCACGGTTCCCCATCACTTCGAAACCTTCGCTTGTGCTTCCCCTCCTCTCTCCCAGCACCGCGATTCTCCGCTCCTTCCACCGCCGTAGCTAGGCTGCACTAACGAGCTGCTCAGATCGGTAAGGCTTGGATCGTTATGGCTCGTGATCGTTAAGGCTCGGATTGTTAAGCTCATTAAGGATAACGAGCTAAATATAAAGCTCGGCTCGGTTCGTTATATATTCGCGAGCGCTCACGAGCAGCTCGTTAAACTCGTTAAGAAGATGTATCAGAGTATTTAGCTAATTAAGCAAGCTATCAAGAAAGCATCAGGATCAAAAGATTTCGGACATAGATATACTTACAAAAATATGGTGACATACATTTGTCAAACACCTACCATGTGCAAAAATACTTAAAAGATACAGATTTACAGCCTACTGGCATGTTGATAACGAGCTTAACGAGTAGTCGTGAAGCTCGTTAGTTTGATTGTTTAGCTCATTAGTGTTAACGAGCTAAAATTGCTGCTCAGCTCGGTTCATTAACAAAACGAGCCGAGCTCAAACGAGTTGAGTTACCGAGCGCTCATTAATCTTACCGAACTTCGAGCTTTATGTCCAGCCCTAGCCGTAGCCATGTCGCCCCAGAGAGCAACCGCCGCGCAGAAAGCCAAGGCGGTGGCTCCGGACGGTGAGATGACCCTTCGAGCCGCGGCCGCGCCCCCAGGCCCGCGCTAGAGAACAGCCGCGTGGTCAGCATTGCGCACTTAGCGAAGGTGCGCCCTCTGACAGCCTCGGCTTTCAACGAGTGGGGCGAGACAGAGCTTCAGCCAGGGGGCGTCCCGGCTTGCTTCACGCTCCGTTCTATCCTGTCTTCCTTCATTCGCTCTTCGCGGGCTTGATTCCCCCTTTTCGGAGTTCTTCCTCGCGATTTTGGAGCATTACCAAATTCAATTGCACCATCTCCACCCCAATGCGCTCCTAACCCTTTCCATTTTCGCCTACTTCTACGAGGCATACGTTGGAGTTCGGCCTTCCGTGGATTTCTTCCGCAACTTCTTTTCGCTACACTTCTTATCGCATACAGAAACGACAGGATGTGTCACGTTTCGCCTCTGTGATGGTATGTTCGGGAACTATCCCCCCATTGCTTGGGACGGCGACGTTCCCGTCCCTGAGGTGACGAAGGAGGTGGACGGATTTTTCCAAAGGTGGCTCTTCGTGAAACTCTCCGAAGTCTGTCCTTTCCTTGAGGCGCCAGTCGGACCTCCGGCGAGGCACCGGGGTGGGGCAGGCAGCCATTGGTGCATCAGTCTCTCGACACTGTGGAGAGGCGCCTTGCGGAGGTCCGCTCATATGGCCTCACTGGTCAGATGATTGCCAGAGAATTCGTGAGGCAGCGGATTGCTCCACTGCAGTCGCACCAAAAGTAGGTGTGGATGTTCACGGAGCGTCCGACAGGATGCGTCTGGACAAGGAGGGCCTCTTGACCGAGGTGGTGGATGATATCATGAGCTTCTTCTTCTCTTCCTCGAGGATACCAGAACCGGAGAACCGCTCTTCCAAACCCTTGTATCTGTTCGAGAATCAGGTCGCTTCCAATATTTGGCGGCGATGTCGTCCTTCACCGCGTGGGGGCTGCTCTCACAAGGGCGGACGGGCCCTCAAGAAGGACTCATCATGGTGGCCCCGGAACAGGGCAAGACCTTCTCGCTGGGGTCTCCCTCCAGCTCTGTTGCCGAGGGCGAAGGTACTTCCCGTGGCGCCGATCCCTCGGGAAGAGGCGAGCGCATGCCGGGCCTTGCGGAGCCTGGGACCCAGGTCTTAGATGTCTCTTTAGGCGACGAGTCATCCTACCGAGCCGCTCCATCGCAGCATGTGGAGGATAAACCCCACGGCGGTCCTTCAGCTGATTCCCGAGATCCTCTGGCGGAGCTGCCCCTCGCCAAGACTGTCGATCGCCCCGAGGACGTCCTTCCCGGGACAAAGGCTGGGGGGCCTCAAGGGGTGCCCGCGGCCAGCGCCCCTCCGCTCCGGCGGGTGCGAAAGAGGAGATGGGTGGATGCTGCCACTGCGTAAGCCTCCTTCTCTTCCTTTCCTTCTCTTTCCCGCAGAGTTTTCCCGCCTTAACTGTCTTCTGGTTTCTCCTTCAGGTCTTCCTCGACACCGAGGCAGAAAAAACCCCATCAGTCGGAAGAGGCTTCGAGGGCTCCCGAAATTCTCAAGGCTTCCGCGACGGATGGAACGCCCCTTGCGCCTATGGTCTCGTCCCTCGAGGCCAAGGATCGTGCTAGGGCGGCGGCCTTTCCTGAGCCAGAAAAGCCCCGCGAGGAGACGATGCTGGGGGAGACAACGGGGGAAGCTCCTGTCACACAGGAGGATGCCGGTGCCGACCGCGAGACTTCTTTCTGCCTTCGAGCCGCTCAGGGGGCTGCCGCGGGCGAAAGTCTTCAGCGGAGTCCCAGGCCGCCTACTGACGAGGAAGAGGTCCTCTGTCCGAGCCCCCGAAGGCCGACTGACGAGGACAACATCCCTCTCCAGGACTTTCAAGGATATGTTGATGAGGAAAAGGTCCCTCACCTGAGCCCCCCGAGGCACCTTGGGGAGGGCCCGAGCTTCGGGAGCGAGACCTTGGAGACCTTAAACTCCACGCCCATTGGGGAGAGCCTGGCTTTGACGCTGTGGACGCAGCGCCCGTGCGAATCCCGTCGCGAGGCTATCTTCCGCTCGGCGAGGGAGATGCTCAGCGGCCTGGAACTCCACATTGCCGACGAGGAGCGCGTCGTGGGCGAGGACCGCATGGACCTCGCGCGCGGCTGGGCTCATCTCCACGCGGCGTTCGAGCGCGCCCGTCAGGAGGATGAGGGGGCTCGGGAGCGACGTGTCGAGGCTTGTCGTTTTGCCGAGGAGGTTCGGGCTAGCGTTACTCGTGAGGCTGAGGAAGTCCTTGCGGAGCTGAAGCACAAACGCGAAGCTCTCCAGGCTGAGGCAACCGCGAAGCACCAGGAGTTGTCTGCTCGCGAGGCGGCGGGCTCCGCCTGGGAGGTAAAGCTCCTGGCTAGGGAGAAGGAGGTTGCTGCGGCGTCGGAGGCCTTCCGAGTCAGTCAGGACAAGTTTCCGGATGTGATTCGTCCTGGCGAGGAAGAGTTGTCCTTCCGCGAGTCTGAAGTCCGCAGGCGTGAGGAGCAAGCCGATCAAGTTGAAAAGAATCAAGATGCGGAGAAGGAACGCCTAGAGGCTCGCGAGACCGCCGTAGCTGAAGATGAGGCCGGGCGCCAGGGCCGCATCGAGAGAGCCAACGAAAAACTCCAGCAACAGAAGAAAGAGCAGCATGCGAAGCTTGACGAGGAGCGGAAGAACTTCCGCAAAGACTGCCAGGCGGACTTCTCAAAGAGGCTGAAGATGCAGGAGGATCGCTTCTTGGAGAAGCGTGCTGAGTCTGACCAGCGTATCCAGGAGCTGGAGGAAAAGTTGGAGAAACTTCGGTCCCGCCTGAAAACGGCCAAGGACGCCCGCCGACGCGTGGAGCATGATCTCCGCAACTTAGAGGGGGACATGAAGGATCTTCAGAAGCAGGTGGCACCGCCTGCCGCGCTCGCCGAGGAGGCCAGGACTTCTAGGCGAGAGGCCAAGGCCCTAAAGAAAGAGCAACGGGACATGCTCCGTTCCTTGGGGTCTCGGGCTCGAGTCGTCGCACAACGCCTGGGTGCTGAGATCCCCGACTTCATGACCGAGAGTGACGCCGGCGTCCAGGGGTATCTAAGCTTCTTCGAATGGCTCGTAGAGGAGCTGGAGAAGACTGTGACGACCATGGACCACCTGGTTGAAGAGGAAAGCCGCAAGCTACTTCATCTTGCTGTTGGCCGTATCTTCACCAATCTTCGTCGTATCCAGCCCTTCTTTCTCTTCAAGGACGTGACGGAGCCTTTGGAGGGGCCTCACGCCATGGAGCAGACCGCCAAGGTGGAGGACAAGGTGAGGGCGTATGTCGAGCGTTTTGAGGCGATGGAAGATGAAGACTCCAAGGGGAGCGACGAAGGCTCTGATGGGGAAAAACTTGATGACGATGAGGCCTGAAGACGCTCCTCTTGTTGTGGCGTGCCTGGAGACATTGTCATAGCTTTTGAATATTGCCTTATGTTGTAATAACTACTAAAACTCGTATCACTGCCATCGCCAACGTTTTGCCTCTCGAGGGGCTTTTTATCTCTTGCTCATGTCTTTTTGCTCTACGTTGCTAGGACCCTTTTCTTTGCGCTTTAGCATCGCCGCTGCGGTATGTCAGAGTCTGGGCTCGACAAGGCCGGGGGATGTGTGAGGCTTAGATGGGTAAAAAGGTTCCCGAGGCACGATGCTCAGGAGCCCCCTTTTGACGCACGAGCAGTCCATGAGACGTAAGTGAGAAAAAGAATCCCGAGAGGCAAAACGAACGACGAGAGGGAGAAAACAACGAGTAGCTTTAGTTCTGGACTTAGCTTCGTGGGGTCTTGTCCGTTCATAGGTATGCCATCCTCTGGAGATTTTTTCCCCGACCTCGGCGAGGGTGCTCTCCTTCCTGTAATTATCACGAGGGTGTGCCCACAAGTATTTGCATAACCGTAGCAAACCACATGCGCTTATAGGCTTTTCCTTATATGTACCTTGCAAGGAGAGAAAACAAGCACCATGGTCCTTGGAGGGGTGACCTGCGTGGGAGCGTACCCACGAGACAGGAACTCGGATCCATTGGGTTTTTCAGTACTGCTGGGATGCTCCCGAGACACAGGCACCGTACCAGCCCCCGCTCGCGAGGCACACAAAGGGAAGAACATAAGTGTGGGCGGACAAACAGGATGAAAACCTTACCATGATATCATTACAAAAAGAGGTGGGCGCTGAGGCGCATTGTGCCAAAAAAATGACTAGTTTGTTTAGACTTGGGGCGGCCAAGTTACACCCCGCCATGCCCAGGCATGGGGTTCCACGGAGTGTGGTTGAGACTCCTTGCGGCCCGTGGCAACGCGTGGTAAAGGGAGCTCAGTTGGAGAGGCCCGCAGGGGGGCTAAGCTTTTGTGAAGCTTGGGGAGGCGACGGCTCGGGGCGTCCCTTCCGAGACTAAAAGGTGCCTTCCATGACTCGATCACAGGTAAAAGTAGAAGGCGTCGTCCTCGCCATCCTCTGAGGAGGCCGCAGCGGCGGCGGTCTTGTAGGCGAGCTCGACAGCGCGCAGAGCCTGTCGTGGTGGGATCACGGCAGATGCCACGGGTATGGCTAAGATGGAGCCGAATGGTCGTTGGGGGAATCCGGGGAGGGTTTATGCACTCAAGAAGTGCACATGCAAGAACACGCAAGAAACCGCAAGAACACGAACAAGAAGCCAAGAAACCAAGAACACAAAGCACACCACGATGTACCCTGCTTCGGGGCCCTCTTGTGGAGGTAACACCCCTACTGCAGCACTATCCTACTCGGTGTATAGCTCAAGGTGACAAGTACAAGCTGCTCCTCGAGCTGTGTGATGATACAATGGTGAGAACTTGAGGTAGAAGATGAAGCTACAACGGGGGGAAAAGGAACTCCGAGCTCCCTCTGCATGAGTCCGGGGTTCCTCTCTGTATATCCTTCTCTCCCTTGGTCGATCGATCCCCAAGCAGGAGGGGTGGAAGCCCATTATATAGGCCAGCCGAGTTACCGTTGTGCCCCTCGCTGAACACTGTTGCCATGCCTCTGCTTTGGTCATCACCGTACTACTGTCAGGGACAAGACATGGCCTGCCCATCCCCTGCTGCATAACGGCAGAGCTAGCCTGTCTCCTCTGACAGCGACAGGACGTAGCCACGTCGTGCTACCTTGTAGCCTTTTCCCCGGATCTCGCGTGGTCAGCGGTCAGAGACGTGCAGCCCCGCCGAACCCGGGGCACGCCTCTGCCAGGCTCCGTGACAGACGCTCCCGTGTCAGGCGGGAAGTGACAGGAGCATTGACTCCTGCCCGACCTACGGCCTCCTGCCTTGGTTAGCTCGGGTCTTGCTCCCGCTCCTTACCTCGGGTCTTGTACTTAAGATCCGACCACCTCGGACATTACTTCCTTCAAATAGCTTCTCCTGCACTCACCATATAAACCATAGCACCGAGGTAGTTAGGTCGGCTGATCATAGCTCGGATTATGAACCTCGGCCCATGCCACGGGATACCTCGGACCCCTCTGGGCCAAGATAGGTCGGCCTTTAATTCTCCAGGTCAAGATGAAGCTCGGACACTCCCAGGCCCAAGCAGGTCGGCCCTTTCCGTACCTCGGCACACCTTTAAACTCAACTTATGCCAAGCCTTGACCCTACCCGGGGGTAGCCCCCCGACATTAGTCCCCGAAGCTGGTGCGGTCCTACGACCTCGGATGGAGGGCCGTAGCAGGTTCAAAATAAGCAAGGCACCACCTCTAAAACCGACCTCAAATATAGCTCCGCCGAGGTACTTCCCACAGACCATAATCTAATCCGAGGTTGATATGCGATCTGAACTTTCCGAGCTGCTTGACTCAGCACAATCTTGCCTCAAGATTTTCCGAGGCACGTGGCGAAGAATCTCTGCCCGGACCTCGAAATCCGGACCTTTGAAAGACAGGTCCTGACCACACGCCGCCTTCGTCAGCCGGACCCACCAAACAGTGCACACGCGCACTCAAGTACTTGACCAACTTGACCGCCCACGACCCCTCGGTTCTCGCGCTGACCAGCACAGAAAATCCGGCGCTGGCGGTTGCCGTCCTGTGGCCCACGATGTGGCCGATCGTGCGGCCACAACTGCCGCAACTGCACGCTCGCCCGCACACGATCCCGCGTCCTCCCGGTAACCGCGCGGTAGTGCGCAGTTACCGCACGCGGTTATAAATAGGGGCCCAGGGGGAGTTTCTTCTTCTTCCCCACTCGCCCGCTGCTCCGTGCCCTCCGCTTCCAGCGCCGCCGTCGAGCTCTCGCTGGTGACGTGCACCGCACCTTGCGCCGCCACACCGCCGTTCTGCAGCAGCGTTCCGCACCGCCGTCGAGCGCCTCGCCGCACCGGAGTACGCGCGCTGCACCTTGCGCCGTCGACTCGCCGCCGATCCTTCGCGTTCTTCCCGGTGAGTTCTTCGTTTCCCCTCCATGGCCATGAACATGTTCATCCTTCGATGAACTCGAGGATCTTGATGAATCCGATGACTTGATGAACCCGATGCTCCACTTTCGCATTCTTTTAGCACTTTAGATCTCACCTAGACTCGTTTCAGATACATCCACCGCGCTGTCCTCTTAGTTTTGCCCCTTGACGAACTGAGTTTATTTTCCTTTTTAGCTCATCGGTAGATCTTTGCTAGTATCTCGCAGTGGTAGAAACGTGTTTCCCGCCTAAATCCTTTAGCCCGGCTGTCCCGCATGATCCGAGGTATTTACCCCGGCTATCCTGAACTGTCCGAGGTACTTACCCCGGTTGAACCTCCCTCTTCTGCAGGAAAGCGTCAACATGTCTTCTGCCTCGGATCACGCCGAGGAAGGAGCACCTGGAGAACGAGGTAGCTGGGAGGGATCTGATGTCACGGAGGTCGACATCAAGTGGCTCCGAGATTCACGGCGGATCCCGGCCAAACTCATCTGCCGGGTTCCGAAGAAAGAAGATATCGAACCCGAGGTGGAATCCGGGGAGCGGGTCGTCTTCCTGGATCACTTCGAACGTGGTTTCGGGCTCCCGGCCGGGAAATTCTTCCGGGATTTCTTGGACACCTTTGGGCTACAACCACACCACCTGCCCGCCAATGCCATCCTCCAACTTTCGGCCTACGCAACTTTTCCGAGGGTTACCTCGGATTATGGCCAAGCATCGAGTCCTGGGCCAAGTACTTCCAGCTCAAGAAACAAAGTGTCCCGAACAAGAAGGTCGTGGACAAGGAGATGACCGCTTGCGGGGCGGCCTCGATTTCACCTCGGCGCCTCTCTGAGTTTCCTCGGATTCAGGGCCTGGACTCCTGCCGAAAATGGCAACGCTCCTTCTTCTATGTGAAGAACCCGGGCACCGAAGACCTCATCAACTTGCCGGAGTTCACCATGGAGCCCCTACTGCCCAACTCAACTGGGATTACGAGCCTGCACCCGACGCTCCCGAGGTTCTACTGATCCACCAAACCATGATGTCCCTCCAGGAGAAAAGTTGGGGAGCAGATGACATTTTGCGCACCATGATCACCCGCCGAGTTAATCCTCTACAAGCGCGGGCCCATAAGATCTGCCACATGAGTGGTCGCTATGACCCCACCCGGAATAGCACTCATGAACTCGATGACTCCGAAGTGAAGAGGCGCATCCGGGCCATCGCCAAGACCACCATGCCCGATAAGTGGAAATGGGGTGTCAAGCCCTATGACCGAGATCACCTTCCACCCAAGTAAGTGTACCTTACCCGACGTATAATATTCCTCGGTTTCATTTTCACCCCGACCTTGTATTGATTCTTGTGCTAACTCGGTTTTACTTCGCCACCTCTGCAGAAGTTCACTCGACAGGAAATCGAGGATGGCCCCCTTTCTTCTAAGGAGTGGACTCCCGACCTGCCTATTCCGGCCGCCGCCGAGGCTGAAGATCCGGACAATGAGGATCACCTCCCTATTCCCAAGGCCACCTCGGGTAAGACTCGCGGTTGCCCATCGCACCGCCCACCAGTTCGATCGTCCATCCAGGATTGGCCCGATGATGACGATGACGATTGCCAAATTCTGGAACCTGTCAATGTTATTCCAATTTCGTATGCTCCTCCAACATATAAGAACTTTCATCCAGCGTCTGCAGCTTCCCGGAAGCGCTCAGGACCCGGTACCTCGGATGCCGAGGCTTCCAAGACCTCGGAGACTGCAGCGCCCAAAGCCAAGCGTGCCAAGAAGACCTCGGCGAGGCACAAGAAACGAGGCCCCGTGGAGGAAGATGCGTAAGTCACCTTGCTCCTTTTTACTTCTCACGCTGTTCCGAGGTTAAGTTTTTACTCTAACTTAATCTTTTCTTTTTCGTCTAGCCCGGCTCGGCAGATCAAACAGAGCCACAGCTCGATACATTCACCACTGCCTCCAGTGGTTGAATCTCAGACAACCGAGGTCGAGGTTAACCTCGGCAGCCCCGCCAGAGCCTCTCCTCCAGAACGGTCCGTTGACATCCGCAGCCCGGAGAGGACCATCTCCTCCCCGGTGCGTGTCACCTCCGCCGAACTTCCACCGCCGAGCTCTGACTCCGGCCTGGGACACTCCGCTCCCCGCCGAGATCAGACTCCTCCGCGTCCTCAGAAGGATGCGGAGACAGATCGCGCCAAGACTCCGGCTAAGACCGTGCTGGAGCCTCGGCTCTCCCCCAAGTCTCAAGCTGCGCGCAACCAGCAGCAACAGCAGCAGAAGAAGCAACAACAACAACGACTGCAGAAGCAAAAGCTTCAGCAGCAGCAGAAAGACTCAGCTCCAAATGTTGAGCCCCCCAACAGCCACAGCAAACTCCGATGCCGCCACCGCCACCGGGCCCCAAGGCTGCGAGCACCCAACTGGTGCCGCATGTTCCCGCGCCGAAGTCCACCTTGACCAAGACCGCGCCTTCGAGCTCTCAGGTCGCCACCTCCCGAGCTCTTTTCGCTGCTACCATCCAGCCGAACATCAGCAGCTGGGAGGTCGGGCAACTCCGGACCAAGAGCGGGAACAGCTTAGGCTCGGAGAAGCACTACGACATGGACTGGAACTCGGCTGACACTGCCGAGGTCTCCTCTAACCGACCTCTGAGCATCCAGTGGACCTAGCGCCGTGCTCCAGTCCATTTACAACATGCAGACTGCGGTCCTTGATTGCAGCAAGAAGGCTCGGTAAGTTTCTTTACGCAACTCTCTTTCTTCCTTTGAAACCAAATGACAAACATACACTATTCCCAGTCCCCGAGATTCGGGTTGAGCAATTGACACTCCACCGAGTTAAAATTGCTCGGCTTGAATCTCAAAAACTTGTCATTTCTCCCATGCTGAGTCCCCGAGGCCAACGCCGAGTCCCCGGGACTCAATTGGGCCTCGGGTGCTAAAAAGACCTCGGATTTCTTCGAAATGTAACTTTTCAATATTCGTGTCAAATCTCTTTCCGCCGAACTGATCTCTCTATTTTTTCAGGAGTGCAACAATGCTCGGACCAAAATCTTCAAGAACCTCCTGCTGGATCACAACACACTGAAGAAGTCTCACCGGACTCTTCTATCCGCAAAGGAGCAGAGCGACAAAGATTATGCCTCCAAGTTGAAGACAGCCGAAGATGAAATAGCTCGGCTGCAACAAGAGCTGAACCGGGCTAATGAAGCCAAAGCTGTGGAGGACGCTATGAAGGTCAAAGACCAGGCCGCCGAACAGCAGAAAGAGCTTGCCAAGACCCTGGAGAACCGCGCCACCTCGGCCGAAACCGAACTTATCGCCTCCGAGCTATATCGAAAAGTTGGTTGTCCGAGCTCACTCGGATTAATCACCAAATGGACAGTAAGTTTCTTTTCCCTTTTCCTTATTTTCTGCCGACCTACACCCCGTGCCACCGTATGCCTTATTTCAGCGACAGCCTTTTTGTCTTCTTCAGAGAATTTTGAGCACTCCAAGGACAAAGCTATCCGAGAAGTTCAAGCAGCTCGGGCAAAGAGGGCTGAGACAGAAACCCTCGGCGAAAGCTGGGATATCCAGGACCACCTTGTCGCCCTTAATGCTCGGATCAGGCCGCTCAGGGCCATTGGAACTAAACTGGTTGATGCTGCCATCGAGGTCCATCGTGCCCTCTGGCCCAAGGTTAAGACTCCCACTTGCATCGACGAGCTCGCCACGAAGCTGAAAGGAGCCGAGGCTAGACTTCGGGAGTGGAGATGCTCATCAGCTCGGGCTGGAGCGGACAAGGCCCTGGTGTTCGTGCTGTCTTGGTATGAATCTGTTGAGATCCACACGGTTACCTCCCTGCGCAGGGCTCTCCTTGGAACACCACTCCTGATGGCATTGAGAAACGCCAAGCAGCAGCCGACCTCTTTGCTAGTTATGCAAACACCCGGACCTTTGATGAAGGGCGCCTCTATTCTGAGGATGAAGAGAGCTCGGACGAGGAAGCAGAGTCCGGTGAAGAAGGCTCTGACGGCGAGGAAATTGACTTCGACGAGCCTGAGAGCTCCAAGGGCAAGGCCGGCAAAACAACCGAGGTGGCCGGAGATTCTGATGATGACTTCAACTTCGACGAACCTCCGAACCCCAAGGGCAAGTCCGGCAAAGCCGTAGCCACCGAGGTGATCTCCCCCGACGTGACGGACACCCCGGCATCCACTCCAACAACCGAGGTTGCTTCCGCGACCGAGGTTGTTCCTGCGCCCGAGGTTGTTCCTGCGCCCGAGGCTCCTGCTTCCGAGGTCCCCACTACCACAACTTCGGCGACCGAGGTCTCTGGTTCCGAGGCCTGAACTTGTCTCAAGAAAAACATTAAATCCCCGGTATGCCGGGTGCAGATGTAATACCTTAAGTAGTTTGCCTTGCTACCAGTACTATTATCTTGCTATCCGAACCATGCTTTTCTAAAATTTATGCCGAACCCTTTTGGAACGAGTCCCCGAGTTCACTTTCGTGTTTACTATACTTGGCATTCTTTGCTCTTGTCTACCATTTTGGCGTTCGACAGTCGAGTCACAAGATTGTTGTTTATAGCATACAGTACTTAGCAAATGTCGAGGTGTGTTTCAAAATCATCCGACATAAATGAAAGGTAAAGACAGGGGTTAGTAAACGACACATGCCGAACTATATTTTGGACCGAGTCCCCGAGTCCATTTTCATGTTTCCCACGTTTTTTCATCTTTGCTCTTGACTACCATTTCGGCGTTCGTCAGTCGAGTCACAAGATTAGTTACACAGCATACATTACTTGAAGTTTGAGACGAGGTTCAAAATAGTTCGGCATATGAACGAAATTGACAAACAGAAATAAAACACAAGCACAAGAGCGAGGCAGTCCCCGAGCTTCAACCTCGGAGTGCCGACATTTCATTAAGGATTAACCGAGGCACATACATTGCGCCCTTCATGAGTAGAAAGGTCGGAGTAGAGCTATATTCCATGGTCGCCTGACCTCTGATCCGGGGTTGTCCAGCCCATCTTTCCTTGGTTCCTGCGCATCTATAAGATAGTACGAATCATTGAGCAGAGCTCGGCTCACAATGAACGGTCCCTCCCATGGAGGTGACAACTTGTGCCGACCTTTCTTGCGCTGCACCAGCCTCAGCACCAAATCTCCCTCGTGAAACACACGAGGGTTGATACTCCGGCTATGATAACGTCGGAGACCTTGTTGGTATATTGCTGACCGAGATGAGGCCAATTCTCTAGCTTCCTCAAGCAGATCTACTGCATCCTCCCGAGCCTCTTTTGCCTCGGCTTCAGTGTACATTGCCACTCTGGGCGCATCATATTCGATGTCAGTGGGTAGCATAGCTTCTGCCCCATAGACCATAAAAAATGGCGTATAGCCAGTTGATCGATTTGGCGTGGTCCTTAGACCCCACAGTACTGCTGGTATCTCATCTATCCAACACCCCGGCGTTTTCAGCAGTGGTTCAATGAGCCGAGCCTTGATGCCGGCCAACACTAGAGCATTTGATCTTTCCACTTGTCCATTAGACTCCGGATGTGCCACCGAGGCTATGTCCAGCCGGATTCCCTTGTTCATGCAAAACCGAGCAAATTCTCCAACAGCAAAGTTTGTGCCGTTGTCCGAGATAATGCTATGGGGGTACCCATATCGCAGAATGATCTCCTTCAAGAAAGTCACTGCTGAATGACCATCCAACTTCCGGATTGGTTTCACCTCGATCCACTTGGTGAACTTGTCCACCATCACCAGTATGTGCGTCATGTTACCTCGGGCTGGTTTGAACTCTCCCACCATATCCAAACACCATACCGCAAACGGCCAAGTGATAGGAATTGTTTTGAGCGCCGAGGCTGGCATATGCGTTTGCTTGGCAAACCTTTGGCATCCTTCACATCTCCGGACTATGTCCTCTGCATCAGCAAGAGCAGTGGGCCAATAGAACCCATGCTGAACACCTTGGCCACCAGAGCTCTTGTGCTGCAATGATGACCACACTCTCCTTGGTGGATCTCCAAAAGCATCTCCTTGCCTTCAGCTGGCTCGACACACCGTTGCAACACCTCGGTTACGCTTCTTTTATAGAGCTCCTTGTTGATGATGGTGTACGCCTTGGCCCTCCTTTGATTCTCCTAGCCTCGGTTGTGTCACTTGGCAAGCTTCCCTCTGTTATGAACTTCATGATTTGCTCCGCCCACTCCGGCACTGGGTGCAAAGGAAAAATTTCTCGTCCACCTCCATTGGTTCGGCCACCATAATCTCCTCCATTATTTCCTCCACCATCCTGCGACCAGTCCCCGAGTCTTGACGAGCAGTCCCCGAGGTTCGGTGCGCAGTCCCCGAGCTCTGCCACGCAGTCCCCGGGTCCGACCAAACGCATCCGACGTCTACCTCCATTGGAACAGGTCCGGGCTCTTGCTCCGCCGGGATGAAAATAGATTCGGATTCAGGAGAAGGTTTGATTGAAGGAGTTCTCAAGTGATTCAGGGCTACTCCAGGTGGTACTGCCTCTTTAGATGAACCGAGCTTTGACAACACGTCGGCAGCATTATTTTCTGTCCGAGGTATATGCCTGTATTCACACCCTTCAAAGAACCCGGATATCTTTTGCACATGGAACCGATATAACGCCATGTTGGCATCCAGAGCATCCCAAGTTCCAGAAGATTGTTGCACCACCAGGTCGGAATCGCCGAAGCATTCCATACGCCGGATACCGATCTCCTTCGCCACATTGAGTCCATGGATTAAGGCCTCATACTCCGCCACATTGTTTGATGCTGAGAAATGAATCTGCAGCACGTATTTCAGCTGATCTCGCTTTGGCGAGGTGAGGACTATTCCAGCCCCCAGCCCGATCTTTGTCTTGGACCCATCAAAATGCATTTTCCAATAATTATAGTCCGGCCTGGGTGGCTCATACTGCATCTCGGCCCAATCACAAAAGAAGTCCGGCAACGCCTGGGATTTAATTGCATCTCTTCTCTCATAATGTGGTGCATATGGAGACACCTCAATCGCCCATTTGGCAACTCGGCCAGTTGCATCTTTGCACCCGATGATCTCCGAGATTGGAGCTTCGCACACCACCGTCATGGGATGCTCCTGGAAATAATGCTTCAACTTCTTGACCGCCAGGTAGACACCATACGTCATCTTCTGGTAGTGAGGGTAATTCTGCTTCGAGGTAGAGATCACCTCGCTCAAGTAATACACCGGTCTCTGCACCGACCTGCCACCTTCTTCGCGCTCCACCACCACTGCCACACTTACAACTCGGTTTGTGGCCGCAATGTAAAGTAACATCGGCTCATTGTGCAATGGTGACGCCACTCATTGAACGCCACGTCGGCCTGCGGGGTCCATGTAAACCCGGTACTTTTCTTCATGAGCTGGTACAAAGGTAAGGCTTTTTCTCCCAGCCGACCTACAAATCGGCTCAACGAGGCTAGGCACCCTGTGAATTTCTGCACATCTTTCAAACACTTCGGTAATTTCATGTTCTCAATAGCTCGGATCTTGGCCGGGTTAACCTCGATACCTCGGCTAGACACCAGGAATCCAAGCAACTTTCCAGCCGGGACACCAAAGGTGCACTTGTCCGGGTTAAGCTTCAACCGATATTTTCTCAAATTCACAAATGTCTCCTCGAGATCCTCGAGGAGAGTACGTTTCTCCTTAGTTTTGATGACGATATCATCGACATACACTTGCACATTTTTGCCCATTTGAGAGTGCAGGCATTTCTGCATACACCTCTGATAAGTTGCCCCGGCATTCTCAGACCAAAACACATGACACGATAGCAATACGCCCCATACGGGGTAATAAAAGCAGTCTTTATTTGATCCTTCGGGTTCAGTGGTATCTGGTGAAAACCAGAGTACGCATCGATAAAAGACAACAGTTCACAACCAGCAGTGGAATCAATCACTTGATCAATCCGAGGTAATGGAAACGGATCTTTCGGGCACGCCTTGTTGAGGTTAGTGAAGTCAATGCACATGCGCCACACCTTGACCACGGCTGGCTCGTCTTTCTTCTTTTCCACCAAGACCGGATTGGATATCCAGTCCGGATGCAGCACCTCCATAATGAACCCGGCTGCAAGCAACTTAGCCAGCTCGTCCAGCACCACTTGTCTTCGGTCGTCTGAGAGACGACGGGTCGGTTGCCTCACCGGTTTCACCTCGGCCTGACAAATAAAGAGTGCTCTGCCAACTCCCTCGGAACACCAGGCAGGTCCTTAGCCGACCATGCAAAGATATCCCGATTCTCACGGAGGAAGTGACAGAGCTCGCTTTCCTATTTCTCGCCCAGCCCGGTCCCAATGATGGCCATGCGCTGGGTGCTCCGGGTCAATGGGGATCTTCTTGGTCTCCTTGGGCACCTCGAATGCTGCAGTTGAGTCCGGGCTCATCAGTCCGGACATGCCGAGCTGTGTTGACTGCGCCATTGCCACCACTTGATGCAGCTTCTTCTTCTCGCTGCGATCACCAAAGACTCGGCCAGATTAGACCCCGCCGAGGCACACTGAATGGCTCGCTTGTAGTCACCCGAGATGGATATGATCCCATTAGGCCCTGGCATTTTCATCTTCAGGTATGCAACATGGGTGGAAATCATGAACTTGGCCAGAGCCGGCCTTCCAAGCAATGCATGGTATGCACTCTCCAAGTCCACCACCTCGAACTCGATACTCTCAACTCGGCAGTTATCCTTGGTTCCAAATGCTACATCCACCCATATCTTGCCCATGGGTGCACAGGAAACGCCAGGCACAATCCCATGAAAAGTACAACTGCTTGGCATCAACTGATTTGGCGATATGCCCAATTTCACCATTGTGTCTCGGTACATGATGTTGATGGCACTGCCATTGTCCACCAGAACTCGGGTGAACCTCACATTGTTGGTAGGCCCACACAACGTCGGATCTACCACCAGGGCATACTTTCCAGGGCTCGGCATGATCCGAGGTGTGTCTTTCCTGCTCCAAGTGATCTCCTGCTCAGACCAGTTCATATAGGTCGGCACCACCGGCATTACTGCATTCACCTCCATGGCACGCCTCTGCACACTCTTCTTGTCAGTTGGCTCGGTCACAAAGACCACATAGCTCGCATGAGCCTCTCTATAGTCATTTCCGGGGTATTCATACTGCTGACTTGGTCCGGCACCATTGTTGTTGTTATTACCTCGGACATTCACAACATTCACGGGCTTGCTGCTGCAGGCCTCGGAGGAGGTGCAGTGGTTATCGGGGTAACATTTGCTCCGGACAGATTGGGTGGGACCTCGGCTGAAATCTCTGAGGTGGTCCTCCTCTGTTTCCTCCGGCCTTCGCCCCTTCTTCTCTGATTCTGCGGTTCCAGCTGCACTGCCGGGTTGAATGGTTGGCTGGCTTGCGCGGGTCGGTCGTATGGTAACAGCAAGGACCATCTATCATTGATTCATAAGTCAAGGGTGGCTCCGGGTTCGGACTAAATGCCGGACCATTGATTTTCGGCCTCTGGACACCTCCAGCTCCGGGCTGATCCGGGTTCACCGCTGCAACTTGGTTCGAGGTGTATGGGTAGTCCGGCTCCCTCCTCTTTGTCCGAACTCTTGGCGGTCATTACACCTTGGTCCGAGCCGGTTGTTTATTGGCTCCCTCCTTCTGTTACGTGCCACTGCCTCTGCTGCTGGCTGCATCGGATCACCCAGAGCATAAGAATCTGCAATCCGGATTGTCTCTGCTAGGGATTTCGGCATATCTCTTTGGAGCCTCTGCCACAGCATGCTGCCATGTCGACAACCATCTGCAAACCAGGAAATGGCCTGTGCCTCTACAACTCCTTCACAGGAATTCCGAACATTGCTCCACCGAGTTAAGAATTCTCGGTCAGTTTCATGATCATCTTGCTTACATGCTGCCAGGAGCTGAGGTCGGTTTGGCCTCTTGTATGTACTAGCAAAGTTGCTGTTAAACGCCAGCTCCAAGTCTATCCAGGAGTTGATACTATACTCCGGCAAATTATTCAGCCAGATCCGAGCTGGACCTTCCAACATGTGCGGGAGATACCGGACCGCCCATCGGCGATTGCCCCCCGCTATGTGCACCGAGGATACATAATCTGTCAGCCAATCTTGCGGCTTGGTGCTCCCGTTGTATGGCTTGGTGTTCCGACCTAACTGGAACTGAGATACTGGCGGTGGTGGCTCCTTCATGATCCGAGGTCCAAAACACGCCGGACCAGGAGGGCCTTCCTCCTCCAGTTGCTCGGACAAGTAGATTCTATCCAGCTTGTTACGAACATCGCCTGGAGCTAACATCCGAGCTCCTATCCGAGGTCCCAACGCCCCATCCACTCTGTGGTATCCAGCTCGCGCCATGGCCGAGTCTCCATCATCATATCGGTCATCGCCTTGACCGACATTCTGAGGTTGCTGAACATACTCCGGCTCTCGCTGATATTGCCCCTGCGGCCGGGTTGTTGCTGATACCTCGGGGGCGGAGGTGGTTTACCTCGGCCAGCCGACGCTGCTTGCCCGCCATTCTGATTTCCCTGACCGGAGTTACCCTTAGCTCGGCTTGCATTACCTGGGCCGGGGTTTCCCTTAGCTCGGCTAGCATTGCCCTGGCCCACCTTCTGCTTTGCTGCTAACACGGATCATACATCTGCAGCTGCTTGTTCTGACCCGAGGTGACACTCCGGGCTCGATCGGCTCCTCCGACGAGTGGAGACGAGGCTTGCCCCTTGGACACCTGACTAACTGGCCTAGCTGAATAAACCATCTCGAATCACCAGCCCCGGCATATGCTCTGCGGAGAGCCTCATTCTGCTGGTTAGCTACATACACTAATTCATTGACTCGCTTCTGCTGCGCACGCCATGCATCTCCAGTCAACCCGGATAGCTCGGCCCTGCCTGCCTCGGCAGCTCTGAGGTTCTTAGCAGGGGAACTATATACCGGCCTTCCAGTCGACACGCGACTCTCACTCCTAGCCGAGGTGGTAGGTCGAGCCTCCCTGTTTCTCATCATTGAGCCCCTTGCCTCTCTGCCGCACCTCGGCTCCCCTATTTGTATCAACTGCTACCGGGGTGAAGCCATTCGCTGCATTGTACTCACGCAGATCTCTATTGAACTCATCTCTAGCTGTCATCATTGCTACAGCCTCCTTTTGCAACAGGACACGCTTTGCCTCTAGGTCGGCCACAGTCACTACTACATCCACTCCTGGATTTACTGGGTCTGCCAGTGTCTCCACTATCTCTACTAGGGTCGCACCTCGGCCCTGCACCTCGGGGGTACCAGGCAACTCTTTCTCTAGCCTGGGCTTTGCAGATCTCACCTTAGCAACCTCGGCCGGCTTGGATTTGCTGGCATCTACTTTGCCAGCGGCATCAACCGGACCGTCATCATCACCTCCACGCAGCTCTCGGGGCGAGTGATACGCCGACCTAAAGCCGCGAGGAGAGGAGTTTCGTCGTCCACGAGCACCTGCTCCGGGTACTCGCGAACAACCTCGACAGCAACGTAGGTGACGAAGCTGCCAAGCATCATGGTGAAGCCATGCTCGGGGAAGGGCTTGCCGGCGAAACACCCCGCATTGTCGCTGATGAAGGTGAACTCACCGATCTTGGCGATAAGCCCGGAAAGAACACGCTCGCCTGAGCCCGTCCGGATGTAAACTCCCTCCAACGCCTCAATCTGCCCCACGGTGGGCGCCAACTGTCGTGGTGGGATCACGGCAGATGCCATAGGTATGGCTAAGATGGGGCCGAATGGTCGTTGGGGGAATCCGGGGAGGGTTTATGCACTCAAGAAGTGCACAAGCAAGAACACGCAAGAAACCGCAAGAACACGAACAAGAACCAAGAAACCAAGAACACAAAGCACACCACGATGTACCCTGCTTCGGGGCCCTCTTGTGGAGGTAACACCCCTACTGCAGCACTATCCTACTCAGTGTATAGCTCAAGGTGACAAGTACAAGCTGCTCCTCGAGCTGTGATGATACAATGGTGAGAACTTGAGGTAGAAGATGAAGCTACAACGGGGGAAAAGGAACTCCGAGCTCCCTCTGCTTGAGTCCGGGGTTCCTATCTGTATATCCTCTCTCCCTTGGTCGATCGATCTCTCAAGCAGGAGGGGTGGAAGCCCACTATATAGGCCAGCCGAGTTACCATTGTGCCCCTCGCTGAACACTGTTGCCATGCCTCTGCTTTGGTCATCACCGTACTCCTGTCAGGGACAAGACATGGCATGCCCATCCCCTGCTGCATAACGGCAGAGCTAGCCTGTCTCCTCTGACAGCGACAGGACGTAGCCAGGCCGTGCTACCTTGTAGCCTTTTCCCCGGATCTCGCGTGGTCAGCGGTCAGAGACGTGCAACCCCGCCGAACCCGGGGCACGCCTCTGCCAGGCTCCGTGACAGACGCTCCCGTGTCAGGCGGGAAGTGACAGGAGCATTGACTCCTGCCCGACCTACGGCCTCCTGCCTTGGTTAGCTCGGGTCTTGTACTTAAGATCCGACCACCTCGGACATTACTTCCTTCAAATAGCTTCTCCTGCACTCACCATATAAACCATAGCACCGAGGTAGTTAGGTCGGCTGATCATAGCTCGGATTATGAACCTCGGCCCATGCCCACGGGATACCTCGGACCCCTCTGGGCCAAGATAGGTCGGCCTTTACATTCTCCAGGTCAAGATGAAGCTCGGACACTCCCAGGCCCAAGCAGCTCGACCCTTTCCGTACCTCGGCACACCTTTAAACTCAACTTATGCCACGCCTTGACCCTACCCGGGGGTAGTCCCCCGACATTAGTCCCCGAAGCTGGTGCGGTCCTACGACCTCGGATGGAGGGCCGTAGCAGGTTCAAAATAAGCAAGGCACCACCTCTAAAACCGACCTCAAATATAGCTCCGCCGAGGTACTTCCCACAGACCATAATCTAATCCGAGGTTGATATGCGATCTGAACTTTCCGAGCTGCTTGACTCAGCACAATCTTGCCTCAAGATTTTTCGAGGCACGTGGCGAAGAATCTCTGCCCGGACCTCGAAATCCGGCCTTTGAAAGACAGGTCCTGACCACACGCCGCCTTCGTCAGCCGGACCCACCAAACAGTGCACGCGCGCACTCAAGTACTTGACCAACTTGACCGCCCACGACCCTCGGTTCTCGCGCTGACCAGCACAGAAAATTCGGCGCTGGCGGTTGCCGTCCTGTGGCCCACGATGTGGCCGATCGTGCGGCCACAACTGCCGCAACTGCACGCTCGCCCGCACACGATCCCGCGTCCTCCCGGTAACCGCGCGGTAGTGCGCAGTTACCGCACGCGGTTATAAATAGGGGCCCAGGGGGAGTTTCTTCTTCTTCCCTACTCGCCCGCTGCTCCGTGCCCTCTGCTTCCAGCGCCGCCGTCGAGCTCTCGCCTGTGACGTGCACCGCACCTTGCCCCGCCACACCGCCGTTCTGTAGCAGTGTTCCGCACCGCCGTCGAGCGCCTCGCCGCACCGGAGTACGCGCGCTGCACCTTGCGCCGTCGACTCGCCGCCGATCCTTCGCGTTCTTCCCCGGTGAGTTCTTCGTTTCCCCAGAGCATAAGAATCTGCAATCTGGATTGTCTCTGCTAGGGATTTCGGCATATCTCTTTGGAGCCTCTGCCACAGCATGCTGCCATGTCGACAACCATCTGCAAACCAGGAAATGGCCTGTGCCTCTACAACTCCTTCACAGGAATTCCGAACATTGCTCCACCGAGTTAAGAATTCTCGGTCAGTTTCATGATCATCTTGCTTACATGCTGCCAGGAGCTGAGGTCGGTTTGGCCTCTTGTATGTACTAGCAAAGTTGCTGTTAAACGCCAGCTCCAAGTCTATCCAGGAGTTGATACTATACTCCGGCAAATTATTCAGCCAGATCCGAGCTGGACCTTCCAACATGTGCGGGAGATACCGGACCGCCCATCGGCGATTGCCCCCCGCTATGTGCACCGAGGATACATAATCTGTCAGCCAATCTTGCGGCTTGGTGCTCCCGTTGTATGGTTTGGTGTTCCGACCTAACTGGAACTGAGATACTGGCGGTGGTGGCTCCTTCATGATCCGAGGTCCGAAACACGCCGGACCAGGAGGGCCTTCCTCCTCCAATTGCTCGGACAAGTAGATTCTATCCAGCTTGTTACGAACATCGCCCGGAGCTAACATCCGAGCTCCTATCCGAGGTCCCAATGCCCCATCCACTCTGTGGTATCCGGCTCGCGCCATGGCCGAGTCTCCATCATCATATCGGTCATCGCCTTGACCGACATTCTGAGGTTGCTGCACATACTCCAGCTCTCGCTGATATTCCCCTGCGGCCGGGGTTGTTGCTGATACCTCGGGGGCGGAGGTGGTTTACCTCGGCCAGCCGACGCTGCTTGCCCGCCATTCTGATTTCCCTGACCGGAGTTACCCTTAGCTCGGCTTGCATTACCTTGGCCGGGGTTTCCCTTAGCTCGGCTAGCATTGCCCTGGCCCACCTTCTGCTTTGCTACTAACACCGGATCATACATCTGCAGCTGCTTGTTCTGACCCGAGGTGACACTCCGGGCTCGATCGGCTCCTCCGACGAGTGGAGACGAGGCTTGCCCCTTGGACACCTGACTAACTGGCCTAGCTGAATAAACCATCTGCGAATCACCAGCCCCGGCATATGCTCTGCGGAGAGCCTCATTCTGCTGGTTAGCTACATACACTAATTCATTGACTCGCTTCTGCTGCGCACGCCATGCATCTCCAGTCAACCCGGATAGCTCGGCCCTGCCTGCCTCGGCAGCTCTGAGGTTCTTAGCAGGGGAACTATATACCGGCCTTCCAGTTGACACGCGACTCTCACTCTAGCCGAGGTGGTAGGTCGAGCCTCTCTGTTTATCTCATCGTTGAGCCCCTTGCCTCTCTGCCGCACCTCGGCTCCCCTATTTGTATCAGCTGCTATCGGGGTGAAGCCATTCGCTGCATTGTACTCACGCATATCTCTATTGAACTCATCTCTAGCTGTCATCATTGCTACGGCCTCCTTTTGCAACAGGACACGCTTTGCCTCTAGGTCGGCCATAGTCACTACTACATCCCCTCCTGGATCTACTGGGTCTGCCAGGGTCTCCACTATCTCTACTAGGGTCGCACCTCGGCCCTGCACCTCGGGGTACCAGGCAACTCTTTCTCTAGCCTGGGCTTTGCAGATCTCACCTTAGCAACCTCGGCTGGCTTGGATTTGCTGGCATCTACTTTGCCAGCGGCATCAACCGGACCGGTCATCATCACCTCCACGCAGCTCTCGGGGCGAGTGATACGCCGACCTAAAGCCGCGAGGAGAGGAGTTTCGTCGTCCACGAGCACCTGCTCCGGGTACTCGCGAACAACCTCGACAGCAACGTAGGTGACGAAGCTGCCAAGCATCATGGTGAAGCCATGCTCGGGGAAGGGCTTGCCGGCGAAACACCCCGCATTGTCGCTGATGAAGGTGAACTCACCGATCTTGGCAATAAGCCCGGAAAGAACACGCTCGCCTGAGCCCGTCCGGATGTAAACTCCCTCCAACGCCTCAATCTGCCCCACGGTGGGCGCCAACTGTCGTGGTGGGATCACGGCAGATGCCATGGCTATGGCTAAGATGGGGCCGAATGGTCGTTGGGGGAATCCGGGGAGGGTTTATGCACTCAAGAAGTGCACAAGCAAGAACACGCAAGAAACCGCAAGAACACGAACAAGAAGCCAAGAAACCAAGAACACAAAGCACACCACGATGTACCCTGCTTCGGGGCCCTCTTGTGGAGATAACACCCCTACTGCAGCACTATCCTACTCGGTGTATAGCTCAAGGTGATAAGTACAAGCTGCTCCTCGAGCTGTGTGATGATACAATGGTGAGAACTTGAGGTAGAAGATGAAGCTACAACGGGGGGAAAAGGAACTCCGAGCTCCCTCTGCTTGAGTCCGGGGTTCCTATCTGTATATCCTTCTCTCCCTTGGTCGATCGATCCCCCAAGCAGGAGGGGTGGAAGCCCATTATATAGGCCAGCCGAGTTACCGTTGTGCCCCTCGCTGAACACTGTTGCCATGCCTCTGCTTTGGTCATCACCGTACTCCTGTCAGGGACAAGACATGGCCTGCCCATCCCCTGCTGCATAACGGCAGAGCTAGCATGTCTCCTCTGACAGCGACAGGACGTAGCCACGCCGTGCTACCTTGTAGCCTTTTCCCCGGATCTCGCGTGGTCAGCGGTCAGAGACGTGCAGCCCCGCCGAACCCGGGGCACGCCTCTGCCAGGCTCCGTGACAGACGCTCCCGTGTCAGGCGGGAAGTGACAGGAGCATTGACTCCTGCCCGACCTACGGCCTCCTGCCTTGGTTAGCTCGGGTCTTGCTCCCGCTCCTTACCTCGGGTCTTGTACTTAAGATCCGACCACCTCGGACATTACTTCCTTCAAATAGCTTCTCCTGCACTCACCATATAAACCATAGCACCGAGGTAGTTAGGTCGGCTGATCATAGCTCGGATTATGAACCTCGGCCCATGCCCACGGGATACCTCGGACCCCTCTGGGCCAAGATAGGTCGGCCTTTACATTCTCCAGGTCAAGATGAAGCTCGGACACTCCCAGGCCCAAGCAGCTCGGCCCTTTCCGTACCTCGGCACACCTTTAAACTCAACTTATGCCACGCCTTGACCCTACCGGGGGTAGCCCCCGACAGAGCCTCCTGGACTTGTCCGTGGACGGTGATGGTACCGCTACAGCCCGGGAGCTTGACGAGGTTGTACGCGTGGTGGGTGACCGCCATGAACTTTGCGAGGGCCGGGTAGCCGAGGATGGCGTTATACGGCAGCCCGATGTATGCGATGTCGAAGTCGACGAGCTCGGTGCGGTAGTTCTTGCGAGTGCTGAAGGTGACCGCAAGCCTCACTTGTCCCAGAGGGGTGATGAGGCCGTCTGTTACTCCAGCGAAAGGCTTGGAGGGCATGAGTTTGTCATACGGCACCTGGAGCTGCTCGAAAGCCTCCACGGAGATGACGTTCAGGCCGGCCCCACCGTCTACGAGTGTCTTTGTGACGGCAATGTTGTTGATGGTGGGGGTGCATATCAAGGGGATGGTGCCACTGTCTTGGTCGTCTTGGGGTGCTCGTTGGAGTCGAAAGCGATTGGGCACTGCGACCACTTGAGGGGCTGGGCTGCTTCGATGCTTGGGAGGGCGGCGTTGACCGCTCGAGCGTGCTGCTTGACGTGGTTGTTCGACCTTGGCGCTTGAGCTCTGCCTAGGATGCATGCCGCGATCCCCTTGGGGGCCTGGTAGCCCCCCGGGTTATCGTCAGGGAGGTTGTTGTTTTGCCCCGTGGGGTTGTGGTTCTCTTGAGGCTACTGATTGCCGTTGTTGTTGTAGCGTCCGCCTCTGCGGCCGCCGCGGCTTCTTCCGTGGCCTCCGCGGTCGTCTTGCTGCTGTCGCTTTTGGGAGAGCTGCTTTAGCTCCCAGCAGTCCTCAGTATTGTGGTTGGTCCTGTTGTGGTAGACGCAATACATGCCTGTGGCCTGCTTCTTGCCGGTGGCCTCAGAAGTGTCCTCGCGAGGCAGCTTGTCTCCAGTTTCTGCCGCGAGGACAGCGGTGACTTTGCGCTTCTCGTGGTTTTTCTTCCTGGATTTGTCATCTTCTTCCACTTCTTTCTTGAAGAGTAGACCTTCCTCAGCCTTGGCGCACTTGTCCGCCAGATCGAAGAGCTTGGACACCGAGGTGAGTGTGTCATGGATGCCAAGCTTCTCGAGCATCCTACGGTTCGAGACGCCCTCCCTGAAGGCGGCGATGACCTACGAGTCTTCGACGTTCGCGATCTTGTTGCGGACTTGGCTGAAGCGCTGAATGAACTTGCGCAGGGATTCGCCCGACTTCTGGCGCACAACGCGCATGTCGTTGTAGGTGAGGGAGCGCTCGTACGTTCCCTTGAAGTTTGCCACGAAACGCCTGCAGAGGTCCTCCCATGAGTCGATGGAGTCGTCGGGGAGGTTCATCAGCCAGGAGAGTGCTGAGTCCTTGAGGGCCATGGAGAACCAATTGGCCATGACCTTGTCGTCGCCCCCCGCGGCTTGGATGGCAACAGTGTAGAGCTGTAAGAACTCCAAAGGGTTGGTTCGGCCCTCGTAGCGCGGGGTAGGTCCGGCTTGAATTTGTATGGCCAAGCGACCTTGCGCAGCTTCTTCGTGAAAGCGACGCAGCCTGTGGCGTATGTCGTGACGACGGCGTCCGCGTTGCGGTTCTGGCGCCCAGCAGCAGCGATGTCGTCGACGATTCGGTTGTTGCGCTCCTTCTGGCGTTCAATCTCCACCCGCAAGTCCGGCGCCGTTCTCACCACAATTTGGCAATCACGCGGAGAGGAGGCGTGAGACGGGGCGCGCTGGTCCCCCGCCGGTGGTGGGGGCGGTGGAGGAGCGCCTGGTGCAGGATCTCCTGCGCGCCCGGAGTGGCGCACCACCGAGCGGGAGGCAGCCGGAGCTGCGGGGACGCCGGCAGCGTGTACGAGCTCAGTGATGCGCGCTAGCCAGTTGGCGTGGCCTTCTTCGGTGGGGCGGTAGCGCAGAAGCTCTTGCGCCATGAACAACGCGGCGCTTGGGCTTGGCGCGGCCCGGCTCTGCGACAAAGCCCCTGGTCCCTGGAAGGGTGCAGAGAAGAGGCTTCTTCGTCGACGTCCTCATCCTCAGGCTCTTCGACGTGGGGCTCGGGGTCGTCATTGCTCGCAGTGCGGTTGGCGCGGGGACGGCCACGCGGTTTGCGACCGGGAGCGGGCTCGGTGGTGGCCCTGCCGTTGCCGTTCGTGCGGCGTGCGAGGTGCTCAGCTCGAGTTTGAGCCATGGTACTGGGAGGTCGAAGAAAAGGTTGAAAAGCGCGCCTCAGCCCCCTACCTGGCGCGCCAAATGTCGGAGAATAGCCCCCGAGAACCAGGAATCGAGAGGGGCTGAACACGACACTTTGTCAACACTCGTCAACCTCGGCGACCAAGCTCGACGAACTTGCGAGAACTCATCACGGCAGAGATGGACGCGAGCTCGTACCCAGGTTCAGGCCCTCCTCGCGGAGTAAAGACCCTACTTCCTGCTATGTTGTATTGCACTGCTTCGAGAGGTCACAGTACAGGGTTGCTTGCCGAGGGCGAAGCTTACAACAATGGTGGGACTCTTCGGGTGTAAGAGCTCCCTTCTCTCTTTGGTCTAGTAGTCTTGGGTGGAGGAATGATCGATCCCCTTGCCCAGTGGTGCCTCTCCTCCTTATATAGGCTCGGGGACGGAAGCTAGGGTTCCTCCGCGATGCCGGTGTAGGAGGGCGGCGCACCCCTGGTCCAGGAGGTTGTGGACGCGGTCCACCGTGTTGGTCTTGCTGGTCTTCGTCAAGTCATGCCACCGTCCGGCCAGAGTAGTGGCCGGCGCTCAGCGGTTCGTGGGGTCACTCCGGTGACGTTGTCGTTGGAGCGGAGCGGCAGGTTGTCCCCTTAACGCCGGAACGGCATGCTTGGTAATCCTCCCTTCTTAGGGCAGCTTTGCCGCTCCCCTTTAAGCATGGAAACGGCAACTGCGACCCTCCGTCATATTGCACGGATGCGTGCGTTGCTCTGCTGCGGGGCACAGGACCCATGTGCGCCCTGCCAAGATGGCAGAGCCTCGCCAAGCACTTCGAGTACTACGACGCCTCGAGAGGGGAAAGTCTCTCGAGGCGGTCCCCTGGCTGTCGGGGGAATACTCTCTGGATTAACCCGCGGCCCAGTGCGACTTAACTTACTCGCACGGATGAAGGCCCACTTGGGAACAAGCCCAATATTGAACCGCCATAAGGAGAAAGATCTAGAAGACAAATCCCGGAGGACGTGAAGACCAAGTAGTCTCCGAGTAGGCCTCTGTGGATGTATTCCTTATGGGGAAGTTTCCTTTTGTAACCTAGCGAGCCTCTGTGTATATAAAGAGGACTCGCAGGACTTAGAGCGGGTCAAGCTATCAAGCCCCAAACCCTAGCTCATACGGCGAGTACCAGATCGGATCGCCTCCATTGTAACACCTCGATTATCATATCAATACCAATCTAGGGTAGGCAGGAAGTAGGTCTTTTACCTCACATTGAGGGGGCCGAACCTGGGTAAATCTGTGTTGATCTTTGTTCCTGCGATCCCAAGCTCGGAGATGCTTGACTCGCGTAATCCCACACCTACGAAGTCATCTATGACACCTGACGTGACAAACCCACGACAGTTGGCGCCCACCGTGGGGCCTGCGGTCAAGAGCGTCACGTTCCGCGCAGGATCCATGAAGGGAGCTGAAGATCTTGTTGTTGGCCGTATCATCACGGTCAATGGCACACCCCTCATCGACGATTCAAGCTGGGGGCCGGAAGCAGATTACTTGGAGACCGGCCACGTCATCCCCTTTGGATCCATCAACGTCTTCGTCGGCTTCATTGGCGGCGAGTCAGAGGATCCATCGCAGCATGGCGACTCAGAAGAAGGAGTCGCGGTAACAGTGGACCAAGAAGAAGGATCTATCAACCACGAGTCGCTGCCTCTCGAAGACGAAGAAGGCCAATCCATTGAGTATGTCCTTGAGGAAAGGCTATGCGGAGGCCCTGTGGACAGTGGCTCGCCCTCTGTAGAAGATCGGCACGTGGAAGGGGTCTACAGGACCACAGAAGCAGACGAAGGGCTGGGCATGCCACCAGGCAGCTTAGCCCCCACACCGCCGGAAGCAGCAGAACAAGCCGCGCTAGATGCATCAGGAGTCGCGGCATCCGCTGCGATGACGCCAGGAGTCGCGGCCTCAGGAGTCGCAAACAGAGAAACTCCACCTGGAGTCGCGCCTGCGGAATCAGGGGCAAGGGTAACCCCCAGCGCAGCGGTCACGCCGCCACAGGGAAGCGTGTTGTTTACACCAATATCTGCGGTTAACGCGGCTGCTAGGGTGACAGAATTGGAGGCTACCAGGATCGGGCTATATGATGAGTCCAGAGAATCGCAGATGAGAGAGCCAGGCTGGCGCGTGAGGAACAGCGCCTCCAACAGGAACAACTGCGACTCATCGAGGAAACCAATTCTCTGCAAGGAATACAGGCCACCTTGCCATAGACGTCACGCGAGTCGCCTGCAGCCAGGAACAGAACCCTATGGAGCTGTTCCAATCACCCACCATTGAACCAGCAATTGCGGTCCCATCAGTCGCCACCAACACGACGCACCCGGTCGCATGGTCAGGGGTCGCACAACCTCAGTCGCGATACCCGCACGCATGGCACCATCTGCCATGGTTATGCGGTCCGTGGCCCCGTTAGCCGCGCCCGCGGTTCAAGCAATCGCGGTACCATCAATCGTGCCAGCGGTTCCATCTTTCGCAGCACCAAGAGTAGCAGAGATACCTGGATCAAGGGCCATAGTACGGCTAACAACAGGGCCATGATGCCCCCGCCACTGACGCAGCCAACCTTTGTTCAGCAGTCGCCACAGCAGCCTCAAAGGTTCCACACGCCGCAAGGGCATTATGTTAGCCCAGTGGAGAATCTCTTTGCAGCCACAAACATCTTGGCCAGATTAGCGCCAGCAGGAAACACGCCAATGGACAGAGAGGCACGGCGTGCCATTGAGATGCTGAGCACAGCAGTGATACAGCAGGCGAATATGTCCGAACACGCAGGACGGCTGCACTCCACCCCTTACAATAGCAGAGCAACGGCGGAGAGAAGCATCCACGCGGAGTCGCCACACGTTGCGACCTCAAGCTCGGCTAGGCGACAAAGGGAAGATCAACCTGCGGCTCAAAATCAACCTCAGCAAGTTCAACCTATAGAGATTGTGCAGCCGCGCCGGCGGCCAACCCAATAGGAAGGCCAGCTTCGTCCAACCTATCGTCGCGACTCAAAGGCCCAGTCTGTTTCAACGAAAGAATCAGGTCTGAACCGTTTCCTGCAGATTTCAAAGGACCTCGCAAGGTCGCCAACTACAACGCCAGCATGGACCCTGTTACTTGGCTCAACAATTACGAGATGGGCATGAGCATCCTAAATGCATCCGAAGAGATCTGCGCACGTTACCTAAACATGATGTTAGAAGGCGCAGCCCACATATGGCTACAAAATTTGCCACCAAATTCGATAAACTCTTGGGATGAGATGAAGGAAGCTTTTATCAAGAATTTCCAAGGAACATGCAAGCGACTCTGCAGCATAGAGGACCTAGAGCGTTGTGTACAGAAGGAAGGCGAGTCAAGTCGCCACTGGATGAGAAGGGTCGCAGAGATCATACATTCCTCAGACAATATACCACCCAGTTCAGCAGTCCTTGTCATGGAGAAAAATTGCAAATTTGAGCCGCTAGTCCACAAACTAGGTCGCATGAAGGATAAAGTCAAGAGCCTAAGCGAGGTAATGGCGGCGGCCAACAAGTATGCTAGCTCGGATAAAACCAGGGACGCATCTGATGGAGAGGAAGAGGAAAGCACTGGCAAGGGAAAAAGGCCAGTAGCAAGCCTCAACAACAGCAAGCTAGCAATGCCAATGCGAGTTATAACAAGCGCAAAAACGAGGAAGGAAATCTGGGTTAGTCGCAAATACGAATACTCGTTACAAACAAAGCAGCAGCAGAGGAAGGAATTTTCATCCAGTTAATTTGGAAGAGGTTTTCAACCGCCCCTGCGACATCCATATAGGAAAAGATGGGAAACCACCCAACCACACGAAGGCACAGTGTTATCATTACAAAAAGTGGAAGGATGGACAGCCACTCAACACAAACTTCAATCATCAAAACAACGAGGAAGGTAAACATGGCGGAGGCAACAACAGCAACAACGCCGTCCCAAATCCGCAGCCAGATCAGCCACAGTTCCCAAAACAGTTGGGTCAGTATCATACCATTGTGGTGAATACTTCAAGGAGGGAACAAAAACTGCGACGACGCAATCAGGCTGTTAACGCCATAGTACCAGCCGTCCCACAATGGCTAAAGTGGTCCGAACAACCAGTAATTTGGAGCCGCGAGGATCACCCAGGAGAAATAAATGAAGAGGGAAAACTCGCGCTGGTGGTTGCCCCTCAAGTCGCAGGGTACAAGTTGAGCAAAGTACTGATGGATGGAGGCAGCAGTATCAACATATTATACTATGAAACCTTCAAAAGAATGAACCTTCAAGAAAAGCAGCTACACCCATCAAGAACAACGTTTCATGGTGTCGTGCCAGGCATATCAGCTCAGCCATTGGGGCGAGTTAACTTGGAGGTCGCCTTTGGGACACAAAGCAACTTCAGGAGCGAGTACATTTGGTTCGAGGTTGTAGATTTCCAGAGCCCATATCATGCGCTGTTTGGCAGAGAAGCATTCGCAAAGTTTATGGCTAGGCCGTGCTATGTGTACCTAAAGCTCAAAATACCAGGCCCTAGAGGTGTCATCACCATCAATGGCGACAAAAGAATAGCTCAAGAGTGTGAAGAAGGCGACAAGGCCATAGCCAGAGCAGCTTGCATCGCAGAGAGCGCGACCATGCACGAGTCGCAGGAGAATTTTGATGACATCGTGAAGGCCAAGAGGCACCTGCCTGACTTGCGACTTCAGATTACAGCCGCAAGGGAGGCAAGGAAGTCAAAGGCTACGAGCCATTGCCAATAAGGACACATCCCAAGCGTCGCGAGTTGCCATCAGCAGCCGCAGCAAAATTATTAAGAGTTTACATCATCAAGCTGGCCACTCAGGGCTAAAAATTTCAATTCTGGTCGCCACTCAGGCGCGACCGACCCAATATGACACTTCTGATCGCCACCTAGGCGCGATCGACCCAATTCTGGTTGCCACCTAGGCGCAACCGACCCAATTCTGGTCGCCACTCAGGCGCGACCGACCCATGTAACATCTCTGGTTGCCACCTAGGCGCAACCGACCCAATTCTGGTCGCCACTCAGGCGCGACCGACCCATGTAACATCTCTGGTTGCCACCTAGGCGCAACCGACCCAATTCTGGTCGCCACTCAGGCGCGACCGACCCATGTAACATCTCTGGTTGCCACCTAGGCGCAACCGACCCAAGCATCACTTCTGGTCGCCACCTAGGCGCGACCGACCCTATGTATCATATAATGATTCTGAAATAAAGCATCTCAAACTACCAATTGAGTTGTGAGTCTTTTATTTTTTAATCATTGGTCCCTTGGGGGTGCGGCAGCTTTTTAGCGCGGCCTATTCCTTGGGATCGCCAAACAAGTGGCATTTATCGTGATTATACTCAACCTCTCTTGGATGCGACTTGCACTATGCGGCCAAAGTACTGGGGGTGCGGCGTCAATCGAGTTTGATTGCCTATCATGGCCGCTCTCGACCCTGAACACGCACTTTTTACCTGGGAAATACTGAGCCGCGCAAGGGCCTAAGTGAGGAAAAACCGAGACAAATCATAAGGACCAGCCTATTGGTCGAAACATGTACTGCCAAGAGTACTTAAGCAAACCATAATATTGTCTTATGACACATAAATTCTAACAATTATTACAGACCGCTAAGGGCCAAGATCATCAAACCATTGTTTTCTCTTCTTCACTTGTGCGCAGCTTTTGGCCGGTGGGAAGGAGGAACAGGCGGCTTACCAAGCTTGCCAGAAGGAGCAATCGCAGGCTCGCTGGAGGGCTCTTCAGTCGCGGGCTTGGGGGCTGCAGAGCTGGATACGCCTGGAGAGGGGTTCTTTCCTGCGGAATCACCGCACTGGATGACGGAGCGGGTAACTTCTCCCATCTGCTTCCATCTGCGTTATACTTGCCCATATAGGTCGCAAGATCAATCCCCTCCACCAGTTCAGTCGCGTGGCCGCGCATATCCTTCCAAGTCGTCGCATATTCTGAGGCCGTCAGTTCGGTGCCATCCACCTTCTTCGAGGGCCTACCTTTTGCAACCTTGGCAGCATCAAAAGAAGGATAGTACGTCTTGGCCAAAGCAAGAACATGAGCCGCGCCGGTGCGAGCTGAGGACTCTTCCAGTCCAAAAAGAACTGAGGCGCCCTAAGCAGTCTTTTCAGCAGCCCTTCAGAATCACCAGGGACTGGCTTGGTCGGCAGCAGGCACTTAGACAGTGATTTCATGGCGTCACAAGCCCTTCGCGAAAAATCGCGGATATACTCCAGCTGCTCCTGAGTACTGCCGCGCTGCTCCTTGGCATCTTCACCTACATCAAGGCATGTCTCCGTCAGCTCTACAACTCACAGGCAAAGATAGTAGAGAAAAAAGATGCAGATATAAGTCGCAATACATACCAGTTAACTCTTGAGTCATGATGCACACTTTGGCGTGGACAAGGTTATGGGCATCAGAAACTTTCTTCAACTTTTTCTCAAGCTCACCAATGGAAACAGCCTTAAGCCTTGCGTCCTCATTGACATCAGCAATGGCGTCTTTCTGAGCACTGACTTGGAGCTCCAGCTGCTGGACCCTCTCATGGAATTTCTCTTCAACAGTTTTAAGTCGCAGCTCGGTATTTTTGGCTTGCTCAGAAAACTTGAAGCTTTCATCAGATAGCTCGCCCATCCTGGTTTCCCTCTTCTTTAGCTCAGCGTCACGCTGGCCAAGGAGCTCGCGTAGCCTCTCCAGTTCAGAGGGAGTATCCCCCAGCTGCTTTTCCAAGGCAATTTTGGCAGCTGTTATGGAGCTTAGTTCCTCCTATGAAGGGAACATCAGTCAGTAAGTATATATCAACAGCTAAAAGAGAAGCATCAAGTCTCCCTTTACAGTCAAAGAAGAAACTTGATCCTTGGGGGCTAGAGACAGATAACTGGAGATAGAAGTTTACCTTATAAGCCGCAGACAGGTCAGATAGTGCCTTGCGGAGCTCCATGGCTTGCTTGTCATTTGAGGCAATGATAGCCTCTGACAGTTTCTCAGCGCGGCTTGTGGAGGAGGAAGAAGCAACCTCAGCATGTAGAATTGGCGACCGCAGATTGTCCGCCGCTGGCGACTCAACCACTGGCGTATCAGCATCCTTGGCCATTACATCTATGGAGGAGGGGTTGACCTTCTCCACGTCCTGGATCATAAGGGGATCCGTTCTATCCTCCAGAGCCACCTCTTGGGTGGCTGTGTCAAGAACAGGGACCGTGGCCAGGTCATCAGTGGTGGCCACGCCCTCTACCATGGCGGTATGAGCCGCAGGTGATAAATGCGGCTCAACCGCGGCTCCAGGCTCAGTCGCGGGTTCAGCCGCACTTCTGAAAAAAGCAAGGGCATTGTGTGAAGAAGAAGAACATAAGCCAGAATAAAAGTATTGAAAGCACAGGGAAAAGTTACTAACTCTGGAGCCATCTTCACAAAGGCCATAAGTTCACCACTTGATGGTGAGGACAGGCCTTGGGTCCCAGAATCTACGAGTAGAAGTTTTACGTGTCAGTAGAGGAAAAAGAATAAGCATTCAAGATGACAAGACAGCAGAAATTACCAGAGTGGGGACCCATGTCTTCTTCAGCAGAGGCGGTGCTTTGAAAGCACGCCTGGCAACGAAGGAGATCGCGCCCGTAACAGGTTTGCGACGCTTCGTGGCCTCGGGGTTTTCCAGAGCATCAACCTCTGGTTCTTCACGAGATAGCCTCTTGGAGGCTCTACGGGGAGTTGGTTCAGCCGCGGCAACAGAACTCGCGGCTGGCACTGGACTCTCGTCCTCGTCCAGTTCGGTCTCTTCATCATCTGAGGCCGCAGAGGCAACAGAAGGGATATCAGCAGTCTCGCTGCCCTCTAGAGTGGGCAGCAGCTTCTTTCGTGCGGCACGCTTGGGAGCAGCAGTGCCGGCGACAGTCGCAGGCAGCGACCAGTAGTTCTCGTCAGCCTGGATGAGAGAAATATAAGTTGCAGTGTTAAGAAAAGGAATGCGACTCAACTATGAAGGCGAAAAGACAGAGAAGAGGAGTTACCTCAAAAGGCTTGTTGTTAACACTGAAAGGGGCAAGCCCCACCTTATCGAAGGAGATGTCCTTCTCCTCAGTCACGCGGGTGACAAATTCCACCCAATCCTCAGGCCTCCAGTCCGAAGCCTTGATACGATCAACGTCAGCAGAGGTGCCTGTGCACTCAAGGAAGGATCGCTGTCGTGGACTCACGGGCTGAATGCGCCATTTGGTCCAGCAAGAGAGAAGATCAAGGCCAGTAAGACCATGACCTATTAAGGCGCGGACTTTGATCAGCGACTCATTGATGAAGGACATGGACGAGTCGCGGGGTTTTGATTTCAGTGCCTCGGTAGGCACGAAGAGGGTGTTAGACCAGGAGGGAAGGCGAGTTTCGCCCTCCGGTGAAGTATCTTGGCAATAAAGAAAGATTTTTGCCAAGCCCTGGGTCGATTCGCCAGGGCTAGCTTGGGAAGGCAAGAATTCCTATGGCGCTGAAGAGAGATGGCGCCGACCTGAACGTAGGCGCCACCCTTGGAGACAAGTTGGCTGTTGCAGGTGAAAGAGGCCAGCCACAGATCGATGTTGGGGGCTATGCCAAGGTAATCCTCGCACAGCACGTGAAAATTGCTCACCTGGAGCATTGAGTTGGGCCCGATGTCGTGAAGACGGAGGCCTAGGCGTTGCAGCAAATTGCGGAAGAAGGGAGAACCTGGCGGCGTGAATCCACGCTCCACGTGCTCCACGAACATCACCAGCTCGTTGGGCTTGGGGCGCGGCTCGATTTCATCGCCTGGCGCCCGCCAGACGCCGTCCCCCTTCGGCGGCAAGAAGCCAGCCTCGGCCAGATCCGCAAGAGTTTCCTCTGTTACCCAGGATCCTTCCCAGTTGCAGGAGATCTGGCGCCTATTGTCAGATGGCTTCGCCTTGGGCGCCATTGCGAGGGGAGATTGAATTGGGGAACTAGGCTCGGGTCGAGGAAGAAGACGGCGCGGCTAGGGATGAGAAGATTGCAAGGGCAAATGGATAATGACCTAGGTGGCCGCAGCTTATAACTGAAGGGCCCGCAACTAACGGCATTATCTGTGCTCGCAACCAACGGCACAATTTGCGCCCGCAAAAAGAGTAACGGTCCGCAATTAAAGGAAACAGAATATTTCCAGAAGAAGAGATGAGTCGCGCAGATGAGTCACAGCTCTGAATCGCATGAGTCAGGAGATTGGTCAGAACGTTTACAGTGCGGCTCAGAGACCATTTCAAGAGGCCAGAAGATTCTCACCGTAAAGTCCTAACCAATCTTGGGGGCTAATGTCGGGGGAATACTTTCTGGATTAACCCGCGGCCCAGTGCGACTTAACTTACTCGCACGGATGAAGGCCCACTTGGGAACAAGCCCAATATTGAACCGCCATAAGGAGAAAGATCTAGAAGACAAATCCCGGAGGACGTGAAGACCAAGTAGTCTCCGAGTAGGCCTCTGTGGATGTATTCCTTATGGGGAAGTTTCCTTTTGTAACCTAGCGAGCCTCTGTGTATATAAAGAGGACTCGCAGGACTTAGAGCGGGTCAAGCTATCAAGCCCCAAACCCTAGCTCATACGGCGAGTACCAGATCGGATCGCCTCCATTGTAACACCTCGATTATCATATCAATACCAATCTAGGGTAGGCAGGAAGTAGGTCTTTTACCTCACATTGAGGGGGCCGAACCTGGGTAAATCTGTGTTGATCTTTGTTCCTGCGATCCCAAGCTCGGAGATGCTTGACTCGCGTAATCCCACACCTACGAAGTCATCTATGACACCTGACGTGACAAACCCACGACACTGGCCGCGGGGACTTGGTCGCTTTCTTCGGCATTGGAGCCCTCGCGTGGCTGTGTCCCTCGCGGGCTTCCTCAGGCGGGCTCGCCTGGTCCTTAGTAGCTTCGCAGCCGGGAGTCGAGCCCAGGGGAGGGCCGGAGGATACCCTAGTTTTCACTGGGCCGACACATGGGTATCTTGTAGGACCCAAAAATAAGGAAAGTGGTTTTTGCACCCTAGCTCTAGTACTCCTGCTATTTTAAATAAATAAAAAATATATTTAAAAGTTCCAATGTTTTTTTGAAAAATATCATGTATGTTCTTATTGATATATACTACATGCGTGTGAAATCTCAATGCACAATCCTTCATATTATAGTCAACACAAAAAATACAAAACGGGGAGATTTTAAACTATGCATTGTTAACTATAATAATTGTGAATTGGTCATTTTTGCCTAGGCCGAAATTTAAAGTATTTTGTATTGTGATTTTGTACGTATACAGGGAAAATCATAGAGAACATGCATGATTTACTTCAGATTTTTCTGAGACTTTTAGATATATTTTTAATTTTAAAGTAGTAGGAGCATTGAAACTTGGTGTAAGAAATCTCTGCTAAGAAATATATGGTTGAATAGCTTTGTTAGGCGTACTAGTGCAAAATCTAAAAAAGGAAATTGCATACTATTGCCACGTTTTCAAGGCACCAGATAAAAAGAGAGTAAAAATAGTCGAAAAGGGCGAAAAAAAAACAATTCCTCTTTACTCCGGATCAAAAGAAAAAAGAGTGAAAAAAGAATCGAAAAAGCGTGTAGCCAAACAACACTTTCCTCTTTACCTCGATCCCGGCTATGGCGTGTGGCAGTCGGCTCACTCTCCCACGAGCTCTCGCTTCACCTCCGAAACCCTAGCTCCAACCCCACCCCCACCTCCGATTCGACGATGTCAGCCACGCCGCCGCCGCTCATCGGCAAGGCGGGTAACCTCACTGTCTTCATCACGCCTCCGGCCGTGGACACCCGGCGCCCTCGTTCGCCCGAGTCGCCGGGATCTGAGTTCTCCACCCCCAATACCACTCCCCGCTCGGTGGCTTCACCTGCATCTCCGCCGCCAAAACAGCCGTTTACGTCGCCGGCCACGGTGAAGACGGTCTCGCCACCTCCACCGGCCAAGACCGTCTCGCCGCCACTGCCGGCCGCCAAGCTGTTCCAGGTCCCACCAGTGCAGGTGCCGCCACCGCAGTTTGGGAAGGCAGATGCTAGGCCGGACGGATCGGGGTTCGCCTTCTTCTGGGACGCGGTTTTGCGCGTGCAAGAAGGTGAGAGAGATTTTGGTGTGGTCGATTTGGAGATTCTCTTGACGCGTTGTTTTGATCCGTGAGTTTCCCCTACTCTGTGCAGCGCACGCAAGCTTGGATGGCTACATTTCGAACTGGTTCGGGCTGGATCAGTCCAAGTACCAGTGGGCGCTCAACGACTATTACGAGAGCACCGGAAAGGTTCGTGCCTCTTACTTTCTACTCTTAAGATTTTTGTTTCTCTGGTATTGTTACGCTCAACTGGTTGTCTGAAATTTATCCGTGACTTTGATTGGAAGACCGATTTGTGGTTATTTGGGATAACTGAGTGATAATCCATGTTCCCCTGCGTCGGTGGTGGAACTGGAATGCGCTGTCCTTGCTTCTGCGGGGAATTGGAATACTGTAGCTTTATTCTGTGAGGCTAATTCGTGGTGGTAGACCTGTAGCTGTCACCGTTTATAATCATAAGTGTGATTTAGTGCAGGTTTACAAGATTGGTATGTGGTGTATAGTCTGTTCGCTGGTGCTCTGTCCAAAGCTATTTTGGGGAAAATCTGCAAAGAGTTTGGATGGTGGTTGTGCTTTGTGGTCTCCCCTTTTAAGGGGCAGATCACTTGCTAGTTGCTAGTCAGTTCAGTTGTGTCCTTACTGTCTGTCACAGTGTTTCTGTGAAGGCATCTTCTTCTTTGTAGATTGCTTATGGCTTTTTTTGGGTGGTCCACCATGTTTGGGCTTGATTAAGTAATTCATGGTCAGAGCTGTACATGTTTGTTGGTTGCCACTGGATTTCTTAGTTTTAACGTGCACTTTGAAACTTGACAACCTCCTACTAACACATAATTTCTTGGTCTTGCTTAATTCTATTTACCATCCTGTAGACGGGAATTCGGTTATAAAATTGAATTATTATTTAAATTCATATGTGTCAACTTGATGAAATAGTATGAGATAGAGAGATAGTTATGGTGTAATCATCTCCATTTTTATAGTCTGCATCATGATGTTCTAAACTTGCTCTTTTCTTGTTATTGGCTACTTCATTGCGGAAACATTATCATAACTTAGCACATAGCTATTAGCATGGTTTTTGAGTCGCCGACTAGTCGCCGACTAATCGCCTAGTCGGGGCACCGTGGCTGGCTCGCACACGCGACCTGGCTCACGGGGCAAGTCGCGCCACGTCACTGGCTCGACGGCGATTTCCTGCGATTAGTCGAATAATCGACTTGCTGGCTCGACAGAGAGAGGGAAAGAGAGGGAAAGGGCGGGAGCTCGGGAGGAGGGGAAGCCATGGCGCTCGCGGCCGTGACCTAGGAACCGCCGCCGCTCCTCGCCGGCGACGCACCCCCTTCAGATCGACGGTGGCTGGACCTCCGCGGCGACGGCCGTGACCTCGAGCGAGGCTGCGGCGGCGCAGACTAAGGCGGGGGAGGAGGAGATGAAGCTGCAGGACTGAGCCGGAGGCGGGGGAGGCTGGGGAGGAGGCGGGGGAGGGAGAGGAGGCGGGGGAGGAACTGCCGCCTCTCCTCGCCGGCGGCGCAGAGGAAGAAGTTCGAGGGGAGAGGCGCAGCGGAAGGAGTGCGGGCTGGCGGCGCTAGGAGTTCGATGGGGTGCTAGGTTTAGCGAGTGGATGAGGCCGGGAGTGGTTAGCTGGGCCGTGCTGGGCCTGTCCGGCCTGGCAACTTTGCTCATCTGGCATTAATGGGCTATGCAAAGGAGGGAAACAGGTGCGGGAGTGCACTGTACTGCCATGGCGACTTGGGGCGATTAGTCCAGGCAAGTCACTGACTCAAGCCAGCAAGCCACTAGCCGCAGCCTTGGCGACTTGGCTTGACTCGGCGACTCAAAAACCATGGCTATTAGATGGTTTTCAAGAGTTGTTGATTCTTGCAAGAAAAGTGTACTTCGGTTATTTGGAATGATGCAAATTCTTGGTTAAATATTGGATAAGATGAATTCAGTGTATTTTTGTACTTCGTACCATAGGACTCCATCCATGTGAACATCTGTGTAAGTGTAAAGACACTGTAATTTTTTTGACATGCTTTATGGCTGTACGTGTTACTTACCCATTAAAGGTTCTTACAAACATAAATTCATGCTGTTTTTGTTTCAAAACCTCTAGAGAACCATTATTGACAACATCCATGTATTAGGTTTTTTATCAGTTTGCAGTAGTTTCTTGATTGGTTTGAATAATATCTTCTCACTGATATCTCACATGATATGGCGTGACATAAAATGTCTCACTTGATATCGCATATTAAAATATCTTCTATTTTTTCTCAAAAAGTATAGGCTGGACCTAAACAAAAGATAAAATTAATTCTATATTTCTCATCTGAGTTATACGGCGAATATACTAACTAACTAACTAACTAACTAATGGATTAGGAACTACTATAGTAGTAATCTCTATTTCTCATCAGAGTTATACAGCGAATATATAATTATTACTAACTAACCAACTAGCGTATTAGGAACATGGTATTTGAGTCGCCGAATAGTCGCTGTATAGTCGCCGACTATACAGCGAGTCGTTTCTCAAAAATCACGGCGACTCGCGACTATACAGCGACTTGCCGCGACTATACAGCGACTTTGCTCGACCATACAGCGAGTCGGAGGGTTGGCGACTCACTCGCGACTCAATTATCATGATTAGGAATTCCTGCATCAAACAAATCAAAATAGTAGTACATATATACATGATACCTTGAGAAATATTCTGGTGTTGAAATCATTGGGCTGTGGTAGGGGCAAGCTGCAGCTGGCAACAGTTAGGCCGCCATGGCATCGATGCCAACTGCTGGGTTGAAACGAGGGAAGGGGATGGAACAATCACACAGGGCAGGCAAACTCTTAGGGTGATCATCCGTCGATGAGAACAGAGTCCAACAGAGTCCGAGCGGTGGCTACTAGCGATGCTATAGCGCCAACTGACTGGGGTGAGTAGTTAACTGGCATAGGATCGAATCGTCGAGGGTTCAAACTTGAAACACCGCAGGGCTAACACAGCTGTAAACGTGCATCCATATTGTGCGCTTGGACAGTCTAGTTCCATTGTCGAATACTCCATTATACTATTCGGAGTTGCGGAACTTGTTTATTTCGTTTATGCCGCAAGCAGCTATATTTGTGACCCAAATCATGCAACCATGTGAGTACAAACATGATGAACACCTCTGAACATAATCATAATGATAGTTGGAGTGCAGGTGCAGCAGCTGATGGATTTATTTATAGGGCTTTGCTAGTGTTACAACAATGCACATTTTATAGGACTTCCATGTAGGAGGCAGCAAAACTGACGATTGGGCCCAGCAGCAGTGCTCCAAATTTATGCACAAAATTCGTAAAACACTTAAATTTTGTTGAAAAATAATTATCCCTCCAATCTATTTTGGTGCACAATAAGCTGTAGTAGAGTCTGTTTTATATGAAACATCGCTGTTCACCTTTTTTTTGCAAAACAAATAATTGTGTCGGACTAAACAGAAAAATGAGATCCATGGGCACTAGCACCCAGGACTTTTTTTTGTATAGTTAGTATCCTTTTTTTGAACTCTGGGCGCAGGGTGTGCCACCGCAACCCTTGCCACTAGGCCACTGCCTAGTTCTCATGTCGGACTAAACAGATAGTAGGAAAGTAGTTGTATGTACAAAAATTGGGGATTAACTGAGCTAGACAATAAATTAGTGAAGAACTGGTGGAATGTGCAATAGATTAGACATAGAAGTGGTGGAAACTACAAAAAAGTTATAGAACGAGTGAACCTTGCAAAAGCTTCCCCTGAATCTGGTTGAAACTGAATTTTCTCCTGTCGTTGCTTAACCTACCATGTATGTTCTTGATCTCTATGATGGAGTGGGAAGGATGACACGTGCAGAGTGACGAAAGTCTGGTCCACCTAACCTAAAACGACAAGTCTTGAAGGAAAGTCGCCTCTCACACAGGGACATGTTGTTTAGTTACATAGACTCAGAGAGTTATGGTTAGTCAGGACAGCCTCTTTAATACATCAAGAAATTATGTTCATAGGGACCAAAATGACTACTATAAGAGCTTCAATCACCTATGCGCTAGTAAACGATCTGATCCACTGAGCAAGGCAGCCCTGTCAAAAAGAAGGGAGATCTGCTGCTTAATGCTCATGGCGACATCCGACTTTGTGGTCAAGTTGTCTGCATATCTATCTGATCTCGTTCAATTTCTCATCGCATACAGCATGAGATCAAAAATAAATGTGAACATGTAGTTACATATGCTTGCTGTCGTTGTCACACTGCTCCAAGTAAAATGTTATGGCGATAAAAAGGGAAACAATATAATATTATCAAACTATAATCGAAAGCTATGTCTACAGTCTGAATTTCGTTTCTGAACTTGGGTGCTTACACTATTATCTAAGTCGGAATTGATATTTCTGAAGATACTTTCTATTATAAGATTGTAAGATGATGACTGTACATATTTTGAAATTATTTCTATAGTTGCTTAGATATAGGAAAATTGAAAAACCATATTTTACGTCTGGCACTTTGACTGCCTTGAGTGGCAAGAGATATTCAGAATATCAGATTGTTAGGGCACCTCCAACGGTCCTCCGCATCCGGACAGCCAAAGCGGACTGATTCTGTCCGCTTTGGGCGGACCGCGGACAGATTTTGGGTCTCTGTCCCTTTTGGTGTGGAGGTGCCCCCAACGGCCGGCCGCATTTCTGTCCTGGGACAGCACATTTGCACAAAGTTTGCAATTACTAGACAAAGTTCGGTTAAACAAATTGATAAAAACACGTTGAAATATCGTTCTACAACAAAGTTCGAATAGATATTTCAACAACAAAGTTCGAATAGAAAGAAATACGCTGAAATATCGTTTATTACAACAAAGTTCGAATAGAAAGAAAATTGAGAACTGGTTTCCCAGATGAACCCACATGTGCTCTATCAAATCATTCTGGAGGTTCATGTAGTGGCTTATCACGCATCTCTGCATACACGTCTGAAAACTGCTGGTCCGTCGCCAGTCCAGGTGTAGGCGCAACCAACTCGCCCTCAAATTCCCATCCTTGATCAAATAACCTTGCATCATCCCGTTCATTCTCGACAATCATGTTGTGCATGATCACGCAAGCAGTCATCACCTCCCACATGACCTCCTTGCTCCACGTTCTTGCGGGGTGTCGAACAATAGCAAACCGGGATTGGAGCACACCAAATGCTCGCTCCACATCCTTCCGGCAAGCTTCTTGTTGCTGAGCAAACTTACGAGCTTTCTCACTTTCTCGTATGCGAACGGTCTTCACAAATACGGGCCATGAAGGGTATATACCATCAGCAAGGTAGTACCCCTTGTCATATGCATTTCCATTCACCTCAAAGTTGATCACCGGTGCATCGCCCTCGGCCAGTCTGTCGAACACTGGTGACCGCTGAAGCACGTTGATATCGTTGTGAGATCCCGACATGCCAAAGAAAGAGTGCCAAATCCAAAGATCTTTAGATGCAACAGCCTCAAGTATGACTGTGCACTCTCCAACGTGTCCCTGGTACTGTCCTTGCCAAGCAAAAGGACAGTTCTTCCACTCCCAATGCATACAGTCTATGCACCCAAGCATTCCAGGAAAGCCTCTGCTCGAATTCATGTTCAGAAGACGGGCAGTGTCTTCCATATTTGGCTCCCTCAAGTACTCGGGACCAAACACTTGAACTATAGCTTCACAGAACCTATACATGGCTTCTAGGCAAGTGGACTCGCTCATGCGCAAATATTCATCTACTAGATCACCGGCTACTCCATATGCAAGCATCCGTATAGCCGCCGTGCACTTTTGATAAGAGGAGAAACCATACATACCAGTTGCATCAGGTTTGGCCTCGAAGTAGTTATCATATGCCCTCACTCCTTCGAGCAGACGCATGAACATGGGCCGTGACATTCGAAAACGGCGACGAAACTTGTGATCCAGATATGTTGGCTTCACGGGATGGAAATAGTCCTTCCAAAGTTGGAAGTGACCTGTTTCCCGGTCACGATCCAACGCCGGTGCCCTTCCAACAACCGAGCCAACATGCCGAGGCCATTCCGCCTGGTTGAAGTTGTGGATGAGCGTGGCCGCGACCATCATGACGTCGGTATCATCGTCGGATTCCTCGTCCGACGTATCGATGAAGGTCTTGTAGAAGAACTCATCATCACTGTCCATCTACGCAAAACAAACAAATTAGTATGGAATTCACATCAATTTTAGGAACAAAGATAGAGATTGAGTCTCATATACCTTTCGTCGAACACCTGCCGGGCGGTGGACTTCGCGGCCGCCTCTAGTGCAACGGCCGAACGTCCCGGGAAGCAGCGGTCGCGGCGGACGACGGCGGCGCAAGGCGGCCCTTGTCCCGGCTCGACGAGGCCAAATAGATTGGGGACGGCGGCGGCCGATGCGAACCAGGCGGCGGTGCAACGGCCGAACGTCCCAGGAAGCAGCGGTCGCGGCGGATGACGGCGACGGCGGCGCAAGGCGGCCCTTGTCCTGGCTCGACGAGGCCGAATAGATTGGGGACGGCGGCGGCCGATGCGAACCAGACGGCGGCCGATGCGATCCAGCAGCCGGCCGGTCGAGATATGGAAGCAAGGGGGAGAAAGGGGACTCTGTCGCTGGCAAACGGGCCCGGCGCGGACAAGGAGGACCAAGGGCGGACCGAGAGGCTGTCCGTTTCTCCCCCAAACCTGGACCAAACTTGGGCCAGGTTTGGGGCCAGAAACCTGTCCGCGGGGACAATTGTCCCTTTGCGCCTGGCCGTTGGAGCTGCCACTCTGTCCGGAAGGACAGATTCGGACACGGCCCGTCCGGATGCGGAGGACTGTTGGAGGTGCCCTTACAACCTGATAAGTACCAGCTACTTAATTTGCATCTGCCTCTCTAGATTCTACAATTTACTGATTGCCTACAGTTTATTCCGTATAGTGTACTGTGATGAGTTAAAGTGCCATTAAAAGCAGAAGCGGAACTAATGTATGCTCTCTGTACTTCTGTACTCCAAGATGCATATTCTTTCCTGTCCATGATACTCACTAGTGCAAATCAGTAATCCAATCGATTATTTTTTAAATTTACTTTAAAACAATTATTCTTATTGTTCTCCAGTTAATAAAACTTTACCTTCAATTTATGTTCTATAGCTAATTAACATTTTCCCTCTAATTATCTGGCAGGACATGGATTCGGGCAAAGCTGGCAAGCCAATGCAGAAAGTCTAGTGAGATTTATTTAGTGCCTAATTAACCAAGCTGGTACTGTGTGTAAAGTTGGATTCAGAAGTGCATGGGACGTGAAGGTGGATGCCTCTTTTGCTGCAACTAGCTCGACCCAATCTGTTCGTGCGAAGGTGTTAAGGCAGTTGAATTAATGAGGCCGAGTAATTTATCTGTTTCGAAAGTGTAATACTATAATCTCCTTTTGTCTGTATGTTGAACACATTGCGTATTTGCAATGGCAAGCAGTTGTATGTTTAGAATGTAGGCTTGCAAATTCACATGGTGGCAGTTTTATGAGTATTGATCCATTTTGGTATTCGACAAAAGTGAGTGAAGGTACCTGCGTTTGTACTGAATATGTGCATACTAGTTCTTTCTCTGCATTCGTGTTTCGTTCAGCTAGTTACAGTTTGTGTACAAAATAGATTAACCTTTCCCTATTTATTCAGTGTTTTGCATACTTATCCGGGTCTCTGTAACTATGCAACCTACAGTGAAGTTCTCGAAGTTTGTTTTCATAGGGTATCATGAATATCCAGTCATCACGGAATTAGCGTGCTATCGTTATCTGAATACATGGATTGAGTTATACTCTCTTTGTTTTAGAAGTATAGTAGTTTTTTTCTCCAAATTATTTAGACGGATTTTATAGTACATGTTTTACTCATTTCATTCCGTATGTAGTCTACATCGCAATTTCTAAAACATCTTATATAATTAAAAACATCTTTTCACTCCGTATTTTAGTAGATTTTTCATAAGCAAATAAAGCATTTTCAACATTGGTTGTCCTGATGCATATCACTGTAGTGATGCATTGTTCTTGTACACATTGCTAGTCCTCGTGCTGACCATTGTAGGATCTGAGTGACTTATACTTTAAGTAAGGCCCTAACGCTGTCGGAAATCCAGCCCTTACTCTCAGCCGCTAGAGCATCAAAATGGAGAGGTGTTTGAGGTGTAGAGGGTGTGTCCTTTGGTGGTGGAGAGGCTGAAAATTCATGTCGTAAGAAGATGGCTATAAAGGTGGATCTTAAGGCTAGTAATGCACATATGAATCGGTCAATGAAATGAAGGGTACAACAATGAAGTGGCCTCCTTTCTTGTCCACCATCGTCCTCAGTAAGATGTGTGATATCATCACTTCCACATGAGATAGATGGATTTTGAGTTATAGACGTGATTTTGGAGTCTTTGTACGAGCCAGATTTACCACACTCACTGCATAGGGGATGTCGGCGAGGGACTAAAAGGGGCTTTTGGATACGAAGAAGGTTTTCACGTTTTGCTTTGGGGGCTACAGTACTGACTATGCATAGAACTACAAAGGTTAAAAGACTTGGAATCAGATCAATATTTGGAATAACAATATCCAACAGGGTGACGACTGCGAATGGCTTCGAGGAGGTGCACTCGAACAATGTTGGCAATATGGTTTTCGAGTTCTGTAGCAAAGAGGTGACATCTACTCAGGTTTACAATCGTCATGGTTAGCTAAGCTACCACTGGTTTCACTTGATCTAACATGTCAATCACAACTAACATGTGGCAATTGGTGCTGCTATGCGGGAGCCTCGAGCGGCGGGTGCGTGATATGTCGCTCAACTTAGGAGGGAATTACAAAAAACTAGCACAATTGGGGCAGTGCAGGAATAACGGGTTAGTACCGATTGTACTAATTTTTTCAAAAAACGTACCAACACTGGGGTAACAATAACATATCGTACAAATTTCGGTCTAACAACAATTTGACAGCACAACTGACAGATGGGGCCCATCTGTAAGAGTCTAGTTGGCACCTACGTGGAGGTGGAGCTGACGTGGACATGGGACCAATGACGTCATTGTCGTCTTCAGCGTCCAGCCCGACGGAAATCACGCACGAACAGCTCACACATTGCCGTTTCTTCCCGACTTGATTGCGGGCGTTTTACTCCACCAAATTGAGAACCGTTTGTTCCTACTAAAAGCCCTCGACCTCCTCCTTCATATCCTCCCAAAACCCCTCTCCAAAACGCTCCCAGGATGGAGAATCGCATCTCTGAAATCTCGCCCAAAACCGCCGGCCATTTCCTCCTCTTCAATTCGAGCAATTAAGACCATTGAAGCTCTCCTTCGCTGGACTTATTTGAAGACCACGACCCCCTCTCCATTTCCCCTCTCACTCGCGTTCGAAAAGTGCCCCAGGCTAGGGAATTTGCTCGTCGGGGTCTGCCACTGCCGCCGTTCTCCTTCGATTGCCGGCAACAGAGAAGGCCCTGCTACCCCATTTTGGTCTCTATCTCCTCCCCTTGTCCAGGCGCACTTCCTTGTGTCCTTGTTCTATTTTTCCTGCAGCGAAATCGTCAAGTTCGTGCTTACCCGAAGGTCGCCGGCGCCCGCATTGCTCCGGCCGTTCCTCCCCGCCGTCCGAGGACGTGTTCGAGCACGCCACCATGTCCATCGAATTCCTAGCGACGCTCCGAACCTCGTCGTAGCCTCGACCGACGAGGTATGGTGATGGGAGGCAAAATTGGGGGCATAGGTGCTATTTTTTATTATTTCGTCAGGGGCCTATTTGTATAAAATATGTACTTTTTGTAAAGAAATTGTGGCTGACATGTGGTCCTCAATGTCCACGTCAGCTCCACCTCCACGTAGGTTGCCAACTAGACTTTGACAGATGGGCCCCATCCACCAGTTGTGCTGTCAAATTGTTGTTAGACCGAAATTCGTACGATCTGTTATTGTTACCTCAATGTTGGTATGTTTTTGAAAAAAATTAGTACAATCGGTACTGACCCGTTATTCCTGCCCCAATTTTGGTAGTTTTTTGTAATTCCCTCCTCAACTTAGAGTAGACCTCGTTGGGAGTTAATTGCAGAAAACTACCACATTTGGGGCTAGGGCTACAAAAAACTACCAGTTTACGATTTTTTTTGTAAAAACCACCGTTTTTTAGATAATCCGTCACAAAAAGCACTGATTGCTCAGTTTCCAGATTTTAAGTGGGAACATGACAAGCCGGGCCCGCCTGTCAGATCCACGTGGCAGGGGAGGGACGAGCTGCCGTTAACGAACGTTAACGCACGCGCCGGGCGCCCGCGCTCAGGTCGACTCGACCGCACCCGTTCGCCCGCACTCAGCTCAACTCGACGCGCCGCGCGCCCACACTCTGTCTCCTCGCCCCCAGTCACTCTCTCTCTCCCCGCCGGTGCTCTGCCGCCGACTCTCCACCGTCCGTTTCGATGGTTTCCTGGGGAGACGGCGAGACCAGCTGCGAGGAGCCCCTGTCTCACGGCGACGAGGCCAAGAGCCCGTATAACCTTGACGTGAGTGTGTATTCCCCTTTCTTTATCTAGGGTTCCTATTAGGGTTAGGGTTTCTGTTGGAGTTGATTTAGTTGATTTCTGTTAGAGTTAGGGTCGATTCTCTATGAAATAGAAAGTAATGGTCGCTTAACTGATGGCTGTACCCAAGCTGAGGAGTATTACAAGTTGCTAACAGAGAACCGTAGCTTAGAAGAAAAGAACAATCAAATGCTGTCTGATTTGAACAAGTTAGTGAACGAAACCAAGGTGTGTCCAAATAGCCAGGTGGTAGCTGTTTCACAGCGTGTGTTGGACATGCAGAAGATGCTCAGGTTGAAGGCCGAGAAGCAGAGAGATGAGCTGAAGGAGGCGAAGAAAAAACTGGAGGCTTACATTGCTGCTATGGTCGAGTCAGTGCAGTTGGAGGCAGAGAAGCAGCTTAGGGAGAATGCAGAGAAGCAGAGGGATGAGTTAAAGGAGGAGAAGCGAAGATTGGAGTCTTACATAGCTGATTTGCTCAAGTAAGGCAGTTGGACGTGAAAAGATGAAGAAGTTGAAGGCAATACTTGATAATTAATGTTTGTAATTCTAACTAGTTTGTAACTTGAACAAGCAAGCACTTGAAATGTGGACTTGGTTTGTAATTCGAAGTAGCTGATTCGTAGTACTTTTATTTGAACAACTTTGTAAGACTTGGTTGTAATGTACTGGTAACTAGCAGTGCTTGTTTGGTCCTTAGTAGTGGTCCTATTGTTTGTGCAAGTTAGTGTTTGCTTGTGCAATTTAAATTCGCACATGTTTTGTGGATATAAATGACCACAAATTGGTACATGTTTTCTGGATATAAATGACCACAAGCTATCTGAACCTTTTGAATCCTCGCTGTCATAGACTGGAAATAGTTCCTCCAGACTCCCCTTCATAGTGCCCCTGTTCATCAGCCCTCTTTCTCTTCAAGCTATTTAGCTTCAGTTCAGTTTCATCTGGCTCACTTGCTTCTTCATGTTCAGCTGGTCTGTACTCTCCCATGTCATTTTCAAATCCTTCATCTGAATCTGAATCTTCATCTGCCCAATCTACTTCTGAATAATCATCTAAAAAACCTTCTGTATCTGACACGCTTTCAAACACCGCAACAAGCTTCTCTTTCCTCAGGTTGTTGCTCTGTTGTGTGAGCAGACAGTCCTCTACCTCTACCTCTATCTCTGAGTGCAAATTAGTGTTGAGGCTCGGCTGAGTGCATCGATACAAATACTCCGAATCTACTGCACTTTGTTGTGACGCAAACAACACTCCAACATCATCAACAGAATAAGCAATAGGTGCTCCAATCTCTGAACTTGCTCTTCCACTGTTGGACAATTAAAACTTGCATCAAGTTCAGAACTGAATCTGAATCGCGCGGGGCAAAATCAGAGAGGGGAATGCGACTTACTAAGCTCCACCCGAAGCAGACGTGAAGTGCTGGCTTGAAGAGGGCGAGAGCACGGTCACGGCCGCCTTCTGTGCCGCCGCCGCCTTCTGTGCCGGCGAAAGCACGGTCACGGGCGGATTGGAGCTGCCGCAGAAGCCGCCGTCGTCACCATCGGCGCCCCAGCCTCCGCCATCTCCTCCGCATCCGCCAGCTTTTCCGGCCGCACCGCCGCCGCCTGGATCCGCGCCGTCGCCGCCGCCGGAATCCATGGAGGGCGGGTCGGGGAGAGAGAGAGCAGGTCGAGTAGTGTGCACGGGGAGAGAGAGAGAGAGACCGGGTCCGGTCGAGCCATACGCGCGGCACCGGCAGCCCGTCCCTCCCCTGCCACGTGGGCCTGACAGGCGGGCCCGGCTTGTCATATTCCCACTTAAAATCTGGAAACTGAGCAATCAGTGCTTTTTGTGACGGATTATCTCAAAAAACGGTGGTTTTTGCAAAAAAAATCGTAAACTGGTAGTTTTTTTTAGGCCTAGCCCCAAATGTGATAGTTTTCTGCAATTAACTCCATCTTTGGTGACCCCTTGCTCGCATTTTCCACTCAGTGCCTTACCTCACTCTGATACGTGTATGCTCAGTGTCACATAGTACGTGTATAAACTTGAGAAGTGCCTTTTGCACTCTACTCTTTCCATTTGCTTAAAAGAAATTCCATTTAGAAAATGGAAAATGGGCACATTATTATGAAGCAAGTACGCGTTTAAATATGTTTATTGGATTACCCTAAGTATTTAAGCTCATAACAAAAAACAAAATATAGCCCTATGCGAGAAGTTGAAATTTTGACAAGTTTTATGCAGTACTTCATTTTCCTATTAAAGAGGTATAGGAAGTGTTGTTTTTGTGGAAGAAATAAACTAAAACTTCAAAAATTTATCTTAAAAATCGAAATATTTCTTTTGCATAATATTTTATTGCACTTATTTGCCGAGTGTTATTCAAAAAGACAATCGGCAAAGTCGATCCGCGGCCCGTTTATTATTAAACACCGAAAAAATGAACGTGTCAACACGTTACCTACTGTCTAACCCTGCAAACCAATATACTGCGCGTTTTATCGTGGCGCTCAGCAACAACGTTTTTTCCCCGTAAAAAAAATGCCTTTGTTAGGAAAAAAATGAAATTTTGTTTATCAACTGCCTGATAAAATACACTCGGCGAACATGGTGACATTCAGAAATGTGGCCGTTTTCGGTAGTGTATGATAATCTAGTTCAGGAGTGCTTCCAAACTAATGAATAGGAGTAGTAAATCCTCTGATAAGTAATTTACGTCAAGACATCGACCGAACGCATTGAGCCAACATAAAAGTACATTACAACTACACGTGTAAATCTAGCTAGCATGAGTTGAGGACATTCCTCTATATATAAAAGCTGTGGATCTCAGCCTCCCCTGAAGGTGGCCACGTCGTCATCGGCGACCGACGGCTGTCCAATCTGCGACACGGCCGGCCCAGATTGAGCCACGCCGCCGGTTACTGTAGATACGTCTACAGTAACGCGCATCTACAGTGCACGCCGTCCGTCCGGCATTCGTTTTACAAAAACCGTCCTGAGTTCAAAGGAAATTGCGGAGCGGTCCCACCAGCTGCACGTGGAAGGACCTAATCGAGAATTGCAGAAACTACAGGGGCCTACCTACAAAACGCCGCCAGAGCCCCCTTCTCCTTCCTCGCTCCCGCGCGCCGCCGGCCTCGCCCCCGTCGCCGATGCTCACCGCCGCCGCAATACTCCACCCTGCCCAGATCGAAGAACACGGGGAGCTTCGCCGTCGCTCCCCCTTCCTCCTCGCCTACCACCGCGTGCCGGGACATCCAATCGACGCCGGAATCGTCGATGGCGCGTCCGCCGTCCTCCACCGCATCCGTGGTCGCCGCCGCCGCTCCGGCGACCTAAAGGTGGCGGCGCCGCCACCTGCAGGTAGGCCGCGTCCAGGCGCGTTGGCCGCGCGTCCCGCCTCGCGGTGGCGCGCCGCCAGCGCCTTCGTCGCCGCCGCGGCGGCTCCGCCCCAACCTGACGTCATCCTGACGTCTTGGCGGGCCAGTGCTGGGCAAGCTGGGCCGCTTCATGGGCTGGGCCGGCTGGCTTGGCCCTTTTTTCTGTTCTTCTTTTTCTGTTTTTCCTTTTTCTTTTTTTTTTTATTTTTATTTTCCTTTTCTTTTTTAAAAAGCTTTTATATTTTTTCAAATACAGTCGCAATAATTTCTAAACCTGCAGAATTTGAAAACGTATAAAATTTTCCAAATCTAACTATTTCGCCAACTTTTATAAATTAAAAAGTGTTCAAGAAAACAATATTTTTGAATCTATCCGCCTGAAAAATATGAATAACATATCCAACCGATCAAAAGAAAAAAAAATACTTGCTACTTCTGTCAAAAAACAAACATGCCTCCGAATTCCAAAAGAGTTCAACATAAAAAAAAATATCCCAAATGCATTTCCTCTAGATATGTGAAGGTCAATTTTTCCACAAATGCTTGATTAAACGAATAATTGCAGAGATTAAAACTTCATATCCCCTAACTATGGATAGAATTTAAATTACACCTACTAAATTTACATGCAATGTATTTCCTCTAATTATTAACCTAAAATGAGAACCTAACAGGAAAATGTAAAACATAATATACCATTTCGAATACGTTAATATTTACAGAAAATATAACTTCACACAATGTATTTTCGTCCAAATGATGAATTAAATTAAACATCTAATGAAAACATAAAACATATTATACCGACTCGAATAAGTTGAAATTTAGAGACAACATAACCAAACTCCCCCAAATTAGGCAAACCGGCTTAATAAACACTTACATTGAACTTAACACTCTCTAGCTGCGTAGTTAAATTTAAATAATGATTAACTAGATGCATATTGGATAAACCACAAGTTCATTCCTCTAAAAAATAGATTGAATTTAATAGATGCTAATACAACATATTCAACATTTATATTCACAAAGTATACTGACTTCACTTCAATGAACGCCCAAATTTAACTTAATTTCCTCTAATGTCACCATTCTATTCGCAAAACATATTATGCAACAAAAAAAGACTTCAATTCAATGAACGCTCAAATTGAACTTAATTCTCTCTAATGTCACCATTCCATTCACAAAACATATTATACAACAAAAAAAAACAAGTTATATTCATAAAAATAACCAACAAGAGCAATCTAGAAAATCTCCAAATTTTAACATTTCCCGCAATCTGACCAAAATTTTCCACGCAAGCTCTCTTTGCATTTAAATAAATTCCAAAGTTTCACACTGTTTAAATAAGATCATTTCCAAATTTCGAATTTTACCGCACGGGTGCGGCGGTGCCGCCGCACCAAATTTACTAGTTCAGATGATGGACATCAGAAGCCCCATGAACCCAAAGCTTGTGCAAACTAGCACCTTGCTTCCCGCCGAAGTGTGCGCGTCTTGGGCCGGGTCAGCACTCGTCGGTGGTGGCGATGATGTAGCTGCATCCGCAGCTGTCGGGCGATCAGCCGCGGGGGAAGGATCGTCAACGTCCAGAGCACTGGCATCATTGGACGATTTGAGCGCCTCAATGTCAGCCTCGGTGGTCCGGGCGCTCGCTTCAGGAGCTTCCGCCTTCTTGGTCGATGATGCCGGTGATGGCGACGAACCATTGGCCTGAACTAGAGGACCGGGTGGTGAGGAAATTCCGTTGCCCGACGAGCCGATGCTCGGTGGGATGATTGCTGCGGTGACTTGCATGACGGAGAGGTTGTAAGGCCGGGAAGCAACGACCTTCACCAACTGCGAGCTGGGCGGTGCGCCGAGCTCGGCGGAGCCAAACGCCATCTGGTCGTCCGCTCCCTGGGTGTAGTTCACGAACCCCATGCGGCCGGTGGCGGCGCCGGTCATCTGGAAGAGCGTGGTGAACAGGGCCGTCTTCTTCTCGATGGTGTCGAGTTTCATGGGGTCGTAGTAGTCGAGGATGACATGCACGGCCAGCACGTTCTTCTGCGTGTCCGCGGGCAGCGACGTGATGGCGCTGGCGGCCGAGTTGTCGACCACGAGCACGGTGATGGTCTGCTGATTGTCGATCTCCTCGGCGAGATTCGTTTTTGTGAGGAGGCTGTTGAAGGTCGAGAACTCCGGGAACTCGCTGAGGATCTCGGTGATGTTGAACTTGGCCACGGCCGACGACGCGAGGGTGAGAAGGAGGAGTGCAGCGGTGGTAGCCCTCAGATGTGCCATGGTTGCTGAGGTCCGCAAAGGCTTGGCGCAAGACCGTCCGCTGGTGATAAATTTGTGGAGGGAAGGAGAAGTAGCGAAGGGTGGTGGCAAATATGGATCTCTACGTTCGGGTATGTGCATGTCCGGAGGTTACATTAGCTCAAGAGATTTTGAGCGGCTGGGAAACTTTTTGGAACGTTATGCACTTCTTTTTTGAGAAAAAGAACGCTATGTACATGGCAGATACTCCTTTGGGACCAATCAAATAAAGAGCCTGCCCAAAAATCCCGCGTTGGGCTTGGCCTTGCAAAATACGTGATTTAAGCCAAGTCTGGCTGGGCCGGTTGGGCAAGTCGGGCTTTTCCGGGCTCAGGTCCGATTACTGCGTCCTGGTGGTCAGGTCGGGTCAGTATTTTTAGCACCAATCAAATGTCCAGTAGGATTGATATATTTGCCCCCAATAGGTAAGAACTGAAATGTTAGCAATCTGGCCCAAAAATGTTGCTCCAACACCAACAAGACCGGAGGGGGGACTCCACCCCGGCTTTGTCATTAAGGTAGAAGTGAGGACTCGAACCCGAGACCTGGCCCTTATGCGATATGCACGGTTACCACTAGTCCACGGAAGAGTTCTCATGTTGCTCCAACACCGTTGCTAACCCCCTCCCTCGCCCAAACAGTTTGAGGAGGCTGACTAAAACTTCCCCTCCAATTGGCATATACGTCAATGAAAAGCTAGCCTCCAATAATTCCTAAAAAGCTGCGCGAGAGGAGGCAACGACCGAGCGGGAACATCCCGACACCGCCGTCGACTACGCCCACCTCACCGACCATGGAGGCCTGTAGCGAGCATACCCCCCCCCCCCCCCCCCCCCCCCCTTGGCTTCCCTCGTGACCTATGATCCTCCTCCCGGCGAAGTAAGGATGAGGATGATGAGAAATGGAACAATCACCCCTATAATGAAAACCCAAACAAGAGAAGGCCCTATCTGGCTCGGTTGGAGATGGTTTTGTGGTTGATACAGATGATGATGGATCAAGTAGCCCCACTCCTCTGATGGAGGCTACAAAGAGTCATTGGACAATATGATGGAGGTGAGGAAAAGACATTTCTATGCAAAGGAGAGAAATTAAGAACAAAGAATTGGATGATAGGTTGGCTGATATCAAGGAGAGGAAGATGGAGGCCGAGGAGATGTCCAAGAGGGGATGGAGAATGAGCAAAGGATCATGTTAGGAGAAATATTCTTCTGTGGGAGGCGACGTTCCCATCAATAGCGAGAAACATGTGTTGACTTCGTCAATCTCAAGACCAAACCCACCGACTAAATTTTTCGGAGGTGCTCATAGAGGTAGTTGCTTGTGTTCATATGGGTGACTGTGTGCACATATTTATGAGCGACTATGTTTGTATTTTGTTTCCATAAGAGATATCAGTCCATGGGAAGTTGAGGTCTACACGGTGGTACAGAAATCAGCGTTTATTTTTTGAGTGAGGTGCAACATAAATCACCAAAAACATGATGCTGTATAACAAATGGCCTCTTGTTTTTCTTCTGGGCCGAAGTAAGAAACTAGATGTGGCCCGCAATTGTGTATATATGCGCGTTTACTACATATGATGGGTTAAGGTTTTTCACCCAACTAAAAAAAAGGTTAAGGTTTCTCAAAAAGTAATAATGATGGGTTAAGGCTAAGAAATGAAAAAGACCAAAGCAGCGCGTGAGAAATGGTGCAAAGGGATAATGTTGCAGTAGCTATACAATGGCGTCACCAACTCTTATTCTCTCACTTGTATTTCAGTATAAGGAATACAAACATACTTGGTTTAGCTCCAAAGAATGAATACATACAGTTCAAACTTCAGCAGTCACGAGAATAAGAATCAAGAATCTCAACTCCAATTCCACTGGGAGAAAACATGACTAAACCAATATTTTACTCTGACCGAAGAATCAACCAAAATTTGAGGATTCTATAAACTTGCTCGTATGAACATTTATTCATCTCGTTTTAAAAAAAGAACATTTATTCATCTCAAAGTTTTGGTTGATCCAACAGAAAGTTATCTTGTTTTTTTTTTGTTTTTTTTAGGGTGAGAAAGTTATCTTGTGAACGCAGTGTTTTAATTAAACATGAAAGTTATACAAAGCCCGCCAAGTGATGAAATATTGATGCACTTTTGGCCTGTTCTCTAAAAACATAAAGCCCGTCACCACCAGCCCGTGAGGCCCACCTACCGCCTGGCCTTGTCACCATGAACGTAGTTGCTCCTCTATACATCAAGTCACTGCCAAATATTTCAGATGAATACTTGAAAATTGTATGATATGAACTCGAGGTTGAAACTTAGAACTCCACAGTTTGTGAAAGCAACCTCTACATGGATTTCGAAGGCACCTGCACACCCTTTCATCTGCCAGCTGTTTAATTTTTAGCAATTTTCTGGTATGGTTAACCCAAAAATAAACTAGACAAAACATGACACACAATCTGAGAAGATTAACCCAAACAACAATCTAAGGGATAATTCACAGAAACTAGATATGAAACTCGGTAGGTAAGGCAGAGATGGCATATAGTATCTCAATTGATAGTACATAGAACTAAGAATAATCCCTAACGCTAGGAAAAAAGAGAACATACTGAACAATCTTCATTGCGGCGCACCGTGCCATTTTTCATTGCCCCTGCACCTCCACGCGCTCGCCACTCCGTCCGTTTCGACATCCCTGCTCCTCGACTTCAGGCCGAGCCGTATTCCCCTGCACCGCGCCTTCGTGCTGTGTCACGTCGTCCGTCCCCTCCATCTTCGGCGACGGGTGCCCCGGCCTCTACGATAGCGGGTGGCTCGAGGGGCGCCTCTCCGGAGCCGGGCTGGGAGTTAGTCACCTCGCGTCGCGCCCATCGCGTCCTGCCCATGTCGCGCTCCTCGCGAGACGAAGCGGCCGCTCTCCGCTCCAAAAGGCGCACGAAGGCTCGCAGCGAAGCCACAACTCACAGCGGCCGGCAAAGCGCAGCGTGTCCTCCACAAGAAAATGGGGCTCGACTTTGGAGATATGCCCTGGTGGAGGCTACAAAAGAATTCACGAACACCTGCAAGAAGGCTCTGTTTTCCGATTCGGCAATCAACGGGTTGAGGACCCTCCTCAGACTGAACCTGCCGTCCATGACGGCAGCGGGTGAAGCTTTGATTGGCCTTGCTGGCCCAGGGGGAAGCGACTTCCCGCCACCGACGGCGCTAGACGTCTCCGCCTGATCTGCTTCCCGATCCTCAGATCACGCCGCGTAGTTGCGTTTTGAAGGGATGACAATATATCTTTCTGAGAGATTAGACGGTGTAGGTTGAGACCTTTTCGTCTTGCACACCTGTCTTGTATGACTTTTTTCTTTTTGGCCTCGGCGTGTCATGTTTGCTTCTTCTACATCAATATAAAAGACAAAACTTTTACCTCGTTAAAAAAAAAGAATGACGAAACTGAGTAGTTGGGTTGGTTGGTCTCCCGTTTAACAGTGAACGGCAAGAAGCGAGATAAAAAATACCTAGAGCGATGCAAGGCTTTCGAGGTGGTTTGCCTCTGTGCGGGACAGGTGCACGTTTAACAATCTACCTTTTTTTTATTGAGGCACAGGTGCACATTTTGCTTTCTAATAAAGTCACCATTGATACCGCCAAGGGGGAGAGCAGAACGGGAAGGATCAATTAATTACTCCCTCTATTCCAGTTTATAATATGCAATTTCAAAATCAAGTTTTTCTAAGAATAAGATGCAATTTAGACATTTAATGAGAAATTGGGAGAGAGAAAAAGATAACCAATGCATGCACACCAATTTAGTCAATTAATGAGTAATTGAGAGAGAAAAGAAAGGCAACCAATGCATGCACACCGATTACGCTACTCAATACACCAATAGTTAGCCACCTATGTTAGAGATATTTGCCACATGCATCCTATAAACCGGAATGGAGGGAGTAGTAGCATAACAAGAGAATGAAAGAGAAACGAGAATGTGATCGTTTGAGAAACCTACGTGCTACTGTTACCATGTGTGTCATTTGCTCCCACTCAATATGGTAGGATGTAGGGCGGTCTCGGCGCTGGCTTCCAGCGACTCGAGTTAGGTTCCCTTGGCGGGGCGGTGTCCTTGCCCTCCCTGGCCGAAATCCGGTGTTCCCAGTGCTTCCCCTCCACGAAGCAAGAGTAGATCCAGATAGCGTGTGTTTCCCCCGTCTTGGTGTTGCCCCGGTGTGGCGAGCGGTTGTCTGCGCGGGCTGTGGAGCCTGCGATTGTGGGCGCGGGAGGCACAGCTGAGGCTGCGGGCAGCGATGGCGGAGGGAATGAAGGGGATGGCGGGTCTGATGAAGAATATGCGGCTCTCGGAGGCAGAGAAGAAAGGGGTCAGAGTTGGCGGTGGAGCGAAGAGCAAGGCTGCGGCGCCCGAGCCCCAAGCGGTGGGCAGGCTTTTCTCTGAGAAGCCGGCGGCGCCGGACCACCTTGTCCGCTCGCTAGGGAGTGCCTGGTGCCCCAGGGGAGGAATCCTCTGCAAAGAGCTAGGTGATAACACTTTCCTCTTTACCTTCACTGAAGCCTCCGGCAAAAGGAAAGCTCTGGAGGAGGGACCATGGATGTTCAATCGGGAGCTCCTAGTGATGGTGAATTTTGACCCAACAAAAACACTGGAGGAGTTCGTGTTCATCAGTTCCCCATGCTGGATTCAGGTCCTGAAGATGCCCTTCGGACTGATGGACAGGGAGACAGCTGAGCAAATTGGAGAGGACTTCGGAGGGTTGCTGGAAGCAGAAACTGAGAGGATGGCACGACAGCAGGGAGATACCTCCGTATCAAAGTCAGGCTAGACATTCGGGAGCCTCTAAGAAGAGGTATCAAGCTGCTTATGGATGTTGATGACAATGACGAGATCATGGCAGGGGCAAGACGGGAGCAGCCAGAGGATTTCGAGCTGGGGGATGATGGCATTTGGAAGAGGAGGAGGTGGTGCCCTTTTCAATATGAGTTCCTGCCGGACTTTTGTTACATTTGCGGCAGGCTGGGGCATACAAAGGAGAATTGCGGCTTCGGAGATCGAGCTACAAAGGTGCTGGAATTTGGCCCTAACCTGAAAACAGGGCCTATGCAAAGGAGGTTGGGGGAGGATAGACACCGGGCTGGGGGAGGTGAAAATTCTGGTGGAGGCTGGGGTGGTTATGGCTCGGGCAGCAAGAGTGGGAGCAGGAGTGATGGAGGGTCTTAGCGCAAAGAAAATGGGGCCAATTCTGGGGCCATTGTTATTGCTGAAACCAAGCACGGAAAGGTTGATGAGGACGAAGTGACTAGCCCAATCAAACAAAAAACGTCTGAACACCAACAGGACTCCTCTTTGAAGAAAAAGCTGTTGTTTCAGGAGGGTGATGCTGTGTTGCCTGGTGCGGTTGAGGGTACGGAGGAGAGGGCTACGTTGGTAGCTATGGAGGTTGAAGGAGCTGAGCTCGGGGACAAGCTGATTGCTGGCAGCTCAACTAGCCCTGTTTTGTCAGGCAGGACCAAAACAAACACAGAGGAGTTGCCCATAGGGGCTGATCTGGGGAAGAAGCCTAGTACGTTTAAGAGCAGGAGGAAGCCTATCTCCGGGCTGCAGCCGACGAAAAGGGTTTGGGGAATCAAATGACTGCGGCTGGGGTTAAAAGACAAGCTGAACAAAATGGTCTGATGGTGAGATGGAGGTGATGGCTGCACCAAAAAAATACAAGAGCATGAATGGAGAGGAGACCAAAACGACAACAACAACTCTAGGCACGGGGCTGCAGTTTCAGCCCTACAACGATCAATGAAAGCCGTAGGTTGGAACGGCCGGGGGCTTGGGAACCAGGCGGCCGTTCATGGTCTTCAAGACCTACAAAAGGAGGAAGATCCCGATGTTCTTTTCCTGTCAGAAACCAAATTGGACAGGAAGGGAATGGATCGTTTGAAGGTGATTTTGAACATGCCAAACATGGAGTGCAAGGATTGCGAGGGCCGCAGCGGCGGCCTTACGATTTTCTGGAAGAAGGAGGTGAACTTGGTGGTGCGGCCGGTGATGTCCCGCTACCACATTGATGCGGAGATCACGGGGGAGGACGGTTTTGTTTGGCGTTCACCTGCTTGTATGGGGAGTCAAAGTCAGGCGAGAAAGACAAGACCTGGAGGTTGTTGAAGCTGCTCCACGGTCAGTCAAATTTGCCGTGGATGTGTTTTGGCCACTTTAACGAAATCTTGTTCAACAGTGAGAAGCAAGGGGGGCAACCTAGGTCCCAAGCTTGCATGGAGAAATTCAGGAATGCCTTGGAGTTCTGTGAGCTCGAGGATTTGGGTTTCACGGGTGATCCCTTCACCTGGCGTAATCACAGCCACAAGGCTGAGCTGTATATTAGGGAGCGTCTGGACATGGCTGTCGCCAATTTGGCCTGGAGATCTCACTTCCCAGCCTATAAAGTCATCAACGGGGATCCCAGACACTCGGACCACAGACCTGTCATTGTGGTTCTGGAACCTGCCTATCTTGAAAGAAGAAGACCCATGGTGTCTGCTCAACCAAAGTTCGAGGCAAATTGGCTGGATGAGGAGCAATGCGAGGAGATAGTGCACAATGCGTGGACCTTGGCCCTTCTGAACAGTGACACAAAGGTAGCTGAGGTGATAAAGAAAGTTGGCGACGAGCTGCATGCTTGGAGCAGGGACGTGTTGGGCGATCTAAAAAACCGAATCAAGAAGGCTAAAAAAGATCTGGCTAGATGCAGGAAGGGGACGATTTCCCAAGAGCAGGTCTCTAGAGAGCAGCTGCTGCGGTACAAGCTTGAAAGGCTCCAAGATCAGAAAAATGTCTACTGGAAACAACGAGCGCATGCACATTGGCTGAAGGATGGGGACAAAAACTCGAAATTTTCCACGCTTGTGCTTCGGAAAGGAAAAGGGTGAATCATATAAAGAAATTGAAAAAGGAAGATGGAGGTATTGTGGAGGGGGAGGAGGAGCTGAAATCTTTTATTGCTAACTACTACAAGAACCTTTTCTCTTCGTGTGAAGGGGGTCAAGAGGCCGAGCTGCTGTCCAAAGTCCCTCGCTCGGTGACTGATGAGATGAACGCTCATCTCCAAAGGCCTTTCAGTTTTGATGAAATCAAAGAAGCTCTGAACTCCATGGGTGATCTAAAAGCCCAGGTCCCGACGGCATGCCTGCTGTGTTTTATAAGAGGTTCTGGGAGCTTGTTGGAGGGAAGGTGCAGGAGGAGGTTCTTGCGGTGCTGAACGGTGGTTCTCTTCCGACTGGCTGGAATGAAACCATCATTGTGCTGATCCCAAAAGTCAACAATCCAGACCAGCTGAAGGACCTCAGGCCCATTAGCTTGTGCAATGTAATCTACAAGGTGGTTGCCAAGACTATAGCATGCAGGCTGAAGTCTGTCCTTCCAGAGGTCATTTCGGCCAGCCAGAGCGCCTTTGTTCCTGGGAGATGATCACAGACAACATCTTGATCGCATATGAGATCACACACTATATGCACAAAAGGAAGGGGGGAGGGATGGTCTTGCTGCTGTAAAGCTTGACATGAGTAAAGCTTACGATAGGGTTGAGTGGCCTTTTTTGAAGAACATCATGCTCAAGTTGGGGTTTTCAGCTGCTTGGGTGGAGTTGGTTATGAGTTGTGTGACCACGGTCTCCTACAGGATCAAAGTGAACCAAGACCTGTCTGAAGTAATCATTCCGCAAAGAGGGCTGCGCCAAGGATGCCCTCTATCTCCATACCTGTTCATTCTTTGCGCCGAGGGCCTGTCTGCTCAATTCCAAGCCGCGGAAGAGGAAGGTACTCTCCAGGGAATCCAAATCTGTGCTAATGCCCCCAGAATTAATCACATGTTTTTCGCTGATGACTCCATGATCTTTCTGAAAGCAAATGAAGCAAGCGCCAAGAAGCTCCAGAGTATCCTGGCTGTATATGAAGGTGCTTCGGGTCAGACTATAAACAAAAACAAATATGCTGTGATGTTCATCAAAGGTACCTCAAATGCGTCTAAAAGAAGGTTTCTCCATGTCCTCAATATCAATGCAGAGGCACAAAATGAGAGATACCTGGGGCTCCCCATTTACCTAGGGAGATCTAAAAGCAAAGCCTTTGCATATCTTAAAGAGAAAATCTGGAAAAAGATTCAAGGTTGGAAGGAGAAGTTTCTCTCAAAGGCTGGTAAGGAAATTCTGGTGAAAGCGGTGGCCCAGGCTATTCCTATCTTTGCCATGTCCTGTTTCGACCTTACCAAAGTATTCTGCGACGAGCTCAGCTCTATGGTTTGTCGCTACTGGTGGAATAACCAAGACGAGGAGAAGCATCATTGGCTTAGTTGGGAGTGTTTGTCAATGCCCAAGGCTGACGGCGGGCTGGGGTTCCGGGACCTGCACATTTTCAATTTGGCAATGCTTGCGCGCCAAGGGTGGCGTCTCCTTGCTGATCCTAACTCGCTCTGTGGACGCTGTTGCGAGCCAAATATTTCCCAAACGACAACATCTTAAATGCTGTCCCCAAACAGGATATCTCCTACACTTGGCGTAGTATCCTCAAGGGTGTGGCTTTACTGAAGGAGGGCTTGGTGTGGCGAGTCGGCGACGGCTCCACAATCAACATCTGGTCTGACCCCTGGCTTCCCAATGGTGATACCCGCAGGCCAAGAACTTTCCGGGGACTGGCTGAGGTCACTATGGTCTCTGAACTCCTTGATCATGAGACGGGAGGCTGGAACATGGAGCTTATTTACTCGATCTTCCACCCTGATGATGCTGTTGCTATCTTGGCTATCAGTATCTGTGAGGGCATGGTGGACTCTCCTGCTTGGCATTTCGATCCAAAGGGCATCTTCTCTGTCAAGGCGGCGTACAAAGTTGGGGTCATGTTGAACAATAGGAAGACGGGGAAGGATGCGACCTGCTCTCGGGCTAATACTGAAAATAGTACTGTCAAATTTGACTGGAAACACATATGGGAGCTGAAGGTACCCAACAAGGTAAAGATGTTTGTGTGGAGGCTTGCCCACAACAGCTTGGCAAACAAGATGAAAATAAAAAGGGTGGGTGTGGAACTTGACACTAGGTGCCCGGTCTGTCTTCGGCTGGATGAGGATGCATGCCACATATTTCTGAAATGCAAAAAAGTTAAAGAATGCTGGAACTTTTTGGGGTTCGGTGCTGTTAGGGAAATGCTGGTGGGATGTGTTTCTGCCCACAATCTGTTTGAGGAGATTTGGAAACTTGAGGAGGAGGTCCAAATAAAAGCCACGGTGCTGATGTGGGAATGGTGGGGAGTCCGCAACAAGGCCAATGCTGGTGAAGGGGTGGTTGATGCGCATGTGGTCTGTCACCGAGTGGAGCGGCATGTCGTCGATTTCCTCTCTCTTAAACAACCTGAGAAGCCACCCAAACCGCCAGATATTCAGGCCTGGTCCAAGCCGCCAAACAATGCCCTGAAGATAAATTTTGATGGGGCTTTCGATTGCAACAGTGGGAGTGGTGGCTGGGGTTACATCATCCGGAACCACGAAGGCAAGTTTGTTGCTGCAGGTGCAGGGAAATCGGTGCATCTCCGTGACTCCTTGCACGCAGAAGCTGTTGCTTGTCTTGCTGCCATCGAGGGTGCTTCTAGGCTGGGAGCGAGCTGTGTCATATTCGAATCTGATGCTTCTAACTTGGTTAAAGGGCTCACTTCTTCAGAGTATGATCGGTCTTCTATCGGGGTGCTGGTGAAGAAGCAAAACTTAACTGTTCTATGAACTTTGATAGGTTTGCCTTTTCTTTCGGCCGGCGTGCCTGCAATGTTGCAGCCCATGTGCTTGCAAAATATGGTGTTCAGTCAGCTCTTCCTGACTATCTCTAGGTGGACTCTGCCCCAGTGTTGTAACAGACATTGTAAACAACGAATCTGCTGTTATTGTTGAGTAATTTAATTCCATGTTGAAAAATAAAAAAAAATATGGTAGGATGTAGGAGCATAGTGAAAATGGAAGTGCCACCGTATATTGTACTTTTGCGAAGTTAACTTTGTCTAATCCCAGATTAACTAGAGTTAAATTTACTAAGTTAATTCAGCTTTGTCGAATGCAAATATCTAACTGCTCACGCCCTTAACACTCCTAACCTGATTGATTGGAGGGCTTGACGGTTACCAAATTACCAAAAGAAGAGAGTAGTTAACCAGAACACCTCCTTGAAGCAATGAAATGGCGCTGCACTAGTTTTACCAACATGAAGCACTTCGCTGATACACGCTATCCTGCGTGAACAATGGAAAGTTCTAGATGGGACAATCAGGATGCGGTTCTGTGGCATTTAACTAAAATGGAGTATAATAATCTGTAGAGTGGTGCAGAACTAGTCGAGATATATGTAGGTGGTCCTGCCTGCGGAACATTCACTCGCCGCAAGGGTTTGTGCCGGGCAACTAGTCGACAAATAAATATCTAACCGGTACCGGTAGGTTCCAAGCTGCACGGAACTAGTGATGCTGAGGCTGAGGCCCACCGTTTTACAGCTTAACCCAAGTGCTTATTCTGAGCTCAATTTTGCATAGCATGGTTGCTGAAAACCCTCACGCTTCTTCTTCCAACTCCCCCAAGATATGAGCGTGATCAAGGAAGCCATAACTCTCATATGTCCTCCTAGTGTGATTTTCATCCCCCAATCTTTACCCGAGACTTCATCTTCCCAACTAGTCGGAGTGGGTACCATGTTTGTCGATCAAAGATAACATGGCCATCCGGATACAAGCAGTGAATTGACACGGAAGTGAAGATGCGATGCAGATTCTTGAACTTGATTGCAAAGAGGGCAATCTCCACAATCTATCCAACCTCGCTGTTGAAGTCTATTTGCCGTACAAATCCGATTTTGCATTACTAACCAACCAAAAAAAAACTTTTAGGAGGTGCCCATAGTCTCCAAACCGTGGCATTCAGAGAAGTGGATGTGAGGCCTTCAAAGTGCATCTTGAATGCCGACTTAGCGGAATATTTTGTATCGCTCGTAAATTTCCAACTAATAGAGTCAGGGGTGTCGTTTGAAGTTGGACGTGGGTGACCGGGTCCCAAGATTTGTGTAGTGTTTAATGTGATCGATGTGGAAGCCTTGGTGGGTGTCAATTTGGTATACCCAAAATTGTTTTCAAAAGATTTTTGGACCGTACAATTCTTCCTCTTTAAAAGCTCGAAGATTTTTGTTGCAATGACCTTAGGTCGCAATCCGTCAAGCCATGGAGATTTCCACAACAAATTCTTTGTTACAAGACCGTGGATGCGGTAACGATCTCCCTATCATGATCATTGCAAGGATTTCCAAGACCAATCCAAGATTCAGAGTTGTCAACCCATTCTAGTCATAGCCAACAAACCTCAAAGCGTAAGAGATTTTTTCAAGATGCATGATTCCAAAATCTCCAAGCTTAGTAGGCCGACAACACGTCCCAATTAACTTTGCATTTTCTACGGTTACCTTGTCACTCCCACCCATACATACACACCGAGGAGAGCCTTGACCCTTTTGATAATATACTCCATCTTAATCTTGATATGAGCTTATGACTGGAATCAAGATACATATCGGTAGCTAGCTTTCAGTATTTTCTGGTCAATCTATAGAACATTTGCATATATCAATGTTAAAATTAGAAAATTTGGATTGTATACATTCTGAAATGTCATCTATTTTGAATCAAGATATAGTTTCAGATATATAATGCGAGAAACTTGCGCTGGCACTTGTTCAATATATATCTAAAAAATATTTTGTTTCCTGTAGATATTAAAGGGTTTTAGTTTTGAGATACTACACAATGTTTGATGTATACTTGCGGGTATATTGATTTCTTTAATACGTGTTCCTGTTACTCCAGTATTATTTGCTGGCCCATTCCCACTAGTACAGAACGACACATCGGATACCCCTCTATGGAAACGGCAGGAGTTAGGCGACGGAGAATCAAGCCTTCCGCGCGGAAAAAGCCTCCCGCGACCCGCGACACATCGGCAACGGTTGTGCTTTCCGCAACCGTTTGCTTTATATGAGCAACGGACATATTTTCGTGTCCGTATGCATTATTTTCATTATTGTAAATGGTTAATATGGATGACCGTATCCGATGATTCCATCCAGACCTAACGCTATGAGTGGTGTCGAGTTAGCCAGCTGCGGAGATTCCCATAAGACTGAAAGATAGGAGCGGCGGCGGCGAGGGCGGAGGCGGAGGCGAGGGCGGAGGCGGAATCCAGATCTTACATCTGTGCTGCGGGCGTCAATAGGCGCGCGGTGGTTGCCGGCGTCGAGAGGCAGCGCGTTGGTTGCCGGCGTCGAGAGGCAGCGCGTTGGTTGCCGGCGTCGAGAGGCAGCGCAGGGAAGCTTGGGCCCGATTCCACAGCTACTGGGGCGGTGGTATAACCCGAAAACCTACTACTTATTTTTTTAATTATTTTGATTTAGGAGCGTGGAGTATAAATCTTACATATGTAGTTTGCCATTTTACTAGATGGTTCTTGATCGAGCTTGGATGTACGGTGGTCGCACGAATCCTGAATTCTCACAAGGTGTGGTTGAATTCTTGGACAGGGCTTCGCAACACATGCTAGAAAGTAATGAACTGAAGATGTTTTGTCCTTGTCTTGCCTGTAAGAATGAAGTCTTGTGGCCTAGAAGACAAACGATAGAAGAACACATTATTTTGAGGGGATTTATGGAATCGTACACATGTTGGTCAAAACACGGTGAACAACAACCAGCAATCTTTGCCGACAAAAATGTGGGAGTCCGACCGATTAAAACCATCTTTCAGACGCCCTACGGAACTTTCTGCTACATCACAATGTCGTTTGGCCAAAAAAATGCTGGTGCAACATACCACAGGTGTATGAAAAGGTTTGTGCATGAGCAAATTGGCCGCAATGTTCACGTCTATGTAGACAACATTGCGGTCATGTCAAAGAAAAAAACAGATTTGCTTGATGAGCTAAGAGAAACATTCGAGAACCTCCAGGTATACAAGATGAAACTCAAACCAAACAAGTGTGTGTTTGGAGTTCATGCCACAAATTGCTTGGCTTTACCGTTTCTGAACGAGGAATAGAGGTTAATCTGAGAAAAATCAAGTTAATTATCAACATATCAAGACCCACATGTCTGAAGGACTTGCAACGTCTAGCAGGCTCCACCGCTGTTGGGGATATACCAACTGGGGATATCCTCCACATGCATCAATCCGGCTAGTCCAGGGTGGCCCAAAGTGGTTGTGAAGCTTTTTCCAACCGGGTGGCTCAGACAACTGGCGTACAAGGCAGAAGGCGGCCAGATAAAGGAAGGTCTAAGACTGAAGCGCAGGAAGCCACCAGGCCCAAGACGTAGGGCGGCAACTATGTCTGCTAGGTTTACAACTCTGTATGGACACATAGTTTCCTTGTAAACCCTACGTCTTGACACCTATATAAGCCGGACCCCGGGGAGTCTTTAGTGCACGATTTGATACACCTTGTAACCTGACCATGTAAATTGCCATATAGTGACTTATAGCAACACATATAGGATCTCGTCCCCGCCGTGAGATCCCAAGCTGGGTAAACGGCCGTGTTGAGTGTCGACCCGGACGACTCCACCTTCTACCCCATGTTTTCCATTAGGCTAGAGGACAACCGTCTCCTATCTAGGATGTCGATACGATGACAGTTATCTACATAGTCGATGATTCTTTCATGGATAAATAGTTATATTATGTATTTTCGCTAATATTTATAATTTTTATGTGGCTAAGAAAAATTTATACTACTCATGGGTGTAGTTCCACCCATATTTGTTTCACACAATTTAGATCGTATCTATATACTGGAGAGCATGCATGGTAATATGGAGTCTATATGAGGCTATTGCTAAAGTTTTGTATTACGAAGCATCCATCTTTATTTGTTTCTGCGCATGACCCTATCTATATCACGGCTTACCGGAAACATATAATTCAACATATATATAGAACTAATTGTTGGAGATATACCCTATAATAATAATTAAGTTATTATTTATCTCCAAGTTTATTATTAATGTTTATATCTTTATGCTATAACTGTATTGGATATTTGAATAGCAAATACAACGTATTCAAGAGGAAAATCTCCAATGCACGTGTAGAGATATGGACAAGTAAAATAGTTCCCGGTCTTGTCTCTAAGACTAGTATGTCTTGCTGTTTGATGATCATGTTTTACTGATCATGGACTTTGTATAAGTCATACAACTATATGAGTTTATTATCGGAATGATAATAGTACTAAACTGACCCACTATATGATCTTGCTATGAGACTAATCATCAACGATGAAGATAACAATTGATCATATGTTCAGTTATCGTTAGCTATATTTCTGTGCTATGAGAATATCTGGTGACAGCTTATTCGAAACTCAAGTTTTGATTGTCTCCCAACGTTCGACCGTAACGAGGGACCATAAAGGTGGTTTTTAAGCGTGAACTAGAATAATGTATTGGAATAGAGATTATTCGAGAATGGCACATACTCCTCTAGAGATGGAGAGATACATCCTCTAGGCCATCTCAGTATTATTGTTGTCACCTAATCGTCTGGCTAGACACAGCGTGATTAATCACGAGACACCATATATACGGAATGAGAAAAGAGAATGATATTGGTACGAGAATTATATGTGTTATGATCAAAGGGTTCGATCACCCTGGAGCACATTGTCTCAATCTCGAGATATCATTGGTATCGTGTACGCAATCGAATTAGCGTAATGAGTAACACACAGGTTTCGTCGTTCACTCATAAACACAAGGGAGCCAGTACGGCCGTCTGGGTCCCAATGCTGGTTATTGTCTGGTAAGCTCCCGGACATGACTTTGTGTTTACTGAACTTTTTGGGTCACACACTTAAGCTGTGAGTGAACCTTTTATTGAGAGAATAAAGTTGTAGTCTTAGTGGTAATGAGATTGTGTCGGAGTAGCTCCGATGTCACCGGGACTTGTTCCGGTGAAGTATGAGTTAGAGAGAAGGCGGAAATCTAATGTCCCGGATGATAGGAATGGTTTCTATCATTGTCGGATTTATGCCGAGTGTTTATATATAGGAGAAAATATTGTTTCGAGAGTTTTGTCGGCGGATACTAGGTATCCCGAATCATGTAAATATGAGTTATATCACAGGTAATTAATTTCGGGAATTGTGTGTAAAAGGAAATATTCAAAAAAGGAATTAATTTGACAAAACAATTAATTATTTATTTATTTAATCATATTAGAAAAATATTATTAAAGAAATTTGGAGATCAATAAAAGGAGGCGGCCAAGTGGGCCCATGGGGCCCACAAGGCAGCCGCACCCCACATGGGTCGGTGGGCCGAATCCGAGAGGGGGGGGGGATTTCCCCCCGGCCGTGGCAGGCCCCACGAGGGGCGGCGGGCGGAGGAGGACGAGGGCGAGCCGACCGTGGTGGACCCCATCGCGGGCCCCACCCGGCGACAGCCAGAAAGGAAAGAAGGGGGAGGGGAGTTAGAGTCCTACTCCAACTCCACCTCCCAAGCCGAGCTGGGCAAGGGGAGTTTTCCCCTTGCCCAAGCACCTCCACCCTTTGGCCTACTATATAAACAGCACAAGCCCCTAGGGTTTGATAACAACAAACACATAACGATGAAACAATTGCCTCAGTGCAAGTTCTCTCTCTTGTAGATCTCATGTGTTGAGAATTAGACGTCTCTAATCCTCTCATATAGATCTAATCTAGTGATTAGATCTACCACCTAAACTACGCCGCAAGGCTGTCTCTCTTCGTCAGTGCTACTAGTTCTAGGCGGCTGATACCCAATGATGCTACTATGACGGGCGCGTAGTTGACGAGGGAATCTTGATGCGGTGTTGCTCCTTTGTTCCCCGGCAACGGCGCCAAAAAACAGACTTGATGGCCCTTCACGTAGTTACCTAAGTGAAAAGAAGTAAATGGGTTAGGTTGAGACTCCAAGTGCAGAGTGTGTAGTAAGTGGAAGACGTGTTTTCCCCACGAGGGTGACTCGAGGGTTTAATATCGAACTCTCGGGGAATCAGTAGTGAAAGATTTATCTTCCTATCCCTCTTTTGGTTACCTACAAAACAAAGTAAATGTTTTGGTCCTTAACCTCACCTGTGGTTGTCAAACACAAGGTGTAAGAATGATATCAAGATAAAATGCAATGCAAACAGGAAATAAATATGCAATGGTGGTAAATAAATATGCAAGGATGGTGATAACAATGATAAATGATATTTTTGGTTTTTTTTATGATGTATGCAAGATGTAAAAGTGATTTTGTATTTTCGGATTTTAAAATAGCAAAAAATGGAAAAGTGGTAAAAGTTACTGGAAATGTGTTTCTTATGATTAAAAATGGACCGGGGTTTAGGGATGGCAATGGGTACCCATTACCCGCGTACCCTGCGGGTAAAAACCCTATTAGGGTAAGGGTTTGGGTAAAAACAATACCCATGGGTATGTAAATGGGAAAATCTTGTACCCATCGGGTGGAGAGGGTACGGGTATGGGTTCGTATAACCCATACCCGTGTACCCATGTACCCTTATAAATATGTGACAACTGACAAGTGGGTCTCCGAATAATAACCTAATGTACTAAAAAAATCCAATCATGCGCTGCATGGTGCCATGAACGATTGGGATAGGGCGCTTCACATTCTTGGTCCCACCAGGCATACGTATACCTAGCTGGTTAAAGTTATATAACTATACGATGTTTTTTATGACTATTTTCTACTCAATCTGTTGTGTTGCAAACGAGGGTATTTTTACCCGCGGGTAACCCTTTACCCTGTCGGGTGAAGGGTATGGGGAAAAATTGTACCCGCACAAGGGTATGGGTACGGGTGACGGGTAAGGTTGAAGGCGACGGGTAAGGGTATGGGGTGGCTCCACCCTTACCCATACCCTGCGGGTGACATCCCTACCGGGGTTCATGGTTTCACAAATGTACTCTCTCTTTAATAAAGTGGTAGACAATGAAACACTAGAGTTGACATATGAGATTGCAACACAAAAGTTTAGTGACAAGTTACTAATTATATGGGCATCACGTCCTAACATAGAGACCTTTTGTTTATTAGTCTCACTTATACTCCACCAAGATGCGAACTAAATCATAACACCTCGGTAATTAAGATGACTCAGAGTATAGCTTTAAGTATCATGACATGAAGTTAAAATAAGAACATGCTAGATCTAGTCACGGAGAAGTGGCATGGTCACCCACAACCCCTGTAGCAAGGTATTTTTCTTTATCCCTAGTGAGGCAACAAAGTAAGGTAAACATACCCAAGTGGATCGCGGAACTATCTCTCACGTTCACCGCACTAGCCACCCCCGTTACTCCAACTAATGCACACATCACCCCACACACGCTCTCATAAACATGCTTGATCAAAACAAGTAAATAGGAATGGGGTACATAATATGCATCTATATTCATAACTGAAACAAAACATTTGCAATCTCAAACATATATTAACTCATAAAAAGATCCACCACATAGGTATTACATAGATGACCATAATCATGTTCAGCAGCTCATACGGTGCTAATTAGTGAAGCTCGAAGAGAGGAGAGATACATAAGTTACTTCCACAAACCCATAGTCCAGAGGTTGACTACTCCCTCTTCATCATGGAGACGGTGGAGAAGTCGTTGGAGAAGATGGAGACCACGCCTGCAGTGCCCCGCAGGAGTTTTCCCCCTCCAATCTGCAGCTCCAGGTCTCTGTTTCGGTGTTTCTGTGTTTCGGCGGCGCTCCTTCCAGAGAACGTCGGGGGAATTTTTATATAGGTGTTTTTAGGTCAAGACGAGGTCGGTGGAGAAAAGATCAACGGCAACGGAGCTCCGAGGCCCAAAAGGAGGGGTCCCACGCGGCCAGGTACATGGGCCGCATGGGCCCACCTATTTTGGCCCTCGGGTCCCCGCTTGTTTGCTTTCTTCGCTACCAAGTCTTCTTCCTTCCAAAAATTGACGCTCGTAAATTTGCAGGTCATTTGGACGACGTTTGGGTCCCTGAAACATTAAAATAAAGAAATAGGGTTTTCTGCCTGCGCAAGGTTAATTCCATACAAATAGGAAATAAATATAATATTCCCAAAATCATTATAAAACATTGATATAAACCTTATATGATGCAAATATGATTGGAATACAAGTAATATAGCGCAAAGTTCATGTATGCATTTTACATGCATCAGCGGCGAACGCACTTGACGGGTTGGCGCGGTGTACTTGTGGATGCCAATAGAGCGGGACTTGCGCCAGCAGTTCCTCGACAACGGACCAACAACAATCTCACCTCCCGGCGTGGACGTGAGATTCATCATCAAGCTTCGTCAACGTGTACTTCGACGTATGGCAACAATCTCACCTCCCGGCGTGGATGTGGGATTCTTCATCAGGCTTCACCAACATCTGCTTCGACAAACACAAGCTCTTTCCGCAACGGTGTTTGTAAGTATCTTGATCATCGCATTATGGGGTGAAGCATATCTTCATAGAATAGATCTTGGCGGCAAGGTTACGGTAAAATTTAAAGTTTTACCCGCAACCCAATAGTGGTATCAGAGCCGATCTATCCGTAGGTATGATTTGATTTAGAGCACAAGTTGCTGCGAGCATTACATGGTTCTTGCATTAAATTTATTTTAGTTGCTTCCCAATAATTTGTACATCATATTCCACGTCGGCATAGGCAAGATCATTATGAACTTCTGGCAATCCGCGGACCTTCCGACTACTCCTAGTATGCTTGTTGGCGCCAACGAAGTGTTTCAGTAGTTTCGGGTCTATACCTATAGTTGTGGACGTTGTTGCATATATGGACTGGGCATGAGGGTTGGACGCCTCACGGGGGTCACGCACACGTGTGATCGTTTAGATTGGGGTTCGCAACGTTTTCGTAATGTTGGGATCTCAATCACCCCGCAAAGTTAATCTAGCAACTAGCCTAAACATGCTTCATTTCGTAGGTAGTAATGGTTCTTCCGTCGATCCTACAAGGCCACGTAAAACTTGCAAACAAACGTTAGAAGCGTCTAACTTGGTTTTGCAGGATTGTGTGCATGTGTTTTGGTATAGCTATTTTGTTAGGGTGTCTTAACATGATGGTGAGAGCCAAAACAGTTGACCGAGTTCGTCATCGACAATCAAGCGAAGAAGAGTTTGTCCCGTGGACCGGGAGGAGGCGTCGGCAGCGATGCTGGTGACGTGTACTTGGTGATTTTTCGGATGCGGTAATTTTCCCTCGAGGATTTTGCCGTGACCGGGAATTATGAATATATGATCCTGAACGACGAGCGCCAAGGACTTCCGGAGAATAAAAATGCCTATACCGGAACACATGAATTATTATTAATTGCCTATGATGTTTATCCTGTGTTGTTTGCACCTTGATTGCACAGTAGCCGTTTATTAGGGTGAATCCTCAAGTAAAATATCAAGGAGATCGTGTTCATCCAACCGTGGCACCGTCAAACCAGGTGCTTGTCACCGTACGCCATGTACCCGTGAGTAATGTGTGCCAAGGCTTTGGGATGCTGTCGAGTTACGAAACTCGGACACCAGAGGTGCGAACACCCCCCTAGTTGTTCGGTAGAAGGGCGCGAGGTGCTCCGACGTCAGTCCCCGGAGAACGAACACGAACACACAAGATTTTACCCAGGTTCCGGCCGCGTCGCCGCGTAATGCCCTACGTCCTGCTTGTATGGCTTGATTGATGGTGGATGATGCCGTACAGGGTGTGGCTTAATATCCTCCCTTCTATGCTCAAGGCCTATCCGAGCTTCACCCCGGGAAAGTCTCCGAGGTGATGTCAGCTAGCCCCCGTGCTATGTGTCTAGTAGGAAGTCTTGTTCTCTCCCCCTCTCCGCGGCCTCGGGCCTCCTTTTATACATAAGGGGACACCACAGGTGGCCACACTAGAAGCTTCTCATCGCGGATTGTCACGTGTCAAATCCCCTCCTCCAAGTGGCAGCTCCCTGTTGTGGTCGTGGCGCCGTCCAAGCCGCGCTGCCTTCCATGCTGCTTCCTCCGCCGGGCCGAAGAGATGGCGAGTCCGGTCCTTTCCTAGGCCTGGGCCTGCCACAAGCCCTGGAACCTTCAAGGATGGAACGTGTCGTCGCGCCGGGCCGATACTGCGCCAGCGTTCGACAGTGGGTCTGTGATGTCTTGTCCTCGTGTCCTTCCAGTGCCTCCTCTCCTGCATAGCCGGTTTCTCCGGGCAGCGTTGCAGGGTCCTCACGCCATGTATCTCCGCCTGTCCTCCGTGGTGCTGGTCAATTGCGTAGCGTGTTCCTCCCGGGCAGGGTTCCCCGAGGTCTCGGCGGGGTTCTTCCCGGGGCTTCTGGCGGTCCCTTCCCGGGGTGTGGGCTACCCCGAGGGCCGTTGATCTATCCTTCTTCCGCTCCGTGGTCCGAGGGCCATCGTGGGGCAGGCCAGGCTTGGCATCCCCGGTCCTGCGGCGCCGACAGAGGCGGGAGCGAACCGTTCCAGCAGCATGATCGGTTGGTTGTCTTGAAATTCCAAGCATAACTAGTTATGAGTTTTTGAACACGCACGTCGAAAGACGAACAAGAGTTATAGCTACTATAACTAGCATAGTGCCTACCGGTTGGCCAGGGACATGACATGTATCCATGCTTGCTTCGTCGGGCAATCGGGTCCTAAATCACTTAGTGCCAATCACGAGAAGTGTTGGGCTTAGTGGGAGCATATCTTAGATTCAGTTAATTTAATTAAATTAGTGCATTAAAATTAGTAGTAACTTAAAATTCTGAATAAATTTGTTATGTTGTAGAAAATGGATCCCGTTGAAAAAGTGCATGAAGATGAGTTGTTAGAAAAATTGACTGCGAGAAGCGTGATCTTTGCGGATTGGCTTCATGGGCTGATAGAAAATCTCAGGAGACGTGAGTTAGAGCATATTCTGTACACTCCTGTTCGAGAAGGAGAGGAAGACTATTCTCCTATGGGAGAAGATGAGTATCAAGCGGGAATGGTTATGCTAGACATAATGAGTCTTGATCTTAGCGACAGTTATCCACATTATCACCCCTTCCGTCTCATGGATGCTTTGAAAGCTTAATTCTCAAACCAATTATGTCTTGCTATATACAAATTCAATGGAGAACTTAGAGAGTGCAAACTATTGAGCAGAGGCTCGATGAGGGAGCACAAGGATAAGTTCTGCAAGATACTATCTTGAAGCTTGAGGACATTGGGAAACCAGTTCCAGAAAATCGAGTTGTTGACACACTTCTGAGATCACGACAATCATACTACTACGTTTTTTTGGCAGAAGACAGTCAAGGAAGTCTTCGAAATGCTCTTATCAGCTGAGATGGATATCTATGTGCATCACTTGATGACAACATCCGTCTTCCAAGACCAGTGGCGAGTCCACAAGAGGTATAAGAGTTATACACAAGTTATTGACATAATCTCGACTCGAATATATTTTGGTATTTAATACTGAAAATTTTCATGTTGCATGACCGCAGTATGAAAAGGAAAAGAGGCAAGAGATCAAGAAAGAATTGGAGGAAGTGGGGGAAAGAAGGCACCTGAGGCGCCATGATCACCACTATGTCTTCAAATCCAAGTCAATGAAGAAGATTTACACTAGAACTTTAAATAAGAGTTATTTTCAGTCCGATCATTTTTAAATGAATATTTTATATTCTAAAACAGAGTTTATGTTCGAATAATAAAGTATGTGTGGGAATTCCAATTTTGTGAATTCGAGGTTAATATCTTCTTTATTGTGATATGCCATTAATTTTGTTTGTTAAGTCTTTATTGTTTTGATTCGGATATTCTTAAAGTTTTGAGTAATAATTAAACTTAGTTTGATCTTTAATTTCGAGTTATGTTTTTTGTTGGTTCTCTTTGAGACTCTTTAAGTTATCTCTAAAGTTAAATGGATAAAACTAAAATCACACAGTGCCATACACTTAGAGAAATTCGAAATTCATAAAATGCTAGGCATTTAATGAAAATCGAAATCCACGAAATGTTGGGCATTTGGTAGATTCAAAATTGGCAAAGTGCTAGGCACTAGTAAATTTCAAAATTTACATAATCGCGTGGAATCATCCCATTAATTCAATTCTGTTGAAGACTTAATATGAAGTTTCATATTAAAGAAATAGAGTTAATAAAAGGGATAATTGCTTCTGTGCCCTGGTTCTCTCTAGTTTATCTGTTTGTGCCACCCCCGCGTAGTTTCTCTCGTCCGTGCCCTGGCTGAGCCGCAAATGGCCCGCGCACGGCCAAGACGGCCATTTCCGTCTGGTCAACCTCGTTTGACCGTCACTTGGCCTGACTGGTGGGGTCGGCCTGGCATGGCTCGGTTGGAATTTCCTGGGGTTGGCTAGTGGGGTCGGCCTGGTGGGCTCGGTTGGATTTCCTGGGGTCGGCTAGTGGGGTCGCTAGTGGGGTCGGCACGTGGGGACTGCGTGTGGGGTCGGCGCGTGGGGTCGCGCGTGGGGTCGGCCTGGGGTCAGCTAGGGTTTCCCCGCCCACCCCCGCCGCGGCTAATAAAAGGGGGCCGCCCTCGCCGGAGAAACGCCCATTTTCTCTCCCTCTCTCTCCCCCTCCCTCCGTCGAAAATGTGGTGGAGCACGCCCTCGCCGCAGAGCCCCTACTCGCCGATGCCGGACTCGAGCTCTACTCGCCTCAGGAACTGCACGAGATGCAGGAGATGGAGCGAGAGGAGCGGGAGGAGTGGCTAGCGGAGCAGAACCTTCTCCGGAAGCAGAAAGGGCTCTCCCCTCTGCGCGAGAAGAAAGATCAACCATACGAAGTGGCGCATGGAGATCTTCCGCCGCAATCCCCAGTCTACGAGTACGGGCATCGGAGTCCTCGGACGAGCCCTACTCGACGAGGAGCGCGGGCCTGCTGTCGTGGACCAACCGCCCGCGCCCGTCGTCATTGCGCCCATTGCCGAGCCCAATGTTGTCATCGAGGACATCTCTGGCGAGGGGAGCTCCGACGACATGGACGACTCCGACGATGAGGATGACTCCGACGACTCCGACTCCGACGACGAGGACAAATCCGACGCCTCCGATGCCTCTGATGTCACCGTCAGTCCCCCCGTCGCCTCCGACGTCTCTGTCCCCGTCAGTCCACCGCAGCACCCATGAGGAAGAAGAAGAAGAAGGGGTAGTAGTAGAAGTAGTAGTATTAGTAGTAGTTCTTGTTCATGTTTTAAGGTAGTAACTGATTGTGTTATATATATGGAGATAATCGTTTGTTTCTATGGAGTAAATCTTTATTCTGATCGTCTATCTTGTTTGACAAATGCATTTACACCGTGATTGGACATGACGGCTAGGCTAGGCTAGCGGTGGTGAGGAAGCAGTTTGCGACGCGTTCAATGGCCATGCCTATCCGTGCACGCTACATAGACGGCAGGGTGGACTACGGCATGCCACGCACGTATTCAATGTGCACGCAGTGCCACGAACTGGAAGGCTCTCAGATGTGTCTCATCGTACGACTCGTGAAAATAAATATTTGTAAAATTGATTTGCTTCAGATTCTTCCTTTCACGCTAGAACGGATAAACATGAAGAGTAACCCAAACATGAACGGATACGTGCTGCTCGTTCTGCCATATGGTCAATGTAGACATAAATTTACGCAGACTGGCGCGAGCGATCGAGCTGTAACGCAAGTACGTGATTGGAACGCGACCGACATAGCTGAGCTAGTGTATGAAAACTTGACCAAAAATATTGCTTAAATGATTCTTATGATCTTAGTTAAACAAACAGTAGACAGTAGTTCATAAGTAGCCAGTAGTTCATACATATGTTTAGGATAAATGTAGACCCAAATCTAAACTAAAGCGGCCACCGGACCATCTGCGGCTACTCACTATCGGAGGCGGCGAAGGCCTGGTTGAGCCGCTAGCGGCGGCGCACCTCCTCCCACTCCCGCGCGCGAGCGGTGTGCTCGGTCTCTGTCGCAGACCCTGCTCCAGACGCACCTTGTTCATCACCTCCTCAAACTTGGCATCCGCACGGCGACGCTTCTCCGCGCGGCGCTCCGAACGCACGGACTTGGCGAAAACACGCGCATCCAGCTCGACTTGGTCGACGATCTTGAGGAGGTCCTCGCCGTCGTCGGTGGAGGGCGATTCGAGACTTGAGTAGGACTCGTCATCGTCGCTGGACACGGTAAACGGTGCCGGCGGCGCGCGGTGGGGTCGCTGCGATGGGGTCTCCAAATAAAAGCGCGCGGCCCGCGAGGACCCAGCCTGCCCATCGTGACGTCGCTGCGGTGGTCGACGCGCACCGCGCAGGCGGCGCTCCCCCTCCTCTTAGCTACGTTCCTCCTCCTCGCTACAATGACATTCGATTGACGGCGGCGGCGCTCCTCCGGCTCGTAGTCGCTCTCGGATGGGGATGACATGGCGGTGAGAACGGAGATGGGTGGCGAGATGGATGGCGAGAAGGCGGATGGAAGGATAAATGGCCGCGTAGTAGGCGGGAAATGCTACGCATATGGCGGGAAATGCTACGCATATGGCGCGCAACGCGAAACTGGCACATAGATTCCAGCGAGCACGTACATTCCAGCGAGTACGCGAAACTGTCAAACTTGGTCAAAAAAGAGTGAAAAATGAATGGTACAAATGAACGGGTTTCAAGCTGAGTTACGCAAAATTCTGATTTTTTTGAAAAGTACGTATGAAAACATTTTTCATCGAGTCCACTGTTTTTGCTTAGAAGTGGGGCCGTTTACCCTACCTTTGGAGGTCATTTGGAACACATTTTTCAGCGAGTCCACTGTTTTTTGCTTAGAAATGGGGCCGTTTACCCTACCTTTGGAGGTCATTTGGAACACATTTTTCAGCGAGTCCACTGTTTTTTGCTTAGAAATGGGGCCGTTTACCCTACCTTTGGAGGTCATTTGGAACACATTTTTCAGCGAGTCCACTGTTTTTTGCTTAGAAATGGGGCCGTTTACCCTACCTTTGGAGCTCATTTGAACACATTTTTCAGCGAGTCCACCATTTTTTGCTTAGAAATGGGGCCGTTTACCCTACCTTTGGAGCTCATTTGGAACACATTTTTCATCGAGTCCACCATTTTTGCTTACAAATGGGGCCGTTTACCGTACCTTTGGAGCTCATTTGAAACACATTTTTAGCGAGTCCACCATTTTTGCTTAGAAAAGTTTGGAAAATTTATATGGAAAAGTTACGATGAATATGGAAAAGTTTTGGTGTGCCAAAATCCCATTTTGTGTCACTGAGGCAAATGGGGGTGGGCGAGCCAAAATCCCCATTGGGTACGCCGTGGTCCACTCGTCAGCGGGTAAAACCCTAGTCCTACGCGCGCGTCCAATCAGATCGCAGAATGAGCTTCTCGCGGATCGCCCCGAGTCTGCCTGCAGATTCGTTCTAGAGGAACGATCGGACGGCTGCAGTTCAGCGCTAGGGTTAGTTCGACGGTCATTGTTCAAATGGGGTTTGGAGGCACTCAACGGGGTTTGAAGGCACTCAACGGGGTTTTGAAAAGTTTGATAAAGTGTCCAAGCTTCATTTTGAAGTGACTAAGTAGGATCGAGTCTTTGTTTTTCAAATTTCATGTTTTAAACTTGTTTAAATGTCGGTCAACGTTAAGTTGACCGAAATTTGAAATGAGCTTCAAATATTAAAAAAAATCAAAAAATGGAAAATCCTGCGCACATAGTCGTCTTATGTCATATACTAACGATTCAAGCTGATAAACAATGTCTATACACATTCAGATGAAAAATGCATGTATCTAAGTGATATCCTCGAACTATGTCGTATGAACTCGAGGTTCAAATGAGCTTCAAATATTCAAAAAAATCAAAAAAGGAAAATCCTGCGCACATAGTCGTCTTATGTCATATACTAACGATTAAGTTGATAAACATCATCTATAAACATTTCATATGAGAAATGCATGTATCTAAGGCGATATCTCAGACTATGTCCTATGATTTCTAGGGTGAAGAGAAGGGGTTTTGGATTTCCAACATAAAATGTTCAAACACCTCACAAAGTTTCATTTTGGAGTGACTAAGAAGGATCCATGCTTAGTTTTCATTTTCATGTTTTAAACTTGTTTAAATGTAGGTCAACGTTAAGTTGACCGTAATTTGAAATGAGCTTCAAATATTCAAAAAAAATAAAAAAGGAAAATCCTGCGCACATAGTCGGCTTATGTCATATACTAACGATTCAAGCTGATAAACAAGGTCTACGTACATTCAGACGAGAAATGCATGTCGTATGAACTATGTCGTATGAATCAAGCGTAAAGAGAAGTGTTTTTGGACTTGCAACATGATAATTTCAAAATACTCACGAAAGTATCATTTAGGAGTGACTAAGAATAGTCTAGGCATAGTTCGCGCCCAAATTTTACACAAATGTGCGCCAGTGCGCGCCCAGAGCACGCCGTGGCGCGCTCTGAGCGCGTCCGGAGCACGCCATGGCGCGTCCAGAGTGCGCACTTAAAGTGTTCGACAGAAGTACAATAACAAATATTACAAATTTCCTCAAATGTTCACAGCTTTGACTTGCTCCTTGTGTGACTAGAAGGAGCTACGGCCTTGCTCCGGGTGTTCCATGCTGGATTTGGACCAGTTGGGTCCACGACCTCCCCCTTCTTGTGCTTCTTGGCTTGTTTGTTCTTTGTTGCTGGTGATGCTCGTGCTGCTGGTGATGATCCTGCTGTGGTGATGCTCCTCCTGCTGCTGATGCTCGTGATGCTGGTGATGCTCCTCCTAGTGCTGATGCTCGTGTTGCTCGGCTGCTGGTGATGCTCCTGCTGCTGGTGATGCTCCTCCTGCTGCTGATGCTCGTGATGCTGGTGATGCTCCTCCTGCTGCTGATGATCGTGCTGCTCGTGTTGCTCGTGCTGCTGGTGATGCTCGTGCTGCTGGTGATGCTGGAACCCGGGTACTTCCAGTAGCCGAAACTGGTGGTCTCGGAGGCGAAGCTACAAATGGCTCTCTATCATCATCTTCCATTCCAGCACATACTGCCGATACAAATGCCTCTTCTTCAGGATCTTGAACATCACTTCTCGTTCCGTAGCTTCTGTTGCCGCCCCCCATTATTCTTGAGCAGCTCTTTTCTTTGCACGAGTCCTTGGCTGCCAGTAGTCTTTAGTTTTACCCTTCTTACTTGTCTTTTCCCTGGCATTCGAAATTCAAGTGAAACAGATATTAACAAATATGGAAAATATGTTTACTAGTGCATACGACAACCATTCTAGACACACATACAGGTCAAAAAACTCTTTTGCTACGGCTTGTGCTGTGGCTGCGGCTGCTTGTGCTGCGGCTGCGGCTGCTTCTGCTGCTTCATCTGCGCCCCATCCTTGCTCTGTTACAAATGCAGAGGGGCTGGATTGGTGCATAGCTTTTGAATGTGCCCCAATACTCCACATTTTTGCACGGACGCTGCTTTGCGGTTGCACCCTCTGCAGCTGGTCTTATTCTACTTACCCTTGGCCTTTCCAGGTGCTCTGTTTAGCGCCGGAGGGTGTAGTTTGAATCCTGGATCATACTCATCCCATTGTTCTCTTCCCAATAAAGCAGGCACGTTTTCAGCATATGCTGCCTTAAACTTGGCAACAGAGAAATATTCAGACACATATGAATCAACAGCGCTTCCGATGAAGTTCAGGAAGTACATGGCATGTATACATGGCTTGCCACTGATCTCCCATCGCTTACAAGTACATTTCTTGATTCCCAAATCCACTGGATACCTCCAACTCAGTTCTCCGAAGACATATGTCAGCTCAGCCTTAGTGCCGTCTACTCTTCGCAGAGTCATCTTACCCTGCATATTTCCTCGCGCATGCAAATTCTTGATCACACTTGGGATGATGAGATGGCCATATATGATTGTCCAATTCTATTGCGCAATACATCTTCTCCATTATCAACTGCCTGATTTTGTCAAATATTTCCCACACCATTAGACTTTTTAGGTGCTTAATCTTTGCGTTGAAACTTTCAGCAAGGTTGCTTGTCACATAGTCCACCTTGCACTCTGGACAACAGTATTTTTAGCGTACATGGTCTTCAAGTGGTGGTTATACTTCCTCGCGCTGCATGTGTACGCTGCTGGCCAAAGGTTTTCATCAAATACTTCCCCTTAAACTGCTTCTTGAAATTAGCAAGAAGATGTCTCATACATTCCCTGTGCTCTGCTTCAGGAAACACAATTCCTACAGCTTTCTCCAAACCCTTGCAAGCATCTGTATGGATTACCAATCCAGGAGGGTCCCCTATAACCTTGTGTAAATTGTCCAAAAACCACCTCCAGCTAAGCTCGGACTCCACCTCCACCACACCAAAAGCAACTGGAAAAAGCCAGTTGTGTCCATCAACTGCACAAGCAGCTACCAACTGTCATTTCCATGTTCCAATTAGAGAAGTTGCATCCACAGCCAAATATGGCTTGCAACCGTTTAGAAACCCTTGATGGCAAGCCTTGAAAGAGACAAAAGCCCTCCTGAAGATATGTCTCTCCTGCATTATCCCTTTCCCTTTCCCTTTGGACTGCACAACCACATGATCGATTTCTACCACACTACCTGGACTTGCCTTCTCCACCTCAGCTTTGAATGTGTACAACAACTGAAAGCTATCTGCCCATGCAGGACATTGTATGTTCTTCATGGCCTGTTCTCTAGCGTTCCATATCTTCGAGTAATTTAGCTTCGTCTCAAATTTATATTTATCAGTGATTAGTCTGCCGAGGGCAGTTGGTCCAAGGTTTTGGTTCTCTCTTAGCATAAGAGTCATCACCTCTATCAGCCACCCTTTGCTTGCTAAGTATTCTTTATGCCATGCCACCTTAGATGCACAAGTGTGCTCATAGTTGTTATACCTTATCTCTACCATGTCTTTCGCGTCATGTTTGTCACGAATCTTCTGTGGCACAAGAGTGGCATGCAACTTCCACTGGCACCTGATGTCTGGGCAGTGAACCGTATACCTATTTTTCTGACTCTTCTCAATGTTGAAAATATTGTTGCTGATGATGCTGGACATCGTACAAGCTTTCCGAAGTTCATCCACATTTTTGAATCTTGTCCCTGGAGAAAGTATAGGACAATTCCTATCCCATTCAAGCGATGGCATGTCATCGCCATCGTATTCATCTGGAACCAACATGTCAGCGTTCTCCTCCTCCTCTTCAGGACTATCTTGTACAAGCTGAGCGACAGAGGACCTATGGCCCAATTCATGCGCAAATTTAGGAAACATCTTCTCATCTTCATCGTCGGGCACCGCTTCATCGTCTGAATTAACAGCATCTGCACTGCCACTAGTGGGCTGACTTGTACCGCGAGCACGCTGACTTCCACTACCACTGGTGGGCTGACTTGTACTACGAGCACGCTGACTTCCACTGCCACTGGTGGGCTGACTTGTACTGACACTGGGAGGAAGCTGACTTGCACTACCAACGTGCTGACTTGTATTGCCACTGGGTTGACTTGCACTGCCACTGGGCTGACTACGAGGTAACGGCGGAAGCTGATCATTAGCAGCTGCCCCCTTTCCCTTTGTCTTTGGCAATTCAGGTTGAAGTGGTTTCCGAACCACCTCAATCCTAATTTTACCGAATCGCTGGGTCGCGGTCTGAGCAAATAAGAATCCAGCTGCAGTGTCATCGGACAGTGGGATGAAACACTCATCCAAAACTGACTAGTATTTGATCGAAGCAGTATCAACTGTCCGCCAGCTGTATTTGTCACAGCAAGATTTAAACAAATCCTTTAACGTATAAGTCATTTCTATCACCAACTGAAACCAATAAGGAGGGCAGAACTCGAGATCCGGCTGAAAGCGACTGACCATTTCGACTGACAAGCGAAAAGCAGTATTCGGATTCATAATCATATGAGTCTAAGAAATATTTATATTTGCTCATATCTCATAACTTTATGTTAGGGTGAGCGAGGGATGGGCTCTGGCGACGCCCGGGGCGACTCCGGCAAGGGCCGGCACCCCACGGGTCGCTTCTGGGATTGGACGTCGGAGAGCTCCGACGACGATGAGAGTGGCTCTACCCTGGCGTCACCGGCAAGATCCAGGGACTACCGGTGTAGGACACCGGAAGAGAGACCTGGTCGTGACCTTAGGAAGGAGAAGAAACCTAAGAAGAGCAAGCGGAGGCTCCAGGCATGGGCGGTCATGCGTGTAAACCACACGTTCATTGGGAGACCCCAAGAGTAAGGTTTGATGAGTGTAGTAGCAAGTCTTCCCTCAGTAAGAAACCGAGGTTATCAATCCAGTAGGAGGTGAAGACACTTCTGAAGGTGTCAACGGCGCCAGAAAACTTGCGTTGAAGAGGTGGTCACGACGGTTGACTTGGAACCTGCACACAAGACAATCAAACTACTTTGCCCCAACGAATCAGTGAGGGTGTCAATCTCACCGGCTTGCTGAAAACAATGGATTAAAAGTATTGTATGGAAAATGATGTTTAATTGCAGAGAATAAAAGAGAACAATGATTGTAGTAGGTTGTATTTCAGATGTAAAAGAATGGACCAGGGTCCATAGTTCACTAGTGGTGTCTCTCCATAATAAATAACTAACATGCTGGGTAAACAAATTACAGCTGGACAATTGACAATATTGAAAAGTGCATAATATGCATGTGCAAGTTGTAGTGTCTACTATGAGATTCATTTGGGCATTACGATAAGGTACACAGACCGCTATCCAGCATGCATCTGTGCCTAAATAGTCCACCTTCAGGTTAGCATCCGCACCCCTTCCAGTATTAAGTTGCAAGCAACAGACAATTGCATTAAGTAAAGTGCATAATGTAAACAACACATTCATCCTTAGACAAAGCATCATTAGGTTACCCCTAGTGGCAACATCACATCCACAACCTTAGGGGTTGCTATCACTCCCCCAGATTAAATGGAGACTGAACCCACTATCTAGCATAAATACTCCCTCTTGGAGTCACAAGCATCCACTTGGCCAGAGTATCAACAAGTAACGGAGAGCATGCAAGATCATAAATAACATAGGCAAGATATTTCAGTATTCAACTTGACATAGTATCAATATTCATCGGATCCCAGCAAACACAACATGTAGCATTACAATAAGATGATCTTGATCATGATAGGCAGCTCACAAGATCTAAACATGATGGCACAAGAGGAGAAGACAACCATCTAGCTACTGCTATGGACCCATAGTCCAAGGATGAACTACTCACACATCACTCCGGAGGCAGGCATGGCGATGTAGAGCCCTCCGGTGATGATTCTCCTCTCCGGCAGGGTGACGGGAAGAGCTTCAGAACCCTCCCGAGTTAGGGTTGACGGCGGCGGCGGCTCTGGAACTTTTCGTGGTTTTTGACTCGGGTGTTTAGGGTTTTCCCGAGGAAGGCAATTTATAGGCTAAGGGGCGGCGTCGGTGGAGGCCCGAGGCCTCCTCACCACGTGGCGGCGCGGCAGGAGGTGGGACCGCGCCACCAGGTGGTGAGGGCGGCCCACGGCCCTCCGTCGTCTCTCCTTCGAACTCCGTGTACGTGTCAGAAAAATAGGAACTTGGCTTTTTGTTTCGTCCAATTCCAAGAATATTTCCAGAACAACTTTTCTGAAACCAAAAACAGCAGAAAACAGGAACTGGCACTGTGGCATCTTGTTAATAGGTTAGTCCTAGAAAATGCATAAAAATAATATAAAGTGTATATAAAACATGTAGCAATTGGCATAATATAAGCATGGAACATCAGAAATTATAGATACGTTTGAGACGTATCAGGCGGCACGGGAGATGACGGCAACGACTTCCTCACCGGTGAGCACTATTGCATCTCTAGTTTCTGCAGATCTCTCGGTGATGAAGCTGCCGGTGTTGCCGCCTACGACATTCACGCTAGGGGACGTTCTGGACTCCGTAGGCTGGACACTCGTGCAGCGCAAAGGTAAGAAGAAGAAGGACAAGCAGGCCATGGTCACCAGATCTTCATCGCCAAGGGTGAGTAAGCCACCGGCGGCGAGCGGCGGAGATGTTCCGAGATTCTCGGATCGACCGACAATTTCGAATTTTGAATCTTCCCGTTACTGCATCGGGTACAAGGCCCAGTCTAGCCAAGAGGAGAGCCCATATCACCGATCTGGTCACAAGGGCCAACGTGATTGTGGTTTCCTTGCTACGAAAGGCACAAGGCCTCGATCGATCTACCCATCTGGGGTTTTAGATTTGAGACACATAAACCCTAAGGGGTACACAACTCATCGTTCCTCCACGCCGGCGTCACGAGGTCGACGTATCCCTGCGTCGATCGACATGGCGGGACGGGGAGCTCCAAGCGGAGGGTTTCCTCCTAATGGGGGTGACAACAACGGCAACCCGCCGAACGGAAGGCAGAATCTCCGTGCTCAAGGATACAGTGGAGCATGGGATGACCGTGGGAACAACTTGGGCAATGGAGGGCAGAATCGGCCGGTGGGGCGTCCCGTCAATGGAAATCAGGGTTCACAAGGGTACCCTCAGCATAACTTTCGTGCATCTGGTCCGAGCAACAACGAGAGAGGCGAAGGCAGTGGTGTGGCAGATCGGCGTGGACCTCCGGCTGGTGATTTCAGAGGTAATTTCGGAAGCTACAACGAAGGTTCTTATGAGAGGGGCTATAGGCATTTTCAGGGAAACATGGGAAACAATTACAATCAGAGGTTTCGAAACAATCAGGGGAACATTGGGGCTGCTGGACAAGGCTGTGGCGGTCCCATGGCTAGAGGCATGTTCAATAACCGAGGCGGAGGTGTTGCTTCACGGCCAGCTGGTCGCACTGATGTGAACAGCAACGCGAGTATGGAACTCGAACAAGAAGAGGCACCGGTTGTGCAAGCACCTGTATACAGGCCTAAGGAGATAACTAACTCTGATCAGCAAAGGCAGATACAAGAGGTTGCAAACTCTGTGACTACAGTGCAGCAAAGCAAAGCCAAAAATAAGCAGTCCTTATGTTTTAGGTGTAAGCTCATTGGGCATATTCGGACTGAATGTAAAGCAACACTTTGCGTTTTCTGTGATTCTGCGTTGCATTCGGATGAGGCATGCCCTCTACCGAAGATGCCAAAGGCTACAACAATTCTCTACGGGATGGCTAGGGAATGTCTGATGTTTTTCAAAGTGAACAAGTCAGACAACATGAGATTAAAAAATGAAACAGGAAAAGTAGGCGGAATCAGAATTTCAGGGGGAAAAATGTCAGCTCCTCAGGTACTGAAGGAGCTAGACTGGCTAGTACCTGGAGATCATGCGTGGGAGATATATCCCGCATGGGAATCTGACTTTCGCTTGGTGTTTCTTACTAAGGCAGATTTCTCAAGACTCAAGAGAATTAAATGTATTGAGGTTGAGGGGACTGATTTATCTATGTACTTTGAGGACTGGACTTCGAAGCTCATCGACAAGTGGGGGCTTTATGATGTTTGGGTGCGTATGACTAGCAGTCCCGAACCTCTATGCCGTGACTATCTTGCCCTGTTTGCTGTAGGCTCCCTGGTTGGGATGACCAAGGAAGTTGATATGAAATTTACTCGAGAATATGGCATTGTGAGAGCAAGAATCGATTGTGGTAATCCGGAAGGGATCCCAGAACGCTTGATTTTCTCTATGAGGGTGAAGGCTATGGGATTTTCTTGGACATTGAGGCAGCAGATGGATCTATTGTTGCTGCTGGTGATTTTGTTATGCATGATCCGGATGAAGATGGGAAGGAGGGGAAAGACAAGGAAACACATGGCGTTAAAAATACCGAGAAGGAGAAATCTGCTAGCACTATTGTTAAGCAGACAGATTCAAAGGGAAAAGATGATAAAATCGAGGACATGGAGACGGATGACAAGCCTTCGGACTCCATTGAGCATATTCAGTTTGGCACCGTAAACTACACCCCCAAGTCAAGTTTCAACAAGAAAGATGGGCCCCAGTTTGTTTCATCGCCAATTCAGTCCGGTTCTTTTGATACGCCCTCTCACATCCCAAGTTAGCTTCTGTTGGAGTTTGTGTTTCTGAACCACGCGGATTATGGGGTGATAGGGTGGAGGAGGATGAAGAGAGCCTACCTTCACCTTTAGCTGCTTCGGCTCCCCCAGTACCGCTCACGGCCTCAGCCAACAGAGGCCACGACAGAAGATGTCGCTCCTTCTGCTACAGCAGCATGTGTTCAGAAATCCTCGCAAACCTCGTCCTCGTCGGGTGCCCCTGACCCGATAGGGTCCGCCGAGGTTGCTATGGAGATGGAGTTCGCTGATTTTCAGAAGATGATGAATGAGGGTGAGAGAAAAGCCTCCATGTCACCTCGTTCCACAACACCACCTCCTCGGGACATCGAGGCTTCCGCTACTCCTTCGCCGCGCACGCCAAGCGGTGTGGCCTGCCACGACTCCATTTCTTCGACAAGACGAGGAACTGGAGTGTTCCTAGGCGGTCGATTCTCACAAGAAGAGATCATCCCTTATGGTGGAATTCCTGAAGACCGGTCAACGGAAGTGCGATCAAGTTCGCGGATACGGCTCCAAGCTGACGCTGATGATACTCAATTGGCCAGAGCTCAAAAGAGGGCTCAGGAGCATGATCATTTCGACATGCCAGGTACATCATCGATATCTAAATTTACAATAGCTTCTTTTTCTGATGATATGGTAATAGCTAGGGCTGCATCGTTAGGGGTATCTTTTGGGGAATCTACTAGTCAAATTGAGTCTTCTATAGCCAACATCAAAGAATTATACCTAAACCGAACTTTAGTAATGTTAAAGAAAAAAGAAGATGAGATGAAAAATAAAGAGACATCTACTGGACAACAGGTGATCGATGAAGCTCTAGAGCTGAGCACCGATTTAGGAGACAAGGAAAATTCGGGTTCAGAAGGTCACAAGGACCTCGAGCACCCTGTAGCTAAGAAAAAAGAGTATATAAAAAGAAGAAGTATGATTCTTCCTCGGTTCGTCGTAGTATTCGGCTTAAAGTTAAAACAAAACAATGGTAAAAGGTAGTTTTTGGAATAGTGGGGGCTTTAGAGATACGGCAAAACATTTGGTGGTTTCAGAAACAATTCGTGATTTCAAACTTGATTTTTTTGCGGTGATAGAAACTGGCAGAGATAATTTTAGTGCACCATTTCTAAGGAATTTGGCAGGAGGTCTAGTTTATGTGGGGTTCTGTCTACCTCCACAAGGGAGGTCAGGGGGTATTCTTGTAGGTTTCAATGCCCAAACGATCCATGTTAAAAACATAATTCCAGGGGATAGATGTGTGAAGTTCCAAATCTATCTATTATATTATTAAAGTAACAAACAATGAACCACGATGCATTCTAGCCTTGCCTTTATTTGATTTGCTTTGCATGGTCTTAACTGACGGTGTACAGATCCATACACAACATGGAAAGCTGACGCGCTGGACGTCGCGGGCAGGAGAAGGCGAGACATCCACAACGTTAGGTGCTGCATATGCTACACAAGCTCTGCTGAAGCCTGAAGGTATTTCTTTTTTTCTTTCAATCGACGATATTTTAATTGCTGTCCATGTTCCTCAGCGCACTCCAGGCTGCAGGAATGAAAAATAGGTTGAATAGAAATAGCTAATGATCAAGAAACGTGTGGGATCGGATCGGATGTTAATACGAATATGATATATCCAAGGAAAAAAAATGAGTAATGCAACTGCATAGTACGCATCCATATACAGAAATAAAAAATACATCACCCGGTTATTTTCACGATATGCTGCCGACAAGAAAGGCTAAACGGCTAGCCGGAGAAAAAGGGGATCTAAGTCTTAGGTGCAACAAATCAAATTTGTATATAATGATTGAAAATATTTTATTTTAGATTTTCCTACAAGTACATGCCCAGATTTGAAACAGATTTTTTTGGAACTGTAAATTTGCGAAACTAGCCATGCACCACAATGCATTTGGTTATCGTACAAAAGCTACACTCAACATACACGAAGTGCAATCTTTTTTAAGATGTAAATATTATCTCATATATCCATGTTAGGTATGAACCAAGTCCCGCAAGTTAGCAAAATAAGAAACTAAACCAAGTAGACAGCAAAAACATAAATATAAATCTAGCCATGCAAATGCACGGGTCATATCGCGTGTGGGTAAAAGAACATAGGGATCACAAGTAAGCAAAAGAGGATACACTGAGATTTCATGCAATTTTCCTTTATTCTGCTATCCTGGGTGGGACCCATGTCATACTATGATAAAAAAGTTATATGGGGCCCATAAATTTACATTGTTCAAGTTTTAGCACTAATCTAACTGAAAATTAATCGAATAGTTTAATGGCTTTGGTGGCATTTCACTCATGTACGAAATGTCTTGAAGCTAATATTTTCATGTTAGAGTCATTCTGGGTGCAGCCATCTGGCAAAGGAGGATACACCGAGCTTTCATGCAATTTTCCTTTATTCTGCTATCCAGGGTGGGACCTATGTCGACGGCCTGATACTATGATTAAAAAGTTATATGGGGCCCAGAAATCTGCAATGTTCAAGTTTTAGCACTAATCTAACTGAAAACTCGAATAGTTTAATGGCTTTGGTGGCATTTCACTCATGTACGAAATGTCTTGAGGATAATACTTATATGTTAGAGTCATTCTGGATGCAGCCATCTGGTAGCTAGCTGAAGCTAAAGGCACCAGAAGCTAAAGATTTAGGATGTTAAAGTGAAACCTAGGTGAAACAAAGTAATATGCTGGTCTCGGCAACATTGAAGTTCATGTTGGTTTTGATCTTCGCCACAAGTGCTATGATCCATAAATACCAATTGAAATTGGTACACGAGTTGTGTTTGCTCTAAGCTTTTAGAGAGAAGACGCAGTTTACTTTTTCTCTCTCATGGATCAGTACGTATCTTTAAGGTCAAGGAAGGAGATGCACAAATAGAGGAAAAATTATAATATATTTATACTGTTTTCGATATTGTTATGGTCCTGGTGTAAATACTTTGTGCGACCGTTTTCTTCCATAAATTTGGTGGCTGTAATTGAACAGATCTTATGTTATATTCTACATGTTCTGTTTATATGCCATTAGAACTCTCAAAACTCATATTTTTGTTATGTATGATGAACATAATTCCCCTTGCTCGCTTTATTGCTGAATGATTATACAAGTGATGATAATTGTGTTTGCAGCCTAAGCTCGGCTTTTGTTTATATATTTTATATCTTCATATTTGTAGGTCATTTTTGTAGGTGTCGGATCCTACCAGATAATGGGTTGTGGAGGACATGACAACATAACTTTGTATTAAATCACATGAGAGGGATTTAGCAAACGTAAAAAAAAGCATAAGAGGGACCTGAAGATTTAAAATGTCGGTGCTAGCCGCGCAATTACGCGGGTCACCCAGCATCTACCACAATCATGCAATTCCTAGGCTAAAAAATAATGCAAATCATGTGATTTGTCTTTTCTTTATCGAGAAAATGTGATTTGTCTTTTGTTAATTTACATGTTATCATCCGATCCCAAATCATTGCGTCTAACGGTGACGCCGCTGCCGGTGAGGCTGTCAAGCGAAGAAACCATGCGGCTTAGCGATTTAGCTCCTTGACTCTATTAGAGTTTGTCGCCTGACGCTCCTGCACCCACTCCGTGAAAAAGTAAGAGATATCTTCAGATTTCCTACTATATTCTTCTGCCCGCCAAATGCAAGCAAATAAAAGCTAGATTAGATTCTATAGCATAACCACTGTAAGTATATTTGTTGGTACAAATCTTTAGTTTCTTCTTCCACCAATTTGATTTCTTGAAAGTATATTTTTTTAATACGATCAAGGAACGGGAACATTCGACTCACTGGTAGAGGAAAAATAGGAATTTTCTTGCACGCGCTTTAAAAGAGAGATATAGAGTGTGGAACTGTGGACCGTGATTTAAAATCACAGAGCATGTCTTGCAACATGTAAGGAGAAAAAAATATGGTTGAATAAAATATTATTAATATGTATGAATGTTTTTGGAAAAAAAGTATATACCAAATAATACGGGTAAAGAGAATAACATAACACATCTGGCTACATGAAAATAGTGTCTAATAATCCCTAAAGAGATCAAACTTATAATTGTGAGTTGTAAAATAAATATAAATTATGCATTACCAATTATAAAGATGAGGAAGGATATAAAAATGATAAACAATTTGTCACAATATTTTTTCGGATCCAATGACATTATAAAATAAAAACTACACAAGTGGTTCAAGCCACATAATTTACATGAAATGGAAACACAATGAAAGAAAAATATCTAAGAGAGCTTATTGAAACCTCCAATAGATTAATTGGTCTTAAAGTATTACTTAAACAAAAATCTTATAATGTTTCTCTAAACTTTAAATTATGTCTCAACAAGAAATGACATCAACAGGTAATCTAGCCGCGCAAATGCGCGGGCCACCCAGCTAGTTGTATCTAAAATAGATAATTTTGAGTGGATTTTAGTTGCTGTTTATGGAGCAGCTCAAGATGCCCAAAAAGGGGATTTCTTGGCGGAATTAGTTCGTATATGTGAGGATGAAACTTTGCCTATTTTGGTTGGAGGGGAGTTTAATATAATTCGGAGACAAAGTGAGAAAAACAACGATCATTTTAATGACAGATGGCCGTTTATTTTTAATGCTATCATTGAAAGTCTAGACTTGAGAGAAATAGATCTCTCGGGTAGACAATACACTTGGGCAAACGGTAGACCTAATCCAACCTAAGAAAAATTAGACAAAGTTCTCGCAAGTGTTTCCTGGGAACAAAAATTTCTGTTGGTTAGTGTTAGAACTCTAACCAGAGCTGGTTCGGATCATACACCGTTGCTTCTTAACTCAGGAGAACAAGCTCACCTGGGTAATACAGCACATTTCTCTTTCGAGTTATCTTGGTTACAAAGGGAAGGTTTTATTGAGATGGTGATCAAAGAATGGGCATCTATTTCAGTAGGTACCACACCCATGGAGATATGGCAAAACAAGATTCGCCACCTCCGCGCTTTCCTTCGAGGATGGGCAAAAAATATCAGTAGTGTTTACAAAAAATAAAAAGAAAGATTACTTGGCCTTATTGATTTATTAGATATCAAAGCTGAGAGTACACTTCTTAATACTGCTGAACGGGAAACATTGCGAGATGCCAATCAAAAATTAGCCACTCTTAGAAGGGAAGAGGAAGCCAAGTGGACACAACGTGCAAAAGTGAAACATATCCAGGAAGGGGGGATAACACTAGATACTTTCACCTAATTGCGAATGGAAAACATAGACGGAAAAGAATATATCAGCTTGAACAAGAAGAAGGAACAATTATTGGTCAGGAAAATGTCAAGAATTACATTACCAACTTCTACAAGAAACTGTATGGTAATTCGGATGCTCATTTTGTCTCTTTAGTGGAGACCGAAACAGCAGACATTCCCCAAATTTCAGAGGAAGAAAATAATATACTTACATCGGACTTTGTAGAGAAGGAGGTGTATGAAGCGATTATGCAAATGAAAAAGAACAAAGCGTCGGGTCCAGACGGTTTCCCCGCTGAGTTCTATCAGAAATTTTGGGGAACTATTAAACATGACTTAATGAATTTGTTCAAAGCTTTTCAACGGGTACCGTAGTTTCATCTCAACTATGGGAACATTATTCTATTGCCAAAAAAAGATAATGCTGCTCAGATTCAACAGTACCGTCCAATATGCCTCCTTAATGTTAGTTTTAAGATTTTCACCAAGGTGGGAACAAATAGGATTACAGAGGTTGCACATAAGGTAATTAGACCAACGCAAAAAGCCTTTATGTCAGGAAGGCCTATCCTTGAGGGACTACTGATTTTACATGAAACAATCCATGAACTTCATAGGAAGAAAATGGACGAAGTTCTACTAAAAATTGATTTTGAAAAAGCTTACGATAAAGTACAATGGCCTTTTTTACAACAAGCGTTGCGAATGAAAGGCTTTTATCCTAAATGGTGTCAATGGATTGAACAATTTGTTAGCCGAGGAAGTGTCGGGATTAAAGTAAATGATGATTTAGGTCACTATTTTCAAACGCAAAAAGGTCTGAGACAAGGTGATCCTCTTTCACCAATCCTCTTTAACATCGTAGCGGATATGCTAGCTATCATGATTGCAAGAGCTAAGGAAGATGGACAAGTTGAGGGACTAATACCACACTTAGTAGATGGGGGAGTATCAATTCTTCAATATGCGGATGACACTATAATTTTTATGGAAGATAATCTTGAAAAGGCATTGAATATGAAGCTTATTCTGTGCATTTTTGAACAACTTTCCGGCCTAAAATTAATTTCCATAAGAGCGAGCTCTTTTGCTTCGGAAAAGCTAAGGAAATGGAAGAACAATATAGAATATTGTTTGGTTGTGAGTGCGGGACATACCCATTCAGATATTTGGGAATTCCAATTCACTTCAGAAAGCTAACTAATGGTGAATGGAAGATGATAGAAGATCGTTTCGAGAAGAAACTAGCAAGTTGGGCCAGAAAACTCTTGTCATATGGAGACCGGCTAATTCTAATTAATTCAGTTCTGACAAGCCTCCCTATGTTCATGTTATCTTTCTTTGAAATACCCATAGGGGTACGGAAAAGATCGGACTTTTTTAGATCGCGTTTTTTCTGGCAAAGTAATGGTCATAAGCGCAAATATAGACTAACTAAATGGAACATGATGTGTCGACCTAAAGACCAAGGGGGTCTCGGGATAGAAGTTTTAGAAATTAAGAACAAATGCTTATTAAGCAAGTGGTTGTTCAAGATTTTGTCAGAAGAAGGAGGGGTATGGCGAGAGCTGATTCATAATAAATACTTACGCTCAAAATCATTATCACAAGTGCAAGGAAAATCGTCTGACTCTCCTTTTTGGAAGGGCCTAATGAAGATAAAAGAAGAGTTCTTCGAACATGGGTCTTTTGTTGTAGGGAATGGAAAGAGTACTCGATTTTGGGAGGATACTTGGCTCGGGGACAAGCCCCTTTGCAATCAGTACCCTTCCCTATATAACATAGTTCATCGCAAACAAGTCTCGGTGGCTGATGTTTTATCCCAAGCGCCTCCTCCAAACCTAGGTTTTAGGAGAGCTTTAACCGGAGCTAAATGCACAAGATGGTTACATTTAGCAAACCGGCTAATGCAGGTTAGCCTCACAAATCAAAAGGATGTTTTTAAATGGGGTCTAACTAGTACTGGTATCTTTACTGTTAAATCGTTGTACCTAGATTTCATGAGTGATCATACACGGTTTCTCCGTAAATACCTTTGGAAGATGAAAGTACCGCTGAAGATCAAGATTTTTATGTGGTTCTTGTACCCTAAAGCAATTTTAACGAAAGATAATCTAGCTAGGCGTAATTGGAATGGTTCTAAAAAATGTTGTTTTTGTGATCAAGATGAAACAATTCAACATCTATTTATTACATGTCCCCTTGCACGAATGACTTGGCGTATTGTCCATATAGCGTTTAATATTAAGCCCCCAAAGGATTTATCACATTTGTTTGGTACTTGGCTTAGGGGAGTATCCACACTAGAAAAGGTATCCGAGTTGGTGTTTGTGCCTTGCTTTGGGCAATTTGGAATATACGCAATGATTATATCTTTAACAGGGCAAAGAAAACTTCCTTCATGCAGGTTATCCCGATGGCTACTCATTGGATCCGTACGTGGTCCTACCTACAATCAATGGAGAAGCGCGGCGCAATGGATTTTGGGTGCAGCCGCCTGGAATCGGTCGCGTCGGATCTGTATTCCCAGTTCAGCTGGCGGTCTGATCTTAGGATAACATGTTAATGCAGTGTCATTCTATGTTGTCCTTATTTTTTAGATGGCTCATTCATGTCGCAACTTTAGGCGACCCATGATGTAATAACTTTAAACGGATTTCGGCTCTTGAATAAGTAATAAAAGCCGCATGCATCAATCGATGCAGAGGCTGGGACTGCCCCTTTTCTAAAAAAAAAATATTTGCTCATATCTCAATTATGCAACGTGCCAGGTGTAGGTGGGATATGGAAAATTCTTCCTTACCATTTGTGACGCGTTCTGCATTTAAAGACCTAACTAACACATCGACAAGAACATATGCAAATGCCACGAGTAGTGACAATCTCCGAAACAAAACACCAAGTCGTAATGGCTGGTATGCCCCGATGACTGATGAGCAAAGGGCCGAGTACCTGGAGAAGTAGCGTGCGGCTCGACAACAAAAGAAGGCTGATGTTGTCTCTAAAAATGCAACTACACGTCGAGCGAGTGGGCAAGGGTGGTATGCCAGATTGATGGATGAGAAGATAGCTGAATTCCTCGATAAGGAGCGCATATCACGCCAAAAAAGAAAATGGCTGCAGTCAGCGGGTGCAGCGGGAATGTCGAAATGCCTGGTAATCCTCGCGAAGGGTTTCACCTGGTAAGGTTGATTTTTTTGTACTACGTACCATTCACGTGGACGCACTTGCACCATTATCATTTCTCTCTACCAACACTGTAGGGGTGATGCATATGGGGTCAGGACAGTCGTGCATTACTCAGCAGATGCGAAATCCAACTGCACTAGGTATGTAAGTCAGGACAATTCTGCCATACGCATCATATTTCAATTTTAATGACACCCTTGATATGACTGCAGCACTACTCAATTCTAATTATCTCTATCTACATGAAGCCAAAATCTGTCAGAAAACGATGACATTAGCTGGCTTCATAAGAATGATACTTATCACGAACAACGACAACGGAGAACTACACACCGTCTATCATCGCCACTGCCCCATCTATGCGAAACCATATAAGCATTATCAGGTGCATTTTTCCATCATGATACGCATTCAGGTGCCCAGGAGGAGATAATAGAATTAGAGTTAAATTGTGTGATGTTTTCAGATGCTTTTTCCTATGTTGATTCAAAAAAATTGTGGTGTTTATGAATAATGTGGGGGCAGAACTACACATGCAATGCAAACATTAGAAAAAAATATATGAGTTCCAATCTTGGTCGTATGTTATTTCTTTTTCTTTGATACCAAGCAGGCAATGAGGCATGGCAGTTCTAGGCTCTCTTCAGTATAGAGTACCTGCTTCGATTTACAATAGCAGCTCTGGATGTTTTTACTTTAATTTCCTGTATTTCATTCTACAAGTTGGTTTGTTGCTATCTCTTGAGTAATTTGTCTATTTTTAAATGCTCTAGATTCTCAGTAATGTATGGTAGGTACAAGTTTGCTCGCAACTTTTAGTCTGTCATACAAGATATCCGTGTCCTCTAGATTCATACCCCAATTCATGAGTGATTTCCTTTATTTTGGACAGTTGAATATGAGCGGTGTAATTCAATGGGACTGCTACTCTATGGATTCTGAATTAAGTAATTATTTTTATTAATCCGTAGGCTACTCCATTCAATCAGTTATCCAAAATCCAATGGAATTGTATTGACACATCTGAAGCTTTGTAAGATTCATGTTTTGTTTTCAGCAAGGTCTCTGAGAAGGAGCACTGTGGAGATGGTGATATGGTTACAGGGTGGAGGTCATAGACATGTGTTTCATGGTGGAGAAGGTGTGCTATGTATGCATTGAGATGCATTGGGTCAAGTTAACGAAGCGGAGAATTAAGAGGGATGGATGGGATGCAACATCTGTAAAGGACGCTGCATGTTGCTGCTTTGGTGCTGGAGGCAAATGTTTGTAGTGAGGGAACTGTGAAGCAGAAGTTCATGGAAAATAGCATCATTCTAGGAGGTATACATCTCTGTTCATTTTCAGGATTGCTACTCTTTTTTTTGCTACCTCTCTTTGATAATTTGATGTTCATTTCACTGGCATGGAACTTAGAAGTTAGAACGACCATATTGACTATGAATATATTATATATGTTGATCCCCGTTCTTTTCTTACGAGTAAAAAGCTAAAAATATAATGGTTTGTTTGTGTAGTATCTTGAGAGTATAGTACGCTGAAGGTGCTTCAAAATCACTTTTTGTTTTGCATGCCCATGTCAAGTGGGGAGTCTCAGGAAAAAGATGCAATGTTGTGTACACAAAAAATTAACACCGTGTATTTAGGTTGCCAATTTGTTATTTTTTAATAATAGATCCAAATAGACATATGATACTATCACTTCCTGCAAACAAGAACATAAGCAGAACTGATCCCCTACGAGTCATGTTAGTGTAACTTTCTTATCAACTGATCCCCTACAAGTCATACACTTCAAATGATTTCTCATACACCGATAAATCTGGAAAACAATGTTTTTGGTGTTTTACGCCCTCTTACTTAAACCGGTAATAGTAATAACAATACCATAAATCAAATTATGCTTTCAATTTAGTCTCTTTGTGTTTAGAAATTTTAGGTTAGTCAACACGTGCATTGCACGGGCACGATTACTAGTCATATAAAATGCTCAATGTTGTTGTTGGACTAAAGTAGCATAATTATTTGCTGAGAATAATTAATTTGGATTATGAGAATAATCTGGATAATTATATTATGAGTGTTTGAAGTCAGCCGTGTTAATGAGTAAGAATTCTATTCTTTCATTTTATAAATCGAAGAGACTTAAAAGTCAGTGGGAGCTGATATTATATTTATTGAATAAGGCTAGGCCGAATTAATAAATATATATCTTGTGATTTAAAGAGTTTAAATAAAATGTCAGAAAATGTCTTATTAAAGTTTTGTCTATAAGATAAATTTTAATAAAAATAGGTATCAATGTACTAAGTACAATTATGAAAGGTAATTCGAATTGTGTCTTGAGTTAAAGAAATTTGATCAAGAATTCGTAGCGTGATATTTACGAGACACATTGACATTCGTAGTCAATGATGAGCGAATAGAGAGGAATAAGATCAAATCATATTTAATGTGATTTTTCTTATCTCACTACTATATATAGTACATAAAGCCGAAAGTTTCCAAAGTGTTGAATTTTAAATTTGGCCACGGCGTTAAAGAGAAATACTTGAAAAAGATATTCTCATAAGAGAAGTTAATTAAAATGTAATTAGTCTTAGGGTTTGGTAAAAGGACCCGATGGTTAAATTACAAAATTATGACGACGAGGAGATTTTGTAAAGCTTCAAATAGTGTCTATTGAGATTTGCTCATATACGTATTTGTGGTGGAATTATAAAATCAAATTTAATATGATAAATGCAATTTCAGTTGATAAATACTTAGTGTTCTGATTTTACCAAATCACTTGAGTGTTATGTGTGGATTCTATAACAAAGATAGTTCATCTATCAAGGATAGTTGCATCATTGATGTGAGACGTCATGATAAGCAAGTTATTTGATAAGTCATTGACTTGGTGAGGTTTCAATAGACGTTATAATGATATCATACGAAGGTATCATATAATGCTACTACGGAAGCGGATAGGCCGACATCCAACTCCTAATATATCCGACTTGCATCGTCAAGTTTGACATGTGAGGAGTTAAACAAGTTTGTGTACTTTGGTTGGATAAAAGTTTTAGACATAGTCTCAGAGCGCATGCGAAAGCGTGAGTGGCACTTTAGTTCCATTTGGTGTCATGTCATCGTGCTAACTAGAATCATTACTTTCTAGTGCAAGTGGGAGACTGTTTGAGATATGCCCTAGATACAATAATAATTAAGTTACTATTTATCTCCAAGTTTATTATTAATGTTTATATCTTTATGCTATAACTGTATTGGGTACTTGAATAGCAAATACAACGTATTCAAGAGTAAAACCTCCAATGCACGTGTGAAAATATGGACAAGTAAAAAAGTTAGTGGTCTTGTCTCTAAGAGTAGCCTATCTTGTTGTTTGATGATCATGTTTTCCTGATCATGGACTTTGTATAAGTCATACAACTATAGGAGTTTCTTATCGGAATGATATAGTACTGAACCGACCATTGTATGATCTTGCTATGAGAGTAATCGTCACCGATGAAGATAGCAATTGATTATATGTTTAGTTATCGTTAGCTATATTCCTATGCTATGAGAATATCTGTGACCGCTTACTCGACACTCAACTTTTGATTGTCACCTAACGTCCGACCGTAACTAGGGACCATAAAGGTAGTTTTTTGGCGTGAACTAGAATAATGTATTGAAACAGGGATTATTCGAGAATGACACTTACTCCTCCAGACGATGGAGAGATAGATCCTCTAGGCCATCTCAGTATTATTGTTGTCACCCAATCGTCTAGCCAGACACATCGTGATTGATCACAGGACAACATATATACGGAATGAGAAAAGAGAATAATATTGGTACGAGAATTATATGTGTATCAAAGGGTTCGATCACACTAGAACACATTGTCTCAATCTTCAGATATCATTGGTATCGTGTACGTAAGGGAATTAGCGTAATGAGTAACACACAGGTTCAGTCGTTTACTCGTAAACACAAGGGAGCCAGTACGGCCGTCTAGGTCCCAATGTTGGTTATGTCTGGTAAGCTACCGAACATGATTTTGTGTTTACTAAACCTTTCGGGTCACACACTTAAGCTGTGAGTCAACCTTTTATTGAGAGAATAAAGTTGTAGTCTTAGTGGTAATGAGATTGTGTCAGACTAGCTCCGATGTCACTAGGACTTGTTTCGGTGAAGTATGAGTTAGAGAGAAGGCGGGCATCTAATGTCCCGGGATGATAGGAATGGTTTCTATCATTGTTGGATTTATTCCGAGTGTTTATATAAACGAGAAAATATTGTTCTGAGAGTTTTGTCGCAGATACTAGGTCCCAGATCATGTAAATATGAGTTATATGATAAGTACTCCCTCCGTGTCAAAATACAATGCACGCTATTTTTAAGGTGGTCTTTGCCGCTCAACTTTGATTATCGATTTATAACAAAATGAAATTGAATGAAAACGTATATGGTACTGTTGGATTCGTCTTGTAAAATTCTTTAATTTCATCTATCTTTATAAAATTTGGGTACATATTATAAGTACAAATCATGGTCAAAGTTATACGGCGTTGACCAGCGAAATTAAAGGGCGCCTTATATTTTGAGACAGATGGAGTAATTAATTCGGTAATTTTATGTAAAAGGAAATATTCGAAAAATGAATTAATTTGACAAAACATTTAAATATTATTTAATTAATCATATTGGAAAAGTATTATTAAAGAAATTTGGAGCCCAATAAAAGGAGGCTGTCAGGTGGGCCCATGAGGCCCACAAAGCAGCCGCACCCCACATGGGGCGGTGGGCCGAATCACAGTGGGGGTGGGGACTCCCCCCGGCCGTGGCGGGCCCCACGAGGGCGGCGGGCGGAGGAGGACGAGGGCGAGCCGGCCGTGGTGGGCCCAACCGCCTAGGTCGGTGTGACCTAGGGCGGGCCCCTCCCGACGGCGGCAAAGGAAAGTAGGGGGAGGGGAGTTAGAGTCCAACTCCACCTCCCAAGCCGAGCTGGGCAAGGGGAGTTTTCCCCTTGCCCAAGCACCTCCACCCTTTGGCCTACTATATAAACACCAGAAGCCCACTAGGGTTTGATAACAACAAACACATAACGATGAAACAATTGCCTCTGTGCAAGTTCTCTCTCTTTTAGATCTCATGTGTTGAGAATTAGACGTCTCTAATCCTCTCATATAGATCTCATGTGCAAGGGTGTCTCTTTTCGTCAGTGCTACTAGTTCTAGGCGGCGAACGCACTTGAGGGTTGGCGTGGTGTACGTGTGGATATCGTTAGAGCGGGACTTGCGCCAACAGTTTCTTGACGACGGACCTTCAACAATCTGACCTCCCGGCGTGGACGTGAGATTCTTTATCAAGCTTCATCAACGTCTACTTCGACGTACGACAACAATCTCACCTTCCGGCGTGGACGTGAGATTCTTCATCAGGCTTTACCAACATCTACTTCGACAAACACAAATTTTTTTGCAACGGTGTTTGTAAGTATCTTGATCATCACATTATGGGGTGCAGCATATCTTCATAGAATAGATCTTGCCAGCAAGGTTACGGAAATTTTAAAGTTTTACCCGCAATCCAATACTTATTCCCTACTTCTAAACCCGAAAGTACATTTCGATAATAAAATTAGGTTTCACGTATAAAATGCAATTATTGCAATTTAAAAATGACAAACTCCTCAAAACTAAAAATTATGTGGGCACAGAAAACTAATATTCAAAGCCTTTGCCAGATACAAATACGGAACGCATTTGGCCCAAGTGTAGAAATGCAGTCCGCTCTGGTTAGCTGTGCACAGAGATGAGAAGCAAAATGTTCGCTTGTTCAACCCAGGTGCACAATTTCACTGTACATTTTATTCTACAAATATAAAACCCGCTCGAATCACTGTCCGACAACTAACAAATAGACGGTGCTTTAAGAAAAAAGAGCTTTAGCGAAGTCTGAAAGCATGGATGGAGTAAATCTTTGCTCTCTTGCGATGTTATGTTTGATCATGGTCATGCTTTTCCGAGGCCCACAGCACCTGAGCACATCCAGCCATCCATTATAAGATCTAACGGCTGACTGTCACCATTCGATTGGAAACTTCCAACTATGTTCTAATTCTGTGGTTGGAGGCGCCGTGATTCCCAGGGCCCACACAACCCCATTCCGAGGACACCACCGCTGAGCTGGCGGGGCCCACCTTAGCCGATGCAGGGAGCTAGCTAAGCAGTGCCTCCAGCCTCTTACGTCATCTCCTAGCCTTGGCCTCTATATAAGCTCTGCCCCCTCCCCTCCCCTTTGCACCATCAATCACCATTACCGGTCCATCACCTCTGAAACCCACATAGTTCTTCTCTTAGCAAGAACCTTGCTACAAGTGAAGTGAAGTAGACACAGGCTAGCTAACAGCAGAATGACTGGTGTGTGGGTGTTTGAGGACGGGATCGTGAGGCGCGCGGACAACGAGGCGCCCGGCCGCTCTGGCGGCGGAGCCCCGCCGGGGAAGGCTCTGGTCCACGTGCCGAGCGGCGAGGTTGTCACCTCGTACGACGTCCTGGAACGGCGGCTGCGGGATCTGGGGTGGGAGCGCTACCTCAACGACCCCTGCCTGCTCCAGTTCCACCAGCGCTCCACCGTGCACCTCATCTCCGTCCCGCGCGACTTCGCCCGCCTCAAGCTCGTCCACATGTACGACGTCGTCGTCAAGACCCGCAACGTCTTTGAGGTCCGCGACACCTGAGCCTGTCTGCTCTCGTCGGCTCCTGGCCTCCTGCTGTACGTCGGCGCGCGTCTTCCTCCTCTGCGCGCTGCCGGCCGGCTGGCCGGCCGCCGTCTATATAAAAGTACGTATGTATTGTATATGTGTGTCATCGAACTGCGAGCGAGTGTAATATACAGCACGGTACTACTACTACGTGCGCGTGCGTGCCGCTGGCCGGTCTGCATGTACGTAGTTCATGCTCGGTACGCGCGAGCTAGCTAGCGCTGCCATGAACTCCGGTCCAAGAGCTTGGGTCGTCTGGTTTGTACATAGTATATTGTAGTGTATGGTTTGCTAAGCCTTGACTGATAGATTCCCTGGAGCGAATCAATCATTCATGCGATATAAAATCAAAATCAAATTTCTTAGTTAACTCCTTCTCAACCTTTTGCCCCCTGACAATTGGCATGGAACAAATCTAGACTAATATAAAAAGGCAGAGAGGTGGCTGATCCAAATAATATCAACCGTACGATCGCTTGCATCTAACGTTTCAGAATCGTCCAATAATGTAGTCCACTTAAGTCGTACCCCCATTGTCATTATCATTGATTTTCTTAATCTAATGGCTCAGATTAGCCCAATGATGTAGCACGCGCACACCATTGCAGCCTCAACCTGTCCCGCAGGAAACCGCCTCCCATGATCCCATCACGATCCAATCCGCTATCCAAACCGCCTCTCATCTCACCAGCGACGACGTTACTCCAGCCGCCTACCACTCCTCGGCGGCGGTCCGCGCCCACGGAAGAGGCGCCTCGTCCTCGGTCCTCGCCTACGCCCTCGATCAGATCTCCGACGCCTACGCCCGCAACGCCGACGTCGTTGGCGGCCTCCTCTCCGACCTGCGCTGCCGCGTCTCCCAGGTGCGTGCGTGCCGCCGTTCTCTAGCTTCCTTTACAACTTCCCCTACTGACCAAACGGGATGCCGTCGAGTGTTCTCTAGCTTCCTTTCTTGGGGACCTGCACATCGAAGATCCATGCCATGCAAGATTCATGGTGCGCCAAGGATGAATTCCAAGTTTACCTTGCATAATTTTGTCTGCTCGCCAGGTTGTTTGAATGGTGCACGGTTGTTGTTTGTAGGAATGCCTCTGCGGCACCAAGCAAGTGGCTGACTCTCCAACTACATCATAGTTCAGTCCCAACAATCAGAAAGGAAAAAGGAAACGACACTAGATATTGCCGGCCTAGCAGGTTAGTATGTTCATCCCGATGTGTATGGTTTATGGTTAAATGCAGTCCAACTTTAATACGGAGTATTTAGATATATATGTAGTGCATGGACTGTTCTCTATCATCTCTTGCAGCGAGAAGAATATATACAAATTTCTGATTGGTTTCATAACAATCATTGGCGTTAGCTGTTGTTTGTACCATATCTTGGTGTGACAAAATTATTCTAAATCTTGCAATTTTTTGAGAGCCTTAAGAAGAGAATAACGCAACATGAGTGATTAAGTATGTCCTTCTACTAAGATTACAGGTTATGCTTTGCAGATAGCTGCATATAACTCGAGTTTGATCCAGAAAGTTTAGATCATTTTTAGTTCCCTATATGTTTGATGGGGTTCAGGTTACATGACGTTGCCAGGGTGCAGAATGAGATGAGTTGATGTAGAAAATTCTTCTTTCCTCTGCGGATTATGAAGAAACTGAATATTTGTTTGGACACAAACACCTCGCCCAACACAAGTAGGGCTCGATGCCACCCGGGAGAAACGTGGCATTGCTGCCGCTGCCCTCTCCACCGGCGTCTCCCCGGACCTCTCCCCCGCTCCCCCTCAACGCAGGCGTCTCCCCGGCCCTCTCCGCCGCGTCCCTCAACGCGGGCTGCTCCACGCGCTCCAATCACCGTCGTTGAGATCCTGTCCTCCGCTGTTGTCGTGGCGGCATGGCGGCCGTTGCGGCCACCGGCCTCTCCAGCGCCTATCTAACGCACCTTCGTACGACGGTCGACGCAAGTTCTGTTGCCGTACGCCGTCGAGGACGCAACTGCCGCCACCGTTGCTATCGAGAACACGAGTACCACAGCGGCCAAAAGTTTACATTCTTTGCATGCACCGAATTTAGCAACATTTAATTTGCCAATGGGAAATACTTTGTAAACAGTTTTATTAGTAATTCGAGATACTGGAAGTATGAACGATTGTTGGATATAATATACTTTCTAGCTACTGCATGTATAAACGACTTGCATGCTAAGCAATTTGGTGCCGTGCAGATTGATGAGCCGAAATTGGAGGGTGATCAGCACGATAGGTATGCTTTCTACCGCCCTAAATATGTTGACTGTGGCTTATGAAAAGAGTACTTCTCCAATTTTAGGTTCTTCAGATTTCCCACACCCATACTTTATGTGTGTGATTGCTTGATTTCCCATAGCTGTACGAGCTCAAATTCTGCTTGCAGGCGATAGTTGGTTAAGAAGATTCCAACAAATTATATTGAAGGCAATGTATATTCAGGAAAGGACACCAGTTTTAAAACATATGAATCTTTTCTTTCATGTAGATGTACATTTTCTGCTTAGAAGTGTGCAATGACTGTTGATATAAATGCTTAGACAGGAACATGATAAAGTCATCTCATGGACAGTCTATATACACAAAAGAAATCCAATTCTGAATTTGTAAACAGAGTTTAACCTATGTTCATGTAGAAGTGCATTCCGTTGTATGTTTATACTTTGCCTCACTTATTCAGATGTATTCCTCTGTTTTGAGTGCTGTGACACCGCCGGATCCTACCGCCACCTACAATGCCTCCATGCCTTGCCACAGTCCGTGATGGTGTCGCTCCAGTCTTTTTAAAGGAACATTGTTGAGATGACAACTGATCTCTTTTTGATGTCTTCTAAATCTGTAACTTTGGTTGTATAACCCAGTGCATTTGCATAAGAGATAAAGAATTCGATAGCTAGCCAGGCCCAAGATGGATTGTCAAGGCAGGCAGAAAATATTTAAGCAAACACTGTCGAGATCGTCTGATCTCATTTTGATGTCTTGTGACTTTGTAACTTTGGTTGTACAACCCAGTGCATTTACGTCTGCACTCTGCTGGCTTGTTTGTGTGTGGCTGCTCTCGGTGCTCATTTCTCACTTGTACTTTTGAATGGTGCTTGGCACAGTGAGCTCATTTCTCACATGTACTTCTGGATCGCTCTCGAAATTATTTTATTAAGACACATACTATTATGTTTTAGAAACTTGAAATAAGGGATAGATGGAAATATTAACTTTATGTATATTCTAATTTGATGTATTCATAAAATATGTTCGGCAAAACAGGTGTGTTGTCATTTTGGATGATTTGGAGTGACATTGAGGACAAAGATATCGATGCTTGCAAGCGAAAATAATGCTTGCCTCAGCCATAATATTAATTAGCTTGCATGTGTTTTCGTTAATATATTGTTATTAGTCGAGACGCGCATTGCGCGTGCAAGATTACTAGTATAACAAAATAGAGTACTCAACAAAATATTGATATACCAGTGAATCCGGAGAGCAAGTCACGGTGGTCACTTGTGACATCACACTCACGATTAATTTGATCTCGTCAACCTTGATCATGTCCGTACCAGGCTACCAGCGCACGAATATGAAGAGTTCCGATGGTTTCTATGTTCTACTTACCGCATACTAGGAACTTTGGCAATAACACACGCGCGTTGTCCCCTTGTTGAACTCTGGTACTCGTATTACTAACTATATCAAAGCTGGCCAGAATCGCGGCCTCTCCGCGCTCGAGTCGCTGTTCACATGAACAGTGTTGAACAGTGACTCGCTCCGCGCCGTCGCTCGGCGATCGGACGGTCCACGCAGCACAACCATGACGTTTTTACAAAAAAGCCCCTCCCAAAACCATAAATTAACCCGCAGTCACGAGATCGCGAGGCGAGGGACCGATTTGGAAATTGCGAAAAACATGTCGGAATTTACGAAACAGTCCTCCTCATTTTCCCCCACCCACCTCTCCTCCCCCGACGCCGTCTAAGGAGGCGATCCTGCTCTCGCTATCCTCCTCCTCTCCTTCGCCTTCGATTCCCGCCGGCCGGCAGGCAGGCAGCCGCCCCTCCGCCCAGCTCCGCGCTCCTGCGCGAGATGGAGGCCGCCGCCGCGCCCTTCCTCGGCCCCAGGGCTCGTGCGCGAGCCGAGAGATGAAGCCCGCCGCCGACTCTTCCTCCATCTCGCCGCGTTCTTCCTCTGCCGGGGCGGAGCTCGCGCTCGCGAGGCCGTACGCGACGGAGGGAGGCCGGCGTCCGGGGCGAAGCGTCGCCGGCGTCCCCGACGCTTCAAGCTTCCCGGTCAACGCTTTCCTCCTCTTCTCGAGCCTTTGCTCAACCACGCCGCCATGATCTCCTACCCCAAGCTCTTGCGCCACCTCGCCTTATTTCCGACGCCCGCGGGACGGCATGCGGTGACCGCAACCCAGCCGTCGCCCCCCGATGTGCTACTGCTGATGCTGGATTTGGTGGCCGCAAGGTGTGGTGCTATGGTGCGGTTGTCTGCTGCTGCGAAGATGGTCAAGGTGGGCTGCTGGGCTGATGATGTGGCTTTGCTGTCGCCCACGGGACGACGGTGTTGCCGTCATTGCAACCACGGCGATGTGTGCTCCTACATCTACTTCCTCGACTACGCCTACTGCAGCTTCGCCAAGCCCTGCCTCGGCTACAACTTCTCCATGTGAGCTCTCCGGTCTCCTACTCCTCTAGCTCCTCCTCCCCGTGCTCTCAAATGGCTGTTGTCATCGTGTGGTCTCTGTATTACTGATGATGCGTGACTATTTGGTTTAGGAATTAGGTTGTGGTTCTACTCCAGCTTAGTGTGCTGCATTTTGATTTGTGATGTTTCTATACCTCATCTACTTATGGCCCTCCTATATCCAATTTATGATTTTAATATACATAATTTCCATCACTTCGAATTGCTAATTAAAAGGAACAAATGATACAGATCTCCGCAGCAACGCGCATCATCTACTGTCTTCTAACATGCTTTCGGAAAAATTAGAATACCAGCAAGGTATTTGTGTGGTGAGTTTTACTTCAAAAAAGCCATACTGCTACCGTTTTACTGGATCTGCTTACAACTATACTCTTTCATAGAACAAACTACAAAATTTGATCTGTTTTCATGAAGTCAAAACAAATGGAGCGCTGCCGTCAGTTGCCTTTTCCCCCTAAATGCTTGAATGTCATGCAGGTACAATATGCGCTAAACCTGCCTTTAGTTTTCAAAGGTGTGACCTGCACCTTATGAGGAGGTATGAAGCCTGGTATTGTTGGAAGAACAGGTGGAGGAAAGTTAACCTTGATACAAGCACTATTCCGCATTGTTCATCCGTGTACCGGGCAAATATTGATAGATGGCATTCTTTCTTACTCCTCTATGCATAAGGTACATGCTTTTCTTAATAATCATCTCTGTCTACCCAATTTTCTAGATGTGATTTCCGAGCTTAGGATCCCATCAGATTTTTACAGGGAGATTTAACTAAGCCATTTTTTTGTTCTAATAGAAGTAAATATGGGTGCATTTGAATACAATTTCTGTGCTAATTAGGCACTTGATGTCAATTTATTATAAATGAACCTGTTTTGTCATGTTCAGCGTCTGACCAGATGTAAAATAGATTTCTATTTCGACAGGTTTTTCAAATCCGATGTAAACTACTTGCATGTCAACAGTCCAGTACTAAAATTAATATGCAAAAGGTTGTTCCCTCATTTAACATCCATCAATTTTTCTCCATCCATATAAACTGCCATATCCCATTTTATATTCAGAAACTCACAGAAAAAATCACAGTTAAGCAGCTCCAGTAGTTCCATTAGTTATCATGCTAAGAGAAAAAAGTTTCCAGAATAAAATCCAGTAGTTCACATATGTTGTACACCATGTCACCATCAGATTTAAATTAGTATGGACTTCTATCATGTACACCAGTAGTAATCATCATGTTTATGAACTTGCAAACAAACACCAAAATATCGTGATGATGTGACCAGATGTAGAATACAGCTCCATGCCCTGTTTCGTGGAAGTACCATGCTAATTCCACCTGTAATTTTTTCATGGAAGTAATTCAGCATGCTGTGCTTTTCCTGCAGTATTCTGAATTTTACATCTAAACCTGCCCTGTTTTATATTAAGTATTTTCATACGAAAAAATCGCATCAGAACCAGCTTCAGTACTTATTTTTGCAGGTCATAGATCAGCAACCAAAGTGTTTTGCTCTGCTGTTGTTTGTTTCTTCTTAATTTCCTGCATAAAGCGATTGTTAGCTCTCTTAATGGGTAGGATGTTTGTTTCTTCTTAATTTCCTGCATAAAGCAATTGTTAGATCTCTTAATGGGTAGGATATGGATTTTATGCATGTTGTAAGTTAGCAGGTTTATCTCTGTATTCTTATTAGTTAATGGAGTTCCTAATTTGTGTCGTGTCACAAAGTATTGTTGAATTGGTGCTGCGAGAAAGCCGTCTTTCTTATTTCTATGCATGCGAAAAAGGTAAACAAACTGTCTAGATTTCGAATCTATAGTTCCACCATTGTATCTTCTTGATCAGCAGGCTCTTGGCACTCCACTGTTTAGAGTAGATTAGGTTTTAATTTGGTTTTCCCCAAATCATCTTCCTTTCTTACCAATTAAATCTCATCTGCTTCCAAGTTATGATCAGACGCTGCAGCTTAGAATATCCCATGATGGCTGTTGCAGCTATAGGAGGAAGTGTACTGAAAACCCATAAGTTACGCATGGGCAAGAGCAAGTTAGTATTTTTTATAGGGATTTTTCGTGTGTCCAGTGTCCTGCAGTTTCAGACTTGGTCCCTAACGAGCAAGATAGACTACAGTTTTGTTTTGGGGATTTTTAATGGTGTCAATCCCTTAGTTTCAGACCTGTTTAAACACGCATTACTAGGATGCAATAAGATCTATAGGTGTGCTGTATAATCCAGTTAGGGGATTTAGTTCACCGATCAGGTTGACGTATTTATGCAAAGTGAACTCGAGAACCTCTTCTAATTTCGTTGTGTGAAGAACAAAAATCATTTGTAAGTGGATAAGACATTTTCGAGCATTACATGTCTATGAGTTCAGTCCACTTCTCTCTATTGTAATAAGCAAAAGCTAAGGATTTGTTTACTTTTATCTGTTCTTTCAATCTCACACTCACCCAGTGCAATAGGATATGTGTATCTTAGAAGCATAACCTTGCTATGCTCTGATGGAATTTCTTTATATGGTGCTCTTTGGAGGGATCGACTATGTATGCATTGAGGAGGACAACAAGATGGCCTCTTAGAAATATTAATTTCAAGCAACAAGGAGATCCAAAATGATGGTAAAGTTCTGTTTGTACTTTTTCAATATTTTTGTGCTACTTGGTTAGTTTTAATGCCCTTACTTTATTTAATTACTGTCCTAATAATAAGAACATATGTGTGTTGATATTTATACAGCTATCTATTGTGATATATATATATGGAGCTGGGGCATGCTAAGAGCTTCTATGTATTTAATATGTGATACGGTAACATAGAGAAACTTCCAATTATTTTCTAAGTACTGACTGATTACATGATACTAAACTGTATGTTGTAGTAGTGCAAGTTGTACATACATATGCAAATTTTGGTAGATATACATAATCTGCAGATAAAATGTACTCTCTATCTGTTCCTTACAAGAAATAGTCTTGCTTACATGTATACCATTCTCATATGACGGGACATGTACATAAACAAATGATGTTATGCGCTAACACCTAATTAATAGACAATGGAAGAATGAGGTTACGCTCTAATTAATTCTGACACCGGACTCGGTAATCTAATGTCTTCCTCTTGCATGGGTGGAGTGGTTATGAAGAGGTTTTTTGTATGTACATCATAAATGATATCAAGTTTATGCCTATCAGATTTATCTCAGTTTTTTTTTTGCATTGTGTTCATGAAAATGCATGATCTCTAATGCATCTTTGTGACTTACAGACATGGTTCAGCAGTATACCTCAAAATTTCATACACAATTCGTCGATTTCAAGCCTAGCAATTATTTGTGCTCTATATTATTAACATAGAGCTGAACAGGAGGTTCCTTGCTGTTCTGATATATCCTGATATAATAGTAAACTCATTCTTTTCTTTCGGCTACTACCACTACTCAGTCTTACAGATGAAAGCATTATGTCAACAAATTACAAAATGTTCTATTGATCTATAATATTATTTCCCAGTGCGCTGTTACAGAAATCTTACAAGTATCGATATTAATTCACAAGGGCGTGGCGTCACGCCACGCCGAATTCAACTAGTTAGTCTTTATTGGACGCGGCATCCAGGATAAAACCATTGTCCTGGGCCTCCTGGCTATCATAGGTTGAATACATGCGAATCTGCACGTCCTTGTTTAAAGTGCTACTTCCGATCGAAGATTTGAGACTTAATCGCAGGTGCTTTTTGTGTCATCTTGTCATGGTTCTGGCATTAGTGACTACTTAATTCATTCAAACTGTAAAGTTGTTGTCTTGGCCTTGCCGTCAAGATGCAGACACTAGGGCCCAGGTTTCGCTGTCATTTAAGAGAAAAGGCTTACCATGAATGTATGTTACTGTAATAGAGTGCAAGCTAAAGTCCGTTGAATTTTATAATTAACAGATCTTAACCAATGGAGAAAGTTAAAGAGAAAGAATGTACACCTTCCATGCACTCGATAATAAGTGAAGGGTACAGGCGCACCTAAAAATGCTCTGTGGTACTAAGGGCAGGAGGTGAGGTCAGCTTTCTCTTAGACATGCCATGTTAGATTTTTACTTAGTTGAAGGAGAGAATGAAGACATAGAGATTTGCCTTCCCTTAGCTAAGGGCTCTTACAAATTAAGAGAAGCATATTTTCTCCATTGTACTACATGTCTTTCCTTATTAACATAATTTCACACTAAAAGTTAATTAATCATCATTAACTGCAAGGGATGACAATACTATGTCACGTGGAAGTATAAGAGAAGACCCGCCATCCCTACCATTATTGTACATGCCCTAATAGATCGTTTCATGGCTGCCATAGAAGCCCCTTCGAAAATTCATAACACTTTGTACAATATGGTATATAACACTTAAGACAAGTTGTGTAGCCTAGCGATGCGTCCGATCCATCCACCGCTACCTGCTACATCTCGGGCTGAGCGAGTGAGCGACGGCGGACGCCGGCGCGAGGGAGCGAGGCCCGTACACGGCACATCCCCAGCCTAACCACTTCCTTCTCCGGGCGCGACGGCGGACGCTGGCGCGAGGGAGCTCAGCCCGTACACGGCAAAATCCCCTGCCTAAGCAGCTTCTTCTCCGGCGCGGGCGGGCGTGCGAGCAACACACGATACACTTCGCCGGGAGCCCCACGCCGCCACACCATCCCTGTCGCCGAAAAACCCCACGCCGCCACACCATCCCCGCCACCGAACCATTTCCCCTCGACCAGATCGACCGGCCTGTACCGCCAGACGACCCACACGCCTCCCTGCCTCCCGGCCGCCGGCGGGAACCCACGCGGCTTCAGGCCGCCCGGCCCCACGTGCCTCCTCGCATCCCGGCCGCCGGAAGGCCCACGCCGCCGCGTCGGCACACTGCCCCGGCCGCCTGCTTCTTGCCTTGAACTAGCCGCCAATTCCCCTCCTCCTGCTTCACTCGCGGCCGCTGCCGCGGCTCCACTCCGGCGGACCTCGGCCTGCCGCACCGCCCACGTTATCCATCCCGCCTTCATTCTGCGGCCTCCCACGCCCTGCCATCTCGACTGGCTCATGGGCGTCGTGCCCGCTTGCTGGTGCTCCAACTTTCTGCCACAACCACTGCTCTGAAACTTCTCAAAGCGAGACGACGAGCAGCATGCAGTCCTTGCTTTGTGCAGTTTGGTTAGCTTTTTTATGTTCGATCTTTTAATAATTTGTGATCGGCTGCTCGGCTACGGTGGTGAAGTCCAAGATTGTCCTCCGAGCAGCAGTTTTGTAGAGTGCATGCAATGTGCTTGTTAAAATGCATAGCTGATGTACTAGTTCCTTCTGTTTTTGATCTGTACTCGCTAGCCAGCCAAAAGTGAGTCAGCTAATAGTGATATGAGGTTTTGGAGCTTCAAAATTGATTTAGGAACTTCACATATTTATTTCCTGCAGTATACTCACTTGACGTCGGCAGTACAAGTTAATTGTGGTGACACAGAGTAGATTATTTAGAAAAGTATATTGTGTAAATTTTGTTGTTATGCCTATGGGAATGAATTTTGTTTCCTATCTAAATTTTCAGTATGCTCAAACTTGTTGAATATAATGCGATGCATCTAATTATTTCCTTTAATAATTTTGATCATTTCAATGGAAACATATACTTAATCATTTCACAGTATGCTAAAACTTGTTGTATATAGCTTGGCATCAGTCACTTGAAGGATGCATCTAGCTAATATTTCAGATTTTATGATTGATGTAGCTACATGTGAAAATCATCTATTTTACTAATATACTCTCTTGTTTGTTGGTGCAGGAAAAAGCAGTACAATTGTGAAAGACAAGCAGTGCACAAAATAACCTTCTGAAGAAAGGTTTTTGTGGTAATACAAGCAATACACTTGTTTCCCAATTGTCAGTACACTATTTTGTTGTTCTGAAATTGGCAGTACAGTGTTCAATACACTTGTTTCCTCCGCATCGATTGATTCTTACAGTTTCTGAATGCTGCTCGTCGTTTGGAATTTCCTCGTGTGATTGATTAGATTCTAGGCTGCTGTGGGCTTCGGATTTGTTCAATTTCTTTTTTGTTACACTATTCTGAATTGGTACAAATGATTTTGAGAGCTGAATTTTTATGGGTAGAATTACGCTCATATACCTAGAGCAGTGCACAGTTAAAACTTTTGAAGTGCATGTGCTCATGTCGCGAACTACGGATTTTGAAATTGAACAATTTCCTAAAACTCTGTTTCAGTTTCGTGCAGCTGCTATCCAGCGCCATAGCGGGTAGCGAGCAGGCAGCTTTCCCCAGTGGCGGACCTACAGGGTATGCCGGGTGGGCCACGGCATACCCTGCAGCCCAGCCCATGTACGTCGTATTAGGCAGCAGGGTCGGCCTGGCGCAAGAACTAGCGTCTAGCAATGTGATCGATCGAAAGAAAAGGAAACAGCCAGCCGCACGTAATCGCGCCCAGCAGTTAGCACCAGATCATGTCCACTCTACTCTGTTGGTCGATCGATCTACAGGTTTCTCAAGATCCCAGCGGCCACGGCCACGGCCACGCCACCTCAGCTGACGCCCAACCAGGTAGGCTTCGGAACGAGATCCTCTAACTTTGCCATTCCTAACTTTCCCTAACTTTGGGTCATTGACACGTGGGGCCTACCACGCACGGGACCCACCTGTCAGTGACTAAAAGTCAGGAAAAGTTAGGATTGCAAAGTCAGAGGAACCGGCTCCGCTAGGCTTCCGTCCGCCGGTGTCCAGGTGATGACGCCCATCTACGGCTAGGTAGCTGAATTATAAATCGGTGACTGATTTGTTATATGTACTACTTTGTTTGACTTGACGCCGGCGGCCGGTTAAACTACACACTTGGCCACCAGTTCTCCAATCGCCGCCTCGCCGACAGTCGCAAACCAAGTTAGTATTTCGCCGATCATCGGGAATCCATGAGAACGAAGACAACTTGTGCGGTAATCTATGAGTTCCTGATTCATCACATGTGATTATTGTAATATGACAAGCCAATTGTTGTACTCAACTTTTTTTTCCAGATTTTTGTTATGAAGAGATGGGGGACATTGCATCTCTTTTTCCGGAAGCACGCAGCAAAAAAAGGATGCCGCTGCTTCAAATCCATCGTCGGATGAAACTTTAGCGGGATATTTTCTTCAATGTGGATGAAGATGATATAATCGAGACTTTCATATCTTTAAGGAAGCCAAACAAGTAATACTGTAAGTTTCTTTTATGCCTATTTCAGACTATTAGTAAGGGTTTTGAACTATTTTATTTTGTATGATAATTCATGCAACTTTTGTACTTAATGGTTCATTTACATATTATGTATTGCTTTTATATCGTATTACAATGCAAATTTACAATTATTTATTGAATTGGTAAGTATATTTTATCGAAATGGCCAACAATTTTTTTGTACGGCATACCCAATATCAAAATCCTAGGTCCGCCACTGGCTTTCCCCCATAGAGCACGGTGATGATTTTCCCCTTTTCCCTGCTAATTGTGGTGCACACTGCTTTGTTTCTTAACCGCTATAGTTGGGCAAGGGCAGTACACACCGTTGGAAATGGGGAGTGTACTGTTGTTATTCGAGAAATACAGGTCCTTCCGGAGGTTTCTGCTTATGATCAGTTTTTTTTTATCATTCAGTACGTGTGCAACGACTACGGTTAAGCGCATCATTTTGCATGTACGCCACATTTCTAATTGATTCAAGACTTAAAAGCTAGCTAGCTCTTTCTATTTTGCTATGTTGAAATCCTGTTGATTTCGTAACTTGTTTTAGGAAATGTGCTCCACCTGCTACTTCCAGGACAAACGCCCTGCACATGAGCCCTCTTGCTCTCCGTTCTTTCACATCATTTGCCCTCTTTTTTAACAACCATTCTCTGCTCTGTTTCTCTGTTCGGCAGTACAAATACTTACAAGAAGTGCAAGTTTCTTTATTCGGCAGTACAAGCAGTTTAGACAAAAAGTGCAACCACACAATAAAAAGTAGTACTCACGGCAAGGGGCAAGTGCGGACACCAACAACTACGGGAAAAAGTGCATAAGTAGTAGTCGAGCTAGTTTCATAATTAAGCCGAAGCTTTGCAGTGTCGTCAGCTCAAAGTGACACCTGCCCTCTGGTGTGTCCTTCCGCCTCAACCGTGCAGTACACAGGTATGAATCCGGCAGTATACGCGGATAAACTATGAAGTACAAAAATTACCCAGGAACTGTTGTATTTGCGTTTGGTAGTTGCGAAGCAACATTGATGGAATATACTTATCGGATACGACGCTTAGATTTGATACGGTTCAATATCAATAAAATTGCTATGGGAGAAGCCATCCTTGTGTGAATATACATTGTGCTATTTTTTATACAGCTGCATGTCCGACTGTGTGCCGTTTTTGTTAATTAGAGATACTTCTTTTCAGGTAATTACACCTAGCTAAGATTACAAATTAAACAAATTATTCCTTGGAAGTATAATAGTCGTATTCCTGCATTACAATCGTCAAGCACAAGCAGTGCAGAGAAACCGGGAAGTACAAACCTAGAATATTGGAAAGTACACGGTCCTCGTGAAGTACATAAAAGTTTTTTACGGGGAAGTACAACCTGAGATGTCGGGAAGTACAAATGTTCATCTCTAGGAAGTACACAAATATAATTAAATGACCTGAAACGGACAGCGTATGAGAAAGTTGTCGTTGATTTAGTAAACACTAATGACGAAAATACACCATCGACAGTACAAACGAATCAACAGAGAAGTTCAGATATGTTTCCAGAAAGGTACACGTATTTTGTTTGTGAATTTCATATCCCACCGAGAAGTTAACGAAATAATTAATATCCAACCTAAAAGTACACATAAATAATCCGGGAAGTACAAATCTCACTTTCGGGAAGTACAAGTGTGATATGAACAAGTTTTAGTGAATAATAGTCGCTATTTTGTTACACATATATTTTCATTTTCATTTTTAATAGATAACCCCCGACTTCATTTTTCCAACGCAACAAGAATCGATCAATTCCGAGGTCGGATGGGTTGCCAAATAATTTATCAAACGGGTAAAAATGGTTTGACCATACTTTCACCGCAAAAAAACCCGCTTAGAAATCGGTTTTTGAGATTTTTAGTTGTCATAGATCCCCTTTCTTCTACTTCCGGTGAGAGGCACGGAAGCTGGGCGTTCCCTCTGTACCTTGATCGCTCACTGCTGGCCCTCGGTGCTACCTATTTTTCCTCTAATTTTGCATTCGATCGGCAGTACAACTGATTCGGATCAGAAGTGCCCTTAGATAAACTCAATTCTACAAAATAATTAGATTTAAATCTCTCCTATGTAAAGATATATTAGTTGGGATTACTACACCCCCACCCCAACCATAAATCATAATGAATACACATTACAGGATTTTGTTGATCCAACGGCTCGGCTTCGTCGCCCGTCGCCGCTTCCGCGGCGTACGGGCGGACTCAGCCTCGGTGACGTTAGGGTTCGGAGGTTTCATCGCCCGTCAACGCTATCGCGTTGACGGGCGATGAAACCTCCGAACCCTAACGCCATCGCTAACGCACCATGGGTTAGACATTTCTCCCATTAATTGGTGAAATATAAAATATGTGAATTAGTTACATTCACATATGGGCGATGCACAAAACCAACAGGAGTCACAAAAAAATAATCACAAGTTAGACTCACAAAACAAAGGGCAGTACAGTATTGCCAACATAGACAGTACAAACTTTAAGCACATGAAGTACATGTACAGGACATAATATTATATTAAAAATAATAATAAATCAAACTTCTTGTTATTACCTTCGCATCGACGATGACTCAGCCGAGCCCGTTATATTGTTCTAGAAAAACAAACGACGACACAAAACAAGGCAGTACAAGGTTGCAAAAATGGCAGTACAAACGAATCAATAGAGAAGTTCAGGTATGTTATTAGGAAAATACAACTATTTTGTTTTGTGAATTTCACATCCCACCAGAAATTTTAACGAAACACTACACATAAATAACCCGGGAAGTAAAAAACTAACTTTCCAGAAGTACAAGTGTGGTATGAAGAAGGTTTGACCGAACTTTGACCGTAAAAAAAACCCACTTAGAAATCGTTTTTTGAGATTTTCGTTACCGGTTCTAATAGATGTGTATTCTTCGGCTGAACATTTCGAGTGGTTATACACCTAAAATGGACACTGTATGAAAAAGTTGTCGCTGATTTACTGAAAACTAATCGTGAAAATACCCCGTCGGCAGTACACACGCATAAACCGAGAAGTTCAAGAATGTTTTTAGGGAAGTCCAGATATTTTATTAGAGAATTTCACATACCACCGGGAGGTTTAGTAAAACAGTAAAATATCCCGCCTAGAAGTACACATAAGTAATTTGGGAAGTACATAACTCACTTCTGGGAAGTACAAGTGATGTATGAACATGTTTTAGTGAATAATACTCGCAATTCTATTATACATATATTTTTAGTTTTCATTTTCAGTTTTGGTAGATAGCCACTGACTTCATCTTTCCAACGCAACAAGAATCACCCGATTCCGAGGTCGGATGGGTTGCCAAATAATTTATCAAACGTGTAAAAATGGTTTGACCGAACTTTAACCGTCAAAAAAGCCCACCTAAAAATTGATTTTTGAGATTTCCGTTACCGATAATAGATGCGTCTTTTTAGTCTGAACATTTTGAGTGGTCATAGAGCTGAAATGAAGATCATATGAGAAAGTTATCGCTGTTTTACTAAACGGTAATCACGAAAATTACGGCGGCAGTACACGTGAATCAACCGAGAAGTTCAGGTACATGTCGAGAGAAGTTCACGTACCCTGTTTTTTCGGGGCGGAAATATATCATACTAATCTCGTCGATTTGAGCTTTGTACGAATCAAATGTCAGTAGCCAAGGCTTCATATGGTATGTCAGTAGCCAAGGCTTCATATGGTGTCATATGACTCGAATTGTGATAATTAGTGCATTTCATGGCGAATTAAAGTGCTAAACTCGTCAATTTGATCTCGCCACTCCCGTGAAACACCGGTAGCGTGATGTTAGAACTTTTAAAATTACTTTTAAAGTGTAAGGAATTTGAAAATTCGATCAACACGAAAAAGTTGCGTATCGTCGTTATCTTTCCAACGGCATATCATTTGTATCATTCCGATAAGCGGTTGAGAAACGCCGGACAATTTACTGTCCGCCCGTATATGACACGTTACAGATTAGTGTATTTTTAAAATTACTTTTAAACGATGAAGAATTTGGAAACACCGTAAAAAAATAAAAGTTGTGGAATTTCAATAGCTTTCCAACGGCATATCATTTGCATCATTCCGATAAGCGGTTGAAAAAATATTCAAAAAATACGCTCTCTGTTGTATTTTCAGATTTGAGTATTTTCAAAATTAGTTTCAAACCGTAATGATTTTGGAAATTACGGAACTTGTACTTCTCGATCACATGAGCAGTACATGTAGAACAGAAGTAAATAAACCTTTCATACTGGAAAGAGCTCCCTTCCAAGTAAATAAACCAACACTAGAAATTTGTGCGTAGGAATGTTTTGCTCATATATTTGTATATAGGCTGACGCGCTGTTTGGTACACATGTTATAGCACGTTTTGATTTCTATTTTTCTGTTATTTTTTCTGATTGTAGCAAGTGCCCAGCAGTCAGCACTCGTGTCTCTTCATTGCAAGTTATAGGCGCATCTTCTTCATTGCAAGTAGTATCGATGGGCTGATAAGGCGTACGGTACCTGTTTGGCTGGTCCAGTCACAAGCGTTCAAACATTGCACTTATATATCCACCATAGTTTTCGTACTCATTACATTTGTTAGCCCTGGCATTACAATCATTTTCTTCTTTCCTTAAATGATATCTGCCCATGTAACCTAACATTTAGAATTTCCCTGAATAGAATATTAATAGGTATGAGATCAAATGACAGTGACAATTTACATATAAAAATGTTTTCTTAATTTATATATATTATTCGGGATGAAAGAGGAACAAAAATTGGAACCGTTATCTCCAAGAAGAAAATTCTAGACTTTGCATGAATATAGTCAAAAGATATATGAGTGATAGCTACTTCTTAGACTATGTTTCAATCATACAAACAAGGTCACAATCTACACTTAATTGCATGCTTCTGTGATATTTTTCATGAAAGAGACTTTAGAAAATAACAAGATATTATCTCAGTAGCATATATGAATTCAAAAAGTTAAAACCAATATCTGTTTAAAAAAATATTAAAACCAATAGATACATCATTACCCAATTTTTTTAGGTGGTTACCACAGCCTTGCGAAGAAAGCATCCACATTACTATATATGCTAATAACCGAGACTCTAGAGGTTGAGGTTAGAATTTTTGCTAGCATCGGTGCTAAGGAATGTGAGGTGGCTGCTAAGGTCCAACAGCTTATATGAGCAGTCATGAAGTTGACTTGATATTATTAATTAGTAATTTATGTTGAAAAACATATGACTTAGAATACTCTTTGTTTCACTAAGATCGTTTATATTCTTTTGCTTTATGTCTATACTAATTTAATTTGATTAATATGCTGCGAAAAATTAGTTAATTGTGGTAGAGAACAAACCATAAAAAACAGGTCTTAGAACTGACAATACGTCGTGTAAAGTAACCCAAGTAACTACACTCATAAAATATCATATTAATTTTGTATGTTGTTCGTGAACTGTATGTGTCTTGAAAACTAACAAAAATAAAAAATTCACACAAAACCTTGCGACTCATATATGTTTCTTATACACTCTGATAAATAATAACATCATCAAACAACAAGGTATGACCCAGAGTATTCTCTTCTTCTTCTTCTTCTTCTTCTTCTTCTTCTTCTTCTTCTTCTTCTTCTTCTTCTTCGTACTATGTAAACATAGAAGGTAAAGACGGTATCCTAGCTATGTTGCATATTTGAGAACTTGCCTGTGGCAAGATGGTTAGGAGGGTGGTTGTACCCCAGCCCACCAGAGTTCAAACCCCAGTTTTGACGCTGGTGTTTCTCATTTAGGCGGAATATTCTTCCGTGGGAGGCGACGTTCCCATCGACAGCGAGGCGCCCTTGGTGACTTCGTCAATCTCAAGACCCCACCATCGACTCAGTCTTTTGGAGGTGCTCATAGTAGTAGGGTGTGCGTGTGTTCGTTCATAGGGGTGAGTGTATGCACGTGTATGTGAGCGTCTGCGTTGTACTGTGTTTCGCAAAAAAAAAAGGCTATGTTGCATACTTTTTGAAACGGTTGCATACAGAAAAATCAATTCGCACAAAAAGGGATGAACTTTATTTCTTCTAGGAACATAATCAAAAGGTTGGTGACAAAGACAGCTCAAGACTGTATGGTGCTTTCTGTGGCTGATATATAGATATTATTCCGAAAGGGTGCATCACCCCAACTTAAGATAACTATACGATAGTGACACTGATATTTTCATGTTCGCGTTGGTAGCATTTATCTAAAACATATAACTCATTTCGCCCCTGTCTTCGCCACATTGGTATCTGCAATTTGGTGGTAACTTACGCATCTGAATACACTATGGAATAGGTTTACCCTGATAACCAGCGAAAGCTGGATAGCACGAGGAGAGCACAATTCGAACACGTTCGCTATGCACCGGCTCTCAACTATCATTCATGCATGTTTCTTGTTGAACCAGGTGCATGCATCTTAGGCTCTTACAATTATATCATAGCCATGTAGGCATGTGCGCTAGAGTCTTTACACATATACATGACAACTTCTTTGATCACATGTATGCGCTGACATCCAAATATTCTTTGATCTCACGAGAAACCTTTTTTTAGATGAGAGGCTCAAAAAACCCTGTTTATAAATTAATAAAGCCCCAAACGGCCAAGTTTACATAGTGCTAAAAACAGAAAAATAAAGATGAAACACGACTTGAGCGTCGAGGCCCTTCTCCAGCCCTGTAGTCCGACCAGAGAAGGAGCGAAGTCGGTGAAGGAAACACACCACGGAAGGATCACGTTGTTGTCAACAACCAAGGGGCCAAGCCATATCACAATGCCATATGTTTGCACCACCGAAGAAAGCACTCTGCCTTCCAGCCCGAGATCGAAAGGCGCAACACCTGTAATGAGGTGGAGCTAGCAGCTCACCCCAAGCATGCATGGACATTGATAGACATGCTTCCAACAGAGAGAACTCTGAGCACTACCGACTTACCATGCCGCCACCCGCACACCAACCACAACCTATAAGACATATGCTGCAAGGAAAAGAAACCAAATAAGATGCAATGAAAAAAATGTTTCATCGATCCCAAGCCGAGAATCGCCAAATGGCTCAACCACCGAGACACACTACTAATGGAGAGGGAGCAATTCCCCCCTCACGCCCAAACTAGAGGGTGTCGACCCACCGGCGAGCAGACATCTCCAGGGAAGAAAGGACCACAAACACATGGCCAGCAATAACACTGCAATACTTGCAACAATGCAATCACTAGCTACCTACCATCCACCACCGAGCTCACCACGCTGTCACAAGGTGGCGTCACCATGAAGGGAACACCAGAGCACCGACGTCGCCCAAATTTAAGCTTTTGTGTATTCAGCCGAGCCAGTCATGTAAGGAAGGAGGAGTATGCCTCGATGTCGCACTGAAGAAGGATAATGGCGCGGTAGCGTTGTCAACATCGTGGCCACCACCATCGGCCAGGGGTTTCCCCTAGTACAGAGCCTCACCTCCAACCACACGTACTAACCATCCATATAAATCCAGGGCCGGCCAGAAGACGAGACGAGATGCATATCGAGGAGCAACATCATCTTTAGATCTGGCAGCGGAGATTCATCGAGATGACCTCCGCATCATGTTCATACTGGATCAAAAGACGACCATCTTTGGATGGTATATAACGTACCTAGATGCTTCAGAATATGCTTTCTTAGTTACTGGCCTGTCCGATATATCGTCTTGTCAGGTCGACGCTGCCGTGTCCAATATATTCCACACCACTAAAGGCGTGAACATTACTTGCAGGGATATGCCACGTCACTAGTATCTTTCGTCATGGCAGGTACTCCAACCCACTTATCACAACCGTGGCACGCAGTGTGACAAGCCGGTGGTACAAAATTCTCATTGGCGGGCGATTGCCTGACGCCGGTGACACGCTCTGCAATCTTGTCTCAGAATACCACCGGCATAGACTGGGCATGACAAGCAGTTTCTTTGTAGTGACACAAACAGCAGCACCGGCGGTCTCCATCTTCCGCGAGGTCAACACCGTCCCCTCCATGCAAGGCCGCCGCTTCATATCTAGAGAAACCCACCACCTGGGATGGAGTAGCGACTGTATGTCCGCCACCTTCCTTGGTCGTCTCGTATGCTTACCCTGCAGCTACTTTGTCTTGCGGCGGCGAGGCGGGGGAAGGGGAGCAGTCGGATTGGTAGGTTTGGTGCCCTCGAGTCACCTCCGAGGAGACGACACGAGGGGGGGGGGGGGGGGGGAGTTCCAATATCACAAAAGATAGCTCACACGATCCGACTTTCGATTTTTCTTATAAGAGGTAATCAATATTCACATCAGAAGCAATCATTCGTTGCTTTCCATATCGCACAGAACCGGCATTTATATAGTAATAGTTGGCAAGGCATACGTCATATTCTTTACCAAGTCAGTTTATTCTAAATGGATAATAAGAGATCCGTTTTTTCTTTATCATGCATGGAGTGCTTAGTGACCACATCCAATAGTTCAAACATCATGTAGATTCATGTCAACGATCATTTTATCGAGATTATTATCTTTATGTAAGGTAAAAGGTCGTCTGAGGAGGCGCATGATTAAACTTTCAACATAATTTGATATAGAAGACAAAATATTGAAGGATTGTCAAGAATTTTGCTACAAGCTCAAATTAAGTTGGGCTATCTGCAATGTACGTAATAATATTATTTTTAATAGGACTGGGCTTTTCATCTTTTGCAACAAGTATGATGCATATAGGATTCATGGTTATGTTTATTCGACTGTGTGCATCTTAGTTATGCAGAGTCTAGGTGTAATGCATGCTTAAAACTTTTTAACTAATAAAGATCCCTTTATCGAAAAAATGTATCCATGAGCTATAGTAACAACTAAGGGCAAACTTCTATAAACAAAGTTGCGTGCATCTATTGACCCAGAGGCTGTTACTTTCTGATGTTGTAAGATTCATCGCGATTTTCACACATGACACAAATGGTCATACATGTTCATGAGAACTCATAACCGTGTGTTCGTAACCAATACAGTATTGACATTGACATGGGTAAATGATCTTCAACTTCATCATTACATTCTTTTATCACGCTTCTTTTAGTTGTCGACCAATCTACCGGCATGCTCGCTACCACGTAACGCGGCACCCTGCCTGCCGCATGCAAATGGCTCCTAGCAGACCCAATAGGCATATAATCCGATGTTCATCTATCTGTATTATCTGTAGTAGCAGAAACTTCGTATAGAAGAAAAATATCTGAACCTTCTGGGTGCACGTTCCACCCAGGTGTCGACGGTGGAGGCCTTTTCGAGCGTGTGGCTTTGCGCGCGTACGTGCGTGAGCCGGTCCAGCCGGCGGTCAGCCGAGGAGAGCATTTGGATCGACTGCATATCCACGTCCCCGCCGACGTCCCTCTCGCCGCGCGCGCAAATGGCACCCCGGCGACCGATCGGCGTCGCCGTCCGGCCGGTGAATCAAAAAGGCCACGTGAGGCGGCACGCCGGCGAGCCCGGCCACGTGAACCCGCACGCGCGCCGTCGACCTCGGAGGCCCACCTCATCTCATCCTCTCCGGGGTGGCGCCCCACCGACAGCGACCACGTACGTCGTCTCGTCTACAGGGCCATATAGATGCCGTTGCCGCTGTGTCTGTCCGAGCCGCGTCGCCACCGCCGTGGACCACTGCCGCGCTCCCCAGATCCATGAGGATGAGGATCGGCTGACGTTACAGCTCACGTCTACATCGCCGGCCGGAGCTAGACGGGAGCTAGGAGCGGGTCCGGCGGTCAAGCTAAATGGGCTGTCCACTGGAGTGGCCTGGTGGAACATATAACAGCCTATTTGGCGCCTCCTGATGCTTCCCATGAAAACGGCCATTAACATGTGAGTTTTTTAATTATAAACCTAAAAATTCGTACTTTTGCGTTAGAAATAACTAATTTTATAATAATTACAAACTGAGTTGTTTCACATGGTTCAGCAAAAAAATCACATATGTGAAAAAAATGTTCACCTGATGTGGACAAGACCGCCATGGACACAAAGCACAACTACCACTAGTTCATCTACATACGGCGTGTTGATCTACTAGAATAAGACAAGTGAGTGACTTCCAATATCAAGAGGAGCATTATCTAATAAAAAATACACAAAGATTACCAAAACATTGTTTCCTTATATTATCAAATGAAGTCACTTAACTAACGACTCAGAACAATTCGGTTGCTATAAGAGGAGTTGGAGGCCCAAATGGTTTAACTAGGACTAATCCAATGTAATCGAGGTCCATTACTAGAATTAGGGTTCACGTTTAAGGCTTGACTACAAGTAGGTTTGTAAAAGAAAGTATCATAATACACTCATAGCAACAACCAAGAGATTGAGTTGTTTAGTTACGAATAAAGTTATCCACTGCTGCTACTTCATGTAAACAGACGTGTCAAACGACTACCGATGAAAAAATTATTGGAATCTCAACTTTCATAAAACATTTCATCTTTATTACCAAACATCAAATTACAAATCTTACTTATTGCTTGTTCTTGATTTGTTGCAAAGATTGGACCTTCTTCGTCAACATGATGATGCATCTTGCTTGTCAAAACCTCTTGGAGATTGATTTAGCGATTGCATTGGTGCCATGTTCACGAAATGTGACATTGTTAATGACAATTTCTACCAAAACCAAAGGAGTGTTTCTCATAGGAAGATTGGGAATATGCACATGTAATCGAGGTCCATTAACTAGAATTACGGTTCACTTTTATGGTTGACTATAAGTAGGATTGAACCGGAGGAGAGAAAATTGTCATAATTTACAGGGTTCCGCTACCCCCTCCTCACGGTTTTCTACCTATAAATATACTTGTCGCCACAGACGAGAGACTTGAGCTTTCCTTAGTTAAAAATAAATTTATCCATCGTTGCAACTTTGTGCAAACTGTCGTGTCAAACGACCCACCAATGAACAACTTATTGGAACCCAAACTTTTATCAAGTAGTTCGTCTGTCGATCCTAGTGTTCATGCGTTCTTGCGTCTATGTGTGTGCGTGCGTGTGAGTGTCCTGTTGTTTCCATAGGGTGATCTGTGCCAAATCCAGTCAGCCTCTAATTTTTTTTTAACTGTGCATCTAATTTTACTATGAGCCATGCCAAAATCATCGTAGCTTGTGGTAAAACAGAACATAGACAGGTAATTCACACTTTATGCACACTTAACCAGCATCTTCAGCATACTGGGGCACACGTACTGTACAAGAACGCCCAGTTTTTACATATGTAGAGTAGATCTAAATCCTCTGATTCGGCACCGGAAATTTGATCGGTCCAAATCTTCTCCCCTACAATCTGTACAGAACAATTACTGGTGGGTTTCAGTGGAGCTTTGTCCCCTTGGGTGAGTATATTTTAGTCAAGTATATCTTGGCAGTATGAATTCCTAGGTTGCCATCGAAATGGATCAGCACAAGAAGTCGATGAGCATGAAGAATGTCCTTGTATCAAATGTTGTCCTGTCAATACAGGGACGGCGCACAAATGTTGCCAACACATACATACGCACTAAACTATGCACAACGACCATGGGCGTCACCAGAGCAACAAGGTTAGGGCGTTGTGTTAGTAAGGTACCACCCACCGGTCATGCATGTCCTCTCCCTCGCCGGCTAACGGATCATTCAGATGTACAACGGTTCTTCAGAAAGAGTGCTTAATTGCGGCAGTTCTCAGCTAGAGTGCTTCACTGAACAGGCCACAACCTGAGCCCACTGCCTAAGCCTCGTCTTGATAAGCTGAGGGTTGTCGCCTGCTGCATTACAAGGACCAAAATACATGGGACATTGTCCACATAACTGATAACACTTTTCAGAATGTAACAGCACATTAACAAGAAAACGTCACTTACTTGGACTGCAAATTTTCAAGGAGTCAAGGAGGGAGTGCTGCTGGTGCGCCATAGGACTACCGGCCGGGCTGGAGTGCGTGGAAGATGAGGATGTTGCCATAGAAAGGGAAGGCAACGAGCGGCTGAACCCCCGCATCCTGGGCTCTGAAACTTGCCGGTTGACGGCGAAATACAGGTCGAGGGCGGGGAGCGTGTCGCAGAGGTTCTGGCCGCCGTTCTCCTCATTGAACCCGAACCCGAGCTCCATGGATCCCTTCAGCTCGTCAAGGTCCTCGTCGGTCACGCCATTACCGGTGTCTAGCATGCTCGCGGTGGCCTCGCGGTCGGCGTCGTACAGGCCCATGCTGCTCCTCTGTCGCTGAATCTGCCTCCGACGCTTCTCCCACTTGACCTCACGGGTGGTCTCCTTCATGGAAAGCTGCTTGGACAGCATCCTCTTCTTGTTGGTGCCTGCGTTGGCCGAGTTCGTCCGCGTCACCTTTGCCTCCGCGGTCATGGAGACCTCCTCTTGCTCCCTACCGATGAAGAGCGACAATGGTGGTGGACGGGGAATGCCACGCTTGTGCTCTCTGCCGATGTTGGCCATATCCTGTGCAATTGTTTCTCTGCAACGATGTAATGCGTGCAGGCTATCGAATGCGCCGCCGTTAACGTTGCCTTCCTTCCTCCGAATGGGATGGCGTTGTCTGTCTCGCAGCAGCTGTCGTACCACGACAGCGCTGCGGCAGGAGGAAGGAGAGCGGGAATGTTGGGAAGACGGAAGAGGGAGGTGAGGCTCCTCTCATATGAAGGAGCGGAACAAGGATGAACAACCCAAAATTAGGAGCATAGCTCCGTTTTGTTGATCGATATGCATGCATGCATGCCTCGGTTACTACCACCAAAATGATAACCATGCCGGATGGTCGTTCCTAACCGTAGGCAACCCGTGCCACCCGGCTAACTACTTCAATTAGGTCGTGGACAAAATCGGCATATACCAAGGGAATGCTATTTAAGGGAACTATTAAAAATTGGCAAGTATTAAACCGAACCTGCTGTGTGAAGGTGTGTAAGTGTAGATCACCGTTTAAAAATAATCCAAATTATAGATTTATTCTAAGTCAAACTAATTTATTTTTTATTAGGTGTGCATGACACATTTGTTCTTTACTGTTATTCTATCTTTGACACTAGTAGTCATGCACGTGCAACGCACGATCCAGATATTTGTCAACGTATTTGAAATCCGCATAATCATGAAATAAAATACATTTTATTACGAAATAGTACAATTCAAAATATACACTAACGAAATAATTAGCAAAGAAATGAGTGCCCATAATTTGTCATTTACATCTTTGCTATACACTGACAAAAGAAATGAGTGCAAATGCTATATAGCATGAATATATAGACAACGATTATTTGTTCGATACATCACTGATACATCTCTGAAAAGAAATAACGTAAAATGCTCCATTGCATAGATACATGGGATAGACAGGTGATCTACTCCGTACTGTCTCAGTGCAAAGCTACAGACCTGAAGTTTCTCACACTTTCACTATTGCAGCATTAACAACAAAGTCTGAATAAACCAAGAAAACAAAAGACAAATGAAACACATGAACATGTAACATCCGCAAATGACAATGACATTTGCCTTGATATATTAATGTCTAGCATGGGAATAACTGCTTGTCCACAATAAGACATACAAGAAATAGCTTAATTTGGACTGAATATGGTACTTAGACATAAACATTATCATAAGTAGAATACTTTAATTAAGGAACAGTTAGCATGCATGAGGTCATTGTCTTGGAGCTCAGTTAGCTTACAGAAAGGAAAAAAACATGTCGTACAATATAATTTTCACGCGTGTTACCCAAAAAGCTCTAACCATTTGCCTTTTGACAAGAATGTCATATGAAAGATCCTTGAATCTACAAAAGCAAAATGTCGGATCTGAATACAAGTTTGATAGACACCCAAATATATCAAGATTAATCAAAGCTGATTAGCTGAAAATCTTTGGTGGCGTATGAGATTCTAACAATACCTTGGACCAATGGGAGCAAACAAAATGGATTCGTGCAAAACAGACATTGAGTCGTCTGACCAATGACCTGCATTTTCTTGATACCTGATGTCGAACATAATAGAACCAGGATCAGTTTTAAGTACAAAGAATGCAACATAGAGGCCATGTCGAATACTCAAATCTGCTTCTAACTTGAGTAAGCAATATTGATTAATATAGCTCATGTTAACCTCATGGAGATGGACATGGCAATCAGCCCTTGCGTCGGTAGTACAGGAACCAAGAATTTAACCACTAATATCCATCAAAGTAAAACATGAAAAAGGTCAAAAACGACAAATCTGCATACATTCAGTTTTGACTTTGTCATGGAGTATCAGGAAAAGGCAACAACCAAAAATGTTACTGCAATTGAGTATCAAGGAAAAGCGACAACCAAAACCATCTCAACAACCTGCAGCAAATAAAACAATAAACATTATCAGAGCTGGCAAACATACCACTGAATCAGGAACTCCGTTTGCCCATCCAGCTTTTGCCTATTTTACCATTTGTAACTAATTCTTTCCTGCTTTTGCGTATGAATAAACCTGCCAACAGAATCTGAGCCTCAAGAATAAACCATATTTACCATTTGTAACTAATTCTTTCCTGCTTTTGCGTATGAATAAACCTGCCAACAGAATCTGAGCCTCAAGAATAAACCATATTTACCATTTGTAACTAATTCTTTCCTGCTTTTGCGTATGAATAAACCTGCCAACAGAATCTGAGCCTCAAGAATAAACCATATTCAACACACCTTTTGTGAAGCTAGCAGCGAAGAAGCAACAGCGATGGGGACAAAAATAGCGCCAACAAGAACAAACACTGAAATGACCTGTATAAAACATAAGCACAACAGTTTGTGAGGTGCTCCATGGTATGATATCTCTCAGTTCATACCAGTGAAAAAGAAGTAGTATAAGCCTACCCATTTCGGGGTGAGAATTGGCTTGCAGGCTGGGAGCTCCTTTTGCGTAAACTTGGAATCTGATTTGCACAAAAAGGGGACAAATTAAAATCAAGGCGACTTTAGCAGTTACAACAAAATTTCATATGACCATATGAAAACTCTTAAGAGCATGGTATCCAAATCCGCAGGCCATAGTTGATGATGGCTCAAGCAAGCTCTGACGCCATAGTCAACTTCTATTATTAACACAACAAGGGGCAGACATGATGAATAAAACAACTCTCCTAGCAATATTACTATCCAAAATTAGAGAAAATCTAAGTTGATTAGTGCCTCATAAATCGGTGCTTAACCAAAACAAAATGACTCTCGCAAGTTATTATGTTCGATTAAACAAACAGCAAAGCAAGGAGATGTAACGGCAGCAGGGTGTTTTATAATTTGCATCACTGACCATGTATCGCTTCCTCCAACCTTGTCGTGTTGATAATATCAGTTTCCACAAACTCAGTTTGGTGATAAAAGTCTTGATGCCAAATAACGGCAGCAAGAGAAGACTAAACTACATCGGACGTCATTGCATTGGTCCGCTAAAAGTAGCCTAAAAGTGTGCCGCTTACTTAAAACCTGAATAAAGGCAACCAGTTCAAATATATAGGATGCAACTGGATTCAAAACGATGTAGCAGTTACCTCTTCATGCCGCCGATGAGGATCTTTAGGTCGGCGGAAAAGCTTGGAGAGTGCGGTGGCTGTGAAGCCGCTGACGTGGCACGTGCCGCCGATCACGAGGACGCGGGTGTTCGAGTGCAGTTTGCCTCCGTTGTCGGCGTCGCGAGGCGCTGGTGGGGAGGCGACGCGAGGCGCTGGTGGGGAGGCGACGCTGGGGTTCTACATGGGATGGGATGCGCCGATGCGGCGACCCGGCGTTCGGCAGAGGACGGGACGGAGGCGATCCTAGCGCGGTTTGTTGGCGGATGTAGATGTGGGAGCTGGATGGCGGCCGAGCAACCCTATCGCGGTTGTGCTCTCGGGGGGAGAGAGGGTGAGGGGGTGCGGGACGTGTGCGGGGGTTGAGGGCGATGTGGGGAATGGCTGTGCGCATCAGCGGTGAAGGGAGAACTGAATCAGGAATTTAGCAACATCTGATGTTGTCTCCTATTGTGCGATGCTGCTGGCTGCCATGAATCTTCTTCGTTGGAGGAAAGAAAAGTCAGTGAGAAAAAAGGTAATACCGAGAGAGGGAGAGGCACGTCTCCCAAGCTGCGCCGCCGCCGCCTCTTCCCAGCCACCGTCGACCCGGCGTCCCTACTACCTTCTCAGGCCGCCATTCGCGGTGGTGCGTTTGGGCTTCCAACGACTGTCGCAGCAGGGGAAGTCACACCGCTGCCATGGGCAGCTCGAACGTCGAGTGCGAGCCACGTCGCCATGAAGCCCGTGGAGCCGAGAGGGCGAGGATGGAGAAGGTAGCTGCGTGGGGGTGGAACAGATTGGGACGGATCGGCGGGGCAGAGTCGCCGTTGTTGAGGCGGCCATGGCCAATGGGAAGGTCGTGCGAGAGGACGGTTCCCAAATTTTAATCGGAGTAAAATACATGGCTAGTGTACGTACTTGTCCGTCTGGTTCACTTGGGTTACCGTACTTAGAGAATACTCGATGACGGTATCTGAAGACACCCAACGAGAGCATAGACGGTTACTGCTGTCCGGAGCTGGCATGTATTGGTCGACTGGGCGGTGCGGGAGGGACACGTCACAGCGGACAGCTAGAGGGCCCATGTGCAAAATGTCCAGAGTGCTAAATGTCGCCAGAACAGAGTGCTAAATGTCGCCAGTACATTACGGCTCCTCTCTCTCTTCTCGTCTGAAATTCCCCTTCGCCTCGCCAGTGAAATCCCTAAAAATAGTGGACGCCGCCGGCACCGGACACCACGAGGATTCGCCTGAGCTGCTTCGCCATGAGGAGCGGACGTTCGAGCTCGAATGCGCTCCGCCGCCGTGCTCCATTCACCGTGGAGGTGCTCATGGTGATCTAGCTCCTCCTCTGCCCGCGGCTGCGGCTGCGGCTTGGGGCCGGAACCGTTGGAGGACGGCTTGTGTTGGGACGAGGCAGAGGAAGACGCGCGCTTGAAGCGGGTGGCGTCCTCGGAGGAGACCTGGACGATGGGGTTCCCGGTGAGGACGGCTTCGACGGCGGCCTGGCACATCTGCCAGTTGTTGGACCAGAGCAGGCCGACGGAGCCGTAGACCAGAGCAGCTGATGAAGATTGGACTTGTGCTACTGTCAGTTGTGTTGGCTATTGTCATTCTGAAGAAATGATGTACTGGATGGATGGATGGATTAGCTAGTTGTGTGTGTGGATGATGAACTAGTAGTTAGATGATCTAGTGGATTAGTAGTTAGTGCAATGCTATGTAAGAGTATGTTCTCTGTCCAGTCCAGTGAAGACATGTGTATGAACTGCTTATATGTGGTGCTTTTGTGGTAGTATGAAATGCTTTGTGTCTATGTTTATGAATTACACAAAGTCAGAAATTTGATTAACACAGTGCAGCATACATAGATACTAACTGATATATTGAAGCTGGCTCAAGTAGATGAGCATACATACATATCCTGGCATATTTGTCTTGAGGTACAAAGTACTAAAAACATAGCAGTGAACTAAACCATCCAAAATGATCGAAATCTGCAGGAGTAGCTCAAACAGATGAGCATTACACATTGTTTTAAATTTGTAACACTAGCTCAAACAGATGAGCATTAAACAGAAATCATTACAGGTCAGAAACCATTCATTTCTTGGTTGGAGCCCTCAACTCATCAAACATGCTGATCTTCTTAGCTCTCGGATTGACGAAAGCATCATCATCTTCAAAGCTTGCACCAGGTCTTGATGCAGCTATCTTTGCAGCCAACTCTGCGGCTCTTTGATCAGCCTTCAGCTTCTTCTCCGCAGCTCTTTGATCTGCCTTCAGCTTCTTCTCTGCAAGTTTCTTTTCAGCATCTCGTTCCTTCTTTTTATCAGCACAATACTTTTTTACCTCTGCAAGTATCTTTCTAGTTTCAGCCTGAGCTTTCTTCTTGATTTCAGCTTCTTCTCTCCTTTTCTCCCTCTTTGCCGCAAGTTCTAAAGCTTTTGCTTGTGCTTCCTGAGCCTTCTTTTCCTCCTGCAAAGCTCTTTTTTTGGCTGCATCATCAGCTTTCTTCAGGTTTGCTGCGTTCTTAGCTTCTAGGATAGCTATCTTTCTTTCTTCTAGTACTCTGTTCTTCTCCTTCTGCATGGCTAGCAACTGTTGAGCAAGTTGACCTTGCCTTATAGTGCTAGATGATGGTTCAGGCTGGTTTAACATGTTCTGTGCAACAGTAATGAAAGAAGAGTGTGGAATAGGCACAGCTTCCATGTTCCTCACAATTGGTATCTACATTCAAGATTACGTTAGTGCCTCGTTCAGTTAGTGTGCTGCAAAAATTGTAGTTTAAGTACTACATGCCTACCTGTTGAATCATGTTGCCTAAAAGGGTATCTTCATACGTCGATGCTTGATTACTACTAGGTTGATTTCCCTGTTTGAGTAACTTCAGTAAGTAACAAGCAGTAATAACCCAAGATGTATGCAAAAATGGAGACAAGATATGAAGATCACCTGGGTTAAGATAACTTCTGGATGTATCTGTTGGTCCTGTGCTACATCAGTTGGTGGAGGAGGCACATTGGTCTGTGTTGCATTACTTGGTGGAGGAGGCCCATTGATCTGTGGTGGAACAGGTGGTGCCAGCAAACCATTTTTAAAATAGTAGCATCCGTTTATGTTATGGTTTGGTCCACCACAGTATCCACAGTGCATAATCACTCCATGCCTTGTCATTCTTTTGCCTCCACTTCTGCAATCAACTTCTCCAGGTGCCTTTCGTCTGTTCTTTGTAGGTCTTCCAACATGCTTCTTGTAAGAGGGTGGTAGAATTATAGGTCCATTCATCCTCTCCCATTCTGTCCTGTCTTTGCAAGGATATACAATGTTGGCATATGCTTTCTTGTGCATTTCAATGGTGTAGCAGTTGTCAACAAGTGTCAGCGGGTCAATTCCTTCGCCTCTAACACAAGATATGACATGTTGGCAAGGGATTCCTGATTGCTCCCACCTTTTACAGCTACATGTTTTCTGCTTCAGATCGACTATATAATCAATTGGAGTTGAGCTAACAAGCTCTCCTACTGCAAAGACACCATCTCCAGCTCCATCAACAAAGCACATATTTGCTAGCTCCTCATTCTTCTCGATTTTTTTCCTTATCTTAGGGCATATAAGACCTGGCCACTTAGCTTCCTCTTTCTGCTTTGTATAATGCCTTGCCATGATCTGTGACTTCATCCTCTCAAACATTGACAATACAGGTAGCTCTCTAGCCTCCAAGATGTATCTGTTGGTGCAAGCAAACAGTTAATACATAGGAAAGAGTAAGAAGCAAAGACAAACTAGTTAATACATAGGAAAGAGTAAGAAACAAGAGCTCTTACTTGTTAAAAACCTCACAGTTGTTATTCAACAGAACATCGCACTTGGGTAGGTTACTTTGGAAAGCTCTAACCCAAGTCTTGGGATCCAACTCTTCTAACCAAGCATGAGCTCGTGGGTCCAACACCTTCATAGCTTCCATGTTTGCCTCATATCTTATGACGGTGCTGCTTCTGGCAATTTTCCATAGTTGATTCTTTAATACATCTCCTCTGAATTGTTGTTGGAAATTTTGCCATAAGTGCCTGACACAGAACCTATGTTCTGCATCAGGGAACACATGCTTTACAGCATTGATAAGGCCCTGAAAGCATCACAACTTAACATGTCAACATACAAAACATGGAGAAGAAGAAACATGCAAGAAATCATGAGAATAGTTGGTCTTTACCTTCTGTTTATCTGACATAATTGTCCATGGTGTACTGTTGTCGATGCCAAGATCATTCTTCAGTGTTTGTAGAAACCATGTCCAATTTTCTGTGTCCTCTACCTCAATTGCTGCAACTGCTATGGGGAATATACTGTCATTTGGGTCCATACCAACAGCTGTTAGCAACTGTCCTCTATACCTTGTCTTTATATGACAGCCATCAAGAAAGATTAATGGTCTGCAACCCTGAAGAAACCCAAGCTTGCAAGCTTGCAGGCTCATGTAACCCCTCTTGAACCTGGAATCGTCATCAAGAGATAGATAGAAGCTACTGCCTGGATTGCTTCTCCTTATTTCATTGGCATAGTCCCAAAGCAAATTGTATTGGCCTTCTTCATCACCATAGATGGTCTTCAAGGCCAGCCTCCTAGCCCTTTGCAGTTTGGGTCTCGATGGTGTCATATTCCAGTCCTTCTGCACAATCCTTGAGAAATTCTTCATGTTCATGTCTTGATCAGCTCTGAAGCTCTCTAAATATTTCTCTGCAAGGAAAACTGATGTAAACGAATGCACCCTAAAAGTCTTGCCACAAGAGTGTTGACCCACAAACTTCTTTATCATGAAGCATTTGGTTCTGCTGTCGTGTGATGCCCACATGTACCATGTACAGTCATCTTTACATCTTGCACATAATTTCTTCTTATTGTTGACTGGCAATTTGATATCGCGTCTATTGATGCAACTGTAAGCTCTGATTGCTTCTCTCAACACCTCAACTGACTCAAATATTTGCCCCACATGAAACTTTGGATCTTGCAGATCAACTTCCCTAAATGTCTTGAATTTTCCCTTCATTGCATCTGTTTCGTCATCTGAATCAGGTCCCCAAAGATCGTCTCCCTCTGAGTCCTCTTCTTTAATCTTCTCTTTTCCTTTCTGTGATGAACTTTCAGTCATATCTTTCTTGCTAACCATCTTGATATCTTCATCGTCAACATTATCTTCAAATAGATCATCATCATCGTCACTGACTGCATAGTCTGAATCAACAAGATCCTTCGGGTCATAGTCTGAATCTCCCGAATCAGATTGTGCTTCACCATCTTCAACTTCAACCTGACTTCTTGTCCTCTTCCCATGTCTTCTAGTACCACCAACACTCTCATCACCATCCACTGTATATACAATTTGTTTTGGAATAGGTACATCTTGCTGAACATCTTCAGTAACTAGAACATGGACATCTCGCTCAACATCTTCAGTAACTTCATTGTGATTTGCTTCTGATGTACTTCTTGCTTTACAAGGGCTGAAAACTGGTGGTAAATTTGCTACTGGGAACCGCAGAACATCATCCAAGTTAGTTGACCTCAAGCTCTCACCATGTTCTAAATACAAAACCAGACAATGATATCCAATGGACACAAATGTTGTCATTGCTTGAGTGTCATCTTCACCTCTGATCTCTCTTAATCCATTCCTCTCCACTGCCAGCATTGGCACACAGTAGTGCACTTTCATCCTCCCTGCCATCTCATATCCAATCTCTTCAACTATCTTTTCCAACATCAAAGGTGACCATGTGACAGAATCAACATGATCATACCAAATGCTATGACCATCAACATAACTCAAGTTATTTCCACTGCCCAGAAAGTACCCCCATGATTGATTTCAACTGAAAAGTAACTACTGCGTGCTCCTGCCACAACAAAACAGAACATGACCTGAATTAGATGATACCAAAGCTAACAAATTTATCCAATTACAAACTAACATGGAGAACAAGCAGCCCTAAAACTTCGAATCAAACACCAAGCCATGCCCAAACCACTAGCGAAAGCCCTCTGCCCAAACCCTAACGCTGCGGTTCTCCTCTGGAACGAAAAAAATCGTCGATTTCAGGCGGAAACTACCCTAAATAGACGTAGGAAACTCTAAAACCTGCCCTCTGCACAAGCGATGATTTTTCGACCCAACATTGCTTTGATTCGGGGCTTACCATATACGGGAGCTGCAGCTCCATCCAGCCGCCGTCGAGGCGACATCTGCCGACGAAGATGACCGCCGTCGAGCAGCGCCGCGTCAGCCCCTCCTACCGCCTCCTCCAACTGCCGATGAAGACGACCGCTGCGCAACCCCTCTAGAAGCCGTAGCGGCGCGGCGTTCCGCCTCCACCTCGAGTTCTTCGGCAGGGACAGAGTGGTCGTGGAGGTTTTTTTTTGCCTAAATCCGGCTCGCCTCGACCTGTCCGACGTGATGTGGCCTGACGAGTGGGTCCCTGCAACGCCACGTCGACAAATACACACCGCTCCTGGACACCAGTAACCGTCTCTGCTCTCGTTGCGTGTCTTTGGTTACCGTAATCGAGTATTCTCTAAGTACGGTAACGAAAGTGAACCAGACGGACAAGTACGTACACTAGCCATGTATTTTACTCTTTTAATCGTTTCCAGATAATCCGGCGATTCTTCCTCCGTGGTTAGTTGCCTGCGGAGGTGTGGGCGCGGGCGGGCGGGCGGACGGTGAGGATTTGGCAGACAATGTTTCTGTTGGTCGACAGGATCAATCTGGTCCGTTGGGTAGTTGACCAACCCTGGATCGTTAGGATGACTCCAACGGGGCGACCCATCGAGTCCGCGCGCGTCCGTCCCTGTCCGCGGGAGCCAAAAACACGGCCCAACGGGGCGACGCAAACGGACCGCGGTCCGTTTTTTGGTCCGCTGCGACGCATTCCTGGCCCAAATTTGGGTCACCGATGCGTCGGGCCCGGACGCGAGCGGACCGTTCCTGCATCCTCCCCGTGTCCGCCCTGGCCCCGCGTGTCATCGACCCCAACGGCCACCTACCCGTAATAACTGTGGGCGGTGGAGCTGTATAAATCGCGCCGGCCGGCCAAACCCTAGCACTCCTCCCTAATCGCGCCGGCCGGCCAAACCCTATCCACGGCGGCCACCATCTCCAAGCTCAGATCCACGCGCCGGAATGGATCCGCCGCCGCCGCGTCTGGTGGTCGAGGCCGAGCGAAAGGAGCAGGCAGCTCCGCCTGATGTCAGCTCCACCGCGAAAGGAGCCGAGGCCGTGGCCGCCTATGTGCGGTTCATTTTCCACTAATACCGGCGCCCGCTACGTGTTTCGTAGCTACAAAATGATCAAAGAAAATTGAGTCAGCCAGCCCTGGCTGGCCATGGGCGTGATGAAGTAAGAGCCAGCAAGTCCGTTGCAGAACGGGCATGCTGCGTGACGTTTCTCAAGGCCGCAACCCCTCTTTGATCTTCCCCCTTGCCGGCCGGTGGTCGGTTATTAATTTCCTTCAAGTTTAGGTTTAGGTTTTAGGGTTTAATGTTAGGAGAAGGTCCTAGATTTAACTATGTAATTTCAGTTTCTAAATATAATCCTAGTATTAAAAAAAGTTTAGGAAATAAAAGTGGCAAGCGGACTCAATGCGTCGGCCCCGTTGGGGGCACTGGCCAGAAAGGGGCGGACATGGGCCGGACGCGCGTCCGTTCCCCGACCCAAACGGACAAAACGCGGACCGAACGCGCGTCCGTTTGGGTCGGCCCGTTGGAGTCATCCTTAGATTTTAGTCATTGCGGTTGATCTGATGGATCAGATTGTCCTGTGTACAGTTTTCTGGGTGGACGTAGGAAAGTTTTAGTTTGCTCTTTTATTAGTAGTGGAGATGTGCTCCAGCTTAATCTTTTGGGTGGCGAGTGTCCAATGGAGCAGCTCCCTTATAGGGAGAGCATATGCAAATTCATGCTGAATCTGTCGTGTCACCGGTGCAGCAGCGGAGCCTGCCACCGGTGCCTCCTCTCTCCGAGGGGGAGAAACGGGTTGTGACCTTCATGCGGAGGGTGCGCCGCCGATGCTTCCACTGATTGGCAAGGTTAGATGCCTCTCATGTCGCCTCTCGGACCACCGCGAGCGTGACTGTTGGCCGCATCAGTCGGCCGATACCCACTGCTCCGGGTTGTCTATAGCCAGTCAGCTTTGTTGTGGCGCCCCTTGGACCGCTCCTGAGCCTCCGTTGCTGCGCCTCCTGCCGCTTGCAAGGACCGGGGTCCTCCAGACCGGGCTCAACTGATGATCGGCTGCCTCTCCAATGGTTCAGCTTCTCCAGCAGATGCGGTGCTAAGTCCATCGTTGAGGAGCAAGCGACAGTGTTGCTGGCTGAGCTGCAAGACATGGTTGCTTCCCGGCTCGAGGAGGTGGTCCAACCATTGCGTGTGGTGATAGATAGATTGCAAGCCTTGCTGGAGCAGTTTGGGAGTTTGATGGAGGGGTTGCGGTTGCTTTGGAGACGCCTGCCGTGGTGTAGATGTCTCCAGCACCGCCTCCGCTAGCTGAGATCAATGGTGGCCTCTCAGACAGTGAAGCCCCCGAGTTGTATGGTTGTTTCTCCCCTAGGGATTGGACCTTTTCAACGTCGATGCTCGCCCTGACATTCTCGGTGCTGGCTGCTCCGGAGGGCATTTTTTTGGTGGTGCTGCCATGGCCAACCAGCAAGAGCTTGCTGTGGAATCTGATCTGCCTTTGGCTATGCAGGACCTGAAGTATTGTGGTACACCTAGCTCCGAGGAGAGAACCACGCAAGAGTTGGTCACTATCGACGCTGAAAAGCTTCAAGAGAATGAGTTGTTCCAAGATTTTGCTTGCTTTGCGTCGGGCATGCCCGCAGACAAGGCTTCTCCCTCTCACGTTGTGCGACGCAGCATCCATTTGGACAAGAAAAACAGTGCTTGTGATATTCTAACAGCCAAGCGAGCGGAGTATAGGCGGGCGAAGGCCTTTGTAGAGTTACCAAAGCTCAATAACAAAGGGAAGGCCACCGAGGATGTCCTAAATGAGATGATGCAACACTATTTTCATGTGTACAAGAAGCAGCACACGGTAGTGGTTGTTGAGGCGATTTGTGCCTTAGTCAAGGTCAATGCTTGATCTCTTATGTTCGAAAGATGCACAATGATGCATCAATGGTGGTGAGAGTTTGTTTATGTGGGGAGTTTGTCTTTGCCGGGTACGAGGTGTGCCTTGTGAGATTGGGCCTAGGTGACCTCGTTTCAGGCACAAACGACGTTCCATGAGTTGTAAAGCTGGTTCCCGTAAATTAACCGCGCAATGTATAGTTTTTGGGTCTGGTTCCTCTTATTAACTGGGTCAATTCTGTCTTCTAATACTGCAATAGCGGAGCTCTTGCCGATTACAATCGGAAAAAATTGTCGTGTCAAGGATGATATTACCACACTGATAGTAAATTTGAAATATCCCATCAACTATAAATTCCTAATATTTATAATAATTTGTCTACCAAATCGTCAATGTTGTTATCGATCCAAGTTCATACTGAGTTTGTATCGGCGAGGGTTTGATGGCCCTTCACGTAGTTACCTGCGTGAAAAGTAAATGGGTTAGGTTGAGACTCCAAGTGCAGAGTGTGTAGTATATGAAAGACAGTTTTCCCCACGAGGGGTGACTCGAGGGTTTAATATCGAACTCTCGGGGAATCAGTAGTGAAAATTTTTCTTCCTATCCTTCTCTTGAAAACCTACAAAACAAAGTAAATGTTTTGGTCCTCAACCTCACCTAGTGGTTGTGAAGCACAAGGTGTGAGAATGATATGAAAATAATATGCAATGCAAACAATAAATAAATATGCAATGATGGTAAATAAATATGCAAGGATGATGGAAACAATAATGGATGATATTTTTGGGTTTTATAATGTGAATGCAAGATGTAAAAGTACTTTTGTATTTTCGGATTTTTAAATGGCAGAAATGTAAAGGTGATAAAAGTTGTTTCTTATGATTAAAAATGGACCGGGTTCATGGTTTCACAAATGCACTCTCCCTCTTTAATAAAGTGGTAGACAATGGAGCACTAGAGTTGACATATGAGATTGCAACACAAAAGTTTAATGACAAGTTACTAATTATATGGGCATCACGTCCTAACATAGAGACCTTTTGTTTATTAGTCTCTCTTATACTCCACCAAGATGCGAACTAAATCATAACACCTCAGTAGTTAAGATAAAACAGAGTATAGCATTAAGTCTTTTGACATGAAGTTAAAATAAGAACATGCTAGATCTAGTCATGGAGAAGTGGCATGGTCACCCACAACTCTGGTAGCAAGGTATTTTTCTTTGTCCCTAGTGAGGCAACAAAGTAAGGTAAACATACCCAAGTGGATCGCGGAACTTCTCTCACTTTCACCGCACTAGCCACCCCCGTTACTCCAACTAATGCACACATCACCCCTCACACGCTCTCACAAACATGCTTGATCAAAACAAGTAAATAGGAACGAGGTACATAATATGCATCTACTTTCATAACTGAAACAAAACTATTGCAATCTCAAACATATATTAACTCATAAAAAGAACCACCACAAAGGTATTACATAGATGACCGTAATCATGTTCAGCAGCTCATACGGTACTAATTAGTGAAGCTCAAAGAGAGGATAGATACATCAGTTACTTCCACAAACCCATAGTCCAGGGGTGGACTACTCCCTCTTCATCATGGAGACGGTGGAGAAGTCGTTGGAGAACATGGAGACCACGCCGGCAGCGCCCCGCCGGAGTTTCCCCCCTCCAATCTGCAACTCCAGGTCTTTGTTTCGGTGTTTCTGTTTTTCGGCGGCGCTCCTTTTCGAAGGGCGTCGGGGACTATTTTTATAGTCGGTTTTAGGTCAAGACGGAGTCGGTGGAAAAAAGATCGACGACAACGGAGCTCTGAGGGCCGAGATGGTGGGTCCCTGGCCGCGTGGGCCACCCTCTTTTGGCCACGGGCCTCCGTTTGTTCGCTTCCTTCGCTCCCAAGTCTTGTTCCTTCCAAAAACTGATGCTCGAAAATATTAGGTCATTTGGACGTCGTTTGGGTCCCTGAAACATCAAAATATGGAAAATAGGGTTTTCTGCCTGTGCAGGGTTAATTCCATAAAAAATAGGAAAACTATGAAATATTCCCAAAATCATTATAAAACATTGATATAACCCTTATATGATGCAAATATGATTGAAATATAAGGAAAACAATGCAAAATTCATGTATGCATTTTACATGCATCAGGGTTTCAGAAATAGATTTCAAGTTCGTGACAAAAAATTATGAGAAAATTCTTTATTTTGCCCTTTCTTAAAATCGTCTTCCCTATTTGGTCCTAGAAACAAAATTCTTCTCAATTTGACATCTTAATTTCATTTCTTTTCTAATATGTCCCTCTAGTGCACTTTGAGCATGAAAAAGACTTTTTACCCCTGATAAATTGTGCGACAAAGAAAATTCAGGCTGCTCCTGTCCTTTCCAATGTAGCACTAATTTTGATATTTTATATCTGCATATTTAGATTCATACAGCATATAGCTAGTCATATGTACTCGTAGTTGTTTGTTGTGTTCCGGCAATGTGTTACGTGTGATATGTACGAAGCCGTTGAGTTTTAGCGAGATATGCATGACGAGATACCGAGACACCATGAGATACCGGTGACCATGCGAATGTGCGATGCAGTGCTGGAGCGAAACGAGATGCATCAGGACCATCACAATCGGTCCCCTCCTCACAAATCTAATAAATATACCTCCCCCTTTGCAGCAACATTTCTTTGCCCTTCCTATCCATCTCCAAGAGATTGCCTCCAAAACGCTGCCGGATAGGCGACCAGGAAAGGGGAAACCCTAGCTTCCTCTGCTTGAGGTTGGGCCGTTGGGGGAGGTAGAGGAAGCGAACTGGGGAGGGACCGAGGGAGGACAAGAGGAGGGAGGAGAGAAGGAGCCGGAGCTAGACAAGGACAGAGGAGGCCCGCGGCGGCGACAGGGTGGCTGAACCCTAAACCCTTAACCCTAAGGGTGCAAGCGGGACGCACCGCGGTACCCCGCGTGTACGCCGCATATGTCCACTACGCGTAGGCGGTATGCCGTGTATTAGCCACTCATGAACCGCGCTTCTACGCCGCTCGCTAGGCCGTCTAATCTCGCGCTCCGCCCCGCCCGCGCCGGTCCCTTCCCCATCCAGAAGCATGGCTTCCATACCTCCCTCACTGACCTCTTTGTCAAGAAGCATGGCCTCCGCCGGCCGCCGTCTCGCCGTCAACCTAGCCAAGAACAGATCCTCCGCCGGATGAACCCGTCTGCCATACCGGCGGCAGCGCCTTTGACCTCGGATTGGGAATCCTGCTGAATGGAGCAAGAAGGTAGGAGCAGGGGAAGCGGAGCACGACTTGACCAGGGGCCAGTGGAACCCGAAGGAGGACGAGGCGCTACGGGGCCTGGTGGAGCGGTCGGGACGGAGCTGCTCTGATTGGTCGCCATCCCTGCTTCTACGGAAGGAGAAGAGGAATCCTTGTGTGGTCGCTGCGATATGCGGCACAACTGCGGCAACCGCGGGCCGGCCCCCATAAGCCGCTTTGTTTTTGCCAATACCGTGGATGCTCGCACATGTTGTTAAGTGGGCCTAAATTTGCGGCGCCGCGGAGGGTCCGCTCCAACTTGCACCCTGATGTGGAAGTGGGGAGTCGAGCGGCGGACAAGGAGCAGAGGAGTCGAGCGAGGCAGCAGGAGGCATGCAACGCCCGCACGGTCCAGTGAAGGGAATCATGTGCGCTAGCTGCTCTTGGGCTGACTTTCGCGGCCAATAAGGCCCAGCTAGCGGCCCAAATTACGTTTTTTCCTTGCTCTTTTTTCAAACCTTCAGAAAATACTGAAAATGATTTACACATCAGGGAAATGCCTATATATATTCGATTTGTTTTGCCAAAAATCAAAGTAGGGCGGCCGACCTACCTTGCCCTACTGGGGCCTCCACCACTGTTACTGGATTATTGCAGTCGGCTAGCTGTGTTTGCATGGCCGGGTCGTATGCCTAGAGTGATTCAAGGAGAGCAAGACCAGGTTAGTGCATGAGTTTGTTAGCTGCATGCATGTGTGCGGTGTGGCCAAGTCAAGTGGTTAGTAGCCTGGGTTAGTGCGTGAGTGGCACAAAACCACGATCAGTTTGTTGCTTCTGCTGGATGCGTGCGTGTGTGCCTATTTTAAAGGCATGTAATTAACATCTTTATTTGATTATCCGGAGAACCAAATAGCTCACCTGGCATTTACAAACAATTAAACAGAAATTTCTTTGTCACATAATTTATCAGGACCAAAAGAGTCTTTTTCATGCTCAAAATGCTCTAGAGGCCATATTAAGAAAGAATTAAATTAACATGTCAAATTGGAAAGATTTTTTTAAGGACCAAATAGGGAAGACGATTTAAAGAAATGGCCAAATAAGAAATTCTCTCAAAAAATTATCACAGCAGCAACCATTCTATATACATTTATCAAATTAAGAATGAAAAAGTGCCAAGATTATATTGCGTAGTTGCCAATGAGATGAGAATTCTTACTCTCCGGCTCTTAAAATATAAAAATATCATATTTTATAAGTTTCAAACAATCTAGAAAAAATCCTGCATGTTGTCAAGAAATAATATATCCCACAAACCTGAAAAAACTTGATTAGAAGTACTTTCTATCAGAATCTACACAAAATTAAGAAATGTATGGATCTACATGTAAACACTTTCAAAACTCCAAAATATACAACATTTGTCATTTTAGTGTAGCCCAGAATATAAAGTACTAGTTGAATGCCCGTGCGTTGCTACGGGTTTAAAATAATCAAAATGTGCTTATTAATATCAGAAACAAATTTTTGAAACAGAAAAATATTGACCTTACTATACTCACGTATGGTAACCTTCTCAAATTAGAGTAAAGTTCCAACCTCAACCAATAGACAACGTGGCCAAAATAATTATTTTGGCCCAACAATACCTGTTTGGCCCAGCCGAAGGCCCAGGTCCACCACCAACGCTCCCCAACCCAATCATTGCCTTACCCTCTCCCCTCGCTCAGCGGTGATTCCTATTTGACGCCTGTTGTGCCTGTTACGGACGCAACACGTACCCTTCCACTGCTAGGTTCTCATAAATGTCCCGGCCCAATACGCTCTCTGCTAGGTTCTTTCAGCTCAGCGGTTTTCATGTTTTCTGTCTGGTTTTCTTTTTTCTGTCTGGTTTTCTTTTTATGTTTCATGTTTGTTTTTTCTGTTTTTTCGTTTTCCTTTTTTAGTCACATTTTACAATTTTGAAAAATGTTCAGATTTTAAAATGCTCAAATTTGAAAATTGTTGAGTTTTGACAATTGTTTATATTTAAGGAAAAAAAGTTTCAAAAATTGTTCAGATTCAAAAATTGATCATTTTCAAAAATTGTCCAGTTTCGAAAATTGTTCAAATTTGAAATTGTTCAAAGTTAGAAATTGTGCAGTTTCAAAAAATGTTCAAATTTAAAATTGTTCAATTTCGAAAATTGTTCAAATTAAAAAATGGTCAACATCTGGGTACTTTTTTTTCTCTTGGTCATACTCTAGTTTAGTTGATCGTTCAAGCTAACTTGATGAGGTCAATCGATCGAACAGTAGGCTGCACTTCTTTTCTTTTAATCGTTTCCACAGAATCAGCGGACAAGGTAAATGGGCCAAGCCCAGTATAATAGAAGCTCCCTCGCTCAGCACACACGCACGCACGCAAACCGCCGCCACACGCGCCCGCACGAGCTTCCCTGCCGCCGCCGCCGCCGCCGCCGCCGCTGCTAACTCCGCCTCCGGCCAACGACACCAGTCGAAGCTCTGCCGTCCGTCGACTTCCTGGACGCCTCTGGCGCCGCGTCGCGTCCTGCTCCGCCCAGCAGCGCGCGACCGCCGCCGCCCTGCTCCACCGGCCACGATGCCGCTGCTCTACCGGCTGACGCCGACGTTCCTCTATTCCCCGGCGCCGCTCTGCCTTCCTCCTCTAGGTCTCTATCCCCCGCAAATGCGCCCTCTGCTCGAGCTCCATAGGAACCCTAGCTCGTTTTCCTACCGCAGTTCCGGTATGCGTGGATCACCACCTCCACATGGCGAGGCGGAGCAGGATCAGCGAATGGGAGCAGAGGGTTCGTCCGCTCGCGATGCGGATGGGTGCCGCGCGCGTGCAGCAGGCACGCCGGCAGCAAGGCCATCGGCCTCGGCGACGCTGGGCGAACGTAGTGGAGGACGGGAGGGGAATTTTTCGATTGTTCGACTTAGCGGTGCCGGTTCCAGTAAATAAGTGAAACGATGGAATCAGTGCGTAATATGTGACTTGGTCAGAGGATAGAACCGGAAAGTAAAATGACGTACCATCACCTCAAGCTATATTATATAGTAGAGATTTCAAATCAAGATTTTGACTATCCGAAGTTTGCATCACCGAACTAGGTCCTCCATGGTTTAATTCGAATGAATAATTTTTTTACCCCCCTGAAATTTTGGAACCATATATTATTTAGGAACCGTTTCAACACATTTTGAAAAAGCTAAAACAAAATTAAATTTTTAACTTTTTCGAATTTAGAACGAAAATTTTGATCAATTTTTTTTGGAACCCACCGAAATAACCCAAATTTTGAGAAATATAGTTGAATTTTGAATATCTTCCTTCCTTTTTTTAAGGAGAATCTCTACATTTTTTTAGGGTAACCATACTTCTTTATTGAACTAAAATGTTTGCAGGGATACAAAGACCATCAGGGGCCTGGATTAGCCAGACTTGACGTCCAAAACTACTAGAAACTACTGATCGAGCTAGTCTATGAGCCTCCATATTCGAACTTCTACTTTCGTGTTTAAAAGACACCATATCCAGTTGCTTGGCTCTCTCCTTGATCTCTGCAAGAACGCAACTGTAACTTCCCGCGTATGGCTGTGCCATGTTGTTGACGACAGCCAGACAGTCTGTCGCTACCGTCGCCCGCCGGATCAGCAAGTCCTCCGCCAAAGCAAGTGCTTCCCGGCATGCCACAGCTTCTAGTGCAGCCGGGTCAGAAACACTTCTCAGGGTTAGCGCCGATGCTCCCATAAAGGAACCTGAAGCACTCCTGCAGATGGCAGCCACCGAGCCCCCAACGCCGTTCTTCACGACCGCCGCGTCAACATTGATTTTAGGGAGTGCCTAGCGCTCGGTTGCCTGAGCGTTAAGCAAACGCTCGGTCGATCAAAACGTCAGCAGATGACGCATCGGGTGGTCCGAGCCCGTTTCCCCTCCAGCCAGCTGTGGGCTTTTGTGTGGGCTTCCACGGTCCTTTTGTGGGCTTTTTTGTGGCCTTTTTTGTTCGTGCTAACCTTTTTTTTTTCGGGGAGTGTTTGTGTGAACCTTGAGATCGACATTGTCGGAACGTCCGAGGCGCCGCGGCAGAGGCGCCGCGGCGACGGTACCGCCGCGTGCGGCAGCGGCCGTGGGGCAAGTGGGCGGCGGAGATCCGGGACCCGCACAAGGCGGCGCGCGTCTGGCTCGGCACCTTCGAGACGGCCGATATCGTTGACACTGCTAACCCTACTAGATCTTCTTCTTCTTCGTCGAGACATTGTCCACCCCCACGCCTCCATTGCTCAAGAAGAACTAGCAGGAGATAAAGAAGAGATGGATATAACAGCGGGAACTAACCAAGGTAAGCAGATCTGGGCACCTCTTCTGAAGGAAGAACCTTGTTTTCAATTCAGTTGTGGATATTCCTCTCCCGTAACTCTTCTCCTCTATCATTCTGTCCCAAATTGCCGTGTGATGCTTGCAATGCGCAAATATTCTCCACCCCCACACATAGATGTCGTAGGAAAAATTGAAAAGAGACAAGATTTTGTTAGTTAGAAAAAATTCAACTGAATAACAAGAACAAACACTGACAGACGATATGCTTATGATTTCAGGCATCTGGTGTGATGGGGATAACTCAATAATTGGGACTCAGGTAAAAAAGATGAGGGAGTACAGTGACAAAATTCATTTTGCATTAGCTGATTTGGAAAATCAAAAAATAGGGTTAAATCACCTTTTTCATTTGTGCAGATCCCCCCTGTATCAAGCAATGACTATGTGCTGCCAATTCAGCAACCGTGGCCTGACATGCAACAGGCAACAACAATCAATCAGGTAACCATTAGAAAATGCAAAACCATCAAAATTCGAAATCATTATTACTGACCTCTATGGAAAATTTTATCTTCACTCTTCATATAAATTGTTTTGCATACATGATGAACTAAAATTCAGAAACAAAAATGCAGGTAAATGAAGGTGCATTGCAGGATGATATGATTGGTCCCTGAATATGTCCTTTACACAAATGCTGCTTGCTGTTGAGGAGCCTAGTCTAAGTCAGGTTAGTCCATATCATCAAAAAAAAAGGAATCAACCATTTTATATGAACAAAAAATACATGTATTGTACAAAAATGCCTTCAAAGTAACATAATACATGAACATACTGTTGTGTTTGCAGGAATTTTTTGAGAGTTTTCATAATGGTACTCCTGAGCCTATGGGACTAGAGGTAAGAACTCATGCTTCTTATTAAAAAAATAGATTACGACTAACCAGAACAAAAAGCAAGCACTATTATAATGTTATCTCTGGTTTTTGTATAATTTGCAGAACGAGATGTTCATGATTACTGGTCGAAACGGAAACTCAACTCTGAACAGTGATCACGATCACCTCGGGATGGATGCTGTTGATGATCACATTGGGTTTGTTGATGGTGCTGGTCATAATACAAATGGAGATGACCCAGGTCTGTACGATGACGTGTCGAGTGAAGAAGATTGTATTAGACACAACCTGTTTGAAGGTGTTGACAAAGACAGTACAAGTAAAATAGATGATGCAGAAACATCAGATGAGGACAAAACAGCACCAGAACAAGTTTCCATTCTTGAAGACCCAAATTCAGAGGAAGAAGCAATTGAAGGTGACACAGAGGACATTGAGCAACTGACACCAGAAGATATCAGAATATTCCTTGAGAATGAAAGCGTAGCCGCAGCAGCAAGTGCCAGCCAAGAAGGTCAGAGCCATCATGTTCCTTACATGAACCAGATATTTGATACAGATGAGGATGCTTATAAGTTCTACAATGAGTATGGTTTTATTTGTGGTTTCTCAATCAAGAAAGCCTCAAACTACAACAGCAGGAAAACTGAAGACAAGCTGACACTAAGGAGAATTTACCAATGCAACAGGGCTGGCAAGGTGTTACCCCCAGAAGTATTGGAACAGAAGAAGAAGGATAAGATGAAGAAGGACAAGGCAAGGAGAAAAAAGAAAAAGCAGGGGCATAGTTACAGTTGAGCCTGATGAGGTTGAAGAGGAGACAAGTACTAGAAGAAGGCGAAGGAGCACAATTCAAATAACAGACTGCAAAGCAGCGATGACAGTTACTCTGAAAGATGGGAAGTGGTATGTAACAAAACTTGAGCTGCAGCACAACCACGAACTTAGCCCCGATGATGAATCAAAATTCCTGAGATCACATAAGCACATGACTGACGACGAGAAGCTTTTCATCCGGACATTCACCTCTGTTAAGTTGCCTACCAGGAAGATAATGGCTATACTGACATACTTGCGAGGAGGCAAAGCAAAGAATGTGCCTTATGACAAAAAATATGTGAGCAATGTAAGGACAGCAATAAGACAGGAAAACAAGACAAATGACATGATGCAAGTGTTGGATTACTTTAGGAAGAGGCAAGCTGAGGATCCAATGTTTTACTATGCCTTCAAAGTTACTCCAAAGAATAAGGTTCTTTGCATATTTTGGGCTGACAGTTTCTCAAGGAAAATGTATGACTTGTATGGTGACTGCCTTAGTTTTGATACTACATACAAGACAAATAGGTATAACCTTCCCTTTGCACCATTTGTGGGAGTGACTGGTCATGCTCAGAATTGCCTGTTTGCTTGTGCTATCCTGCAAGATGAAACAATCCCTACATTTGTCTGGCTCTTTGAAACTTTCTTGCATTGCATGGGAGGGAAAAGCCCAAAGACAGTAGTAACAGATCAATGTGTGTCAATGAAAAATGCAGTTCCAGAGGTGTTCAAAAATGTTGCCATATGAATTGTTTTTGGCATGTGAAATCAAAAGCTCAAGAGAAATGTGGCAGAAGCTTTGCGAGGATACCTTTCTTCCATGCAGAATTCAACGACATCCTGCATTTCTCTTTGACAATTGAAGAATTTGAAGCTCTCTGGTTACAAATGATTGAAAAATACAATGTTGGGCATCTCAAGTACCTGAAAATCATGTGGGACAACAGGATGAAATTTGTGCCTGTCTACTTCAAAACACAATTCTTCCCTTCATTCGGACAACAGCAAGGAGTGAGGGCACAAATGCAATTTTCAAGGATAACGTTTGTTCGACATATAGTGTCATAAGTTTCTTGGGTGAGTACCAAACAATTTCTGAATCGATGGAACAAAAAGAAAGGCATCAGGACAGTGTTACAAGAACAACCGATCCCCGGTACAATCTGTACACTGAGCTGGAGTTTCAGGCTGGGGCAATGTACAACCGGAAAATCTTCTACAAATTTCAAAAACAGATATGTTTGCAACAAAACTGCATGTGGATGAGGTTGACAGACATGTCCGGTATGAAGTATACAAATCAAACATGCTTGCTATCAAGGACTTTAGGCCTCGTAGGTATGTGGTCCTTGTTAATATCCCAGATCAGAACTACATGTGTATATGTGGTAAGTTCCAGAAAGATGGAATTCTTTGCGCCCATGTCCTTCGAGTCCTGACCCACCTCAACATATCAGAACTAGCAGATAAGTACTACATAGACAGGTGGAAGCCTAAAGACAGAAAAACCATAAGGAACCCTGTTACCAATGTTCCCGTTGATCTCACAACAAGCAACAGACAACTAAGACACAGTGTGCTCTCAAGAAACATGTCAGACATAGCTTCTGAAGCTTCTACTTCAAATCGGAAGTACATGTTTCTTCTTGAGGAGAGTAAACGTATACAGCAAAGGTTGCACGAGATAACTATTGAGGAAGAGCAGGAGGAGCTACAAAAACAGAGAGATGGAGGGGCAACAGAAAACCAAACTGGTTCTTTCGCACACGATGATGGTTATGGAAATTTCCTGGATAACCCAGATGTTGCTGCTTCGAGAGGTCGCCCAAAAGGGGATAAACGGCAAATGTCTTTCTTTGAAGAACTAATGAGAAAGAATGAAGTTGAGTGCAGCCATTGCAAATCAATAACACACAACATTGCTACTTGCACAAATTTACATCTCCCTGCTGAGATGTTTGAGAAGAAGAAGAACAAGAAGAAACACCCAGCAACAAAACAGTCGGGTTAGTTTGAAAGGAGGAAAATTATTTCAAGAAAAATAAATATCTAATCTACAATTTAGTATATGTTTCACAGCAAGAAATAACTTTTTGTTGTCTCTGGAGTTTCAGGTGCTGTTGGGTCAAGAAATAAAGCAAAAGATACAACTACATCATCTAGCAAGAAGGCCTCATCAGGAAAGAAAACAGGGGACAATGATCAACAGACAGAACAATCGGTGGCGACCAAGAAAAGAAGAGCTTCTGTCAAAAAGACAACCTCAGCCAAAGAAGCAGAGAATAATGTGCCAGAGACCGAACAGTCATCAAATCCAGCTGTTGGGAAGAGTAAAAGAGCAAGAAAGCAATAGAAAGTTGTATTAGAAAAATTCCGAGGACAAATGTAGTTGTAGCAGCAACCCAGTTGGTGGGCTAAATTTCTTGTCTATTACAGAAATAGCTCTAAGTTTTGTGAGGTGTCGAATATGTACCTTTATTATTGCAGCTCCATGTAGGTTCTGTATCCATTTGCTTTTACTTTGATCTTTGATGTTGTTGCTTAATCTGTGGTGTTAGACCAAAAAAATAAGGAGAGTGCATACTGATCAATGAATTTTTGAAATTTTTCTAAAAAACTTACTGAGGATAACATTAATAAACATGTATTAGTTGGGCATAAAAAAAGAAGCAACAATTAACTAATTAATCATCATATCAGATGGAACAATTATGTCGCAAACATTTTCTCATTTTACCATAACACTTTTTGTACAAACGAAAAGAAAATGGTAACAGCAAAACAACTTGCTGTGTGAAGAGAGTAGTTTCTGTAAGATTACAACTGCGACAAGACATCCTTGCAAACCAAGATTACAACTGCGACAAGACATCCTTGCAAACCAAGATTACAACTGCGACAAAAGACATCCTTGCAAAAGCAGAAGAAAAATCTTGCGAATTACTAATTCTCATCTATTAGTCTATCTTTCTATGCCAAATCTATTGTTGAGCCTCCTCCCTTGCCTTCAGTTTCCATTTCCCAAAATGTTTGTCTGTGGTAAAAAAAAGATGCTTTTGTTAGTACAAAAACCATCAGTTATATAAAATTTGCAAGCAATTGGTCAGTAGAAATGGAAATTACAGTTGCACATTATAAAAATGGGGGGTAAATTCGTCCTTGCAGTTCATACATGATGAATTGTGCACCAAAAAACAAAACAAGAAGAGGAAAAAACAAATCACCTTCGGGTCGTAGTTCCTGACAATGTTTTTTATGTACTCTTCAGTGTTGTATTTGCAGAACAGATTGTCGATAGCATATCTCACACGGAAGTATGGCATGTCCTTTGATGAGAACGAGAAGTGCGCGGGGTTTCTCGGGCAATACAACTCCAACATTTTCATTGTGTGTATTCCACAATCGTTACTGCATCAGAAGAAACAAAAACGGGCACTACACCATCAACTTAGTCGCCTAAGAGAAAAACTTGGGAGAAACAAGTACATTTTATAAAAAAAAACGGTTTCAGATGTAGTATAGAATTTTAGGTGAGTGTATTACCCTCCAACTTGTCTAGGCACAGTCGGGTATGCTTCGCCAAAGCTTTCAAAATTGATGCTCTTCTGTCCAGATTCGTACCATGTGAGTTTGAAATTTTTAATCTGTTACAAACATGAAAGAAGGAAAAAACAAAGTCAACTGAAAAAATGTTCATTAACTTAAGAACAGATTCAGTCAAACAAGTAGAAAATAATCATAAAGACGAAGATATATGTCCCGCATAGATTACCAGTAAAGCAGAAGCTGCCTTGTGGTAATTGCTATCTTTGCCAAATATTGAATCCAAAAATATGAAGCTCCGAGCTTTCATGTCAACCGCAAAGGCAAACCAATGCGCGTTGAATATTGAAGGAAAGTATAACTATTTAGAAATGATAAACAGACCAGAAAACACAGCATGAGATGAATTATTTTCATGAAACCAGAAAAGTAGCATTTTATGTTGACAAACTAAAGCACTCACTCTTTCTGCCTTGTGTAGTGGACTAGCTGAACTAGCACGTTTAAATGCATTTATTGCCTTTTCTTTCATTTCAATTCTTCCCTCTTCGTTTTCCCATTTTTCAAGGAAATAATCCTGCAAAAAAAGGCAACTTGTGCTTAGAAAAAACAAATTACACAAGTAAAGATTGCACCAAAAAAATCTCTGGTAGTTGGATAAAAAAATTCACTGTTGGTGTATGTATGAATAACAAACTTACAGATGAAGTGTTGAAAAAGTAGTGTTTATTTGATTGCTTTGGGTGTTTTTCCATGAATAATTTACGGCAGAATGCATTGATAACATATGCTTCAACCCAACCATCTTGTTTGAATGATTTGCCCAGCTGTTCAAAGTAGACTTTGCAATTGCCAATGTTTATAGCCGTTTTGCTGTTTGAAAAGAGAGGAAAATATTTGTTAAAATGATAAAACACAATGAGATTTCATAAAATACAGAGTACCATTAAAAAACAAAGTACAAAGTGGCAAAAAAAAGAATAGGATGATGTTGTGATGTTTTTTGATATACAATACATAAGACCACAGAGTCAAACACATTTTGTTTTGAGAATAAAATAAAACTTACTATTTGTACTCCTTTGCATTGCATAAAGTTGTTACAGCTTCATACATCTTGTGTTCATGTTGCTGGATAGGTCTTCTTGAAGAATTGTCATATGGTGAACCCACATACTTGCTTGGATTCAAAATCCTTTTTGGAGGCACATTTTCTTTGAAAGATTGGGAACTTGAGTTCCCAAGTGTGAGAGATGTGTTATAAAAAGCTTCAGTCTCGTTGCACATGTTTCTGCAAGTATCTTGGAACACTGTAACCCCAAGAATTTGGACTTCCTTTGATGGCTGATAAGTTTATTAGCCACATGCAATGAAGCCCAACAAAAAAAGTTTCAGTATCATTATTGTTCTTAATTTTGCAGCAAATCAAACTCTGATACGTATAAAAAATGGTTGTTAAAAAAACATAAGAACTGTGCTTACAGTTTTGAACATTCCAGAGTGATTCCCTTGTGAAATTTTGGTATCTTCATCGTCATTTTCAAACAACCTTCTTCCAGTTATTTGTTCCTTGTTCTTGAAAGACAAATTCTATAGAGATTTCAGGATTGAGACATGCAAAAATAAGAACACACCAATAAATACATGAACTCTTAATCATACACAGGAAAAAGACCATGAACAGAAAAACATCGCTAACAAAAAGGACAAATAAAGAACTCACAGTTGGCTTATGCATATTGTTGGTTGTCCTAGTAAAAATACTCTCAACAGGTGATCTGATTGTATCTCCTTGGGAATCCTGTTAACAGTTATGGGACAAATGATATAAGTAAAACATTTGATGTGCATAAAAAACAGGCTGGTCCCCAAAAAGAAAATATGATATGTAACAAAAGGACTAACCAAATCGACAACTTCATTCTTGTCAAATTTTGAGCATGAAGCATAGTCTTCTGGGGAATCAGAGATATCATAGAATGGAATTTGTTTCTGTGCACACTGTATACTTGACTCGCGCTGTTCACTATATTCATTTCCCTTTAAAAAATGATAAAAAAGGAGACAAAACTTCAAAGAATAGACATTGTGAAAAGAAACAAAAGACATATGACAATTATAAGTTGCAAACCTTGGTAAGTAAACTTTCTGGTTTCTTCTTGTGGCTGGATTTATTCATTGTGTCATAGTTCCTTTTTGCATTCTGTTTCATACATGCAGAACAGTAGGAAAAAAAAAGTGAAAATTGCAATTTTGTATGTACAAAAAAGTCTAGAAGAAAAACACACAAGGATTGCCTTCACCTCAATTTTCCTATTGTAGTCGTAATCAGTCATCCCAATTGGTCTCCATAGAACAGGCTCGTCAATATATGTACCTCTATCATCATGATATTCCATCAACCTGAAAGATGGCATCGTGTCGTCTTCGAAATGATACTTTTTCCTAACTTCATCAATGTAACTACACCAGTCTTTATCCTTCAGAATGTTTATATGATCTTGTATATTTTGCTTCACTGTTCAAAGTGTGAAAAAAAAAGACAAGCATGACAGTTTAAAAAAAGTGCTAGAACTTGAATTCAATGAAAAGGGACTGTGCAAGAATGTGCAGAATACCATCAGGAGGGACATCATGGGTATCCTTGTTTAAATCCACTTCTTCTTTTGCTTGTATGGATTGGAATTTACCCACAATATCCATATTTACTATTTTCAGTTCAGAAACCCCTTCCAACCTGACAACTCCATCAGAACCATCAATTCCTACTAGCTTCCCTATTGCCCCACCCATAGTTCCAGATAGTATCTTGACCACTTCATTTTTCTTTGGTTTAATCAGCTCAACCTGATCTTTGGAAACTGTTACTTCAGATTTCAACCTTCCAGACTCAGTAACAACATACCACAAGCCATCCTGCAACAGAAGTTTTTTATAATATCAAAAAACTTTATAAAAAGCTCAGAATGTGAAAATGAAAAAACAGAGGATATTTCTCAGTAACAAATCTGAGAATTATGTATGAAAATGGTAAAGTATGCATACCTGTAGAATTTCCTTGACAATACCATCGCTGCGTCCATCACTTGTCTTCACCATAACCATAACATCTTGCAACTGTAACACAGTGTTTGTGTCGTTGCCTGAAGTGACACAAAACAGAGGATAAAAAAGGATCAATACACAAATATTATCCTACTGTATTTAGTTTCAATATACAAATTGAATTGTGTCACAAAAAGATACCTGAAATTTTGGTTGCGCATTTGGAAATGTTTTCTTCATCATTTTCTGAATCAACATTGCGGGACACATTGCTGAGCTGAAAAACAGGAGAACAAATACCATTAGGTCTATGTTTTAGAGCAGACAATTTTACATGGCACATCACATTTTTATTTGAATGCTCTGATAACACAAAATTCAAATAAAAAGAAGCTAGAAAATTCAAAACTGTTTTTACCTCTAAACCATTGTTTTTGAATCCAGAAAATTCATGTGCGGATTTGGTATCAAATTCATCATTGCGCTGCAATGATGTGCTTGGCGTAGAGCATGTTTTTTTTCATTAACATCAGCTGTAAAAAAAAAAGAAAAAGGATTTAGAATTTGATGAAAATCAACACAAAAAACATTTGATGAAAGACACGAATACTATTGGTGTTGACTAACCTGGGGATACATCGTATTTACACTCTTCGAAGGCTTCTTGTTGAGGTCTGCTTGTACTGTCTCCTTGGTATTGAAGCATATGTTCAAAGCTAGCGTACTACCGACAGTGTCATTGGCTGTAAAAACAAATGAATAATTTAAGATAAAAAATGACATGCAATATAGATCATACAACAGACTTGGTACAAAAAAGAAAAGAATACCATCACAGCCATGAGAACAAAGTAGCATACACATATGCCGTATGAAAACAAGCTTGTACCTTGATAGGTTCATCTGTTGATTTGACCTTGATTATGTTTTCGATCAAATAGTCTTTTCTGCCGGTATCTGTTTCTCGCATAGGCTGAAAAACACACATACACATGCAGAACCCATTTAGAAAAAACTATAACAACTTACTGAAAAGAGAAGCTAAAATTATAAAATATCATAATATGAAAAGTTATAGGGGTACTAACTGTAAGGTCAAACTTAGGTTTTTTAGTTAGGTCCAAAGACTGATCATGTGCTGGTACTTCTCTTTGCGACAGATCATTGGCTTCAAGTGGAATTACAGGGTTCTCTGACTGAACTGACTGCTGGCTACATATGTCATATCATCTATTTTCCTCTTTTTGGTAGTTGAAACAGGTGCTGCAAACCAAAAAACACACACACAAAAATTGTGAATAAAGAACTAACTAAATAGAAAGGTTGACGATATAAAAGGTATTTAGCGAAAAGAGTTGGAACTAGAGCGTGGGATTATTACCTTCTAGTTGATGGCTGAGAGACTCGGATTGACGAAATCTTTTCAGTGTTCTGGGAGCAATTATTTATTGCATTTGAATTTTGTTGTTCATCTGAGCAATCTATCTTTTCCGTGTCACCTGATACGTCGTTCTTGACAAGCAACAACTTTACAACATCAGCAATTATGCTCATTCCTTTCAACCTAATATTGGCTTCTTCATCTTTCATTACTCTTTCAAACACAGCTACGATATCTTCTTTAATCTGTAGAATAAGTTGGTAAAAAAACTCAGTAAATTAGATGAACAAAAAGACGAATGAAGCACGTATCAAATACAGTACGAAAAAGAGACATTTCAAAAAAACCAATCAAAAAAGCACAAAGATCATAAACAAAAAAAAGAGTAGTATGATGGACCTTGTTTGTTAAGTTTTCTCCTGACAACATGTCAGTCAGAGATATCGCTTCCCCTTTATCAGAGTTAGATGTTTCTGTGTTATTGACTTCCTTCACTTTATTGCACTCAAGCACACCTTCTAGTGAAATGTGACTCATCTTTTCTAGTACTGATTCATCCAAACCAAATTGACAGTCAGCATAACACGTGTCAGCCTCTGCAAGTACCTGTAACAACGCAATCATGGAAGCAAAATAGCATAAGGAACAAAAGGGAAAAACTCTCGTTTCAAAATACAAAGACATTTAAAAGAACAGTACACCAAAGTGGAACTTACAGCACGTGATCCATATTCACCATCCATCCCTATTGTCATATCACTGAAATGTTTTATCATATCACCCTTCCACACAGAAACTCTTGGGATATTGGGGGAATTTTTATGTTACCAAAATCTAGAAAATCCAAACATCGAACCTGTAGCATTAACAAGCTCTGCTAAAAAAATAACAGAAAATAGCTCACATTGAAGCAAACAAAATAAATTTATGCAAAATGAACAAATTAAAAAAGAAAATGTCGTGTGGATTTCAAAAATACATAGGGAAAACTATCATACCCCCAAATGATAGATACAGCCTCCAAGAGTTAGAGATACTTTGGTCTTCTTCTTCTTTTCCTTCAGGTATCTTGCAATGGACAACATTAACCAATCGTGTACAAATTTAGCCCAATTCCGCTTGTGTATGTTGCAAACTTGTACCAAAGCTCCCATGTATTTTGTACTTGGTCTTGTGCATGAGTTAGGACAAAGAAGTGTCCCTAGTAATATGCTCATAAAACTTCTGCAGAACACATCATCTGGCAAATCCTTCTCTAGCAATATTTTGTTTCCAAAATATTTGAAGTTTGGCACATCGTTAAGTCCAAATGTAGCTAGAAAGGCTCTCTTTCCACTCTCATCATCACCTTCAACCACTGGTAGCTCCCCTCCTGGAATTCCCATTGTGTAAACAACTGCTTTATCTGACAGTGGAATAGTTTTCTCACCAATTTTTATGATGTCTTCTTCTGGAATTGTATGATCTGCAATCCACTGGGCAAAAGCTCTTGGGACATAGCAGTTGTCAAGCTCGAGCATGCTCTTAAAACCCATTGAAGTAACAAGCTCTGCATATCGATTATTCTTCAGCACGAACTCTACAATCTGGAAGTAATAGGGCACACTACATCTGCTAGTTGCTCTGGGAACAAATGCAGGATCGCTTTCGTTGCAGCTTTGGTATTCACCCCTCCGAGACTGCAGAAAAAAGAACAGACACAACAAAAATTATAAACATGAAGAACCAAAGTTGGACTGAGTGTTTCTCCCTATCAGTACTACTTGCATAGAACAAAAACTGAATGACAAATCAGAATATATACAGAGAACATACCTTTTTCGTCTGTACTCTAGCTGTCCTTCTCCTCTTCTTCTCACACCGCTATTCCTAACCTGATATTAAAAAGGCAGCAAAATACACATTACAAAAACAAAAAAGAAAGCGGTCCTGTGATTCTTCAAATGCAAAAACTGTGTCACGTCACATAAAATGCAGAAAAGAAAAAATGTATTGAAACACATACTAGTCTCTTGACTTTAGCAAAGAAGCGGTCCTGTGATTCATCAGTATCAACTGCATCTGGAATAATTTCTTGACCATCGGAATCATTATCATCAGAGTATTGCAAGGGCCGTTTTCCACGTCGTGTAGAATTAGCACTGCCACTACTGTGTCCATCGTCAGTCATCATTTGACTGCTGGAGAAAAAAAGGAAAAGAAGAAGTAAGTGGTGTTTAATGAAAAATAGTATTGAACAAGAAAAAAAAGCAAGCACAGACGCTGACAATGGTCTTTCAGACATATAGTACAAAAACACGTAGAAAAGCTGTGCTCCAGACAGTCAATAATACTGTCTGATAGTTCTCATTAATTGGCAGCTAGAATCATATACATCAGAATGATCAACATCGGCGGGCTTCATCGAGATATAAGGGAGCTTCTCATGTACATAATTTTCAGTTGTACTTAATTCTACAAAAAAAAAATTTAGTCCCCAATTGCATATAACGAACTAACAAAACAGCACACAAATTACATGGTATTTCTGCATCACATGAAAACAAACACAGCACACAAATGAATCACGAGCTTTATCCATCCAGCCAGGACACATATACTAACCAAAAACGATAAGAATCTAGTTATTCTCTATGAACCTCTTGATTTGCCGTGTACAAATTCTGAAATCTACATGTCAAATACACTGGATCGCTTACTACCCTCGTGTACGCCCAAGGACATATGCGTGCAAAACAATCAACCCTAGGGGAAAAAATAGAAGGACGAAACATTTGTGCACAACATCACAGAACCGCAAAGTACGAACAAATCAAACAGCCCTCTAATCTCGTCGGGTGATGGGTATTTCAGTACATGGTACTACATAGCCGCAACTACAAACAAATCGGCCCACGCTGGAACACAAATCAGGGGTAGTTTCGCAGATTCTTACTTGAGAGCGTGAGCGCGGCCTCGGCGGGACAGACTGAGAGGCGCGGGGTGGTGGCCGGGAGCGGCGACGGTGAGGGGCCCGTCGACTGATAGAGGCGGCGCCGGGAGCGGCACCGGGAGCGGCGCCGGTGAAGGTCCCGTCGCCAGTGCGAGGCGGCGCACCGTGGAGCAGCTCCTCCCCCCCGCGTTGTGCAGGTCGCCGCTCGGATTCCGCCTCCCCTTCCGCTCTGCCGCTCTGCCCGTCTGTTTTGAACTAGAACCTGCTCGAAGGGGAGGGGAATTGGAAATGCGCTACCGCGCGACGCAACGGAAAGCAGACAACAAAACACTCATCGCTCATCGCTCATCGCACATCCAACGGTCCAAGTACCACCTAGCCATCGCTCGAACCACTCCCAGGATCTTTTGTGCCTATCGTGTGCCTTACGTGCAAATTGTGCACAACGATGCCCCTTTTTTCATATGTTTTTGAAGTGCTTTGTATTTTTCTTGAATTTCAAAAACGGGTAAAGCATTTTAGCTTGGGAGTCAAAACGATGCCCTTCGCAAAAATCATATAACTTCTAGGCCGCTCTCAGATTTGGGCATGACTTTTTTTTTTGTGTTTATTAGGGAAAACTTGTGTTTTGTTTAGTGGTCACGGTAGAGCTCAATCAAGTTTCAAAACTGTTCCGACCATTTTTTTTTTTTGCAATTGCACATAGTTTTCTCGAAACAAAAAGGTCTTTCACCTTGCTTTGTAAATAAATCCCAACTGACAAAACGATTTTCAATTGCACATAGTTTTCTCGAAACAAAAAGGTTTTTCACCTTGCTTTTTCAAAAACGGGCTCGTCCTCCAAAAGAACTTTCCGCACAAGATAGGGAGTATAAAGTACATGGAACGGGATTGCAAAAACAACAGAAATATGATGTAAATATTACACAGAACTGGGAGTACAAAACATACACAGTATAGTACACAAAATTACATAAAACAAGGAGTACAGAATACACATAACATGAATCGCTGACAAGTATACAGAAAACAGAGTTAAAAAGGATTCAAAACATTTGTCGCAGCCAGTGCAAGACTAAAGTGACCTTTGCAAAGGGTCCCTTTTCTACTAATTAATGGCTCCGGTCTTTTACTACATAAAAATCTTGCCTCAGTAGGGTAAATCCTACTTGATCTTCTAATAAAAATCTTGTGTAGTTGCACGCTAAACAAAAAACATATGCAATTGCATAGTAACGAAAACATGATTTCTAAAAACCATGAATCAGAAAAAGGTCATGTAGAAAAAGCATGTCAATTTTAAAAAGAATTCTTATGAAATTATAAACTAGCTATAAATCATGTCTACTTTTCACTCTTAACAAATTGATGATGTGCAGTTGCATGTTCATCATGTGTAATTACATGCTAACAAAAACATATTCAATTGCACGCTAAAATGAGATCATGTGCGATTGCATGCTAAAACGAGAATCGTGTGCAATTGCACACTAACAAAATAACATGTGCAATTGCAGGCTAAACGAGACTTATATGTAATTGCACGCTAAACACTAATCATGTGTAATTACACGCAAAAACAAAATAACATGTGTAATTACAAAATGTAATACAGGTGCAATTACACACTAGAAAATTGAATCATGTGCAATTGCACGCTAAAAAATATAAAAATAATGTGCAATGGCACGCTAAACACTAATAATGTGTAATTACACATGTTTAATTACACAAGCTATTACACACAAGTGCAATTACACACTAGAAAACTAAATCATGTCCAATTGCACGCTAAACACTAATCATGTGTAATTACACGTAAAACAAAAACATGTGTAATTACACAAGGTATTATACACAAGTGCAATTACACTCCTGGAAAAATGAATCATGTGCAATTGCACGCTAAAAATATAAGATAATGTGCAATTGCATGGTAAAAAATATAAGATAATGTGTAATTGCACGCTAAACACTAATAATGTGTAATTAGACGCAAAACAAAATAACATGTGTAATTACACAAGGTATTACACAGAAGTGCAATTACACACTGGAAAACTGAATCATGTGCATTTGCACGCTAAAACTATAAGATAATGTGTAATTGCACGCTAAACACTAATTGTGTGTAATTACACGTAAAACAAAAAAACATGTGCAATTGTTCGATAAAAAGGAGAAAAAATGCCCAAATAAACCTAGGAACGAAAAAGCCCAACAAAAATCCGAACACAAACCAAACACGTACGTTGGTTAAAAAAAGCTTTGCAGGCCACAAAACCTGACCGCAAAAAGAAATTGAACGCACGACCTCGAGCCATATCGGTCTAGCGCTAGCGCTAGGCGTCAACAATCGAGAAAAATAAAATATGTGCAATTGCACGCTAAACAAAAAAAATTATATGCAATTGCGCGCTAACGACAAAAAAAGTCATGTGCAATTGCATATTAAAATGAGAATTATGTGCAAATGCACAGTAACATGAGTCGTATGCGATTGCACGGTAATACTACTCGTGTGCAATTGCACACAAGTCCAAAAATCATGTGCGATTACACGAGAGTGAAACTTGTGTGCAATTGCACACTAACATGAAAAAAAAATTGAGCGATAAAAACAAAATTTGAATAAAAAAAGGAAGAATAGATCCGCGATTACTAGAAAAATATGGTGCAAAAAACATTAAAAAAAGCAATCTCAAAACTACCAAAAAAATCCCCCCCCCCCCCCCATCCCCACCTTTGATACTTCTAGCCATCTATTAGATCAAAATCTGTTCAAAAAACTTACGGTGCTAGAAAAAGAAATAAAGAAGAACTAACAGAAGGGTCACCACACAAAAAATGGAAACAAAAAACACTAAAAATATAAGATAATGTGCAATTGCACAGAAAAAATATAAGATAATGTGCAATTGCACGCTAAACACTAATCATGTGTAATTACACGCAAAACAAAAAAACATGTGTAATTACACAAGTGCAATTACACACTAGAAAAATCAATCATGTGCAAATAGCATGCTAAAAAATAAGATAATGTGTAATTCCACACTAAACACTAATCATGTGTAATTACACGCAAAACAAAAAACATGTGTAAATACACAAGATATTACACAAGTGCAATTACACACTAGAAAAAATCAATCATTTGCAATTGCATGGTAAAAAATATAAGATAATGTGTAATTGCACGCTAAACACTATTAATGTGTAATTAGACGCAAAACAAAATAACATGTGTAATTACACAAGGTATTACACAGAAGGGCAATTACACACTGGAAAACTGAATCATGTCCATTTGCACGCTAAAAAAATAAGATAATGTGTAATTGCACGCTAAACACTAATTGTGTGTAATTACACGTAAAACAAAAAAAACATGTGCAATTGTGCGATAAAAAGCAGAAAAAAAGGCAATTGCACAAAATTACGAAAAATGTGTGCGATTGCACGGTAACGTGAATCGTATGCGATTGCACGGTAATACTACTCGTGTGCAATTGCACACAAGTCCAAAATCATGTGCGATTACACGAGAGTGAAACTTGTTTGCAATTGCACACTAACATGAAAAAAAAATAGCGATAAAAACAAAATTTGAATAAAAAAGGGAGAATATATCCACGATTACATGCTTACTAAAAGAAAAAAAACATATGCGATTGAGCACTACTAGAATAAAAAACATGTGCGATGTGCAAACCTTAAAAAAAACATGTGCAACTGCACGCTAGCCATAATTAGACAACATTATTTAGAGGTAAAACAAAAACAATCGTGGAAAAACACATCTTACATGTACCAATAGAAATGGACATGGGCAAAACCCTAAACAACAAAAAAATCGACATCCTAGCTGTGGTATAGAACTCAATTGCGTCCGATCTAGTCAACAGAAAGGTTCCCCCGAATAAGGAAACCCTAAAAAATTGCGTTAACAAAAAAGGATCCCCGAATCAGGAAACCCTAGGGGCGATTACGTGAAATTTGATCAATATAAATGGGATCCTCAAGCCAGGAAACCGTAGAATCGAGTTCGTGCGATTAAATGAAAAAAACATAGAATCCACACAGGTTTGGATCTGGGGAGGATGCCGGGGCGGGAAAAATGGTAATTCCTAGCTCTCGGAATAACAGATAGCACAACAAACCTTGATCCACCATGGACGGCGACGAAGAGTAGCAGACATGTTTGCAACAAAAAACAGTTAACGCTTACCATCGTATACAAAAAAATAACAAAACAAAAAAACAAACTCATCCCAAACTTAAAAAACATCACAGATATATATAGATGTTCCCATAATATAGTGGTTCTGACAAACACTTCAAAAAAGCAAAACAAACAACATACATGCATATTAGAGGTCCTTCCACACTTCACTACTAGTACCTCACAAAAAAACAGACATCTAACAGTACTGGCAACAACCTGCCATAGGGCATACCCCTTTTGTCAACTAAACAACATCGACAGAAATCTTAACAACCTTCCCCCTCTTGTGAAACATGATCAGAACAACCATTCCAATACCCATTTTGTTTGCCTCCAGAAATTCTATCCACCCAGAACTGAAGCGGATTCTTCCATCTTTGGAAGTGTAGTACTCTGCAACTTTGTCAACATCACTGCCGCCACCAACAAAAAGTGCACGCCCAGAACGCTCGATGGGCAGAACTGATGCAATGGCCTTGGGGATGTGCTGTAGAAGGGAAAAAACAAATTAAAAGAGGAAAAAAATGAAAAAGAAAGGATGAACACATGAAAATGAAAAATACTTAATTAAACTAGATACTTAGGAAAGAAAAGGAAATCAGAAGGCACAAAAAAGTAAACAAAAGAATACCAGGCAATTTTGGAGGACATCTGTCCTAGTGAGCTTATGAACAAACACGGCGCCAAACCCTATCCCGCGTTCATTGACGCAGGTGTTGATTCTGCCAACCTGTGAAGCTGTTGGTTCCAGATTGTTTGAAATCACAACAGCTCGAGCATGTTCTTCAAATACATAAGGTTCTGCATTTTTGAAAAAAAAACAAAGATAACACTCAGAAAGACTAAAAAAACAGAGACTACTTGAGAAAAAACTAAATTCAGACAAAAGAGATTACTTAAGACCCTTTCCTTCAGAAATCCATACTTGTCGATAGGCGTGATAGACAAATACGGATTGTCACCAATAACCTCACAAAGCACTTTATCGTATGGCTTCATATCATATTCCTCAAGAAACTTCTCGTACTCGTCCCCATAGATGACTGTCTTGACAGATGTCTTGTTCAGATCAAAAAGATACAACTCCCTCCCAGCAGTCTGTGCTGGCAAAACTGCACCTGTTTTGCCATTGATAGTTTTCCTTGCAAAACAGGGGACATTCTGCATCACAAAAAATAATAATATCAAAACTGGATTACAAAGTAAGCGACAAAAGTAAACATCTGATAGAAGTCACACAATATAAACAAAAAACATCAAACTATTAATTAGATTCAACACCGACAGAAAGTGAAAACCATAAAACCTTACCATGCAAGCTCCACAGTTGCTGCGTAGTTGGATGTAGAACTCCTTCACAATCTTCCTTTTCTTCTCGCAACAACCCCCCCCCCCCCCCCCCCCCCCCCCGTTGCCGCACACCTGGCACTTCATCTAAAAATGTTCATGGGGGATGAACGCACAAAAGAAAAAGACCACATTAGATTGATTGAATTGCACAAAAAGGAAAAAAATGCTACTGCTACATATGTAAAACTAGGGGAAATGCTAATGTACATTACCATTTAGGCTAAAAACAAAAAATGACTGAATCAACTACACAGCATGCACATTACCAAATTAGGCTGAAAACAAAATCTGAATACATACTTCATAATTTTGAAAAAATGTGTCGCTGAATCTAAATCTCTAAAAAATACAACCTTATTCAGTTTCACAATGCAACCAAAACACTACAAAAATGCTCACTAACTAGGCCCATTTTGCTGATTAAAAAAAAAGGAATCCTTACTGATCCACAAATTCTGCATGCTTGTAAACAAACAGATGATTCAAAAATTAAACAAAAATGTACATACAGAGCCAATTTATGTTAACTTTCTGAATACAGTGTCGTTTTTATATGCTACAAAATCTCTAAAAAATTATGAACATGAATACTAAACTCTCAAAAAAAAAAATTCTTGCTTCAACATGTAGTGAAGCAACTCCACCCTAAAATCTAAAAAACTACATAATTAGTCGAACGACCAGATCAACACAAATGCATTCTAGCAAAAACGTACATACTGTGTATCTAAAAGCATTCCTTTCTGGTGATTTTTTTTTTGGGTTCGACTAAACATCACCGGAAACAGCAACTACATCTATGAGCAAAAAAACAGATAAACGATGAACCCAAAACCGCAGGGAGCTGAGTGAATGGATGGCCACATGCATCCCACAAACAAAACTAGCAAAACACAAATCCATCAAGAATAGACAAATTCTTGATTGGGGCGTCAAGAATACCAAAACACAAAACACAAATCACACAAATCCCAAACTACCAAAACACAAATCCCACAAACAAAACTACCAAAAACACACATGCATCAAGAATACTTGATGGCCAAATGCATCAAGTGCTGTCGAAACCCTAGATTGCATCTCCCAAAAATTGAAAGGAAATAGACAAGAATAAGCGGCGAAACCCTAGATTGCATAACTCGTACCTTCCCACACCGACAGATCCTTGAATCTCTGCAACGAGCTCCCACACCGACAGATCCTTGGATCTCTGCAACGAGCTCCTTGGGGCTTCGACCAGAATGCCGCACGCTTCTCTCTCTGCTTCGGCGGTGAAGAAGAGCGACCAGCAAGGGCAGGGGAATGAATGGGGCTAGCCGGCTGGCATCACTCGCTCCATCTTCTGTCGGTGTGGGAAAGAACCAAAGCCCAACAAAAAAGCCCACAAAAGGAAACAGTCAGCAGCCCACAAACAAGGACGCGAAAAACGGGCCAAAACTCGCTTGCGCTCGCGCCAACAATCGTGCAACACGATGAAGCATCAAACCGTCGTTGTCGTCGACCGAGCGTTAAGCTCGATCTCAGATAACCGAGCGTTAGGAAAACCGTTGATTTTAACACATCCCGCCTGAGGAGGAATCCAGCGGGGAGCGCTCTGCCCCTGCACTATCTTCCTTGCTTCAGTAGAAGAAGAACTCGTGATCGAGAGGTCTCGGAGGTATCCTTGGATGAAGAGATGAGTCGATAACGGACTCTGAAACTCGTTGTCATGGATAACTTTCCTCCTTGCGTACCAGATAGCCCACAGGGTCACGGCCACCTTCGCAAATTCATCCCGGGACAGTGAATCCATCATTGTGAACAACCATTGTTTCGCTGATGGCTCCTCCGTCCTGCTCAGATGTTCGACAATCTCCTCGTCTGCAAGTGCCCAAACACACCTCGCCATGGAGCAATTTAACAGCGAGTGGCGCCACGAATCAACTTGACCACAGTTGCTCGTGTCAGACATGTGCCTATGATGTCGGACATCCCCGGTTGGGAGAGACTGGTGGGCATGTCTCCAAAGAAAAACTCTGAGCTTTGACGGCACTTGGATCTTCCAAAGCTGCTGCCATGCTTTGCTCTCCCTCGAGGTATTCGAGTTCGTCGGCCGGCCTTCTAGCCAGTCTTCCCTCCTCCTCTTGGTGGTAACAAGGAGTCGGTATACAGAGCGCACCGTGAGAATGCCGCTCTTCTCGTAGTGCCACGCCCAAAAATCATCCATCCGACGAGTACTGATAGGGATTGATCGGATGGTGTCAGCATCCATGGGCAGGAAAAACGCATCAAGCATATCATGCTTCCATGACGCTGATGTGTGGTCAATGAAGGATGCCACGGCCATCGGAGTATGATTTAGAGTGATCGTATCATTGGGATTTTGTTCAGGCCCAGCAGATATGTTTGCCAGCCAAAATATTTGGCCCATTTTGAATTTTTTGCCTGACCCAGCGACCTCACATTCCCCTACATCTCTTCTTTCAGCGGCGGCGCCTTCCTCGAGCCCGATGTGCTGGCGCCGCCACCTCCTCATGGCCCCCATCGACCTCCGCTGACTGTGTCTGCTGGGCGCAGCGAAGAGCGCCAAGACGGCCGCGGCCGCGGTCGTGGGCACTCGGCAAGGACGTGCGTGCGGCGTCCGTGCGCGGAAGGCAGGCAGGTGACTCCGTGGCGCATGAGTTTCCAATCCACTGGCAATGGCGATGTCATCCACGGTTAGCTGCGGTTGGGATTCGTGCTAGTTGAACTACATGGGATTCAAGGTAGTTTAAGGCAACGTTCTAAATCTAATTCTGTAGCGATTCCAGGTTGTGCAAGCATTCAATTGACAGTTGCTATTCAGTTTCATTCTGTTTTATTTCCTTTGCTGCAGGATTTCAATTTCGTTACAATGGCGGTTATTTTTCGTCTAATTTTCTTTCGTTTTTCGTTCAGAATTTTGGATTGTGCTTTTTGCCCGAGATTTTCGAGAAGAAAAAAAAAGCCGAATTTGGCCCTCTCGTTCTGAGCGGTTAATTGTCAAAAATCTTAATCAGAGAGATCAGGCACACGGCATTATCTAAAGGATTTGGACAAACAATTTTGCTGAAGGGATGGTCTCGGTGCTATGCCTAACCTGAGACTTTTCTGCAAGGCACTCGAGGTTCCACGTCTGCAGTGGAAAAAGTCCTCATCGAGCGAGCTAATGCGTTTGAAGTTTCTCCTGGCGACTGGACTTTGCTCCCAGCTTTCTCCCAGTGTATACGGAGACCTGGAGCCTTGCGTCCAATCCATCCGATCCAAGCTAGGTTGGTCGAAGGGCGCCCACGATGCCGGCAGGAGGATTCTCAGTGTCGACGCCGTCCGGCATGGAGTTCGAGGCCAAGATCACGCCTGTTGTAGTGACCTCCAGTGTCATGGCGGCCACCGGAGGGCTCATGTTTGGTTACGACATCGGCGTCTCAGGTACGGGGAGCTTTCTACATAGCCATCAATTAACGAGCTAGCTAGGCTTTTGGTATATCTCTAACGGTTATTTTTCAATTAGGAGGTGTGTCTTCAATGGAGGATTTCCTGCGCGAGTTCTTCCCGGCAGTGCTGCGCAAGATGCACGAGAACACTGGGAGTAACTACTGCAAATTCAACAGCCAGGGCCTGCAACTCTTCACATCGTCCCTCTACCTGGCCGGCCTCACATCCACCTTCTTCGCCTCCTACACCACCCGCCACCTCGGCCGCCGTGTCACTATGCTCATAGCTGGCGCCTTCTTTATCCTCGGTGTCATTTTCAACGGTGCTGCGCAGAATCTTGGCATGCTCATCATCGGCAGGATCCTTCTTGGCTGCGGCGTTGGTTTTGCCAACCAGGTCAGAAAATTTACCCAACTTCAGATTACCGACCTCTATTTATTTTGTTGCTGCTTTAGTTGTTCAAACCCGTGTCCATTTACATCTTTTTGTGGCAGCCATCAACATCTTTCCTTACTTTTGCTGCACACACGAGGTGTATTGTCTGCTAATTTGCAATTGCACCGTTTGAATTAAAAGTGCAGTTGTACATACAACTAGCAATGGCAAAGAAATATATTTAATTGCACTATAGAAAATAATGTGCAATTGCACATAAGAAAGGGGTAGCCAGACAGAAAAAGATGCAATTGCACAAAAAGGTAGTGCAATTATATATACAACAAAAGTGTAACTGCAAACAATTTATGCCGAATAAACAAAAACAACAAAACAATGTACATGTAACAGCGAAAATAATGAAACGGTCGCAAGTACAAGTATAAAACATGATAAATTCTATATGAAAAAAACTAACAATCAAAATCCTCACAAATAAGGACATGTAACAATTTCGATATAGTAGACAAACAAACCCTGTGGTAGTACACTCAGGACATTATCTTTGTTTTTCAACTTTTATGTCACGATGTAGGCCAGAAGAAGTATAGATGTGTTTATTTTCTTCAAAACTTATGGACAGTCAAATAACTCGATAGAGGGAAAATTAAAATTATAAAATGGTGCAAACCAGTGACATTTCATTTACACCCAACATGTTCATGCTGCGACAAACATAGTAGTGATCAGTTGAGGTAACATATGGGTCATGGTGATTCTGCTTGCCTTTTCTTTTGTTGTGTTTTAAACAAGACTTCTGACTTTTTTTCTGTTTTTTTATGTGTTGAAAACATATAATCTTTCATGTCAATGTACTCGTTGTAGGCTTAACGCTAATTATATAGACCGTGAGAGTTAAAGACTCATCAATTGACATTGCATATCAAACTCCATAGATATTGACAATGTACTATGTGAACTTCAGTTATACCCGTTTGAATTGGGCGGCCTTTTTATCTTACCTCTATAGGCATACTCCCTCCGTTCGCATTTAGTCTACATCCTGAGTCTAAAATTTGTTTGGAATTAATCTACATCCTGAGTGGGCCCCACCTCGGTAGGTAACTGAGAGAGGAGAGAGTTCCCACACCATGCATGCACCAATTTGCTTTTTCCCATGCATGGATTGCATTAATGAAGTTAGGTTTAACCAATAGGTGTTTTGTTTTTTGTGAGACCATAATTATGATGAATGGTGGGGTGTGCAAAAGTAGTACTAATAAATGCTAGTCTAATTTGTCTGAATTTTTCTAGCATGTAGACTAAATCCGAACGGAGGGAGTAAGTTCGTGTATCTTAAAAGAGCTCAAAATAATACTCATATGACATTATGCTCTTGGAGTATGGTAGATTTAAGGCAATTTGGTGAAAATAAATTATGATGCATATTGAAGTCACAAGAATTACTCATGTTGTCAAATTTCTCTTCACTCTTGCCAATTTTTAGATCTGGAATATCATTTCGCTTTCCATTTCAATTTGTGAATTTTTATTGGTCAAAACATCATATTAGCAAAATATGTGTTTCATGAAACCAGTAGATTACTTGAAATTTATTTCCATTTGACCCGTGAAGAAAGTTGTTTCTCAGATATCTTCTCAGCAGTTTTTGAAAATATTGCATGTTTATATTTACTATTTTCTCTATGCATAAATATGGAGAAGACAAGTGCATCTTTTACATAGCAAAACATTGTACAAGTATTGTCGCTGACTCAAACGCCCACAAAATAGACCAATAAACAATATCTTCATTAAAACTTAGTTATTATCCCGTAGCAACAGACTAGCATTAAGCTAGTGTTCAGATTCCATAATGCAAAGAAACGAAAAAGATACATGAGGTAGAAAAAACCCTAGAGAGGTGATCTTTTTGGCGCACCGCGCTACCGGATGGAGTTATAGGTTTCCCCGTTCTGGGGCTTTAGTAGGGCTTTGCGATGGCTATTCTTCGTTGGTGGTGGCGAGGCGAAGACCTGGACCATAATTCTTCTAGCCTCTCCATCTCGTCGAAATCGGCTACGACGACGTTGATGGCTCGTTAGCGTAGATCACTATTCGGCCTCTCTTGACGGTGACTTTAAGGTTTGCTAGGTTTGTCTAGTCGTGGGCGTCGCAGGCTTCCCTTCGCAGTTTCGGCCTCTACCGTCCTCTTCTGCCATGTTGGTGCGGCCTCCGCAGCTAGGTGTGAGGGCTGTTAGATTTTTAGAGGTTTGGATCTTGGATTTGTGATTCTTCCAGCAGAGACCCTTGGATGGTTTCTTTGCCTGTTAGATTTTGGAAGTTTAGATCTTGGATATGTGGATCTTCCTGTAGAGACCCCTTGGGCGGTTTCTTCTCAAGGAAGATTGTCCAGCGGGACCATGGCCTTGATGAATTCCCATCCACGATCAAGAATGATGGTCTAGCTCTGGAGATGTAGGGGCAGCAGCGGCGGCGTGCCATCGACCCCGCTCCCATGGGAGCTCGATATATACATATATATTCTTTTTTATTTATTTTTTCTCGGGTTATCGGTAGTGTTGGAGAATCGGTATATAAGACTACATGAATTCCTATATAAGACTATATGTATGTTTAATTTCTTTTGCCTATATAAGACTACATGAATTCCAATTGACTAAGACTTCGGGGGGGACAAAATGGTCCCCTATGATTTAGCAGAATCGTTATTATTTCCGGCTTTCATGTTTTGGGATTCTGACACATACATGCAGGCCGTTCCTGTGTTTCTATCGGAGATAGCGCCGCCTAGAATCCGCGGTGGCCTCAACGCTCTTTTCCAGATAAACATCACAGTCGGCATTCTCTTCGCAAACCTCATCAACTATGGCACTAACAAGTACCTACACGTTGGCCATGCTTTGCTCTCTCTACCGCAAAACCAATCTACATTTGTAATAATGCAATTGGTTTTGAACCTCGTGCAGGATCCACCCTTGGGGATGGCGGCTTTCCCTGTGCCTGCAGGGCATTCCCGCCGTGCTGTTCAGCCTAAGCGCACTCTTCATGGTAGACACGCCCAACAGCCTCATCGAGCGTGGCCGGCCGGAGATTGGCAAAGCTGTTCTCAAGAAGATCCGCGGCACCAACAACGTGGACCCGGAGTTCAATGAGATCATGGAGGCCAGCCGCATCGCCCGCAACGTCAGCACCCCTTCCGCAGCCTCCTAAAGCGCCGCAACCGTCCCCTGCTCGCCATCACCGTCCTCCTCCAGATGTTCCAGCAGTTGACGGGTATAAACGCCATCATGTTCTACGCCCCGGTGATGTTCATCACGCTGGGATTCAAGACCGACGCCTCGCTCTACTTCGCCGTGATCACGGGGGCAGTGAATGTGCTGTCGACGCTCGTGTCAGTGTACACGGTAGACAGGGTGGGGCGGCGGATGTTACTGCTGGACGGCGGCGTGCAGATGTTCCTATCGCTGGTAGCCATGGCCGTGGTGATGAGGATCAAGGTCACCGACCACGAGGACAACCTCGACCACGCCTGGGCCATCATGGTCGTGATCATCACCTGCAACTTCGTCTCATCCTTTGCCTGGTCGTGGGGCCCGCTTGGGTGGCTAATCCCGAGCGAGACCTTCCCGCTCGAGACGCGCTCGGCAGGGCAGAGCATCAGTGTTTGCACTAACCTGCTCTTCAGCTTCGTCTTTGCGCAGGCCTTCCTCTCGATGCTTTGCCACCTCAAGTACTTCATATTTGTGTTTTCCTCAATCTGTGTCATCATAATGTCGCTCTTCGTCCTGTTATTCCTCCCCGAGACGAAGAACATACCCATAGAGGAGATGGCTGAAAGAGTTTGGAAACGACACTGGTTCTGGAAGCGATTTATGAATGACGAGGGCGACAACCACATATTCAGCCGGACAAGTACAGTCAATAGTGCCACTATTTAGTTACGATTGCCGAATGAAGTAGTGTCAACCCAGCATATTTCGCAGCATGTTGGAGTCAACGGCGGAGGCAGGAAAATTGTTTTGGGGGGCCGGACAAAGAAGACAACTCACAAATGCCAGAAAAAAAGCCAAAAAGTGCGACAATGTGATGACAAAATATATTTTTCATTAATTATACCACCATTCATTGAATAATTGTCTGAGAACAAAAGGATATACAATTGCATATTACTAGCTAACAAAAATCTAGACAACAGGAGATAGAGCAACCAACTTTTTCAATTGAAGTCCACTCGACGTGGTGCTTCATCAAACTCATCTATAATTGCATCTGTCGTTATTCCAACGGCAATCTCCTTTTCAATGTATATTACCAAGCAATCTCTTAGGAATCCATCTTCCATTTTATTTCGAATACTTGTTTTCACAAGTTTCATTGCAGAAAATGCATGCTCACCGGTTGCGGTTGAGACCGGCAAAGTAAGAACAAGGCGAACCAATATGTTCATTAAAAACAAACAAGTTAGTTTTGTAGCAATGATTAAATCAACTAGTATAGGAGCACATAACATTATATACCTGTCAATCAAGTGATAATCATCATTTTTTCCGGTAGCTGCAAGTTGTTGACAAAGCTCCGACATAGTTTTCAAATTCTGAAACTTCGGGTGTACAAGTATATCATGCTCATAATGCCGCAACTGACATCTAAGATTCTCCCTTTCTTGTTCATCAAAATCAGCGGGGTAGAATTTTGAAGCTAGAGAACAAACAGTCTCAATGTCAAATGAACTGAATGAGTTCTTGGGGTCCAATGAAGTGCACATAATGAGAAGCTCTGTGATTTGTTTGTTGAATCTGCAGTTTAATTCTTGTGCTTGTTGATCCACAACTACCATGAAAATATCACACCGATAATGGTGGTCAACTGTAGTCTCATCCTCTACATGAGAATTAATGAAATCCACATATAACTCACCAAAGTTTGGTGTTTTCACTCCATGTTTCACACAGAACGAAAGCACATCACCTTTAAGCTTGCTCCAACCATTATCTCTCAGCTTTTGAATCAATAATTTTGTAGTCTTCACATCATCCATGGCATTCACAATATCTTGAGACTTTTGCTGCAACTTTCTACATAACATATCTGTGATTCCCATCAGTTCTTTCATGACATGCAGAATAAATATGAAGTCAAAAGACATCATCAACTTAACAGCCCCATTAGCCTTTGCTCTTGCTGAAGGTGAAGTACCTGAACCTTTAGAAGTAGCTATGCTTTTAAGTACCAAAAATTTAGGCCGATATCGCTTCAAAAGGCTGCAAACAGATTCATAATGAGAACTCCACCTAGTGTCACAAGGCCGATGTAAAGTTCCAACCTGATTAAGCCCACTTCCAGTTTCAAGCTCACCGAGCTCAATGAGATTCTCCATTTCAGCAACTTGATTAGCATGCAGCTCGTCATTTCTTTTACTAGAAGACACAACCGTAGTGATAACAAGAGCAAGATGATCAAAAAAGTTGTGAACATCGGGTACTTCTTTAGCAGCGGCAACAAGAGCTAGCTGCAATTGATGAGCAAAACAATGGACATAATAGGCATAAGGACACTCTTCCATGAATTTTGCTTGCGGTCCATTCCACTCCCCGCGCATGTTACTAGCACCATCATATCCTTGTCCACGAAGGTTGCTAACATCCAACTGATGGTGAGCCAAAACTTTAGATAGTTCATGTTTTAAAGTAGCTGAAGATGTATCCGAAACATGAACAATATCAAGAAAACGCTCTTGAGTGAAACCATTTTTATCAACAAAGCGAATAACCACTGCCATTTGCTCTCTTTTTGATTCATCCCTCGACTCATCAACAAGCAAACAAAACTTAGCATCACCAATTTCCTTGCGGATTTCCCTTTGCACATTAGAAGCAATGATATGCAGAAGTTCTTTTTGAATCATTGGAGAGGTATACTTAGCATTCTGTGGAGCATTACCCAATACAACAGCACCAATCTCATCATCATAAGCAGCCAACAATTTCACCAATTCAAGAAAATTACCTTGATTTGGGGAGCTAGGACTTTCATCATGGCCTCGGAAGGCGCAAGCTTGAAATGTCAACCACCGCAATACATCAATTGTTACTTTGAGATGCAACCTATTTCTTTTGATGTCCTCCTCTGTTTGCTTCTCCACTAATTGTTCCACATGACACGCCTTGTTCTTGAGATTGTCATAACATTTTACAGCATAATTATGGGCAGATTTACTATCCTTTCCCATGTGAGTTAAGAATGCACAAGCCTTTCCATCGTTAACCTTCTTCCACTTTCTAAACCCTTCCACTGTGAACTTATCCAAACCTTTCTTTCCAAGTGGCTTCTTATAAAATAGAAAGCATGGAAAACAATAGACTGCATCTTTAATAGGGGAGTATTCTAACCAAGAGAAGGTCTTACACCAATGGAACTGAAACTTGCGTGGGTGATTTGCTGCACCATCAAGAGGGTATTCATCTTTCTCAAATTGATATGGCCCATGCTTCATATATGCCAAACGAGCCTTTTCTTGATCATTAGGAGGATAATCCCAAATTTGGCACCGCAGCCCTGGATCCCTTTGTACTATCAAAATAGGAGAATCATCATTCCTTCTGTCAACCGGAGGTGGAGGTGGTGCAGCTGCTGCTAGTGTTATTGGTGCTATTAAAATTTCTTCTTCTACATGCTCCGGTTCTTGCTCATTCAAATCAGGGGCAGCAACCGGGACCGGATCATCACTCCTTCCTTTCTTCCCAAAATAAGAATGCATATTATGCACTGCTACAGCCTTTCTTTTATCTTTAGCCATGATTATCCTAGAAAAAATCGAGCACCATCAGCTATGACTAATACAATTTACCCTATTTGGAGAATTAATAAGACATATCAAAATCAAATGACACATATGAAAGGGGAATTGAGGCAGGATACAATCATACAATAATTGGTACATAACATATGCCAGATCTATTGGGAATCAATATCTATACCTGTAAAATGTTGAGTGGGCACAGCCTCCGCACAGCCGCTTCAAAATTTCTTGATGGAGGAAGGCGCTGGCGCGCTACGGGCTGCGAAGCTGCTGAGCCTGCTGTCGATCATGGACGAGAGCCGGGAGCAGGCCGGGTCAGCAGGGGATGGAGGCATGGAGCAAAATTTGGGGACGAACAGGGAAGAGGAAAGCAGGGAGACTGGGAGAGGCGTGCGCAGTGGAGAGGATCAGAGGAAGCGTCGAGCAGGGGCCCCCAGGCGACGCGTCAACGTGCGCCTCGGCCTGGGCAGCTGGAGCCTGGAGCAAGTTGGCCTGGAGAGCTGGACCGCTTCTTTTCCTAACCCCACTTTTCTTCTTCTTTTTTTATTAAGAGGAATAGAAAAGAAGACCAGGGGAAGGTGCGAAGGTCAAACATGCATAGGGGTATAAAAAAATTTGCATGCATGTTGGGGGGGGGGGGCCCGGGCCCCTGCTGGTCCCCCCCTGCCTCCGCCGTTGGTTGGAGTTGAGATTTAGCAGTGTCTCTTCTTACATACAATGCAGGACATGGTGGTCCATTATTCTTTTCTTTTAGCTATAAAGTGGTCGTATCCACCACCCGAATAGACAGAAAGAGTTGACCCAGTTTATACGGGAAACCAGGTCCAAAAACCATCCAATCTGTACAAAAGAATTACACAAACGAAGCGACCCGCCGCCCACACGACTCAAGTTGACAAACGCCACAACACACACCACCTGCTCCGGGGCCGCCGTCCCGGCGCAACAACCAGATCGACCTTCGCATTGCCCGAAGGTGATCCAGTCATGGTCGACGAACCCTCTGCCCACGCAGTCTTCATCCAGGTTGCCACCAAAACCACCTGTTCCGGGCCGCCGCCCCGGTATAGTAACCATATCGACCTTCGCATTGCCCGAAGACGATCCAGTCGGGTCGACGAACCCTCTGCCCAAGCAGTCTTCATCCAGGTCGCCACCCCAAACCCACACTAAACAACGGTTCTGCCTCATAGAACCGGTGTAGCGTGGGAGATCGAGGCCGCCGCCTCGACGCACCACCACCTTCCGGAGCCGCCGCCCCGACATCCACCGCCCACGACCACACGCCACTGCACATCCATCGCGAAACTGTCGCACCGCGCTGGCCCAAAGGCTCCAAAGCAGCGCCTCGAACAAGGTAGTGACGAGACCGTCACCGCTGCCCGCTCACGAAGGAGCAAAGATTTTCACCCGGAGAACTTGGAACCATCACGCGTTAGACGAGGTCGAAAAGCTCCACGACGACGCAATCAAGAAAGGGAATGACGCTCGAGGGCGCCGCCGTCGTCGGCACCGACCGAAGTCCTTGCGAGCTTTCACCCGGAGTTCAACCCAACCGCAAAGCTCCGGGAGCAGCAGGATGGCATCCTCGGCCATGTCGTCAACCACCGCATGCCGCAACAGCCGGGGCACCACCTTCCACGGCCGCTGCCATGGCACCCCTGCCGCAGCCACTGGTCCGGGGCCGCCGCCCGGCCTCCTCTGCCCAGGTGCCGAAGGAAGGCAGCGAGGGACGCCACCCCTGCTGCCGCGCCGGAACCGCCACCATCTCCCTCCTCTGCGCCACGCTGCACAGCACCCTTCTGCAGCGCCGCCGCGAGCTGCCAACGCCGTGGCCTGCCCCAGAAGCTCCAGCCCCCTCGTAGAAACGAGCCCCACGGCCGCGGCCCGCCCGGCCCAGATCGAGCCCGGGCAGGCCCGCTCAGCGCGCCGCCGGCCGCACCCCTTCCATCCTCCCCGCGCCAGCAAGATCCGCGCCGGGAAGCCCCTCGCCGGCAAGAGCCGCGCCCGCCGGCCGCCGTGCCCGCCAGCCACGCCGTGCCTGCGTGGTGGATTCCGAGCCAAAAAAGGAGAAAAAATGGCCCCGCCGCCGCCATCCTTGGACACGGCCGGCTTTGCCGTCGCTTCCTCCGGCGGGGACAGGGCGGAGGGCGGCGGCGGGAGCCCCGGCGGCGACGGCGGCTAGGGTTCCCCCGTGTCGCCAGGCGCGGGCGACGCGGGGGAGAAGGAGCCGATGTTCCCTTCTACCATCTTGACAATAAGCTTGTGGTCCATTATTCTTCTTCACTACTCCCTCCATTTTTATATATACGATGGTTTAGACATTTTAAATGTGGTCTAGATACGAAGTGCCTCCGGAAGCGCCATTGCATACCGGACGGATAAAGCGAGATGAGAATGTTAAGAGGGGTCGTGGTAGGCCAAATTTGACATGGGAGGAGTCTGTTAAGAGAGATCTGAAGGATTGGAATATCACCAAAGAACTAGCCATGGATAGGGCTGCGTGGAAGTTAGCTATCCATGTGCCATAACCATGACCTAGTTTCGAGATCTTATGGGTTTCAACTCTAGCCTACCCCAACTTGTTTGGGAAAAAAGGCTTTGTTGTTGTTGTTGTTGTTGTTGTTGTCTAGATACGAAGTGAAATGGATGAACATACACATTAGAACGTGTCTAGATATATGTGAATTTAGAAAAAGCTAAACCATTTTATATTTAAGAACGGAGATACTATAAGCTTGTATGACAGCCAATGGTGCCTGAACAGCGAGGAAGTACCCAGACTTGGAGCTTCTTTATTCTTTCAGAAAGAACTGCATGAGCTTGATGCTTTTACTCCAAAGCCCCATCTAATTTCCACCATTTATATGGGGAAATGGAGGTCTGTCGGTCAGAACATCCCATTCATCATTCACCCTCAAACTTAATTACTCATAAGTAGTATCGCGATGGTACAATTCAAAGAAGTTTACACCCGTCCTTTGCATAGATAAGATGCACACATTCAAATGAACCAACTAAAATATATAAAAAAAGTCCAAAAACAAGACTCAACAACCTCTTTGTTACACTCATCCTTCAGGTCGGTCAGCTATGGTGTTGGAGGACCAATCGGTAGATCATGTCGCCATCCATTTGTGATAAAACTATTCTTAACCGTGTCATCTAACCATGTAGACATCTACTCATAAATAGGTCCCGATTGTACACGTTGTATAGACGACTCCCGATTGTCCACACATTGTATAGACGACCATGAACTGAGCATACTAGTACACTACTAGACGACCATAACAGAAAAAATATCTTAATGTGAAAAAGTTTGTCATTTCTATATATCCAAAGTGGTGACATTACGGAAGGCACTTCCACCCTAACAAGTTGTGATATGTTCCATGTAGCCGGTTACCAAATGTGTTTGCAACACAATGGATGATTGACCATATAAAACGGGTGAAGTTGCAATGAAGAAATCATCATGATGATATAACACACACTTTGTATCACCTGTCTGTTGTGTTTTACAAAGTTGTCCTTGCTCTGCGCAGATACCTCATAATCTTTTTAATTTTAAGTGGTATCTTCATTTCATATATTATTTATCGACTTGGTCTATGGCGGAACTAGCACTCTGTACATGTAGTCCACCAGGAATTTGCTGTTTTTCATGTAGATGTCACCAATATTCCTCAATCCCTGATGACAGCTGCACCATTGCCAAACGCCCAAAAGAGCATTCCATGTTGCGGGGGCTGAGCCCAATAATATTTGTTCTGAACGAAACTCTTGGACGGGATGTCTCTAAATCTGTAGCGATAGTATTACCCTTATGACGTGCATATTGTATAAACCTGGATATTATTTCCGGAGTGTAGTATTAGATAACCACTTGTGCTCACAGAATTTAATCTCCTACCGGTATGTTACTAATAAAATATTGTTCCATCCCCATTAGACAAATCCGCAGTTCTGGATAGAGAATGCAGAGATTCAAAAATTTGAAAACTTTGCGAGATTTGTCTTTTTTCTCCAGCGATACGATGTTTTCATTGATATTTTGGAAAACTATGGATCTCAACATTATCTACACCCGGAAATTTTGTTTCGATTTTTTGGAACACAAAATGCAAAAAAAAATTAAAAAATTAGAAAAAGGAGACGCAGAGCTCGGGCTATGTTTGGGAGTTCCGGGACTCTCCTGGACTAGCCTTGTGTGCTCGCATAAACGGTGCCTTCGGCCTGTCTCTTCTGTTGTTGTCAGTCTTTACTGTTGTAGTTGTACAACCATTTCTTTTTTAAGCTCCCTGTACTTGCGAACAAGATGTCAAGAACAACTCTAGCGGGTCATGCATTCTCTAAAATGGTCCTCCAAACCAACTTAGAGGGCACCGAGGCTTCAGATTTTGAAATCCACTAAAGTTGTGTACTCTAAAATGGTCCTCCATATCTATTTCCCTTGTTTACAGGCATACAAACTCTTCTACAATTCTAGTTGGTCATCAACATAGTTCATACTTCTTATGTTTCAACATTAGACTATCAACAACATTTGAAAGTTATAATTTAAATTTTCCTTACAAGTTTGCACTAAACCCAAGTTCCCTGGCTGCATTGACATTTGGAAGCGTCAGCGGAAGAGATGTGCAGCGTATGTGGGGTTCTCCACAAGGTAGTCAAGCCAGCATAATTCGCGCCAGCTGGGACCTTCTTTTTTGAGTTTAAGGTGATCGATATCCACCGCTCGAATAGATAGAATAGAATTGACCTATGTAATAAGGGAAATCGGGTCCAAAAATTATACAAACTGCACAAAAGAATCACACGACGAATCGACCCGCCGCCACACGACACAAGTCTACCAAACGCCACGAAACACACCACCCGATTCGGGGGCCGCCGCCCCGGCGTAGCAACCAGATCGACTTTCACATTACCCGAAAGCGATCCATTCACGAACCCTCTGCCCACACAGTTTTCATCCAGGTTGCCACCAAAACCACCTGTTCCGGAGCCGCCGCCCCGGCGTATCAACCAGATCGACCTTCGCATTTCCCGAATACGATCCAGTCGGGTCGACGAACCCTCATAGAGCCGTCGTAGCGTGGAAGACCGAGGCCGCCGCCTCTACATCCACCACCGTCCGGGGCCGCCGCCCCGGCATCCGCCTCCCCTGACCACGAGGCTACCATGCCCATCTATCGCAAAGTCGTCGCACTGCGAGGGCCAATAAGTCCAAGACGACACCTCCAACAAGATAATGATGTGTCCGTCACCGTCGCCCGCCCTGACGGGGCTTAGGTTTTCACCCGGAGAGTCTTAAAACCACTCGCGTCGGACCGGGTCGAGATTCCACAACGACGCGATCAAGAAAGGAACGACGCCCGAAGACGCCGCCGTCGTTGGCACAGACCGGAGTCCGTGCAATCTTTCGCTCGGAATTCTCCCCATCTGTGAAGCTTAGGGAGCAACCGGTTGAGAGTCTACCTCCGTCGCCACCACCGATCTTCATCGCATGCTGCCGCCACCGTGGCACCACACGCCACGGCGACAGCCCTGCCGGTCCGCCCCTGCCACAGCCACCGTCCGAGGCCGCCGCCCCGGCATCCTCGCTGCCCAGGTGCTGAGAAAGGCAGTGCGGGATGCCACGCCTGCTGCTGCCTCGCCGGAACCACCACAACCTCCAGGCTCTGTCCGCACCGGCAGAGCTCTGCCGCGGCCCACCCGGCCCGCCCGCGGCCCAGATTGAGCCCGGGCAGCACCACCGCATCCGCCTCCCTGCCTTTGCTCCACGCCAGGGTCCTCCTTGCGCCGGCGACGCACTCCACCTCCACGCCAGCGCGACCACCGGAGCCCCGCGTCGTCGTGCACTCCCGCTGTCCCGCCGCCTCGCGCTGCCAGAACAGCCCGGAGCTCCGAGAGGAGCCACGAGATGGAGAAAACCGCCCCGCCGCCACCTTCTCTGGGGCGCGCGGCTTTGCCAGCAGCCCCTCTGGCGGCGGCAATGCGGAGGAGGAGGGTGGCGGGCCTGCAGGCGCGGCGGCGGCTAGGTTTTCCCCTACCCCAAAGAGGAGGGCGACGCGGGGCGTTGCAATGTTATTTTAATCTCCAGTTGGGACCTTCGACACTTAGTCTTCATTATTTCCTCAACTTCACTCTGATCAAGCATAAAAAAATCTACTATGACTAGCTCATTGTCTTCAAACAATTTGACACCCAAATCATCCGAAGATCAAAACCATCAACAAAAACTGCTCCATAGAGCTCGTCGTTGGCCGAATCGATGGTAGGAGGTAGGAGGAGGACCAAAATACAGCGATATAGGCACGAAAATGCGAAGGAGCAACTGACCACGACGCCCCCTGAAATCTCACCGTTGCCTTCACAACCAACCAACGCAGCTGATGCATATCCTGCGCGTATGCACACCGTATAATACGCTCCCGGCAGCTCGGACAACATCGTGGTGACGTCAACCATCAATATTTGACATGCACAAGCTCACCCCATGTGAGCAATAAGTGATCCGCATGCAGCCTCATTAGCTTAATCAAGAGATTAGTTATATTCTATTCCATTCACCTACCCATCATTTCAACTCTTATTTTTGAGTTGTTATATCTTTTAAACCGAATTTCTGATTTTTTATATTTTATATATTTGCGCTCTTGTTGAGAAGATCTTCAAACAAGATCAATATTGGATATTTTTCATGCATATTTTCAAAAAGTCTCAAAATACGACTTCGGAAAATGGTATTGACCACAAATATTATATGCATATGATTATTATTATTTGTGACATCACAATTTTTTTAAACGTTTTCTAAATACTAGGTAAATATGCATATTTTTAAAAATGTACAATTTTTAATATATATTACTATTTCCCAAATTGAAAAAATTTGATTTTTGTAAAATATTATTTTTACAAATGTATTTATTTTTAAAAATCGTGGAGAATAAAATTCAACTGTTTGTGGAGAATAAATAATATTTGGAAACATTTTATGACATATTTTTTTATATATGTGAAATTTTGGAAATAAATATTTCAATTTACTAAAAATTTACTTTTAAAAAATGAATATTTTAACAGGTATTTGGAAAGCATTTAAAAAGTTTAAATTTGATTTATTATTATATATATACTGAATTGGTATTTTTGAAAACATTTAATATTTAATAATAAAAATGGAAAATTTTATGACATATTGTATAGACGTGAAATTTTGGAAAACATTCAAAATATATATTAAATTTGGGACATTTAAAAAATGAATATTTAAAATAACATTATTGATAAACATTTTAAAATATTAAATTGATGACATATTAAATTGATGACATATTGTAAATTTGAACATTTTTATCTGGAATTTCATTGAAAAAATTAGTATTTTTTGGTGAATGAACATTATTATAAATTTACGAATCTTCTGAAATAGTAAATTTTTAACATGAATATGAGAACAATATGACACGGTTTTATAATAATTTAACATTTCCAAAAATCTGAAATTTTGAAAAATAGTAATATATATTAAAATTTGAACTATGTAAAAATATGGACATTTACCTAGAATTTAGAAAACATTTTAAAAAATGTGATGTCATAAAATAATAATAATAAAAATATGCATGGATATTTGTTGTTTCGAAACCATTTTCAAAAGTCAAATTTTGAGCTTTTTTGAAAATAGGCATGAAAAATATCCAATATTGATCTTGGTTTGAAGATCTTCTCAACGAGATATCAAATATATAAAAGTATGCAAAATCGAAAATTCGGTTTGAAGGATATAGCAGTTCAAAATAAGACTGAAAAGGATGGGTGGATGAATAGAATAATATATAACTAATCTATTGATTAAGTTAATATGAGGCTGCATGCACATCATTTATTGTTCACATCCGTCTATTAGACTAATTTAACCGCACACTAGACTGTTAGTGCACATGCATATTTAACTCACATATTAAATGCACCTTTATAGATGATGTTGGATGCTGTATCAATGATGTCAGCGTCCTGTATTTATACGATCGGTAGGTGGGAGACGTTTCTTTGTTTAGTAATCGCGAAGCTACCAGCATCCATTGGATTCCCTCCTCGCGTGTCTCCGTGTGTATTTCCCTCTTGGAGAGGGTTACCTAAAATCTTACAGATGATAAGTAATCTCTCATTAGGTGGTTTTCTCAAAGGACTGGTGTTTCGCAAATCTGTAGGTAGATGAATGAATCACTGTTACTCCGTACATGCGTTGCTGCTTGGACTGGTGGTTACAGCAAAACTGAGTTTGTATGATTCGAGCGCAACAATTAGACTAGTCACAATGGAGAGTAACTTAGACTAGTAACATGCAAATGTTAGTACTTTAAGTTACTACTTACATAGTGGGGAGTAACATGTGTGTAGTGTCATATTTAATAGGTTATACACTCATCTTGCCTTGAAATGTGTGATGTTATGGTAACATAGCTAGTTACCACCACCATCTCTCTCCTCATTAATTACCTGCCACATCAGATTTTTTGCCTATGTGGCACTGATGTTACTCCCCATTGTGACTAGTCTTAATCAATCCATCACAGCAGAAAAACCAAAGCTAGTAGTAGTGGCATATCATCAAGTGAAAAGCAGAGTTGGAGATGAACTATATGTAGCTGGAAATTAACTATATATAAACCCATACAGATTATTTCGCTCGCCTACACACACACACACAGCGATGCTACTAAAGTACATACAGTACGTGGTTTCATCCATCAGGTTGCGACACGACACCGTCCGGTCGGCAGGGATCATGGCATGGCTCAACGCGGGAAGGCAGCGATCTCGACGCCCTTGTTGCCAAGAGACGGCGCGGGCGCGTCGTAGGCGCTGAAGAGGCGGTAGGAGGATATGAGGGAGAGGAAGATGTAGCACACGACGGAGCCGAAGGTGATGGCCACGGATGTACGGGCCTGCCGGCAGAACCCGCCGAACACGCCGCACGCCTCGCTCCACGTCACCTCCTTGTCGCCGTTGTACGCCAGGTAGAGCAGCTCCGCCGACGCTGCGCCGGCCGCCAGGATCAGGTACGTGAATACCTGCAGCCATCCATCGGGCGTTAACATACAGTACACATAAATACGATGAACTGAATCCAGGCAGGCACTAGGGAAAATGGTAAGTAGTGTCTGTTGGAACTTAAGAATTATTCGCATCATAAAACCTACTGAGATCATCTGCTCTCGAAACTGCATAACAAATAGCGTGAACTCGCACTTTTACAGGACAGATTTCAATACCAAAAGCAGAACTGACTGAATTTAGGTGTGCTACAGAAGAGGACTCATAGCTCGACCTAACTAAACTGCAACAAACTAAGCTAATCAGTAGTTAGAATGGCAGTAAAGCATGAGATGGGCATGAGGAATTAACCTGATCTAGGAGGAAGACGATCCAGGAGCGGGACAGCGTCGCCGGGCGCGGCACGGCAGTGTAGAACGCGGAGACGAGCGAGTAGGCCGCGCACAGCCCGTTGGCGTAAACCAGGTACCTTCGATTTTGCGCCAAAGTACAAAAGGGATTAGAACCGATGCGGGAGCAGAGCGAAGAGGAAGAACTAAGGAAACGCAAGAGGAAACGTACTTGAATCCGCCAAGGTCGGAGTAGGAGACGGTGCCGTACTCGTTGGTCTGCGTGTCACGGAGCATGACGGCCATGGCGGCGACGCAGAGGCCCAGCGGTGCGGCGCGCAGCAGCGTCTCCAGCGGCCAGACCCGCGTCTCCGCGGACGACAGCTCCCCCGCGAGCATCGCGTCCTCCCCCGCGCCACTCGCCGGCGCCCCCATCACCTCTCGTCAGCCATCTTCGACATCTCCAGCAGCAACGCAGCCACCAACGTCGACGATCGAAGCAGCAAGAGCTCAACCCTCACTCTCAATCCTGCAGGTCCTGGTCCCTCTCGTGTGCTTGAACGGAAGGGGATCGGGACGAGGGCGAGGCGCGCATTTAAGGTGAGTAGCAGGGCAGGGAAGATGGTTGGAGCGCAGCTTGGTGGCTTGAATGCGCGGAGTTAATGGCGCGGTGGCGGTACCGTATGGGCGAGTCGAAAGGCAGTGACGAGTCGAGCCGATTAATCGATCACATGCCCCAAGGTTTTGCCATGCCGTCACTCCCTCTTCCTTCCTTGGTGTGCGCTCGCAGCGGCCGCGTGTGCCGCATGCGTTGTGCGCCGGAAACCCTTATCCAGGGTAGGGGTTTGGGCATGAAACCGGGAATCCGGAAATGGATACGGAAACATAACTAACTAAATGCTCGTTTTTTTCAGTTGATACCTTGATAATTCGGATTCTATTTCATGACAAGCCGAATTATCGAGAACAGGTCGTCGACCTGTTGGCTAGCAATGCGAGTGCGCAGGCAGCCCACCCGAGTTCGAGCCTTGGGCTTGGCGGGTGCTCGTGGAGTCTCCTATAAAAAAAATGCTATCGGGTGCTAGTGCCTCGGATGGTCTCATATTTTTGACAAGCCGAATTATCAATTTTTTTCCCGTTTTTTGAAAAGGGGAGCCCACTTTGGTTTTCATTTCTGAATAACCGAGTTAGGGCATGTTTGATTCAAAAGTTCACAACGCAGGAGTAGGATGTCATGATATGTTGCATCTTATGAAAACTGAAATTTATGATACATACTAGCGTTTAGTCGTGTTGCAGATCTTTTGAGAATTTTTTTGTTTTGCTGGCTGAACGATTTGTGCGTTTGACATAGTTGTAGTAGATAAAAAGAAAATTTTCATAAGATAGACATAAGGTAAAATTTCCTACGTATATGGTTTCAAATCCGACAAACAAAACAACCTCTATAGGCAAAAAAAAAGTAAGAAATGAAATTCTCCAAAAAAAAAATCTATGTAATTTTAAACCAAACTTGCCCTTAATTCTGGCACATAATCTGGTTATACCCAAAAATCCAAGGTATCATATGTGCAATTTAACGCATGTTGATTTGCATGCTAAAACCCAAGACATGATATTTGTATCCTCGCTAAGTTTTGTTTAGACTAGACATGGGAGTATCATACATTAGTATCATATATAAGATACTAGTGTACATGATACTACCCATATAATGCATAATATAAAGGGTAGTATCACAGCCACATCTTATTTACTTATTTGTAGAATCCCAATACAAATATATGTACAAGATTTATTTCTTAATAAAATATCTAGTTTTTACGTGCTAACATAGGTAGATATCACTATCATTTCTCTATTAATTGTCATGTCATATCAGATTTTTACCAACATGCCATGCATGATACTACCTATGATACCCACTACGGCTAGTCTTAGGTACAACACTCGCGCAGCGGCTCAAATGCATATAAACCTACTTATAGTGGAGGAACAAAATTTATTGCTCTCGGGGAATGCCATTTACGAAAAAACGCACACGCAGCCCCGCTCGCGCTTCTCTATGGTCCCTCTCTCCCCACGCCACCGCCGACGGCCTTCTTTCACGTCACCGTTCGCACCCCTACCTCCGATGACACCAGTGTCTTCCCTCGGGTGGCCAAGGTGAGCTGGACACAAGCGCCATGACAGCCCACGACAGGAGTGTCGTACCGTCGTTGCCATCAGCATCGGCTGCGGTGGCGGCAGGCCATCCTTCCCTAAGGGCAGTAGGGCCCCCGGCCAGCGCGAGTAGCGGAGGATGCATGGACGGTGGGACGGCGGCCCTGGGCGCGGCGGCGAGGGCGATGATGAAGGAGAAGTGCCTTATAGGTAATAATAATTGTTATTATTACTATTTATCTCATAATTAATGTTTATGAACCATGCTATAACTGTTATGGTTTATGAATTCCGATTCAGAGGAAAACTCATATGCAAATGTGGAAATATAAACGGCAAGTTTAGTCATAGTCTTGCCTCTAAAAACAAAGTCGCTGGTTGTATGATGCCCTTATTTTCCTGGTCATGGGTATGATCTATACCGACAACAGTGGGAGCACATTTTTGGTGGAGCAATGTTAGCTAGACAAACCCAACTTATTTATATATGTATACTATGAGATCTTATCGTCACACTGTTTTTTGTAATATCAAAGAAGATTAACTTACTTATAGAATGATGGTATTAGGCTCATGCACGATTTGAAAGGTTACTTTAGTTCCGTTTAACGTCACACCCTATAAGGGCTATCTAACAACAGCTTCTGGGTAGCTCGTAAAATGTGTTGGACTTAGGGACACTTTGATTCAAAGGAATAGCATAGGATTTTTGGAAGAATGAATTATATAGGAAATTTGCCTATAGAACGTGTTTGATTCATATGATTATATGCGATAGTAATTAATCTCATAGGAATCTTGTAGTGCCAATCCTATAGTAAAAAAGAATTAGGTCATACCTCATGCAAAATTCCTTTACTTCAATCAAAGAGAATTCCTGTTCCTATAGGATTCATCTGGACAGGACATTCCAATCCTATAAGTTTATTATTCCTATATATTTCCTATCCTATGAATCAGAGGAGCCCTAATGATCTAATACTGGGAATTGCTCCTCTAGCGATGGAGAGATACTTTCTGGTCCCACTCGATATGGCAGTACCCATCATCATCTGTGCATACAGGAAAACATGATACAAATCATGGGATACCGGAATACGGGAACAAGAAAAAGAAAGAAACCGGTAACAAGGATAACAAGATATAGTGATCAAGAGTTGGTTCATATAGATATCAAAAATTCTTGCTTCAGATAATGTTAAGTATCGTGAAGCAATGGGAACCACGTACGGGAAGTAGCCGGTTTACTTGAACTCATTCGTATAACAGTGGGAATCAATATGGGCGTCCACGGCTCCGCTATTGATTATTGACTCGAAGGTCCGTAAATTAAATGACCGGACACAAGATGTCTCGGTGTCATAGAAATAGTGTTTACTGATATCTAAATTTACGGAGAAGTAACCGGAAGAGTTCTGGAGTCCTCGAAAGGTCCCGATGAACCCTAATGTGCTCTGAAAGGTCCATGAAGGACCTGGAAGGTACAATATTCTGAAAGGTGTCATGAGGGGGAAGTAAGGGGGTGGCCAAATTGGGCCAAAAGTCCCATGTGGGCCGACCCCCCCCCCCCCTCCTTTGGATGGGGGTCAAGGCACCCCAGCCGGCCGTACCTAGCCCCCCTCCGATATAAAGTAGGAGGGGCCGGGGGCAACCCTCCTCCCACGCATTGTGTTGTGTAGGCTCCTCCCCCCCCCCCCCCCCCCCCCCACCCCCCACCCCCACCATACTTGTTCCAGTATCTCTTACGTCCTGGACAACGAAGCGTTGCTGAACTGTAGGAGATGTACGCGTGCGAACTATCACGCAAAGAAAGAAGACCTAGTAGTGATGGAGAACCTGGGCGCTAATACGCGACTCACTGGCACGGGACAGTGAGAGGTATCTAGGAGACTCTAGTGTATTTTGAATGATTGGGTGGAAAACCTCTTATTTGTAGAAAACAACATCACATGAAGTTATGTGCTTGAGTGTGTACACCGTGAATAGCGGTTTTTGAAGGCGGTTCTTACATAGTAACTTTTTGATGAGAACCAACATGTTGCTGGATTGTTAGGAAGGTGGTTGTTTGTCCATCGACAATTAAATCACACATGTGACACATGTGTCTAATTCAGATGGAATATTATTTTAGTTAGCTCTGACGTTCCAATCGATAGCGAGACATATGTGATGACTACGCCAATCGTGAAGCTATCCTTGAGTGTGTTCTTGTAGTCCATAATCTCAAATGTGCCGATAGTGTAAAACAGGTGAGGGAAAAACAAATATCTCCTGATTTTTTTTATTATTGTTAAGCTTATACAATGTACAAAGCTAAGCTACATGCATCTTCTCTAGTTTAAAACTATTTTACATTAAGGAACCCATGGCTTTATGTGAACATACTTTTCTCTCTTGCCATGCCCTATTGATAACTATGGCTAATTATTCCTTAAACTTCCTTTGGCAACTCCAAAGATTAGTTCGTACTTCGTTGAAGATATTGACCACGTGGCCAAAATTAGGACTTCCATATAGAGAAGGTATTTTAATTGTCCTCTGGACATAGTCATGATATACTCCTGTTAGTACAAGAGAGACGTACATGTTCTGGAAGTCTAGCATAGTCATGATATGTCTCTAACAAATATCAGTGAAAGGGCAAGTGACATTTTCAAATCTCATCTTTTCTTTTGCGCGATGTCTTTTATTTTGGGATGGTCATGATCCTCTTTAATTCCTCTATAATTTGGCTTTTAGTACAACTGCATTGTTAGTACCCTAAGGCTACTTAGTTGTCTCCATCATTGTTGTCCAAAGGCAAACCGCAACTGTTCTGATGGAGAGGTCTTCGGCTCTTCGCTTTTATGATCGATCACCAGATCGTACTGAATCTATCTTATGAGTTTGTTTTCCAAAGGGCGACTCGTGGTACTAGTATACAATTTACAAATCAGATCAATATCTCTACTATATAATACGAGTAGTGTTTCTTCCTCCAAAATTTGGTCCGTTTTCGGTACGTCGCTTAGTACGTTTTCGTCCGTCGCATATTACGTCTTGTGTTGAACCATTGTAGGTCGGTCGATCCGGACTCTAACTCCGGATGCAAGCAGAACACAAAGCCGCCGTCCCTAAACGATGCGGATAGATGCGGGGAGAGCCTGAACTCGAGGAACCAGTCCGGGCGACGGACGCCAGCCCCATCACCTCTTCACATCGGCGGCAGAGGCTCTAGGGCGGCAGCCGCGGCCGTAGCAGGCCATACGCAGTGGCTACAGGTCGCCACCACTTCTGACTGCCTGCCACGGTGACCGGAAGGAGAGGCAGCGTGAGCGGCGGCTATGGCGCTGCAGTCCCGTCCATAGGAGAGGATACAAGCGGCTGCAGCCTCCGGCCACCATCGCTGGCAGCGAATCGCTGCCAATCAGGTGGAGAAAAGGAGAGTCGACGGCGCGGGCACTGTTGCTAGGGATTGGTGATGGGTGGTGAATCGGGTAAGGATTGAAGGCAGAAGCTTAGGCGTTGCCGTTGCGGGCTGACTGCCGGAGAAGAAGGATGCTACGTGGGAGATACTGGGCTGAATTACCCGATCGGAAGACTGGTGATGATCAACCATGACGCAGATTTCCAAACGGAGTAAGGAAAAGGGGGCTGGTGATGTATTACTAGACCTCAATTGTGCCAGCCAATCTTGGCTTCAGCTGAAGAGATTACAATTTACAAATGCCGGTGAGGCGCTCCGCACTGAAACTCAGGCACTCCTTTATTCAAGGAGCTGACATCGCTGAGCAACTAGGGATTGGACAAGTTACAACGACCAGCAACTACGATGATGCACCTATGGTGTCCTGTTAGAAATAAACTACAGAATAAGCCTTTCTTTTGCTGAGTACTGCATCGATAGACTAGCAAGTACAAGTCTACCCATGATGCACGGCGTGCATCTGAATCGCCAGGTTACCGCAACGTGTGGTAATATAACTACATGCATGCAGCAACCAGTAAACCAGGACATATGCAGGCATTATGCGGAGCAAGTTTAATAAAATGATTGTGTTACATGTAAAAACAATTACGCCGACAAAGATAGTGGGAGTGGATGGAGATCTTTCAAAAAAATTAGCCCTTTTTAGAGACTATAATTAATTAATTAATTAATTATGTACCCACCAAAAAAGGGTACATTATTTCATGAGATGATTGATATTAATTTAGGTTCCGTTATATATATGTTGAAAATTAGTTTCGCCTTCGCGGGGTAGAGTGAGGTGGCGAATGTGACACATGGCTCTATTGGTATTGGCGCGTGGCCCGGCTAATGTGTTGGACTGAGGAGGTAGTGGCGGCGGGTCGAACTGCAGAGCTGACTGGTTTCTGCGGCACTCCACACCTGTACCCAAAGAGAAATTAGCTTGTGCACATCCACAATTTAGATTTTTCTCTCCCGTTGCCAATGTTGGGGATATCGCTTATCGGGAACTTATCGGCCGACCCAAGATAAGGGATAAATCGGCCTATTTATCGGCATATCGGTCGATTTATCGGCATATCGGCAGATTTATCGGGCGATTTAACTTATCGGTCAGACACCGATAAGCGATAAATCGGGCGATAAATCGGAATATCGGAAGATATCTTGAACAGTGCCCGTTGCAACGCTACCTTACAAGAAATTATCATGTACACCCTACGATTTAGATTTTCTTTCCCGTTGCAACGCACGGGCATTTTCCTAGTTACAATTACAATTGAACTCTGAAAAAACAATGGAAACAACACACATTCGGTAAATATATGCCTTCACTTCCTTTTGATGTAGATGATGTGAATTTAAGTTTCACTTCTGAATAGGAAAGCAGAAACAATACACACGGCCGAATCAAACGTCAGGGGTAATCCACGGCAACGCCAAACCGCGGAAATTTTACGGCGTGAGGGATAGGACGACGTATGCTGCGCATACCGTTGAGACTCCTCTGTTCGTCAGCAAAATACTCCCTCCGTCCAAAAATAAGTATCAAGTTTACCCAAAAGTGAATGTTTTTAGACGTGTTTCATGTATATATATATTATTTTTTGGTAAATTTGAGACACTTATTTTTTGAGGGAGGGAGTATCATTTATAGCAGATGTTAGCTGCACGTCGTCTCCGCCCGTATATCAGTGCACGATTATAGGACCAGTGAGTGACGCTAGCTAGTCATGGTGGTATAGTGCTACCCCATAGATCGGTCCATCGAAGAAAGCGATGTCCATAAATGGAATTTATTCTCTGCTACAGTTCTCAAGCCTAACAATGGCGGCTGGTTTATGAGGCAGCTGAATCACGTTCATGTATAGGGAGAGAGATGCCGTGCCTGCATGGAAACTGGAAAGCGAGTGACACGAAGGCTCTAGGTTATGGGTGATGGAACAATCTTACCCAATCAAAATCCGACACCAGTGGCTTCTTTTTTTTTGAACAAAGGGGAGGGATCCAGAAGGATCCCGACTGCATTAGACGGTGGGCTTACAATTTACATCAAGGACCTCAAAATAAAAAGAAATTACAACCAAGCCCTTGGCTTTTACAGAAAGGACCTCAAGAAAATAAAGAGGAACGCAATTTGGCCCTTCTCCACCGTGCGCAACGAACAGCTCGACACGGTGACCGTCAGCGCCGCCGCCGGGGACGAAACCACTTGGCGTCAGCACGACGATGAACGCCGCCTTGGAACTAGGAAAGGGCCTCTGAATCGGCACTCTGGCGTGGAGGTTGAAGACGCTGCGGCACACACAACACCGCAGCACGGAGCGACCCCTTAGGTCTAGGATAACCACAACGTAGAATCGTCGCCGTTGATGATCTCCGTATGTTGCAGTCAAAGAAATCCCCCGTAGAGCTTCAGATCCAAAGAGCCTGCACTTCTCCTCGCATCCACTGCAACATCTATCAATATATCAAAGAGGACCCGTTTAGCCCTCCGGTCCAACCCTCCACGTCGCCCCCTTTTTAGCGCCGTCCGATCGCGGAATGGACGGCCCAGATTGGGCCGCGTCGCGTGCCACTGTTCTAAGAACAGTATTGCACTTCTACAGTGCCAGCGCGGCTCCGCGTCGTCGATCTCCGATCGGACGGCCACCACGCCGTCAGTGCGACGGTTTTACGAAAAAGATCCAGCGTTAACTGCGAATTGCGGAGCAATCCCAACCTCCCCGTGTAAATGGACTAATCTGTAAATTTTATGAACTGCAGGGACTTCCCTGCAAAACGCTCCCACTTCCCCCTCTCCCCTCCCCTTCGCGCGCGTGGCCGAGGTCGTCGCCGGCCGCCGACGCCTGCCACCGCCGCCACGGCCCTCCCCCTCAAATCGGAGCATATAGATCGCTCCGCCGCCACGCCCTCCATCTCCTCGCCGCGGATCGGCGGCCGGAACGTCGGATCGACGCCGGAATCGTCCCCGTTGTGCTCGCCGTCCGCCGCCACCTTTTAGCTCGCCGCCAGCGAGCCCAGCTACCAAATGGTCCAGCGCGCCGCCTCTCCGGCTCCCCTCCGCCTCCTCGCGCGCCTCCGCGCGATCCCAGGCCCGCGCGCGTGCTCGCGTGCTCGTGCGCGAGCTCGACGGCGCGCGGCGGCCGCCGGTAGGTGACGTCACATGGTGACGTCATCGCGGGTGCTGTCAGATTTTTTTCATTTTTTCTACTGGCGATTTTTCGAAGAAAAAAAAAGTGTGGGACCTACGTGTCATAATTTTCATAATTACAATAAAACGCTGAAATTTATGAAAATCATAACTTTTAATTTGTTACTTCGAAAAATATAAACAATATATCGCTGAAAATTATGAAAATCATAACTTTTAATTCGTTATTCTGAAAATGCAAACAATATATCGAAAAAATTCAAATTTAGAATATTTTCAAACTCTCCACACAAAAGATACATAAAAAACAATAATTAAAAAGAAAAAGGAAAAAATAATGTGTGGGACCTACGTGCCATAGATATCACGACTACAATAAAATGCTGAAAATTATGAAAACTATATCTTTTAATTTGTTACTCCGAAAAATGCAAACAATATATCGAAAAAATTTCACAATTACAATAAAATTATGAAAACCATAACTTTCAATTTGTTATTCCGAAAAATGCAAACAACATATCGAAATTTTTTCACAATTACAATAAAATGCTTAAAATTATGAAAATCATATCTTTTAATTTGTTACTCTAAGAATTGCAAACAGTACATCGCTGAAAATTATGAAAATCATAACTTTTAATTTATTATTCCGAAAATGCAAACAATATATCGAAAAAAAACAAATTTAACATATTTCAAAACTCTCCACACAAAAGATGCATAAAAAAAAACATGTGGGACCTACGTGTCATATATATCGCAACTACAATAAAATGCTAAAAATTATGAAATCCATAACTTCCAATTTGTTACTCCGAAAAATGCAAACAACATATCGAAAAAAAAATCAAATTTAGCATATTTCCAAACTCTCCACACAATATATACATTAAAAAAACAATAATTTCCATACGATAATATTTGACTACATCAGCCAAATTAACGTGAACGATATCCCTTTTAAAAAATATATTTACAAAAAATGTTGCATCCCTAACAGGTATGACCATTTTACTAAACCAATTTACATAAAATAAAAATTGTTCAAAGAAACAATATTTTTGAATCTATCCACCTAAAAAATATGAATAACATATCCGACCGATCAGAAGAAATAAATACTTGCTATTTATGGAAAAAATTTCACAATCCATAAAAAAAGTCAATATTTCAGAAAAAAAAGGATCCAACTGCACTTCCTATAAACATACGAAGGCAAAAAAATTCACAAATGCTTACTTATATGAATAATTGCAGAGAATACAAAATCATATCCCTTAATTATGGATTAGATTTAAATTAAATTTCACAAAATCTCATATAATGTATTTACTCTAATTATTGAGCTAAATTAAACATCTAACATGAATTCAAAAAAATTCCAAGTTTCCACACTTTCTAAACAATTTTCCAAACGTACGCTCTCTTTGCATTCCAATGGTTTTCAAATTTCCACACTTTTAAAATAAGGAAATTTCCTAATTTAAATTTTACCGCACGGGCGCGTCATGTCGCCGCGCAATTTTCCCAAACACATTTGAACATTTTAAAATTTCATTTGCCTTTCAATTCCTCTTTGCATTCGAATGATTCTCAAATATACGTAAATTTTAAACGATACCGATTTCAAATTTGAATTTTTCCACACGGGTGCGGCGGTGCCGCCGCACCAAATTTACCTAGTAGAAGTGCAAATCCTTCTTCTCCAGAAACTCCACCAAGCTTAGCTTCCCACCACCGCGCGAGATGCGTGAATCCACCAATCAACTCTGAACTTTTGCCACAAGCCAGAGGAGGCAGATCGAAATAGATGCAGTAGAGAGCTAAGGATTTCGCCTTAAGGAAGCCGCCAGATCTTCTCTTCTTCATGAACTCCGACCTCCGAAGCACATCAACCAGAAGACGAAGAACAAGCCGAGGCCAGGGCTGGCCGGAAAACCCCAACTCAAAACTTCCACTGCGTACCTTATTAGGAGGGATGTGCATCTTCGTCAACTTCGCTTGCAACATCGCCTGCCACCGACGAGCTGTAGCTAGGAGGAAGAAGAACACGGCGCGACGGATCTGGCCGCCTAGATCCGTCGACCTACCCTCAGCAACTACGGCATAAAGCCAAGAAAAGGCATAGCGCCCAAGCAACCTAACTATAACCCTAGATCTACTATGTACAGGGGGATCCCGACCACCTACTCCATCTCCACACGGCCAGCGAGCCCGCCGGAGCAAAGGAAGGAGAGGGGCGGCGACGAAAAGCGGGAGTCGACCCTCAAGTTACTGTTTGAGAGCTCGGGGCAGAGGAGACGTAGCTGTATGTTTGTTGCGGATCTTCTGAGAAGTGATGGATAGTTCCATCTTTCTGACACATGTTCATCCATAAAATCACAAATAAAACTCCTGTTATGCATTGCTGGGAGAAACATTTTTAGGATTAGACGCACTTCATATTGGGTTTAGCACCGAATCAGCTCGATAAAAGGGGACATGCATGCATGGTTGCATTCATTCGCAAGGACATCGCTCATGAAAACATGGCCTTAGTTAAGGCCTTCAGCCAGATGAACCAATACCCATGTGTAGATCGATGCCACAAGATCTGAACCACTTGCCCGATTTCTGGAAACCCCCCTCCTTCTACAGTGCTCAGAGGCGACCTCAGAGGCGACTCGGGATCTCCCGGCGGCCGCCGGCGTATCCGCGGATTCCTCACCCTCCGCCAGCCGCTGCGGCGGCGGGAGGGTGGGGAATCCCCGGATCTGCGCTCCGGCGTGTAGATAGGCGGTTTGTGGGAGGCGCTGGCGTGGTGGGGTCGGCGGCGTCGTCCTTTTGGTGCACTGCGGCTCCCCCGATCCGGCGTCGTCGACGACGGCGCCGCCGAGCTGCGGGTGAGCCACCCATCTGCTGTCGTTATCTCCGGCGGCGACGGCAGATTGGTGGCAAGTGTGAAGAAGGCCGGCAAAGAGGATTCAAGATGGCGGCTGTGCGGGCTCGCGGCGTGCAGGTGGAACATCCGGCCATCTCCGGTGAGGTGGGGTGGTGCAGACCCCGGATCTGGAGCAGATCGAGCTTGGGGAGGCCCCCCGGCCGATTCTGCTGCTTCGTCTTCAGTTCCAGCTCCACGGAGCTGGTGGATACTGCGGTCCTTCAACGCCTTCAGGCTAGGAGCTCCTCTGCTCCTTTGGTGGGTGCTCCTGGCGTCCGGGTTCTTCGGCGTCTTCGACGGTGCAGAGATCGAGCGCCTGGTGACCTCGTGGTTGTTGTTCGGTTGAGCCAGCCTTGTTGTTCTTGCTTCTTCTTTGTTTTTTTCTTTGCTTGTATTTGGATCTGTACTCTGGTTTCATCTGCTTAATACAAGTATGTGAATTATCAAAAAAAAAAAAGATCGATGCCATAAGCAGACAGATGCATCCAGCGTCGTATTGCAGTTTTGAATTAAAAAACATTGGAATGCACGAAACATGTGTAGTTAGACTAGTCACAATGGGGAGTATCATATACTAGTATCATGCATATGATACTAGTCTATGTTACTATCTCCACAATGGGTACTAACATAATTATGGTATCATATAATGCTACATTTATTAGGTTGTAGACTCATATTGTATTGGAATCCGTTATGTTACGGTATCTACCTATGATACTACTATCACCTCTCTCATCATTAATTGCAGTGATACGTCAGCTTTTTTGCCAACATGGCATGCATGATACCACCTATGATACCCCCATTGTGGCTAGTCTTACTGGAATCCATCACCATTTGCATCTTTGGTAGCTTGGTCAGATAATAGGTAGTCATGCTACTGTATCCTTGTATCCTTGCACTGTATACGGAATTAAGGATATCAATGTTGGGATTCAGTTTGTACAAAAAAAAATGTTGGGATTCAGTAGTACAGATCAGCCAATTTAGTCCCTCCAATCGCACATGGATGGAGTGTTCTGTGTGGACGGTTCAGCCGGCTGAGTGGTTCCTCTTGTACAGAGGATGAGTAGTGATATGTGGAGTGTACGCGTGTGGAATGATTAACCCGTGTGTTTCTACAGAGAGGTTTTTCATCACCCTTCAAGAGAGGGATGTACCCCCCCCCCCCCCCCCCCCCCCAATATAGGCGCATGCCATAGCTTCATATACATAACGGTATGGCACTTCGAGAGAGGGGTCGTTGTAGACCTGTAGCGGTCGGCAGCGAGAGGGCTCGGAGTGGTCGTGGCGCTGTACCGGGGCTGCCCGGGATGGGACATAACCCGGGTGACTTGTGCCAGTTCTCCTCCTCGGATATGACCGTGAAGCTGGTTGCGATGGCATGTCCAGCCCACATGTATCTAGATCGTACGGAGAGACTGACCTTATACTCGTCGAACATTCTCAAGACGGTTGGTTGTTGAGTTGATGGCCGGCTAGGGTATGTCGCTTCACGAGGAGAGACCCCCTCGTTGAGCCGGTTGGCCGGATTGGTTGGCCGGCTGGTTTAGTCGGCGCTCCTAGTTTTTCTTTTAAGAGGTATCGGGGTGTCCATAACCCCGTCATCAACTCATATGGAACATTCCAAAAATGATCTACAATTTTTTATGTATGGTTAAACGAAATAAGTTTCTTACTTATGTGTAAACTGGAAAATATTGCTCTATACATGTTCCACCCCGTAACTTTGTGACATTTTAATTAAGAGTGTTTTTCACATCATGACCAAAATATCACAATGGTGATCCCAGGAGAGCTAGATGCACGTTTATTTTTATTTTGTACATTTGAGTTTTAGTCCAATTTTATTGACATTTAACTATGCGTTTACTTGGGAATTTTTTGATCGCATATCTTATAGGAATATTATAGTCGCACTGTAAAAGAAATTTGTAAATATGACATTTATCTCTGTAAAAAATGTAGACTGCAAATGAGTGGAAAACAAAAACTGTTACTGATGCGCTATTCGTTTTGGAAACAGAGAAACGTAAGTGACCGTTGCCTACCATAAACCTCATGGGTAACGATTTTAATGTCGATGAGCCCCTCACATCAGTGATAGGACTCGGACAAAGGACCCAATAGGAAACGATGACCGAGGGAAAAACGGCGGAAAAACACTCCTCCCGGGCTGCTCGCGCGAGCAGCTCCGGAGGCTCCCCAACCCTAGAAAAAAGCGACCGCGCGGCGGCTCGCCCCGGCCGCTGCCGCCGCCGGCACCGGCGGTGGCGGCCGCGCCCGGCCGACAAAGGAGGCGGGCGAGGTGGGTGCGCTCCGTCGAGTTCCCCTTCGCGCGGAGGAGAGGCGACATGCGGGCGGCGCCGGGTGCTGGTGACGGCGATGCGCGCGGCTGGGCGGTGCTGAGGAGGAGACGGCGGCATGTCGAGCAAGTGCCACGACGGTTCCGTGGTGGTGGTGGCGCCCTGAGCCGCGGGAGTTGCGCGGCGGCGCGGGTCCGATCTGGGCCCGATCTGGGCAGTGCGGGCTGCCGCGCGCTCTAGTGTGCTTGCTCGACCTCGACTTGGAGTTTCCGGCTCGGCGGTGGTGCTCCGGTCCTGGTCTTCGCGTGGAGGTCTCCGGGGTGGCTGTAGGGTGGTGCGGTCTAGTTCGCCCGCCTCGTCGGGCTTGCGGCAGGGGCCCCACCAGCGAGCTCTACTGCCCCCGTGCCAGGTCTGTGGCCGCGGGTAGCCAGGGGGCTGCTCGGCGGTGGACATGGTGGTGGAGCCTCCCTCCTTGTTTCAGCCTTTTCAGCAGTGCGCGGAGCTGGGACGCCGGGCGGCGGCCCTGGACGGTGGGAGTCCTTTGGTTGGCGGGCGTGCCAAGGACTCTGGTGCTGGCTGGTGTTCTTGGCCACGGGGGTGGCCGGGTGGCTGGCGAGCGACTTGCGAGGACGGCGGCCCTAGTGTCTCTTCGACGCTCGGCGCCCCGTGTAGAAGGCGGTGAGAGTTTGCCGGGGGGAAACCCTTCCCGGGTCTTCTCGGGATGCGGCGGCGACGTTCTCGAGCGCCGTCACCTTCTTGGAGGCGTCGTAGCGGCCTCTCCCACCTTCTACGCTCCGGATGAAAATCCAAGATCCTAGGATCGGGCGGTGACGGCGCTTTGGCGTCGTGAGCTTCTTGAAGACATCGCCTTGGAGTCCTCTGCGGGTTGCTCTCCGGAGGTGTTCCCTCCGGCAAAGCTTGTGTCTTGTCCTGCTCTCTCGACGTTGTTTGGACCCCTTGGTGTGCCTCAGCTGGTCGGTGCCCCTGATGGCTTTTCGGTCGAGGATGTGCTGGTCTCGGTGGTGTGCAGTGCGTGTTGGTGAGCCGGCCTGTGCTCTAGGGTGAGCTTCGGCCCGACGACTTTGCCCGTGTTGACGGTGTGCAGTGTTTGTTGGTGTGCCGGTCTGACCTCGAGGGCGAGCTTCGGCCCAACACCTTTGCCCGCCAAGCTAGTTCGCAACCTCGTCGGAGTAGTTCTTAGGGGGCGCTTGCCCCGCTGGTGTTTTCTTTGGTTGTCCTGTACTTGTGTCGAGTGTTTGCAGTTCGTTGATGTAAGCTGGGATCAGCACTGTGTATCCTTTCGCCGTTGTTGGCGTTATTAATTTAACGTTGGGCCATTGGCTTTTAGTTTAAAACAAAGGACCCAATATGCGTTCCGGGCCTTAACCCGTGGCCATAGCGTCTCTCTGTACTAGTGGCACTCCACACGAGCCACCCAAACCAGCACCTAGCTCCGGCAAGGCAAAGAGGCCGGATCCGGGCGGGCAACACATGACGAGGGGCATCATCTTTGTTAGATCTAGAGTTGTCGCCGATGAGGCTGGCAACCATGACCAACATATTTCTTGTAGTTGTAGGCAGGCAGCGCACCATGGTTTCACAATAGACATGAGTACGGTCATTGTGAATATGAATCAGATTTTTTTGAACGCAAAAGAGTTGCTATTTTTATTAATTAAAAAGAAGTGGGAATTGGCCGGTTAATTAGCGGGAAACCGGCCTAAAACCGAAACAACACTCTCGACGACCATCATGGAACACGACCGTCACGAGGGCACACACACAACCACCCTCGCTACCCACATAAGCTGCACGCACATCACGGAAGTTAGAGTCGTCGTCGAGATTGCCCCCCGTGTCATCGTCATCAAGCTGCACACGCTGCAGCGACTCCGATTTCACCATAAGACAACCAAGGAGGCCGCCGCCGAAGTCGTGTCGAGAAGCCCACGTCAGCCTATGCCAAACAGATGATTCTTCGTGTAGATGTTGATGGCTCCGATTCTGCTGAAGAGCTCTGAAGAGGAGATGCGCAAGACCTGCGCCAAAAAAGATCTTCACCATCGGACCCCCTCCTGCCGGTCATCGTACACCACTCAAAGGTAGAGACTTGAGAAACATAGCGGCTTCGACATCAAAACCTAGAGAGATCAGCATGATGACACTCGGACGCGCCGAAGCACTAATAGGATCTTGCCGCGACCACACCATTGCTCACCATCATCGTCGTTGCTAAGTCTGACGCCACACAGAATCTCCACATCGACAATTGGCCGCTGCCAACCATGATCTCGTGAGAGTCCAGCCCACGGGAATGCACGCAGGAATCACCATCTCCAAGACAACACCCTCAGGAGGGGAGGCAATGGGGTCGACGCCGTTGTCCGAGCCTGTAGAGCAGGATCTAGGTCTTCACCCGAAGATGCGATCCGAGGCAGAGGAGACACGAGGAGCTCCACGACGATCACTCAAGAGGAAGAGCGACGTCCACGGACGCCGCATCATCGGGCTTTCGCCCGGAGCAACCAAATCTTCTCACCTCCACGCAGCCGTAATACGGCGGGTAGACCTGCAGCACCGCCGACTTGCAACCCGCTGGACCAACACCTGATGACCGACGGGGGTGCCACCATTGCTCAGAAGCCACCTTCCTCGCCTCCAGCCGGAGCCAGTGGGCCAGATCGAGCCTTGGCCAGATCCGGCGCCAAGACGAAGCCACTACATCCCGACTGAGCACACGACGAGCTGGAGGGTGGGCCGCCACCCCACCCAAATGCGACTCCCTCGAGCGGGAGCTCCAGCGGACGCCGTCAAGCCGGTCGCTGTGACCAGGCGCGAGCAGCCGTAGACGCAACAAAGAGTCACATGCGGCCAGATCCGAGGGTCGCCAGACAGGCGCAAGGCGCCGGCCGCCGAAGGTCTGCGACGAAGCACCAGGTCAAGCCTCCCCACCAGAGTTGTTCGCTGCCGGAGGAGCCACGCGCGAGAGGGTGAAATGAGCCCCGCTGCCACCATCAACCACGCAGTCCTTGCCCGGCGGCGTCCTCCGACGGCGGTACGAACGGGCGGCGTAGATCGAAGGCGAGTGGCGGCGCTCTAGGGTTCCCCCGAGCCGCCAGAGTGAGGCGAAGCGGGGGTCAGGGTGAATCTTGAAACAGATTTTTACAATATATGAATTTGATGACTGTCAAAAGGTAGTCGGCTAGATTTGGTGACGATGAGATAAATTGCCAGCTCTTGACGCGTGTGCGAACACTTCTTCCATGACAGACCTCGGGTGATATGCTGATGCAACTGTTGATTTTTATGAGAAGCGAGTTTTTTTTTTTTTTGAACAAGTATGAGAAGCAAGTGGCTAGGCCCAAAGAAAACAGAAATGGGCTCTCAAATGTGTAGGACCCTGCAAGTCTAAATGAACTCCGACAAACTATCGCATATCTGCATTTTGTGTGCCTAATAAAAGCATGATACAATGGGCTGATCAGAAACTGTCTATTCTTTGCAGAAAATAGGTGCTTGCTTTCTTGCAAACAAATGAAAAAACAAAATATGTGCTGTATATTAACAGAGGCTTGTGCGTGCAACAACAGCCGATATGTGAGTGTGAACTACGGTACGTACATCACAACGCCGTGAAGGCGTGAATAACCAAGGTGATGTCTAGTAGATAACTCGTATCAACAATACAATACTACGGCAACGCGCATGTTCGTCTGATCCGTGTTGAAAATGACCTGATCATTCCATATTCCAACAGTCCAACTACTTAGTATAAAACGCGAGCACAAGCAATCTAGCCGATCGATCAAGAGAGGACAGTGAAAAACATAGATAATCATGATCAGATTAGCAATGTCGAGAAGCAGCAGATGCATCCTTAGCCTGTTGATTCTCACGTGCGTTGGAGCGGCGGCGGCACGGCCAGTTCCGCACGAATCGCTCGCGGCGGCGAACGGCACGTGCCGGTCCAGGGTTGAGCCCTTCGGCTACAGCTGCGAGGAGCACACGGTAAGTGATTAGTAGTAAGAGCTAGTAGTATTGTACAGATAGATACGTGTCTTCAATTGATCATCTCTCGTGGACGTGTGGTGGGCAGGTGACGACTGAAGATGGATACATCCTGAGCCTGCAGCGAATCCCCAGCGGCCGCGCCGGCGGATCGGCGGCGAGCGGCGGCGGCGGCGGGAAGGTGCCGGTGCTGCTGCAGCACGGCCTCATGATGGTATATTATTACCGTAAGGGATTACCACCTGGTCGAGGACGGTATACTATGTTTACATCTCGTTTTTTTTTACTGGGGGCAGGATGGATTGACATGGCTAATGAACTCGCCCAACGAGTCTCTGGGGTACATCCTAGCCGACAACGGATACGACGTCTGGATCGGCAACACCCGCGGCACCGTCTACAGCCTCGGTCACACATCGCTTTCTTCCAGCGATCCGGTGCGTGCACGTCGGTTTAACGTACTAGTATAAATCTGCAGTCAAGAAATATTTGCTTAGGTATACTAACGTTAGATCTTCGTGTATATCTGAATCCCGTGTAGGCCTACTGGGACTGGTCATGGGACGAGCTGGCCAGCAACGATCTCTCGGCGATGCTGCAGTACGTGTACGACCAGTCAAACCAGCAGAAGGTGCACTACGTCGGCCACTCCCTGGTAAGTAACAGCAAACTCTTCAGTGAGATTTATCTTGAGAAGAGGCATAAACCTGTGATAAACCTGACGATGCAGGGGACGTTGATCGCATTCGCTGCCCTCTGCGACCAGCAACAGCATGTAGGGATGCTGCGGTCGGCCGGCCTGCTCAGCCCCATCGCCTTCCTCAACAAAGTCTCGTCGCCGCTGGCGCTGGGGGCGGCCGACGTCTTCCTGGCCGAGGTAAGACGCCGGAGCCAGCACATCCGGACGAGTCATAGAAGATCTGATGGAAAACGATACTCATATCTTTCCTCCGTGTTTCTGATGGCAGGCACTGTACTGGCTGGGACTCGATGAGTTCGACCCAACAGGGTAAGCCGACTTTAGGTTTCTTAATTCGCGCTGCTGCGTTTCCAGCATCCTTGTTCTGGTGTAATGTTGATCAAAAGTGTTTATCCAACTGATGGCTGGGAATGATGTCTCTGTAGGACTGCTGTGCACAATCTTCTCACTGACCTATGCAAGCTACCAGGGGTGGATTGCTATGATCTGTTAAACGGGTTTACAGGTTAGTCTTTATTCTACAATTGTCTTTTGTTTTGCGGCAAATCCTTTTTTGCGAATCAGGGTTGTCAGTCTAGAATCCCGTAACAGTGAACACTCTGTGACAATGAATCTTTTACTCTGCTACACTAACTGTCGTACTGAAACTATTGGCGAACAGGAGATAATTGCTGCCTTGACAACTCCTCTGTCCAGACCTTCCTTGCACATGAGCCACAAGCTTCTTCGACCAAGAACATGGTTCATCTGGCTCAAAGTGAGTATACGGCAACATTTGAATACACACGATTTTAAAACTTTTCAAAGATTTCTCATGTTAACGTGTTAAATGTACTTTTTGACCGAACAGTGATCAGAAGAGGTGTAATCGCCAAGTACGACTACGGCGACGCCGACGACAACATGAAGTACTATGGCCAGGCGACGCCGCCTGTCTACGACGTCTCGGCGATCCCCAACGACTTCCCTCTGTTTCTCAGCAGCGGCGGCAGGGACAGCCTCTCGGACGTACAGGACGTGCAACGCCTCGAGCAGGCGCTCCAGGCGCACGACAGCGACAAGCTCGCCGTACAGTACCTCGCCGACTACGCGCACGCCGACTTCGTCCTGGCCGGGAACGCCAAGGAGAGGGTCTACGGGCCTCTAATGGCATTCTTCAGGCTCCAGGAGAAATGAGATGGATGTGATTGTTCACCGTGATTATATCATTTGTGTGTGTATTAATTTAGAAATGGTCACCTCGTGTAAATCATGTGATATGAAAATGAAATGGATTTTGGAAAATGCAATTCCACTCCTAGCTGGATATCTCCCAGCCTATCGGGACATCCAACTGATTTATGATCCGTGCACAAATTATTAATGAATATTCAAATATCAATGCATTTCCGTTCAAAAAAAATATCAATGCATTGTCAATAAGTTTCAGATTTATGCAAAACAAAAAATTGAATGCATGTACTAACAAGAAATTTTTAGATCTATGTGATTGCGTAAAGAGTAAATTGCATATAAGGATCGGAAAAAACTCAACTCACTTTCGTCAGTATTTTCAATTGGTTCACTTCATGCGAGCGAGCTCTTTGGCGGACCATGATTGATCTACGTGTCACAAGTGGGCCTACTCAGCCTTTCCCTCTCCCCCAATCTCTCTCCTCTGCCCGCACATACACCTCTCCGAGCGCCATCAAACTGATAGGGCCAAGGTGGCTAGTCGTGGCAGCGCCGTGACGTCGAGCCTGGACCGAGCAAGGCCAATGATGTGAAACGCCCTACAAAATTACCGACCTCAATTCCCCAAACATATGACAAGTTGCCATCAAATTTAAAGGTGAACTCGTTACTCTTCGAGAGCTTATTTCCTAAGAATGATATACTATGTAATGTCCCTTCTCTTGATGATATTAGATTTGTCGCGACGAGTACGGATGCATGGAAGGAAGGCGAGGAAGTGCGAAAAATCAAGCAGTCAAAGCGGGAAGCATGGAAGAGGAGGAAGAAGTGACAAGAGGAAGTGGAGGCAAAGCTGGAAAGGATCTCTAGCCACGGGACTGTGCGGTGCCACCAGGTTATGCACGTCACTGACGACATGTTCGACACCTATCTGGCTCCGCTATGTATCTTCACTGGACTATCTTGCGTGCTTCGTCGGACTGTCCAGAACCTAGATCTTTCACCTAAGTGAAGATGTCGCCGGTCTGTCCGGCTCCACCCGCTAGACGGTCCAGAACCCGAAGTTGCGAAGAGAAGTGTAGCATTGTATTGTTCAGTGTCTGCCGCAAGCATGCTTAATTAGGGTTTTGATCTTAGCCCTTTCTACCTAAACTTTTTGGGTCTATATATATAGGACATCCTCTCCTCAGATATAACATGGACAACACATCATCCGCAAAGAGAATGCACCAAAATAAAAAGATAACAGCTCAAAGCTGACCTGGTGCGGTCCTATTTTAATTGGAAAGTCATCGGTGTCACCATCACTTGTTTGAACACTTGTCACAACATTATCATACATATAATTAATGAGGTAATGTACTTTGTTGGGACTTTGTGTTTCTTCAAGCCCCACCACATGACATTCTCTTTATCTTATCATACTCTCTCCAGGTCAATGAATACCACATATAGAGCCTTCTTTTTCTCCTTATATCTCTCCATAAGTTGTTGTACCAAGAAGATGGCTTCCTTGTAGACTTCCCAGGAATGAAACCAAATTTATTTTTGGTCACGACTTGTCAATCTTGCTAAGCGGTGCTCAATGACTCTCTCCATAGCTTCATTGTATGACTCATCAGCTTGATGCAATAGTAATTAGTGCAACTTTGAACATCACATTATTCTTGAAGATTGGCACTAATGTACTCAACCTCCATTTCCCAGGCATCTTGACTAAAAAATGAGGTTGAAAAGTTTAGCGGGCCAAATTAAGTTGCCTTGCGCGAAAAAAAATCAATGTCCTAAGCCCATTGTCCCATACATGAGAAAGCCACCCCAACAGCCACTTAAAGCCAACGCCACATAACACCCAAAGCCCAACGCCGTCCAACGTGAGACAAGAGCCCAACCCACAAGTGGTTGTTGTGATGTGGAACGTGTGTGCACCTCGTGATAAAATTATCGATTGGGCGATTGGCCAAACAATGAACTAAAATGAAACAGACATGCCGGGTAGACGTCGTAGAAAAGTGTGACCCAGAACCCCTCCTCTCGCCGAGATTCCGGGATCCAAGATCAGATCACTTATATTTTTTTTAAGATAAAGAGTATATATTAATATCACGAAAATATCAATTACATCCAGTCTCTGCAATAACACAATAATATAGGATATTACGGATGCAGACAACCAAAAAACAAAAAGAAGAAGCAACTAAAAGAGAAAAATCTCGCTATAGAGTTACAGTCCTTGCAGCAAGCGGCACAACCACCACCAAGACAACACCCGATGTCCAAATTCTCCATAAGCAAGAAGGAAACAGGTGCACAGGCGCAGTCGTCGCCCGATCAAAGATTTTAGATTTTCACTCTGGAGATAGTCCCCGCTCTCAAAACAATGACTTCAATAAGTCCATTGCCAGGCACAACCAATTAAGTCCAGACCTTGGATTTTCACGTAAGACTTTGAACTTCACCTGTGTTGTCACCCCCGCTTACATACCGGTGCCACGATTCCTGAAATTCCAAGCCGGTTCCTCATCGATGCAAAGACTCCGACAACAATTGTAAGTCCTCAATCTCTGCTTACATGACATTCTCCGCATCTGACTTTACCATTGATTTGCCCATGATGGCAACAAAAGCAAAGCTTCGCGCTGCTACCTCCGGCGCGACCCAATCCCACCGATCCAGCGATCTTGAGGCATTAACGCCCGCAGGAGATCACCGACGGAGCCTTCCGAAACCCGACACTCTAGCCCAAATCGAGGAGGATAGACGTGAGGATGTTCTTCGTCTCGGTGCAAGAGTAACCTTAGGACCACCGCCATTATTCTTCAGCCTCGCAAGCCCCGACGCTGCGAGACCCCTTCCAGACGGAACAGATAAGGTCGACGCCAACCGCACCACATGGAGGCGATGACCAGCACCACGCCCCCGCTGGCTGCCAGCCCTAGGCCACGCCCGGTCAGAACAGCTGCAGCCAGCCCCCTGCTGCCTCCCTGCGCGCCGAGTCCGGATGACCCCAACGCCCCACGCCCTAGAGTTCCCAAGTCGGCCGCCGCCGAGAGGGCAGCAGGTCGCCGCAAGCCCAGCGCCGCGCCATCCAAGTGGCCGCAGCCACCGTCTTCGAGGAAGGGCCACCGCCCCAAATCCAATCGCGCCCCGCGCCGCCACGGGAGGAGAGGCCCCGCCACAACCGCCCGCTGCATGGGCTTTGCCCGTCAGCCTCCTCCAGCGGAGGCGAGATGGATGGAGGAGATGGGATGTGGTGGTGGCGGCGGCAGATGGGGTGCCCCGGTGCGGCCGAGGGAGCCGCACCCTCACGGGAGCGGAGCGGTTTTCGTGAATCAGATCACTTATGTTGTAATATTGTTTTGACATTCTATCAGGGTTTTTACTACAGGGTACAACATGGTAGGAGGGGCTCTGCTTAGTTGGTTCCTGGATACGGGACTGCATGCAAGGCTGCAAGCCCAATCCCAGCAAGGCTGCTCAATCCTGAGCCGACTACTTCGATGCAGAATTCATGTGTTCTCGACAACGCATCTCCAATGTGCTCTCGTAACTTGTTAAAAAAAGAAGGTGCACTATGCAGAGAATTTCGGACTCAAGCTGACTCAGGCAGAGAAAGTCATGTGTTATTTGCAATCTTCCCCTTACCGTCTAATTTCTTCAATTTTTTCACTAGTCAGCAATGCTAGATCATTTTGACATTGTGTCTCACTGCATCCCCATCCCTAATGAGAACAATCACAGTTCATCAGTTCCTTTTGTTGAACAGCTACTACTTCAAGAATAGCCTCCGCCGGCAGTATGTATCACGTACATCCTCTTTACATTCAGTTACAGTATACCTGTGGTATGCATGAATTTTTTTACATGTCAACTTCAAAGCTACCGCCATGATCTTATATGCACTAACCTACGAGTAAACTGTCAAATGATTCTGTTCATCAACCATGCCGAAACATCAGAAACAAAAATTTCCTGCAAAAATCATAATAGGCAAATGTTACATATTAACTTTTCTGATAGCAGTCGCAAGCGACATGTCAAAAGAGAAAACATTTGGAGTTCTGCAGAAAGCGGCACGCTACATACTGGCGTGGTTCAGTTGAGGTCAATTGCACGACTTGTTAATGACGTCTTTTTTGGTATAGTGAATATCCAACAAGGGCAGACAGTAATATCGTCCACAAAACCTGCAGAAGAACAAACTGAATTAAATAGATGAACTATGACCTGTAATACTCAATTATTTAATCAATTGCTATGCCAGTACATGTAAACCTATGTCAACAAAGTTAATGAAAGCTAACATATGAGTAACAATCACCATATTTATTGTATTCCATCTCTCGAGCTTCTTTATCCTGGATTGCAGATCATCAAGCACACCATCTGTTGAAGAATTTTCTCTCATAGGTGAAGATAAATCAGAACTGAAGCTCCCGCCCTACAATCAGGGTTATCTCAATGGATAAGAATAAAAATGGCTGAACATATATTGAGAAAGAACCGTAGCCATAAAATTTGGTGCCATTAACAATCTAATATATCGCAGGATTAAAGCTGTTTTGAATATCAAACCGTCACTTAATTATAACTCCAATTTAGAGCCAAGTTACTCTTTAGTTATTTCATGGCAGCCAACCAGAAATTGTAGCTTCCCAAAATTGCAACAAGTTCACTACCAGTATCCAGAAAAAGGGCTGCCTTCCAGCATCCTTTGCCTATCAAAGGTGCAAATTACCACAAAATACTAGACTTCCACAGGAGACAATACGATAGCACCAAGCTTTTCAAGAATACTCTGAAATCAAAACTGAGGGACAAACAAAAGGAGTTGAGCTGCAGCCAGCCCCGTTGCTGGTCTGCGCTCTGTTGGTGCGAAAATGAAATTGGGGGTTTGGTGGTTGGGTAGTTAGGCTATTTCTCTTTTCTTCTTGTTTGTGTTCAGGTAACAATAACTGGGTAGACGTGATGCTACATGGACTTAAACCATGAAGTGCAGGTGCTACACAACCTACTTGAAACACCGACAGTGACAAGATTAATTAAAAAATGGAAGGTAATCGGTGGGTGTCCACTTATTCATGGAGATGCATATTATTCTCCCGTCACTTCAGGGGTTTGAATTTAAGTTTGCTAGAGGATCTGCAAATGGTGTAGCCATAGTGCAGCGACAGAGGCTTTGCATCAAGTGCCTAGTTCAGTTTCTTTTGCTATTACCCCTGATCATCTGGTTGGGCTTGTTCAATCAAATTTGAATTCGCTGAATATTGAATAAAATGCCTGAAGGGCGAATTCTCAAAATAAAATAAAAATGTCGGCTCACAATCACGTCTCTTGTGTCAACAAGTGTAACCAGAATTTGTATTCATTAGTTCAAAGACATTCTTATGTGACTTGAAAACGCAGTTGTTAAGAAATCATCCATGGAAAATTAGTAACATAATATTGGAGATGAAAGAAAGAAGTAGGTAACGATGCTTTGGTTACCTTAAAAAAAACAGCTATCAAGACATGTTAAAATGCAACAGGGGTATAATGTACAAGTAAGATACATATTGTTGTCTAGAACATACTTGCGACTGGATGAACTCAACTAATTCCTGTAGCCTAGCAGCCTGCTGGTTATGAATACCAGCAGGAACATTATCATCCACTGGTAAACTCTCCAAAATGATTTGAAGATAGCTCTGTAAAGCACCAATAAAATCATTAAAAATGTACACAAAGTCACAAACAAAAGGTACATGTATGATCTAAATGGACTAGCCACAAATTTTTAGTACCTTTGTTGTGTATGAACCATCTAGGCTGAGAGCAGAAGCAGCAGAGGAAACTATCTCCTTGTTTGTTCCTTTAATTTGAATATAAGGATTGGTCACTCCTTGTAGATGGTCAACTTCTATAAGAATCTTCATTTGAGTAAAATAATGTATTAGTAGATAGCAGTTACGAATGGTGATTAAGACGGACACCCGAATCTATTTGGACAGGCACTGTTGATAAAAGTTACAGCAATCAACATTGATGTAGAGAAAAGGTAAGAAAACACAAGGTGAAAATCATTCTCAAGTAAGAAAAATGTGCAAAGCGAGCTAAATCATAAATTTGTCCAAATTGTACGTGATTGGAACTATCATGCTCACATTACCACTCTAACTGCATGAGTGCTAGCAGGTGTGGTATATGACTCGATCCATCACCCAGAGAAATGAAAAACAGACTGAAAAAAAGAAGCCGGGGAGCTGGGCTTGCGTGCTGTCATTCCCCAGACATGGGATGTACACTGATTTCCCTTTTTTGGACCTGTAATCGCCTCCTAGGAGGAGTGTAACACAAACTCAACTTTTCAATGAAAAGAAACACAAAAGTCTTTTGTGTTTTCTCGAAAGAAAAAAAAAAGCCATAGCATGCTGGCTTGTTGCCGTGCTATGCAAAGAAACATGCAAACGTAGCATGTGGCGGCACCATAAACTATCGAGCTCGCCACAGCGCCTTTCGTCCTTCTGTTTATGGTGTTGCCGCATGCCCCACTAAGATGCCATTGTCGTCTCGTAAAAGTAGACATGCGCTCAGAGTACCTTTGTGGTATTTATAAGTACTTAATTTTGGCCCATGTCTTCATAAAATCCTGGCTCCGCCACTGCTCAGAGCGGTGAACCAACACCTAGTACATCAACACCCTGGACTGTGGTGTTCTCAACCATGGGTGCAAGCAGCACGCGTAGGGTATCCACAACCTTGACTGTGTAAACGAGTGGTCTATTTTCAATCATCAATGCAAGCAGCACGTGTTTCAGGTCAGCATCTACACCTTCCACCTTCAGGGAATGCAAAGGACACAGCTGTCCCCAGCCGGCTGGCACAAAAGATGGTTGATGCCAATGGCAAAAGAGTGAGCAAGGGGAGAGGGGCATGGAAAGGGCTGGCACCTGCCCAGGTACCCTGACGCTTTTCTCTGGGAACATGTATTAATTGATTTCTGAACTGATATGAGTATGGATACAGATCAATAAAATATAGCTTACTTGAACAAAATGTAACCACTTCTTTAAATATGAACTATATGGCATTATTTACGGCGTGTTGGTCACACTTTCTTACAATCGGTAAGTCCAAGCTGTGAAGTTTCAAAAGAAAATTACTGTACTATTGAAAACTACTGTATTCAACATATTTCAAGAATCGTGCATCCGTGTTAATGGACACTTCTAAAAAAGGAAAAAAAAAGTTGGCTGTCCTGAAATATAGAGTATAGACCACTACTTAAGAACAGTTGCCCATTGACGATCAGAACTAGTCGAGCAAATGATATGAGAGATACTTAAGCTGTAGGCTCTGCAACGATATGATGTACTCCCTCATCAAAATAATTGACGTTGTAGGTTTGTCCTAAGTCAAACTTCTTTAAGTTTGATCGGATTTAAAGAAAATTGTGTCGATATCTACAACATTAAATCTATACAGTATGAAAATATATAGTATGATGAATCTAACAACTATATTGGTGTTGTAGATGTTAATATATTTATTCTACAAATTTGGTCAAACTTCAAGTAGTTTGACTTAGGACAAATCTAGAACGTCCATTTTGCAACGGAGGGAGTAAAAAATTATTCTAAGAAGTCCCGACCGATATGACTATTCCTATCCTTTCATCCTTAAGCGAATGCTGGAACGAAAGTTTTTATACCCTCGAAGTGAAAGAAAAGCATAGGGTATTGCAAATCAACTAATAGTTCTCTAATACCACCTCCTCCTGTATCTACTATTGGTTGACTGAAAATAAACCAAAAAGAAGCGCCATAGTCCAAAATGATAGATTGTGACAATTCTTTCTGTAAATTTGCTACTGCAGTTCAAGGTAATATGCCTTCAATGTGTTGGAGTTGTTATTCCCTTTGGTTCTTAAGCATAACCTATCCATCTATAGACATACACTTACAAAGAACCACGAACTGTAGATCATGGGGCATGCATATTTTTCTTCCAGTAAATTTATTTTCAAGAAAGGAAAATAAATGTAACTCTGCAAGAAAATATTAACCTTTCCATCTTGGTAAATCACGGCAGAAGCTTCAATGTATGCAACAGCTTGGTAACTACAAAGTGAGGAACAACACAATACATCATACTACTTTACTACAAATACCTGAAAATGATTTAGCATGCAGATAGTATGCTTTTGGCGCACCAACTGAGAATTTAACTGCCTATAATCGCATATTTTTGTGAGATAACCAGTGATCGTACAGCAGGACTAAGTTTCAGGTTTCTAGTTATATTGCCAAAACATTATTTTATTAACAAGTCGAATCCATATGTGACATTATTTTGAGGTTGTAAGAAGACAGGAAATATGCACTTGGTTACAAACCTAAATGAAGGCGTAGAGTGGGTCCCTAAACTTGAATGGAGGTGCCACATAGATCTCGTTGCTTCAGAGATCACACAGTGAGCCATTAATTATTAAGCGATGTTCTGTTTTTTTGTAATTTTGGTGCATGTAGCTACAAGTTTGAATGATGCGGTTGGAAGGGTCTAGTGATGGCAAGTTGATGTGTATTTATTTAGGAAAGAGGCGATCTTGTCGTCATATGGTGCATCATCTTCATTACTAATATATTGAAATAAATCTCAATGTCCCACTAGACAAGTATAGGAACCTTATAAGATCTTGAAGGTTAGAAACCTAAATGACAGCTGTGATCAAGTACCCCATGGACTTTCGGTACAAATTCCTCATGAAAATATGAACGGTGAAGGAGAATGTCATACGACTCACAACATACCCAAGTTTAAGAAGCCCTGCCACAGTGCTGGCACTAATATCAAAATCAACCTTTGGTTGGATAATAAAATTCCCTTCCCTTATAGGCTGTATAAGTTGAAAAAATGAGGTGGTAACAGACCATTGACCAGAGTCAATAAAACAGGAATAGAATGGAAATGCAAAAGGTACACAAACCTCTCGTATTAACAATGCAAATCTTCCTTCACATATTCTGACCCTAATACACTCGCCTTCTGTCAGCTGTCCATTTGATGGTATGCCAGGAAGTCTTAAGTAAACATCTGTGAAGTTCTGGACAGAGCTGCAGACCTTACTAGCATCGAGCACTTTTAGTATGTCTTTGTAGGATACCTATTTATAGAATAAATAACGGGATATATTCATAACCAATGGAAGCATGAAATGCACTATACAAAGCTGCATGACTGACCTGTTTTGTACTTTTTAAAACAAAAGGTGAGCTTTCAGGAGAGAGCACAGGATCAAAATCGTTTTGAATCTTTAGCTGCAAAGCAGGTAAAGAAACATTGCATGAGTCTAGACCACTTCCAAATATGGCATACATCAAATATGTTAGTCTCTTGTACCAACATGAGCATCGACAAGATGTGGTTCTATGTATTGCTGAAACAGCGGAAACACGGTAGTCATTATTTCACTCTGGGAAATAGAAAATCCTGCACGATTCTTGTCTCTCTGTACTCTTGCAATAAGATGGGAATGAACTCCACCAACCTAGTACAAGGGAGCATAGTTAATTTGGCAAAAACAAATGTGAGTAGACCAACATTTCTTCAATCATTGAAGCACAGAAGCTTACAACTGCAATCCACAAATCCAGTGATTTCCTTATGGCAGGATGCAAAGTATAGACACCTTCAAATATTACCTAGTAGTCCAAAATAGGAAGCCAAGAAACAATTTAGGGTAAGCTGTAAGAGCAAAAAAAAAATGCTGGGCTGGGAGTCCAATATACAAAGTACTAGAGTGATGTCTGATCATGTAGTATGTTTATTATCTGCAGGAAAGCATTGGACATTTAACTAGTGACACCAAACTACAGAATTAATTATTTACAGACAAGAATGACTCAGTGTTCACCAAGGCAACAAGGCAATCCCTGCTGAGCAAATGAACCATGACAGAACAGAAGGCAATCAAATGAGCCAAAACTACTGAAGTGTCATGAATTGAGTTAGTTACCACTCCACATTCCTCAGACACTTGAAACTCTTTGAATCCATTTCTGCTGAACTTCTCAAAGTCAAAACAAGGGACTTTTGCTTTATGACTGTTTCTGATCTCCTTAATGTTCTGCAGTGCAAAGAAAATTCACATTAAACAGGCAGCAATGAAAAACCTACTACATGCCTATTCAGATCATGTACAAAGAACCTAAACTGCACAATGACACAAAATTACGAAAAACATACAAACAGGATAATGTGGTGTGACAATAATTTAGATATTAATGCCGTCCTTGATAAACAAGATAGCAATTGTAAGAGAATAATATGATTCCCCTTTTTACCATGAACACAGATCAAAGGGGGGGAGCAAAATTAGAGTGTCTGTCTGGAAGGGCCGGGGAACTGCGCCTGCTCGCCAAGTTTGTAGGTTATAGCAACCAGCCAGACACAAGACGTAATCCACACATGACCAAACCGATTGTGCCACTGAGCGAAGCTTAATATGCTGGTGGTAACAAATGCAGCGATAACGGAAAGGAAAAAAAGCAATGGTATGCAATGTAGCGGAAGCAAAGGAATGTGAAAGTCAGTCAACGTAGTGATGTCGCATATGAACAACAGCGTCCGCAGACCACTACGAAGTAACGCTACTGCTGCTGGTTGACAGAACAAGAATAGCAGGTGGCAAACAAGTAAACTGGTTGATGGAGATAAGCTGCATACCAAGCTGAGGATCATGGGAAACGTCACAGATACAGAAATGAGGCAAAAGAGTTCTGACAGATGCAGGCATGGATTGTATCATCAGATGTCTAAACAGACGAGTAAATAGCTAGCAGATCAGTAGCAAACAAGCAAAGTGGTTGATGGAGATAAGCTGCATAGCAAGCTGAGGAACATGGGAAACATCACAGATACAGAAATGAGGCAAAAGAGTTCTGACAGATGCAGGCATGGATTGTATCATCAGATGTCTAAACAGATGAGTAAATAGCTAGCAGATCAGTTGAACCCAGTGACGTGTCTGATGACATCCAGAAGGGCACCATTGTCCAACTGAATGCCCACCCCTAGGTGGATGCCCCATGGTGGCAGGACAAATATGTTCCAAGGCACAAGACAGCTTCGGCAGCCTGCGTAAAACAACATCGGATAACTCCCTAAGATTGAACCACAACTTGAAGCAGTCAGATTTGGGTGCGTGGCAGCATTCATGGTGCGGTTGAGCACGTGCTGTCTGTTGAACTTTCTAGCCAACAAATCTGGTAAAATTGCTGTTTACTAGTTACTATAAGGTTTCAGAACCCTAGCTTTTCAACTAAGTTTGCATGGATAAATTTGGAAGCATATTAAAAAATTAAGTTTGAAAAAACTTTATTTTCTGGCATAGGAAATTGAAATTCACTTTGTGATACACAAAACTCTTCTGTGGATTTAGTTAATGAAAATGGTATCACCTTAGTCAGCAAAGCAATATCCAAGGAGCTATACTCATCATATTTATAGTCCCTCACTTCCTCAGGCTTGTAATAACTCTCCAAGCTTATAACTTCACAGCCAATAATATTGGCCATCTTCTGAGCCAAACTTGTTTTTCCGGATCCACTGGGACCACCTACAATAAAGGCAGGAAAATCATAATAAATTAAGCAACTAGAGAAGAAGCTTTCAATTGTAGAGATGGACAGAGATCATTGTTATGAAGTTAGAATATACTGATCATAAACCAGTGCACTCGCATGTGCTAAAAGTAGAGGGCAACTTTCTTTAAGGCCATAATTTTGAAATACACTTAACAAATACTATTAATTTGCATATGTTTTCCACCTTGATTGATTTCATTATTGCCAAATAAATATAGTTGAATAATTTTGACTGGTATAATTTGCAAATACTGTGATGTGAATTCTGATTTTAAAAGAATGAGGTTACCTGAAAGGAATCAGATAACTTTTCTTTGATAAAAGAAATAGGCACCCAAAGTCAAGTTGAGGAGAACGCGAACCTGGGTGGTGGTGGTGTACACCCATGTCTCCCACCAAGACCCCAACTGAGGTGGGTTCGGTCCTGGAACAAACTAAATTACTCGACCTAATATAAAGTAAATACTCTGAATTCTCATTTCTTTATTGATCGTGGGAGAAGCCCAATATATAGGAGGGATAACTTGGCTCATAAGCCGACTCAAAGTAGATGCAATCTGGACTCTGAAACTGAATCTAAACAGGACTCTGAACCTAATACGAATCTGAACCTAAATCCTAACCACTTTGGGCTGCACCAGGAGGTGATGCGGTCAGGGCTAATTCCCCACATAACATCTCTCCCTTCCTCGAAAAACAACTTGTCCTCAAGCTGCAGGCTGTCAAGTTATAGAGCTATCTTGGTCATAGTCCTCAGCCTCGATGAAGAAGAGCCGTGCGCACCGGTGACCCCGAACATAAGTCTCGTCACAGTTGAAGCAAAGGCCGCCAACTCTGCTGGAGTGAGGCGCCGAACTTGCCGTGGCTGGGTTGGCTCTGGAGTGGTCGACGGTAGTGTTAGTCGGGCTGGCGGTGGCGGGGAAGACAATGTAGCTGTGTTGACTGCAGGAGTATTGGAGGGGCACAATGGCCCTGTAGACCCACAAGGTTGTTGTGTTGATGTTGGTGGAGGGCAATGCCGCTGTTCATAGGCCTTGGCGAAGTCATCGTGGAGACAGAAAGTTATCTTTGCATTATTATTGCTACTAAGAGATCCTCCATTGGGTGGCCCATCGTCCGGAGATTTATCTCTGGTGCGTGACTAGAGCTATGCCTCGCGTGTTGTCTCCATGGTCGGTACCTCGGTGTGTCACAGAGGATGAAGGACGCCGGAAGTGTCGGTTGGCGAGCGGTCGGGTTTGGGAGAAGACGGTGTAACAACGAGGGCTCCGCGTCGGAAGGATGGGAGCTCGAGGAGGAAAGCGAGGGCGGTGCCGTGTAGGGTTGATGGCATGCGACGCTTCGTTTGAGTAATTACCTGTTGGCTTAGTTTGTTTTCAGTTGTGGACCGTGTTTTCGTATCCTGTAGTAGTTCTGGCTTGTTTGGATTCTTTGTACGAGCTTTGGGTTAGTACGGCTACCGACTTCCGCACGTTCGACGGGCGATCTCTCGCGCTTTCTTTTGGAGTCTCGATTGGGAGATTCGGCCGGTGCCCCTTCGCGGTCTTGATACGTCCAAAACATATCTACTTTCCCGAACACTTTTGTCGTTGTTTTACCTCTAATTTGTGTGTTTCGAATGCAACTAACACGGACTAACGCTGTTTTCAGCAGAATTGCCCTGATGTCTTGTTTTTGTGCAGAAAGTCAAGTTTCGGGAAAATCACCGAAAAATATCCTTACTTTTCCAGAAGACAGCGTGAGCCAAAGATGAGAAGGAGGCGGGCCACGTGGGCCCCACGCCAGGGCACGGCGCGGCTAGGGGTGGACCCGCGCCGTGGGGTGGCGTGGCCACCCCAGGCACCTCCTGGCGACCCCCTTTCGACTACTTAACGCCCTTGACCTAAAAACCACGGGGGTTCATCACTTCTTTTCCAAAAGACCTCCAGAGCGCCGCCGCCACCAAAAACCCTAATTCGGGGATCAGAAACTTCGTTCTGGCACTCTGCCGGGACGGGGAATTGGAGGAGATCATCGCCATCATCATCACCGACGCCTCTCCATCGACCATCCATGATTCCCCCATCCATGTGTGAGTAATACCCGTGTAGGCTGAAGGGGATGGTAGGGATTGGATGAGATCATTCATGTAATAGATATCAGATTGTTAGGGCATGGTGCATAGTTTCCGTTGTTAGTACTTTATGTCATTGTTGCAACTTGTTATGCTTAATGCTTGACACTTAGGGCCCGAGTGCCATGATTTCAGATCTGAACCCATGATTTCAGATCTGAACATGTTATTGTATCATGAGGATAATTATTGTTTTAGATCATATCTGCAAGTTGGCAGTATGGAGGTCAATTGGTTGCTGAAGCTCAACATCAACTCTGAGGCCCTCGGGTAGCCCAGCTATGTAAAGGTAACGTTGCTGGGCTGAGCTCAACGGCTCGCTGGTCCTACACAAGAGCGCCATAAATCTGCTCGTGTAGTCGGCAACCGTGGAGGTGAACGGAAGCCGAGCCAACTCGCCGAGGGGATTGGTACGCACAGATGGCCCAAACTGAAGGTGACACGCCTCCTTGAAGTGCTGCCAGGATGGGATGCCATGATCGCGCTCAAATTGGAGGTACCAGAACTGAGGTGTGTCCACGAGGTGGTATGCTGTTGTCCACACCTTGTCAGCCTCTTGTGTGCGTTGACCCCGGAAGAATTGTTCACAACGATGAAGCCGGCCGAGCGGATCGACGGAACCGTCGTAGGTCGGAAAGTCGAGCTTGTGGAAGCGTGGGACACCGGAGCTGGAACCGTGACCAGGGTATTGGTGCTGGTAAGGGAGGGGGGAAATAGATGTGAGGTACGGTGAGGCGGCATATGTGGGATGTGTCTGTAGTGGTTGAGGCGGTGGCTGGTAAGGGGTGGTGGGCGGCTGCTGGTAGAGCGGTGGTTGCGGAGAGGCGAAGAGTGCTGGGTTGAACGAAGGGTAAGAGGGTTGGTGGTGGGGTGGTGGAGGGCCAGTTTGTTGCGGGGAAATCTGGGGGGTCGGAAACTGGGAAGGCGGTGCGTGAAGGCGCGGATCAGATCCTGCGCTCATGAGGGTGGGGGTGGACGCGAGGGCGGTGGAGGCATGTGCCGGCGTGGAGGAGGCAGCGGAGGAGGTGTTGGCTCCCGGCTGAAACGCCGTGGGGGGGCCTACCAGGTCAGCAGCTGGTGGAGCGCTGGCGCGCTGCTCCAGGGCTTCGAGCGCTGGACGATTTTCTCCATGAAGGCCTGGTGGGCAGTCCGCTGCGCCACCACTTCCTTCAGCTGGGTCGCCAGATCCTTCAGCAGGAGGCTGATGTTCTCCTCCTTGAGATCACCCCCATCGTAGATGGCTCTGATACCGATGGAACAAACTAAATTACTCTAGACCTAATATAAAGTAAATACTCTGAATTCTCATTTCTTTATTGATCGTGGGAGAAGCCCAATATATAGGAGGGATAACTTGGCTCACAAGCCGACTCAAAGTAGATGCAATCTGAACTCTGAAACTGAATCTAAACAGGACTCTGAACCTAATACGAATCTGAACCTAAATCCTAACCAAAGTCTTTGGGCTGCACCAGGAGGTGATGCGGTCAGGGCTAATTCCCCACATAACAGGTCCTCTGAATTCTGGTTTGTAACTACCATATACTTTCATTATTACCATAGAAATAATGCCTCTGTTTAGCAGACAGTTATGCAAGTTCAAGTCTAAGTTATATTCAATTACCAGAAAGGCACTGGTATTAGAACACAAGCAAGTTAGTTCTTAAAGAGAAACTGTACATGGATGCTCTAAGACATAAGAATCCAGCACGGTACACGTGACTTGTAAAAAGTACCTTTCTGCAATGGCATAACAACAGCATAGTTTTTTCTTATATGTATAATTTTCCATATTGCAGCATTCATGCGGTGCAGTACATGTACAAAATATCAATTCAATTAGGATTATGTGAAACCTTGGAGTACATTAGGTTTAAGAAATTTGATTGGCACTGACACCCGTTTAAAGTGAACATGGGAATGTGAAATTCCTATCTGACGCAAAAGAGGCAAACTAAATGCTTGTGAGTTGCGCTAACAAAAAAGGAATGGTCTAACTGTTTTAGTACTTGTCAAAAATCCTAAAGTAGATACTTGGTATATAAGTTTCACTCGAAATACTACACCCTTCCACATAGATTGGGTAAAAAAGAAGAAGGTGCATCAATTACCAATCCCAACAATGACGGGAAACCCTTTGTTCTCCAACAGTGCCTGAAAAAATAGATAATGGTATCCTTCTTAGATCTGTGTATGCATACTCACACAAAAATAAATATGTGGTACCTTTACCTGAATTGCTTGAACTGATAGAAGAAGACCCCTATCTAAGTCATACGAATCTGGCAGGGGAGCTAGCTGGATGTTATTTCTTGAAGAAGAATCTGAGAAGATGTTAAAGATAATCCTGAGATATTGTACAAAGAAAAACCTTGGAGATGGTACTCCAACGAGAAGAAATAAGTTTAACCAGTTGAAAACCTGGGATAAACTGCCATTTTCTGAGAGAATGTTCCAGGTCGAACTTTTTGGGTGGAGACCTCGTCCATGGCTGTGCGAAGTCATCAAGATTTGCAACTCTATCGGTAAGAACACGGATTGGTTTAGGCACAGAAATTTTCTTTTCTTGACTTTCACCCAGTAGTTTGCTAGATACTGGTGGGGGTGTATTAAGTCGTGGAACCCCTAAAACAAACAAGAAATATATCAGCTTACAGCTTTTGTAAAAAACACAAAATATTCAAACAAGACTTCTACGATTCTACCTTTGCTCTCCAGGATCATTTCCAGGTAGGACTTTGTTATCCATGGACCCACTATACCTAGATTAGAAGCTTCTGCTGCAACGGTCTAAATTATGCTAGTCAGTAACATATTCAAAATGTACCTAAAATTCAATAATAATCCACATCAAAAGACACCTCCGGGTTTTAACATGTAGGAGGAAATTTGGGTAAGATTGTTTAGAATTCATCCTTCCTTCACTTGAAAAGTAATAATAAAGCACTGTTACCGCGCTAAGCTTATCAGCTGAGAGCATGGTAAATGCAGCTACCCACAAGTTCAAAACAGCCTTATAGCTCAACTAGAAGGGACAAAATTGTAGAAATTCAGCTCTACGGATGATTACGACAACTTTCTGTATTACCCCGTTGTACAAGGTTTTCCTGCACATAAACCTTGTACACTTAATGTATACATATTCACCTAGGTCCTCATGGGAAGTTATTACTCCTTCCAGCTAAGTATCAAGAGCCAATTAGGGTCTCGGGTCATATTCACCTATCGCTCTTACAACCAATCTCTTCTCCGGAAGCGTACTCATCATCCACCACCAGCAACAGACTATCACTTCATATTCCTTGGACACTTCCATTCCCCCGCCAGCATCGTCAATCGCCTGTGACTCTACTTCCGGACCACTGCCACCGACTTCTACATGGACCAGCCACCACCGTGGAGTCCAACTCGTACCCATGGAGTAATGCCCAATCGAGGTCACGCCCCGCTGCATCTTCTCCTGCTTGCCGTCTATTTGTCCTCATGATCTCACGCCTTCTCCATCTGTTGGCCACGCAACGGTGTCCCTCGTCAGCCACCCGCAGGAGCTCCCAGCCTCAACACCTCTGTTCCACAGCCGGGCGAAGCTCCCGTTCGAGCTTGTTTTGGCCTGAAGAGCATGAGACGGTAGATACCCAAAAGCAGGAAAATGGATTTATCTTCTTCTTGGCCGGGCATCGTTTCCGTTTCATGTTGCATATGGATCTTCTGCTATCTCAACCATCGGAACAGAGCCATGCACAAGCTTTTTCACGTGCGTGATCAGCTCCTTGGATGTTTTATACAAGCTACATATCTCGCCCGACTTGGCATGCTCCTCCTGGCGCCAGTGCACTAACCTGATAACGGTGACAAGAGGCTGATGTTGAGGTCGCCCAGCAGCAGGCAACTGATTATGATGCTTCCGTGGAGTCTTATAATGCTTAGTTTCTTGCCTACATGACATGAGCTTGATGAGGATGATCTTGCCTCTGCTATTGTTGCTGATATCATGGAAGTGTCCATAGGAATCAGGGTCGATGCATGAAGGGCAACAGGGGGCGGGGCCAAACAATCGCCCTTATGGACCTTGTCGCCGGCCTTTATGAAGAGGCACGTACACTTGTCGCCGGCCGTAAGCGTTCCCCAAAATGAGTCCACAATATCATTAATATCGCGGGAGGGTGTGGTATACAACTCAGCCATATGAATATATAGCACGTTCTGGATAAGAGGGGATTGGAGCCGTCGACCGCTCAAATGACCACAATTAGTACAAGTTAGAAGCTACCAAAGTAGTTAAACAAACATCAGGTATATCTAGGGAATCCACAAGCATAAGAACTACCAAACTATTTAGGGTACTAAGATGACGATATAGACCAAGTACGTACCAGAGATGAGGGAGACTGTTGTTACATCTATTCGTACAAATTTTTAGCAGTGTAACATTCAAAAGAAATCAAAAGAATGTAACGGCATGACTGGGTGATCACGGTTTCTAGCAGTTGTTATTCCATACAAGCATGATGTAACAAAAACACGTATCCAAGAGTTCGTACCTTCCTACTTGGACCTTTTAACACCAAAAAAGACTCATTTAGGGTGTCAATGGTCTCTGCTACTACCAATAACTGATTTCTGTTGACAGTTCTGGACGTACGTTTAAAGCTAACAACAACACTATAGCCCAAGGCCAACAATCCTCCAAGAGTTGTCCGTCCAACCTGAGATGCAATCAGAAAAGGCAAACAGTAAGAAAACTCAAATCCATTTGTAAACCTTGGGAATACCCAAATTGCCAAAATGAGGGGTATGACAGAGAAAAAACTGATGTTAGTCGAAGTGATAAAAAAGGACATGTACTCCTTCCATTTCGCAATAGTGTGTGTTTAAGGTTTTCTGTTTTTTTCATTAAATGGTGTATTTCTAAATTTCGTTGGTTTGGGACGAAACAGCCTCTGTATGCTGGTCTCAAAGAAAATTGTGCCGAGACGGGTGAGCTCCCTGCCTCCCTCCGCAAGTAAAGCCCTAACTAGCGCTGGTTTGGGGCTAATTGATGAATATTAAGGTGTTTTTATTATTCACTTTAACATTTCCAGATGTTTAAGATAACAAGATCATTTGCATACCTCAAACTCTGCTTTTGGACGGATAATAAAGAACTTGTCGACAATCCTCTGGTCCCCAAGAGACAGGTAATATCTTATACCACATTGTGTGACCTTAATCCAATCATCAATTTTCATTTCTTCAGAAGCAGAAGGTGGCCTAAGGTACATCTCAATGAAGCTGAAATAGTTTAAGAAGATAATGGTCACAAGCTGAAATAGTGAACAGATTAACAGAACAACAGAACAACTCTGGATGAATGTAAACAAAGTACAAAGGATACGCACTTCTCAGTTTCAGCTTTACTTTTATCAAAAGAATAAAACTTCTGGCCATCTGGTGACTACAAAGACAAAGGCAAAGTTAAAGAAGCAGAGGAAATGCAAATAGTGGGTATAGTAATTAGTAACTGCACATTCTGGTTGTAGGTTCTGTATTAATATGTACTCCTCCATTTTCTTTATTGTAATTTTGACACTAACACAGTTTTCAAACAATCTCTGATTATTATCAGTGAGACACTGTGCTCTGCTACAGAACCAAAGAGAATGATATACAGCATAGTTCACTCAAGTTAAATGTCAAATAACCTCAAATTAGTTCACTTTGGTGCTTTCGTTTATCACGAGCGGCAGAGGAAATGATAGCTTATGTTATGCTCATATGTTTGCATGGTCCCACTTGTCAGGACTGAGCCAAGAAAGGCCAGAAAATGTGAACGGATGACCACAAACTCGAATCTTTATAAGTAGGGATGACTAGTTCTAATTGTATGAAATATTACCATTTCATGTGACAAATCAAGATAGTTTTGTGTACATTAGTAATCCAAGTTTTGAGAGGTTAACGCCAGGCATTCTAGGACAGCAAGAAAAATTCCATCATTGGATGATATATCATTGTTTGCGGTGTGAGGGTTTTAATTTAATAATATCCTAAAACGAGTCAAAAATAACTGAAATTCAGAGACTAGTATGATCTCCAAAATACAAATTCAATCAGTAATTTCTACTGTAATATATCTATAGACCCGATAATTTATACTATTACAGGCATTTTTAGAAGCTTCTACTCATCATTTCATATGTCTGGTCCAAACATTCTAAAAGATTGCTGATGACCAAAGTTAAAGTAGTTTGACTGCCATGCATTCTAAGATGTTACTTCTTTTTTACTGATGGAGTGTTGACTGAAGCATGCAAACATAAAAAACCAGCGACAAGCGACAAAGTACTATAGATGATTTTATAAACCTCAGGTTAGTTTTCCAGAGAGGTCTGATGCAACCAATTTGATTTCTGCTTTCCAGTGTCACACTGTGGTCTCGTAATTCTGAAGCGAGAGGGAATATTGACAATATATAAAAAAATCTATACTGCTGAGCTGTTAAGGTGCACAATGCAACACCATGTTTCAGTTTCGGTACCCTGACACCCACAAGCAACAACAGGCTTTGTCTCAGCTTGGGGTTTTCAGCCTAAGATCTTCAAATCAAAGGTAGTTTACGTACCAACGCATGCAAAGAAAGCTGATGTGTTACATTACACACTACTTCATACATAATATGTTTTCAAACACCAGGAAACCATTTGCTGACCTCATATTTGCATTTTAGCTTGTAGTACGGCTCACGGAATGAGCAAACAAAGCTGTTATCGATTCTAATCTGCACCAACAATTCAAATAGGTTATGTACAAATCAAATATAGAAATGGTAGCTAAATACTAAACAAAAAAGTAAATTACAAAATGTTACTTGAGCGTGATGCAGGTCAGGCTCAATGTGCTTTCTGAACAGCGGAAATATGCTATCAATCAGATAGTCCAGTGAACAAGAATCTCCAATGTCATGCTGAACTTTAGAAAGCAGGCTAAAGTGGACACCACCGACCTGAAATTGTGCAAACGATTACTCATTTACTTGATTCATAATTACTGTTATGTAATAAAAGTTTCCAACCATTGTTTTACCACAGCAACACGAATATCAAGCAGTGACCTTAGTGTAGAATTCAGAGCATAAGCACCATCAACAATCACCTACAAGGATAACTTGCATCAATATAGCAAAATGATCTCATCCTAAGGTTGTCATTGATGTCTAACATGTATTCTGAGATATCAGACCACTCCAGATGACGAAATCTTCAGTCGCTTCCATCCTGTATGTCTCTTTTCTTGAAAATCCACGAGTGGCATCAATGTATCTTTGCCCTTTACTAGATCCTGCTCAGCAGACATGATTGTAAGGCTACTTGGAATACACCTAAATAAGCAGAAAGTTGTCAAGATAGCAAGCAAATGACGACTATTAGGTTACCTAACAATAGTTAGAAGCTGAAATATTTATTTAGCAAAGTACATCAAGTGTATAAGAAGAGAGATCACTATTTTGGAAACATTGGAAAAATGAGAGACTTCTAGTTTGTGTACTGCGACAGGCAAAGCATGACCTAAACCCTAAAACCTAAAATTCACCCTCTAAGGAAGTTCAACCAAAAATGACCCTATTCTGAAACAGTTAAACTTTATGCGCTCAAAGCGGAGAAAGCATCAGTTTTAGGGTGCATGCGGCATCATTGCTTCACGGACAGGAAAAACGATGTGAAAAGATGAAGAATGACAATCGATGAGTTGTTCAGCAACGAAGTTATGGCCTTGAGCTCTCAAAGCTATACGCCGGTCACAGTGGCGCTGTTTTGTAAATCTTAGTCATGAAAAATCTAAGTTATTCTCACTGGCACAATTCATGGCACTGACCATGCCAAGTTCAATGCCGGAACGGCTGATGTTGAGCAAAAGTGTCAGATATAGTCAAAAGTTTCAGAGTAGGGTTATTTTTTGCTTACCTTTAAACAGAGGATCAATATTGCCAAAATACTTTCAGCTAAGGATGACTGTAAATTTGTTTCTATTCTCTCTTCATAGTCATAAGGCCTATCTTAGGATATTTAGTAATCTAGCTGGACACTTTTCAAAGTCACATTCATATGATACATATGCCAAGCATAGGCAATATACGTATCCGCACATTAAAAAATTTAAACAATAAAATCGTACAGAGGAACCAAAAAGCATCTGCTCCTGTGCTCCATACCATTTTGGCGAACATAATCACTATGCACTAAGCTGCAATAAGACCTCTATCTGTCGCTATACAAATTAAAGACTTCCTATAAAATCCCATGCTAATTGGAGAAAAAGGAAAAACATATGGCCATAGTTTAAGTCTCACAGTTGGTGCGTGCACATAGAGCCTTTTGCAACATCCAGATGTATAAGGCTTGGAGCGGGAAGCAACAGTGCAACAAAGATACAAATGACAGAAGTAACTGAAGTACTGAACACCCCTTTTCCCGCACCCCTTTTCCCACAGTAGGTACCACCATCTGTGCTGCATGCCAAATTTGCATATCAACTACTGTGCGTGCAAAACCAACCGCAATACACGATCATCTTCCATCAACTATTCCTACGCGTGAATCATAAGTCATACGGTTGGGCTTTAAATTTTAGGTGGCTACAAGATCATTAACATAAGAGAGCTACTATTTCAAATAACCACTCTACAGAAGTTGTTGCTTGGCCAAATTCCGTGGAGCATAATCGACCTGGTCTTGCCGGTTGATTAACTGTTCACCAGTTGATTAGTAGTGGCCTAGTGGGTTTCTTTGATCCAAAAGCTATTTATTAGTCCAATCTTCTGTTGGAGAATAGTGTAGACCTTGAGCGAACTAATGCACAAAATACCATCACTAACACAGCACATATACATGTTGGCATAGTAACTGTCAGCTCTTTGGTCACTGCAAACAAGATTCTGATCCCTTCTGAGAAACAATCAGACGGCAGAGAAAGGATTCTATACTATTCTGGTTCATATTTAGCATGTGTTTACTTCCAAAGCCAAGACAATAAATACATTAAAAAATCAAACATTCCAATAACCACTGTTGGTGTGTGCACGCAGAGCTTTTTGCAACATCCAGAACTATAAGGCTTGGAGTGGAAAGCAACAGTGGAACAAAGATACAAATGGCAGAAGTAACTGAGCAGCCCTTTTCCCACAGTAGCTACCACCATCTGTACTGCATGCCAAATTTGCATATCAACTTCTATGTTTCAAGTTTCAACTACATAGTATAAAACCGCAAGACATGGTCATCTTCCATCAACTATTTGTACATGTGAATCATAAGTCATACAGTTAGGCTTATATCTTAGGTGGCTACAAGATCATTAACATAAAACAGCAACTATTTCAAATAATCACTAAACATAAGTTAGGCTTAGATCTTAGGTGGCTAGAAGATCATTAACATAAAACAGCTACTATTTCAAATAATCACTATGCATAAGTTGGTGTTTGGCCAAATTCCATGGAGCATACGCGTCTTTGGACCCTGTTCCATTATAATGCTGGTCTGGAGGACTATAACAAAAACTGGCACCACCAATAAAGAAAATGGGCACTCCTCTTTCTGGAAAAATTAACTCCACATACCCGTATGCACCCACCCATGAAGGCATAAATTGCAGTGCTCTCCTTCAATAGCAACAACCAGTACACGCCACTACAGAATACAACCGACCAGAGCCCCATTTCTGGCTACACTCTGACCCCGTTACTAAAGCAAGCAACCTGAAGGCATCCAATCCCAGCCGCAAGTCGAACGAACGGCTCTGACTGAGAGAGGCGGACAGACACGGACCTGGAGGTTGCTGGCGAGGGCGTTGAAGTCGATGGAGTCGATGTCGCTCCCCTCGTCGGCCCCCGTCCCCGTCCGGTAGTTCTCCATGGATACGATCACGACGCACCCGAGCACCGATGCCACCTTCTCCGCCAAGCTGCGAGCGCACCACCAACCAACCCCAAACGAACAACCAATCAGCGACGCGAGCACGGGGGTGGGGGGAGAAGATCGACGGGTCTAATCTATCGACCTGGTCTTGCCGGAGCCGGTGGGCCCGCCGATGCCGACGGTGACGACGAGGCCATCCTTGCGCTCGCGCAGCTCCTGGATCGCCTTGACGAGGAGGTAGTAGCCGCGGTCGAAGGACTGCATCAGATGGAATTAGAGGGGGGAGTAATGGAATGGAGGAGAACCTAGAGGGGGGAGAGGGTTTACTGACCACATGGAGGGGGAGGGAGTGGAGGATGGAGGAGGAGGCGGAGGCGGCGGCGGAGACGGATGTGGGGGAGGTCGGGGAGGAAGGGTGGTGGAGGAGGAAGTCGCGGCCGCCGGCCTCGAGGCAGCGGTGCAGGAGGTCTGCATCCATGGCGGGCGACCAGGTGGAGTGCGGAGGAAGGAAGGAAGAGGGGAGAGAAATGCTTCTTCTCCCTGCTTTGGAGCTGGAATGGAACTTGCTGCCGTGTGATGTTTCTTGGCGTGTTGGGCTCTGGCCTCTGGTCTGTGTGGGCTGCGCTAGGCCTCGATCCACTCCGTCCAAACTTGCTTCTACTAGACCAACTCTAAGAAAAAGTTACTTCAAATCTCTACTATATAATACGAGTAGTGTTTCTCTCTTCGTCCGTTCGGTGGTAGGTCGTACGTTGTTTCCCGTCCGACTCTTATTCATCGATCGCTGAAAGAAACCTGAATCTTATAGGAGTAGTACCTTTCCTCGATCGCTAACAGAACCACGTTCGTAGCAATAGAACTGGCCCATGCAATTTGGCCCAGCCCACCCAATCATTGTGCCTGGAACTCGATAAGGACTAGAACTGGCACAAACGAATACCCATCGGCTTCTACCTCAAACGTCCTAGCGACGGCCGGACTCGGCCTGGTTTACTCACGTAATAAAATACCATACCACCGGCTAACTCCTCTCCGTGCAAGTTCGGCCGCCGTGACAAGCTGCATCCGCAGCGTCAGTGTTTGAACGTTCGCGCCAGCCGTCGCGCCTCAAAGTTCATGTTTCACGCCTCGACACAAAGAGTCGAGTCGCTCAACGGAAGCCCAAATCGATTGCAAGTTACCGTGCTTGATCAACCTTGACATTCCGGCCGTTTTCAACTTTGTTGTATCGTCCATTTCATCCGAACTCCTTTCGCCCGTCCTCCACCGTACGCCGGTTAGACTTGCCGGACATTGCCTTCCTACTGAGCTTTCATCGTGCCCCACCCCACCCGAGATAAGTATTATCTTCGTTTAATCTGATCTATTGGGCAGTTGCTCACTGACCTGATTGGTTGTCGTGCCAAACCAGCCTCTCCAATGGTCCAACTTATTATTATCAAAAGATGAATTGCTTGCATGGGAATATCTAGCTAGCTCGATCATGGAACGCTCACGCTTGGTTTTATCTCATCACACTGGCAGTATATATATTGTACTAAGTAAAAATTAACTTTCTATTTAGCATTACTAACTCTCCCGCGTCTCTATTATTTCAGTCGTGAGATAAATGTGCAAACAACAAAAACATATGTGGTTTTCCGATAATTAAACCTCATGATATTTAGCTTTTATTACATATATTTCATCTCAATAATAGCATTTAGATTATCCAACCTCTCTGTAGGTAAGCGTTTTGAGTTGCAATCTCAAGTCATGGATATCAAGGAACAAAGAAGGAAAAGAGATAGAAAGAGGTATGCCAATATGACCGATGAAGAAAAGAAGGAAAATTTGAAGAAACGCCGTGAGGCTTATAAGCAAAAAAAAAAAATCAATTGAAAAGACGAAGAAATATGCCGATTTAGAGCCGGAACAAAGGACAGGACAATGCGCACAAAAGAGACAGAAATATGCAAATATGGAGGCAGAACAAAAAAAAAGCTAGATTACAACAAATTCTAGCTAATCATGGGTATAGGCGCAACACACCATGCAAAGAGTCAATTGCGATGGTGAACCCTTTATATATTGAACCACAAGAAGAAGTTAATGTATCACCTTCGGTGTTGACCAAGAGGTCATATGATACAAATTTATATCAAGTTAGCACAAAGATGGAATTTATCAACACATTTTATACCCTTCTAGGTAATTTTGTTTTAGAAAATATTAGTATTTGGATTGTGCCAACATTTTTATCAAAACTTATATTTCTTCAACTCCCGTTGCAACGCACGGGCACTTTTGCTAGTATATGTATATATGGAAAATAAATGTTTATGAATAAAGACCCCGGGCCCGAAACATCCGTTGTGCCATTTGGATCATTTTTACGGTCCGAATAGGCACTGTATATTGGACCGGCCCAAAACAAAATCCACATATCTGAATAAGCATCCCCTCTGCCATTATATCAACGGTATCGGTGGATTAAGAATTAGCGACCCGGATACCTCCGCCATGATTTACTTTCCTCGCCGCTAGGGTTACACCCCTCCAGCAAGCAATTACTTGCAACTCTTTGCAAACTTCGCCACTTCTCCGTTAGATCGATGGCGTGATCACCCTTGCGCGACAGGGCGGGTCTGGAGTGTGCGACGGAGGTGGTGCGCCTCCGGGCAAGGAGGAGGAGCGTCGCCGCCGCAGTCGCCGCGAGCAAGCGCAGCATCGAGGGCGCAGGTGGCCATGATGCTCTATCCAGGCAAAGCTAACAAGCAGGACGCACCCCCCTCCCACCCACACACACACAACACAACATGGAGGTCGGCACTCCCGGTATTGCCAGTTGAGGCATCGTGCGAGGCGTTAGAGGAGGATGTGGTGATCTCTGTGGCGGCGGGTGAACCGGATCAAGCATCCTTCGATGTGTTCATCGAGCACATTTTGTCGTGCTTCCAGCGGCCGACCGCGTCAACGACAAACTTGTTGCCGCTACGGAAAAGATGGCACATGGCAATTCCGGTGCTCTAGCCCGCCTCGAAGCCGCCAAGGTGAGCACAAGCCCGTGTGGGCGCTATGCGGGTTGGCTACCATTCAATACGTTGGTTTCGAGTGATCGAGTCGGTGAAGAACAAGACCACAAGAATCTAGTTTATTAGTCCTATTATCTCGTTTTAGTTCTATCTATGTAAAATAGATCGATGAGGTCATACCGCAAACTAGTTTTCGGGGTCGCATGCAGCTGATTTTGTGCGGCCAATTTTTCGGGGATCTAGCTGTTAATTAATTTGGAACCGAGGGGATAGTCATTAGTCACCATCAGTCCCTGTGAGTTCAATTTGTGGGAGTTCTACACATGAATTCGCTTTCATGTTCCTTAGTATTTCCCATTCTCTCCGCCAATCATCATTGAAATAAAAGTCTTTATAGATTTTTTTTTGAATTGTTCCACATATATAAACCAATAAAGAGTACACGATTATATCGATTACAAAAATAATAGTAAAAAAGACGAGCAAATCTATAAGATCTTCAAGCTCTTTCTTTCTCCATGACACATCTTGTACTTTTCTGAATGCAGTCGTAGAATAACGTCGAAAATAATAAACCACAGACCTGTGAATACCAACGAAGGTTCTCTTATTTTTAATTTTGTACGGCAATACCAAGGCTTTGTGCACGCACGCAACTATTAAATTAATAAAGCAACATCGCAAGAGCACCACCAAATAACCGATCCACTTTGTCGACGTCGTTGGGAACCGAGAAAACGAATCTTCATTGCCAAAGACGTAGAACTTCCTAGCGGCAATCGTGAGAAACAATCTAGCATTGATTTAGCGGAGCAAGATCTGAAAAACCATAGACAAACTGAATCTTCCAACTCATTCTCTATGTTTATTTCCCTCAAACGAAACATGATGCGACAGCGTTGCACGCTTGCACAATCTCCACCGTTCACCTATGATCGGAAGGCCAGCATCACAACGAGCCGTCGCACCATTCACCAGTACGGATTTGGAACACGCGAGAGGCGGCGGCCGTCCCCTCCCCCCGGAAGCGGTGGCTCGGATAGCCATCGCGATGAGGTCCGCCGCGAGGCACGCCCTGCTCCCATCGCTACTTCCCGCCAACCCCGGCACCTTCTCCCTCCGCAGCCTCTGCCGGCCCGGGCGGTTCTTGCCACACGCTCACCGTGCCGCTCTGCGAGCTCTCTGCCCGCCGGGGAGTACCTTCCTCCCTTGTTCAGGTGAGCGGAATCAGATCTGTAAGCCAGCGGGGAGCTGGTTGATGTACCTGCTCATGGCCGGAGTTGACTGATGCGTGTTTTCTCGGCCCCCTGCAGCGTGGCGCCGATGATGGACTGGACTGATAACCACTACAGGACGCTCGCGCGGCTGATATCGAGGCACGCCTGGCTGTACACGGAGATGGTGGTCGCCGAGACCATTGTGCGCCAGAAAGATAACTTGGTGAGTTTGCCGCTTTTGGCTTTTCTTGGTCCGGTGCAATTAGGCTTGAGTGTACTGGTATGCCCGATTTTCTTGATCCTGGCATTGTATTTTGATTAACGGTGGTGAGAGAGTGTTGATAGAATGATATTGATTGTACGAGACTACTGGGTGAGCTGCATCAGAATGGCATAGTAACAAGTGTACAGTAAAATAGCATGATCTTTAAATGAGAAGTGAAGACATATTAAAAATAAATTGGGGGGAGATTCTTGGAGAGGAGTGCAAATTCGTGCACCGGGCTAATACCATAAATACACGCAGTTGTTCTGCATATTTCGTTCATTGCGCCGGTACAGAGCATGTTATGTCTGACTGTTAGCACAAACACGGATCAGGTAGCATGCCGAGCTCCACACCATAAAAAATGGATCTCGTACAAGAATAGGCACATCACCACAATTTTCTTGACCACAGATCACCTAATATGGCAAGCTCCGTGTCCATAGAAATTTGGAATTTGTACACGGTTTTTTGCCTTATGGTCGATGTAGTTTGTGCAGGAAGTAGATGGCCAGTAATGCAAATGAAGAGCTACTGCTCTGTTTTCGACGTGCACATATGAAGTACTAACTGAGAAGTAACAACTTTCATAGAGAGCTTGACTTTAATCTGTTACGGTAGGCTCCAACTTGGTCATATGCTCTAGATAAGGTTATATCTTAGATTTATTCAGAGATAGTCAGCTACTGTATCGCCTAACCATTTTGAAGATATCACAAGAGAAATACTCTTAAAATAACTGGTCAAGATTCAAGAATATAGTGTATGCACAATGTGTCATAGCTTTGAGGATTTAAGCTATCAGATTGTGTGCTTTATGTGATAAATATGGTTGCATTTTTAGTGAAATATGTTCCGCAATGTTTAAGTGTACTACTCATGCAGCTTATGAATTTTTATAAGCCACATGCAGTTCTTAGCCCTGTTTTCAGATTACTGATTCTGTGTATGGTAGTTCCTCTGCTCGTCTGTTCACCGTGTACTGTAGAAAAATTCTTTCTATGAGACATCTCATGTACTTTTTTGAGTCACTTGCCAGGATCTATCTCATTGCGGAGTTCAACTTGACGTGTCCATTCGGTTATTTCAGAACCAATGATGTCATACCGCGGAACCTTAGTGCATGCTGGATTTCTATTTAGAGATCAGCTGGTTAAACTTCAGACATCTAGTTCATCTATGTACATTCTTTCTTAGATTGGAGTAAGCCTGAACAGTAAAATAAGAGGATTTCACCCTCAGTCAGCTCTTTCTAGAAATGAATATTGCTTATGTGAAGCTTCACGTAATTCCATCATTTAAAGTCTGATGAATATCATCAAAGCATTTCTGAAGTCATGTTCAAACCGCTGGAGTTATTATAAAGTATCCTCCATTGATTTTGACATGATAAAGCGGCAGTGGACTTTGTATGTGGTAGCTGACATGTGTAGGGACTACCTTACACATGCCACCAGTATTGATTGATATTACTACGTCAATCACCAGTATGATTTAGTTTTCATTTATATTTATTTTTGGTAGTTGTTCTTTTGTTGAAATTGATGAATCTAGAAAATGAATCTACTACATTTTGATATTATTATACACACAAATTATATGCAGAGCTGGTATTTATTTTAAAATTCACATGCAGGATAGATTTTTAGCATTTCCTGCTGAACAGCATCCTATTGTGTTGCAAATTGGTGGAGGTAATCTTGACAGTTTGGCAAAGGCAACTGAACTAGCAAGCGGTTATTCATATGATGAGATCAACCTGAAGTAACAGCCTCATTCATGTCTCACCTGATTATGCAGTACATTCTACTGTTTTGTATGATTTACACATTCTTGTGGACTTTTGTGTTAGTTGTGGCTGCCCCAGCGGCAAGGTTGCTGGTCACGGTTGTTTTGGTGCTCGCTTAATGTATGATCCAGAGGTTTGCTTCATGAATTATAAAAACATGGTGTAATATGAATACTTGCTCCTTTTCCATTCCTGCATAAAACTTGATACGGTTTTCTGAAGTTTGTAGGGGATGCCATGTCAGCTATTGCTGCCAATTGTGATGTCCCTGTCAGTGTTAAATGCAGGATTGGAGTTGATGACCATGACTCCTATGAAGAGCTCTGTGAGATTTCTTTCAAAAACCTCATTTGAACTCTCCTTAATAGGCTTTTCCAGTATTAGGAAAGGAACTTGTTTACAGCAAATGATATGTTTTCGTAACAACAGAGTAAGTGAAAGTATAATACAATCTTAAAAAAGAGGTATTATTCCGCATATTTTTTCAGTGTCTTAATTCGGAATTTTTAATGTATGTATAATTAGCTAGCTTGTTTTATAGAGGAGTATATTGATCTTTCCAATTCTCTGTGGAAGTGTGTCTCTGTCTTGATGGTTACATTTTCCGTATGTGGGTGCTAACTGCTGACGTAGTGACATGTTTTTTGCACCAGGTAGATTTGTAGATAAGGTTGTTACCAAGTCACCAACTAGGCATTTCATCATTCATGCTCGGAAGGCGTTTCTCAATGGTCTCAGTCCTGAGGAGAATAGGAAGGTTCCTCCTTTAAAGTATGTTTGCTCTTGATACCCTTTTCATTTTGCATGCAAAGATATCCATTGATATATATATACACAATGACAACATCAACATCCTTAAAGCCTGAAAGCCATATGGTAAACTGTAATAAATGGGAGGCACTAAGCATCGTCTGTTTGTGCGTCATGCTGGTTCCTGAAATATTCATGGTGTCAAGTTTCATGCACTAGCCGATGCAACCAGAAGTCCGAACTGATGGAAAGGGCTAGGCAATCCACATATACACTTCAACTCCCCCTCTCACGTGTGACTAGGGGAGGGAAAAGCCAACACGTGCATAGAAATTTTAGAGATATGGCTCAAGCGGCCTATACGTGGACAGAGAGAGGGGGTAGCAACAATTTTTGGATAAATTGCGAAAGTCAGTACTCGAACTCCAGACCTTCGGCTCTGATACCATGTCTAGTTTCATGCACTAGCCAACGCAACCAAAAGTTCAGCTACTGCATGAAACTTGACACATGGTATGTTTGGATTCTAAGTAAGATTAGTGATAGCCTTGCTTAGCAAGGATGGGTGTTTGGTAGAAGGTAAAAAGATAGATTCCCCAAGCAAACTAGCTTCAGTAAATCTCTCCTAGCCGGGAGATCCAAATTGGCTCTCCTTCGTCCGAAAGAACGCAAAAAGTCCTACTTCCTCCGTCCGGAAAAGGATGTCACTAAAGGATGTCACTAAAATGGATGTATCAAGCACATCCTTTTCCGGACGGAGGAAGTACATAACTGCTGCAATGATTGTAACTGCTGGTTATCTCTGGTGATTAGCTAGTACCAAGCTACATGAACCAAACAAATAGCCTAGCCTTTGCAGGCCGTAGTCTGCTAGCTAGAAATCCTTGCCCATCTAGGCATTACAAGCGGAGGATCCAAATGCACCCTCAGACTTAATTTGTTGATGCTTGCTACCCAGCCTGTATTATCAGCAACGAAATTTTACTTCTGGGGAAGGCTTAATTCTGAAGAGTCGATCCTGGTCTTAGTACTTCGATATAGATCGCTATGTTGGAATTTGGATTAGACGCACCTTTATTAGTAGTATTTCGATTTTTAATTTGTTGGCTTACTTTTGAGTATTTCTGCAGATATGAGTACTATTATGCTTTGTTACGAGACTTCCCAGAAGTACAGTTTACACTAAATGGAGGCCTAACAACTATTGATCAAGTGAGTGACTCCTGATTTTATTCTATTGTGCTGTGAACAAATAGTTAACAATTGAAACGTTGCATCCTAATTGTGTTGCTGCAATTATTAGAAGCAATGCGGATTTGGTGCTATGGGGGTAGTGGCGCATAGGGTGCCCACCGTTGGATAAAGCAATCATGTGCTCCCTTGATGAATCCACGCTTAGCAAAACAGGTTGTGCATGCAACGGCAGGGCATGTTCCACCTATTTTCTTGTCTCATGCATGGGTTGCCGTCCACACCCATTACACAATTCCACCACACCCATTACACAATTCCACCACATCCATTAGACAACTCTAGTGGTGGAAACCTGAATGCATTGTGTGAAAGCAGTGTACGGAAAAGAGGCAGTACAACTTAACTAAAGTTCAATAGTGCGGACGGCTGGAACATAGAAACCCATGAACGCATAGTTCTGAGTTTGTCCAAAGAGAAGCTTCGTACTCAATCTTTTCAGGTTGGGAGGATCTGCATTTTCAGTCAGCAAATTAGTGGGTTATTAACATTAGGTACCGATGGTTTCACGTGAATTTTATCCAAGTTTTGTAGGAATCAGTCCAACTAAATAAATGTAAAATTGAAATATTTAACATGGAGACAAAAAAGTTCAGAGTAAGCAAGCAAACACTGACACGGTACACCACCACACGTAACAATTCTATATCCATGTACACCTCAAGGAGATGGAAATTCTTAAAGGACACGGTCCACCACCATGCAACAATTCTATCTGTAGCAATATGTAAAGGAGATGGATAGGAGAGAGAATGATGTATCCCGCATGCACACAACAATTCTTAAAGGACACGGTCCACCACTATGCAACAATTCTATCCGTAGCAATATGTAAAGGAGATGGATAGGAGAGAGAATGATGTATCCCGTATGCACACAACAATTCAACAATTCTTAAAGGACACGGTCCACCACCATGCAACAATTCTATCCGTAGCAATATGTAAAGGAGATGGATAGGAGAGAGAATGATGTATCCCGCATGCACACAACAATTCTCTCCATGCATTTTCGTGCTCTCGGTGTGACGCCGTCAAAATATGCCGCTTCCATTGGAATCAATCTTGTGCTCCCTATAGTGTATCCAATGGTTAGATGTGGGTGCACCTCTACCCCCCATGGCACCCCACTATTTTGCTAATTAGAAGTTAGTATATCCATTCTTCATTGAACAACATGTTTATTAGTTCATATTGGGTCCAATTTCACTAGGGCGGCAAGGGTAGCCCTGTCTGGTTTAGCTAGTTGTCGTTGAACCTGCTCTGTCCTCCGGTGTCTTCACATGAGCACCCAAACCTGACAAGTCACTGCTACCGTTTTTCTTGTCTGCACTAGAAGCCCCATGACAGAGGTGGTGGGGCTCATTCCTGGTAGAAACTGTTGTCACTATCTTGTTGGTGTCATACTCGGTAGACTAACTTGACTACTAAGATCAAGACTTCTACCATGACTCCTCCTGGACCCACTATCTATTGATGTCTGCACCTGCTCCTCTGTCATGCTGCTTCTCCATATTAGGAGCACACAACATGGTGATTTCACATGCCACGGTTTCTTTGACATTCATCTCTTAACGACTGTTGAAACATTTCTATTCTGAAGACTCATTTCTTGTTACGTATGAGGTTAGGTTAATAATATTTTTCTGTACTGAGGTAATGTCATTGAAGTGGGTTGAATTGATATCTATAAGAAGGCTCAAGATAGCAAGCTATTGACATTTTGCATGGCTGCGTCCGGTTATTCTCCTAATGAGCGCATTCCTATCTAATTTATCAGGATTTGGTTAACGTACAGTTTATCAGGATTACATCATCTATGGATATGAAACCCACTAGAAAATTTGATGTCTCAACCTTGATTCACTCTTAACATTGCAGTAGACAGTTGCACTGAGGACCTTCAGTTTTGCTGCAGGTTAATGCATCAATAGGACAAGGCGCCCATCAAGTTATGGTTGGTCGTGCTGCTTACAATAAGTATGAATTTCCATTTTGATTGTACAGAATCCTTCTATTGATAGTCAACTCTAGTTTCATGCATCTTCAGTAGTTTTGAAAATTCAAAGAGATTGAGAGTAAAATAAGACATATTAACATGGGCAAGCAAACTGTGAAGGAGTAAATTACAAAAAACTACCACATTTGGGGCTAATTTAACAGGTCAGTACCTCTTTTGTTGATTTTTTCAAAAAACTACCAAGTCTGAGGCATGGAGTCACAGATTGAACTGATGGCCGTTTGAGAGCGTTTGACAGCGGTCCTGACCGATGGGGCCCATTTGTAAGGGCTGAGTTGGCAGCCTATGTGCACATGATGCTGAGTTGGCAGTGGACCCAACCTGAAGACAACACTTCGCTCCCGTCTCGTTCCCTGCTTCAGCTGCCTGAAGGCGACTTGGGTTCCCGCCGGCGATTCCACCGCCCTCCTTCCTTCTGTCGGCCTCGGTTGGCTGCCGAGTTGGAGGGGAAGGCCTTGATCTGGTGCTTCATCGATTTCGATCCCCACTCTTGAGCTCGGCGCCGATCTCCCGCTATTCTGAATCTTGGCTGCCGGAGCTTCGTTGCGCGTTGCCGGGGACGGTTGCCTGTACCCGCACAAGCTCGTCTGCATGCCGCCGGGAGAAGATGCCGCGCTGGCCAAGGAGGAGCACTACCGAGCCTGGGATCACGCCAGCGTGCCCAAGCAAGGTTGCGTCGAAACGTGCGCCAGTAGGCACCGCCATAGGGCGAGGTGCTGATGTCGCGGCCGTCGGAGGTGAAGAGCAGCCCGGGCTCCCCCGGCGCCGGAGGTCATCCACCGCCTGGAGGAACCGCTCTGCCTCCACTCGCCGAACAACATCTGCTCCTCCCCGCCTCTGCTCCCGTGCGCCTTGGATGTGGATGCCATGGAGTCCCACCGCATCACCACCCACACCGCACTGTCAAGTTCCACCGCGCCGGATCTGTGGAGTCCCAGGGCTTGAGGGTAGAGAAAAAGACGGGATGGCTCATCGAAGCAGATGGCGGAGGAGAAATTTCGGCGAGTGAGAGGATGGGAGGAGGAAAAAGAGGAACAGAGGAGAAATAATATGTGGGGCTGACAGGTGGGCACATGTCCACCTCAGCAAACCATCCACATGGGCTGCCAACTCATTTTCTGATGAGGGCCCCACCGGTCAAAACAGTGTCAAAACCTCTACTGATAAGCATCAGTGCTATCTGTGACAACTCGCCACAAAACTGGTAGGTATTTGCAATTTCTTGCAAAAGAGGTACTAGCCTGTTAACCTAGCCCCAAATGTGATAGTTTTTTTTGTTCATTTACTCACTGTGAAGTTCATTTGGAGAACCAAAACGAGGACCAGATCCACAGTGTGTATGAATGAAGAGATTGTCATGTACTTGCACTGTTACACATGCTCCAACCATATGGGTCATGACCATCTGCCTATCTCCTCCAACTAAAATGGTCTAACCAGACTTCAGCAACTGTACTTGCTTGCTCTAGCAAAGGGGCAGGCCACAATATTGAATGTACATCCAATTTTTTTCGAAGGTAAGGAGTTAGCTATAGCTATACTAGCTATAGATGATGAATCGGCCTGATAAGAAGATTTTCCTCCGCACTAAGTCACATGTGCCTTCAATCTAGCTGGTGAGATCTGCACTTTTCTAGCATTCAAGAGGCCATACGTTCGACTGACAATTCGGGTAGAATCCTCCAAGTTGTGTAGCCTCCGCAAGGTCTCGAATAGCTAATTCCACTAAATGGCTGCTAATGTCAAAATATTTTTTCCAATGAAATGCTGAAGGGTAAACAAGAATTAGAACAGGTGATTAAGAATGGTGCTTGAGCAAGAACACTTCATATCTCACCTTAAAGCATTAAGGATCGTCATATTAACTTTTAAATTATCTTAATTTTTCTATTGTTTTTGTTTCTAAACTATATTACATGTTGTCTCGAGTGAGTACATTTTGTACTTTGACTTTTACTATTGTGACCTTCTGTAGTTTGTACTGAAATATATTTGTAGCTTTGAACACCAATTTTGAAATTCTGGGTTCCACTGTATATGCAACATGACTGCTTTGCTATTTTTCTGTGTTGGCTTTCATTAGTTTAGTAACATTAAGCAGAATCATGATGGTAGATGCCCAACAGAATATACACAATAATACAAAATTTCAATTGCTTGTATATGGCTCATACCGTAATTACATCAGCCAATCAAAAAATGGACCACGGAGAACTGGTCTGATCAAATGATAAGGTAAATAGATCATAACAAGGAAACCTCTTTCGTTGTAGTAAATTACCATTTTTGCTACTTAAGCTTCCTCCCCTCTCACCTTCCTATCTGAATTTTAATAAAACCTGAACCCTTCCCAACAAACAAAATTAACTTTGTGTTGACTATTTGTTTTTGTTTTGCCTTCTCTGACGGAAACTACATTGGATGCTAATTCCCATGACAGTTAATGTTCTAATAGTATCATTGTGATGGATAAATGTTGCAGTCCATGGAATATGCTGGGGCACGTGGATAGTGAAATTTATGGCATGCCAACATATTGCTCCTCGCGTCGCCAGGTTTAGCATTAAGCAGAGTCTATTTGTGCATTTTACAAGTTATTTCTTCTGTTGACTGAACTCTATTTTAGATCCTTGAGAGCTACCAAGTTTATGGTGATTCTATAATTGGACAGTATGGCATCAGCAGGCCAAACGTGAGATTGCTTGTTAAGGTGTGGAGGTTTCTCCTTTTCTTTTTTCTCCCATGACAAGAGTTAAATCTACATTTAACGACACAAAATGCGTAATTTTATGGTTACATGGTGCAGTGGTATTCACGAGTGGCTGTGCTATATTATTCTGTACTTTGTTGAAGTTGTCTTCCGTTGAAGACTTCATGTGTTCACCTTGTAATAATGTAATTTATTGGAAATCGGTGTGCACAGTAGTGCAGTGTATTATGGTTCACTCAGGAGTTTTGGGCTTTAGCAGTTTCAAGTGCTGCATTTTATACTGATATAGTATTATTTAGTTTAAGTTTCTATTGACACATGTATTAGCCTTTCATTTAGTTCTTCGTCGATAACTAACAGATTCTTTTGACACCTTCATTTGTTCCACTCAGAACCTGGCAACAGCTTGTGGAAACGTAAGGCTGATTCTACATTGCGGCATTGCAAGGTACTTTATCAAAAATGGACTCGCTGCTGCTCTTTTCACTTCTCAACAACAGGAAATCCATAGTTCCAGATGCCGTTACATGGTATTATGCTGCTACAAGTTAAAAATGATGTGTGCTTCTCAAACTATAAAGATCTTGCTGGGTTTGGGTCAAACTACCACCTTAATTCTTAGGATATTAGATGAAAGCTCAAGTAATAGTTGTATCTTCTGCATGTCTCATTAAAACTTGACTGGATTATTTGCTAATTTTGTTTTCTCCGGAATAAGTATTTGACGCACAGGTAAATGAAAAGGTTGCCCACTGATTTTCCTGTCGACATCATGTCAATGTTGTTTAATGCTAAGCTCATATAATCTCGTTTTGTTTTTTCCAACCGTAGTTTTGAAAAAAAAATCCTTAAATGCTAAACCCTTAGTTACACTTTGATGTGCAGACAGTTGCACAATTCTTGGAGGAAACTCTTGATGCCATTCCGGACTATGTCCTTGACGCACCGATATCGAGAGAGCCGTCCATGGACGAATCGTACTTCGCCCATGTGGATTCTTTATTGCCACCAAGATACACAAAAGTGGACAACAGCAACTATGAAAGCCCCGCACTCGTAACTGCGTCTACTTGAGCTGCCAGAGCTTTCAAGCAGAAGTTAAAAGATAGCGAAAGCGCCATGCGAGCCTGCAGATCTCAATACTTTCTTCTTGTGTGAGGACGAGAGCTCAGTTTTCATAGCTCAGAGACAGGATTATAGTCATAAAGTAAATAGCTAGCGGGTCATGAATGTGAGCCATGAAGGAATGCCCAGCCACTATATATGTGTTGGTAGGTACTTTTCATTGGACTTAGCCCAACCAACCAATGAGAGAATTTAAGAGACACTAATCAGTTCTGTTAATCTTTTAATTTTCTTGGTAGGAATTTTTAAGTGACCTCTCGTAAACAAGAAAGGGAGAGCATTTTTGGTAGAGACGAAAAGGCAGCCTTGCCTATTTTTGGTGGATATGTGTATCGGCTAAAACTTAAAAGGCAGAACTGTCAAGCGAAAGAAAACACAGACATCGTAGTTTTGTATGATCATGCATGTCTCCTTGAATATATACTACTGATTGACCAAAAACCGATCACGCACGACACGAGACACGTAGATTGCATATAGTAACGAAACAAAGATGCCTTACATGACCACAGGTAGCAGCTTCTTCCACAAGCAGGATCAACGACACACTAATATATTACCTAAACAAAACACGACGGCGCACACACACACACACCAAGGATGCATATCAATCCGAGCAGCAGCTACCGATCGACGGAGTCTACTTTATTCTGAGCACGCGGAGGAGGACAACGACAGACGCGCGCGGCATACACAACGCTAACACAAGGGCGAACAGAAGAGCTAGTAGATCGATCGGCAAGAGGTAGAAGAAGCGGAGGTGGCCATCCAGCCGAAGGGTGGCTTCGCCTAGCAGTTAGTGATGCAGAAACACTTGCGCTGGAAGCCGCGCGTCTTGCAGTCGCCGTCGGGGAAGTTCTCGGTCCTGCAGACGCTGGCGCAGTTGGAGCTGCTGATGCACGCGCCCCTGAAGCGCTGGCTCTGCGACACGCACGTCCGAGCCTCCGTCGCCCCCATCTCTGCATGAAAGCAACAAAAATCACATTTTAAATCACGAAACAAAGCCATGCTATCGATCGAAAGAAGAAGAAGAAGAAGAAGAAGAAGAAGAAGAAGAAGAAGAAGAAGAAGAAGAAGAAGAAGAAGAAGGCCTGCCTGTGGCGGCGAGGAGGACCAGCAGGAGGAGCGCGGACGCGACCATGCGACGAGAAAGCGCCATCAGCTACTCCTTCACTTCACCCGATCGAGACTGGAACAGGTAGCTGGATCAAACTCGAACTCACTAACCGACGATCGAGCTCACTGCTGAGTGCAGATGCCACTGGCTTTGCTATGTGCCTTGCTGCTACGTTGAGCTGATGGACAGCGGGTGGGGGTTTATATCAAGTTTATATAGGCGGCCGGCCGGAGCCAGGTGCATGGTTAGTGATTAGTGAATGGTGAAAGTTAGTGGATGGTTAACCTGCAGTGCTGGACGGCTACTGGAATAGCATGGCCCATCGCAATAATTTCGAGGCCCGAATGGCGTCTCGCCATTTCACGGGCCAGATTTAACTCAACGCCCCATCTAGTGTCTGGCCTGGCAATTTCACATGCACACGGGAACGGCTAGGAAGCGGCCACGGGGGCCGGCACAAGCCGATGAGCTTTGCTACTGTCCAAGTTGTTTGCCCTTCTTCATGAAACTCGCACGTACAAGCAGAAGTGGGCGTGACATTGCCTGTGCTGTCCTCACCTCGTGTGATTAATTGAATGGATGTGCCCACTTCCCTCTTGTTGTTACTCCCTCCGTTTTTTAATATAAGATGTTTTAGCTTTTGTCCACATGCACATGCATACAAATGTATGTAGGCACATTTTTGTGTGCATGTTCACTCATTTTAGTGTGTATATAGATAACATGTGTACCACCTAAAACATCTTATATTAAAAAACGGAGGGAATAAGAGATTGGTGCATGCTGACACAGTGACAAGTCCCCCTTCTTTGCAACTTAGACAGACATACAGTGACACGTCCTTATCAGACGGAGGAGTGGCGACCATTCAAGAGGACAAAAGTATTCAATTTCTTTTCAGCAAAATTAAAGGAGAAAAAACGTTGTTTGGCATTCTTGTTTTAGTTTGTTATTAAACCAAAGTATTCATAAATCAGCGTCTGGGCATGGGGTGTTACACTTTCTATGAAACCACAGTTTTTGGAAAAACAAGTCCACACCACTTTCTGTTTTGGAACGCCTCAATGTGGTACTCGTGCTCATTCTCTCTGGCCATGCGGCATATGTCATTGGTGCCACCCAAGTATTCGGTCTCGAGAAACCTAACGTTGGAAGAGAGCGTGGCAAGGGAGCTATAGCCACGACGTCGCCAACCCGTCATTGCGGAATCACGCTAGGTACTCAATGAAATGCTACCCCCATGCTCAGCAAAAATAACTTGTGCTGGCACGTGAGCCTGACAAACTGACCCCACCGGTCATTTTTGCAATCAGAACACTATTAGACATCCATCGGCCAATTTGTTACTCCATGACTCCTAAGTGGTAGTTATTTGACAGAAATATATCAAAATGTGATATTGGTATGTTAATTTAACTCCAATTTAGTTTTTGGTAATTTACTTCTATAACCCTAACAAGAGAAAGGGACTCGTTTCACTGAATCGGGGATATAGCTGTCTTTCGTTTTCCTCTTTGTTTGTTACCTTGGGTTAGTGGACACCACGGCACACACTTTTTTTAAATTTGAGGAAAGGTTTTTGTTTAAATTTAGTGATCTGAACATCACTCTGACCAGTACGAAACAGAAGGGACGCTTCTCGCCAAGATGCAATGCAACCAACAACGTCTGTTCAGTACAAATAAATAAATAATCATGGAATCAAAAGACTTCAACTTCAAGGGAGAATAAGTAATTCGTATTGCACATAACTTTATGTACGCGAGTTAGATTGGTACCATTGCCGCAAGATGTCTCCCATCGGATGTTTGGTGTTAGCATGTGATGTAATAAATTAACCTCTTGGCATTGGCTCTCCATCTCTCCAGCCTCCTTTTTGCCATTACCTGAAAGTTGTTGTAGGTTGGAAATTTACAATATCAGGTGTTGTTTCTGCTCTACACTATTTTCTCAATCAGTTCACGGACACATTCCCAAACCTGTTAAATGAGATACCAGTCATTGCCTAACTCGTACAAATAAGTTTTTTTTTTCTTCTAGAGATGCTCTATATCACCCACCACTAATTTAAATAAAATACTTCGTCCATTTCTAAATGTAATGCGTATATTATTTTGCACGAATATTAAGACGCGAGCATTTTGCCTACGTTGAACTCATGTTCCTCTGAAAAAATGGAGAGAGGAGTCTCTAAAATCCACAAATTAAAAACAGTTCTTTAAATCTCTCTGTTATAGATTAAACTTATTTTTATGCGTAAATTTGTCCATACATCGTAATACACCCTATATTTCTGATTTTTTCTCAAAAACTATGAGGTTTACATTACCGTACGGAGGGCAGTATAAGTTTATAAAATGTCTTCACATTCCTTGATGTCTACAGGTAGTGCTAAGAGTTGTAGCTAGCATATTCAGTACTATCTCTGTTCCGAATTATATGATGTTTTCGAAATTTTAATGTACTACTATCTCCGTTCGGAAATATTCTACATCCTAGCCCCATTATTTGTTCGGAAATAATCTACATCTTAGATGTCCCACCTTGGTACATAAAGCAATGCACCTTGGTAATTGAAGTAAGTATTAATTAGCATCCAACTCTATCTCCACTAACCTATCCATGAGTAGTATTTGAATGAAAATTGCATGCATGACATTAATTATTCCTTGTTAACCCAGTAGGTGCTTTGTTTCTTGTGATATCATAATTGAAATGCATGTGAGTGTGTGGCCAAATAGTACTAATAAATGCATGGCTAAATTGTCTGATTTTTTCTAGGACGTAGGTTAAAAGAGAACGGAGGGAGTACATAATAACATAATCGATTATGTTATTTTTCTACGTTCTTGCATTTTTTTTTTGAACAGTACGTTCTTGCATTTCATTTCACTCTAACTTCTTAAAGTTAGCTTAAGCCTTCGTCAAGAAACGTTAGCTCGGTCCTCTTGTGCGGTGACAGCGACGAGCCGACGACTGATATCGGACTCGGCACCAACTTCCTGTCGAACCCTCCTGCTCGCTCTTCTCCATCTCCCCTCCTGCTCGCCGGCTCGCCGCTCCAGCAGCCATGCGCGTCTTCGTGCTATCCGGGCAGAGCAACATGGCCGGCCGCAGCGGCGTGCACCACCGGCGGTGGGACGGGGTCGTGCCGCCGGAGTGCGCGCCTGGCCCCTCCATCCTCCGCCTCTCCGCCGCGCTCGCGTGGGAGGACGCCTGCGAGCCGCTCCACGCCGACATCGACGCTGCCAAGACCTGCGGCGTCGGCCCGGGGATGGCCTTCGCCCGCGCCGTTCTTCCGCAGCTGCAGCCTCCCGGCGCCGCCGGGATCGGGCTCGTGCCGTGCGCCATCGGCGGCACGGCCATCCGGGAGTGGGCCCGCGGGGAGCGGCTGTACGATCAGATGGTGCGGCGCGCGCGCGCCGCGGCCGAGTACGGCGAGATCGAGGCCGTGCTGTGGTACCAGGGCGAGAGCGATGCGGATTCCGATGCCGCGGCGGCGGCCTACCAGGGGAACCTGGAGATGCTGATAGCCAATGTCAGGGAAGATCTTGGGATTCCGCAGCTACCATTCATTCAGGTGATTGCCGCATTCCTTAATACTCCGTAGTAGAGTAATTTTGAACGGGGCAATTTTTGAGCAAAGGAGTGCTAGTAATTTTGAAGGAATTACTCTCTTCATCCAGAAATATAGGGAATATTCTGACTATGTTCAATCTTCTATCACCTTAAATAAGTTGTACACTATTTTGTTAAGAATTACAAAATCGTAACCCGTAGAAAGTTGAGTAAATCAAATTGTTGAACTAACTTTTAGTCAAAGCTTTATTTAGAGTAAAAAACGTCTTATGTTTCTGAAAATAGAGAGCAGTAATACAGGAAAATTTAGGAATACTCAGTCATAGTGCATTTATCCCTTTTGTGTGATGGACAGTTACAGACTTGACTGCAATTTTGTACACATTGTTATGTAATCAGTAGTATATAACATTAGACCAAGCAAAGCCGATTTTCTTTCTACTGAATAAGGATCCCCGCTCTTAGAACCATATTTGAGAGCGTGTAATCGCTTTTGTGCATTTACTTCTTAATATTAGGAGAAGCGAGAATATATATACTAGAATTATGAGATCTCTGCAAAAACTTGCCATGATCCTCACCGGCTGCAAATGCCAAGAACAAACAAGATGAACGACGTACCTCTAGCCTAGTCTCTCACGGAGATTGTCGCTACCCGCAACCGGCGAAAAGTATAATTTTAGTTCCTTACCTTTTTACTGAGTCTAGATTTATAAAATTGGCTGAAGATTGAAGTCGCTTGTCCTGTTTGCTATATAGACGGATGACAGGAAGGAAGCATTAAGTTTTTGTCTTGTTTCAGTTTGAAGAACATGCAGATGTACAGCTGTGTAGCACATTGCTTCATTTCTTAAGTCAATAATATGCATAATTGTTAAGTGTTTTAGATGTACCAATCATGCGATCGAACAATATATTTTGACAGCATGCATATTTTAGGCTCCAAGCTAAGTTCTATTTGCATGTTCCTACTGATCAGACTTGTTCAACATTGATAATTTTGTTGACGGAAATAAACCAAGAGATGTCAATGCTGCATCATCTCATCTCCTAACATTTCAACTATTTATGTAGAGTACACATTTTCATGACTTGAGTTTTGCTTCATCAGTATAATTTTATACCCAACAAACTAATTGATTACACAGTTTCTAGAAAAATGATGTTTGCTTTACCAAGTGATCACATTTGATTCCGCTTGATATTATAGAGTACCATTTCTCTCAAGATTCTGTATGCACTGATCAGGTTGCTCTCGCATCTGGGAATAAAAGGAACATTGAAAAAGTGAGGAAGGCTCAGCTTAGCATTAACTTGCCCAATGTTGTAACTGTAGATGCAATTGGTCTGGCATTGAACGAAGATCATTTGCATCTTACGACTGAATCACAAGTTCAACTTGGAAAAAGTCTTGCACAAGCTTACATCTGTAACTTTCTACAAGCAAACTGCTAGGATTCACACAAAAGTCATGTTAGATGGAATTCTTCGAGGGTCTTGTTGTGCAATCCTTGGTGTTTGGTAATAATTTTATCATGATATTACTCATAAACTCTATGAGACGACCAAATGAGTCAGATGTCCTTCTGATAATGTAATTATTCAGTATTCTGTCAGTTAAACCCTCATGTTTCTTCTTGATAGGTCTAGTGAAAATTTCAGCACTAAACTCAGAACAATGTACTACCTCCGTTCCGAAATATAAGATGTTTTACCTTATTTTTGATTTGGATGTATCTAGACGCTTGTTAGTGTGTAGATTCACTCATATCAGTCTGTATTTATGAAATATCTAAAACATCTTATAATTTGGAACGGAGAGAATAGTAAGTACATCTGTGATAATAGCATTTGTATTTCAAGCTAACCTTCTTCCATCAAGAGAACAATGTACTAAGTATATATATGTTCGTTTATCCACATAAGCTTATCAAGGGAATACTTAGTTTCTAAGTGGTGCTTGAATTCTGTGGTGAGGTAGATTTCGTTTCATGTGTTATCTGAATGAACTGGATGTACGATGCATAGCAATTATTTTGTTCCTTTTAGTTGTTCCATGGTAATTCGGCTCCACTCTCTAGATCTACTGCTACCTCAAACATGATCTCGTCGTTCAGCTGCTCTGCGCGTGCTAAGGCCCGTGCTTGTAAGAACCTGAACTCCTAGTTCGACACTTCGTCAGAGACACCTGCACTGCATCTTCAGAAGACATACTCTTCATATTGTCCAGTACCGCTTCACTTTAATGATTAATCTAACGTTTGTAGCCGTAATAAGTAGTTGATCTCACTTAACCGAGGGTTTTCTAGCGCCACGGCCTCGATCCCCATCCCCCGTCTGGTGATCTCGAGAGCAGCAAGAGGGTGGGTGTCCCGTTCTAGTTTTTCAGGGGCATGTATAATGCGGTGACATCAGCCTTCTCTTAGAGATGTCACGTAAGTTTTTTGCTTAGTTAGAGGAAAGAGAATGAAGAAAGAGATGGTTGTCTTCCCTTAGCTAAGAGATGATCTCTTAAAGATAAGAGAAGGTTATTTTGTGCATTGTACCATACGCTCTCCTGTATTGACGTAATTTCTTTCCAAATTTAATTAAATCTCATTAATTGCTAGAGATGACAATAAGAGATAACACATTGTACGATTACTATTTATTGTCTTCTCTAAATGACGTGGAGAGCTAAGGGAAGACCAGCTTTCTCTACCATTGTACATGCCCTTACTAATTCTGTTAGATTTTGGTCTGCCTATTGGTATCAACGAGGTGGTGGTGACTACGAGCGCATTGGGTTGTCCTTGTAATAACAAGTTGATCTCACTTAACCGAGGGCTTTCTAGCGCCACAGCCTCGATTCCCCTCCCCTCCCTTGACTAGCGATCTCCAGGGCGGCAAGAGAGTGGGGGTCTATTCTAGTTTTTCCATGCCCTTGTTTTTGTTAGGTTTTGGTCTCCATGTCGATACCAATGAGGTGGTGGCGACGCTGGCGCATTAGAATAAGATCTCTCCCTACCATGAATTATTCAACCCGGCATTGGCAAAGGACCAGCGAGGGAGACACCACACATCGTCTAGCCACCATCACCCTCCAAAAGTGCCGCCGCCACGTCGTTGGTCATGCACTCTTGTCACCTCCACCGCGAGCAGCAAGACACCGGCCAGAATCACCGCGTCAAAGGAGGCCTGAAGACCCCCGTCGAATCTATGGAGCATCCCCGGACACCAGAGCTTGTCGTCGCGATAGCAGATAGAGCCTGTCTGCCGTCTCACCAAACCGCCATCCGAGGACCATAGTCTCGGCTTCCACGCCACATTCGGCCTTCCCCGCCATCGAAATGCTGACGGACGAGCCATGAGCCACACAATGCAAGGGGAGGTGGGGTGGGGTACTGCCAGTCTGGGGTCACCGATGCGACCGACAACGGAACCTATGGTAGTCTTGGGTCTAGAAGACGAGTCGACTTGCTGCTCTGATTATGGATGGCGTTTCTTCGTGTTCAACAACTATAATACCAAATGCATATAGTATGATAATGTATGTCACAATGATTCCAATAATATTGATTGTACATTATAGATGTTGATATTTTCTATATATCTGGTCAAACTTTAGGAAATTTGATAACAGGCTAATTTTAAAACAAAGTGAGTATAAAATAATTGTCTACTTAAACTGGAAATATCTTGTTCATGGTGAACTGGTGATCTTGATACGAACGACGAAGTCCACGCCAACAATTGTCATCGGTCGGATAGCGAGAGCCACTAGTAGAAAAACCATCTTTGGTCCAGGGCCGCTCCAGCCATTGGTCCCGGTTCAGTGAAAAACCGGGACCAGTGCCTGGCACTGGTCCCGGTTCGAGCTGCCAGGGGCCCGTGGACCATTGGTCCCGGTTCGGTTGGGTGCATTGGTCCCGGTTCTTGGCACGAACCGGGACCAAAGCTCCAGAGCCGGACACGTGGCCTGCCGCGGAGCTTTGGTCCCGGTTCGTGCCAAGAACCGGGACCAATACCCCTCCCCTGCCTATAAAATAACCCCCACCCCCCTCTCTTCTCTCCTCTGTTTTTTTTCTGGTTGGATTGGTGGGAAGTGGGTGCTAGTTTTTTTTCCTTTGCCACGCACAAGATGTGTTCGATGAAATGCCCGAGCCGCACTTAAGTTCACACAAGATGATATCCTCGGCCGAGGTTAGCAACTATATCCTTTTCATCTGTAATTGATACAGAAATATTGCACGTGTCGATGTACGGTGGTCATTTCACTATTCACGATGTTATTGTAATGGTATTTGATAAACTTAATTATATATATGATGCAGATGGATGCACGGATGCGATGGATGTACGGCGAACGACGCAGTTCCGAGTTTATTGCAGGCCTGCATAAATTTCTCGATGTGGCTGAGGCAAACAAAGTGAATAATTTTATGCCTTGTCCATGTGAGAAGTGTCGGAACGTCAGGGAGTACTCTGACCCGAGAACCATTCAAGACCACGTGATTCGGAAAGGTTTCATGCCCAGCTATAATTGTTGGACCAAGCACGGAGAAAGAGGGGTTACGATGGAAGACAATGAAGAAGAGGAGGATGATGACAACTATCCTATGTTCCCTGAGGAATGCGGTGATACTGTAATGGAAGACGTTGAAGAAGAAAGAGGTGAACATCGGGCATCAGATGAGCCCGCTGATGGTCTTGGTGGGGTCATTTCTGATGCAAAGCGAGAATGCGATACAGAAAAGGAGAAGCTAAAGTTGGAGGCCATGCTTGAGGATCACGAAAAGTTGCTGTACCCAAACTGCGAAGATGGCAGCACAAAGCTCGGTACCACACTGGAACTGCTGAAATGGAAGGCAGAGACTGGTTGTTCTGACAAGGGATTTGAGAAGTTGCTGAAAATAATGAAGCCGAAGCTTCCAAAGGATAACGAATTGCCCGAGACTACATACGAAGCAAAGAAGGCTATCTGCCCTCTAGGATTAGATGTGCAGAAGATACATGCATGCATTAATGACTGCATCCTGTACCGCGGTGAGTACGAGAACATGGATAAATGCCCGGTATGCAATGCACTGCGGTACAAGATAAGACAAGATGACCCTGGTGATGTTGAGGCGATGACGAGCCCCCCCGGAAGAGGGTTCCTGCTAAGGTGATGTGGTATGCTCCTATAATACCACGGTTGAAACGTCTGTTCAGAAACAAAGAGCATGCCAGGTTGTTGCGATGGCACAAAGAAGAGCGTAAGAAAGACGGGAAGTTGAGACACCCCGCCGATGGGTCCCAGTGGAGAAAAATCGACAGAGAGTTCCCGACATTTTCAGATGACGCAAGGAACTTAAGATTTGGTCTAAGTACAGATGGCTTTAATCCTTTTGGGGAGCAGAGCTCCAGTCATAGCACTTGGCCCGTGACTCTATGTATCTACAACCTTCCTCCTTGGTTGTGCATGAAGCGGAAGTTCATTATGATGCCAGTGCTCATCCAAGGCCCGAAGCAACCCGGCAACGACATTGATGTGTACCTAAGGCCATTAGTTGATGAACTTTTGCAGTTGTGGTCCGAACCAGGTGTACGTGTGTGGGATGAGCACAAACAACAGGAATTTGACCTACGAGCGTTGCTGTTCGTAACCATCAATGATTGGCCTGCTCTTAGTAACATTTCAGGACAGTCAAACAAGGGATACAATGCATGCACGCACTGTTTAGATAAGACTGAAAGTATACATTTGGGAAACAAGAATGTGTACCTGGGGCATCGTCGATTTCTTCCGAACAGTCATGCCGTAAGAAAGCCCGGCAAGCATTTCAACGGTGAGGCAGATCGCCGGAAGAAGCCTAACCTCCCTGATGGTGATGTTATATATGACATGGTCAAGGATTTAGAAGTAATCTTTGGAAAGGGTCCTGGCAGTCTATCTGTTCCGAATGACGCTGACAACCACGTACCCATATGGAAGAAGTGCTCTATATTCTGGGAGCTACCCTATTGGAAAGTCCTAGAGGTCCGGTCTTCAATCGACGTGATGCACGTGACGAAGAATCTTTGCGTGAACCTGCTAGGCTTCCTGGGCGTGTATGGGAAGACAAAAGATACACCGGAAGCACGGGCAGACCAGCAACGTATGAAAGACCCATACAACAAGCAGACGGATAAAGGGCGTCAATACTTAAGCAGCTACGCTCTTACCAAAGCAGAGAAGGAAATCTTTTTTGAATGCCTGAGCAGTATCAAGGTCCCGGCTGGCTTCTCGTCAAATATAAAGGGAATAATAAATATGGCAAAGAAAAAATTCCAGAACCTGAAGTCTCATGATTGCCACGTGATTATGACGCAGTTGCTTCCGGTTGCATTGAGGGGGCTTCTACCGGAAAATGTTCGAGTACCCATTGTGAAGCTATGTGCATTCCTCAATGCAATATCTCAGAAGGTCATCGATCCAGTAACTCTACCAAGTTTACAGAAGGCTGTGGTCCAATGTCTTGTCAGCTTCGAGTTGGTGTTCCCCCCATCATTCTTCAATATTATGACGCATCTCCTGGTTCACCTAGTCGACGAGATTGCCATTCTCGGTCCTGTATTTCTACACAATATGTTCCCCTTCGAGAGGTTCATGGGAGTCTTGAAGAAATATGTTCATAACCGTGCTAGGCCAGAAGGAAGCATCTCAAGGGGCTATGGAACAGAAGAGGTCATTGAGTTCTGTGTTGACTTTATTCCTGACCTTAAGCCGATTGGTGTTCCTGAATCGCGGCATGAGGGGAGACTGAGTGGAAAAGGCACGCTAGGAAAGAAAGCACTGATATGTAGGGACGGGCATTCTTTAACTCAAGCACACTACACAGTTCTACAAAGTTCCACCTTCGTGGCTCCGTATATCGAGGAACACAAGAATTATGTACGCTCCAAGAACCCGGGGAAGGATGACTCCTGGATTAAAGAAAAACACATGGAGACCTTCGGCAGTTGGTTGCGATTACAGCTCATGAATGACACCACTGTCGGAGATCAGCTCTACTTGTTGGCCGCGTCACCATCTTCGACTGTATTGAATTTCCAAGGGTACGAGATAAATGGGAATACATTTTACACGATCGCCCAAGATAAAAAGAGCACCAACCAGAACAGTGGTGTCCGCTTTGATGCAACAAACGACGATGGGCAAAAGGACACATACTATGGTCGCATAGAGGAGATATGGGAACTTGACTATGGACCTACTTTTAAGGTCCCTTTGTTTCGGTGCAGTTGGGTCAACATGAATGGAGAAGGGATAAAGGTAGACCAGCTGTACGGGATGACAACAGTGGATCTCAAGAATCTTGGTTGTTACAAGAACGAACCATTCGTCCTAGCCAATGATGTGGCTCAGGTTTTCTATGTGAAGGACATGTCCTCCAGACCGAAAAAAAGAAAAAACAAGCAAACGAATACATCAGACGATGAGCCAAAGCGTCACGTAGTTCTTTCAGGGAAAAGAAACATCGTGGGAGTCGAGGACAAGACAGACATGTCAGCAGATTATGATAAGTTTGATGAAATTCCGCCCTTCACAGTGAGAACTGACCCAAGCATCCCGTTAAATAATGAAGATGCTCCATGGTTACGGCTGAAGCGATGTAAATCAATGTAATGTATTAAACCTTTATGTGATGTGTAGTAATGTATTAAACCTTTATGTGGTGAAAACCATAATACACGAAATGGGAGTTTCCATCTAGAAGAAATGGGTTATATCACATGTGAGTTTTCTTTTTTTTTTCTGTTAATTAATTGCATGACGACCGGTGAAACACGCGTGGTAGGTGGTTGTCGGCTCCCACACCTCCCGTGGGAACCTCTCAAACCTCAGCTTCGACCGTCCAAACACAGTTCCCCCTGCATACAGCCCGACGGTGGCTCGTGAGTTTGAGCGCCACTTCGATCCAAGCAGCGGTAAGACGTCTCTGATGATCTACAACCGTCCGGCAAGACGTCTCTGATGATCTGCAACCGTTTGGAACGGTCGCAGGTCATCAGAGACGTCTTGCCACTGGTTGCCCAAAGATGCCTCTCCGAGTGACGCTGGAATGTTTTGTGTTTGAGCGCCACTTCGATCCAAGCAGCGGCAAGACGTCTCTGATGATCTACAACCGTCCGGCAACACATCTCTGATGATCTGCAACCGTTTGGAACGGTCGCAGGTCATCAGAGACGTCTTGCCGCTGGTTGCCCAAAGATGCCTCTCCGAGTGACGCTGGAATGTTTTGTGTGAGTGAGTAACCTGTCTGAGGAGGGCGGCTATATATAGGGTACGTGTGCTTCTTTAGTCCCGGTTGGTAACACCAACCGGGTCATGTGGCTCACGAAGTGGTCGTGATACTGCTGATCCAACAGCTCACAATCCCTCAAAAGAAACACACCCCTGATCCAACGTCTCACAAGCGCTTGAAAGAAACACACGATCCGTGTGCTTCTTTAGTCCCGGTTGGTAACACCAACCGGGTCATGTGGCTCACGAAGTGGTCGTGATACTGCTGATCCAACAGCTCACAATCCCTCAAAAGAAACACACCCCTGATCCAACGGCTCACAAGCACTTGAAAGAAACACACGATCCGTGTGCTTCTTTAGTCCCGGTTGGTAACACCAACCGGGACTAAAGACGGGCTTTGCGGTCACGACACGTGTCCTCCCCCAGCGCTTCCCTGGGCACGTGTCCTCCCCCAGCGCTGCCCTGGAGGTCTTTATATATTGTCGCCGACGGGGTAAACCCTAATCCACCATTCCTAGCCACGAACGCATCGTCTCCACGAGATGGATCCGCCACGCCCGCCGCAGCGCCTTCTGGACGAGGTCGAGCGTGCTCGGCAGAGCGCGCTTGGGCGCAACCGCGGGAGTCTATCCCGCCGTATGCCCACGAGCCCGACGTGGAGAGGAATGCCCAGCTACCGGCCTCCTGCTCCACCAGGTGCCGCCGCACCTCCACCTGGCGCCGCTGCACCTCCACCAGGCGCCGCCGCTCCTCCCGCGGAGGAGGAGGACGACGACTTCGACTGGAGCGACGACGGGGAAGAAGGTTGTGGGTTGCAGATACAGGAGGCCATGGAATCCTCCTTCCAGTCTGTCCGCGACTACCCTGTCCAGCGAGCCAAGACTTCCTACCAGCTCAAGGCGAAGGAGGCTTCCGATCTGGATTGGGCGCTGAAAGACTCATCCTCCATGGATCTTGCCCTCCGCCGCAAACGTGCGCGCGAGAACCGGGCGGCCGCCCACGGGGCTGGCTCCTCCCGCCGTTCCCCCTAATCCTACGGCCTTCGAGCCAGCAAGTCCGTTTATGTAGAATAATGTTGGTGATGTTGGATCAGGGGTGTGTTTCTTTCAAGCGCTTGTGAGACGTTGTATCATGTGTAATAATGTATTAAACCTTTTATGTAATGCATTAAGATAAATGAATTAATAATTTTTATCTGCTTTCTTCTGCATTTTACAACACCAAACATTCATCTTACAAATATAGGTTTACTGAAATTGTTCTGCATTTACTTCTGCTTACGGATTATTTGTCGAATTTCGACTTACGGATTTAAAGATATGAATTTATCCATATTAAATTGAAAATGACAATAATAATGTAAAATTGATTTTGGATTATTTATACAAATTCAAACACTTTTCACGTTGAAAGTTTTGTCAATTCAAAATATGCAATAAAGTTAATATATTTTTAATTGAAAATGGCAAAATGGTTAATAGTTTGTATAGTTAGAATAATTATTTCAGAAAACAGAAAATGGTTTTGGATTATTTATTCAAATTTAAACACTTTTCATGTTGAAAGTCTTTTCAGATTCAAAACCATTTGAAATTCATATTCAAACACCTAAATAAGAAAAAAAAAGGCGGGAACAACATTTCAGAACTGAAAAGTTCGAAATAATTTTGAAAAAGGACTCTTTGGTCCCGGTTTCTGGCAAGAACCGGGACCAAAGAGTCCATGAACGCGCCACTGGATCTGGCATTAAATGACCCACTCTTTGGTCCCGGTTGCTGGCAAGAACCGGGACCAAAGGGTCATTGGTCCCGGTTCTTGCCAGCAACCGGGACCAAAGAGTCCTAGTATAACTTCCCGCGCCCTCTCTTCTTCCCCATTCAGGCAAAATCGACTAAGGACCGGAGAAGGCGCGACCGCACGCGAAGCCGGCGAAGCCCTGCTCGTTTTTCCGGCGAAGCCCTGCTCGTTTTTCCGGCGGCCCTGCTCCGCCGCGGCCCCCGCCGTCGCGCGCCCCTGCTCCGGCGGCCGTCGCGCGCCCTGCTCCGGCGGCCCTCCCATCGCGCGCCCCTGCCCTCCGCCGCGCCCCCCGCGCCGTCGCGCCTCTCCCGTCGCCGGCGGCCTGCTCCTGGCCTCCGCCGCGCCCGCCCCTTCCCTCTCCACGGCCAGGTGATCGCCGCGGCGCCCACGCCCTCCCTCTCGTGCTCAACACCGAGCCGTAGCACCATTGCTGACGTCAGCATGACATCAGCGGTTTATTATTTTAGGAGTACAAATTTGTAGCAAATTTGCTCAACACACAGAATTTTTAGATAGTTGTTTAGATAGTTGTTTAAAATTGTTAGTGTTGTTTACAATTTGACAGAATTTTTTAGATAGAATTTGGTAGTGTTGTTTAAAATTGTTGAATTTTAGATAGTTGTTTAAAATTGTTGAATTTTAGATAGTTGAATTTTAGATAGTTGAATTTTAAAATACAAACATTTTGGAACATTTCAATTTGGTGAATATTTGGAAATAACTTCAATGCATTTCCTTTAGTTATGGAGCTAATTTAAATAAGTGTTTATATTTGAAATTTGACTTCTATTAACATCTAAAATATGTTTTAGAGCTCCATGTTAATGCATTAAATTGGTCATGCATGATTGAACAATGTTAAATTAGAAGAACTAAAATACCTTCTTATATTAAATATGGAATTTGTGGAAATGATTTTATTAGTCATTGCAATTCCATTTAAATTGACCTACATGACCTAGGATGTATCTTGACATATGGAACAAGTTACCCAACTAAAGTTTTGTGCATTGTTCTTAATTTGCAGAAACTATGGAACGAGACGAAGATCAGGAAAATATCCTCCAGGATATAATCCGCGGGCCGGAAGATATTGTCGATGTCACCACGGAGTTTTTGAACAACTCCGGTGAGGGAGATGAGTCTCTCAACCGAAGAGACGGCTCCGGTGAGGTAGAACCCGACGGCCGGGGTGAGGGAGAAGTCAGCGAGGGAGAAGCCGACGAGGGAGAAGCCGAAGGCTCCGGTGGAACATTAAATGTTGCAAACTCCGGCGAGGTGCATATACATATATTAATGAAGCCGAAGATTGTATTAATTAAGCCTCTGATGTCTATATACATATATTAACGCTCTTTCTTCTTTTAGCCCTCCGGATCGAGCAAATCTTCTGTAAGGACAAAACGAGGCCCAGCCAAAAAGTTGGGCGACCAAGAAAGGTACACGATCGAAAGAGTCGCTGAAGACGGCACACCGACTGCTCCCCCTGGTGTTAAAAATAAAATGGTAAAGCAATGCGGAGTTCTTGTTAGGGACTTCATCCCGATCACCGTTCGAGAATGGCATCGGCCAAGGAGAAAGGACAGCTATATGTCAGCGATGAGGGCAAAGAAAGACTTTGGAGAAAGCTCATGGTTAATTTCACCCTGCCGGCGCCAGAGGTGGATTCAGATGAGGAGGATCCAGATGAGGCAGAAAAGATTGCCCGGAAAATCATGGAGCAAAAAGTCAAGGACTGGGCACTTAAGAAGATGGCCGAGCTATTCAAGAACTGGAAGAAAAGATTGAACAAACTGTTTGTCAAGAAAAATAAGACTCCAGACTTCGATAAAGGGTATGAGAAGATAAAGGACTACTGGGAAGAATTTGTGGCGTACAAGAAATCAGAGGAAGCTCTGGAAAAGTCTGCAAAAAATGCGGCAAATGCTGCTCTAAAGATGTACCACCATACTATGGGGCCTGGTGGCTACGCTGGTAGCATGCCTAAGTGGGAGAAACTTGAGGCGGACCTGCTGGCTAATGGGATCACTCCAGAGCCACTCAAGTGGATCGAACGGGCAAGAAATTGGTTTTACGGGCATGGGGGCACGTTGGACGCAGAAGGGAAGTGCATATATAACAGAAGACACAAAGATAATCCCCTACTACCCATCCAAGAAATTAGAAAAGCAGTAAAGGATGTTGAAGAGGGACGGTTCATTCCCGATAGAGAGGATGACGAGCTCACACGCGCCCTTGGGAATAAGGAACACGACGGACGGTTACGAGGCGTACCTGGCTCCAAGCCCAAGACAATTGCGATTCCCGAGCACAGGAAGAAATTTCCTGATAGAAGCCATCAGAGGAGAAAGGAAAGGGAGGCAATGGAAGCACGCGCTGCTGCAGACCGGCTGCTAATATAGAAGAAGAATTAAAGCTGCAGAAGGAACAAATTGCCGTGCTTAGCCAGCAAGGTACTAGCGGCCAATCTCAACGGCACATGGTAGAAGCTGCATGCGATGGTACCGGTGGCCCATCGAATCGGAAAAGCAGCGTGGCTTCCACGGAGCTCCAGGATGGTAATGATGATGCAGTGGCTCCACTTCGTCGCTACCCAGTGGATGATATCACGGAGAGCACACCTTGTGAGATGCATGTGAAAGTTTTTAACTTAACCGTGAAGGTGGCGGTCGGCTATGTCGTACCAATTGGACCTAATCCAACTTACCATTTCTCTCCGGTTCCAAATGGCTACGCTGTTGTCGCGGTGGATGAAGTGATGAAAGATTATGAGGAGCTGAAGCTGCAACACCCTGCAGGTGAAGATGGGGAGGTGCTTGAACTTGGAGAAGCCAAGAAAGCGACCATTCTATGGCCAAAGGAATTCATCGTGCTTCCGAACTGGCAGCCAAGGCCATCGACTCCTCACCAGTCTCCAGCGCAACAGTCCTCTTCACCGCCTCAGCATTCTCCAGCGCAACAGTCCTCTTCACCGCCTCACCAGTCTCCAGCGCAGCCGTCTCCGCCGCCGGTCAGCCGTCTCCGCCGCCGCGTCAGCCGTTTCCGCCCACCGCTCGTACTATGAGGGGTAAGCGATCACCGAAACGTAAAAGGTCGCCCCTCCCAACAGTACCTCATAAGAATCTTCCCATTAGACCTTATGACAGGACTGTAGCGGAAAACGCCGCGGAGGTGGCTGCCTACAATAAGGCTTTTTTTGCACCAAAAAAGCCCGAGCAGAAGCCGGTATACGATGAAAAATCCAAAAAGTGGAGAAAGTCCTTCCTTGAGCAGCCATCCCAGATATCGATGAATCTGCCATCTGACTATGGTCGTGAACTTACTAAGCTAGCACGTGCCCAGTCTGAGCAGAACAAGGGAAGAAGTGCAAAAAGCGGGAAACAAATTGCCCAGCTCGGACAGCAGAAAAATCAATCGGTCCCCCCGCTCATAGTGTGTTCCGATGTCGACAAGGACTTCAGAGTCGCTATGGATAAGACCTGGAATTATTGGACCCCAGAGCCATAGCTGCTGCTAAAGAACTTGGTGTCACTGTATCTCAGGCCAAGGAACAGGCTACCGCCTTGGGTATGAGCCTTGGTCAACTTTTAGGCTATGAACATGCGCCAATGTTAGAGATGGCACGGAAATATGTCCAAGGGGAGCCTATGGTCAGTAATGAGGAGATGACGGGTCTATCAACACATATGCGAAATCTGCATACCTGGTACCTGGTGCACACATCAAAGAAGGACGCGAAAGAGTGGTTTCCGCTGGACGTTAGAGTGGAGCATTTCTTCAAACGTTACACTATACAGGTTCAACTGACTGAACTGTTCCAGTTATTCCAAAAGCGCGCCCTCGACAAATCTATCCTCTCTTGCTATTGTCTGTAAGTGATTTATTTTCGTAATTAAGTCTCTAGCTCAGCTCGTTCATTGCCTGTATTATATTATCCTGCCTATATATATCCTTTTGTACGCTATTATGCAGAATGAAGATGCTGGAATGCAAAAGATCTAAAGTTTTTGAGGTTGGGTTCGTTGACCCATATATCGTGAATTCACATACGTTAGTCAATCACCCCAAAGACGTGGAGCATGACCTGACCACCTTTTTAACCATGCAACATTTCTGTACGGAAATACTATTTCCTTACAACTTCAGGTGAGTGTTTCTGTCTTGTACATATTTTTATTTGGCTTTCTCGATGTTAAGTGTAATTGATGAGCTATGCATGTCTGCTTTATGTAAACGTCCGCAGGTTCCACTGGATTCTGCTAAGCATTCAACCTGACAAGTCCACAGTTGAAGTCCACGACTCATTAAGTTGGGACCAAGCGTTGTGGTCCGACATGAAAGAAATGCTCAACAAGTAATTTCAATCATTATCGCATTATATCGCCCTCTTTCGTTCGTTCCCTGATGTCAAGTAATTAATAACTCCTTTGTTCATTTTCTTTGCCAAAGCAGGTGTTGGACAATTTTCAAACAGAAGGTAGAAGGTCCATTCAAAGATGAGCTAACTTATAAAACGGTGGAAAGTCCGCAGCAGCCACCGGGGAGTAATTTATGTGGATTCTACGTTTGCGAGTTCATTCGCGAGTTGACCACTGAGCGGAGAACAACTGCTTTCAGCAAAATGCGGGAGAAGATCGACCCAGAACTGCGCGTAGGAGCAATTCAAGAGGAATTGGCGGGATTTCTGCTTAGGGAGGTCATCGATGAAAGGGGAGAACATTATGCTTCGGACGATGAACTACATATGCCTTGATGGCTTGATCTATCTCCATGTAATTAAATAGTTGTATTCTCGCAAGAGATCGAATATTAATTATATATGCATCAACATGTACTGTGTATATAGTAGAGCGTATAATATGCGTACGGAAACGATGGAGAGCACGTCGGCGATGCGAAGAAGGGGGAGACGACGGAGGCACCGGCGAGAGGGAGAGGGGGCACCGGCGAGAGGGAGAGGAGGCACCGGCGAGAAGGAGAGGGGGCACCGGCGAGAGGGGGCACCGGCGAGAAGGAGAGGGGGCACCGGCGAGAGGGGGCACCGGCGAGAGGGAGAGGGGGCACCGGCGAGAGGGAGACCCTAAACCCTAAATACCAAAAAAAAAAAGCACTCATTGGTCCCGGTTCGTAACAAGAACCGGGACCAATGAGTCTCTCCCCACGCCCAGCCAGAACTGGCCACGTGGCCACCCATTGGTCCCGGTTCGTGGCCCAACCGGGACTAGCATTAGTCCCGATTGGCCAGTCCCGGTTGGGCAACCGGGACTGATGGCCCAACCGAACCGGGACCATAGGCCCATTTTCTACCAGTGAGCCGAGAGCACAAGGGCAATATTAGCCGAGAGCACAAGGGCAATATTGTGGGTGTTCCCACCGACGAACTCAGGTAGCCTACCTTTGATATTTGATGGGGACTATATACACACTGAAACGATAGTGCTAAAGTAGCTAGTGCTATTGTTACCGGCAGCAATATAAAATAATATGAATAAAAATAGACCAGACAAGCTGACAACAACGAGGAAAGGGAACGTCAGATTCCATAGCAAGAGAATGACGAAAACAGGTAAACAACGAGGGAGGGATTGATGGATACTTAACTTGGTGTTAACAACAACAGGAATTGAATGTGTATACATATACGGGCAGGATAGAGAGTGACTTGACTTGACCATGTTTGCTTCCACTTGAGTTGTTTATCGGACCTAGAATGACTGTATCATGAAGAAATCATATGATAATAACTAGAATCGCATCTAAGTACTTGTTTGTTTTCCTTATCCTTGGATGATTGACTGATGGAGTATTTAATTATTGAGGAGCTGCACGGTACGGAAGGTGGGCAATTGATCGAGTATCACTCGGAGCGCGCGGCGAAGCGCTCGACCTTGGGATCGGAGAGGTTGATGCCGACCATGGCCTCGCCCAGGTCGGCGCTGACCTCGGCGAGCACATTGGGGTCGCTGTAGTGGGTAACGGCCTGCACGATGGCACGGGCGCGGCGCGCTGGGTCGCCGCTCTTGAAGATGCCGGAGCCGACGAAGACACCGTCGCATCCGAGCTGCATCATGAGGGCTGCGTCGGCAGGCGTGGCGACCCCTCCGGCGGCGAACTGGACGACTGGGAGGCGGCCGAGCTGCTTGGTCTGCATGACGAGGTCGTATGGCGCGGCGATGCTCTTGGCGTAGGTGAAGACCTCGTCGTCGTCCATGCTGCGGAGGGCGCGGATGTCGCCCATGACGGAGCGGACGTGGCGCACGGCCTCGATGACGTTCCCGGTGCCAGCCTCGCCCTTGGTGCGGATCATGGCGGCGCCCTCGCGGATGCGGCGCAGGGCCTCGCCGAGGTTGCGGCAGCCGCAGACGAAGGGGACGCGGAAGTTGTGCTTGTTGATGTGGTGGGCGTCGTCGGCGAGCGTGAGGACCTCGCTCTCGTCGACGTAGTCGACGCCGATGGTCTCGAGGATCTGGGCCTCGACGAAGTGGCCGATGCGGGCCTTGGCCATGACGGGATGGTGACGGCGCGCTTGATGTCGCGGATCATGCCGGGGTCGGACATGCGGGCGACGCCGCCCTCGGCGCGGATGTCGGCGGGGACGCGCTCGAGCGCCATGACGGCGCAGGCGCCGGCCTCCTCGGCGATGCGCGCCTGCTCCGGGTTGACGACGTCCATGATGACGCCGCCGCGGAGCATCTGGGCCAGGCCCACCTTGACGGAGAACGGGGACGACTTGGGCTCGAGCAGCGTGCCAGTGGCGCCGTTGTTGTTGCTGCCGGTGCCGTACACCGTGACGACGCCGGTGCCGTCGGACGCCATCGAGGAAGCGAGAAGAGGCGGCGCGTGGGATGGGGCTGGGGTTTGGGGTGGAGGGCGTGGGATGCGGTTGCGGATGGACCGTGGGTGGCTGCGAACTTATACCGATGGATGCGAAGGTGTGATGGACCGGCGGACGGCCCAGATCTGTCTGCCCCGCTTTTAGGGTGGGCCAGGGCAGCAGCACCACTCACTCGTCAGTGCCCTGCCTGCCGCGCCGCCTGCCCAGCCATCACCAACCACACCAAACAAATCCAATCGCACCTTCGCTACCCGCACGCTTCCTTCCATTCCCTTTCTTTTCTTTTTTTCAATATATATCGTAGTATCTTTTTCCTAAATGGCATTAAGCAAATTTTCAACAGCTAATGGCCCCACAAAAACTTTCAAACCACCTATGGCCCCTCCCAAAAACGCCTCCTGACATATCAGATGCTCTGATAATCTCAGAAACAACATTCACTTTGTCTTGACTAAAACTGTGAAGCGGAAAAAATAATCAATCTCCAAGCATCTAGAAATCTCAGAATATCCTAGTTGATATGGCGTTTTCAAATCTCAGAGTCTCCGATTGTCAGAAACGCCAATTCGAACGACGTATTCTGAAATTCTCAGGGGCGATGAGGTTGAAGAACGCCATATCAAATGATTTATATTTTTTTGTGTTTCGTAGTTTTATACAAGTCAAAATAAATTACGTTTTTTGAGGGTCCTGAAATTTTGCTTAAGGGCGATTTAGGACAAAAGATGATACTACCTCCGATCCATATTAGTGGACACAACTTTGTCTAGATACACATGTATCTAATCTAAATACTTAACTAGATACATATGAATTTAGACAAAGCTATGCCTACTAATATGGATCGGAGGGAGTAGTAATATCTCTCTCGTCAGTGGCACGCATAGGTCTTCTCTGCGTAGAGCTTTGTTGATTTCTCCGAGAAAGAATTTCTCGGCTAGCCGCATTGCTGCTGCTGAAAGTAATAAAGTGTGACTCGGACGACCGCTACGTCCCCCTTCAAGTCTTCTGGTCCTAGACAGCAACAACGTCTCCATCCATGGATATGTCCGATCCAGCTTCTGGCTCCCATGGATGCACCGTGCTTGGCTCAGGTGACTCCAACAAGTTCACTTCACACACCATGCATGCTTGCAGCAATCCCCAAATCAAAAGAAAATAGAAATTTTCTCAAAAAAATAAAAAGCAAAGCAAAACCTCTTGCAGGGGAGTACAAGACAAAGCCCCTCCATAACAAATTGTTCATTTCTATGTAATCATCATCATTTCATTCATACCCATGCGCCCAAGTAGCCGAATCTTATTGATTAAAGAAATATCCTATGTAAGGAGACATCTCAGCGTAGCTGCGGCGGATAGTGGATGACAATAGAATAAAATAGTCTGACATGAAGAAGAGGCGACATTCTTCAGCATATAAAAATGGACTGTGGAACCTTTTCAAGAAAAAAGGAAGCCGTTCACTAATCTTCTCTCAATCTACAAGAACATCGTATTGTCAGACTTTTCGATCTTCTAAGACATTTGTCTATACCAACGATCTGACGTCGTTGATTACGTAAGCACGATATAAGTAGTCAAAACAGTGACTGATACAATCACTAAAAGATCTCTGCAAAATCAAACGAAACATTAGAGTCCTCCCAAAATCGTTCTCTCACGTGCCGCTGTTCGCACCTCAGTGTCCATTCACTCCTCTAATCTTTATCTAAAAAATTCACTCCTCTAATGAAGAAATTCAAGTTTTTTTACATGTATGTTTGATTCGGAACCAATAGCTAACCATCGCATGTGTTTTTGGATCGGACCAATCTAGCTAAGCAACTTACTCCCTCCGTTTTTTAATATAAGATGTTTTAGCATTTGTCCACATTCACATGTGTATAAATGTACGTAGACATGTTTTAGTATGTGTGTTCACTTACTTTACTATGTATCTAGACAACATGTGTAACCCCTAAAACATCTTATATTAAAAAACGGAGGGAGTACATTTCAACCCTGTATCCAGAAAGGTTGCATGCAATGACATCATTGCATACGTCAGCGATTAAACAACAAGCTTAGCTGTCTGATTTCCGTATACTCCTATCTGCAACATGCTTATACATGAAATTCAATCGAAGTGTGGAACATAATGAACGATTTGATTTCAACTTGACACGGGTCGACAATTAACGTACTCCCTCTTTTTCCAAATATAAGATATTTTAGATATTTCATATGTTTACTAGATGGGGACTGAAATGAGTAAACATAACACTAAAACATGTCTAGATATATAGGTACATATGAATCTGCAAAAGGCCAAAACACCTTATATTTTGTAACATAGGGACTAGAATCTCTGTGTGAACATGTATGTACTAGCTAGATGTATCAACAATGCATGCATACAGTTATATGAGAAAGGACTTGGCATGAGTATAACAAAATTCATGGAGGTACGCTTGGATGGTCACTCACCCGTGAATTTCGTAACTACTACAAAAGTGATAATTATATGGTTGAGTGACCTCGAAGTTTTTAATTGCGATTTGGTAGCTCAGATGTCACTAAAAAAACAAAATCTTTATACATCCACCAGGATAGGCGCAAAACGAAGCTCACATGTCACCGACAAGAAAAAAAAACATATAGTTTTTTTCTTTTTTATGTCATGTTTTTCTCTTTTTTTCTGATTTTAAAACCGGATGAAAATTTTCATTGTGTAATATGTGAATATTATCTAAGCCTTGTGAACAATTATTTCGTAGTACCGGAATATTTGCTGAACCCCGGGAATAATTATTTCCAAAGATGTGAACATTTTTTGAATGTCGTGAACATTTTTATTAACCAAATGAACATTTCATGACCCCGAGAACAATTATTTTGAACTGCGCGAACAAGGTTCGAACCACGTCACCAATTATTCTGAAGTGTGTGAACTTTTTTTTCATTTCACTGGAACATTTTTTATCTATAGGAAAAAGGGAAAATTGGAACTTATAGCGGTTCAAGTGCATCTTATTTTTTATTTTTTATGTTCATGAAGTGTATTTTGCTTTCAAAACAATGCAGTTCACCGTCTTAAAATATAAACTTTCCATTTCCAGATTGCATGTTATGATTATATCAACCTTAAACATTTTTTTAAAGCTTTTCGTTACGTTTTTTCCATTGCGTTGAAGTATAGTGCTCATAGTACGTGAGACGGTGAGAGATTGAAATGTTTCTTCAGTACACCACCGTGAAACGAATTGCGAAACGAAAAAGAAACAGTAAATGGTCCGAACCCACAAACCGTGGCTGTGGGGAAAAACGTTTTAAAAAGCAGTACTCCCTCCATTCAAGGAAGGATTTCTCAATTTTCTCTAAATTTGCAACCATGTAGATACATGCAAATTTAGAAAAAGTGAAAATCCTTTTATGAACGGAGAGAGTAGTGTTTTTTAAGTGGGCCAAAGCCCACAGTTTTAACAGGCTGTGGTCGCCAGGCCCAGATATTTGGTGTCATGCAAGCAGGTCGAATCGTCCGAAAAACGAAAACAAAACGAGGAGGAGATGCAGGAGCTCGGGAGGTGGTTTGGTGAGTGGTTGTGGCTCCAGTTGGACTTGGAGCTGATTGGCTAGAATCGGATAATGTTATACTCACATGGATCATAAATGTTTTCTTGAGATTTGGCTAAAAAACCAGAAATGCTGTCGCCCAAATATCAAATTCGATTCTTGCATTCGAATATGCTCGTCCCGGTGTCGTCTGTATATTCGCGCGAGGCATCTGTTAGACTGTTACCGGAGTCACTCGAATATGCCGGTGCAGTCGGATGCCAAATGTGAACTTCTCTGACTCTGCACACTCCCTCTCCTACTCTTCTTTCTTCCTCCCCGTTGCGAGCGCTGAACTCTATCGATTCAGCCAAAGCGAGGAGAGGAACACCGGAAGAGGATCAATCACCGCGAGGGGATGGCGGGGGCGGCGTCCATCCTCGTCGTCTCCAACCCGCCTCGCGCTCTAACCTCTCCGCCGCCGTCACGCCCAAAGACTGCGTTTTTTCCCCTCCGTCGCCGCCTCCTCCAATCCCCGTCGCCATCCCCATCCTCATCGTGTAGCACCAGCGCCTCCTCCTCGTCCTCGTTGTGGCCGGTCCTCCTGCGGGAGCGGGACGACGTGCTGGACGAGCAGGACGAGCCCCCGCCGGCCTCGGAGGCCGACTCGCGGCCCCGCCGCATCGCGCTCTTCGTCGAGCCCTCCCCCTTCGCCTACGTCTCCGGATACAAGAACCGCTTCCAGAACTTCATCAAGCACCTCCGCGAGATGGGCGACGAGGTCATCGTCGTCACCACCCACGAGGGCGTGCCCGACGAGTTCCACGGCGCCAAGCTCGTCGGCTCATGGAGTTTCCCTTGCCCCTGGTATCAGAAGGTCCCGCTCTCGCTCGCCCTCAGCCCCAGGATCATCGGAGAGGTAGCTAGGTTTAAGCCCGACATTATCCACGCCTCCTCCCCTGGAATCATGGTACCGTACTGACCGATTTCATTTCTAACTTTCCTTCAAACAATTGCCCGACAGTTACTATTATTACTGTTCAGGATTTCATCTCTCTTTTTCACGAATTGAATTGTATTATATTTATAGGTGTTCGGCGCCATGATCATATCAAAGTTGCTATGTGTCCCTCTAGTAATGTCCTACCACACTCATGTTCCAATGTGAGTTGACTTCCCTTCTCAATTCATACCCCTCATTTAGGAAATAAAACAGCTTCCAACTTGCCAACAGCTAATATCTTTCAACACAAGGAGAAAAAGAACTTGTGTGCCACAACTATAACTGCAACTAGACCATTTCATCTTCTGCTCGTAGCTGAAAAACACCATCGTTAGTATTATGTGCATTTTGTCAATGACACCTACAATCCAAGGCGGTTTGGGTTTGTTTATCCAGCTATACAGAAGAGCTGATCCTCTTTATTTCTGGCAGTTATATACCCAGATATACATTCAGCTGGCTTGTCAAGCCCATGTGGCTAATTATAAGTAAGTTCTTACTTGTTTACTGCACAAATATATAACCTCCATTGCCAGACTAGCCAACTGATACAATTTTCCCTTGTTACAGAATTCTTACACCGAGCTGCGGATCTCACACTTGTACCATCAGTTGCTATTGGCAGGGATCTTCAAGCTGCCCGTGTTACAGCAGGTTTGCACAAACATGCATACTGCTTCCATGTTATTTTACATCCAACATCTTCCTCTCATGGTGCATGTTTCCAGCTAATAAGATACGCCTATGGAACAAGGGTGTGGATTCAGAAAGCTTTCATCCTCGCTTCCGTAATCAGGAAATGCGTTCACGGCTAACGTATGTAACCTTCTTTGGTCAGCTGGTCCATTTGTCATGCAGTTGTAATGATGCTAACGGGTTCTTGCCTTACCAAATATGTAGAGAAAATTGCTGAATGAATTGAGATGACCAAATATATCCTTCATGTGCCCAACTTTGTTGCTTGTATGTTTCTTCTATTATGTCAGGAATGGTGAACCAGACAAGCCACTGATAATCTATGTTGGACGCTTAGGGGTTGAGAAAAGCTTAGATTTTCATAAGAGGTGAGCTCATCGCTTGTCTGATTATTAATTCTGCGGTGCAAACTGAATGACATGCATGATAAAACCTTACTGCTCGTGTTCCCCTATTGTTACCATAATATTTTGTTGACATAATTTAAATTTTGATCTTTTTTTCACTCAAATCATATCCTGTGCTCACCAAGTATCATTCGCTGCTGACATTGGGTTCTATTTTTCCCAGAGTCATGGACCGACTTCCAGGGGCAAGAATTGCATTTATTGGAGATGGCCCATTCAGGTGTTCAGTGTTATCTCGTAGAAACTAGTTAGCCTCTTCCTTCAGTAGCAACTGCAATAAATGGAGTCTGCTTTAATTGTTGAAATTGCTAAGTACTGATTTCTTCTCTGGAGAAACTCTTGTGTATTATCATGAACTTGCTTCTTTTTTGGTATGGAGAGACTGAAACTTGCTTGTTAGAAAATTACGCGCTGTTGCCATTCTTAACATAGCTAAAAGGCAAGTTCTATAGGACGGCGATTCGACCTGCGATGTTGTATGGCGCAGAATGTTGGCCGACCAAGAGACGACATATCCAACAGTTAGGTGTAGCGGAGATGCGCATGTTGAGATGGATATGTGGCCACACAAGAAAGGACCGGGTTAGGAATGATGATATACGGGAGAGAGTTGGGGTAGCACCAATTGAAGAGAAGGTTGTCCAACACCGTCTAAGATGGTTTGGTCATATAGAACGTAGGCCTCCGGAAGCGCCATTGCATACCGGACGGATAAAGCGAGATGAGAATGTTAAGAGGGGTCGTGGTAGGCCAAACTTGACATGGGAGGAGTCTGTTAAGAGAGATCTGAAGGATTGGAATATCACCAAAGAACTAGCCATGGATAGGGCTGCGTGGAAGTTAGCTATCCATGTGCCAGAACCATGACCTAGTTTCGAGATCTTATGGGTTTCAACTCTAGCCTACCCCAACTTGTTTGGGAAAAAAGGCTTTGTTGTTGTTGTTGTTGTTGTTGTTGCCATTCTTAACATGAGTTTTCCCACTGCAGGCCTGAACTCGAAGAGATGTTTTCAGGAATGCCTGCAGTGTTCACAGGGACGTTGCAAGGGGAAGAACTATCACAGGCCTATGCCAGCGGGGATGTGTTCGTGATGCCTTCCGAGTCAGAGACGCTTGGTTTTGTTGTGTTGGAGGCAATGTCATCCGGAGTCCCGGTGGTCGCCGCCCGAGCTGGTGGTATACCTGACATTATACCTGAGGATCAGGAGGGAAAGACCAGCTTTCTGTACACACCAGGGGATGTGGATGACTGTGTTGGCAAGATTGAGTGCCTCCTCTCCTCTGAAGAGTTGAGAGTGATAATGGGGAAGGCCGCCAGGATGGAGATGGAGAAGTTCGGCTGGAAGGCGGCGACGAGGAAGATTCGGAACGAGCAGTACAGCGCCGCGATTTGGTTCTGGCGCAAGAAGAGATCACAGCTGCTGAGACCCATCCAGTGGGTGGTCCAGAGGATCTTCAGGCCTGCTCCTGCTCCGGCCGTAACGAATCAGTCATAGAAGATTCATCTTAGTCAATTCCTAGAATCAATCATTGAGTTGATTCCATCAGTTTGGTCATAATCGAAAGTAGAATGAATCAATGTGAATATGTAATGCTCGATTAAACTGGAGGCAAGACAAATAAATCCAGTTTGCTCTGGTGGTAGACTGTAAATTTTTGTATCTAACTATCTGTGCTGCGTGCTGTTGTGTTGGCAAGCGGTTGTCCGGTGAATTACGGTTGGAACGGACGGTCTCTGCATGAACTGACTTGTACATCAAAAGTTTGCACTCATGTCCATGTGAAAGTTCCGTCATTGTTTCCACGGTTGCTATACGGATGATCTTGTCTTGGGCTCATATCACGATGGAACATGTTCAGGCTCTGTTTGTTTTTAGAATTTTTTTAGTGATATGTGGGGATAATCCACACAGGGATTAGGTGAAACCCCTACCTTCACTCAATCCCCACAATTCCCCTCCCAGCCCTCTTCCCTTTCAATCCCTTTCCTCAACTCATTTCTTTTATACATATGTGAAAAGAGCCTCTAGAAACAAACGGAGCCTAAACACAGTAGAACAAACAGAGCCTCGGGAAGGTGGTGACCCCAGGTTGTGGTAGAACACGGTCACACTTGTGGTAGAACACGTTCACACTGGGGTAGAAGGGTTTAAGCTCCATATGTCCATGGAGAGATAAAAGTTAGGTTCGTGCAATGGCAACAAATCAATGGAGGCGTTGTTCTTTGACATTTTGACATTAGTGCCGCTTTTTTCCCATTTTTGTGTGAATTCAGTACTGCCTTTTTCCTTTTACAAAAGAAAGTTATGGCGCGAGTGGTATGAAGGAGGCATTTTGACGGGAGCTGAGATGCTGAGATGTAGAGTGTCGGGTCCACAATGCAGGGGCATAGTGCACGGAGCAGAGACATGGATTGATCGAGCCGAACTTCTCTTCTTATTCTCCCCCTTTCGTTTCTCTGGCCCCTTCTTTGAGAGTCGATGAGTTCCCCCGACCTCTCTCCCCCTCTCTTTTGGCGGCCTCGCCAGCCGGAGTGGGAAGGGGAGAGGAGGTCGCCCCCTCCTCTGCGTAGTAGTACAAGGTTTTAGGAGTATGGTGCTATGTGGATGGAAAAATGGTCGTCGGAGCAATCGAGCGACTCCTGGTGGCTATTGGTTGTTGGTAGTGTGGTGCCTTATCGGGGTGCTCCGCAGGGCAGAGCCAAAGATGGAGGGTGAGCTCCCTGTGGCCTCCCCTCTAAAGCTCAATTGGGCCCTAGATCTGAAGATGGCTGGCACTGGTGTGCCCTCCTTCCTGCACCACCGAGGTGGGGGAGCGATGGAGGTGGCCACAGCGCCACATTCGACCAGATCTATTGGTCAGGGAGTCTCGACTGCAATTTTGGAGAACTTCTGGAACACATCCTCAGCGGTACCTCCACGATGGTTATATATCATCCATCTGCTGACTCTAATGGTTGTCGGGCGGCCCCTCAGAAGTATGATATTGGCCTTGTGCTAGTGCAATCTCATCTTCTCCCTCTTGGTTTGATGTGGGGTATGTCCCCGCATTCACGGATTTGACGGCGAATCGACGAAAAATAAAAAGGGGAAATGATGAACACGAACGCGAAAGCGGAAGATACACGAGAGGTAGCCTTGGATCGCAACCACAAACCTACCTTGCTCTTGATGGCACATTTTCTTCACCGGTGGACCAACCAGACCAATGGAAACCCGAAGAAGAGATTGCAAGCGCTCGGTAGATTCCTGGGGGAGGAGAGACACTGACGGTAGAATCCCATGGGAGAGACCGACTATAGTAGAATCCTCACACCAAGAGAGACTAAGCACAAGGAGAGGCCTTGGTACAACTCAAAAGAAGATTGTACAGAAAAAACTTGGAGAAATCCACAAAGGGATCATAGGAGCACATGCTCTAGGGTTTCAGATCTATTCTAACTCCCAAACTGAGGAGGGGTTATATTTATAGTACCAGGCGAAAGGGCAAGGGATACAAGTCCCGGAGGGCCAAATCTGCGTGTAAGGAGGAGGTTGTCGGATTGTCCGACACTTTTGGTGTGGAGAGTCTGAAGCATAAAGCTTCTCGGCTTCAGCTCGTAGTGGCGGGCGTCGTCAGGAGCCAGACAGTTCGGCATCTCATGTCGGACAACTTAACAGTGCATCCGGGGTCGATTCTAGGCTCAGACTAGAAGTCTGATGCGTCCTGTCGGACAATCCGACGTAGCACCACAACGTTGTCGAACATGCGCTGGACATGTCCGACGTGTTTCCGACGCTCGCACATAGGAAACTTAGGTGCCTGATCCGGGGCCAGGGTTTTCTTCCCCATTTTCTTCTTCATCATCTCCTTGTTGCCCATCTTCATCTCCGTCTTCCAGACTTCCTTGTAAGTCTTCGTGGGGCAAGATCAAAGCCACACGACGATAGGAGTGATGCCACCTTATCTTGCAATGCTTTGATTAGGGTTCTTGTCATTGGACCAACAGTTGTATTGGGCGTGGCGTGTTGTTGTTGTTGTTAGGACACCCCCTATCATGGTTGGCGTGCCAAATGGGAGGGTTTTCTACAACTTTGTTGCGCCGTTCAACACCTTCATGTCTCCAAATGAGGTCGTCCTCAGAGAAGGCGCGTGTGGCCGTGGTGTCGAGCTCGTCTTCATTGGCGGTGGCGAAGGACCCGATGGCATTCTACATTTCCTGTTTAGGATCTTTTTTGTGAAAGTTGAGGACTGCAATGTAATTGCTTTTTTATCTTGAGGTCCTCTGTGTAATATGTGGCCCACCTCCTACCCATGTTCATAAAAAGATTGTCGGGCCCACGGCCCCGGGGGTGCGCAATTGCAATCACTCGCTCAGAAAATATCTGCCTCCTCTACCCCCTGGGCCTGCGATCGATCTCGTCCTGGTCTCGTCTCGTGGTTACCGTCACCTCTCCTGTCTCGTCGTCTCCCCCAATCCTATCTCCCCCCCCCCCCCCCCACAGATTCCAGCAAATCCTAGGTAGGATTCCCTCCTCGCCATGGGTGAGCCGCCGAGCAGAGAGGAATCCCGTTCATCCTTCCCCAACTCCGACGACGACGAGCCGGAGACCTCCGGATCGGGACAAGGACTCGGACGCGGAGGTGGAGAGGATGCCCATCGCCCGCAGCCTCTGCGCCAGCAGCTCGTGGGGGCCTGCCGCGCCGACGACCGGCTCAGGCCCCTCCTCACCCTCAACGTCTCCTGCTCCGCCGCCGAGAACCGCTTCATCTCTCACCTCTCGCAGGTGTCCTTTCCTACCCGCTTGTGTGCTCTCGTATGCCGTCGGTTAACTCGCTTCTCACCTCATCGGTCGGCTTCGGCGCAGCACTTCGAGGTCTCGGAGGTGGGCATGCTCGCCAGGTGCCTCTGCGTTCCCCTCGTCTCTCTGCGCGTCGGCAAGGTCGACCGCCACGGCCCCCTCCTCTGCCCAACAACCACCAGGTAGTCAACCTCAAACTTAGTAACTTCATCTGTTCTGCGGCGTAGAATTGGATTACTTCAGCACAACATCAATATCAGCTATCAGAGAAACACGCGCATGGTGACTTCTCTCTTAGATAGATTGCCACCGCTGTGTGTAGCACAAAAAGTTTCATCAATCAAATGATTAAAATTGTAGGGCATGTCTAGTTCGTTCGTTTGTTCATTGTCTATTTCTAGCATGTCTGACTGTCGCATGTATAGCTTGGCCGTGGCCACGTACTTCTTCTACCTGTCTGAGAAGTTGCATCGTTTGTCAATTTTTCCCTCACTGGGACACTAAACTTTTTGCCGACACGGCTGACTTTTCTTTTTAGTAAATTAAGCCACCTTTGTTTATGAATCATCTGATATGTATATAAACCAACTGTTGTTGATCTGCCAAATGAATTGGAAATTGTAAAAGGAAATGTATCATCATGTAGTTGTACTGGTGATTTTGGAAAACCGTGTGTTACTATATCCATTTGATGTGGTAAACATTGTGTACATTCTACGTTGTTGCATCACTTTTTTACTTAGCAGTATGTTGGTGCACCACAAGTCGCCAGACTGTTGCATTTCATGTTATAAAATCTAGTCACACGGGTCAGTCTGCTTTGGTGAACCTCCTCATAGTTGCATGGCAATTGCAAGTCAGACAAGTGTCATGATTCTGTAAATTGTTGGGTACGACTACCATCTCCAATCCACAACAAACTGACCACTGTTCCTGTTCGTCTGTAGTTGCCCTTTTCATATCATTACTCCATTCCAGTTATAACTTACTTCATGCAGCTACCGCGCTGTGTTGTAACATGTGTTTTTTTCACATGATTTTATTCTTGCAGTTATCTCTGCTATTTTAGCATTTTCTCTGCTTTCAGTATTAACATGATGTTTCTTCTTGTTCATGTACTTCATGACACATAATAATTTCTTTTTGAGTAGAAGTGTTTTCAACCATCCCACCTAATTAAGAAGGATGCATGCTAGAGATTGTTGATTCTAGGATTACATGTTGCATCTTATTAGTGATGACATTGTTCATCCACCAAATAAATATATGTTTCCATTTGTAGGTTATTTGGGCTTGTGTTCTCTGATATATGAGGAAAGAGAAGGTAGTTCCTCTCATGGCCTTACGGTATTATGTTACCTGAATTGATAATGACTCATCAAAGTCATGATTGCAGTCTTATATGAGATTGGATCAGTAGGATACTTGACTACATGATACTTAAGATGAAAATTTTGATGGCATTTCAAAGAGTCTGATATCTCATTTGTTGATATTCTTACATATTTCCTGTGTTGCAGTTATCATGTTTATGTTTTGTGGTTGCAGCTACCTTATTGCAGGCTCCTCCAGTATTATTAGTTTACGGAGTAGTTTACTATTTGCTTCACTGCACACAATTTGTGATACATGCCTATGTAAAATATGCTCACACCAATATTTATTCTAAAACTGGTTATCTTATGCTCAAAAAGATGTTCCTTTCATGAACTGTTTTCTGTTTGCTAGCTGTGTGTCCGCCCCCCTGTAAAGATACCACGGCATACTTGATGTACCCTGTCTCTACTTTGCTACATATGTCTTTTTTTAATTCCCCATGGAAGCTGTTTATCAACATTTCTACGATTGGCAATCATTTCTTTCCATCTTTCAGTTCAAATTGATTGAGGCTTCGCCTTAAAAATGGAGCTCACTGTCTGTAAATGACTATGGATGGTTCGTATTTACTTTGTCCTAAATTTTCACACTATGTTCTACAGATACTGTCCTCCGCAAATTGAAATTTACTTTAGATTTGCTCATGTGCAAGTAAAATCACAACTCGGCAGTGCTATTATTTGTCAAAAGTAGCCTAAATGGTATAATTCATGATTTGTTGCATCCTGAAAAAAACATTGAACGATGCATGATTCTTTCTTCACGAACTCGCATCAAACAGTGGAGGGAACTAGCTGCAAACACTTGGCCCCATCTCGTTTCCTAGACTATCTGTATTAAATTCTGCGACTTACTCCGATGAAAAGGCAAAGCTGCTGTTTTTATTAACAAACATTTGTAAAATACTGTAATGTTGTATTTGTGTTCGATTCTCTTGACTTATTTCGATTAAAAGGCAAAATCTGCTATATTTATTAAGTCTTTCAAGTACTATATGTTGGTACTTACTGTATGAAGGTTTACCCATGATACGATGCTGAGCAACATAGATTTTGCACTATCCTCCAGTATTTCCTGTGGAAATCTACTTGTGCGTTTAGGTCTCAATGATCTATGGATCTATCACTTATCTCTGTGTTCTTTCCCATGGCTATTCCTTGCATTCAAGGATGTCTTCAATGTAATCTCCTTTAAGTCATAGCCATTTTTTTATTGAAGTTCCTCTGTGATCTGAGATCTCATTTAGTGGATTGTGTGCTTTTGTGGGAGCAAGACACCGAACTGTTGTGATACTTAAAAAATATAATTTCTCTTATTTTATCTCTTCATAACAGTAATTCAGGAGTCTCATATGTACTCATTTCCTATGTACAGAGGGAAGCTGAGCCTTGGCCTTCTGCCTTCATCGAGCATGCGCCTTACCTTCACTGGTGATGATGGTCATTCAGAGCAACTAGCACTCTTAAACGATGGTTTTGAAGTTTCAGAAGTCGGGGTTGAAGAAATATCAGCTGATAATTCTGGACGGTCTTTCCTCGTCAGGACTTCAGAATCTAAAACATTTTACTACTGGTGTGCTGAAAAGTCAAAGGAATGTGGAATGGAGCTTCTTGCAAAGGTTTGTACTTTGTAGCTGCTGCCAACTTATCGTGTCAATGTACAAAAAAAAAAAAACATGTGCAGTGTTTACTATGATGTGCCACATCTACTACGGAGAGCAAACTCCAAGAACTTGAGCCTATCCTCATGAAACAGAAACTGTGATATATATTTAGTCCGTCATTCAAAGTATGCATATAATGGCAGTGTGCTGATTTTCTGTCTGAAAATTTTGATACAGATGAAAAATCTACTTCAGAGAAGGCCAACCCTCTCCGATCTCACAGGCATCTCCAATTCACGACTTGATGCTTTTGTTACTAATTTACATGCTTATCTTCTTGCACCAAGTATTGGAGATGCTAAATCGTTGGGATCATCTAGCGCCCTCCTCAGTGTTTCAAGCTCAAATGGCCAACTTTTGCAACCCCCATCAGTCGTTTCCAGGTCCTCGAGGTCTCGCACCTTTGCCTCTAATGCAACAAAAGCAAGTTTGATCGGTCAAGCCAGTCTGAGCCCTAGGTCCAGCACTTTTAAAGATGGGGTGACAAGGACCTCTTGTGCTAAGGTTGTTGGGAAAGAGAAGCTGAAGTGGTGTGGGGAATGGTTAGGCCCATCAACTGCTCCGACCGATGCAAATCCTTCGATAGGAAAGAGTGTTAGCCCTGATTCAACCAGTGAGGTGTGTGATGGGGATTGCTCAAAAGATAGTGTGACTCCAGCTCCTTCAGACTTGCCTCTTTCATTTCCCTTGCTGCCACCTCTATTTCCTTTTTCGACTCGATGTCCACTCCCTGAAGGTTCTTCAGAGAATCCCTTTAAGCCTTACTATTGCTGGTGTCCGCCATGCCCATCATCACTGCAGTACAGTGTGACCCCTCTGCACATGCCAGTTACATCTGTAGAACCGTTGTTTCCCCAACCACCTTTGAGGTCACTGGTATCAAATGAACAACCATCTGCTTCATCATTTTCTGCAAAGCTGGATACAACTGATGCACCTTCACTTAATTTTCCATCAGTACTGCACGATCCTTTGATTCACCTGCCACTTCCTACTTCAACTCTTGTTCCCCTGCATGGTTCTATGGTTTCAACATTTCCATTGCTTCATCTGCCGTTTCCTACTTCACCACTTGTTCCTGTGCATGGTTCACAGGTTCCAACATTTCCTTTGCTTCACCTGCCACTTCCAACTTCACCACTTGTCTCACTGCATGGCTCACAGGTTCCAGCGTTCACACCGCTGATGTCTGATCCTATTGTGCATGTCCCAGTGATTGATATGTGTTCCTCCGGTCAGGCTTATCTTGTGAGTTGTGGGCCTTCTATAAGTTCAGCTATTCCCCTGCTCCCTAGCTTGAACCCTCTGATTCCAGAAACAGAATCGCTGGTTGAGAGAAGTGCCAGGGAAACACTAATGAGGCTTATAGCTTCGGCACCACCGTCAAGCCACCCCCAGCTGGTCAACATTCTCCCTGCAGTCCTGACTGATGTGCCTGAAAATATTTCTCGATCTCCTAATGTAAGTCCAGGGATTGTTGTAGCCAACTCGAATTGATTTTGTCTTCTCACGTGGCTTATCTCTCCTTCCTCTGTTTAATAGGTGAACGTGCATGTTGGTGTCCATCGCAACGACATACTTCTTAGTTCATCTTGGGGTGCTAATGTGATCGGAAGTGGGATTGCAGCCATGGAGATGCACTCGGAGGAGGAGGTTTCCGGTGGGCATGATGCCCATACAATGGTTTCATTTACGGAGTTTGATGATGTCAATGGAGACCGTGATCAGCCCCATTTCAGGAGAATGTAGTTTGCACACAGGGATTGTCTCAAGCTCTTTGTGGGTATGAGATGTAAAAATATTTTGAACGGCAGTTGTACCACATGGTAATGGGGTATGGGGTGCACGCAGCCTGTTTCCTATGGTCTCTGTCCAGCTAAACGGCCGATTTGGTTCGTAAATGTAATCAGTTGTCTCTACTGTATTTTAATTTGGCAAACAAACGGCAAAGCTAGTATTTGCTCGTGCGCAGTTCCTTGTTCGTGTTATGTGGTCAGTACTTTATTTTTATGTACATATGTGACAGTAGCTAGTACTTTTGTGCGTCCGGGAATCTGGGGTTCTGTCATTATGCAGACGATATAGTTTAGCCAGAGCTCGTAAATACGTCCAACAGTTCTTGAAAATGTTCTCGGAAACATGACGTTTGACAGTAACATATTTTCACTCCAAAAAGACAGTTACATTCTACTATATATAAAAGGGGGAAGAATCCGCCCTCCCTCAGCACGCCACGTCGCCGTCAAACCGTGGCCGTCCGATCCGCGTGATAGACGGCCCAGATGCGGCCACGTCCCCCCGAACCCCCCGCGACACGTCAGCCGGTCACCCACCGGTCGCCCGGCGCGCAGCCGGTCGCCCACCCGGTCGCCATGCCATCTTGCCAAAAAACCCTCGCACTTTCGCATATTCGCATGAATTTCAACGTTTCCCGCTGCGGGAGGACCTACACACGAATTTCCCAAATATTGAGGTAATCCATGGGCACGGCGAGGTGCGCCGTCGGCGGATCTACTACCTCGCCGCTAATCGGCCGCCGATACGTCTCACACCCGTCGGAATCCACCCCGCCGTCCGCGCGTTGCTCCGCCGCATCCGCTCGCCGCCGGCGCCGCTCCGGTGACCAAAAACGAGCGGCGCCACCACCTCTCGCCTCCCCGCGACGGGACGCATCCGCCGCGGCCACAGTCGCATCCCAGAACGCGCGGACGCGCCGCCGGTGTGCTCGCCTCCGCCGCGGCAGCTCCGGCCACAATGACGTCACCGTGACGTCACCGTGGGCCTGGGCTGCGGCGTGGGCTTCCTGCTGGGCTGGGCGGCCTGTTTGGCGCCTGCCTCAGGCTTTTTTTTTCCCTCTCCTCTCTGTTTCCTTTTTAAAATTTACACAAACTTTCATATTTTTTCAAACACCAATTTAAATCAATCCAAACAAAAAACCCACAAATTACAACTAATTCGAAACCAACACTGCAGAAACTTTTGTATCTCCCAAAAAAAAACTTACAAATTCAAATAATACGTAAGGCCTCATTTAACTTCCATAATTTTGCAAACACAAATTTAAACCAATCCTAACAAAAAAACTACAAATTACAAACAAATCGAAACCAACAATTCATAAACTTCTGTACCTCCCAAAAAAAAAACGAAACTTACAAATTCAAATAATGTGTAAGGCCTCATTAATATATTAAAAAAACACGAAATAAAAACATTCAGTTTACTAATTACAACAGAGTTTAAAATAATTATTTCCCCGTTCCTCCTTTTTCTTTTTCTATTTTTGGAAACTTCTATACATTTCCAAATACAAATTCAAATCGGTCCAAACTAATTTCCACAAATTCCAAACAAATCTAAACCACCTTTCAAAAACTTTGGAGGGAAAAAAATAAATCCCCTCTCATTATGGTGTCAAACAAAAAAGAAAAACATCAAAAATGTCCACAATTTTTTCCCCAAACAATTCTACATAATTCTAAATATGATTTTGCATTGATTCTAAATAATGCGAACTAAAATTTAACAAACGCCCACCTCTTTTTCCCCGAAAAATAGCCCGACATGCAGATTACCAATTCAACACATGTTCTCCGAAAAAATTGGCGAACATATTAACGGGATCACATAAAAATAAATATGCACGAGCAAAATTCAAAATTCATATACCCATGTGCTCCACAAAATTGTATTCACTGTATACAACAAAAGGAATTCAAATGCGCCAAACTATTCAAAAACTGAGTGAAAAACTGAGTGATTTCCGAATTTAAACAGTTTTCGAAACTGTCAACTCACAGCAAATTTGCGTTTGAACGATTCAAAATTTAAACCCACGGGCGCGGCGGAGCCCGCGCTCAGTCCCCTAGTCTTTCTTAAAGCTTTGACTACCGGTATTGCTGTATACATTTTGGTTTTTTTTTGCGAAACACAACTGTCGACGAATATTTCGCATAAATGAGAAACACCAATGTCAAATGTGAGATTTGAACTCTGGTGGGTTGGGTACAACCGCCCTCTTAACCATCCTACCACAGACAGATTTTCGTACACATATTGGGTTTGAACGGTGGAAATAATGCTAGATTTTGATTTCTCCAAAATGTATTTTGTATATCATAAATATCTTGCGTTTTATACGTGAATATGATTATATCCTGAAAAAATTAACGGTCAAAATGATACTTGAAAATGTGTGTGAGCAGCTTTCCGAAATAAAAAATATCTCTCTTGAGGAAATTAGTTATGATGCCAGGTAATAGCTCAAGGGCACAAATCGCTCTTGAGTAAGAGATTATATTCTTGGCTATCTCAATATTACTTTCCATAAGAACTTTGTATCGTCCGTGCAAGATTAATGTACTCCCTCCGATCCATATTAGTGGGCATAGCTTTGTCTAAATTCATATGTATCTAGTCAAGTATTTAGACTAGATACATGTGTATCTAGACAAAGTTGTGCCCACTAATATGGATCGGAGGTAGTATTAATTTTTTCCGGAACACAGTACGATGTAGACGCTCACATATACGCGCCTACACTCAACCATATGAACGCACACACGTACACCCTACCCCTATGAGCACCTCTGAAAGACTGGGCTGACGGATCAGGTCTTGAGATTGACGAAGTTACCACAGGTGTCTCGCTGTCACGGGAACATCGTCTCCCACTGAATAATATTCTGCCTATATGAGAAACACCAGCGTCAAATCTAGTATTTGAACTCTGGTGAGTTAGGGATACAACCACGCTCCTAACCATCCTATCACAGACAGGTTCTGATAAATGCATTAATCTGCGCATCCTAATTAGCTCTCGTGATGAGGATGATCAACATATTCCATAGGGTCGAAAAGGATACGACACGTTGGGTTGCCTCGAACTCTTATTGGAAGTAGTGACCCATGTCGTCATTCATTTTTATGTTCGCACATTCATGAATAAAACTCTCGGTGTGTGTTGGGCAGAAATGTTGTGAAAAATTTATGGATTTTAAAATAGTTTTTACTACCGAGCTGGATACCGATTCGATATAGGCCAGTTAGACCACATGGCTACGATACGGAATACAAATACCGACTCCGGTACACGTGGAATAACCTGACACCTATATCAACGTACCAATGTAGTATGAGCGAGGATTATGCGCCACCCTGAACAATCTGACGCCCTATATCAACGTACCTATTTGAAGTGAAAAGTTCAGTTTCAACCATAGTGTAACTGAAAAATATTCAATTAATTTATTTTCAGCAAAACGGTTTTGCTAATTCTCAATTGATTGAGAAATAGCTTAGCGCTCAGTCGAATCATCCGCCCTTCATCCAGTGCGTCGCGATTCGTGCAAATCCTAGACTCCTTCCTCGCGACGACGACGGCGCCAAGCTGAGCCGGAGCCGCCGCAGCTGCGGCTGGCCACGGCGGAGGCTGTGAAGGCGAGGAGCAACTTAACTTTTTTTGGGGGGGGTGGGGTAGGGTGGGGGGGTGGGGGTGCGGGTTCGCTGGCGCCGGAGAAGAAGGGGCGAAGGTTATAGGGATGGCCGGGGCGGCGACAGACCAGCGGAGGAGGGGCACGGGGCAGGGCGGGGTGGATGGCGGTTAAGCCGACGGTGGTTGTGGGGGAAGCGAGCTCGCCGGAGTTGAGAAAGAAGAGATGACGTCAGCCGACTGAAAACTAACTTAGTTCTTAGTCAACTGCGCCCTAGGCGGACCCAAAAACTAAGAAAAACAGTTGGTACCATTGTGAAGTATACTGATGCATTCTGGGCCGTGAATAGTTTGCCTCAACTATGACTATACCGAAACGGAGCTTGATATCGATTCGAATACGCCAGCTAGACCGCAATTATAGGTACGATACGGAATACAGATACCGACTCCGGTACGTGTGGAATAAACTGACGCCTATATCTACGTACCAATGTATGAGCGAGGATTATGCGCCGCCCTGATCTAGGTTATTGATTGATCGCACAGATCTCATCAGCAATGGCGGCAGGCGATGGAGACGGCGCGACGACCATGGACGGGACGACGGATCTTTCCGGCAAGCCGGCGGTGAGGAGCAAGACAGGGGGGTGGAGGGCGTGCCCCTTCATCCTGGCCAACGAGTGCTGCGAGCGGCTGGCCTACTACGGCATGAGCTCCAACCTAGTCAACTACATGATCAACCGCCTCCACCAGGGCAACGCGGCCGCCGCCACCAACGTCAACAACTGGTCCGGCACCTGCTACGTCATGCCCCTCCTCGGCGCCTTCGTCGCCGACGCCTACCTCGGCAGGTTCCGCACCATCGCCGCCTTCATGGTGCTCTACATCGCCGGCCTCGTGCTCCTCACCATGAGCGCCGCCGTGCCGGGCATGAGGCCGCCCGATTGCGCCGACTGCCATCCGACTGGGGGCCAGAGCGCCGCATTCTTTGCCGCGCTCTACCTCATCGCCGTTGGGACCGGCGGGATCAAGCCATGCGTGTCCTCCTTCGGTGCTGACCAGTTCGACGATGCCGACCCGCGCGAGCTGCGGAGCAAGAGCTCCTTCTTCAACTGGTTCTACATGTCCATCAACGTGGGCGCCCTCGTCGCCTCCTCGGTGCTCGTCTGGCTCCAGATGAACGTCGGCTGGGCTGGGGCTTCGGCGTCCCCGCCGCCGCCATGGCTGTCGCCGTCATCAGCTTCCTCATGGGGAGCAAGCTCTACAGGTTCCAGAAGCCCGGGGGCAGCCCGCTCACTAGGATGCTGCAGGTCGCCGTCGCCGCCTGCAGGAAGTCGCGTGTGCCTCTGCCCGCCGACTCCTCCCTGCTGCACGAGGTGGCGTCGCCGGACGGCAAGGCCGCCATTGAGGGCAGCAGGAGGCTGGAGCACTCGGAGCAGCTGAGGTGCCTCGACAGGGCGGCGGTGGTGACGGCCAGCGACTCCACGGAAAACCCTGACCCGTGGAGGCTGTGCACGGTGACGCAGGTGGAGGAGCTCAAGAGCATGGTGCGGCTGCTTCCGGTGTGGGCGACCGGCATCGTGATGTCGGCGGTGTACAGCCAGATGACCACCATGTTCGTGCTGCAGGGCAACACGCTCGACCCGCGCATGGGCCCCTCCTTCAAGATCCCCGCCGCCTCGCTCTCCATCTTCGACACCATCGCCGTCCTTGTCTGGGCGCTCGCCTACGACCGCCTCATTGTCCCAGCCGTGCGCCGCGTCACCGGCCACCCGCGCGGTTTCACGCAGCTCCAGCGCATGGGCATTGGCCTCGTCATCTCCATCTTCTCCATGGTCGCCGCGGGGGTGCTCGAGGTCGTCAGGCTCCACGTCGCCGCCACCCACGGCATGCTGGACTCCAAAGACTACCTGCCGATTTCCATCTTCTGGCAGGTGCCGCAGTACTTCATCGTCGGAGCTGCTGAGGTGTTCACCTTCGTCGGCCAGATCGAGTTCTTCTACGACCAGTCGCCGGACGCAATGAGGAGCATGGGTGCGGCGCTGTCGCTCACCACCAATGCGTTGGGTAATTACCTCAGCACGCTGCTCGTCGTCATCGTGACAGCCATCTCCACCAGGAACGGCGGCCTCGGTTGGATCCCGGATAACCTCAACAGGGGGCACCTCGACTACTTTTTTGGCTGCTCGCCATTCTCAGTGCCATCAACTTCTTCGTCTACCTTTGGATAGCAAAGTGGTACAAGTACAAGGCAACAACACCGACTGCACCTGTCCTGGACAATAATTAGAGCACTGCACTGCCTTTGTACTGCTAGATTTCACTGTTTTTTGTAATTAGTTTGATTCATTTCGGATGAACAAAATCGGTCTAAACTTTATTAATATTTTTGGTCTTTTGTCACTGCCTCCTGTCGATGCTGCTTGGATAGGCCAGCACTTGCAACACGATTTACTTTATGTACCAAGCCATTGGGTGCCAAGGTTATCTTTACAATAGAACTTAGCATAAAACAGCATCAGTTTCTGGACGGCCATGCTCTGCATATACTACTAGTACATGTAGAATGGAAACTATACAAGTTTCTGTACATTCTATGGATGTATCTCTATTGTTTCAACACAAAATAAATCACATAGTAGTACAGACAGAGCCGACGGATATTTGTACATGACTGCACGATTATGGCTAAGTTTCAAGGTTGAGTTTGCTCTCCCATAGCAGATCACGGGATTGCTACGCTGCAGCTCCTCTCTCCTGCCAGTGAGAGCTGCCAAGAATCATACTGTTAGCATTCTCATATTTTAAAGAATGAGATCGTATGCAGGTTAAACATGGCTCAGCTACCGAACCTGTACAATAGGTGATATTGACTCACCTGACTACCTGTCACCTTCAGCTACCCTCTGGAAGTGTAATCAACCGGGATCCAGCATCATATTCCAATGCAGTACCACAACTGATAAACAGAAATAGCAATTACAATATAAACCAAAAAGCGCATAGGATTCACAGGTGGCTTTAATAATAAGAATAACACTCAGATGCATACTTTGCACATTTTACTTTGTTTTTGGCACCACCACTGGGTATTGACAGTATAGTCCCATAGAAAGATAGATTTTCATTGCCACAATTTGGACATGGTCCCTGAATATCAAAAAGATTCATCAGTTTGCAGTCCAGTTAACTATTTGTAAGGCCTAATAGACAAGAAGAGAAAAATACCTTCAAAATTAAAAAGTCCTTTACTATGGCATTAGTAATTGCTTGTGCTATCCAAAATATCAGAGGCAGTGCAGCAAACCATGTGAAGATGAAGCTGAAAGGTTCTGGCAGCTGCACATCCATAAAGCTGAGTTAGTATATTATTATAGCATTCCTTGTATTGCATTGTGGCTCAGTACAGCATCTGAATGAAGTTTAAATAGGAAATGTTACGAAAGTGAGATGCCAACATGAGTGTAGTCTCCAACGAGCAGAGACATTTTTCTCAACACACCCTCGAATTCAAATTTGACGCTGACCGAAGATACTAGTATTTTAAAGCAAATATAAGTTCTTTATTCGAAAATAAGTTAGCCTAAGAAATTTTTAACATTATGAAAATACTACGAACTTACTGAACTAGTTTATATTCTTTTATTCCGATACATATATCTCCTTATGAACAGAATAAGAATAAATAATCAAAATTAAGTAGAATAATTCAGCAACTATAAGAAACAATGATACGAGAGAAGTTTTGTATACAAAATAAAAAAGTTCCACTATGTTGAGATAAGTTGTTCTAATATCTCCAAAATTACCATTATTCCATTATTTATATACAAGGCAAAAAGGGGAAAATCCCAATGGTTTTAGATGAGTTGTCATATTTTGCAGAATTGTCGTTATTCTTCTATTCATATTTCTGGAACACACCTTTTTCAAAGATCTAACAGACTATACAAACTATTGGCATTTCAGACTAGGTTATTGCTGGTTCAGAGAACACCTAACCTCGAGAAGATATGTGATTTCGAACCCCGTCAAATCATCCAGGAAGAAGAATCTGTAAAGAAGAAATGTAGATTAAACACTCTAAAGTGGTGTAATGATGATAACTATCAGAGCCGAAAACAATCAAGTTTTTATTGTGTAATGCAACCCTATAAACCAGGTACAATGCAACAGATCTCTTGTATGCTATGCCATATGACCATTTCTCTATACCACTTACAATGTAAGAGCTACAACAGCTGCTGGAACATTTAGCAGGAACATCTTGAAGTAGTCCACTGTCAAGTCACTGTACACCTGCACAATATTGCATATTTGGTCAGCATTTTTTATTAAGCAGCTTCACATTAGCTCCACTACAATCACCTCCTTCAGATTCAATGATATCACTGTTCTATTATCTCTCGCGTCTTGCTGTCTATGATATCTCCGTGCAAAGAGTGAGGTGTGAGCTATGGCTCTATTGACAGTAGAGGTGATCTGTCTATGGTGGTCGCTTGAGGATTTGGTGTTTTTGTTGCTACATTGACTCCTTTTCTTTCAGAAAGTACTCGTGCTATCAGTATTGCACATGATCTTGTGAAGTATGAGCTCCCTATCATATTGGTGTTGCTTACTTCATGCAGTCCCGTGTGCGATTCAGGTAATTGCTCTACATTATGTGCCTTCAGCTGCAGTTGGCGGATTTATTCATGAATACCCAAAGAGCACAACACTGCTTATTGTTTTCCAAACTCAGTGTTGTTGAGGCACCATGAGTTTGAGGGAATTGCTAGAGATATATACTTATTTGTTATGTAGTATCCCATTGTTTAAGGGGTTTGTTGCCACACCTGCACTAGGCTATGGCCTAATAGAAATACAGGTTGCATTTTATCATTAAAAAATCATCTCGCTAGAAAGTAGTTCCCAAAGCTGCAAATCATTGTAGCACTATCAATTGAATTTGAAATGGTTGGGAGGTATTGTCTATTATTCCGAAAGTAAGTGTTACTTTCGGAATAGTTTGAGGACCCCGACTGCGTTTCGGAATGATGTATGCATGCTTTTCCTTCCAAACGAAGATCAATGTCACAAAAGAAAATAATTAATAATTGCTACTATAACCATAGATATACTAGTGGTCTACGATGAGCAGCAAAGAAAACAAACAGCATCAGAATTATTTTAAATAATTAAAATACATGTAAATTATAATGAGGGAACTAATAAAGTAGAAATCAATGAGACAATAACTACCTTTCGACTGCGTAAGCTGCATCTTGGTCCTTCCGTTACGATATCACTTCCTTCTTTCTAGGCAAAGGAAAATATCAAGAAAACTAAGTAAATTTCCGAATATAACATGGCTGCAAAATATGTTGGATCATCTCTAAATTTCTCATTTCGGTATTTGGAGTGGAACTAAAGCTATATAACATATAAAGATACAACAAAAAAACTAATAAAGTCTACAACCCTAGAAAATATATAGGGTATTTAGGTATAATGCATTAGTGCATGCAAATAAGGCAAACACAATTTTTCTCACTTCACAGATCTTGGCTGCTGCTTTTATTAGCTATTTCAGACTAAACTGCTGATGGGTCGAATCCATGCACGTTGAAAAGCTCAATGAAAGAGGCCAATTTGCGTGAATCCCATTGAGTTAATTTCATGGCAATTTGAGCATATACTTCGATGAGCAATACTTACACTTCAATTGCAGCATCATAACATTCTAGTGGATAAGAACCAACCTTTAATCTGAGCTTTAGATCATCAAATTCGGCATCTGTCATGATGGGGTTGCCAGACACATAAGCCATAGAGGCTTCCAAAAGCCGTTGCTCATCAGGGCCTAACACGATAAGCAACAACGATTAGCATCAACCATAACACCATGAGCAAATCAAATCGCTGGACAAAATTCAAGGAATCAAACCAAACGAGAACCCCTTACTTAGCATAACAACACTGCTTCCTTCCCACATGAGCTCTTCCTTAAGGTTGTCAAACTCCTCATTCGACATGATTGCCGTCTTGTCATAGTAGAACGACTAGATATCACACAAAATAGTAGAATTAACTAACCAGTTAATTAAGTAGAAATGGGCCAATAGTTAACTAAATGGTAAAAATTTAGCAAATCATGGTTACCGCTGGACATAATTATGCACTAGCTTGAATGTACAAACCGTCAATGGTAGATCGGGTACACAACGAGTATCGAAACAGGTACTAGCGATATATAGGTAGAAAAAGAAAAGGAAGAAGCACGAACGTGCCTGCAACGCCTGGAGGAACTCCTGCTCCATCTCCCGATGGACTTCTTCACCTTCCCGTCGATGCTGCAGTAGGGAAGTACGTTGCTGTCGACCACATCGTCCTGTCGCTGCACCCGTCCCTGAGGATCGGCCTCGGCGGCGCGAGGCCGGAGCCGGGTCCAGCGCCGGCCGGCCACCCCGCCACGGCCCGGGGCGGGCGTGCACAGCCGCACCACCGTTTGGATGCGGCACCTGGGCGAGGTGGACGCGGTGGCGCAGGGCGCCCGGAGCATCGGGCGAAGGAGGAGCGAGGGGAGGCGGGCCGGGAGCGGGAGCATCGCGTCGGATGCCATGGCGTGCGCAGTGCGCGGGTGCTCGTTCACGAGCAGGTCGAGAGGGCGGGGTTTCGCGCGCGGTGGATACTTTTTGTGTGGCGCGGAGTAGAGTGGGTGAATCGGAAGGGATAAGGTCCGGCGGCGACGCTGATGTATCAGGGACATACCACAGCCACGGGATACCTGGACACAGGCAGCCCGGCCTGGCCCGAAATTCCCGAAAAATATATATGCTATGACTAATGTTGATTGACTGATGGAGCAGTCGGTTAACTATTATGGTGGGTAGTCGAACTCTTGTGTGGAGGCTGTCAAGCCATTGGAAGGCGGATTCAAGCGCCGTAGCGACCGCGTTGACCACACGACCTGTATGGGCGAGGCTGAGCTAGAGTAATACCACCTTATAAGGCATATCACCTAGGGATGACAGTTTGGGAGTGGCCTATTTGGCGACCAACTGCAAGAGGGCTCTACTGTGGCCATGTTATGGACGGGTAGCTGGTTCTGCCAGCTACGATGCGAGATATGTCAAACAAGGTTGACTGAAACAGCTCTGTGATCCAAAGTCTTGTAGTGAGTGCAGGGCACGGTCACCTGGATTGTGGATCGTCTGTGGGTAAAGTAACGCAGCTCTGCAGAGTGTATCAAACTGTGGCATTGTCACTCCCTGTTCCGGGAAGGAGCTGCGAACGTGGCGAGAAAGAAATCCATAGGGGATTCTAACAGCTCGTGAGGCAAGAAGATCATAGATTTCATAAATAAAACTTGACCTTTCTCAGAAATGTTTTCGAAAATCATTGAACTTCTGGACCATTGGTCCTAATAGATGATAGTGCATCAAACACCATTTATCTGGACTTGTTGAGTACCTCCATGTACTCATACCCGTAAATTCTTCCCCCTGCTTAGGTTGTGAGCCGTACTTCGAGCTTGGAGACTAGACGTCGAGGAGCAGACAACCACTGAAGTAGAAGGAGTCGACTATTACTTGGACTTCAACGAGCAACAAACGGGTGTCATCCTGAAGATTGTAACATCTAGACATTGTTCTTGTAAATGCTTGTAAGAAATTAGTTGTAATTTGTTTTGTAAAATTTATTCAATTGGTTATTTATCGAATCCACTGCCGTGTCCCGAGCTGGGCCAGGCCAGGCTTGCACATCGGCCTGGACTTGGGCCCGACTGTCGGACTGGGCCAGGCTTGGTTTGCCGAAAATACAATTTTGTTTGTGGTCGGGCCGGGCTTTTTGGCCTCAGGCCCAATTTATGCGGCCCGACAGTTGGGCTGGGCTCGGGTCTAAGTTTTCAGGATCGGGCTTTTTAGGCCTGGAGCCCGGCGCCGCCTCACTTTTGGCAAATCAGGGAGGACCCGCTTCAGCCGGAGTCCGCTTCGGCCACGCTCAGTGCTTGGTGGCATCGTGGGCAAACTCCAATTTGTTTTTCCAAAATCTTTTTCTGAAATGAATTTAACTACTCCCTCCGATCCAGAAAATGTGCCGGGAGAAACCTGCTTAGCACGTACAAACCTTGTGCACAACGTACGCTAGTTTTTCTGGACCGGAGGTAGTAGAAAATTTGAACCATCATATGATGACTTTATTATTTTTACATTAAATAAAAATTACATTATCCTACAAATGGCATTGATCTCATATTTTAACGATTTTTGTAGAACATTTGGTAATTTTTTTTTTGCCAATTGGTGTTTACTTTCAACGTTAGAAGATAACGAGTTCGAGGAAGTGAACAAGGACTCAACCAGGAACAAATTGAAATACTTCAAACACACTATATTTATATAAGTGCTATGTGAAAGAGCGTGGATTTTTGGAACCCGAGCTACATGGAGACCGTTATTTTGAAAAGTCGAAAATGACATTTTTTTTAGCTTCCAAAAATCACGAAAAAAATCACAGATGTAGATAGTGTCGAGATCTACAAGCGTGTAAAATTTTAGCTTAAATTCGTTGTATTTTGGGCTCTACAAAAAATATAAATCGGGGAAATTTCAAATTTTTGAAACTGTGTATTGCTCACCACCCAAATCAACCCATTTATCTTTTTTGTGCAGCCCAAAATTTAAAACGAATTTGGAGTTGGAAATTTGCACAATTGTAAATCTCGACACTATCTACATCCAGGATTTTTTTCTCGATTTTTGGAAACTTAAAAATGTCGATTTCGATTTTTTGCAAAAAAGGGCACCATGTAGCCCGGACTCCATTATAGGTTTTCGTATGTGAAATGCATATTGCCTTGTGCGTGAACCTATACTATTATTATTTGATCATCTCTATCCCATCTCTATCCCCTGGCCAACCTTACATGTTCGACCACATTAGCTCAATATGGTAAGGGGATAAACCTAGTATATTGTTTTTTTTTTGCGAAAAACCTAGTATATTGTTTGACCTAGTTTAGAGCTTGCCTCAGGGATACATTTGTCCATCGTGACGGAAAATAGCATTTACCAAGACAGGACTTTCCGCTGACAAGCCATGATTGTCTCTCGTCACTGGGCACAACTATAGCACCTCATGTAGTGGTTTGTGCTGATAAATGGATGAAATGGTTGCAAGAATGACGATGATCCATGAAAACGAAATGTCATCGGGTGAGCTCTAAGCTAGTGTTAACCAGCATAAAAGTCTTGATTGATTGCTTACTTCGCATACACCATCTATGGCAAAGTGTGGCCGACACGATAAGCTAATCAAATCTTGTGACTAAGTTTACAAGTTCTATAGAGTGTCAAACTATTCGAATAACCATGTACACAGTTAAGGATAGTTGAAAATGCCACACTTGAATTATTTCATTTTTTTTTGAGAAAAAAGTTAAACGGAGTTTAGAGATGAACCTTGCGGCGGTGAGTGTCGATGGTGGATTTGCTGAAACTCTTGAAAAGAAGTGTTCGAGGTTGTACCTTCATCTTTGTTATGTAAGTATCGTTAATATAGTGGAGATGTTATTTTCCCAACAAATTTTTCATTTTTTTGCAAAAATTAGTGTAGCGTTGGTCAATAAAAAATAATCTTAAAGCAAACAAATAATCCTAGTGCAGAAACCATACATTTGGACAAACTCAATGCACGAGTATTCTCATACACCACTTTTCTATGGTGGTTGCGAGAACGTTCAAATGGACTCACCCAAAATTGGTACTCTTACCGATGTTGGAAAATATAGAGGATATGTATGACAACGTCCTTACATGTTGGTACTCTTACCGACGTTGGTTGATTACTTTAATGGCTGCTTACATGCACGTAGCCTTGACATTGCGGCTCAAAATTAAAATTATGGGAGAACACTCGTTGGTATTGACAGGTCCGTGGTTTGGTATCGTTGTCATGTTTCAGTGGTTGCCTTCAGAAAAGTTAAAGATTGTGTCATGAAAAAAGAAAGAGTTTGAAGATTTCGAAGATTTACTCGGTTCCTTTAGACTTATTTGTAATCGATATACTCAGCTGAGTTTTCTCTATCATGTATTGTTCGCTACTATAATGCATCATGATATTGATTGATTGTCAAAACAAAAAACTCAGATATTTCCCGGTCTACCTGTAAGGCATAGCATGATGGCTTGGTCCCGTTGTTCTTTTGAAGATTTCATTGCAGCCTGTGCTTGAAGTTTCACGAATTAAATTGATTCACTACCCAACTCAATAAAAAAAATCAAAATTTATGTGATGGGTTAGAAAATATATTTATATTTCAACACTACTCTTATGTCTATGCTATTTTAGTTTTTAGCGTGGTGTTGGTGTAGTACGCATTTTTTCTAATACTACGTGAGCATGATTTCAAATTTGAGACCTTCTGATTCTGATACCATATTAAAGTAATGCACTAAACCAACTTTAAACCAACTTTATCAAATTCCAAACTAATTAAAAGGGCTAGTATATTTATATTTCAACATCACATTAACGACTTGATCTTAAGATCACTTGGCTATAACGGCTCTATTTGTATAGACTGTCACGCAGCCAAGATTTATTTTGTGATGCACTGTTTGCATCATCGAGACGTTGCTCAGCTCGAAAATCAAACGCAAATTCATGGTCACTCTCCGGCATGCAATGACGTGACACGATTAGCTGCTCTGTTGGTCAAGCACGGCAGCGGCCCGCCGGCGCAATGCGGACATTCACGTACAAGTTGATGGGAGCGGGAGGTCCATATACGTCGTGCAAGCGTCATGCTGAAGTTTGATATATCCATACTAATTGTAATTGGTGTTAGTGCTCTGCTTATCTTTGTGATGATAATTTCTAGGATATCTTTTTTTTTCTTTGCTTCTTTTCTTCAAGCAGCTTGCTAAGGCTATGTTTGTTTCTAGAGTTTTTTAGGGATTGGTGGGGATTATCCCGGTCAAACTCCCAAATCCCCACATGTTCCGAAACATCATTTGTTTCTAGTCCCACAAATCCCCAAACTCTAATTCATTTTTTTCAATCCCCTAGGAGATCCAGTACACTACTCCTAGCTAGTGGATTGGAAAAGCAACTGGATGAAGTTTGAGATTTCACCCAATCCACTAGAGGATTATCCCCACCAATCCCCTAGTACCAAACAAGTCCTAAATGAGATGGTCAACCTGAGGCGCTTTGCAAGCAGCTTCCGTCATCATCACCTAATTCCCTCTCATTTCCACACATGTGACATCCAAACATGATTTGGTATTCCATTGAAACCTGAATTCTATAGCCGAATACCACACGCATCCAAACACTCTTTGTGGTATTCCATTGAATTGGTTGATTTGGTTTTCCATTGCCGATTCAATTCTATGCTCAATTCACTGCATCCAAACACAGCATCAGAATATTTTCAGGACAGATGACGAACTTAATTTTCATTTTTTTTTTTTGCGTTAGCACAGGACGTACTTACGTCAGTAGCGACGCCATGAACACGCACGCAACTCAACCAGCTGATATTTGCGCCGTGTCCAGGTTCTTTCTTCACCGGCCAGGCCACACTCATTCTTAATTAGCAGCCTCGACACGGCAAGATAGTAGTGGGAAGGATCATTTTCAGTATTCAATCAGTTTGATGTACTCCTTGGACTTGGCGGCCTTAAAATTTCTCTATAAATAAAGGCGCCTCTCTGTCCTGTCCCATCACCAGCCCTACCGAGACAACGAGAGCAATTCAGAGACACAAATCTTGAAAGAGAGAAGATTGCAGGAATAATGGCGACCAAGATCTACATCGTGTAATGCTCCGCCTCTGCTCAATCTTCTTCTTCTCCTGCCTAGCACAGTGATCTGATTTCTGTTTCTTCTCTCTGCAGGTACTACTCGACCTGGGGCCACGTCGCGACGCTGGCGGAGGAGATCAAGAAGGGCGCCGACTCCGTCCCTGACGTCGAGGTCACCGTCTGGCGGGTGCCGGAGACGCTGTCGGAGGAGGTGCTGGGGAAGATGCATGCTGCGCCTGGGCGTGAGGACCATCCCATCATCACGGCGAGCCAGCTGGCCGAGGCCGACGGCATCCTGTTCGGCTTCCCGACGCGGTTCGGCATGATGGCGGCTCAGATGAAGGCTTTCTTCGACACCACCGGCGGCCTCTGGCAGTCCGGTGCCCTCGCCGGCAAGCCCGCGGGCGTCTTCTTCGCCACTGGCACCCAAGGCGGCGGCCAGGAGACCACGGCTCTCACGGCGGTCACGCAGCTGACGCACCACGGCATGCTGTTCGTGCCCGTCGGGTACACGCACGGCGCCGGCATGTTCGCCATGGACGAGGTCAAGGGCGGCAGCCCGTACGGGGCCGGCACCTTCGCCGGCGCCGACGGCAGCAGGGTGCCCACCGACGCAGAGCTTGCCTTGGCGGCGCATCAGGGGAAGTACTTCGCCGGCATTGCCAAGAAGCTCAAGGCCGTCTGAAGCCTCATCATACTGTATCAATCACACAGTGGTGCGTGCGATCCAGATCTAGTGCTGTTTCTCACACACCCATACCCAGTGGAGCAACATTTACACAGTTGTATTGTATAACAATTATAAACTGTACTGCATTCATTCTTGCTTGGAAAAATAATACCACTCCCTCCAATCGTATCTACTTGTTAGCTTTGACTTTGACCAGTCAAAATTTCATCTAAAGAACAGCCAAATTCCGGTCCATATACGTCCGATTCCTATCCATATCTATCCGCGGACAAGTCATATACTGGGTTCGGACAACCCAAAATCGTATTTTGGTGTTTGTCAACAGTTGGGGAGAAGGATTTGGCGAGATGGCGTGGAAGGGTCTACTTTGATCACGCGTGTACCAGCTGAAAAACGATGAATACTGTCTGCAGGTAGCAAGTGTCGAAGCACTACTGATCCTCGACGCGAGGTACCATGTGTCTTGGGACGGAGGAATTATCACTGGTTCATGCCACCTGTTCCACCTAGGGCCGGTTCAATGGAATCTTGGATCTAGGGCGAATCAAAATGAATATAATTTATATTAAAATTTGTATTTTTCAGATCTATTTTTAGCATGTTACATTATTACAAGCATAATTTTATGTTTGCATACTTTAACCAAATAAAATATTAGTTGGTGTGTTTTTTGTTTATACTTATAATCAAAATCTATTATAGAACTATCTTTTATACCATGGATAACATATATAATTTATACGTATTTATGGTAAGACCTATAAAGAGTATAGTCCAATAAATATCTCAATAATAATTTCTAGAGTATGATTAAGTAAGCATATTATAGAAACTTGTAGAGTATAATCTGAACTAATGACACTACTTTTCTGTGGTCAAAATTGTCTAGCAAATAAATTTTTAACAAGGTGTGCACACTCCATACTTGGTATTAAAATAACTATTCTATATATGCTTTGCTTAAATCATGTTGTCTTCCTTCCTATCACTAACCAAAAGGAGACAAATACTTAACTACAAGCAAGATAAGAAAAACATTGCCAAAAATATCTACGACAATTCGACAAAGAAACCACCTTCTGTTCCAATTAATGCAACATTATTAACTACCAAGAAAATCCCAAGTCCAGTAGTAGTCGGTCATTCATGTAACCTAGCTTGAAGAAAAATCGTGAAATGAGAATAGGAAAAGTTAGGGGATAACATGCAAACCTCTTTCTATAGTAGTAAAAAACCAGAAATATTAATTGATCGTATAGCTTCAGTAGAAAAAATAAATATTTAAAACATTACCTTTGCTTGGCTCATGTAAAGAACAAATAGTCATGGAAAATATATTTATTTTTCCATGTATGAAAGCCCATACTTACAATACCATCGTGGCACATCAAAGCCCAACTCTGAAAACCGAATTTATAACATCATCATCCAACTAATGAATCTCTTGCTTGTTGTGACCCCTAATTATTTACTTGATGAAACATAAGAAATGTCAGTTAAGATGTATACCAAGTTGACCTGCCTTGCCCATCAAACAAAGTGATACTAAACAATGTGTAGCAACGAGAATTTCGATCTATACTCTAATGTAGGGTTACTGGCAAACCGCCGATGAAAGTACATAACATAATTGAGTCTCTGGTCTTCAAAATTCACAATTTCACACCATATGCTGTTCTCTAAGCCTTGACGTATAACACATTTAGACATTTTGATTAGGCCTAGATTTAATACTAACTAAGTAATTATACGAAAATTAGTACATGCATATTGGTATTATCTACGCCAACTCCATAGGGGGGACGAGCTGTTAGGGGTCTAGCCTCTGCTCGCCCCTCCCTATCTCCACCCAGCACCATGCCTGATTAGAGGATAGACCAACTGTTAGGGGGTCTGGCTCCTGCTCGCCCCTCCCTTTCTCCACCCATCAACGGGTTTGGCTGGAGGATGATTTAAAATCGCGGGACTCGATCCGACCTACCGTACATACAACCAAACACCAGGCTATTCAACAGGGGCGGATCCAGACCCAGGGCAACCTGGGCCGTGGCCCGGGGTGCACCAAAAGTTTCAGCCTATCATGTATAGAAAAAATGAAATTTCCCAGGGCGCAGCCCTGGTTTTACCGACTGGCCTAGCCTAACTCTCTGTTACGCGCTGGCGATCAAACCGAGCAACACCTTCTCTACCTTCCAAACCTGCTTGCATCGACGAGTCACCTCGCCGGTCGCTAACCTTGCCTCGCCCGCTCCCTGTCGCTAGGAGAGCGCCGACCCCCTCGCTTTTCTTAAATTGAATCAATTTCCATTACTGCGGCAATGCGACATGAAGTGTGATTGAATTGAATTGTTGATATCTGTTGTAGGAACATTGCGCCGCTGTTGTAGGAACATTGCGCTGTCCTCGGTTAGGTAATTTCTTGTAAATGAAATGAAAATATATGTTCATCTTTGCAATAGTACAAGAGTTCTTTTTTGTCGTTATTTTTATGGATCCCCACTGGGTTATCGTATCTGACAAGCCTAGGACGTCGTGCGGACTACTCCCAGTTGTGCAGCCCAATTGGGAGTCCCAAACGCTCCGTGAAATATTCCGTGATAATCATATAAACCCCCCCCCCCCCCCGTCTCGCTCTCGCCAAGGGCGACACGGGGCGACCCGCCCCGAAACCCTACCTCAGCCGCCGCCCCCCACCTCCCTGCCCGCGCCGCCGCCGGAGGAAGCTGCCGGGCGAAGCTCGCGCGGCCGACGGCGGCGGCGGGGCGCTCCCTCGTGGCTCCCTGACCCTGGGCGACGGGGTTCAGCGGGGTCGGCGGCCCGACGGCGCCGCCGCGTCCTCCTCCGGGCGGTCTCCTGCGAGCTCAACCGGTGGCGGCGCGACGTGCAGCGGCGGGAGCTCGGCGAGTGGTGGCGGTTTCGCGTGGTGGAGCTCCGCTGGCTGTGGCCCGTCCGGGCCCCATCTGGGCCTCGATGGGCCGGGTGTCCCTTTCTGCATCGGCGCTGTGGCGCTCGGTTTTCCGCCCTCCGACAGCTGCGTGATGGCGCGCATGGAGCGCGTCGGCGCCTGCTGCGGGGCTGCAACCCGGAACCATGGTGGTTCCGGGCCTCGGGCAGTGCTCCTCTACCTCTGCCGACATGGTGCTCGGCGTGGTTCATTGGTGGCGCTGCGTCCGGCGGCCCTGGAGGATCCGGTGCTCGTGTTGATGCTGGCCGGGTGTGGTCTCCGCGAGGTGTGGTTGACTGCGGCGGCTGCTGGTGGTGATCGACTGCCTCTTCTGTAGGGTTGTGCTCAAACTCCGGGTGAAAACCCCGCATCGGCTTTGTCGTTGCCGGCGGCAGCGGCGTCCTTTTTGACGTCGTTCCCTCGCAGGAGGTGCTGCTGTGGAGCTACGGCACCTACAATACTCGGGTGTTCTCCGGGTGAAAACCTTGGACCCGGCTTGCCGGATCGGATGACGGTGTTGTGCTTTCGACAACACAAACCTCCTTGGAGGCGTCATTGTGGAGACCCTTTGTATGGCTTTTGTTGCTGTGTGTGCTGGCGGTGTTGCGTTTTGGCGGTGTTGGTGCGGCTAGCTTGGGGGCCGATGGTGGTTTGTTTTTGTCCCTCTTTGGCAGGTCACTTGGTTGTGCTTGCCCAAGACCCTCCCATGGTGGCCGTTGCAGTGCGGTGAGCTTCGGGCTCTTGGTGGCGTCTTGGCTCACCTTTGCTCAATGACGACGCAATTGATGCCTCTCCAATCTTGCTTGTCGTCTCGTTTTCTCGTGGCGGAGCTCCCAGTCAAGGTTCGTGCTAGGTGCTAGGCCTTGGCACTCGTTGGTTGTGGATGCTCCTGTGTTGTGCATGGGATTCGATACGCTCGCCGGTGCGGCGGTAGGCTCCTTGTTGAATCTTGGTATTGTGACCCTTCGACAACACCCCTCATCTACTTGTGCCTCGTGGTGGTTCTTGCCGCTCCCTCTCCTTTGTGTTTTGTGTTTTTTTCCTTTATCTCTCCCCTTGTAATCTCCGTGTACTCTGGTTCTTTTGAACCCATCTTGTAGAGGTTGCAAAACCTCATAGGCAACTTTGATATAAAAAAAATTCAGGTGGGGACTTTGTCCCCCCCGGTGACCATCAAAAAAAAAAAAAAAGTGTAGCCCAACAAACACATGCTCTCGAGACCCTAATTGGAAAACAACAAGAGAGAGAAAAAAAATGTAGTGCGTGGCAATGGCACGGCATCTGGCCTGCCACCTCGGGGATATTCTTGGCATTTCCGTTCAACCTTCCCCAAATCAAACGCAACGCGAACCGAATCCCCCTCTCATCACTCCCGTCCACCTCCACCGGATCAGGGAAGCAGTTGCCACACCACCCCACCGCCTCTTTTTCCCTCCGGCTGCCGGCACCACCATTCCCGCCGCCGGCCACCGTTCCCGGCGTCTTCCAAGGTGCGCATCCGTCCTCCCCTTTTCTCCTCCCCTACCCTGTTCCTTCCCAAGTACCCGTCCCATTCCCTGCTCCTCACGAACGCGTCATTGTTTCGTCTCGCACGCATTGCGTTACTTCTTTATGCAACCTAGCTATGAGTTCACTCGCTCGTCCTCCTTCTCCATGCACGCTTGCGCACGCACCACACCGGTAAATTTACCAATCGATGATGGATGGGATGGCGTCCTTCTGTTCTCGTGTCCTTTCCTTCGTGTCTCCGGCACCGCTCTGCTGCCGAGATTAGTTACAATAGGGGAGATGCCTCCTGCTGAGTGCTTGATTTTCCCCGTCGACACAGTCGAACGGCATGCTTACTAGTTTAACTTATTTCGAGTAATGGCATGCTCATTCCCTTTTTTTTTAAAGATAGAGAAGATGTGATGTAATTTAATAACCAGTTAATCCAAAAGAATCTGCGTCAAGTAGTCTTGTCAGTTTATTTATATGCAGCCCATGCGATTTTATCGTCACTTTACATTTCGATCTTTGGGGGAAAAGATGCAGCTGGTTAATCTGTTCCCATCCATGTGAATCGGCTCTGAATTTTTTTCAGCAACTGCTTGTTAAAAATATCGACCACTGTACTTGGTTCTTGACTACACTACTACAGGCATGGTGTCCTGCTCTGACAAATTTGTCTAGCTATCTGGCGTTGCACATTGAGCCGTACTAAGTTCGTGCTTATGGCATACGGGGTACTGGGATTGAATGTAAATAGTTGTTGGTACAAGTATAACACTTACATTTGAAAATAAAAAATTAGCAATTAATCATCACAACTGGTACTGTTTCTCTTCAAAACTACAACCATATGATGAGCAATCATGTACTTTTGTGTTCCTAAATTCATGCTTCAACTCCCTTCTTTTGCTGAAATCTGACAACGTCTGATACACGCAGAGCATCGATTTGTCTTGAAGGTTGCAGACTCGAAGGAACACGTATCGTGTATTGTGAACAACATTTCTCTGAGAAAAGTACCTATAGTACTCAAAGCAACATTCTTTGATGTGTTCAGCCAAGCAGAGTGGTAGCCCACTATTGGGAACCCTCAAGATGGAGAGGGTTCGGACGATCCTGACACATACATATCCATATCCCCATGAACACTCGAGGCATATTATGACAGCAGTGATAATTGGATGCCTCTTTTTCATCTCGTCTGACAATATGCATACTCTGATACATAAACTGGACAGCAACATAAAATGGTGGTCCATGTATGTTTGCTTGATTGGTTTCTTCTATTTCTTTTCTTCTCCATTCCTAGGAAGAACCATTCAGCCGAGTTACTCAAATTTCAGTCGATGGTACGTATTCGTATTCAGACTTCTTAGAACTCAGTTTCAGAAATATTTTCATGTCTACATAGCGCCACAGAATCTCTACGTAGGTACCACATTAATTTGTTAGTAGAACTGAATTACCAACTATATTGCACAACTGCAGGTATGTCGCTTGGATTTGCTTCGCATCCTTGTACCATCTCCCAAGCTTCCAATCAATGGGTGTTGATATGCGCATGAACCTTTCACTTTTTCTGACGATATATTTTTCTTCTGTCCTTTTCATCATTGCTTTCCACATCATATTTATTGGTCTCTGGTACATTGGATTGGTTGCTCGCATGGCAGGCACAAGACCAGGAATATGGACCATTGTACAAAACTGCACTGTACGTTTACGAAAAATCTATTTTTAGTTCTATTTTAGTTTCTCCATTACTCCTGGGAAGATTAATTTTGAATATCTTCCAGGTCATCAGTATTGCTTGCTGTGTATTCTACAGTCATTGCGGGAATCTTGCTGTGCACAAAAGCAAATCTTTTGGCAAGAGTTCTGATCCAAGTTTGCTTGCTTTTCTTAAAAATGAAAATGGAACCACATGGATATCAAATTTTCTCTTTATGAACGAGTTAAAAGATCAGATATGTACATCTTGGTTTGCACCAGTTGGATCTGCAAGTGACTACCCTCTTCTGTCTAAGTGGGTTATATATGGGGAGGTAACATTGGCTTCTCTTTAATTCATCACTCTTTCCTCTCATACTTTTGTTTGGGCAACATCCGTGCTATACTTCTTTGATCATTTTATTCTCCAGTTAGTTTGCAGTGGATCCTGTGCTGGCCCATCGGATGAAATATCTCCTCTGTACTCACTGTGGGCTACATTTATTGGCCTTTACATTGCCAACTTTGTTGTGGAGAGATCAACTGGGTACGTGCTTACTGTTTTATACACTGCATATTTTATTCCAAATTTTTCTTTGTCGTCAATACTAAGTCCGAGTATTTCTTGTTATCCACTAATACTTCAGATGGGCTCTTACTCATTCGTCACCAGTATCAGAGGAAGAGAAGCTGAAAAAACATATGAAACCAGATTTCCTGGATATGGTACCTTGGTATTCAGGGTAAAGCCCTCTAAGCTCCAGCTAGTTAGATCCAAGATGAGACCAGCGCATTATGTAAAACGCCTGACTTCTTCAACTTTACATTATGTAGGACATCGGCTGATTTATTCAAGACAGCGTTTGATCTTATGGTCTCTGTAACTCTTTTTGTGGGGCGATTTGATATGCGCATGATGCAGGTAGGGGTGCGTAGCGTGGGATTAACTACCATTCATTATAAATTTTTCACTATGGTGCTCTAAATCACGATGTTAGATTATCTCTGTAATTCATTTGTCCTTTTCAATTTTAATCCTGATATATCCTGTATAAGATCATGTCTATCTAATTTTACTACAAATTCATGCTATATTCTGCCTCTATGCACATGTGAACATGTGTATGTTCAAGCATAATGAGTGCATTATTATTTTTAAGCATTTGTATATTTTCCTGTAGGCTGCAATGAAAAGTACTACAAATGAGGCTCAGACTGATGACGACCTGATGTATGACTACTTCAATGAAAGAGAAGACCTTTGGTTTGACTTTGTCGCAGACACTGGTGATGGTGGAAATTCATCATACACAGTTGCCCGACTGCTAGCTCAACCGTCCATTCAGACTGTTATTGGTGGCTCTACGCGTACTCTTCCACGTGGAAATTTGCTTGTTATTGGCGGAGATCTTGCGTAAGATTGCACCATGTTTAATCAAATTTGACTTTTTTCTTCGGTCAATTTATCCCTTCATATCTAGAAATCATCTAGCTCTTGGCTGTTATTTACCCATCATAGTCACATCATTATATGGAACTTCTTTAATCAAGTTAAGCGCTGGAAGATCTATTTAGGCCATCAACCGATTGGTTGATTTTCTTTAACAAATTCGGAATGGAGTATTATATTTTTTTTGTTGGATGCAGGCTTCCTGAAATTTGTTTCGGAAAAGGAAAAATAATATTTTGTGTTTCAAACAATAGTTGCTAACAGATTTGTTCGAGAAAAAAAAAGTTACTGACAGATTAGCTGGTCATGTTTGTTGTGTATAGTAGTAAACTCCTTAGCTATGTTTGGTTATCTTTTTTATTTTTTGTTCTCATGTAGTTTCTGGTTTCAACATCAGAGATGGGACCTAATCTTATCGAAGCACCACTCACAAGTTCGTTGTTTGTCGTATATTCTGTAATGTTTTGTCCTCGAGTATAATTTCTTCTCTTGTAAAAACTCTATATATATTTTATGCCATGTGTGTATGTTTGTCATCATTTGCATCTCTCCACACTTAGAGTTAGCAACATTTATTTCCTTTATGTCATTTTATATATGTAGGTATCCAAACCCTTCATCGTTTACATATGAGAGACGCTTCTTTGGTCCTTTTGAGTACGCTATGCAACCTCCGCGTTGGTATAAGGCTGAACATATAGCTGTGGACAAGCCTGAGATTCCTCCGGGCATATCAAAGATGAAAGAATATGATGGACCCCAATGTTTCATAATTCCCGGGAACCATGGTATGTCCTCTGCACTCATATAAAACTTTGTTAGTCAAAATGCTTCTCATTTTACTTACTCTCCTATGGGCTCTATGACAAGTTCGTAAGGAAGACAATGCATGATTGTTTCTTACAGAGTTCCTTTCTTGGTATTCTTACCTTCTATAACAGATTGGTTCGATGGGCTTCACACCTTTATGAGACATATATGTCACAAAAGCTGGTTAGGTGGGTGGTTTCTGCCTCAGAAGAAGAGTTACTTTGCCTTGCAGCTTCCCAAAGGTTGGTGGATATTTGGTCTTGATCTAGCTCTTCATGGTGACATTGACGTATACCAATTCAAGTTCTTCGCTGAACTTTCTCGGAATAAGGTGCATTTCTTCTTCTTCTGTTTATCCTTCTGTTTTAAATTGGATTTTCCATTATTTCTGTTTCTAGTGTTCCAATACCAAGTAATTTAATTACTTCAACAATGTAGCTGACTAATAATAGGATCGCTAGAAAATACCGAAAAAATATGCTGACGAATGTATAGCACTTTCACCAATATAGGTGGAAATATTTCCACACTCATTGCTTCGTTATCATTTTATTTGGTTGGTTCCTGATGAGTGATTTTTAAATCATTTTTGTGTAAATAGTTTATTTAACATTTGTATCTCTTGAGAGTTGGAGACAAATTTTCATTTCCAGATTTAATTGATCCGCTACATTTCTAAAGTTATGCAGGTTGGAGAGAATGACTCTGTGATTATTGTGACACACGAGCCAAACTGGCTCCTTGATTGGTATTGGAAGGAGACTACAGGCAAGAATGTCTCACATTTGATTCAGGACTACCTGAATGGAAGATGCAAACTTCGCATGGCAGGGGATTTGCATCATTTTATGAGGCATTCTGCACGATCAGATAAACCTACTTCTGTGCAACACTTGCTTGTCAATGGATGTGGTGGCGCCTTTTTGCACCCAACACATGTTTTCAAAAACTTTGAAAGCTTCTCTGGTACTACTTACGAGTGCAAGGCAGCTTATCCATCCTATGATGAATCTAGTGCGGTATGTAGTTCCCTAAGTTAACAGAATCTCTAGTATATTTATCCTATTGTGCAATGAATGTCTTATTTACTACACTCACAGATTGCACTGGGCAACATATTAAAATTCCGCAAGAAGAATTGGCAGTTTGACATAATTGGTGGTTTTATTTACTTCCTACTGGTGTTCTCAATGTTCCCACAGGTCAGTCACATTTATTCCATAAGGTGTAATTTTCTTCCTTGCATATCTTAATTTTGGTAATGAAGTATTCTACCTTTTGTTGTGGCGTCAAGTTAGTCAGATAGGAGAGTCAAGTAAGGGTCCAGGAATAGAGTTGCAGCCATCCAGCCGGAAGGACAGGATTAGAGGCAGGTACCAACTACGATTCAGCAAGGAGCAGTCAAGGCTTGAGGAGTCCAGCCGTAGGGAAAAGCGGTCAAGTTAGGAATTACAATCCGTGTCCTCGTCAAGTTAATTAAGTCCTAGGCAATGCTATAAAAGCATGCCCATTGTATCGTTCTGATCAAGGAATATACGAAAGTCTCTCTCTACCCTGTATGCTTCCCGATCCAATCTGCTTCTCTAATTCCCCAGTCTCCTGCTTCCTACCACGGCGCTTACCCTACATCGCAGGCCACGGCCTCCGGTGAACTACCCGTACAACCTTCGAAGTAAAGGGCACAACACCTTTAGTATCTTCTAACTATGAAATTTAGATATATGCCACTACAGAGTTCCACTTCTGAAACATGTCAACCTTTTAACCACTGATTTATTACTCGGAGAGTTAAACTGATCAATATTACATATTCTACTCGGCTTGGTGACACTAAGCAGCGATGTTCGTCCTTTTACATCTAGGATATTCTGCGGTGCTATACAGGCTTATCATGTTGATCTAAACCTAACTCTTGATTCTGTTTCTGATTTTCCAGTGTAATCTTGTCCACATCTTGAATGAAGAAACATGGTTTGGGCGTCTTCAAAGCTTCTCAAGTACAATATGGAGTGCTTTGCTCTATATTTTTGAACACTCTTATGTCTCTTCAGTAGGAAGTCTAACTTTATTGATGGCATCGTATACATTTGTACCATCCAAACTCACGCGGAAAAAAAGAGCTGTTATTGGTGGCCTGCATGTTATGGCCCATCTGACTGCAGCTCTACTTTTAATGTTGCTCATGGAGTTAGGCATTGAAGTATGTATACGGAATCATTTGTTGGCGACTTCAGGTATGCCATCGCTCATTGTACTCCCAACCACAACGCTAAGGTTGAACTATTAATTATATGTTAAGATAAAACTGCATGCTCTTGCTGTTATATCCCTTTTGAAATGTAAAAGATACCTTATGCGGTCATTTGAACTTGGGGTATATTCATTTTATGGTTTCAAACTGGATAAGATTGTTGAAATAGAATATTATATCCTTCAGAGCGTCAAACTAGTTTGAAGTGTCTAGAGGAAATTGAGAATTCAGGTGCAGATAGATAATCCATGCAACTGTGTCTGTGATGACATATCTCAGGGGGTTTATTTGATGAAACTATGATGGGCATGTTCTTGATAATTGTCACCACCTTGGCACCTTTGGCTCTAAACTCTACCCCACAAAGTTCTAGTTAAGCTTATGTGGCCAGGCTCCTATTGTTTCTTCTGACTAGAGAGGTTTTGCTTTTTTCCTGTTCCTTCACCCAAGAAAGGCGATATTTTTGTTACAAACCTGTTTTCTATCATAGGTTATCACCCTCTATATGATTGGTATCGATCAATGGAAAGTGAGCATTTCCCAGATCCAACTGGTCTTCGTGCTCGTTTGGAACAATGGACACTGGGACTATACCCGGCATGTATAAAGTACCTTATGTCAGCCTTTGACGTCCCTGAGGTGATAAGACTCTTTCCAGAAACATTTTACTATTCCTGTGTAGATGCATTGCATTTTTAATCAAATGGATTTGTTAGCTGTACTTGAATTCATTTTTAGAACTTTGTGTATGAAGCCTACAATTACCTGTAACTTTCCTCTTCCATCCACTTTCTGCAGATTTACCTAACCAGGCAAATTTGTGTTACATTTTTTCACAGGTCATGGCTGTGACAAGGATCAACATTTGCAAGAACGGGATGATGCCTCTTTCTCGGAGTGTTCTGATCATGTACTACACTTCTGTGTTTATCTATTTCTGGATTCTCTCCACTCCGGTTGTTTCCCTCATATTTGGTAGCTACCTATACATATGCATCAACTGGTTCCACATACACTTTGACGAAGCCTTCTCGTCTCTGCGCATCGCAAACTACAAATCATTCACAAGGTTCCACATCAAGAAGGATGGTGATCTGGAAATATTTACACTTGCAGTTGACAAGGTAACATCAATATATTCAACATGCTCCCTTTGTTCTCATCTGTTCAGATCGGCAATGCATTGAATGGTATCACTCAATATAATGTGGATACAGGTTCTTATGTAGAAAACACAAAATACACGTAGACTCCATTATAAACACATTGAATCTGGTGAACAGGTCCCAAAGGATTGGAAGTTGGATCCTAAGTGGGAGGCAGAGGAAAGAGCGCATCATCAGCTCAGCCACCACAGGAGGTACCCTAGCAAGTGGAGGTCAGCCTCATCACCAGACCCTGTCAGGTCGGTGCGGGTCGTCGACCATTTCACCATCGCAAGAACAGTAGCCCCAGATCCTGAGACCACTTGCTGATCCCACACATCATCGTTGGCAAAGGACTTGCTTGAGAAATTGCTTGTGCAGATTGTTGGTTCTCATTCCAGAAGCAGCTTACTTAGGTTGACCTAGCTTATCTACTCTGTTGTTACACCTTCAGTTCCCTCTATGCTAACTAACTCTCAAACTCCAACATTGCAAAGCCTATAGCAGAGATTTACTTTAGTTAACTGGTAATACAGCAGAACTTGTGGAGGAAACACAGAAAGTTCCCGACCCCTCGGATGGATTTTTGGTTGGTTATATTCTGAGTGCATGTTCTGTAATCGGAAGATAGTGGAACATGGCCGTTTTTTCTTGTGTGAAAAACATATATTTTGAATGTAAATTTCATTGAAACTCTCAAATGTAAATTTTACCTTTTTCAGCAACGGACAGAAACAGTGTATACTAGTCCTGGAAACAGTAGGCATTCTTATTTGGGTGCCACTAATTCCTACTGTACTTGTTTGCAAACTTATACAAATTCGTTTGAAATATGCATGTAGGTTCTCACTGTCTGGAGGTCACAGTCTCTTTTCTTTTTCTTTTTGCGAATAGATCATAATCCTTTGCGACCTCTTGCTTTGCTCATTCATCGAGCAAACATTGTAACATTCAGGTATAAAACAGGCTAAATCTGCTGATGGCAAAGATGTTGAGGCCTGAGATAATCAGGTAGATATACAAGCGGCAAGCTGGCAATGATCTGCGGCGTCTAGTGGCGAAGCTGCTCCAGGGGTTTGATGAGGAGAAGGACAAAGACCTGTTTCACAGGGCGTAGCCGGAGCATATCCTCTTAACATGGTGTGCAGGAAGCAAGATGGCGAGCGATCAAGGCGAAAGGTACAAGGTCTCATAGTTTGCAAGTCAGAAGCTTCAGAAGGATTCAGCTTGCTGGATGAGGTAAAGAGGCCTGGATGGGACATGTCTAATTTGTAACCAGTGATATAGATGTACTTGTAGCTTTCATGCATTTTGCTACTGTGTTGACCTTGAGATCAGGTTTTTAGCATGGTATAACAATAGGAAAGTCAGTGTGCCGAATTTCAACATCGACTCGTTTATCCTATATTATCAGAGTGAGGCGCACAAGACCCTTGGGGTTGAGGATCACGGATTTTACCACATCAAAGTGGCACTCAGTCTGGTGTTTTTGCAAGACGGAGGGCACCAGTATAACTCCATATCAGGTTACCAGCCCTACAGTTAACTTAAATTTGATCAGACTTCTCACGTGATCTGCAGCGGCCATGCGCTCGTTGGAGGGATTCCAATATCCTCCTCATTCTATTCCCTGGGACCTAAGGGCATCTACGAGGTCAGACGTGATAAGTGGGCGAAGTTCCCTAGCCATTTAGTCTATTTTGTTGGGGTTTGGGATGCATAATGGAATACCGTGTTTGTCAATAGCTAGGGAGAGAGGTTTAGTGAGAGTTGCATGGGGATGGTCTATCGATTCATGCTCGCCACGGTGACCCGTCAACGTGGAGAACACGTCGACACACAAGGTATCCCGTGTCTTGTGACGGAGTAAACATCATTGTTGTTCATGCCACCCGTTTCACCCAGGTCCAACTACGACCCAAGGTTAATTAAAATAAATATAATTTATATTAAACTTTTATACTTTTCTAGATCTATTTTAGCATCTTACAATATTACAAGTATAATTTTCGGTTTGTTCACATAGTTTAACCATATAACTCGCAATGTTATTAAATATTAGTTGGTGTTTTCATTTGTTTGAATTGAATATCATTTAAAGATACTTAAATGTATTTGGTAATAAATTCTATTCTAGAACTATTATTTCTACCATGCCTAACATATATAATTTATACGTATTTATGGTAAAGATCTATAAAAAGTACGGTCTATAAATATCTTAGTAACAGTTTCTAGTATATGATTAAATAAGCATATTTATGAAAACTTGTAGAGTATAAACTATATTCTGAACCATGACGCTGCTTTTCATAGTCAAAACTTTCTATCAAAGCAAAATTTAACAAAATGTGCATGCTTCGTACTTGGTATTAAAACAACATTGCTTAAAACAATCGCCAATGTAAATAAAATAGTGGAGATTCTAATATGTTTGCATATAAAAAAAATATTATTTGATATGCCCTTATGCATTGTGATTGTTATCGTATGTACATTAGTTTGTGTCGGTTTATAAAATAAAAATGAGTTGCATGGAATGAAACCTAAAAATCTAGTTACATAGATACACTAGTAGAAAATGGGCCTATGGTCCCGGTTCGGTTGGGCCATCAGTCCCGGTTGCCAACCGGGACTGGCCAATCGGGACTAATGCTAGTCCCGGTTGGGCCACGAACCGGGACCAATGGGTGGCCACGTGGCCAGTTCTGGCTGGGCGTGGGGGAGACTCATTGGTCCCGGTTCTTGTTACGAACCGGGACCAATGAGTGTTTTTTTTTTGGTATTTAGGGTTTAGGGTCTCCCTCTCGCCGGTGCCCCCTCTCGCCGGTGCCCCCTCTCCCTCTCGCCGGTGCCCCTCTCGCCGGTGCCCCCTCTCCTTCTCGCCGGTGCCTCCTCTCCCTCTCGCCGGTGCCCCCTCTCCCTCTCGCCGGTGCCTCCGTCGTCTCCCCCTTCTTCGCATCGCCGACGTGCTCTCCATCGTTTCCGTACGCATATTATACGCTCTACTATATACACAGTACATGTTGATGCATATATAATTAATATTCGATCTCTTGCGAGAATACAACTATTTAATTACATGGAGATAGATCAAGCCATCAAGGCATATGTAGTTCATCGTCCGAAGCATAATGTTCTCCCCTTTCATCGATGACCTCCCTAAGCAGAAATCCCGCCAATTCCTCTTGAATTGCTCCTACGCGCAGTTCTGGGTCGATCTTCTCCCGCATTTTGCTGAAAGCAGTTGTTCTCCGCTCAGTGGTCAACTCGCGAATGAACTCGCAAACGTAGAATCCACATAAATTACTCCCCGGTGGCTGCTGCGGACTTTCCACCGTTTTATAAGTTAGCTCATCTTTGAATGGACCTTCTACCTTCTGTTTGAAAATTGTCCAACACCTGCTTTGGCAAAGAAAATGAACAAAGGAGTTATTAATTACTTGACATCAGGGAACGAACGAAAGAGGGCGATATAATGCGATAATGATTGAAATTACTTGTTGAGCATTTCTTTCATGTCGGACCACAACGCTTGGTCCCAACTTAATGAGTCGTGGACTTCAACTGTGGACTTGTCAGGTTGAATGCTTAGCAGAATCCAGTGGAACCTGCGGACGTTTACATAAAGCAGACATGCATAGCTCATCAATTACACTTAACATCGAGAAAGCCAAATAAAAATATGTACAAGACAGAAACACTCACCTGAAGTTGTAAGGAAATAGTATTTCCGTACAGAAATGTTGCATGGTTAAAAAGGTGGTCAGGTCATGCTCCACGTCTTTGGGGTGATTGACTAACGTATGTGAATTCACGATATATGGGTCAACGAACCCAACCTCAAAAACTTTAGATCTTTTGCATTCCAGCATCTTCATTCTGCATAATAGCGTACAAAAGGATATATATATAGGCAGGATAATATAATACAGGCAATGAACGAGCTGAGCTAGAGACTTAATTACGAAAATAAATCACTTACAGACAATAGCAAGAGAGGATAGATTTGTCGAGGGCGCGCTTTTGGAATAACTGGAACAGTTCAGTCAGTTGAACCTGTATAATGTAACGTTTGAAGAAATGCTCCACTCTAACGTCCAGCGGAAACCACTCTTTCGCGTCCTTCTTTGATGTGTGCACCAGGTACCAGGTATGCAGATTTCGCATATGTGTTGATAGACCCGTCATCTCCTCATTACTGACCATAGGCTCCCCTTGGACATATTTCCGTGCCATCTCTAACATTGGCGCATGTTCATAGCCTAAAAGTTGACCAAGGCTCATACCCAAGGCGGTAGCCTGTTCCTTGGCCAGTGACACCAAGTTCTTTAGCAGCAGCTATGGCTCTGGGGTCCAATAATTCCAGGTCTTATCCATAGCGACTCTGAAGTCCTTGTCGACATCGGAACACACTATGAGCGGGGGGACCGATTGATTTTTCTGCTGTCCGAGCTGGGCAATTTGTTTCCCGCTTTTTGCACTTCTTCCCTTGTTCTGCTCAGACTGGGCACGTGCTAGCTTAGTAAGTTCACGACCATAGTCAGATGGCAGATTCATCGATATCTGGGATGGCTGCTCAAGGAAGGACTTTCTCCACTTTTTGGATTTTTCATCGTATACCGGCTTCTGCTCGGGCTTTTTTGGTGCAAAAAAAGCCTTATTGTAGGCAGCCACCTCCGCGGCGTTTTCCGCTACAGTCCTGTCATAAGGTCTAATGGGAAGATTCTTATGAGGTACTGTTGGGAGGGGCGACCTTTTACGTTTCGGTGATCGCTTACCCCTCATAGTACGAGCGGTGGGCGGAAACGGCTGACGCGGCGGCGGAGACGGCTGCGCTGGAGACTGGTGAGGCGGTGAAGAGGACTGTTGCGCTGGAGAATGCTGAGGCGGTGAAGAGGACTGTTGCGCTGGAGACTGGTGAGGAGTCGATGGCCTTGGCTGCCAGTTCGGAAGCACGATGAATTCCTTTGGCCATAGAATGGTCGCTTTCTTGGCTTCTCCAAGTTCAAGCACCTCCCCATCTTCACCTGCAGGGTGTTGCAGCTTCAGCTCCTCATAATCTTTCATCACTTCATCCACCGCGACAACAGCGTAGCCATTTGGAACCGGAGAGAAATGGTAAGTTGGATTAGGTCCAATTGGTACGACATAGCCGACCGCCACCTTCACGGTTAAGTTAAAAACTTTCACATGCATCTCACAAGGTGTGCTCTCCGTGATATCATCCACTGGGTAGCGACGAAGTGGAGCCACTGCATCATCATTACCATCCTGGAGCTCCGTGGAAGCCACGCTGCTTTTCCGATTCGATGGGCCACCGGTACCATCGCATGCAGCTTCTACCATGTGCCGTTGAGATTGGCCGCTAGTACCTTGCTGGCTAAGCACGGCAATTTGTTCCTTCTGCAGCTTTAATTCTTCTTCTATATTACGCAGCCGGTCTGCAGCAGCGCGTGCTTCCATTGCCTCCCTTTCCTTTCTCCTCTGATGGCTTCTATCAGGAAATTTCTTCCTGTGCTCGGGAATCGCAATTGTCTTGGGCTTGGAGCCAGGTACGCCTCGTAACCGTCCGTCGTGTTCCTTATTCCCAAGGGCGCGTGTGAGCTCGTCATCCTCTCTATCGGGAATGAACCGTCCCTCTTCAACATCCTTTACTGCATTTCTAATTTCTTGGATGGGTAGTAGGGGATTATCTTTGTGTCTTCTGTTATATATGCACTTCCCTTCTGCGTCCAACGTGCCCCCATGCCCGTAAAACCAATTTCTTGCCCGTTCGATCCACTTGAGTGGCTCTGGAGTGATCCCATTAGCCAGCAGGTCCGCCTCAAGTTTCTCCCACTTAGGCATGCTACCAGCGTAGCCACCAGGCCCCATAGTATGGTGGTACATCTTTAGAGCAGCATTTGCCGCATTTTTTGCAGACTTTTCCAGAGCTTCCTCTGATTTCTTGTACGCCACAAATTCTTCCCAGTAGTCCTTTATCTTCTCATACCCTTTATCGAAGTCTGGAGTCTTATTTTTCTTGACAAACAGTTTGTTCAATCTTTTCTTCCAGTTCTTGAATAGCTCGGCCATCTTCTTAAGTGCCCAGTCCTTGACTTTTTGCTCCATGATTTTCCGGGCAATCTTTTCTGCCTCATCTGGATCCTCCTCATCTGAATCCACCTCTGGCGCCGGCAGGGTGAAATTAACCATGAGCTTTCTCCAAAGTCTTTCTTTGCCCTCATCGCTGACATATAGCTGTCCTTTCTCCTTTGGCCGATGCCATTCTCGAACGGTGATCGGGATGAAGTCCCTAACAAGAACTCCGCATTGCTTTACCATTTTATTTTTAACACCAGGGGGAGCAGTCGGTGTGCCGTCTTCAGCGACTCTTTCGATCGTGTACCTTTCTTGGTCGCCCAACTTTTTGGCTGGGCCTCGTTTTGTCCTTACAGAAGATTTGCTCGATCCGGAGGGCTAAAAGAAGAAAGAGCGTTAATATATGTATATAGACAGCAGAGGCTTAATTAATACAATCTTCGGCTTCATTAATATATGTATATGCACCTCGCCGGAGTTTGCAACATTTAATGTTCCACCGGAGCCTTCGGCTTCTCCCTCGTCGGCTTCTCCCTCGCTGACTTCTCCCTCACCCCGGCCGTCGGGTTCTACCTCACCGGAGCCGTCTCTTCGGTTGAGAGACTCATCTCCCTCACCGGAGTTGTTCAAAAACTCCGTGGTGACATCGACAATATCTTCCGGCCCGCGGATTATATCCTGGAGGATATTTTCCTGATCTTCGTCTCGTTCCATAGTTTCTGCAAATTAAGAACAATGCACAAAACTTTAGTTGGGTAACTTGTTCCATATGTCAAGATACATCTACAATATCATCTCATTTGCAAGAACAAATTAGAAACTTCATATGCTGCTTATAATCGTATCGTAAACCCGTAAACTCGTAAACTCGTATCGTAAACCCGTAAACTCGTATCGTAAACCCGTAAACTCGTAAACTCGTATCGTAAACCCGTAAACTCGTATCGTAAACTCGTAAACTCGTAAGGTCGGAACAAAATTGTTTCCCTAACACAAAAAATCCTAAGTGTTTGAATTTCTAAACCTAAGCAAAAAATCCTTTAATTCTACATTCACACATTCATATATTCATACATTTAAAAAATAGCAATTTCTTCTAAACCCTCACCGAGAGGGGGCGGCGCGAGCGGGGGCGTGGAGGCCGGCCGGCTTCGGGCTCTTCACGTACTGCCGCACTGCAATGTCACTGCAAATTTTTAAAAAATTGCTAAGTTTCAAAATTGCTAAGTTTCAAAATTTCATTGCAACTAAAAACAACTTTATCTAAATGACTTAGCAATATTTCTAACAAAATTGCTACATTAATAATAACCTAAAATAATCTAAACAAAATTGCTAAGTTTCAAAATTGCTAAACTTTCAAAATTGCTACACTAAAAATTGATAACCTATAATAACCTAAACAATAATAAGCTAAACAAAATTTAAACTTTACCACAATACTAAGCTAACAAAATTGGATTCACATTTTAAACTACCACTGTACAAAATTAAACTACACTAAATTAAACTACAAATTAAACTACCACTATACAAAATTAAACTAACACAATTTTTTAACATTGTTTTCTAACTTTTCTTTCTAACTTTGTTAAATTTTCAAAATTTTATAACTTTTATAACTTTTCTAACTTTGCTAACTTTGCTAACAACTCTAAAATTTCTCACATTTTGCTAACAAAGCTAATAACTCTAAATTTTCTAATTTTGCTCACATTTTCTAAGTGGGAGCGCGAGGCAGAGGAGCGTGAGGCAGAGGAGCTCGAGGCAGGGGAGCGCGACGGCGGAGAGGAGGACGGAGGAGGAGGCCGGCGAACGGAGGGAGCGCGACGGCCTCGGGCGCGACGTACGGCGGAGGAGAGAGATGAACGGAGGGAGCGCGACGGCCTCGGGCGGCGCGGGCGTCGAGGGCGCCGGCGTCGAGGGAGCGTCGAGGGCGTGGCGCGGGCGTCGAGGGCGCCGCGGACGTCGACGGCGACGGCGGGGCGCGGCGTGGGGCGGCGCGGGCGTCGGGCAGCCTGCCGGCGTCGTTTCGCTCTGCGTCGCGCCTCCGGTCCTTAGTCGATTTGCGTGAATGGGGAAGAAGAAAGAGCGCGAGCAGTTAAGTAGCAGGGGTCTTTGGTCCCGGTTGCTCGCAAGAACCGGGACCAATGCCTCTTTGGTCCCGGTTCTTGCCAGCAACCGAGACCAAAGAGTGGGTCATTTAATGCCAGATCCAGTGGCGCGCCGATGGACTCTTTGGTCCCGGTTCTTGCCAGCAACCGGGACCAAAGAGTCCTTTTTCAAAATTATTTCGAACTTTTCAGTTCTGAAATGTTGTTCCCGCCTTTTTTTTTCTTATTTAGGTGTTTGAATATGAATTTCAAATGGTTTTGAATCTGAAAAGACTTTCAACATGAAAAGTGTTTAAATTTGAATAAATAATCCAAAACCATTTTCTGTTTTCTGAAATAATTATTCTAACTATACAAACTATTAACCATTTTGCCATTTTCAATTAAAAATATATTAACTTTATTGCATATTTTGAATTGACAAAACTTTCAACGTGAAAAGTGTTTGAATTTGTATAAATAATCCAAAATCAATTTTACATTATTATTGTCATTTTCAATTTAATATGGATAAATTCATATCTTTAAATCCGTAAGTCGAAATTCGACAAATAATCCGTAAGCAGAAGTAAATGCAGAACAATTTCAGTAAACCTATATTTGTAAGATGAATGTTTGGTGTTGTAAAATGCAGAAGAAAGCAGATAAAAATTATTAATTCATTTATCTTAATGCATTACATAAAAGGTTTAATACATTATTACACATGATACAACGTCTCACAAGCGCTTGAAAGAAACACACCCCTGATCCAACATCACCAACATTATTCTACATAAACGGACTTGCTGGCTCGAAGGCCGTAGGATTAGGGGGAACGGCGGGAGGAGCCAGCCCCGTGGGCGGCCGCCCGGTTCTCGCGCGCACGTTTGCGGCGGAGGGCAAGATCCATGGAGGATGAGTCTTTCAGCGCCCAATCCAGATCGGAAGCCTCCTTCGCCTTGAGCTGGTAGGAAGTCTTGGCTCGCTGGACAGGGTAGTCGCGGACAGATTGGAAGGAGGCTTCCATGGCCTCCTGTATCTGCAACCCACAACCTTCTTCCCCGTCGTCGCTCCAGTCGAAGTCGTCGTCGTCGTCCTCCTCCTCCGCGGGAGGAGCGGCGGCGCCTGGTGGAGGTGCAGCGGCGCCAGGTGGAGGTGCGGCGGCACCTGGTGGAGCAGGAGGCCGGTAGCTGGGCATTCCTCTCCACGCCGGGCTCGTGGGCATACGGCGGGATAGACTCCCGCGGTTGCGCCCAAGCGCGCTCTGCCGAGCACGCTCGACCTCGTCCAGAAGGCGCTGCGGCGGGCGTGGCGGATCCATCTCGTGGAGACGATGCGTTCGTGGCTAGGAATGGTGGATTAGGGTTTACCCCGTCGGCGACAATATATAAAGACCTCCAGGGCAACGCTGGGGGAGGACACGTGTCGTGACCGCAAAGCCCGTCTTTAGTCCCGGTTGGTGTTACCAACCGGGACTAAAGAAGCACACGGATCGTGTGTTTCTTTCAAGCGCTTGTGAGCCGTTGGATCAGGGTGTGTTTCTTTTGAGGGATTGTGAGCTGTTGGATCAGCAGTATCACAACCACTTCGTGAGCCACATGACCCGGTTGGTGTTACCAACCAGGACTAAAGAAGCATACGGATCGTGTGTTTCTTTCAAGCGTTTGTGAGACGTTGGATCAGGGGTGTGTTTCTTTTGAGGGATTGTGAGCTGTTGGATCAGCAGTATCACGACCACTTCGTGAGCCACATGACCCGGTTGGTGTTACCAACCGGGACTAAAGAAGCACACGTACCCTATATATAGCCGCCCTCCTCAGACAGGTTACTCACTCACACAAAACATTCCAGCGTCACTCGGAGAGGCATCTTTGGGCAACCAGCGGCAAGACGTCTCTGATGACCTGCGACCGTTCCAAACGGTTGCAGATCATCAGAGATGTGTTGCCGGACGGTTGAAGATCATCAGAGACGTCTTGCCGCTGCTTGGATCGAAGTGGCGCTCAAACACAAAACATTCCAGCGTCACTCGGAGAGGCATCTTTGGGCAACCAGTGGCAAGACGTCTCTGATGACCTGCGACCGTTCCAAACGGTTGCAGATCATCAGAGACGTCATGCCGGACGGTTGTAGATCATCAGAGACGTCTTACCGCTGCTTGGATCGAAGTGGCGCTCAAACTCACGAGCCACCGTCGGGCTGTATGCAGGGGGAACTGTGTTTGGACGGTCGAAGCTGAGGTTTGAGAGGTTCCCACGGGAGGTGTGGGAGCCGACAACCACCTACCACGCGTGTTTCACCGGTCGTCATGCAATTAATTAACAGAAAACAAAAAAGAAAACTCACATGTGATATAACCCATTTCTTCTAGATGGAAACTCCCATTTCAAAAAAGAATGATGGGGGGAACACCAACTCGAAGCTGACAAGACATTGGACCACAGCCTTCTGTAAACTTGGTAGAGTTACTGGATCGATGACCTTCTGAGATATTGCATTGAGGAATGCACATAGCTTCACAATGGGTACACGAACATTTTCCGGTAGAAGCCCCCTCAATGCAACCGGAAGCAACTGTGTCATAATCACGTGGCAATCATGAGACTTCAGGTTCTGGAATTTTTTCTTTGCCATATTTATTATTCCCTTTATATTTGACGAGAAGCCAGCCGGGACCTTGATACTGCTCAGGCATTCAAAAAAGATTTCCTTCTCTGCTTTGGTAAGAGCGTAGCTGCTTAAGTATTGACGCCCTTTATCCGTCTGCTAGTTGTATGGGTCTTTCATACGTTGCTGGTCTGCCCGTGCTTCCGGTGTATCTTTTGTCTTCCCATACACGCCCAGGAAGCCTAGCAGGTTCACGCAAAGATTCTTCGTCACGTGCATCACGTCGATTGAAGACCGGACCTCTAGAACTTTCCAATAGGGTAGCTCCCAGAATATAGAGCACTTCTTCCATATGGGTACGTGATTGTCAGCGTCATTCGGAACAGATAGACTGCCAGGACCCTTTCCAAAGATTACTTCTAAATCCTTGACCATGTCATATATAACATCACCATCAGGGAGGTTAGGCTTCTTCCGGCGATCTGCCTCACCGTTGAAATGCTTGCCGGGCTTTCTTACGGCATGACTGTTTGGAAGAAATCGACGATGCCCCAGGTACACATTCTTGTTTCCCAAATGTATACTTTCAGTCTTATCTAAACAGTGCGTGCATGCATTGTATCCCTTGTTTGACTGTCCTGAAATGTTACTAAGAGCAGGCCAATCATTGATGGTTACGAACTGCAACGCTCGTAGGTCAAATTCCTGTTGTTTGTGCTCATCCCACACACGTACACCTGGTTCGGACCACAACTGCAAAAGTTCATCAACTAATGGCCTTAGGTACACATCAATGTCGTTGCCGGGTTGCTTCGGGCCTTGGATGAGCACTGGCATCATAATGAACTTCCGCTTCATGCACAACCAAGGAGGAAGGTTGTAGATACATAGAGTCACGGGCCAAGTGCTATGACTGGAGCTCTGCTCCCCAAAAGGATTAAAGCCATCTGTACTTAGACCAAATCTTAAGTTCCTTGCGTCATCTGAAAATGTCGGGAACTCTCTGTCGATTTTTCTCCACTGGGACCCATCGGCGGGGTGTCTCAACTTCCCGTCTTTCTTACGCTCTTCTTTGTGCCATCGCAACAACCTGGCATGCTCTTTGTTTCTGAACAGACGTTTCAACCGTGGTATTATAGGAGCATACCACATCACCTTAGCAGGAACCCTCTTCCGGGGGGGCTCGTCATCGCACTCAACATCACCAGGGTCATCTTGTCTGATCTTGTACCGCAGTGCATTGCATACCGGGCATTTATCCATATTCTCGTACTCACCGCGGTACAGGATGCAGTCATTAATGCATGCATGTATCTTCTGCACATCTAATCCTAGAGGGCAGATAGCCTTCTTTGCTTCGTATGTAGTCTCGGGCAATTCGTTATCCTTTGGAAGCTTCGGCTTCATTATTTTCAGCAACTTCTCAAATCCCTTGTCAGAACAACCAGTCTCTGCCTTCCATTTCAGCAGTTCCAGTGTGGTACCGAGCTTTGTGCTGCCATCTTCGCAGTTTGGGTACATCAACTTTTCGTGATCCTGAAGCATGGCCTCCAACTTTAGCTTCTCCTTTTCTGTATCGCATTCTCGCTTTGCATCAGAAATGACCCCACCAAGACCATCAGCGGGCTCATCTGATGCCCGATGTTCACCTCTTTCTTCTTCAACGTCTTCCATTACAGTATCACCGCATTCCTCAGGGAACATAGGATAGTTGTCATCATCCTCCTCTTCTTCATTGTCTTCCATCCTAACCCCCTCTTTCTCCGTGCTTGGTCCAACAATTATAGCTGGGCATGAAACCTTTCCGAAGCACGTGGTCTTGAATGGTTCTCTTGTCAGAGTACTCCCTGACGTTCCGACACTTCTCACATGGACAAGGCATAAAATTATTCACTTTGTTTGCCTCAGCCACATCGAGAAATTTATGCAGGCCTGCAATAAACTCGGAACTGCGTCGTTCGCCGTACATCCATCGCATCCGTGCATCCATCTGCATCATATATATAATTAAGTTTATCAAATACCATTACAATAACATCGTGAATAGTGAAATGACCACCGTACATCGACACGTGCAATATTTCTGTATCAATTACAGATGAAAAGGATATAGTTGCTAACCTCGGCCGAGGATATCATCTTGTGTGAACTTAAGTGCGGCTCGGGCATTTCATCGAACACATCTTGTGCGTGGCAAAGGAAAAAAAACTAGCACCCACTTCCCACCAATCCAACCAGAAAAAAAACAGAGGAGAGAAGAGAGGGGGGTGGGGGTTATTTTATAGGCAGGGGAGGGGTATTGGTCCCGGTTCTTGGCACGAACCGGGACCAAAGCTCCGCGGCAGGCCACGTGTCCGGCTCTGGAGCTTTGGTCCCGGTTCGTGCCAAGAACCGGGACCAATGCACCCAACCGAACCGGGACCAATGGTCCACGGTCCCCTGGCAGCTCGAACCGGGACCAGTGCCAGGCACTGGTCCCGGTTTTTCACTGAACCGGGACCAATGGCTGGAGCGGCCCTGGACCAAAGATGGTTTTTCTACTAGTTTCCGTAAAACATGTAGCACTTACATCGGAAAGCGAATAGAATGCTAAGTTGCTAACTAAACTTGTTTCCCCTGCCAGATTGGTTTGTTCTTACGTCTCAAGAGGAATGTGTTGTGTGTTTGCATCCGCGAATTAACAATTTAACTATGTTAAGATACTCCCTCCGTTCTAGTTAAGCTTATGTGGCCATACTCCTATTGTTTCTTCTGACTAGAGAGGTTTTGCTTTCTTCCTGCCCTTTACCCAAGAAAGACGTTATTTGTTGTTACAAACCCGTTTTATATTATAGGTTATCACCTCTCTATATGATTGGTATGGATCTGTAACAGACCGATTTTCAGAGTTTTCAAAAAAACTTTTATCTAAAAATGAGGACTAGAAAATTTCGTTTTGTTAATTAAAACTTAATTCGATTTTTCAAAGACATGAAGCTTCAAAATGAATTAACACCGAGTTTTATAAATCTTTGTTTTATTTTTCCTTTCAAGTTTGATCGTATTTTCTTGGCTTCGGCATATTAAGATAATCGCCTCTAGATTTATTTTTGTTTTCATAAATTCATCTGGTGTTTTTCGGCGTTTTAAAGCATTTTTCTGGATTTCCCCTACAAGAAGAATCTATTTCATTCCTTTCATATGTTTGGAATTAATTTTCCATTGTCCTTCTTATTAATCTGGTTTCGATTTACTAATTTCTTTTTCTCTCCAAAATTCCATAGCCATGCACGTGCATGCAAGCCTTGGCTGCACCATCACGTTATTAGCTCCTCTTTCCTTGTGTCTTCCTCCCTTTTCCTTTTCTTTTTCTATACTGATGCTACACTAGCTGACTAGTACATGAACGGATCGATCCTCTTTTCTTTCTTTCCTTGCACCTGTACATGAACCAGCACCGATGGTTTGTCTTTCTTTTCTTTCCTTCCTTTTCTTTACCGATCCAGCAGCCCAGCCAAACCTAGCTAGGGAGCCCTGCTCGTTCTCGCTTGCACGCACGGCCACTGGCCAGGCTTCTCAACACGCCCAGTCCAGCGAAACATGTGCTGCTTCCTCTTCCTTCTCCAGCACGCACGCACACAGTCAGCTGAAACGGCAGCACCAGAAACTGCCGCTGCCGTTGCCTCCTATGCTCTTTATTCGGACCATCAATTTCCTATCCTGCTGCATCCTGCCTCCGGCAAGAAACGCCAGTCGCACTTGAAACTACTGCTTCAATTCTCTTTACGCCAGCATTCATTTTCCAGTCCGCTCTGGCACTGCTTCCTTTTCATGCACGCACACATGCCAAACGCGAGTAAGCCACATCGCTCTGCCGCCTAGCCCCTGTCCATAGAAAGCACTGAGTCGATCTCTACTTACTCTTCTTTTCCATCTCGAGCCACCAGCACAATCCCTACCTCTCCCATCGATCAAATGCTCTTCAATCTGGCATTCATGTTTTATTCCGTAGCCTCACAACAATCACAATGACTCCCTCTACGAACACCTTAGCTATCCTATTCTCTCATTTTTCCATCTCGCTCCACCACCCAGCCCCAACTCGTCCGCACGATCCAATCTCGCGAAGCTCCGGTCAGACCGTCAACGACGACGCCGCTCATGTTCCTGGCGACTCCGTCTACCTCAGGCCGAACTGCTGCACCAACAAGGCCACTAGGAGGAGGAGAACCGATTCAGGCGACCAGAAGATCAAGCCGTTGATCGCAGCCAACGAATTCTACAACTCGATACGTCTGCTCTGTTCCTCAACTTCGTCGGACGAGTTCGTCGCGTATGGTGAGAATCAGATCGATTCCTTTGCATAGTAATCTCATATCATGTATCCATGCCTCCTAGTCATCCTTTTGCAACCAATCCATGTCACTGTACACGCCAACTCTTAACCATGCCATGGAATGTCGACATGGATATGCCATCCTCACTTTCAGCACAAACTCATGAGATCCTTTCGCGTCAGTTTGTGACATTCATCTTTAGGAGTCTAGAGGAGAAGACAGATCTTCAATCCAACCACCATTGGAGAAACAACGTTGATGCAAATTTATCAAAGACCAACATCATCTTGACATATCATGTTCAGTTGATCTTTAGTCTTTGACCACAACATGTGAAACTGTCTAGTTGACCTTAGAAACCGTATGGTGGAATTCATGGGGTAGAGTTTACACTCGGATTTTATATATTTCAATTTAGGTCAAATTCAAATGTTATTTGAATTATGTGCGTGATTTTGTGTGTGGTTTATTTTTCTTAGTTAAATCACATGTGTATGAGTTCTCTGTAATTGCTTGTAGTATTCAGTGACATGTTTAGATGGCTATTTGTAGTTACACAGTAGTTATGGTTTATTATTATTTTTAGATTTGCTTGTGTTACTTTGTAATTATCACTAGCATGATCACGTGATATTATGTGTTGTTGATCCATGTTTAATCATTTATTAAAGAATGACTTGTTACTACTAGTTTGTATAATTGATGTATCTTTAGCTATGAGTTTGTTTAGTACTCTATTACTTGTTCAGTACTATTGTGTGATAAGCTAATTAGTATTTTATAAGTAGATGACAATCGTGATTCATATTGTTTGCTTATTGGTCATGCATAGACTTAGTTGTTATATTCATGCTCTAGGCACCTCATCGTGATATTGCAAGTGCATGCGTTGTTGTATAGTTTATTATCCATGCTTATATATATCATTGATATCTTGCGTACCATGTGTTTCAGACGATGTTTAATTCTATCAATTCTAGTAACATATCTTTGTGCTAGCATTTGTGTTAATGTCTTGTATGTGTGTCTAATTATTAGTCACATTTCACATGTCTCGTTGGTTGCTCCTTTGTGTTATCTACATAGATATTCGACTTATTATCAAGTTTGTATTCCATGTTATATAATGCTTTGTCTGTGTGTATGCTAACATAGATTTACCCATTGACTAGATAACATTATGTTTTTAGTGCTTGTTTAGTTCTAGATGTACCTAGTGTCTCATACGTGTATGTTACCCTATTCGCATGTTACTTGTTGTAGTACACCGTACTGTGCTTACGGTAGTTCGTATGTCGGGTTAGAGTGCATGATAGTGCCATATCTTTGTATATACTTGTATGTTTTGTTATCTCACATTGGTATTGTTATGCTTGATCGTTATTTGGTACCATGTTATAGTATCTCTCAAATCTGTAGTCTTGTATCTCCTTCATGATTAGTCATATAGTGTTATGTTATAACCTTGCTTAGTATATACTATGCTTTGTTTGCTATATCCTTGTAATGATATTCTTGTGTAGGCTATAATGTCCTTAGTACTTTACACATGCAATCTTATGATTGTCATGAAAGGTATTTGAGTTGTTAAGTACAATTAGCATATCCTAGTTTGATATATTGCTATGACATTATTCATATGTTTTAGATATATATAGTAAATCATGTTTAGCTCTGGGATTATGATTGCTGAGGTATAGCTATGGTAGTAATTATTTATCCTTTATGTTAACCTTGTGTGTTGTGGTGTATAGCTATATTGTTCATTCTTGTAGAGCATGTTTCTCAACTATAGCTTGCAATTGTTGTTGTTATATGATGACGATGTTCAGCTTAGTTTTTGTGTTGTTATATGCTTATGATGGCATGCTAAATAATCCTTGTTATGGCTTATGTTACTAGTATGACATATATTGTTTGATGATTGTAAACTAGTATGACATGGTTCATTGCTATGTCTTGTTTACATGTTTGCTAGTAATCTAGTTTTTCTATAGTTTAGATGTTATTGAGTTTACTGGGTTACACGGGTATGACCAACTATGTTATAATTAACTCCTATATATGTCTGGTTTGTAGAAACGGTTAGACATAGTAAGACCAGTCCATATATCTTATCACAACATTCTAGTCTGATAATCTATCCACATATCTAATCCCAGCTTTTTATCTTGATAATCTATCCTAACATCCTATCCATGCCATTTGATTCATATCTGAGTTGCCACAACTCACTTTCACAATTCCATCAAGTTGTCCTATCCTATTCTTCAATTACTACTCCATTCTCATTTGTATTTCATTTGGATTTGGTAACTATTGTTTTGGTATTTATTTTGTTGCCATTTGCTATCGTTACGACGAGTAGGGAGTGACGTGGTTGGACGTGGATATGATCAGCTTATTGAAGAAATTGGATATAATCAGCTTATTGAAGAATGTGGATATAATCAGCTTACTGAAGAAGAAGATGATTCATCAACAAAGGCATGCCCCCCCTCTCATGTTTTTATCCTATGTTTTTAAAAGGGGCATTATTTATTGTTTTAAAATTATGCATGCTATTTTCAATTTACTGGCGGGTCGATTGACACACCAGCCTGATCCGCTTGTCGCCTTATATACTTGATACCCTGAGTAGAAATTATATAGTAATCCTGTAGAGTAGAAATGCTTAGCCATGCTTAATATCCAGTAGGATATCTTTATCTTGCCTCTTTGGAGGAATTGGTTGACCCTTGGGTCACAAACATCTTTCTGAACTTGATGAGCTCGTTGAGCTTGGCTGATGAGCCATTGTTGCTTCCTCTACTCTACCTTCTACTCTGGGTGAAACTTACCATCTAAACATTGGCGCGGGCGACTGCTGGATCAACTGATGAAGGAGCGATTGGCTGCCCTTCACAAGCTGAAGGGGGCAATCCGTCGTCCGTGCCGCATAAGGGCCTAATAAGTCTCGGATTTGAAGATTGTGACCACCGTACAACCACATGCTAATGGGCTCTGGCTGGGTCAAGTAAGTTAGTCAGCCTTTGGTGTCGATGTCGCCGTACCGCAGATGGGGTGTCTGCCTACGGGAGAACCTTCGGCACAGATGGGGGGACCGGTTTGGGGACGTACTCTCAGTTCCGGCGCCATACCCGGTGGGCATGTCACATCTTTGGGGGATCTAGCTAAAAGACCTTGTCACGAATTCTCTATTGCTATGCTAGCGACGGCTGGTTGCAATTTGGCGAGTTTGTGACGTGTGTGAAAGTGTACCACCTCTGCAGAGTGTAAAACTATTCGAATAGCCGTGTCCACGGTCATGGACGACACATGAATCTTTCTTGACATACAGGAACCCTGTTTTGCTACTTCCCTCTACCCCTATTCTGGAATTCTATGGAGAACGTGAGGTGTCGTGGACACTCACAATGATGAGAAACATTACACTGAATACAAAACCTGTTTCATCTAAAATCGTTTTATCAAAACTACTACATATGGTATTGCAAACAAAATTAGCTTTTATGCAAAAGAACCATATAGCCTTTCTTTGAAGCCACATGTAGCTATTATAGGTTTTGCATGAGGGGGCACGCTGAGTACATTATTATGTACTCATCGCATTGCTTTTGTGGATTATTCAGATCACTACGAAGAAGAAGAAGACTACGACTACTGCGACGATGCTTAAGAGTGAGGCCTCGTGGACTACATCGTCTGCCTGTGGCTAGATGGAGTCACTTCGCATTTATATTTCCGCTGAGTTTTCTGATTGTAACAAATGTCACAAGACATTTCGCTAATGCTATTCAAACTATGTAACTGTACTTTTTGTACGTTCTGCAATGGTATCATTTCGCTGTGTTGTCAACATTGATCTTGGATTGACATGATTACACAGGAGGTCTGGAAGTGTAATTCCGGTCCTCACAGGATCAATGGAAAGTGACCATTTCCCAGATAATTGGGTGGATTATGCAGTTAGTCATGAGTGAAAATACCACTATTCAATATAAATGGGAAAGTCGGTCCCTATTTTAGGTCTTCGTGCGGAGTAAGTCAGAGGGGCCCTATTTCCCCCTTTGTACTGGCGAAAATTTTAGAGGAGGCTAAGATTTCCAGCCATATTTCTGGCATGGTGGGGCATCTTATTCTAAGGGAGGGGTGGCACACCAGTATGTCGGATGACACCATGATCATAGTGGAGGGGTCAACTTGACATCAGTAACCTTAAATTCTTTCTCCCCTGCTTCGAGACCATGTCTGGCCTCAAAAGCAACGAGGTTGTGATCATGGGGATGCATTCATTTTGGGTCTGAACACTAAATGAAGCGCATTAGTTACATGGGATGCTGACGATACTTTGGATCCGCTAGTAGGGTGTGTCAAGTCGAAGGCCGAACCCTGGCTGGGGAGGTTTACCTGCAAGATTGTCCTCCGTTCCGGCCGGACGTCGCTGTCGACCTTGCCGTCTTCTCCGTCCATACCCGCCTCCGCTGAGCAACTTTCTGCAGCAGCGTGAGCTCCTGTTCTTTTTTTCTTTTTTTAAACATAAAACGACGCTAATATTAATATGTGGCAAGGGTTACACAGCGGCTTACAACAGGACCCAAACAGACAATGAAATTACAATCTAGTCCGTGGACATTTGTACGAAGGACCTCCAACACAAATTTGGGAACGCAATCAGGTCCTTCGGAAAGCTCGAAATCAACCTCACCATCACCGGGGACGGCACCACTTGGGATGGCGAGGGCGCCATGGCAGGCAGCCACGACTCTCGAGCAGCTGGGCCTCCGAAACGACGCAAAGCCTGGAGGTAGAAGATAGTGGCTAGCACAAAGCCAAGCCACCAGTGGCCGCCCTTCGGCTAGAAAAGTCGCCGGCGTGGCAAAGGACACCCATCTATCGCCAGCTAGCGGCGAGCGGCATCTCTTTGCATCCAAGGCCGACGAGGATGAGCTCGAACAAGGCCGCCCTTCAGCCAACAGATGGGGAGGCAACTTCCTCCCGAAATCAGCTCGGCAACCGCAGGAACCTCCAGATCCGCTCTCCTCCATGGCTCCCCAACCCCTCCCCTCGCCACCACGGCCGGCCGGAAGGAGAAGAACCACGAAAAAGCAGCAAAAGAGAAGGAAACCCCCAACCTTGAGCTTCACCTTATTGAGGCTGCCACCGTCCAGATCCGGCCATGCCAGCGCCGACCACCATGGCCAGCCACCACCGTAGCAGAGGGACGCAGCACCAGCGCAACTCAGAAGCGCCGGCAGCCCGCAGCAGCTTGGCAAAAAGCCAGACGCCATATAGGACGAAAAGCTGGAAAACCTAGATCTAATGGTGGTATAAACAGAGGAGAGAGGGGGCCGAGGCCTCCCTCCCCCTTCACTCCGGCCGGCAGAGCCGGTGGAGGAGAGAGGGAGAGCGGCGACGGAAGGAAGCGAAGCTCTCAGAAGAAGTCTCGGGAGGGGAGGAGAGACGAAGAGGAAGGAAAATGCCGACCCGTGAGCTCCTGTTCTATTTTCCCTCTTTCCCGTGTCCTCCACGACCTCTTCTGCAGAAAGGGAACGTCTGTTAGCTATAGTTTTCTTTCTTCCTGAACTTGGCTCGCTTCGTCGATCGTACACACACATCTGCGGTTGCCGCTGCACCCTTCCGTTACAGTTAGAACTTAGAATGCATGGACTGGAGATGCATAGCCGGACAAGCATAGGCTACGCGTGGAGCAGAGCACTTGCGTCCACTTTCTATCTGCAATGAGCAAATTGTTCATGCATATGTTTTTTTTTTGTTGACACGCATGAACACGAAAAGTAAATCGAATGGAAAATCAAGCTTGCTCTGTTGGAGAGGGCGCAGCGGTTGCGGGTCACCATCGTTTAGTCGATCCGCTTATGTCTCCATTTTGTTTCTTTTTCTTTCCTTTGGGTGTATGTTTGCTGCCGCCCCAGCATTGCAAGTCTGTTGGTTGTATCAAGTGTTTGCTATATTTATATAGCGGGGCTACGACCCATTTCGTCAGTCTAAAGAAGGAAAGCACGAGATGATCTGGTGAAACTCGAAAAAATAAAAAAAGGTAGTGCTCTTTGGATTAACAAGCCGCTAGTCAGATTAAGCACACAGTATTGTCGTCTTCACTCAAAAGACTGTACAATAACATATTAGTATGACCATGTTTTTGGTGCGTTACAAGTTTTCAAATTTGTATACGTAGGGGCACATTTAATATAGAAAATAATTAGTAAATAGCTATTAAGGCGCAAGGGCAAAATTTAGGCCGTGGAAAAAGTTGATTTTTTTTCACTCCCGTTGCAATTGCAATCGTACGAGCAAGTTTGCTATATTAGGAATAGCGAAACGGGCGGACAAAGACGACAGGACAAGGATGGCATGCACGGTTCAGAGCGCTGATTTGGGGCGCAGCAGCAGCTTGCCCATCGAACTTGTCCGTGGTGTGACCGGGCAGGCAAAGCAAATGGTAACCATGATGCCATCCTCACTATTGGCGTTCTTGAACGGGATGAGGAAGCTGGCAATACCAGCGACGTCCGCCGTACACGGGGCTGCCCCATCCCAAGTCTAGCTCGCTGATTCCGGCCTTGGTCATGTCCGAGGCAAAGTACGAGCGCACACGCGTGAAGCACGGCCGCCCGCGCTGCACCATCAGGTCCGCCACCGACCGCATATACTCCATGTCCACTTCCTCCTTCCTTATATAAGTTGCTAGAATAACAATAATAAAGAAAATTTTAAAGTGACAAGTAAACAAGAACATAAGTAAACTAAAATAAAACTAAATGTAAAAACTGAAAGTACAAAATTATAGCAAGCAAAAGACGTTAATGGGAGTCTTAAATGCATAATATGGGTGGAGTCCCACATAATGGTGCACCCTGAGTCACCCCGCACAACACTAGCTACTAGTCTCGGTAAGAAACCCGATGGAACAAACCGAGCATCTAGTAATTAAGGGTCTCCCCTTGGATGTGGAGTAAGAACTTGAATCTCCGTTATTCACTTATTAATGCGAGACGAGAGAGAGGGGCTGCTTTCTGTCATCTGCAATACCAAACGCTACCTCTAGTCTCGCACCAACAATAATTTCCTTTTACGACCTTTAGGCAAATACTGTGCAGTCGACGTTCGCACATATCATGAAATACCATTAACACACACTAAATAGTTGAGACTAAATAAATCCTTCATTCGATTAATAGAGAAACTTGGGTTGATCCCGACTAAATTACTCAGGTATAGGAGCACAAGAAATTATAGGAATACACATATGAATAATGGATGAATGAATAAATGAGTACACGAGGTAGTCCACAACAAAGTTTAAAACTACAACGATATTGATGGAGAGGAGTCGATGGCGGCAGCGTAGATGATGATGAAGATGATGTAAATGTCGTGGCCTTCGTGTCCCAAGCCTTGTGTTCTTCTCCCAAGAATGGTGTGGTAGCGTTGAAGCAGCCCTTCGGGGCGACAGCTCTCAAAGTGCATGGCTTGAGGGTAGGGTATCATTCTCTTTATATAGACTCCAACAACTTGTTATTGGGTTCCGGTGTCTTCCGCATCGAATATGCACGTGGCCCCTTTACGGAAGTTGCTCGGTTTGACGTCAGGGACCCGAAAAAGGTCGGTACGGCCACCGGTACGAGTGTGCACGGATAGTCTCCAGTGTTTTAGACGTCATTTCCTCATACGAATTCCCATTAATGTGTCATTGGTCTCATATGGACGGAACCCACACTCCAGTTGCATTGAATAGTTAATTTGGATTCGTGGGAAATGACTATTTTCCAAGACACTTGACATGCATCTGGTGCCTCCCTTGTCTCTGCCATCGTGTTTCGTTCAATAATTTCAACTACACACAAATGCGCACAAAAGACAAGGAAATAAGTAAAATCCTAATAAAAAACTATGGTTGTGAAAGTTTATCGGTAAAATAGTTTGAATTGAACATCGACATAAAAGATAGAAGCCAGCACATAATATTGCCAAAATTCCAGCGTAAATATATCCAAAATAATGATAAAAACTGTATACAAAATGTACTCATCACCGCCTAAGATTGGACCCTTCCATTAGGAAGTTAGCCGTACCCATTTTCTGCAAGGTGTTGTTAGAACCTGGGTTAGATGTGTTTCCCATCACGGAGGCCTTTGGGAAGTACTTGGGCCAGGTCCGAGGAGCATCACCCTCAAGACCAAGACTGATTCCAACTGGATGATCAGGATAAATATTGTCAACGGGAAAGTGGTCATGGATCAAGGGTGGCCCAGGTTTTCTATTTCTCACGTGATAGTCTACTTCCTAACCTTCAAATTACTGGTCCTAGACGTCTACAAGGTAACCATCTTCAACTAATCTTGAGCTGAGATGGTTACCAAGTGCCAATAGCACGAAGTAGCCCTTGCCATGATCGTGGTTCATGTCAGCACCCGTGATGTTAAATACTATGTGGTTGGTGAATTAAGTACGGTTGATTTACTATGTTTTCTACTAGTAATTAGGTTGGTTAACTCCATTTACTACTTAGTAACGTTTGTTTGTGTTTAATTGTACTCCCTCCGATCCATATTAATTGTTGCAGAATCGGATGTATCTGGCTGTCTAGATACTTCCGATTCCGCGGCAACTAATTTGGGTCAAAGAGTATTATGTATGCAAGGTCAGTACTTATTTAGATTTTTTTAGATAAAAGGATCTTTATTACTTAAAGAGTTTTAAGCATTACACATGGCCTCTGCATAGGTAGGATGCACACAGCCTCAACAAGTTCTTAAGGCTAAAAAAAAGGCGAATTACATATCATGATGAGAAATTGTAAAAACGCCTATGGTACTGGAGGGTAGATCCGAAGATTATGTTGCCATCCATGCTGGAAAAACAACCCCTTCGCTGCAGCCTCCAAGCGCGAAGACACCTCCGAAAACAGGTCTTGATGCTCCACGCGCTGTAGGAACGACCATAATCGGAGCGTAGCTGTGCACCGGTAGATGACCTGCATATCAGAAGCATTTTTATCGTTAAAAACCTTGTCATTTCTACATAGCCAGAGCGACCAAATAACGACAATCGCTCCCACCCTAATAAGAAGCTTAAACTTAGGTCCACACGTTTAGCCAATTGCCGAAAATATTCGCAACGCTACTAGGTGGGTATAAGGTAGAGCCTATCTGGATGGCTGACCATATAGATCTAGCAAATTTACACTCGAAGAATAAATGTTTTATTGTCTCGTCATGGTGACAAAAGACACACTTTTTACTTCCGTGCCAATTTCGCTTTGCAAGGTTGTCTTTTGTAAGAATTACCCCACGACGAAGATATCACGCAAACAATTTAGTTTTTAGCGGGATCTTCATCTTCCAATTTTTTATTATTATTATTATCAACTGAAATATCCGGTTGGATTAACGCATTGTACATAGAATCAACCGAGAATTTACCATTCTTGCTTAAATTCCAGTGAAATTTATCTGATCCCTGTGTCAACTGGACCGAATCCAGTCGCAATAGCAAATCATTTCAGGATGTTTGCCTAGGACCAAATAAACTTCTTCTGAACGAAACATTCGGTGGGGAAGTTAATCACCTTAGCGAGCGTATCGCCTTTGTGTCGCACAATATTGTACAAAGTCGGATATTATTCTCGGAGTGTGGTCTGACCTAGCCATTTATCCTCCCAGAACCTAATTTCCGATCCATCTTTAATTGAGAAAGACCCATGTGGGAAGAAGAACTTCTTCGTAGCCATAAGGTCAGCCCAAAAGTGTGAATCACCAGGTTTCCAAACAACCTGAGATAACGCTTGAGAGCCCACATAATTCCTCCTAAGGAGGGTTTGCCAAACCCCTTCTTCAGCAAGAAGCTTGAAAATCCATTTACCAAGGAGGGCCCTATTCTTGACCTCAAGGTCATGAATTCCGAGTCCACCTTGGTATTTGGGACGGCAAACCACACTCCACTTAGCCAGTCGATATTTTCTTTCTCACTATCACCTTGTGATACGTCCATTTTGCATCACTATTTTATATCATAATTTACTGCTATTCATCGATATATTTCATATTTAGAAGTGTTACTTATGTTATTTTACCTATTTTGCATGTTTGATGAATAATGGAGAATTGGACACCGGAGTCAGGATTCTGCTGGAAAAAGCACCGTCGAGATGCACTATTTCTGAAGATCAATAAATCGAAGGAGACATATGGAAGTTCCTATTTTACCAGAAGATGGAGGAGGCCAAAAGGGGAGCTGAGATGGGCCATGGTGGGCCCTCCTCACCCCTTGGCGCGGTGGGGCCCCCTGCCGCGCCGACAGGTGGTTTGGGGGCCCTGGCCCACCTCAGCCGTTCCCCCTTCGCGTACTTGACCCCCTCGAACCCTAACACACAGGAGGCCATCGAAATATTCCGCCGCCTCCACGAGGCGGAAAACACCAGAGAGCGAAAAGCTCCCCTGCAGGAAGAAATCTGCCGGGGGAAATTCCCTCCCGGAGGGGGAAATCGTCGCCATCATCACCGTCATCGAGCTGGACTTCATCGGGATCATCATCATCATCATCTCCACCGCCAACACCATCATCACCGCCGCTGCACCCCGTCTCCGTATAACATCTAGGGCTGAATCTTGTCTATTTCATAGGGGAAACTCTCCCGGTGTTGATTACTCTTGTTATTGATGCTATTGGGTGAAACCATTGGACTAAGGTTTATGTTCAGATTGTTATTCATCATCATATCACCTCTGATCATGTTCCGTATGATGTCTTGTGAGTAGTTCGTTTAGTTCTTGAGGACATGGGAGAAGTCTTGATGTTAGTAGTGAACTATGTTGAGTAATATTTAATGGTTTGATGCTTAAGTTGTGGTGTTATTCTTCTAGTGGTGTCATGTGAACGTCGACTACATGATACTTCACCTTTATGGGCCTAGGGGAATGCATTGTGTATTCGTTTGCCAATTGTGGGGTTGCCGGAGTGACAGAAACCTGAACACCCGTTGGTATATCGATGCATGAGGGATAGCAGGATCTCAAAGTTTAAGGCTGTGGTTAGTTTATCTTAATTACTTTCTTGTATTTGCGGATGCTTGCAAGGGGTATAATCACAAGTATGTATTAGTCCTAGGAAGGGCGGTGCATTAGCATAGGTTCACCCACACAACACTTATCAAAACAATGAAGATTAATCAACTATATGAAGCGAAAGCACTTGACAATATTCCCGTGTGTCCTCAAGAACGTTTGGTCATTATAAGTACAACAACCGGCTTGTCCTTTGCTGTAGAAAGGATTGGGCCACTCGCTGCAACTATTACTACTGCATTTTATTTACTTGTACTTTATTTATCTGTCATATCAAAAACTCCTAAAAACTTGTCTGAGAGCATTTACAGTGAATCCTTCATCAAAACCGCTTGTCAACACCTTCTGCTCCTCGTTGGGTTCGACACTCTTATTTATCGAAAGTACTACGATACACCCCCTATACTTGTGGGTTATCAAGACTATTTTCTGGCGCCGTTGCCGGGGAGTGTAGCGCTATTGGTAAGTGGAATTGGTAAGGGAAACATTTATTGTACGTGCTGTTTTTATTTTTGCCTGCTGCTATATCTCATTATGGAGGGGTCTTCTCTTGAATTCCTATTTGGGAAAACAACTACCACTGCTAAGGTAGTAGAGGAGGCGCCAGATGAGCAGGTAATACCGTTCAAAATTCCTATGAAAATTGTTGAACGTGTCACAAATAACCGCTATGCAGGAGATGGAACTGTCCATCCTGGAGATCATTTGTTATTTCTGCATGAATTGTGCGAGTTATTTAAGTGTGCAGGTATCTCGATGGGAGAAGTTAAGAAGAAATTATTCTCTCTATCACTGTCTGGTAAAGCTGCACATTGGTATAAACTGCTGAAGAATGGGTATTCTCTTGGATGGGAGGAAATTGTACCTCTCTTTTACTCCAAATTCTATCCTCCAAGTGAGATTCATAAGGATCGGAACCTCATATATAACTTCTGGCCCTATGATGGAGAGAGTATCGCTCAAGCGTGGGGGAGATTGAAGGCATTAATGCTCAAATGTCCCATTCATGAGCTTCCTGGTAATATTGTTATTGATAACTTTTATGCAAGACTCTCCTTTCAAGATAAAACTCTATTGGATACCACTTGTGCTGGATCGTTCACTCGTAATAAAGAAGAGTTTAAGTGGGACCTTCTTGATCGGATTCAGGAGAACACTGAAGGATGGGAGAATGACAAAGGTAGGGAGTCAGGTATAAACTATGACTTTGAGTGTGTTAAAAATTTTATGGATACTGATGATTATCGCAAAATTAGCACTACTTATGGTCTTGACTCTCAAATTGTTGCAAACTTTTATAAAGCCTTTGCTTCCTATTTCGGTTTGCCGAAGGAGGGTTTTAAAAATTATCATGAACCATATAAAGATGAATCTGTTTCTCATATATCTAAAGGTGTTGAGGTTAATGTTGCTGATCGCATTATTCCAGAACCTTATATTGAAAAAGTTCCTTTTCCTAATAAGATTAAGGAACATACTATCATAACTGGTGTTGTTAGTAAAAGTAATAAGAAAACTACCAAACCTGATGAGCAAATAACTGTTGAACCTGTTGTAGCATTGGTTAAAGATCTTGTCACTGAAAATTTAGAAGATAGACACATTATCTTTTGTGAGGATGCTTCTAATATTGTCTCACATCCTAAAAGTTCTAGGAAGTCTAGTGTTCCTGTGCTTTCTGTTGGGATAGGTGATCATTGCTATTATGGTTTATGTGATATTGGTGCAAGTTCTAGTGCTATTCCTTATGAGCTTTACAGGGAAATTATGCACGAAATTGCTCCTTGTAAACTTGAAGAGATTGATGTGGTTATTCAGCTTGCTAATAGGGAAACTATCTCTCCAATTGGTATCATTAGAGATGTCGAAGTCCTTTGTGGTAAGACTAAATACCCTGCTGATTTTCTTGTACTTGGGTCGGCTGCCAATGATAGTTGTCCTATTATTTTTGGTAGACCTTTTCTGAATACTTGTGGTGCTGTTATAGACTGTAAGAAAGAGAAAATCTTTACTAAATTTGCTGGTGAATCTTATGAATTCAATTTCTCTAAATTTGCTAAAGCACCTTATGAAACTGAATTGCCTAGTGAGGATTTTGAAATTGCTCAACTTGCATCTATTGTTCTTGCTCCTAACAATGCTTTGCAGCAACATATGGAGAATCATGAAAGTGAGAACTTCAGGGAAGAAAGGAATGAGCTTGATGAAGTATTCCTTCGTCAACCTATGCTCAAACACAATTTACCTGTGGAAGATTTGGGTACCACAATGCCACCCAAGGAGGATCCTGTTTTTGATTTGAAACCTCTGCCTGATAATCTTAAATATGCTTATATTGATGATAAGAAAATATATCCTGTTATTATCAGCTCTAAACTTTCAGGTACAGAGGAGGAAAGGTTATTGGGAGTGTTGAGGAAACACCGCGGAGCTATGGGATATACTCTTGATGACCTGAAGGGAATTTCTCCTACTATATGTCAGCACGCCATCAACATGGAACCTGATGCAAAGCCTGTTGTTGAGCATCAGCGTCGTTTAATACCCAAGATGAAAGAAGTGGTAAGAAATGAGGTATTAAAACTTCTTGAAGCTGGTATTATTTATCCTATTGCTGATAGTAGATGGGTAAGTCCTGTGCATTGTGTTCCTAAGAAAGGAGGAATTACCGTTGTTCCTAATGAAAATGATGAACTAATTCCTCAAAGAGTAGTAGTTGGTTATAGATGTGCATTGATTTTAGAAAGGTTAACAAAGTAACTAAGAAAGATCATTATCCTTTGCCTTTTATTGATCAAATGCTTGAGAGGTTGTCCAAGAAAACTCACTTTTGTTTCCTTGATGGGTATTCTGGGTTTTCTCAAATTGCTGTGAGAGCGCAAGATCAAGAGAAAACTACTTTTACTTGTCCTTATGGAACTTATGCTTATAGACGTATGCCTTTTGGTTTATGTAATGCTCCTGCTACTTTTCAAAGATGCATGTCTGCTATTTTTCATGGCTTTTGTGAGGAAATTGTGGAAGTCTTCATGGACGATTTCTCCGTCTATGGAACTTCCTTTGATAATTGTTTGCACAACCTTGACAAAGTTTTGCAGAGATGTGAAGAAACTAGCCTTGTTCTTAATTGGGAGAAATGCCACTTTATGGTTAATGAAGGAATTGTTCTTGGACACAAAATTTCTGAAAGAGGTATTGAAGTTGATCGAGCTAAAGTGGAGGCAATTGAAAAGATGCCTTGTCCCAAAGATGTTAAAGGTATTCGTAGTATTCTTGGTCATGCTGGTTTTTATAGGAGGTTTATTAAAGATTTCTCTAAAATTTCCAAGCCTCTTACTAATCTTCTTCAAAAAGATGTACCTTTGTTTTTGATGATGATTGTAAGGAAGCTTTTGAAACTTTGAAAAAGGCTTTAATCACCGCTCCTGTAGTTGAACCACCTGATTGGAATTTACCTTTTGAAATTATGTGTGATGCTAGTGATTATGCTGTAGGCGCTGTTCTTGGGCAGCGAGTAGATAAAAAGTTAAATGTTATTCATTATGCTAGTAAAACTCTTGATTCTGCTCAAAAGAATTATGCCACTACTGAAAAAGAATTTCTAGCTGTAGTTTTTGCTTGTGACAAATTTCGACCCTACATAGTTGATTCGAAAGTCACTATTCATACTGATCATGCTGCAATTAGATACCTTATGGAAAAGAAAGATGCTAAGCCAAGGCTTATTAGATGGGTACTTCTTTTGCAAGAATTTGATTTGCATATCATAGATAGAAAAGGTGCTGAAAATCCTGTTGCTGATAATTTGTCTAGATTGGAAAGCATTCCTTATGATCCTATTCCTGTTAATGATAGCTTTCCAAATGAACAATTGGCTGCAATAAGTGTAAGTTCGCGAGATAGTCCTTGGTATGCTGATTATGCTAACTTTATTGTTTCCAAGTACTTGCCTCCAACCTTTTCAGCTCAGCAAAGAAGGAAATTCTTTTATGACTTGCGGCATTACTTTTGGGATGACCCACACTTATATAAAGAAGGAGTCGATGGTATTATGCGAAGATGTGTTCCTGAATATGAACAACAGGAAATACTGAGGAAATGCCATGGAAGTGCTTATGGAGGGCATCACGCTGGAGATAGAACTGCGCAGAAAGTTCTACAATCAGGTTTTTATTGGCCTACCCTCTTTAAGGATGCAAGAAAGTTTATTTTATCTTGTGATGAATGTCAAAGGGTTGGTAATATCTCTAGACGCAATGAAATGCCTATGAGTTATTCTCTTGTTATTGAACCATTTGATTGTTGGGGATTCGACTTCATGGGTCCTTTTCCTTCTTCACAAGGTAATACTCATATACTTGTTGCTGTTGATTATGTCACTAAATGGGTAGAAGCTATACCTACTAAAAGTGCTGATGGTGAGACCTCTTTAAAAATGCTTCAAGATGTCATTTTTCCTAGGTTTGGTGTACCTAGATATCTTATGACTGATGGAGGTTCTCATTTTATCCATGGTGGTTTTAGAAAGACTCTTGCTAAATATGGTGTTAATCATAGAATTGCTTCAGCCTATCATCCTCAAACTAGTGGACAAGTAGAATTGTCAAATAGGGAGATTAAATCTATCTTGCAAAAGACTGTTAATAAATCTAGAAAAAATTGGGCTAGTAAGTTAAATGATGCTTTATGGGCTTATAGAACTGCTTATAAGAACCCCATGGGCATGTCTCCTTATAAAATGGTTTATGGTAAAGCTTGTCACTTGCCTTTAGAATTAGAACACAAAGCTTATTGGGCAGTGAGAGAACTTAATAGAGATTTTAAACTTGCCGGTGAGAAAAGGTTGTTGCACTTAAGTTCTTTAGATGAATGGAGAAGTGAGGCTTATGAAAATGCTAGACTCTTTAAAGAAAAAGTTAAGAGATGGCATGATAGGAGAATTCTTAAAAGAGAATTTAATGTTGGTGAGAAAGTTCTATTGTATAGGTCTCGTCTCAGATTTTTTGCAGGAAAGTTACTCTCAAAATGGGAAGGACCATTTGTTATTGTGGAGGTGTATCGTTCAGGTGCAATAAAAATTGCTTCATTGAAAGATAACTCTACACAAGTGGTAAATGGTCAAAGACTCAAGCATTATATTTCTGGAGATTCTATTAATGAAGAGGTTGATACAATTAAAGTGGTGACTCCGGAAACTTTCATTGAAGAACATTTTTCTGGGACTGCAGAATTCGATTCGAATAGGTAACAGTTTCGGTAAGAAAAGTTTCGCGAATAACTTTCTAGAAGATATTTTCGTCGTTTTTATTAAATATGGAAAAATAAGAGACCGAACCGGATGGGAGACGGCACCCGTGGTGCCCAAACCATAGGTCGGCGCGGTGGGCCCCCAGCCGCGCCGCCTGGTGGTTTGAGCACCCCGGAGCTCGTCTCCGATCAGGTTTCCTCCTGTACCTTCCTTATGTTGTAAAACTTTTTGCTATATAACTCACCCGAACCCCCGAGGTTCGTATCTCGCCTTTTCATCGTGTTTCGTTTCGAGCTGTTTCTGTCCAGATATTGTTTTCAGATTTAGAAGCGCCATGGTCTCCAACAACAACAACAAGGGCAAGGAGCCTTTGGAAGACGAGACTCAAGACCCCAAGCTGAAGGAGGAAGTCAAGAGCGAAGATGAAGGAGAAGTGGAGGAAGACCCGCGCGAATACCCGCGCGCTACCGTTGCAAGCATCGGAGTGGTGGCAAATCCATTCAAGCCCAGGCAAGGGCGCGGATGAGCACCGGAGGGAAGGTTCCACGACACTTCTTGGCTCCCAGGACATCTTCCCCAGGCAAAATAACCCCTTCCATACTCTTATCCATAAGCATCAAATTGAGAGGATCCCGGAGGCTGAGTTGCCTAGTGGTTGGAATATAGATCGTTCTAACAATACAGGAAAGAGGGATTCTGCTGCTGAGGAGTGGGGAAACAACTCCAAGAGTTGGGACTCGCAGTCTGACAAGTTTATGAATCGCATCGAACACAACTCTGAGCTGATTCGCGCCCTCACCTACAAGATTGATGAACTGAAGGAGCTGGTTGATAAGCTTATCAACAATCACCACCACCGAAGGAGTAATTCATCATAAGTATTGGCATCCCCTTGGTTTGTTCCAAGCTTGGGGGAGTGCCGCGGTATCACATCATTATCTTTACCTTTTACTTTTCCATAAAGTCATATCGTGAGTAGGGAAGTTATCTTATATGATGGTTTGCAATGTGGAAGTATCTCTCTTTTAGTTGGTTATCTATGTATCCCTTGGTGTGAGTTGCCGTTATGAAATATTAATGAGAAGTTTTATCATTTACTTTCTGCATACTTTATTTTAGCTTGCAATTCTCTTTCATATTGATAACCTTGTTGTTAGTATAGGGATCACTTTTTAGAGCACCAAGTTAATCTTTTTGGTTTTGGCAAACTTAGCATTGGTCAGTAGTAGACAATACTTTGAGACTTAAGTAGAGAGAGGGAGTGCATGCAAATATATTATTCCATGATCTTTCTTTCTTTGTAGCTCATAAGCTTAGTATTCTTAAGTTAAACTATTTGTGCTTCTAAGGAAGATTGCATGATTATTCTTATCACTTGTATAATTGTTTGTATCCCTCAACTCTTATGCTTGCTACATAACCTTGCTAGCCAAAGACCTGTATCGAGAGGGAATGCTTCTCATACATCCAAACCTTGAGCCAAACCATTGCCATTCGAGTCCACCATAACTTCCTACTATATGGTATTTTGCGCCATTCCAAGTAAATACTTCATGTGCTACCTTTAAATTATTCAAAACTTATTACTCCTAGTTTTGTGTCACTGTTTATTAGCTCATGAGGGTTCTGTAGAGTTTCTCTAGCACTTTTGTCAAACAGACTTTCACCAATGGACTAGTGGCATATACACCGCTTATCCAACAATTTGCAAAAAGAGCTGGCAAATGGGGTGCCCAGTCCCAATTAACTACAACTTTCATTAATAATTCTCTTCACATGTTTTGCCCTGATTTATCAGTAAGCAACTTAATTTGCAAATAGACACTCCTCCATGGTATGTGAATGTTGGAAGGCACCCGAGGATTCGGTTAGCCATGGCTTGTGTAAGCAAAAGGTTGGGAGGAGTGTCAACTATAAAGAAACTAAAATACATGTGTAAACAAAAGAGAAGAGGGATGATCTACCTTGCTGGTAGAGATAACGTCCTTCATGGGAGCCGCTCTTGAAAGTCTGGTTGACAAGGGGTTAGTGTTCACTTTACTACGATTCGTTGACAACGACATACATAGCTCAAACAACTATTTTCATACTCTCTATATGCTTTGCAAAACTTAAAAGCTCTAGCACATGATTTAATCCCTGCTTCCCTCTGCGAAGGGCCTATCTTTTACATTATTGTTGAGTCAGTAAACCCATTCCTCTCTATCTCAAGCAAGCATTTGAGTTGTTGAGATCCAATTAGTTATATGTGTTGATACTTCTAATCATATCTCTCATTTCCTTGTTTCGCACAATAGCTTTTATCCGAATGAATATAACTTTGAAAGTTATCAATGACTGTAAGGAGACTGTTATGATTAAGGCATGTAAGTTCTGCTATATAAGCTCTGATATAAAGACTCTTCTCGAAAGATAAGTATGATCTGTTAATTGTTCTCTGACCAAGAGTTTAAGTTTGCCTTCACCAATCATGGTTCTCTTTATGCACTTCATCGTGGTTCCCTTTACTTATTTCAAGTTAGATTATATGAAGGGAAGTTGCTGTCTAGAATGACTTGTGTATCAATGAATGTGATGCTTCTTGTCCGTATTTTATTTATCGACACTTTGCTCCATAAACTTGTGGTCATGTTTACTGAGCTCAGTTTTCGCTTGGGGACAAGCGAGGTCTAAGCTTGGGGGGGTTGATACGTCCATTTTGCATCACTATTTTATATCATAATTTACTGCTATTCATCGATATATTTCATATTTAGAAGTGTTACTTATGTTATTTTACCTATTTTGCATGTTTGATGAATAATGGAGAATTGGACACCGGAGTCAGGATTCTGCTGGAAAAAGCACCGTCGAGATGCACTATTTCTGAAGATCAATAAATCGAAGGAGACATATGGAAGTTCCTATTTTACCAGAAGATGGAGGAGGCCAAAAGGGGAGCTGAGATGGGCCATGGTGGGCCCTCCTCACCCCTTGGCGCGGTGGGCCCCCTGCCGCGCCGACAGGTGGTTTGGGGGCCCTGGCCCACCTCAGCCGTTCCCCCTTCGCGTACTTGACCCCCTCGAACCCTAACACACGAGGGAGGCCATCGAAATATTCCGCCGCCTCCACGAGGCGGAAAACACCAGAGAGCGAAAAGCTCCCCTGCAGGAAGAAATCTGCCGGGGGAAATTCCCTCCCGGAGGGGGAAATCGTCGCCATCATCACCGTCATCGAGCTGGACTTCATCGGGATCATCATCATCTCCACCGCCAACACCATCATCACCGCCGCTGCACCCCGTCTCCGTTATAACATCTAGGGCTGAATCTTGTCTATTTCATAGGGGAAACTCTCCCGGTGTTGATTACTCTTGTTATTGATGCTATTGGGTGAAACCATTGGACTAAGGTTTATGTTCAGATTGTTATTCATCATCATATCACCTCTGATCAGGGGCGGAGCCAGGATTTGAACTTAGGGGGGGCGAGTGATGAAAACCTAAGAACTAGCAGAGGCCTAGGAGCAGAAAAGTGGCCCCGAAAACAATAGCGAGATGCTTGCTGTCGTCCAAAGCAAAGACCGGCTAACTCAAGATAAGTGAGGCATGTGTCTCTTAAGATACGCCTATTCCTTTTTTTTCAGAAATGGTGTACCACCATCGACCACTATGGCACCGCTAGGTCAAGTATAATAAGGCCCAATTCTTTTGCCAGATTAAAAAATAAACCGCCCCTTCCCAAGCTTTACTCATAAGCCGTCTAGGTTATTACTGGAGGCTTCTAGTTTAGTATATATAATATCACAAACGAAAAATTGTCAAGCAAATTCTCATATGTTTGGCAAGAAGTTGGCTTATTTTCCACTAGTATAAATTGAATCCTAAATTTTCATCACTATTCGTGATAAAATCTTTTGAAGGAAAAAATCAATCTACTAATGTATATTGTTTCTCGGCTTTTTGAACTAACGAAGTATACCTAAACTAGTAGAACAAATTAGAAGAGTCAGATCGGATTAACACAGTGTACCTTGATTAATCTGGTGGTGAATTGGCCAGATGGTGGTGTTGACATACGATAAGCGGGCAGAAGATCAAGATCAGCGGTCGCCGCTCGGCTGCCTGAACACACCGGCAATCAAAGTCACGTCGGCGGCAGCCAGCGGCACGCTTCCTCGCACCCTGAAAATCGAGTTCGATCGATCCATCTGATAGGCGAGAGCGGAAGTGGAAAAGAACCACGACCAATCAGATGGACGTATATGGGTAGTTAGGCTACAGATGGGCTATTGTTTACTAGTTGGGCTTCAATTCGTGAATACGTACTAGTTGGGCTTCAATTCGTGAAAAGGACCACGATCGGAGTACTGTGTACGTGATTAACCATAGAATTAGTACGTACATGTATCCCTAATACTACCAGGCACGGATGTATATTCTTGAGGGGGCGATCAGTTAGGGGGGGTCTGACCCCTGCTAGCCCCCTCCTGTCTCCGCCCTGCCTCTGATCATGTTCCGTATGATGTCTTGTGAGTAGTTCGTTTAGTTCTTGAGGACATGGGAGAAGTCTTGATGTTAGTAGTGAACTATGTTGAGTAATATTTAATGGTTTGATGCTTAAGTTGTGGTGTTATTCTTCTAGTGGTGTCATGTGAACGTCGACTACATGATACTTCACCTTTATGGGCCTAGGGGAATGCATTGCGTATTCGTTTGCCAATTGTGGGGTTGCCGGAGTGACAGAAACCTGAACACCCGTTGGTATATCGATGCATGAGGGATAGCAGGATCTCAAAGTTTAAGTCTGTGGTTAGTTTATCTTAATTACTTTCTTGTATTTGCGGATGCTTGCAAGGGGTATAATCACAAGTATGTATTAGTCCTAGGAAGGGCGGTGCATTAGCATAGGTTCACCCACACAACACTTATCAAAACAATGAAGATTAATCAACTATATGAAGCGAAAGCGCTTGACAATACTCCCGTGTGTCCTCAAGAACGTTTGGTCATTATAAGTACAACAACCGGCTTGTCCTTTGCTGTAGAAAGGATTGGGCCACTCGCTGCAACTATTACTACTGCATTTTATTTACTTGTACTCTATTTATCTGTCATATCAAAAACTCCTAAAAACTTGTCTGAGAGCATTTGCAGTGAATCCTTCATCAAAACCGCTTGTCAACACCTTCTGCTCCTCGTTGGGTTCGACACTCTTATTTATCGAAAGTACTACGATACACCCCCTATACTTGTGGGTTATCACCTTGCCAAAAGATCTTGATCGGAAGTAATCCAAACGTTTCAAGACTCCTTTTGATAGTTGGAAGAATTATATCATATAAAATACCATGTTAGTTAGTACTGAATTGATGAGAACCAATCTTCCTCCCAAGGATAATAATTTGCCTTGCCAACTATTTAACCGAATTTGAAGTCTCTCTTCCACCAGTTTCCATTCAGCATTGGTAAACCTCCGATAATGAATCGGAATACCCAAATACTTAATAGGAAACTGACCCTGCCTGCAGCCGAATAAATCAGCATACAACGAGGCATTTTCTTGAGCCTCACCAAAACAAAACAATTCACTTTTATGGAAGTTTATCTTTAGACCCGATAGTTGCTCAAACGCTGATAGAACTAACTTTAGGTTTCGAGCTTTTTCGATGTCATGTTCCATAAATAGAATTGTATCGTCGGCATATTGAAGAATGGATAATCCACCATCAACTAGATGTGGGATCACACCTTCAATTTGGCCATCAGACTATGCGTGTTCAATCATGACCGCCAGCATATCAGTCACTATATTAAATAGCATTGGCGATAATGGGTCACCTTGCCTAAGCCCCTTTTTGGTCTGGAAGTATTTACCAATGTCATCATTGACTTTGATGGCTACACTTCCTCCCGAAACAAAGCTATGGATTAAAGCACGCCACTCATCAGAAAAACCTTTCATTCTGAGGGTCTGCTGAAGGAACAACCATTTGACCTTATCATAAGCTTTCTCAAAGTCATTTTTTAAGATCACCCCATTCAAATTGTTCCTATGAAGTTCGTGAACTGTTTCATGCAAGATCACAACTCCATCAAGGATGTTGCGTCCTTGCATAAAAGTAGTCTGAGAAGGACGAACCACATGATCAGCCACATGGTTCAGCCGTATCGTAGCAAATTTAGTGAATATTTTAAAACTAACATTAAGAAGACAGATAGGTCTAAATTGTTGAATCCTTTCTGCTTCGTTAACCTTAGGTAATAAAACTATTTCACCAAAATTCAGACGAAACAATCCTAATTGCCCGTCATGAAGACTGCTGAACAATTCAAGAAGGTCGAACTTGATAACATCCTAGAAGTTTCTGAAAGAACTCATCCGGGAAACCATCAGGACCAGGGGCTTTGTTGTGTTCCATTTGGAAAACCGCCTTTCTTACTTCATCCTCGGAATAAGGAGCAGTAAGTAAACTATTTTCCTCATGTGTAACCTGGGGATATCATCTGTTCTGGACTCATCCATAGAGAAGTTTCCTTCCTCTGGTGCTCCGAACAAACCTTTATAATAATTCCCTCATCCTGTACAAGAGAATGAATACGTTTCTTCCTGTGTCTGCCATTGGCAATACTATGGAAGTACCTAGTATTCGAATCCCCTTCTAGAATGAATTGTGCTTTAGAACGTTGATACCATTTAAGCTCCTCCTCACGCAAAAGTTTCGCTATCTGCGCATTCGATTGGCTTTTAATCTCAATTTCTTGCGTGGACAACATTCGAACTTCTGCTAATGTCTCAAGAGCATCAATAATTGAGGAGAGTCGTATTTTTTCTTTTTAAGTAAACCTGTTGTATGTTGAGCCCAACCAGCAAGGTGTGTGCATAAAGCACGAATTCTGTTGTTCCACCTCTGAATTGGAGTATCACCGGTAACAGGTTTTTCCCAAATCTTTTTGACCAACTCATAAAAGCCCTCCCGGTGCAACCATCCAAGTTCAAACTTGAAACGCTTGTTACACGGTGGTCGAGGCATACCAGTGGTCAATAGAATGGGAGCATGGTCTGACAGACCCTCAATACGTTCTAGAACCCGTACTGACACCAGTGGGAACATTGATTCCCAATCAGTATCCATTAGTACGCGGTCTAGTTTTTCGTATGTAGGTTCGGGAAGGCAATTCACCCAAGTGAATTGTCTCCCTATCATTGAAATCTCTCTTAAATCCAAGCTGTCTATGACTGCATTGAACAAAAGAGGCCAACGATTGTCAAACCGGCCTTTGCTTTTCTCGAATGGAAAACGAAGTAAATTGAAGTCCCCACCAATGATAAATGGGCGTGGGTTATCTTGTGCTAAGTTTACCATTTCCCGAAGAAAGGCGGCCTTTGAATCATCCTGGGTAGGCCCATACACGGCAACAAGACTCCATATGAAATTATCAGCTTTATTACGGATGTGCATTTTAATATGAAAATCACCATCCGAAACAGCCAACACATCCATGGTATCTATCCTGACGCGAAGTAAAATGCCCCCAGAGCGTCCACGGGGAGGGCGGGAGTACCATGCAAATTCTATACCGCACGAAAGCCGGTTCAGTAGTTCTTGCGAGAACTCACGCCTGCCCGTCTCAGAAATAGCTAAGAAATCCAAATTATGATCTCGAACACAATTAGCGAAGTGCAAATGTTTAGCCAAGTCACCAAGACCTCTGCTATTTGCAAGCATGCCATTCATTGGGAAACAAAGAGAGATTTGGAAGACTTAGCCCGTTTCCGGGACCATTTGTTGGAGGAAGATTTAGATTTTCGGCCAGATGCTTTTAACTAATACAACGAGCGCAACACTGATGACCCACAAGTATAGGGGGTATATCGTAGTACTTTCGATAAATAAGAGTGTCGAACCCAACGAGGAGCAGAAGGTGTTGACAAGTAGTTTTGATCAAGGAATCACTGTAAATACTAGCAGACAAGTTTTTAGGGGTTTTTGATATTGCAGATAAATAAAATACGAGTAAATAAAAGACAGTAATAATAATTGCAGCAAGTGGACCAATCCTTTTTAGAGCAAAGGATAAGCCGGTTGGTTTACTTATGATATGTAACAGACCGATTTTTGGAGTTTTCAAAAACTTTTATCCTAAAATGAGGACTAGAAAATTTCTATTAATATTTAAACCTTAACTAGATTTTTCACAAACACGAGGCTTTATAATGAATTAATACCAACGTGAATTTAAATCTTAGTTTTAGTGTCCTTGAAAATCCATTCGTATTTTTATTGGTTTCCACATATTTAAAATATTTTCTTTTGAATTTGAGTTTGCTTTCATAAATTCGCTACGTACTTTTCGGAGCTTTATAGCATTTTCTAGATTTTCCTAAAAAGGAAAATCTATTTCTTTTATCTCTTATTTCGTTCTATCTAAAATCCTAATTGAATTTGGTCCTCCAGCTAATCACACGTATGTATATTTAGGTTGTAGCCATGCACTTATACGCCAGTACTTAACTAGTACAACATCCATCGATTTCTTTCCTTCCTTCTATTTTCTCACGTCCTTCTCTCTCTAAAATTCCATTGGACATTCATATGCAGACACGTGCAAGCAATGCTTTTAGCATGCACTGATCGATCCTTCACTGCTGTCTTTCTTCTATTCTTTTCCTACCAATACACTAACACCTCGATGGTTTCTTTTTCTCTCCTTCTTTCTTCTCTATCCTGTAGGTGCATCGCACCAGCCACCAAAGACCAGTCGCACAGTACACCAAAGCCCAGAGCACCAGACGAGGGATCCCTGATCGCTCTCGCTCGCACGCACGGCCACGGGCCAGGCTTCTCACGCCCAGTCCAGCGAAACGTCGTGCTGCCTCCTCTTCCTTCTCCAGCACGAACGCACACAGTCAACTGAAACGGCAGCACCATAAACTGCCGCTGCCGTTGCCTCCTATGCTCTTTATTCCGACCATCAATTTCCTATCCTGCTGCATCACGAAAACCGCGATGCGTCGGCCTAAAGAACCCAGTTTCTCCATCTCTCTCCTTTTCCATCTATCTCCACCAGAACAAGCCTAGCTCGCCCCACGATCCAATCTCGCGAAGCTCCCGTCAGACCGTCGACGACGCCACCGCCCATGTTTCCAGTGATCGGCTACCACAAGCCGAACTACTGCGCCACCAGGACCGCGAGGAGGAGAAGGACCGATCCAGACGACTAGAAGATCGAAATGTTGATCGCAGCCGACGAATTCCGCAACTCCATCTGCTCGGTTCATCTACTTTGGCGGATGCATTCGTCGCATATGGTGAGAATATGATCAACTCCTTTGCATCGTAGTCTCATACTATGTAGAACTACCTCCTACCTAGACATCCTTTTGCAACCTATCCGTGCCACTGTCCACGCCAACTTTTAACCATGCCATCCGACATCGACATGGTTATGTCATCTCTACTTTTGGGCACGATTATGTAATATCCTTTCGCGTCAGTTTGTACACATCATTTCTAGTAGCCCATAGGAGAAGACGGATATTAAATCCGACTACCAGAGGAGAAATGCCGTTGATCCCAATTCATCAAAGACCGACGTCATGTTGGCATATCATGTTCTGTTGATCTCTAGGCTTCGGCCACAACATGTCAAAGTATCTAGATGACCTTAGAAACCATTTGGTTGATTTGCATTGTCAATCCATTGGGTAGAATTAAAGTTAGGCTTTAATATATGGTATTTGAATTATGTGCTTCATGTTGTTATGTGATTTATTCCTCTTAGTTGAATCAAATGTGTAGGAGTTCTCTGTAATTTCTTTATATTATTTCATGACATGTTTAGATAGTCGCTTGTATTTAAAAAGTAGTCTATGGTTTATTATTATAGACTCATTTGCTTGTGTTAGTTGCAATTATTTAGTATATTGGTTTCGACTAGTATAGCCATATATTGTGTGATGTTGATCCATGCTTAATATTTTATTCATGCATGAATTGTTGCTAGTAGTTGTCTAGTTGATACATGTTCGATTATGGTTTGTTTAATAATAGTTTATTACTTGTTTAGTTTTTTATTCAATCATGACTTGTTAATATTTCTTTGTCTTGCTTATGCATGTTTAGCTAAGTTTTGTTTAGTAGTTTATTACTTGTTTACTATTGTGAAGTAAGTTGGTACTGTATATGAGAGGATGTCATTGTTAGACTCCTATTGTTTGTCTAGTAGCTCATGCATATACTTAGTTGTTGTATCAATGTTATGAGTGCCGTATTGTGCTATTACATGTGCATTGTTTGCCTAGTTTAATATTCATGCTTAGCTATCTTTGTATCTTGCGTATCATGTGTTACATATGATGTCTAGTTCTATTTATTCTGATAGCATATCTTTGTGCTAGGATGTATGTTAATGTCTTGCATGTATGTGTATCTTTATAGGATCTAACTTCATGTCACTTTGCGATTGCTTAGTTCTTTGTGTTATGTTTATGAATGTTTAGATTATTTACATGTTACCATTGCATGTTATATACTGTTTTATCTTCATGTATGCTAGCTTAGATTTACCCGTTGACTAGATGATAATATGCTTTCAGTTGTTGTTTGGTCTAGGTGTATATAGTGTGTCTCATACATGTATGTTACCATACTAGTTGTGTGTTACTTGTTGTAGTAGATCATCACATGCTTACGGTAGTTCGTGTATCATGGTAGTAGTGCATGATACTATTATATCGTTGTATATGCTTGTGAGCATGCGTTTTCTTTTAACTAGACAATAGAATGGCATGAGTGTGATTATGTAGTATACTTGTATATGCTTTGTGATCTCATGTTGGTAATGTTATGCTTGACCGTTATTTGTTATTGTTATGCTTGGCCATAATTGCATACCATGTTGTAGTATCTTTCAAATGTATAGTCTTCTATACCCTTTGTGATTAGTCATATAGTGTTATGTTTGACCGTGATTAGTCATATAGTGTTATGTTTGACCTAGCTTGCTTAGTATATGCTATGCTTTGTTACTATAAGCTTGTAATGATATTCTTGTTATGGAAGGTGTTTATATGTTGTTTATGTATATATATAGCGTATCTTAGTTGATATCTTGCTTAGGGCATGATTCATATGTTTTAGATGTTGTTACAGCTTGTTTCGTTCCTAGCTTATATTATAGTTGAAGTTTAGCTATGGTAGTATTTATTTATTGCTTATGTTATCCTTGTGTGTTGTGGTGTATAGCTATATGATGTGCTAGTGTCATGTGTGTTTTCATTGTGTCAACTTTAGTTTGCAATTGATGTTGTTTATGATGATTATGTTTATCTTAGCTCTTGTATTGCTTATATGCTTGTGTTATCATGCTAGATAATCCTAGTTGCTGTTTGTATCACTAGTATGATAAATGTTGTTTGATGATTAGAAAATAGTATGATATTGATCATCGCTATGTCTTGTTTGTACCTTTACTATTTAGCTAGTTATGCTACATTATGCGATTTGAGTTTACGGTGTTAACACGGGTATGACCAACTATGTTATAACCCCTTATGTCGGGTTAGTAGAAAGTTATATATGGTAAGATCTATATGTATCTCTTATAACCACATTCTATTCTGATAATCTATCCCATCATCCTATCCATGCCATTCGATCATATCCGAGATGCCACAACTCACTTTCACATTTCTATCTGAGTTGTTCTATCCTATTCTTCAACTACTACTCTCTTCATTCTCATTTGCAATTCATTTGGTTTTGGTAATTATTGCTTTGGTATTTATTTGGTTGCCATTTGCTATCGTTACGATGAGTAGGGAGTGACGTGGTTGGGCGTGGACATGATCAGCTTATTGAAGAACGTGGATATAATCATCTTATTGAAAAACGTGGATATAATCAGCTTATGGAAGAAGAAGGATTCGTCAACGAAGGCATGCCCCCCCTCTCATGTTTTTATCCTATGTTTTTAAAAAGGGGCATTATTTTATTGTTTTACAAATATGCATGCTATTTTATTCAAGTTACTGGCGTGTCGATTGACACACCAGCGTGATCCGCTTGTCGCCTTATACTTGATACCCTGAGTAGAAATTATATAGTAATCATGTAGAGTAGAAATGCTTAGCCGTGCTCAATATTTACTAGGATATCTTTATCTTGCCTCTTCGGAGGAATTGGTTGATCTTTGGGTCACAAACATATTTTTGGACATGATGAGCTCGTTGAGCTTGGCTGATGAGCCGTTGTTGCTTCCTCTACTCTCCCTTCTACTCTGGGTGAAACTTACCATCTAACACTGGCGCGGGCGACTGCTGGATCAACAATGAAGGAGCGATTGGCTGCCCTTCACAAGCTGAAGGGGCAATCCATCGTCCGTGCCGCATAAGGGCCTAATAAGTCTCGGATTTGAAGATTGTGACTACCGTACAACCACATGCTAATGGGCTCTGGCTGGGTCAAGTAAGTTAGTCAGCCTTTGGTGTCGATGTCGCCGTACCGCAGATGGGGTGTCTGCCTACGGGAGAACCTTCGGCACAGATGGGGGGACCGGTTTGGGGACGTACTCTCAGTTCCGGCGCCATACCCGGTGGGCATGTCACATCTTTGGGGGATCTAGCTAAAAGACCTTGTCACGAATTCTCTATTGCTATGCTAGCGACGGCTGGTTGCAATTTGGCGAGTTTGTGACGTGTGGTGAAAGTGTACCACCTCTGCAGAGTGTAAAACTATTCGAATAGCCGTGTCCACGGTCATGGACGACACATGAATCTTTCTTGACATACAGGAACCTTGTTTTGCTACTTCCCTCTACCCCTATTCTGGAATTCTATGGAGAACGTGAGGTGTCGTGGACACTCACAATGATGAGAAACATTACACTGAATACAAAACCTGTTTTCATCTAAAATCGTTTTTATCAAAACTACTACATATGGTATTGCAAACAAAATTAGCTTTTATGCAAAAGAACCATATAGCCTTTCTTTGAAGCCACATGTAGCTATTATAGGTTTTGCATGAGGGGGCACGCTGAGTACATTATTATGTACTCATCGCATTGCTTTTGTTGATTATTCAGATCACTACGAAGAAGAAGACTACGACTACTACGACGATGCTTAAGAGTGAGGCCTCGTGGACTACATCGACTGCCTATGGCTAGATGGAGTCACTTCGCATTTATATTTCCGCTGAGCTTTCTGATTGTAACAAATGTCACAAGACATTTCGCTATTGCTATTCAAACTATGTAACTGTACTTTTTGTACGTTCTGCAATGGTATCATTTCGCTGTGTTGTCAACATTGATCTTGGGATTGACATGATTACACAGGAGGTCTGGAAGTGTAATTCCGGTCCTCACATGATGGCAAAATGTTCTTGAGGACACACAGGAATTTCGTCAAGTGCTTTCGCTTCCTACAGCCGATTAATCTTTATTGTTTTGATAAGTGTTGTGTGGGTGAACCTATGCTAATGCACTGCCCTAACTTGGACTAATACATACTTGTGATTAAACCCCTTGCAAGCTTCCGCGTTACAAGGAAGTAATTAAGATAAATCTAACCACAGCCTTAAACTCGGAGATCCTACACTCCCTCATGCACCGGTTTACTAACGGTGGTTTAGGTTTCTGTCACTCCGGCAACCCCACAATTAGTAGCCGAATACACAATGCATTCCCCTAGGCCCATAAAGGTGAAGTGTCATGTAGTCGACGTTTACACGACACCACTAGAAGAATAACACCACAACATAAATATCAAACCATTAAATATTACTCAACATAATTCCACTACTAACAGCATGACTTCTCCCATGTCCTCAAGAACTAAACGAACTACTCACAAGACATCATATGGATCATGATGAGAGGTGATATAATGATGAATAACAATCTGGACATATACTTTAATTCACCGATAAAACTTAATAGCATCAACCACAAGTAGTAATCAACACCGGGAAAGTTTCCCCTATGAACTACACAAAGTATAACCCTAGATGTTACAGCGGAACGAAGTGGAGCGGTGGAGATGATGGTGACGGCGGTGGAGATGATGATGATGATGATCCCAATGAAGTCCAGCGTGATGGCGATGACGATGGCGATGATTTCCCCCTCCGGGAAGGAATTTCCCTGGCAGATTTCTCCCTACCGGAGAGCTTTTTCTCTCTCTGTGGTTTCCGCCTCGTGGAGGCGGCGGAATATTTCCTCGATGGCCCCCCTCGTCTTAGGGTTTATGGGGGATTAAGTACGTGAAGGGGGAGCGCCAGAGGTGGGCCAGGGCCCCCACACCCCACCACGGCGCGGCCAGGGGTGGACCCGCGCCGCCCTATGGTGTGGGCCCCTCGTGGCCCATCTCTGCCTCCCCTTTTGGCTGCCTCCGGCATCTGATAAAATAGGAGCTTCAGCATAATTTCCCTGAATTGATGATCTTCAGAAATAGGGTGTCTTGACGATGCTTTTTCCAGCTGAATCCTGACTCCGGCAGTTAATTCTCCAATAATCATCAAACATGCAAAACAAGATAAAATAACATAAGTATGTCATCCAAATATGAAATATATCAATGAATAGCAGTAAATTATGATATAAAATAGTGATGCAAAATGGACGTATCAACTCCCCCAAGCTTAGACCTCGCTTGTCCCCAAGCGAAAACTGAACTCAGTAAACAAGACCACAGGTTTACGGAGTGAAGCGTCGATAATAAAAAATACGGACAAGAAGCATCAACATGTATTAATACACAAATCATTTTAGACAGCAACTTCCCCTCATATAACTTATCTTGAAACGAGTAATGGAAATCACAATAAAGGTGCATAAAGAAAATCATAGTTTGGTGATGGCAAACTTCGTTCTTGGTCAGAGAACAATTAACAGATTGTACTTATCTTTCGAGTAGAGTCCTTATATTGGAGCTATATTGCAGAACTTACATGCTCAATTATCACAATTTCTTTACATCATTGATAACTTTCAAAGTTATATTCCTTCAGATAAAAGACTTGTGCAAAACAAGGAAGGATAACAGACATGATTGATAATATTAATATATAGATGGTTGAATCACAACAACTCAAATGCTTGCTTAAGAAAGAAGGGAATAGGTTTACTGACTCAACATAAAAGTAAAAGAAAGGCCCTTCGCAGAGGGAAGCAAGGATTAAATCATGTGCTAGAGCTTTTTAAGTTTTTGAAATCATATAGAGAATAAAAATATAAGTTTTGATTGGTGTATGAGAATTGTCAACGAATGGTAGTGGGTGAAAGCAATATCTCTCTTGTCAACCAGACTTTCAAGAGCGGCTCCCATGAAGGACGTTATTTCTACCAGCAAGGCAGATCATCTCTCTTTTCTCTTTTGTTTACACATGCAGTTATTCACTGGTATCATTGCTTGTCTGATAAATCAGGGCAAAAATGTGAAGAGAATTAAGCGGTTAAAGTTGTAATTAATTGGGACTGGGCACCCCATTTGCCAGCTCTTTTTGCAAATTTAATAGATAAGCGGATGTATATGCCGCTAGTCTGGTGGTGAAAGTCTGTCTGACAAGCTAGATAAAGAATAACCCACATACTTCCTCATGAGCTAGTAAACAGTGACACAAATAAGGAGTAGTAGCTTTTGAATAGTTTAAAGGTAGCACATGAAGTATTTACTTGGAGTGGCAAGGAAATACCACATATAGGTAGTTATGGTGGACACAGATGGCATGGGTTTTGGCTCAAGGTTTGGATGCACGAGAAGCATTCCCTCTCAGTACAGGTTTTTGGCTAGCAAGGCTGGGTAGCAAGCATAAGAGTGGAGGGATACAAACAAATATAAATGTAATAGAAACAATCATGCAATCTTCCTTGTAAGTACAAATAATTTTAACTTAAGAATACTAAGCTCATGAGCCAACAAGAAAGAAAGATAATGAGATAATGTATCTACATGCAATCCCCTCTTTTCTACTTAAGCCTCAAAGTATTGTTGCTACTGACCAATGCTAAGTTTGCCAAAACCAAATAGATTTACTTGATGCTCCCAAAGTGATGCCAATACTAACAACAAGATCATTCATATGACAGAAATTTGCAAACTAAAATAAAGTGTGCAGAAAGTAAATGAAAAACTTCTCATTAATATTCCAATAACGGCAACTCACACCAAGGGATACATAGATAACCAACTAAAGGAGAGATACTTCCACACTGCAAACCATCCTATATGATAACTTCTCTACTCATGATATGACTCGACTGAAAAGTAAAAGGTAAAAGATAATGGTGATGATACCGCGGCACTCCCCCCAAGCTTGGAACAAGCTGAGGGGATGCCAATACCAATGATGAATTACTCCTTCGGTGGTGATGGTGAATCCCTAATAAGCTTCTCAACCAACTCCTTCAACTCGTCAATCTTGTAAGTGAGAGCACCAATCAACTCCGTGTTGTGTTCAATACGGTTCATGAACCTATCAGACTGTGAGTCCCAGCTCTTGGAATTGTTTCCCCACTTCTCATCAGACTGAGAGCTTCCTTTTCCTGCATTGTTAGAACGATCTATATTCCAACTAGTGGGTAGTTCTGCCTCAGGAACTCTTTCAAACTGATATTTATGGATTAAAGTGTGGAAAGGGTTATTGGTGCCTGGAGAAGATGTTCTTGGAGCTAAGCAATGACGTGGAACCTTCCCCCCTGTGCTCATCCGCGCATTCCTCTTTGGGTTGAATGGATTTGCCACCACTCCGATACTTGCAATGGTGGCGCGCGGGTACGACGCGGGTCTTCTTCTACTTCATCTTCAGCTTCACTCTTGACTTCCTCCTCCAGCTCGGGATCTTTGAGATCATCTTCCAGAGCCTCCTTGCCCTTGTTGTTGTTGTTGTTGGAGACCATGATGCTTCTAAATCTGGAAACAATTCCTGGCAGAAACAGCTCGAAATGAAAACACGACGAGAAAACGATATACGGACCTCGGGGGATCCGGGGATTATATAGCAAAAAGTTTCATAACAAAGGAAAGTCCAGGTCGAAACCGGGCTGGAGACGGGCTCCGAGGCGCCCTCACCATACCACGGCGCGGCCAAGGGTGGGCCCGCGCCGTGGGGTGGTGTGGTGCCCTCGGGCACCGTTTCCTCCCCGTTTTTGGCTCGTAATTTTCCATATTTAATAAAAACAACAAAAATATAAGTTGGGAAGTAAACGCAAATTTTTCTTACCAAAACTGTTACCTATTCGAAAACAGACTCTGCAGTTTTCTGAATTTGACTTTTAATAAAATCTTCCGGAGTCACTACTTGAATAATATCAACGTCTTCGTTATAAGAATCCCCAGAAATATAATGCTTGAGTCTTTGACCATTAACCACTTGAGATTTGTCACCATCAAGCGAAGTAATTTTGATTGCACCTGAACGGTAAACCTCTGAAACAACATAAGGTCCTTCCCATTTCGAAAGTAATTTACCTGCAAAAAATCTGAGACGAGACCTATACAATAGAACTTTCTCACCAACATTAAACTCTCTCTTTAGGATTCTCCTATCATGCCATTGTTTCACTTTCTCTTTAAAAAGTCTAGCATTTTCATAAGCTTCACTTCTCCATTCATCTAAGGAACTCAAGTCAAGTAACCTTTTTTACCGGCAAGTTTAAAATCTCTATTAAGTTCTTTTACGGCCCAATAAGCTTTATGTTCTAATTCTAGAGGTAAATGACAAGTTTTCCGTAAACCATTTTATAAGGAGACATACCCATAGGATTTTTATAAGCAGTTCTATAAGCCCACAAAGCATCATTAAGCTTCCTAGCCCAATTCTTTCTAGATTTATTAACAGTCTTCTGCAAAATAGATTTAATCTCTCTATTTGATAATTCTACTTGTCCACTTGTTTGAGGATGATAAGGTGAAGAAATTCTATGATTAACATCATATTTAGCAAGGGTTTTTCTAAAAGCACCATGGATAAAATGAGAACCACCATCAGTCATGAGATATCTAGGCACACCAAACCTTGGAAAAATAATATCTTTAAGCATTTTTAATGATGTCTCACCATCAGCACTAGATGTTGGTATAGCTTCTACCCATTTAGTAACATAATCAACAGCAACAAGTATATGAGTATAACCATCAGAAGGAGGAAAAGGACCCATAAAGTCAAATCCCCAACAGTCAAAAGGTTCAATAACAAGAGAATAATTCATAGGCATTTCATTGCGTCTAGTTATATTACCAACTCTTTGACATTCATCGCATGATAAAATAAATTTTCTTGCATCTTTAAAAAGAGTAGGCCAATAAAAACCTGATTGTAAAACCTTTTGTGCAGTTCTATCTCCAGCATGATGTCCTCCATAAGCACTTCCATGGCATTTTCTCAATATTTTTTTTGTTCAAATTCTGGAACACATCTTCGCATTATACCATCCACTCCTTCTTTATATAAGTGTGGGTCATCCCAAAAATAATGCCTCAAGTCATAAAAGAATTTCCTTCTTTGCTGAGCTGTAAAGGTTGGAGGCAAATACTTGGCAACAATAAAGTTAGCATAGTCAGCATACCAAGGACTTTCTCGCGAGCTTACCTTTATCACAGCCAATTGTTCATTTGGAAAACTATCGTTAACAGGAACAGGATCATAAGAAATGTTTTCCAATCTAGACAAATTATCAGCGACAGGATTTTCAGCACCTTTCCTATCTACAATATGCAAATCAAACTCTTGTAATAAAAGCACCCATCTTATAAGTCTAGGCTTAGCATCTTTCTTTTCCATAAGGTATCTAATAGCAGCATGATCGGTATGGATAATAACTTTCGAATCAACAATATAGGGTCTAAACTTATCACAAGCAAAAACTACTGCTAAAAACTCTTTTTCAGTAGTGGCATAATTCTTTTGAGCAGCATCAAGAGTCTTACTAGCATAATGAATAACATTCAACTTCTTATCTACTCGCTGTCCAAGAACAGCACCTACAGCAAAATCACTAGCATCACACATAATTTCGAAAGGTAAAGTCCAATCAGGAGGTTGAACAACAGGAGCAGTGGTTAAAGCCTTTTTTAGAGCTCAAAAGCTTCTTTACAATCATCATCAAAAACAAAAGGTACATCTTTTTGGAGAAGATTAGTAAGAGGTTTTGAAATTTTAGAGAAATCTTTAATAAACCTTCTATAGAAACCGGCATGACCGAGAATACTACGAATACCTTTAACATCCCTGGGACAGGGCATTTTCTCAATTGCTTCAACTTTAGCTCTGTCCACTTCAATACCTCTTTCAGAAATTTTATGTCCAAGAACAATCCCTTCATTAACCATAAAGTGACATTTCTCCCAATTAAGAACAAGATTAGTTTCCTCACATCTCTGCAAAACTTTATCAAGGTTTTGCAAGCAGTTATCAAAAGAAGTTCCATAGACGGAAAAATCGTCCATGAATACTTCCACAATTTTTTCACAAAAACCATGAAAAATAGCAGACATGCATCTTTGAAATGTAGCAGGAGCATTACACAAACCAAAAGGCATACGCCTATAAGCATAAGTTCCATAAGGACAAGTAAAAGTAGTTTTCTCTTGATCTTTCGCTCTAACAGCAATTTGTGAAAATCCAGAATAACCATCAAGAAAGCAAAAATGAGTTTTCTTAGACAACCTTTCTAACATTTGATCAATAAAAGGTAAAGGATAGTGATCTTTCTTAGTAACTTTATTAACCTTTCGAAAATCAATGCACATCCTATATCCAACAACTACTCTTTGAGGAATAAGTTCATCATTTTCATTTGGCACAACAGTAACTCCTCCTTTCTTAGGAACACAATGCACAGGACTTACCCATTTACTATCAGCAATAGGATAAATTATACCAGCATCGAGGAGTTTTAATACCTCATTTCTTACCACTTCCTTCATTTTAGGGATTAACGACGCTGGTGCTCCACAACAGGTTTTGCATCATCTTCCATGTTGATGGCGTGTTGACATAAGTAGGAGAAATCCCTTTTAAATCATCCAAAGTATATCCGATAGCCCTCGGTGTTTCCTCAATACTTCCAATAACCTTGCCTCTTCAGTACCTGAAAGTTTAGAACTAATAATAACAGGATATGTTTTCTTATCATCAATGTGAGCATATTTAAGATTATCAGGCAAAGGTTTTAAATCAAAAACAGGATCTTCTTTAGGAGGTGCAGGGGTACCCAAATCTTCCACCGGCAAATTATGCTTAAGTAATGGTGGTTGATGAAGAAAGATATTGTCAATTTCATTCCTTTCCTCCATAAAGACCTCACTTTCGTGTTCCTCCATAAATTGCTGCAAGGCATTGTTAGGAGCAATAGCAATAGCAGCAGTTGTTCAATTTTCGAGTCCTCATTAGGCAAATCAGTTTCATAAAGTTTCTTACCAAACTTAGAGAAATTAAACTCATAAGATTCTCCATTAAATTTAGTGTAAATTTTCTCTTTCTTACAATCTATAATAGCACCACATGTATTCAAGAAAGGTCTACCGAAAATAATAGGACAAGTTTTACTAGCTTTAGAACCAAGTACTAGAAAATCAGTAGGATATTTAGTTTTACCGCATAAAACCTCAACATCTCTCACAATACCAATGGAGAGATAGTTTCCCTATTGGCAAGTTGAATAACCACATCAATATCCTCAAGTTCACAGGGACTAATTTCATGCATAATTTCTTTATAAAGTTCAAAAGGAATAGCACTAGAACTTGCACCAATATCACATAAACCATAATAGCAATGTTCTCCTATCTAACTGAAAGCACAGGAACACTTGTTTTCCTAGATTTACCAGGATGCGAAACAATATTAGAAGCATCTTCACAAAAGATAATATGTTCTCCATCTACATTTTCAGTTACCAAATCCTTTATATTGCTACTTCAGGTTCAACAGTTATTTGTTCATCAGGCTCTAAAGGTTTCTTGGCACTTTTATTAACCACACTAGCTATCAGAGAATGTTCCTTGACTTTAACAGGAAAAGGTATTTTTTCAATATAAGGTTCTGGCAAAATGTGATCAACAGTATGAACTTCAATACTTTGCCAATGGCCGAATTGGTTTTATCTTTATAAGGTTCATGATATTTATTCAAATCCTTCTTAGGCACATCAAGATAAGAGGCAAAAGCTTTGTAATAATTTGCAACAACTTGAGAATCAAGACAATAAACAGCACTAACATTACGGAAATCATCAGTCTCCATAAAAGATTTAATGCATTCGTAATCATAATTTATACCTGACTTTCTACCTTTGTCGTTCTCCCATCCTTCAGTATTTTCCTGAATACGGTCAAGAAGGTCCCATTTAACTTCTTCTTCAGTACGTGTAAATGATCCAGAACAAGAGGCATCCAATAAATCCTTATCATGAAGAGAAAGCCTTGCATAAAAATTATTGATAACAATATTACTTGGGAGCTCATGAATGGGACATTTGAGCATTAGTGACTTCAATCCCCCACGCTTGGGCAATACTCTCTCCATCATGAGGCCAAAAATTATATATGCGATTTCGATCTTGATGAATCTCACTAGGAGGATAGAATTTAGAATAAAAGAGAGGTACAATTTCCTCCCAGCCAATAGATCGGCCATTCTTCAGCATCTTATACCATTCCGCAGCTCGGCCCTTCAGTGATATAGAGAATAACTTCCTCTTGACTTTTTCCATTGAAATACCTGCACACTTGAACAACTCGCATAATTCATGTATAAATAGTAAATGATCACCAGGATGGATGGTTCCATCCTCCAACATAGCGGTTATCCATAACACGTTCAACAATTTTCATAGGTATTTTAAATGGATCTAATTCAGCAGGCGGCGGTTCATCTACTACCTTAGCAGTGGCAGTAGTATTCCCAAATAGGGATTCGAATGGAGATCTCTCCATAATAAAATAAAGCAGCAAGCAGAAATAAAAAACAGCACTTACAGTAAAGGTTTCCCTTACCAATTCCACTTACCAATAACACTTCACTCCCCGGCAACGGCGCAGAAAATAGTCTTGATGACCCACAAGTATAGGGGGTGTATCGTAGTACTTTCGATAAATAAGAGTGTCGAACCAACGAGGAGCAGAAGGTGTTGACAAGTAGTTTTGATCAAGGAATCACTGTAAATACTAGCAGACAAGTTTTTAGGGGTTTTTGATATTGCAGATAAATAAAATATGTAAATAAAAGACAGTAATAATAATTGCAGCAAGTGGCCCAATCCTTTTTAGAGCAAAGGATAAGCCGGTTGGTTTACTTATGATGGCAAAATGTTCTTAAGAACACACGGGAATTTCGTCAAGTGCTTTCGCTTCCTACAGCGATTAATCTTTATTGTTTTGATAAGTGTTGTGTGGGTGAACTATGCTAATGCACTGCCCTAACTTGGACTAATACATACTTGTGATTAAACCCTTGCAAGCATCCGCGTTACAAGGAAGTAATTAAGATAAATCTAACCACAGCCTTAAACTCTGAGATCCTACACTCCCTCATGCACCGGTTTACTAACGGGGGTTTAGGTTTCTGTCACTCCGGCAACCCCACAATTAGTAGCCGAATACACAATGCATTCCCTAGGCCCATAAAGGTGAAGTGTCATGTAGTCGACGTTCACACGACACCACTAGAAGAATAACACCACAACTTAAATATCAAACCATTAAATATTACTCAACATAATTCCACTACTAACAGCATGACTTCTCTCCATGTCCTCAAGAACTAAACGAACTACTCACAAGACATCATATGGATCATGATCAGAGGTGATATAATGATGAATAACAATCTGGACATATATTTAATTCACCGATAAAACTTAATTAGCATCAACCACAAGTAGTAATCAACACGGGAAAGTTTCCCCTATGAACTACACAAAGTATAACCCTAGATGTTACGGCGGAACGAAGTGGAGCGGGGAGATGATGGTGACGGCGGTGGAGATGATGATGATGTCCCGATGAAGTCCAGCGTGATGGCGATGACGATGGCGATGATTTGCCCCCTCCGGGAAGGAATTTCCCGACAGATTTCTCCCTACCGGAGAGCTTTTTCTCTCTTGTGGTTTCCGCCTCGTGGAGGTGGCGGAATATTTCCTCGATGGCCCCCCTCGTCTTAGGGTTTCTGGGGGATTAAGTACGCGAAGGGGGAGCGCCAGAGGTGGGCCAGGGCCCCCACACCCCACACGGCGCGGACCAGGGGTGGACCCGCGCCGCCTATGGTGTGGGCCCCTCGTGGCCCATCTCTGCCTCCCCTTTTGGCTGCCTCCGGCATCTGATAAAATAGGAGCTTCAGCATAATTTCCCTGAATTGACGATCTTCAGAAATAGGGTGTCTTGACGATGCTTTTTCCAGCTGAATCCTGACTCCGGCAGTTAATTCTCCAATAATCATCAAACATGCAAAACAAGAAAATAACATAAGTATATCATCCAAATATGAAATATATCAATGAATAGCAGTAAATTATGATATAAATATAGTGATGCAAAATGGACGTATCAAAA